>CM057340.1:80709311-82191769 GCA_030015575.1 Agapanthus africanus | reverse complement strand
ATCACGCCTGGAGCGATTATTGTATATTGGTATACATACTATTAGATGTTGTATATGTTTTACACCCGCACTAGTCCAGCCCCCGCTCTGTCGTTAGTTAAGTAACCTAACGGGTGATGACGGGACCCAGTGGCGAATGCGGATGGCATATACGTACATTTTATTTTCGTTCTTTTCTGGTGTGATTGATTGCTGGAACTGCATTGATTCTTATCAATGCAAGGATAAAACAAACCTATATTTGATGTTGTTGGAACAATTTTAAAAGGTGTTATTACAAAGATGTTTCCTTTTGTTTTGCATAGCGGTATTCAGTCAGAATATCCTGCACCTCATTCGACGAGGCAAGGGCCGAGATCCCTTCACCGGGAGTGACCCCTTGGGCAGAAGTTTACGTCAGGGTAATAACTTTACTATAGTCGATTACAAGTTGCTTTGCATCGCGGTATTCAGTTAGAATATCCTGCACCTCATTCCACGAGGAAAGAGCCGAGATCCCTTCACTGGGAGTGACCTCTTTAGCAAAGGTTTTCGCCACTATATTTTTATAAAAAGCTATCAGTTCCTTCAACAAGATCAAGTTCATTACGTTAAAGGGTTTTCGCCAAAAACCAGCCGTAGCCCTCCGTCATTTCTTATGGATATTCAGTAGTATTCAAGCTATGTATTTTGACCTCTCGCCAAGGCATAGTGTTTGGTAGCTGCTGGGTATTCATTTGTAGCATAGATAGATGCGTTGGTTTGGGACAGTCGTACTACTATTTTGGCCTTCGTCAAGGGTATGTACGGGTGGTTCAAATTGACCTGGATAGTGACGGGTAGAACTTGGCATGTGACTTATGACATTTTGACCTTCGCCAAGGTCATAAGAGCATGGGGCAAAAATCACATCGGGAGTTTCAAACATACAGCAAACTTTTCAGGCATGCGCATACCTTCTGGAGTGTGATAACTTGAGTGGCTTCCATCAAGTTATCATGCGATGATAGTTGGATCTCGATTCTCACTGATGAGTTGGTTTACTCTTCGGGTGATCCCGACTAATTCTTCTTTCAGATTTGGAGGAGAATTTGAGATTACAGTAGGAGGTTTCCTGATTAGATAAAGTTATAACCATTCTGATCTAGGTTAGAGTGCACGCAGAGTGTTTCTTTTCTCTCTCTCTTTGGCAGCGACCTTTGACCGACCCTAGACTATGACTCAGTGACCAAGTTGACCGAACCTTCTTAAATACTGGCTTTTGGATTGTCTATAGTTGCATAAGTCATTGCCGCTCCTTCTTTTACCCTTTGCATTTCACAGAACACCCCGTATTACTAACGGACATCCACTTCCATTGGATAGATCCATCGTATGGTTATATACGAACTCGAAGGGACTTCTTCGAGAATGGATCAGGTTCAGGAGAAATAGAATTGGTTTATTCAGTTGTCTTTTATTATCACCTTCTCTCAGGTTGCGAGGGCTCCTTAGTTTAGGAGAGTACAACCCTATTACGTTTATTGGATAGTCTTCTTCCAAACCATAGGCAGGTGCTGAAAGGTAGGGAATGAAGAAAACCAATTAGCCTAAATAGGGTGTGCAGAAGGTAATATCAAAAGACAAATAAAGGAATTAGAAAGAGGGCAAAGTAAATTATGATTGTTATAATTCACGACCAAACCGCGTACTTCATCGCCACTCCTATTTCACCTTTAAAAGAATAAGGTATTATTCAGTTGTCTTTTATCATCACCTTCTCTCAAGTTGTGAGTACTCCTTGGTTTAGGAGGGTACACCTATTATGCTTACTGGATAGTCTTCTTCTAAACCATAGGCTGGTGCCGAACGGTAGGGAAGGAAGAAAACCATATAACCCTAACGATGGTGTACAGAAAGTAACGACTAAAGACAAATAAAGGATTTGGAGAGATGGCAAATAAATATACGGTTAAAGTCATGAATTGAATTATGGAAGAGGCATTACTAGGAATACCAGGATACCCCTATGAAACATTTTCATGTTTCAGTTTTACTGTGCATTGTTAAAGAAAAACTGATTTCCCGATTAGATACTTACTCCATGTATTTACCAGGTATGATTCTCACATCTGTATGGTTTTACAGATGATGAGTGGGAGTAAGTTATTGGGAATTTGGTGATCATCCTCTCTATATCGGAATTCGTTGAAATGGTGATATTTGAGGAAATCGCCTGGGTACAGTTTTCAACCTACGACGCACAGGTTTTGAGTTATACAACTCAGCGGACTTATACAGAGTATTGTATGTTGTCAGTGTCTGTTAGGACAAAGGGGTAGGTTCTCGTACTCTGTTCTGTTTACTTATAACTTCTCTAGTTTTTAGACAAGTGTTTCGTAGAAATACAATGTCTAAGTTTTGAGAAGTTGTGGGTATAAGAATAAAGTAGAGAACCAGGTATCACAAGTATCGGGATTCTTCAAAGAGATCGAAGATGTAGATTCTTTTGATTGGTATTCAGATGATAGTAATGGTTTTGAGAAACTTGTTTCTCTTTCAGGTTACTCATAATTGGATGCATTCCTAAGTTGAGTAATGCTGATGAGCCTCTCTCCATTAAGTTAATATGCACTGGAGACAGCTGCATGATTTGAATCTGGTTCCGATTAAATTAGTGCCTCTATTTCTATATGGTATATAGAATGGTTCATATCTTAACGATGTTAAGATAAAGGGAGTTGTCCAGCTTATGCTTTAAACCAGACACTGGATAACTCAAGGCACGTTTCTGTAATGGCTGTTTGTGGGTTGACCCTGGCTTTGACAAGGGTTGACATTTCTACCATCTGGAAGATCAATAGTGATATTGTTCTTGACTCGCCACAGTTTAGTAAAATGGATTTTTTTCAAAAAACAATAGTGGAGTATGGTAGAACTGGAAGTGATTCCAGAACCGCAAACGATTACGGAAAATTTAATAGGACCTATATATTCGATCAGGTTTGACATTCCAATAGCCACTCCGCAGATATGGTGGGTAACCTCAGACACCCGAGAGGTACTCCGGTAGCCTCAAGGACGGTGACAGGGAGGTTCTTGTTTACCCAGACTTGACACTACTGTTGTTCCAGACTATGAGACCCGGCAAGAGGATAAGTATAACGTCGTTCTAAACTAGCTTAGAAATGTACGTATATATTATTCTGCTAAAGGGTTGTCGTAATCAGTGGGAGCAGCGGAAGCATAGTGGGCAAGAAGCTTATGTCTATTTATAGACTTGAGCAAATATAGCGGAGATAGATCATCTAATTTTTATGTGACAGTCATAGGTTTGACTTCATCAGAATAGGGGAATGGATCTGTTAAAAAGGTAGTAGGGTGTGATTGATGACATACACAGAGTAGGAAGTAAAATTCCTATACTACGATCGGTTGTACTGTGGTCGTCACACAGTTGTTTCTCCAGACAGGATATGGATATAATATCAGACATTCTGGTTACTAGATCTATGGTTTTAGATCTAGATCTAGGTAGTTTCCAATATGGGTACTTTGACAGTATTCTAATAGTATTTTAGAATAGATGACTCCTGGCATGGTGGTGTACCTGCAGGTGATGGAGTCATCCTCTCTAAAGGTGTCTTACAGACTAAAGGAGAGAGAGATGTGCATGATTGCAGATCACTTGCTTAGGCAATTGAGTCAATCATGAGATGTCAAGTACCACACCAGATGTTGTTTTTGCACTAGATGAGATAAGTATATATTAATCCAATCCTGGAAAAACATAAGGAAGCAGTTTTAGAACATAAGTGCATGTTCTACAGATTTGATAATGGCAGCCTCTTTCGGAAGACGGTTATCATTCCAGGCTTCAAAGGTGACACCGGATGATAGAGTGATTGTCAGAGTTATAGTTTTCCCCTATGATGAGGGACAGTATTATGGACAGGTGGTCCAAGAGGATACTGTGGGAGGCATGGTGCTGGATACTGATTAGGTTCAGTTATCGATACAGTCTAAGAAGTTTGGATTTGGAGTTCTTTATGACCTAGGTCCCATCAGATATTCAGACATATTCTAAGACAAGTATTACTCGATTCGGGAGATGGGTTTCTCCGCGAACTTGAGATTAAGAGAGACATAGAAAGAAACATCAGGGCGGATCCACTCACTGAGGCTATTTCTCAAACACAAGAGTTTTACAAACTAGCTTTGTGAAACTGATTAGTAGAGGAGTTGGGGTGTTCGGTATGACACGGACTGTGAGTATGCGACATCGTAATAATTAGTCTTAAGTGCAAGTGGGAGATTGTTGGAGATAGTGCCCTCAAAGTCAATTATAAGATCGCAGGTATGTTATTGCAATGATTGAGGCAGGACCTATACCGATATGACAGTCTTGCTCGAGATGATAGTATGCTATCTGGTTTGTCTTTATCCTCGTATACATGCTTTAGTTCACTATTGCATAATGATAGAGCCCATAGGATTCTTGCTTGACTACCAGCAGTATGATGGCGATCATATACGTGGGAGCTGGGGTCTGTAAGCACATCTTTAAAGCATCCCTAGTCGTGGGAGTTTCGAGACAGGGCATCGATACTCCAGAGTAGACTAGTGTATACAGTCGAGACCCCGACGAGAGGCGGTGGCCGGTCTCACAAGCCACTGGTGTCAGTTGGATCACCTAAGATGTATACAGGTGCTCATTAGGTTATGAGTACAGCCGACAGGACTCGCCGGGAACATGCTAGTTTGGTATTATACATATCGTCAGATAGCAGTTCCCTGGTGACATGTGTACATGTTAGTTCATCGACCTGAGATCGTCATTTGTCTCGTGTGAGTTCCCACTGTGCTTAGATTACTACCCTACCACGCTCAAAGGAGTTGTGCAAACAGTTTCAGTTGGGTACAGTCCCGAACCACATGGAGGCAAGTGAGCGGATCGGCAGGGGATTCGTCTATCCCGGTATTGGGGGTGAGATCGCGCTGTGTCTAGGAGCTATTACACAAAGCCCTCGGCCGAGGCCGGAGATTTACTGGTAGGTATTCCAGTAGTATCTCAGGGGTGTTCTGTGCCACTCTCTGACACGACTTATACCGCTATGGGGGTCTGACGTTACTAGCCCCCTAGCAGATATGTGAGACTCATAGACGAACGGACCGGACTGTATGTATATTGGTCACTGTTAGGCTCAGTAGGGTTTATGGATGAGTTCGCTCATCAGCTTCCCTTCCAATCAATACATAGGCAAACCGTTACGTACAGCTCGTACCTCTGACGTGCTAGAGGTTATACACAGTGCCAGTGTGTTGATGAGTCATTAGAGTCCCCCACAGACACTTTCCCCAATTTCGAACGAAACGTTGTAGAGGCCGTATGGTTTTATGGCAGGGTTCGGAAAACGCATGTACGTTTTCGCACGTGTCATTTTTCGGGCAGATAATACTGGTCGGCTTTGGTTTAAGCCGGATCCGAGTATTATACTGAGTAGATATAATATTTTTGTCTCAGTTGCATTTGTATTCGGTCGTAATACAAATGCGTGTATGTTTATACTGATACGGGGTTATCCTGAAATTCATTTTAGGATCGCTTTTGGAAGTTGCCAGTTTCCAGTTTTTCTATCGGCCGTATTTAACAGTCGGTTAAATACGGATTTTTCTTTTCGTCACTTGGGTGAGTCATGAGGGTGATGTGTGTGGAAGCTTCTAGAAGTTGGTGACTAGGATTAGTGATTCATTGTATGCATTTATTGTATGGTGAGGTGTTATTATGTGTCACCATTTGCATTAATGAGCTTTGTTCTTGTTAAAGATATTTGCTTAAGATCTTTATCCTTGTGGTCACTTCCCCCTCCTACACTCACCTCCCCCTCTTCTATAAGTGGCCGGCCACCTCTTGGTGGAAATTATGGTTGTTGATTTGAAAAAAGACTATGGTTTTGGTTCATGGAAATTAACATATTCATATCTCATTTTCATATCGATCCAAAAGGCAACTTCATTAACCGTTCGTCCATATCCTTGGACGTAATGAGACAAAGTGTTCTACTCATCTCTACATCAATCTTGATCGTCTCTTTTAGCAAACTTGATGACCGAGTTGCCTCGGTTCAGAGGCGGGAGCCCATTTAAGATCCGTCGACCTGGTGCCACCTGGACGAGAAGACCGGTTCAGGAGATCGGAGCAGCCGCAACAAAGCGTGGGATAATGGTTGAAGACCGAAGGACTCGGATCGTTCGGTATAACATTTCTACCCAATTTGTATTTTGTTAGTTTAGCTTTAATGGCAGATCCGGGTTATAGTACGCGATAACGCCAGTTGTAAAAAGTTTTTGTTCCGCATTTGGCGTCTGTTAGACGGCCGGGGCGCTACCATGGACTTACAAGCCATCAGTACGTCGTACTGGAGATAGTATGCAGGTGCTCGTTAGGTTACGAGTATACTGGACAGGACTCGTCAGGAACCGGTTGGTTGGTATTATACCTATCATCAGTTAACAGTTCCCAGGTGACATGAGTACAGCTTAGTCCGTTGACTTGACACTGTCACTTCGCCTCGAGTGTGTTCCCACTGTTCTTAGATTACTACCCTACCATGGCTCTACTGAGTCGTGCAAACAGGTAGTAGTTGGGTGCAGTCCCGAAGCACTTGGAGGCAGTGATGGTTAGACAGGATTCATCTCTTCCGGTATTGGGAGTTGATATCGCGCTGTGTCTAAGAGAGCCATTACACATAGTCGTCCCTGGCCAGGGCAAGCGAGAATTACTGGTTGGTTTTCCAGTAGTTTCTCAGGGTGTTCTGGGCTACACTCCGACACGACTTGTATCGCTATTAGGGGACTGACGTTTACCGCCCCCTAGGCCCGCCATGCGATACTCTCAGACGAACAGACCGGACTGTACGGAGATTGTCACATTCAGGCTCAGTAGGAGTTCGGATGGGTTCACCTCATCGGTCTTCTTATCGGCATCTACCTGGGGACCGTTACGTACAGCTAGTATCGCTTGCAGCCTGTGGTTAAACCCACTGCCAGCGCAGTGCCGAGCCTTTAGAGTCCCACACAGAGGGTTATTTGCCTTTGGGCAAAACAGAGTAGAGGTCGCATGGTTTTGCGACGGGGTTCGTTCACATCCGCACACTTATGCACGTTTGGTGTCCCGGCAGTTACTACTAGCGGGCTTTGGTTTAAGTCAGATCCTAGTATTTGTTTTGGGATTGGTTTTGTCTCATTGTATTCGTGTTCCTCGGAACTCGGATGCGGGTGTGTATGCACAGTTGATAGAGGCAGAGGATTCTCATTAGGGTTGTTGACCGTTGAGTTTTTCCAAACCCTAATGAGAATGAGAAATATGATTAATTATATTAATTAAGGATAATTGTTCCATGGTTAGGGTTGTTGACCATTTGACTTTTGTTGACCTTTTGACTTTGGTTGACCGGTTGACTTATGTTGACAATTTGACCATCATCATTTCATATGGAAGATGCTTCTTGATTCTTGCAAAAGTCATTTAATGTGAAATGATAATGGTCATTCCAAATGAACCATCACAATTTCTTTAATTATTATTATTATTTTCATAATTCACTCATATGAGAGTATGGTTGTAAAATGATATTCATTCTCTCTTGCTCTTTCTCTTTCATGTTCTTGAGCTCTCCCTCTTGCTCTCAAAGCTTTAATCTTTCATGTGTTGAAAATCAAAAGCTCTTGAGACAAAACCATCAAAACATCTCTCTACTCTTTCTAGGGTTCTTTGTCTAGCAAACCAAGCACTCTAGTTACCTCTTGGTTGAGATATGAGCTCAAGGTAGAGGCCCTCGGGTGGATCTATCTTCGGCAAAGGGAAGATGACGAGGAGAAGCCGTCTACGCCACTACAAGGAACAAACAAGAAGGAGAACCACAACAAGAAGAGAAGGAGTTCAAGATCTAGGTATAACCATTCTACATAGTAGTTAGAACTTGTAGTTAGTGTGTTAGTTTTTGTTTAGCAAAGATCCTTCATGGATGGTCCATGTTACCTTGTGAGAAAAAATTGATTTTTACCTATTCCGCCTCCCCGAAAGAACCGGGGTGGGTAACGTGGACCTAACAGTGGTATCAGAGCCTAGCTAAACAACAACTAACTGTTAGCAAAGTGTTTAGAACTTCGATCCGGAAAAAATCCCGAAAACACACCAGAATATTGTATTTTCTGTCGAATTTCAAAACTGGCCTAAAAATATTTCCACAGACATGAAAAATACAAGCAGGGATTTCTGAGAAATCTGTAGAATTTTGGGCGCCTGAACCGTTCATTGGACCGCGGATCCGGGGCCGATCCAAGTGATCCGCCGCGGTTCCGCGGCCGAGTTAACTCGGTGGCGCGCCAAAATTCTTCTGGGTTCTCTGTTGTGGTTTTGTGTATTGTGGGAATTTTTGTTTCTACCCAGATTTGTCTGAGTACTGGATTTTACTTGGGGTAGATTCAAATACAGTTATTGATCGAAATTCTATAAACTTTAGCTAAATGGTTATATCTGTAATGTGATATATGCACTGAACGTCGACTAATCGCTATACGTCGATTAGTGGGGGTTGTGCATATCTGTGATCTGTAATGTTGTTGGATTGTGTATATGAACTTATTGGATTGTCGCGAATGAATAGCCGGGATTTTGTGAGATGAGAGTTTCTTTATCATTCATTTGATGTAATATGTAAATTGATGTAATATTATTTTTTATGGCCGCACATCCGGGATGAGGTTGTAGCCGCCATTGTATATTATTTCTTTTACTGTTTTTGCGCCTAGGAAAGATCCAAGGTGGGGTGCACAAACTACCGGGTACTTTGAAGTGCCGAGTGGTCTACTCACGTTGTTGAGGGAGGTTGCTTCACTTCGGGTACTTGGCGGGTAGTTTGCCGCACCCGTAGGGTCTAGAGTGGGGTTTGGCTATTCATCGTGACCGTGCAATCCGTCTTTCATTGCAGGCTTGAACAAAACGCGGATTCCTAGCATATCCAATGTGTTCATCTGTGATCTGGAATGGCTATCATTGCATCTGACGAATGTATATATATCTATATATGATATCTAGTAGGCGTTGCTTATGTTTTGCATCCGCGCTAGTCCAGCCCCCGCTCTGTCGTTTGTTAAGTAACCTAACGGGTGATGACGGGGCCCATGGCGAATGCGGATGGCATAAGCGTACGTCATATTTTCGTTGTTTTCTGCAATAGTAAGATTAACTGATGGGACGCATTATATTAATGCAAAGAAAAACAAACCTAAAAGACGTTGTTGGAACAATTTTCAAAAAGCTGTTATTGCAAGGACATTCTCTTTTGTTTTGCACAGAGGTATTCAGTTATGAATGCCCAACACCTCATTGGACGAGGCAAGGGCCGAGATCCATTCATCGGGAGTGACCCCTTGGACAAAATTTTGCGTCAGGGTAATAACTTCACTATAGTCGATTATTCTTGCTTTGCATCGAGGTATTCAGTTTGGAATATCCTGCACCTCATTCGACGAGGAAAGAGCCGAGATCCCTTCACAGGGAGTGACCTCTTTAGCAAAAGTTTTCGCCACTATATTTTTTTTTAAAAAAGGCTATCAGGTTCCTTCAGCAAAATCAAGTTCATTACGTTAACGGGTTTTTCGCCAAAAACCCAGCCGTAGCCCTTCGTCATTTCAGATAATTAATACTTAGTATTCGTGCTGCGTTTGTTGATTATTCGTCAAGGCACAGTGAACGGTAGCTAAGTAATAATTCTCTGTTGCACTGATAGAGACGATTGGTTAGGACGGTCGCATGATTTTGTTGATTATTCGTCAAGGATCATGCGGGCGGGTCTAATGCAATCCTGGATAACGACGGGTTGAACTTGACTAGGACCTTTTGATTTGTTGATTATTCGTCAAGGTTACTTGGGTTCTAGGGGCAGAAATCCACATCGGGAATTTCTAAAGAAACTGAAACTTGCAGATTTAGCATACCTTCTGGAGTGTAGTGACTAGAGTGGATTCCATCTAGGTCATCACATAATGATAGTTGGATCCCGATCCCACTGATGAGTTGGATTACTCTCGGGAGATTATTTCATTTAACAATCAATGCTATAAACCAAGTAGATGTCTAGAACGGTGTTAGCGGGGCTACACCTCTAGGGAAAAGAGGTTATATAATTAAGGAATTTTGCGAAAGCATTGGAAAACCTCACTCGAAGTACCAACACTAGCCTGACTGAAAGGTTAAGCAAGTATTGTGACGTGCGATTAATCCTGACTAGTTCTTCTTTTAAAGGTTTGAAGAAGAATTTGAGGAAACAGTGGGAGCCATCCTGGTTAGATAAATTAATAAACCAATCTAATCTTACAAGAGCGCACGCTGAGTGTTTCTTTTCTCTCTCTCCAGGTAGCAACCATTTCATGCCCTAATCAAGATAATAAAATGTATCGCTTGACCGATCCGAATTCTTATTCGGGGCTGGGGAACGTCGGTTCGGCTCTAACTTATGACAACAGTCACAAGTATGAGCAAGGAAAAGAGGATTGTATAGATTCCAAGGATACCCAGTTGAAGAAAAAGCATAGTTTTGCATCTACTTCAGGTGTTCTTGTAATTGAGAACTGCTTTACGGTCAGCCCTACCTCCTGGGTACTTGATACGGGATCAGGATCTCATATCTGTAATCTATTGCAGGGACTGAGAAAATGTAAGAAAGTTGTACCTGGTGATATGTCGCTCAGGGTAGCGAACGGAGCACAAGTTAATGCCGCAGCCGTCGGTGAATATCACCTAGTGTTGCCAAATGGCAATACTATAATTTTGAACGATTGCTACTATGTACCTTCCATGGTTTGCAACATAATATCAGTATCTTTACTTAATAAAGATGGATATAACTTTGTTCTTGATAGAAATATCATGAACATTTACCTTCATAAGGTACTGGTTGCAGAAGGTACACTGTGTAATGGTATCTATGTTCTAAATCAGTATACAGTTCTCAATGTATAAAACACACGCAAGAGGAAGAGTTCAGATACGAATGAATCCTACTTGTGGCATTGTAGACTTGGTCATATCGGAGAGAAAAGGCTAAGTAAGTTGCATAAAGATGGACTCTTGAATACGTTCGAGTTTTCATCTTACGAAACTTGTCAGTCTTGTCTCAAAGGAAAGATGACCAAATCTTCGTTCACCGGACATGGAGAAAGAGCAACAAAGCTCTTGGGACTCATACACAGTGATGTATGTGTAGGGTTCCTAGGCACTCTAGTGAGGACTCACAAGGCATCGAACATGCCATTTTCAAAAAAAAACTAGGTGCCGAGAGACCCGACTACGGATCGTTTGCTAGAAAACTAGGCGAAAAAGCTAACCAGTTAACAATTAACTAAGGGAATACGGAAATACAACCTTTGTAGATCCGTTTGTCCACCTCCATAGCTCCGCAACGAAGTGCCTTCGCTGTCCATAGCAAGTCCCGGGCTCTAGCGTCGGCTTCATCGGAGAATGGACGGGCTAGGTCGTCGACGACGTGCCGAAGATGATCTACGTCGAAGCATCGCAAGATCAAGCTCCACCTTCACCAAGCCACGAAAACTTGTGAAGGAAACACACTCTACTACTTGGCAAGAGGTAGAGGATGAAGAAATAGGAAGTGGGTAGACTTTAGAATTGGATTTCTCACTCATTTGCATCAATCACCATTGATGACCTCAAGCTTCTTCAAAGAAGAAGATGAAGAAGAAGATGAAAGAGTTATGATAAGAATAAATTAAAATGAAAAGAATAATCCATTCTTATCATAAGTGAACCATGGTTAGTTGTAGAGAGTGAACTAGGGTTAGTGAAGTGGATAGGGTTAAGCATGAGACAAAAAGGGTGACTTTGGTCAAAGCTTCAAGAAGCTTTTGCTAGAAAACAAATTAAGCCACCATTTTCTCTTAATGCTTATCAATTTCCAAAAAGAATAAATAAATGAATAAATGAATAAGGAAATAGTAAACCCTAACCATTTCATTAACCAAGGTTTGATACTTTACACTTAACCAAAAAGTATGTATCATTAAACATGATACAATCAAGTGGGCAAAATCATATCGCATATGGAATGCGCACACCCGAGCGAGAAAATCCATTTAAAGTGAACCGATACTAGTTAATGCAAAGTAATATATCAAATATATAATTATGCATTAAATCATTAAATCAACACTTGATTTAACGATCCGGTCATATCGCATATAACCGACTAGTAACATTAGTAACAACTTATCGAATCAACACTTGATCCGACAACCCGGCTATATCGCATATAACCGATCAATGTCACATATCGCGAGAATCGAATACAGTATCACATACTGGTATCATTCTCGGTCCCGCACATATCTCATATGCGCTCCTATTTCGTTTTGCTTGAGCCAGGAAACCTCTGTGTAGGACTCTAAAGACTCGTCAATACGCCGGCAGCAGGTGATGATCATATCAAATACCCACAAGCCGCAAGCGGTCTGCTAAACGTAACGGCCACCCGGGTATTGAGCGATCTGAAGATCGACGAGCAAGCCCGCTCACACTCCAGTGAATCCAACCAGTAACACTACCGTACAGTCCGGTCTGATCGTCTGATATGTCGCATATCTTGCCTAGGGGTGGTAAACGTCAGACCCCAATAGCTCGATAAGTCGTGTCGATATGAGGTCTATAACAATTTGAGAAACTACTGGTAACACTTACCAGTAAATCTCAGCAACCCTGGCCAGGGATTTCCTGTTATAGCCAATCGAACACAGCGCAACATCAACTCCCTATACCGGGAGAGACGAATCCCCTCCTATCGCTCATTGCCTCCATGTGACTCGGGACTGTACCCAAAAACCACCATTTTGCATGCCCTCTTGGACGTGGTAAGATGGAAATCAAAGCACAGTGGGAACCACACAAGACTCTATGACGATCTCGGGTCAACAGACTACTCTGTACCAGTGTCACCAGAGAACTGCCATCTGACGTGAGGTATAATACCATCTGGGAGTTCTCGGCGAGTCCGTCCAGTGTACCCAGTCTCTACTGAGCACCCGTATATCATCTCCGATGTCAAACACCAATGGATATGGGATCATCCATCGCCCATCTGTATGGGTCGAGAAGGTATACGCTAGTCTACTCTGGTATATCGATGCCCCGTCTCGATACACCCACGACTAGGGACTTTGAAGGATGTACTTATAGACTACCATGTCCCCACTAGTATGATCCGCATCATAGTCCAGGTAGTCAAGTACAGATCCTAAGGGCTTTACCAACATGTAACAGAGAGACAATCAGTATACACGTTAAGGTAAAGTTCAACCAGATAGCATACTATCATGTCGAGCAAGAAAGTCCTCCCTATATACGTCCCAGCATCCACTACAATATACATCCTATGTACAGTAATGGCCTCTAGGGCATACATATAACTAACAATCTCCCACTTGCACTAGGGCCATCTGATAGCAGTGGTTGTAGTATCTCATACTCAACCATCCCATAAAAGTCTCTCTCTGGGAACAGGCCTTTGTGAGTGGATCCGCTGTGTTTGTCCTCTGAGTCTACTCTCCAAACCTCGATCACCCTGGAGATCAACCATCTCCATGATCAGGTGACACTGCCTTAGAATATGTCTGGATCACTGATGGGACCGGCGTTCCTTGGCATAAGCCACAACTCCATTGTCACACAATGGGAGGAACATAGTTCATCTCATGAACCAATATACATCCAGACTGCCTCTTTGGTAGTATCTTAAGTAGCGATGTATCCTGCCTTTATCGTCTAGTATGTCACGGTATCTAGCTTGGAACTCTTCCAACATACCGTCCCTTTACTGAGGGTAAAGACAATGCCTGTGACTGACACTCGGTCGTCTTTATCACCCTGGAACCCTTCCAGTGATTCTCCCCAGGATCGATTGATACCACCTCACTACAACTAGTGAGAATCCTAACATCCAATTAGATCTATCTCATAGATCCAAAACCCAGGATTTAGGAGGTATCACTTTGATCCTATATGGAGAATCCATGTGATAAGCGGAGATCGACCGAGCGTAGCATAGGAAACTCCTTCCCTATCAAGAGTATGTCATCCACGTACTCTACGAGAATCGTCACCATACTCCCTACTACCTTTTTGTTTATACAAGGTTCATCTACCATTTTGATGATGTCAAACTCTTTGACTAACGCATCAAAACAGACGTTCCAACTCCGCGATGCCTGCTTTATCTTATAAAACATCTTGCACACGTTTCCGCTGCTCCCACTGTCTACGAGGCCCTCTTGCTGTGTACTTATAGACGCACTCTTCTAAAACAACATTTAGAAAAGCAGTCAAGACACCCAACCACCAGATATCATAGTCATGGTATGCAGCCGTGTCAAGTAGGATCTGGATGGACTTAAGCTTGGTTACTTGAAAAAGGTTTCATCATTATCCACACCTGGTCAATGATGAAACTTTTAACAAGTCTAGCTTTGAAAGTCTCAACTTTTCCATGTACACCAAGTAATCTTCTCAAGATATACTTGCTCCTGATGGGGATTTAACCCTTCAGATATAGCAACCAAAGTCCATACTTTGTTGGTGTATAAGGATTCCATCTCAGATCGCTAAACATCCAGCCATTCTTACAGAGTCTTACTCCTGATGGCCAGCTCGAAACTAGTTGGGTCATCATCTCATGATGCAATCCTCGCTCCCACTGTCATAGAGAAACCGAAGTATCTCTCAGGTGGGTGAGAAACCCTACTAGATCGGCGGAGAGGCCGAGGTTCGTTGGAATCTACTGAATCCTTTGGTTCTATCAAAACATCTTCTGTAGTTTGCATAGCTGGAACCTTTCCAGTTCTACACAACTAACCTTGCCTCGAGATTGTCCGGATTTTGCTTTTAGACATAGGCCGGACAACCCCCTATCTTAACTAACTTAAGATATGGGCTCTTCCCTTTCCATATCACATATGAAGTGGTAGGCATTGATTTGATTGGAACCTTATTCAATAGTTATGCAGCTTCTCAAGTGCATAACTCCCAAAAAGGAAACAGGTAACTCAGTAGTACTCATCATAGAGCACACCTTATCATATAGGGTGTGATTGCTCCGCCCTGATATACCATCATGCTATGGTGTATACAGAGGAGTAATGCTGAGAGAGAATCTCATTCTCCTTTAGAACAGTCCAGTATTTCCGTGCTCAAGTATTCTCCTCCTTATATCATCATAGGACATAATACTTATACCCGTATTTTGGTTCTCTACTTCTAAATTATATTCTGTGAATATCTCAAAAGGTTCGGACTTGTGTTTCAACAGGAACATATGTCTGAATCTAAAGAGATCATCAGAGAACGTAATGAAGTATAAAGAACCAGTCTTGGCATGTGCAGACAGGGGACCTACATACATCAACATGTATCATCCCAAGAGTTTACTAACTCTTTCTCTGTTTCCAGTAAACGGAGCTATGGTCATCATATCTTTGTGACATGACTGGCGAGTTTCACAAGATGTAAATTCAAACTAATTTAAATATGCATCTTTATGTAACTCTAGCTAGTCGGGTCACATTGATCTGACCTAGACTATAATACCTCAAGAAGGATTCGTTCATTTCTGAACTCTTCCTCTTGTGTGTGTTCTGTATACTAAGAACTGTAGTTTGATTTAGAACATCAATGCTTTTAGATAACGTGCCTGAACCGATCAACTTTTGATATAGGAAATGTTCAAAACATTATCCATCAATACAAAATTATATCCTTTCTTTTCTAACAAAGAGAGTGATATGATTTGGTATATCAGGTTCGGTATCTAATAACATTCGTTCAGAATCAATGTATTGGTAATACAGGGTGACAGTGACCGACAGACTTGGCTGCAACTCTTGCCCCGTTTTCTGCCTCATGAAACTTATCACCCGTTCTCAGTTCTCTACCTATCTGTAGCCCTATGTAACAGATTACATATCTGGGATCCTGATCTGGTATCACATACCCAGGACGTAAAGGATACTGAGAAACAGTTCTGTATAATGAACACACCCGAAGATGATGCATCAGCATGCACTCTCTTCGTTTGGACGGCACGGGAATTCTGGTATTCCCCAATTTCCTGCTCTGTCTTATAACTATTATAAGTTGGAGCGGGACCAACGTTCCCCAGCTCAGTATAACAAGCGGGTTCGGTCAAATATCCGTATTATTATCTTGATTAAGGCGTGATATGGTCGCTACCTGGAGAGAGAGAGAAGAAAACACTCAGCGTGCGCTCTTGCAAGAATAGATTGGTTATTATTTTATCTAATCAGGTTGGCTCCCACTGCTTTTTATCAAATCTTCCTTCAAACCCTAAAAGGAAAGACTAGCCGGGATTAATTACACACTACAAGTTCGCCAATCTTTCAGCCAGGCCAGTGTCGGTACTTTGAGGGAGGTCCCCCGTGCTTTCGCACGAACCTAATTAATGTAAACCTCGTTTTCCCAGAGGCGTAACCTCGTTAACACCTTTCTAGACACCTACTTGATCGGCTAATTGTAATGTATAAAACTCTCCCAGGAGTAACTCTTACTCGCAGCGGGTATCGGGATCCAACTATCTCATAGAAGGTATGCAATCTCATTGCAAATATCAACACTTGAAATTCCCGATAATATTTTGCCCCTAACCTCCTATGACCTTGACAACGGCCAACAAACCATAGGATGCTAGTCAAGTTCAACCCGTCATTTCCTGATTGAATTAAACCCACCCGCACGGCCCTTGACAAAGGCCAACAAGGTTGCACGACTACCCTAACTCAATCTGCATCATATGCATAAGCAGATAAGCGCCAGTTAGCTACCGCACACTGCGCCTTGACAAAGGCCAACAAACGCAGCACGAATACTAACTACTACTTATCTGAAATGACGGAGGGCTACGACAGGTTTTTCTGAAAACCTATTGCGTAATGAACTTGATATCGTTGTAGGATCGAATGAATTTTGAAATGGAGTGTTTTTGAGGCTTTTCTAGTTTTGCTAAAGGAGTCACTCCCGGTGAAGGGATCGTCGGTCCTTTCCTCGTCGAATGAGGTGCGGGATATATCACATATATCACTGTGCAAAGCAAAAACACTTAAAAGCAATCAAAAGACAAACCGAGTGTGTAGCATCTGCCAGTTATTGCTAAAGGAGTCACTCCCGGTGAAGGGATCTCGGTCCTTTCCTCATCGAATAAGGTGCAGGATATATCACATATACCTCTGTGCAAAGCAAGAACTGTAGCTACCTGTTTTATTTTGAAATTCGATTCTACAACATCTTAGGTTTCTTTTATTTCATTAATCATATTAATGAAGTCCCATCAATTATGTACCTAAACATCACAGATAAATACGACGTACACTTATGCCATCCGCATTCGCCTCGATGTCCCATCGTGCACCGTTAGGTTAGGTAACTAACGGCAGAGCGGGGCAGGGCTAGCATGGGTGTAAAACATAAGTAACGTCTATATAATATATCATATATACTATATACTGTATCTATCATAGAACATCACATGATCACATCACAGATATCGCAGCAGAAGAATCATATGAAATATTGGATATACTAGGACGTCCGTGTTTTCAATACGAGTCAGTATAAAACACGGATTCCACGGTCGTGATGAATAGCCAATCCTACACCCCAAGACCCCTACGAGAGCGGCAAGCAACTCTACCAATTCTAGGGTTAGGAGACCCGGACTCGACTCCTCGAGTTGGTCTCCCACTGGACCCCAGAACCCGGTTACTTGTGCTCCCCTCCTTGGGTCTAACCTAGTGCAGAAAAGTAAATAATATACAAACGGTGACAACTTCCGCATCCTGGAAGCGCCCCAATAAAAGAATATTACATACAAGTTTTTACATGAATGAAAATGAAAAACACTCATCTCACATAAAAAAACCCGGCTATTCAAACACGACGATCCAATATAACATATCCAGCAACACATAACATCACATGTCATCAACGTAAGTAAATATGTCCATCCCAATTGTCGTT
Organism: Agapanthus africanus; assembly: GCA_030015575.1. Taxonomy (NCBI): domain Eukaryota; kingdom Viridiplantae; phylum Streptophyta; class Magnoliopsida; order Asparagales; family Amaryllidaceae; genus Agapanthus; species Agapanthus africanus. Next base: position 82,173,717 of record CM057340.1, on the reverse strand, counting down.
GACATATAGCAACGAAACCGGCGATATCACATATTACACTTACGGCCACAGAAAAGAAAGTGTAAAACTACAACAGTTGGAATCCGCAACCACCTCAGACATCACATGCCTGACCAAATGAATTACTTAGACATCGCATGCCTAACAATTATAAACCCCGCATTTTAGTCTCAACATCGAAAACACTTTTCAATACCAAGTCGGGCAATTCAACAAGATTCCCGATATCCTGATCGAATGCTCGTCGCAAACTTCAGTAGACGGCCGCACCCCCGATACCGTCGACGAAGTGCACCAAGGCGGAACACCGCTGCCGTGAGCACCCGAACGGATGCTTTTGGCGACGGGGTTCTCCTACAGTCACTTGGTCGGGGCTATGGGGTGAGGCTGTCTATTAAGTTTACCCGGCGAGTATCCGCGTACGCTACGTGATTGCGACGGACTTTTGATCACATCAAAATTCCGTGGCAACCGATCATGTGAGACTAAATTGCTACGTTTTATAACATTCATTTAGTTATCTCATAACTTTTGTGAATTCTAATTATTGTATCCCATTCCAGATAAATAGAAAATGTTAAACTTTTCGATCGAACAATCGAACACCCAAGTTTTCCCGATACAGCTCAACACATGAAATAAGTCTAACAACATTCCGTTCGTGCCTCAGTACCAACGGTCCAGCCGTAGAAGGGTCAAGCCAACGCCTCACATGTGGCACGCCGTACTGCCCCAAACCCGAAGGTTCAAAGGGCAGTTCAAGACGGTCACATAATCGAGTTAAGGTTTGTTGTCTTCTAGAGGGTCCATCGAGTTACTTGCACTACTTAGAATGTCGTTAAACTACGGAAAAATCCAACACTTGGAAATTTCCCGACAGGGGAAAAATTGGGTATTTATATCCGGTCGAACTTTTTAACATATTCTAAAATTTATCCGGAAAGTCACACAGACAAAATTTGATAATCCGATCGAACATTCGAATCCCCAAATCAACCCTAGAAAACTCAACTGTTGACTGAATATTAAAAATTCCCAGAAAACTCAGCATATTAAAATAGAAATTACTGTGCAAAAAGTGAGTGATGACGTCATCATCTTGCCGCGGAACCGCCGCAGAAGCCTGGCTTCTGCCGCGGTTCCGCCGCCGTTATTACTGTTCATGACAAAATTTTTGCATCGTAATTCTTATTTTTCCCTGCTGAATTTTTTACGAATTTTTAATTTGGAAAAATCCAGATATTTCAAAAATGTCCAGAGAGCATTCTCGGGTGTGGGTTTCGGGTTCGTTCGGGTTTCAAATTCCGTCTGGTATTCGCCTAAGGCTCTAGCTAGTCTCTGATACCACTGTAGGGTTCCTAGGCACTCTAGTGAGGACTCACAAGGCATCGAACATGCCATTTTCAAAAAAAAACTAGGTGCCGAGAGACCCGACTACGGATCGTTTGATAGAAAACTAGGCGAAAAAGCTAACTAGTTAACAATTAACTAAGGGAATACGGAAATACAACCTTTGTAGATCCGTTTGTCCACCTCCATAGCTCCGCAACGAAGTGCCTTCGCTGTCCATAGCAAGTCCCGGGCTCTAGCGTCGGCTTCATCGGAGAATGGACGGGCTAGGTCGTCGACGACGTGCCGAAGATGATCTACGTCGAAGCATCGCAAGATCAAGCTCCACCTTCACCAAGCCATGAAAACTTGTGAAGGAAACACACTCTACTACTTGGCAAGAGGTAGAGGATGAAGAAATAGGAAGTGGGTAGACTTTAGAATTGGATTTCTCACTCATTTGCATCAATCACCATTGATGACCTCAAGCTTCTTCAAAGAAGAAGATGAAGAAGAAGATGAAAGAGTTATGATAAGAATAAATTAAAATGAAAAGAATAATCCATTCTTATCATAAGTGAACCATGGTTAGTTGTAGAGAGTGAACTAGGGTTAGTGAAGTGGATAGGGTTAAGCATGAGACAAAAAGGGTGACTTTGGTCAAAGCTTCAAGAAGCTTTTGCTAGAAAACAAATTAAGCCACCATTTTCTCTTAATGCTTATCAATTTCCAAAAAGAATAAATAAATGAATAAATGAATAAGGAAATAGTAAACCCTAACCATTTCATTAACCAAGGTTTGATACTTTACACTTAACCAAAAAGTATGTATCATTAAACATGTTACAATCAAGTGCGCAAAATCATATCGCATATGGAATGCGCACACCCGAGCGAGAAAATCCATTTAAAGTAAACCGATACTAGTTAATGCAAAGTAATATATCAAATATATAATTATGCATTAAATCATTAAATCAACACTTGATTTAACGATCCGGTCATATCGCATATAACCGACTAGTAACATTAGTAACAACTTATCGAATCAACACTTGATCCGACAACCCGGCTATATCGCATATAGCCGATCAATGTCACATATCGCAAGAATCGAATACAGTATCACATACTGGTATCATTCTCGGTCCCGCACATATCTCATATGCGCTCCTATTTCGTTTTGCTTGAGCCAGGAAACCTCTGTGTAGGACTCTAAAGACTCGTCAATACGCCGGCAGCAGGTGATGATCATATCAAACACCCACAAGCCGCAAGCGGTCTGCTAAACGTAACGGCCACCCGGGTATTGAGCGATCTGAAGATCGACGAGCAAGCCCGCTCACACTCCAGTGAATCCAACCAGTAACACTACCGTACAGTCCGGTCTGATCGTCTGATATGTCGCATATCTTGCCTAGGGGTGGTAAACGTCAGACCCCAATAGCTCGATAAGTCGTGTCGATATGAGGTCTATAACAATTCGAGAAACTACTGGTAACACTTACCAGTAAATCTCAGCAACCCTGGCCAGGGATTTCCTGTTATAGCCAATCGAACACAGCGCAACATCAACTCCCTATACCGGGAGAGACGAATCCCCTCCTATCGCTCATTGCCTCCATGTGACTCGGGACTGTACCCAAAAACCACCATTTTGCACGCCCTCTTGGACGTGGTAAGATGGAAATCAAAGCACAGTGGGAACCACACAATACTCTATGACGATCTCGGGTCAACAGACTACTCTGTACCAGTGTCACCAGAGAACTGCCATCTGACGTGAGGTATAATACCATCTGGGAGTTCTCGGCGAGTCCGTCCAGTGTACCCAGTCTCTACTGAGCACCCGTATATCATCTCCGATGTCAAACACCAATGGATATGGGATCATCCATCGCCCATCTGTATGGGTCGAGAAGGTATACGCTAGTCTACTCTGGTATATCGATGCCCCGTCTCGATACACCCACGACTAGGGACTTTGAAGGATGTACTTATAGACTACCATGTCCCCACTACTATGATCCTAAGGGCTTTACCAACATGTAACAGAGAGACAATCAGTATACACGTTAAGGTAAAGTTCAACCAGATAGCATACTATCATGTCGAGCAAGAAAGTCCTCCCTATATACGTCCCAGCATCCACTACAATATACATCCTATGTACAGTAATGGCCTCTAGGGCATACATATAACTAACAGTATGTAGTCCGATGTCTATACATGCAAGGGGTGGGTTCTCGTACTTCATCACATTTACTGACGATCTCTCTAGATTCGGATATGTGTATCTTATGAAACACAAATCTGAAGCTTTTGAGAAATTCAAGGAATTTAGAAACGAAGTAGAGAACCATATTGGCAAAAGTATCAAGATCCTCCGATCGGATAGGGGAGGGGAGTACTTAAGCACGGAATTTCTAGATTACTTAAAAGAGAATGGTATTCTCTCTCAGCTTACTTCCCCTTATACACCACAGCACAACGGTGTATCGGAGCGGAGGAATCGTACCCTATTGGATATGGTTCGCTCCATGATGAGTAGTGCTGAGTTGCCTCTTTCATTCTGGGGACATGCGCTTCAGACAGCGGCATACCTTTTGAATCAAGTTCCGCCCAAATCTGTGCCTAAAACTCCGTATGAAATATGGAGAAGTAAGAAACCATGTCTTAAATTTATTAAGATATGGGGTTTTCCGGCCTATGTGAAAACACAAAAACCGGACAAGCTAGAGGCACGGTCAGTTCTATGTAAATTTGTGGGATATCCTAAAGATTCACTAGGATATTTGTTCTACCACACTGAGGAACAGAAGGTGTTTGTATCTCGCCATGCTACCTTTTTAGAAAGGGAGTTTCTTGCAAAAGAAACTAGTGGGGGTTCGGTAGAACTGGGAGAAATCCATGAACCACAAAATGAAACTGAAAATTTGGAAGAACCACTGGATTCAATAACCCCAGACGAACCTCAGCCACTCCGCAGATCTGGTAGGATTTCTCATCCGCCCGAGAGATACTACGGTTTTCTCATAGACGGGGATAGAGAGGATTGCATCTTGGAAGAAGATGACCCTACCGGTTTCAGGCAAGCCATTATCAGTAGGGACTCTGATAAATGGCTGGATGCTATGCAATCCGAAATGGAGTCCATGTACACCAATAAAGTATGGACCTTGGATATTGCTCCACCTGGGATAAAACCCGTTGGATGCAAATGGATCTACAAAAGGAAACTTGGTATAGATGGGCAGGTGGAAACCTATAAGGCTAGACTCGTTACAAAAGGCTTTCGTCAAAGACCTGGTGTGGACTATGAAGAAACTTTTTCTCCAGTGGCTATGCTCAAATCCATTCAGATCCTACTTGCCATTGCTGCCTTCCATGACTATGAAATCTGGCAGATGGACGTAAAAACGACTTTTCTAAACGACTGTTTGGAAGAGTGCGTTTACATGGATCAGCCAAAAGGTTTCATAGACAGTGGGAGCAGCGGGAAGGTGTGCAAGTTGCTTAAATCCATTTATGGATTAAATCAGGCATCGCGAAGCTGGAACATCTATTTTGATGAGGCAATCAAGGAATTTGATTTCATCAAGAATGAAGATGAACCTTGTGTCTATAAGAAGATTGTAGGACGAACTGTCGTGTTCCTAGTCTTGTATGTGGACGACATTCTTTTGATAGGAAATGACATTCTTATGCTACAATCGGTCAAGCTATTCTTGTCACAACGGTTCTCTATGAAGGACATGGGTGATGCCTCGTACATTCTGGGGATCAAGATCTACAGAGATAGATCTAAGAGACTACTGGGACTTTTGCAGTCCAGGTACATAGAGACCGTACTAAAGAGATTTAGTATGGAAGATTCCAAGCACGGTAATATACCCGCATTGCACGGAATCACCCTCTCCAAGAAGATATCTCCTAAGACTGACGAGGAGAGGGTTCGCATGAGCACTATACCCTACGCTTCGGCGGTAAGATCTATAATGTATGCGATGCTATGTACAAGACCAGATGTAGCTTACGCGCTGAGCGTGGTGAGCCGGTATCAGTCGGACCCAGGTGAGGACCACTGGACGGCAGTGAAGAACATTCTCAAGTACCTGAGAAGGGCTAAGGAGATGTTCCTGGTTTACTGTAATGGAGACCTTAGGGTCGAGTCCTTTACCGATTCAAGATTCCATAGTGACAAAGATGACAGCAAGTCTATCTCGGGTTTTGTGTTTACCCTCAACGGAGGGGCGGTGTGTTAGAGGAGTTCCAAACAGGATATCGTCGCAGACTCGACGATGGAGGCTGAATACATTGCTGCAAGCGATGCCGCAAAAGAGGCGGTCTGGATGAAGAAGTTCATTAGCGAACTTCAGGTGGTTCCGTCCATTGTTGACCCAATACCATTGTATTGCGATAACAATGGGGCTATAACTTTAGAGAAGGAACCAAGGTTCCATCAGAAATCCAGTCACATCTTAAGGCGGTATCACCTGATCAGGGAGATCATTGATCGCCAGGAGATCGAGGTACGGAGAGTGGACACAAAAGACAACACGGCGGATCCATTCACAAAGGCCCTCCCTCAAACACAGTTCGAGTGACTTTTTGAGCTATTGGGTATGCGGTACGCCAGCAGCTGGCCTTAGTGCAGACGCTGGGTATGCGGTACTCCAATTACTGGCCTTTAGTGCAAGTGGGAGATTGTTGGATATGTATGCCCTAAAGGCCATTATTGTATAGTACTAGTTTGTATAATACATTTTGGAGGCTTGGTATATATATACGGGTTTACGACAGTCTTGCTCGATATAGTAGTATGCTACTTGGTTTGTTTCTATCTTGATATGTGTGTATGTTTCTTTTAACATATCGCTAAAAACATATTGATGGAGCCCTTAGGATCTTTGCTTGACTACCGGCGTTGTGATGGTGATCACACTAGTGGGGGCTGGGTAGTCTATAAGCACATCCTTATTTTGGTCCCTAGTCGTAGGATTATCGAGACAGGGCATCGATACTCCAGAGTAGACTAGTGCATACGCTTCTCGTCCCAGCAGGGGAGATGGTCTGTCCCACAGCCATCAGTACGTCGTACTGGAGATAGTATGCAGGTGCTCGTTAGGTTACGAGTATACTGGACAGGACTCGTCGGGAACTGTTGGTTGGTATTATACCTATCGTCAGTTAACAGTTCCCAGGTGACATGAGTACAGCTTAGTCCGTTGACTTGACACTGTCACTTCGCCTCGAGTGTGTTCCCACTGTTCTTAGATTACTACCCTACCACGGCTCTATTGAGTCGTGCAAACAGGTAGTAGTTGGGTGCAGTCTCGAAGCACTTGGAGGCCGTGATGGTTAGACAGGATTCGTCTCTCCCGGTATTGGGAGTTGATATCGCGCTGTGTCTAAGAGAGTCATTACACATAGTCGTCCCTGGCCAGGGCAAGCGAGAATTACTGGTAGGTTTTCCAGTAGTTTCTCAGGGTGTTCTGGGCTACACTTCGACACGACTTGTACCGCTATTAGGGGACAGAAGTTTACCGCCCCCCTAGGCTCGCCATACGATACTCTTAGATGAACAGACCGGACTGTACGGAGATTTTCACATTCAGGCTCAGTAGGAGTTCAGATGGGTACACCTCATCGGTCTTCTTATCGGCATCTACCTGGGGACCGTTACGTACAGCTAGTACCGCTTGCGGCCTGTGGTTAAACCCACTGCCAGCGTAGTGCCGAGCCTTTAGAGTCCTACACAGAGGGTTATTCGCCTTTGGGCAAAACAGTGTAGAGGTCGCATGGTTTTGCGATGGGGTTCGTTCACATCTGCGCACTTATGCACGTTTGGTGTTATTACTAGCAGGCTTTGGTTTAAGCCAGATCCTAGTATTTGTTTTGGGATTGGTTTTGTCTCATTATATTCGTGTTCCTCAAAACACAGATACGGGTGTGTATGCACAGTTGACAGAAGCAGAGGATTCTCATTAGGGTTGTTGACTGTTGACTTTTTCCAAACCCTAATGAGAATGAGAAATATGATTAATGATATTAATTTAGGATAATTGTGCTATGGTTAGGGTTGTTGACCATTTGACTTTTGTTGACCTTTTGACTTTGGTTGACCGGTTGACTTATGTTGACAATTTGACCATTATCATTTCACATGGAAGATGCTTCATGATTCTTGCAAAATTCATTTAATGTGAAATGATAATGGTCATTCCAAATGATCCATCACAATTTCTTTAATTATTATTATTATTTTCATAATTCACTCATATGAGAGTATGGTTGTAAAAAGATATTCATTCTCTCTTGCTCTTTCTCTCTCATGTTCTTGAGCTCTCCCTCTTCCTCTCAAAGCTTTAATCTTTCATGTGTTGAAAATCAAAAGCACTTGAGACAAAACCATCAAAACATCTCTGTACTCTTTCTAAGGTTCTTTGTCTAGCAAACCAAGCACTCTAGTTACCTCTTGGTTGAGGTAAGAGCTCAAGGTAGAGGCCCTCGGGTGGATCTATCTTCGGCAAAGGGAAGACGACGAGGAGGAGCCGTCTACGCCACTACAAAGGACAAGCAAGAAGGAGAACCACAACAAGAAGAGAATGAGTTCAAGATCTAGGTATAACCATTCTACATAGTAGTTAGAACTTGTAGTTAGTGTGTTAGTTTTTGTTTAGCAAAGATCCTTCATGGATGGTCCATGTTAACTTGTGAGAAAAAATTGATTTTTACCTATTCCGCCCCCCCCCCCCGAAAGAACCGGGATGGGTAACGTGGACCTAACATATGTATGGACCCGAAGAAGATCGAGGCCATTAAGCATTGTCCTAGACCAGCATCAATTACAGAGATCCGCAGCTTCCTAAGACTAGCCGGCTATTACCGACGATTTGTTCAAGACTTCTCCCGTATTGCTGCACCGTTGACCGGGTTGACCCGGAAGGGAGTTTCTTTTGTATGGACGGAGGCGTGTGAGCATAGCTTTCAGCAGTTGCAGACTCGTGTGAGCATAGCTTTCAGCAGTTGCAGACTCGTCTGACTACGGCGCCGGTGTTATCTTTGCCTTCGGGATCGGGCGGATTTGTGGTCTATTGTGACGCTTCTCGAGTGAGGCTAGAGTGCATATTGATGCAGCACGACAGGGTTATCGCGTATGCTTCTCGGCACCTGAAGAAACACGAACAGAACTACCCCACTCACGATTTAGAGATGGCTTCAGTGGTACTTGCACTCAAGATCTGGAGACATTACCTATACGGTGAGGCGTGCCAGATATTCATGGACCACAAGAGCTTGAAGTACATATTCCAGCAGCGAGACCTGAACCTGAGACAGCGCCGTTGGATGGAGCTAGTGAAGAAGGACTACGATTGCGTTATCCTTTATCATCCGGGAAAGGCGAATATAGTGGCAGATGCTTTGAGTCGGAGGCCCGGGGGTAGTCTATCTTGTTTGAGCGCAGTGCAGAGGCAGTCGTCGACAGATTGGCAGACTTTATACAACAGCCGAGTGCAGTTTGAGTTTACTCCGACCGGGGGACAGCTTGCACATATCCGTGCATGTCCACAGTTGCTTGACCATATCCGTGAGGCGCAGCCCAGTGATGACCGTCTTTCAAAGATCAGGAAGCAGGTTGGACAGGGCAGAGACTCCGAGTTCGTGATCGATGATCAGGGGGTACTGCAATTTGGGACTGACTATGCGTACCAGATTCTGAAGGACTGAGGCGTGAGATTCTCGAGGAGGCGCATCGATCGGTGTACAGTGTTCATCCCGGTTCCACCAAGATGTACCATGATCTGAGAGATGTTTACTGGTGGGAAGGGATGAAGATTGACGTCACAGACTTCGTTTCAAGATGCCTGACTTGTCAGCAAGTCAAGGCTGAGCACCAGAGGCCCGCGGGAGAGCTTCAGTCGTTGCCCATTCCAAAGTAGAAATGGGAGCAGATTTCTATGGACTTCATTGTGGGTCTACCGAGGACTAGTCGAGGGTACGACTCCATTTGGGTGATCATGGATCAATTGACGAAAGCGGCTCACTTTTTGCCGGCGAAAACGACTTTCGGATTTGCTCAGTGATTGATCTCAAAAATATCTAGTAACCGCAATCCAGAACGGCGTCGCTTGGTAGCTAGCCGGTGAGTACGGGTCGGTCCACAGGGATGTTGTGAATTTCCTAGTTGCTCTTACGAGTTAATTTCGATTGGTGTCGGATTGATCGATTAAATCTAAAAACTAAATTAATCTAGATCTAAATCTGGCTAGGGTTAGGTATAGGTTAAATTTGGAAAGTCAATAAATCTCACCGCTTTCTATACCCATATTAAGATCTATTAGGAGTTATGGTAATTATTAATAAAAGGGATTAGAACCATTTGGAAAGATGTTTCTTCCTCTAGCTTCTTGTCCTTCCTTTATCAATCCTTACCCTAACCTCCATGGAAAACACACGCAACCGGGCCTTTATACTACGGTATCACCGCTACCTCGAGAGATAGGGTGCCGTAGGGAGCGGTGTGTGCATGTATGCATGGAGTCCTATGAAAATATATAACGGGCAAGAAAGGGGTGAGAAATCTTCATCTCTCAAACCTTCCCCAAAGCTAACCCTAACAAGCGAGGAGACTACTCGCTCATTAGGGAATTGAAAAACATTTATCCAGGGCAGAGAATAAAAGATCTAACTATCTAACTAGAGCAAGGAATTAAATTTAACTAGGGCAAGAATAGAATTACCTAGGGCAGAAAATAAATTAAGAACTTACAAATTGATGCTCTCCAAAAAGAATTCTGAATTTTATTAATGAAAGGAGGCATGACCTAATACAAGAATTTGGGTCTCTATTTATAAGACATTGAAAACCTTAGGTTTACAATCGCCGCATGTATGCTTTTACAAAATTGCCCCTAGGTAGACTAGTCAACGCGCCGCCATACTTCTTAGAAAGATTTTGCCACTACGGGATTAGCACGGCCGCGGAACCGCGGCCGCAGGCCAGGTTTGGCCGCGGTTCCGCGGCCAAGTAGGAAGCTCATTGCTTCAATCTTTCTATGCTAGTTCTGCTTCTCTTTGTCTTCCTATTTCTTTGGTTGTTTTCTCAGATTGGCTTCTAGGTTTCTTCCAGATCTCCACAGTGAACAATTGTAGTGAACTTTTACCGTTTCTTCATGACGAAGTCTTGAACCTTGCACTGCCTTGTACTTTGTGAACTGACCTTCATGTAGGCTTGATCAAGATCCTTCTATTTGTTGGTCGTAGTCCCACTTTTGCATCATCTTTTCATCATTTCACTGTTTTTATTCCGAGAACCTGTAACCTGCAACTAAGTAGCAGACATGGGTCAAAAGCACCTGTTTATTTGTAAAATAACTAAGACTGGGGAATATAATAATGCAATATTATGATATGAACACATACCCCCAAACTTATCTTTTGCTCGTCCTCGAGCAAACCTAGTTTTATTCTCAACAAAAACCTAACCTCACTTTCGCAGGGAAACGCGATTACACTGAGCACGTGCAACAAGCCGTTAAACCTCTAGGTGTCCCTAGTAGGAGGAGTGTTGTCCCCTGAGGGTTTTCAGCGGATACTACCCACAAAATCCTATCAATTTGGCTTATTAACTTTTATTCTCCAATTAGGTTTTCTAACAAGGAATTCTATAATCTTCGACTCATAAATTATCCACCCGTATTCTTCACACTTCCTTATCATTTAACTTAAGATTATATATATCCTGTAGACTTACTTAGCTTTTGGCATCTCTGAAGTTTTTCTTCTAGGGTTCCATCTCAACTTAGGAATTTTTATCATCTCTATTAAATATACAAGTTATATTCTTCATTCCTATCTCTTATCTAAACCCCAATCATATATCCCTACGTGTGTATATAAATCACCCCTACACTTGGAAATTCAAATCAAGCAATCATACTCTTGTCCGTTGTCCGAGGCACTTCTTAATTGGTGAATTTTTAGATGAAATTTGCTCACACATTCTTCATGCGACCGTTAATACTTCTTGAGGTACCAACGACCGATTACAAAATATGTTTGCACATTAAAGCGTAATTCCTAGTCTTGCAACACCTAAGGCTTTAGCAGTGACTCCCAAACCAGTTGGTCTAAGGCACTAGGTGATGAAGCACCCTTGCTAAATATTTTTCTATTTTTGCAGCCTTAAGTAATCACAAAAACAATGTTCATTTTTTTATTATCTCTTTATTCACACTTGAATTTTAATTTCATTTTCTTCGTACTAAGGACTTTAGACAAGAGCATTTCAAGGTCTCCTCTATTATTCCAAGTTTCAAGGAGCGTGTTTTGTGCAATTTGTTGGGTATACATTTTCAGAATTTAGACTTAAGCTAGGAACTATTTTTCAAACTTATATTTTAATAAAAACATCAATACTCTTCCCTTGTTTTAACTTAACCCAAGAAGTGAACTCAAAATTTGCCTATTTCTAAATAAACTATAAAGACATATACTTTCTACCGTTAAACTTTAAGAACGCTTATTTTTAGGGTTTTTAATTTACTAAGTCTAGGATCTAGTTTTTCCTAGCTAGTTAACCTATTTGTCAAACTCAAGTCAAACAAGGCCAAAATTGAATACTTTAATTTTTATAATTTTTTTGAAATTTTCAATTTTTATGGGTTTTAAAATAAGTATGCAAATGCAAAAATATACACATGAATGCGAAGGAAGAAGGCTTACCGAGCATACCCCCAAACTTCAACTTGACAGTGTCCTCACTGTCATGCTACACCAAGAGGGTCAAGATGTCGGCACTCCCCTGTTTATTTATTTATAATTTTTTTTTATTTTTTGAATTTTTTTATTGTTAATAGAAAAAGAAAACAAAATATATATATATATATACAACAAGGTCCTCCCCAAACTAAACAAGGCCTTATACAGACCAAAGGTTAGCACCAACCATTTAAAAATCTTATCGTGGTAATGGTAGGGTTGGTGAAAGAATGGGGTGTAGAGAAAAGAAATGAGAAGCACACGAGACCGTGTGGAGATAGAAGCGGTATACGGTCTCGGTGGAGGAGAAGAATAGCGGAGAAGAGAAAGAAGTGGAGTACGATCTTGAGGGTGTAAATCGATTGAATAAATTAGCACAAGTTGCGATGACCGATGTGTTAAAAGCGATTGTGCTAATCTATCAACCCGTCGAGAAATGGGGTCAAATCCCTCAAGATTCGCAAGAAAATATGGGTACGTCGAACTTGGTAAACCCTCCATTGAAAATGGAAACGCGACGGAGTCTTGCGTGGTCGAAACGATAGGAAGGACGAAAGGGAGTGAATGAGGGATAGTCTTATTCTCACGTAGTAAACTGTCTTGAACTTGAAAGATTCTATTAATGGTTCGAAATGATCGTAAGCAACCGAGTCTGATGGTTCAACTAACTCATATAAAAATGTAAAGGACTCAAACTCGGGAGGTGAGTTTTCAACATCGTCCGAAAAAGTGAAACATTCGTAATCGTTATCGTCTGTTAGAACTGTGTCAGATTCAAAGAGAAATTTTTCAAGCTCACAGTCTTCAAGCGTGATCTTTTGCGTGGTCAGAACGATGGAAAGAAGGGAGGGTGATTTAGTTAAAGGTTCAAGAGGATGAATTGGAAAATCCGACACATCAAACAAAAATGGTTCAACCTCAATATTATCCTCAATACTCTCCCCAATACTATCCTCATAATTCTCCTCAAAATTTAGCCTATCCATGCCATTATCATCAAAATCAAGACGCATATGAGGTTCAGGAGAAACATTTAATGACTCGGGATGATGAGTTGGGGATAAAAGTTCGGTCAAATCAATGGGTTCATCATCCAAAATATTCCCGGCGTCTATATCCTCAGTCAAGTGAAAATCAATTTTCTTAGACACCTCATCAAAAGCATGGATATCAATTAATTTAGGCTCTAGAGTGGAGGTGTAGAGTTCAAAAGGATTAGGTGTGGTTTCACTCGAAAAGGACTCTTCACAATCTGGCAAATCAAGCACTACAAAGTCGCACAACTCATTTTTATCCTTAACTGTTGAATCATTTAGGACAATCGATGGAAAACCGGAGTTGTGGGATTCAATTGGGTATGGGTAGATTTAATTTGGAAGGGCGTACAGCTCACTCTCTCCTCTCAAATTCTCACTCTGTCCAACCACCTCCTCATACATTGGAATTTTTGGAGCTAGTTGGAAACTAGCTACCGGTTCATTAGGTTGTATAAGGGCGGCTATGGACACATCCACATTCCTCATCATTTTGTTTGTTGCTACAATGTACGCCTCCAACGACTGTTCTAGACTAGACATGGGTTGTGAAGGGGTTTCGGTAAAAGATTCGAAATTGTTTGGATATGTGAAACTCCCAAATGGCTGTGTAGAAGCAATGTCTAGTGAAGATGGGAAAGTCGGGTAGGACTGGTAGGAATTGGATGGTTGGACAGGAGGAAGATCAACATTTGGATAAGAAGGTGAATAGACTTGTTGATCCCTAGAATTGGATGTGTGGAGAGGAGTGAAAGATCAGTTACGAGATTGTTCAATGTGTTCAGCAATAGACATGGGTCTAGGAGTTATAACAGGACTCGAAAAAGTGGTATCAACGTACGAAGGTGGTGAAGTTTGAGATGGTTGATACAAAGTGGATTGTAAAGTCGAACTGTTTCTCCTAGACGCTTCTATTCGATCTTTCAAAGAAATTTTGGGCATGGAGGGGTCGTCCTTAAATCGACTGAAACAATTCGCGTAAGAGGCAAAGTTTGGTTCAGGGTACCAAAGTTCGGTAAGAGATTTATGAGGTGGGGTACCCATGATGTAGGAAAAGAGAAGAAAAAGAAGGTGGGTGTAAGTGGGGTGCAAGGATTTCTTAGCGACAAAATTTTGCAAGTTTTTATAAAAAAAATTCCTTCTTTTTTACTTTTTCTTTTTATTTGGAACTGTTTGCAAATAAGATTTTTGATAAAGGGCTTAGACAAAAATGCAATCAACCAGAAATGCACAATCAGGCCTAGATCTAGGGTCACCTAGGTCAGTTAGACAGCTCCAAACTGTTCCAAAGGGCTAGAAATAGGACTTCAAACCGCCTCTTCACCGCCAATTGCGACCAGGTAAGTGCCAGGTGAGTGGGAGGCTCCCCACTACAAGTAGTGGTCCTAATTAAGTAACCACTCGCCTTAGACACACTTGCCTAGACACCGCAAAGTCGGGTTAGGATCAACGGCCGATGCCTATAACTAGTCCTCTGTCCTATTGAGCGCGACGTCCTTAGGGCTGAGTCTAATCTTTTTTAATTAAATGATGGTCAATGCAATATGCCTTATGTGATTTCTGGGGTCCTGGGAAGGGTGATGAAATCCCCACCCAATCTGGATTGGTTTCAAGCCCCTTAAAGTCCGATTAAAGATATGCAAAACAGAAAAAATCACTTGTAATCAATTTTTATTTTAAGCGCGACGCAAAGAATCCTGCAGAAGATTTGTTATTTGGAAGGGGGAAGATATTTAAGCGCAAAGAATCCTGCAGAAGATTTGGCAAAAGATATATGGGGATTTGCAGAAGGGAGAAAGAGGAAACAAACAGTGCAGTTTTCGCGCGCTGAAGGCACAGGGGGACCGGAGGCTAGGTACGGCGGCGGATTAGCGGCGGCTTAGAGGGTTCAGGTCTCTGGAAAAATTCTACATTTCTGTTTTTGAAATCTCCCTCTGTTTCGATCTCCCGTTTTTTGTTTCGCACTCTGGATTTTTCCAGATCCGTCGATCCTGCAAAGATTCACATAAGAATACCCTTCACAAAAATAAAAGAAGATAATTTTTATATATTTTTTTATTTTTATGATTTTTTTAATTTTAGATTAACCCGAAATTACAAAAAGAAAATAGCACGCCATCCCCGGCAACGGCGCCATTTGATTGATCTCAAAAATATCTAGTAACCGCAATCCAGAACGGCGTCGCTTGGTAGCTAGCCGGTGAGTACGGGTCGGTCCACAGGGATGTTGTGAATTTCCTAATTTCTCTTACGAGTTAATTCCGATTGGTGTCGGATTGATCGATTAAATCTAAAAACTAAATTAATCTAGATCTAAATCTTGCCAGGGTTAGGTCTAGGTTAAATTTGGAAAGTCAATAAATCTCACCGCTTTCTATACCCATATTAAGATTTATTAGGAGTTATGGTAATTATTAATAAAAGGGATTAGAACCATTTGGAAAGATGTTTCTTCCTCTAGCTTCTTGTCCTTCCTTTATCAATCCTTACCCTAACCTCCATGGAAAACACGCGCAACCGGGCCTTTATACTACGGTATCACCGCTACCTCGAGGGATAGGGTGCCGTAGGGAGCGGTGTGTGCATGTATGCATGGAGTCCTATGAAAATATATAACGGGCAAGAAAGGGGTGAGAGATCTTCATCTCTCAAGCCTTCTCCAAAGCAAACCCTAACAAGCGAGGATACTACTCGCTCATTAGGGAATTGAAAAACATTTATCCAGGGCAGAGAATAAAAGATCGAACTATCTAACTACGGCAAGGAATTAAATTTAACTAGGGCAAGAATAGAATTACCTAGGGAAGAAAATAAATTAAGAACTTACAAATTGATGCTCTCCAAAAAGAATTCTGAATTTTATTAATGAAAGGAGGTATGACCTAATACAAGAATTTGGGTCTCTATTTATAAGACATAGAAAACCCTAGGTTTACAATCGCCGCATGTATGCTTTTACAAAATTGCCCCTAGGTAGACTAGTCAACGCACCGCCATACTTCTTGGAAAGTTTTTGCCACTACGGGATTAGCACGGCCGCAGAACCGCGGCCGAGGGCCAGGTTTGGCCGCGGTTCGGCGGCCAAGTAGGAGGCTCATTGCTTCAATCTTTCTGTGCTGGTTCTGCTTCTCTTTGTCTTCCTATTTCTTTGGTTGTTTTCTCAGATTGGCTTCTAGGTTTCTTCCAGATCTCCACAGTGAACAATTGTAGTGAACTTTTACCGTTGCTTCGTGACGAAGTCTTGAACCTTGCGCTGCCTTGTACTTTGTGAACTGACCTTCATGTAGGCTTGATCAAGATCCTTCTATTTGTTGGTCGTAGTCCCACTTTTGCATCGTCTTTTCATCATTTCACTGTTTTTATTCCGAGAACCTGTAACCTGCAACTAAGTGGCAGACATGGGTCAAAAGCACCTGTTTATTTGTAAAATAACTAGGACTGGGGAATATAATAATGCAATATTATGATATGAACAAATACCCCCAAACTTATCTTTTGCTCGCCCTCGAGCAAACCTAGTTTTATTCTCAACAAAAACCTAACCTCACTTTCGCAGGGAAACGCGATTGCACTGAGCACGTGCAACAAGCCGTTAAACCTCTAGGTGTTCCTAGTAGGAGGAGTGTTGTCCCCTGAGGGTTTTCAGCGGATACTACCCACAAAATCCTATCAATTTGGCTTATTAACTTTTATTCTCCAATTAGGTTTTCTAACAAGGAATTCTATAATCTTCGACTCATAAATTATCCACCCGTATTCTTCACACTTCCTTATCATTTAACTTAAGATTATATATATCCTGTAGACTTACTTAGCTTTTGGCATCTCTTAAGTTTTCCTTCTAGGGTTCCATCTCAACTTAGGAATTTTTATCATCTCTATTAAATTACAAGTCATATTCTTCATTCCTATCTCTTATCTAAACCCCAATCACATATCCCTACGTGTGTATATAAATCACCCCTACACTTGGAAATTCAAATCAAGCAATCATACTCTTGTCCGTTGTCCGAGGCACTTCTTAATTGGTGAATTTTTAGATGAAATTTGCTCACACATTCTTCATGCGACCGTTAATACTTCTTGAGGTACCAACGACCGATTACAAAATGTGTTTGCACATTAAAGCGTAATTTCTAGTCTTGCAACACCTAAGGCTTTAGCAATGACTCCCAAACCAGTTGGTCTAAGGCACTAGGTGATGAAGCACCCTTACTAAATATTTTTCTATTTTTGCAGCCTTAAGTAATCACAAAAACCAGTGTTCATTTTTTTATTATCTCTTTATTCACACTTGAATTTTAATTTCATTTTCTTCGTACTAAGGACTTTAGACAAGAGCATTTCAAGGTCTTCTCTATTATTCCAAGTTTCAAGGAGCGTGTTTTGTGCAATTTGTTGGGTATACATTTTCAGAATTTAGACTTAAGCTAAGAACTATTTTTCAAACTTATATTTTAATAAAAACATCAATACTCTTCCCTTGTTTTAACTTAGCCCAAGAAGTGAACTCAAAATTTGCCTATTTCTAAATAAACTACAAAGACATATACTTTCTACCGTTAAACTTTAAGAAAGCTTATTTTTAGGGTTTTTAATTTACTAAGTCAAGGATCTAGTTTTTCCTAGCTAGTTAACCTATTTGTCAAACTCAAGTCAAACAAGGCCAAAATTGAATACTTTAATTTTTATAATTTTTTTGAAATTTTCAATTTTTATGGGTTTTAAAATAAGTATGCAAATGCAAAAATATACACTTGAATGCGAAGGAAGAAGGCTTACCGAGCATACCCCCAAACTTAAACTTGACAGTGTCTTCACTGTCATGCTACACCAAGAGGGTCAAGATGTCGGCACTCCCCTGTTTATTTATTTATAATTTTTTTTTATTTTTTGAATTTTTTTTATTGTTAATAGAAAAAGAAAACAAAATATATATATATATACAACAAGGTCCTCCCCAAACTAAACAAGGCCTTATACAGACCAAAATTTAGCACCAACCATTCAAAAATCTTATCGTGGTAATGGTAGGGTTGGTGAAAGAATGGGGTGTAGAGAAAAGAAATGAGAAGCACACGAGACCGTGTGGAGATAGAAGCGGTATACGGTCTTGAACCTTGCTCTTCTTTGTAGTTTGTGAACTAATCTTCATGTAGGCTTGATCAAGATCCTTCTATTTGTTGGTCGTAGTCCCACTATTGCATCATCTTTTCATTATTTCACTGTTTTTATTCCAAGAACCTGTAACCTGCAATTAAGTAGCAGACATGGGTCAAAAGCACCTATTTATTTGTAAAATAACTAGGACTGGGGAATATAATAATGCAATATTATGATATGAACACTCTGTATGCCCAGATTTACATCAACAAGATTGTACGATTACATGGCGTCCCGACTTGTATCGTGTCCGACCGAGGCACCCAGTTCACCAGCCGACTATGGCAGAAACTTCAGGAGGCTTTAGGCACCCGCTTGAGTTTCAGCACAGCATTTCATCTGCAGAAAGACGGTCAGTCAGAGCGGACTATTCAGACTCTTGAGGACATGCTTCGAGCTTGTATTCTAGATTTTGGTGGCAGCTGGGACCGCCATTTGTCCTTGGTCGAGTTCTCCTACAATAATAGCTTCCAGGATACGATTCAGATGGCACATTTTGAGGCTTTATATGGAAGGAGATGTCAATCGCCCGTCTGTTGGACAGAGCTCAGCGAGAGCAGTATTCTGGGGCCGCAGATCGTACAGGAGACGACCGAGAAGATACAGTTGATTCGAGATAGGATGAGGACAGCCCAGAGTAGGCAGAAATCGTATGCTGACAGACGCCGTCACAGACTCGAGTTCGCCGTTGGCGATCATGTTTTTCTGAGGTTCTCTCCGATGAAGGGCGTGATGAGATTTGGGCGGAAAAGGAAGCTTTGTCCCAGATTTTTAGGTCCCTTTGAGATCCTCGAGCGTGTGGGCGCAGCTGCATATTGTTTGGCTATTCCACCTAACTTTCCGGATGTTCACCCCGTATTTCATGTGTCGATACTTCGCAGATACCTTCATGACCCTTCTCACATGATTCAGCACCAGACCGTTCAGCTTGAGCGCGATCTTTCGTTCACCGAGCAGCCAGTAGTGGTGTTGGACCGGCAGGTGAAGAAACTTCGATCAAAGGTCTTGCCATCTGCGAAGGTTCTTTGGCGTAGCCCGAATGGTGAAGAGATCACTTGGGAGGCCGAGGGCGAGATGCGGAAGAAATTCCCTCATCTCTTTGAAGGTACGCGCAGCTATATTTTTAAATTCGGGGACGAATTTCTTTAAGAAGGGAAGATTGTAACACCTTAGAATGCGTTTAGTGGTTAATTAAGAGAAAATTTGGTTTTTAGTAAAAAGGTTTACCAAAATGGTTTTTAAATAATTTATAAAAATTAATGAATATTTTATTTGAATTTAAATGGGCTTGCACACACATGTACATGTTAACCTAGGGCTAATTTGGGGTTAAACCATGTTCATTTAGTCATGGCATGTTAACCCATTTCATTAGGATAATATGAAGTTAATTAAGTTTTAGTTTTCAAAATTTTAAATAAATGATTTTTTTCTTTTGGGGTTGACTTGGAGAAGGAAGGAGAGAGAGAGGAGACAAAGCATGCTTGGCATTAAATGAGGAGAGAGAATGTGCCATGCTTTTTCCCCTAACCCCCCCTCTCACTCTCTCTCTCTCTCTCTATTATTTGAATTTCCATTATTCTTCCTCTCATATTTTCTCCCTCTCTCTCTCAAAACAGAACACTTCAGCCCCTTCACCAAACCCTCACCCATTTCTTCAAGATCCCCACCTCACCTCATCAAAATTCATCACTTCTTCACAAAAAAATTGATCCTACACCCCAAGTTAACCCATGGAGCTAGGAAAGCTAGGATTTTGGAGCAAGTTGGTATAGGTATAAACCCCTAACTGTTAATTAGCTAGTCTTTATGTTGTATTACATTTTAGCTTCAGTTTAGAACATTAAAGTCGTAGTTTTAGTGCCGATATCGTATTTTAGTGTCGTTTTAGTGCTACTGTAACCTGCTGTGACCCCGAGACCTTTTGTTAAACCCAAACAATGTAGTAGCGTAGTGCTAGCTGGCTTGAGTAGACACCCAAAGTTAGAGAAGGACCTGGGCAGTTTTGTCCGGCGACTAGGGGTCCAATTCCGGCAAGATCGGCCGTCGTGGGGAGTTTGGAGTTGTAACTTGGTGGATTTCTGTCTGCACTGATTTTAAGCTGTTGGGTATTGTTTTGGTTTTGTGTTTATACAATGGGCTAAATCTAGGATAGCATAGCTAGTTTTAGTGTTTTGTGGGTTTTTGTGATCATTGGTGGTTTGGGTGGAGATTAAGTTAAGCTAGGGTTTTTATGGTTAGATTAACTATATTATGTGTTGTTGGTGCCACTTAATCAAACCTTTTTCACCTGAATACTCAAATGTACCCTAATGTACCAAATTAGTATTTTAAAATGTTTTAAAACCAAGTTATAGGATACGGTGTATCTGCTATATCTGTAGTTACTTTCCTTTTTAAAAAACATATACAGAATGCTGTGCAGGGTTTTTAGAGTATTATGTAGGTTGTTGTGCTCGTTTCACCCCCAAAATCCGGCGAGATGCCTTCCCCATTTGAGCTCGCCGGCGACCTAGTGGATTTGGAGGTTGGTTATGTGCAGGGAGGTGTCTGGGTGTGTTTTGCTGTGTTTGGTGTTGTTTGTTTTCTTAGTTTTGTTCCAGGTAAGAACCTGAGACCATTTACCCTTAATTAGTGTTTTGTGACCTACGCGACACGTACGTTATGAGAGTGGGTTTGGTGTTGCTGTGTGTCACAGCGTGTTGCTGCGTGTCACAGCGTGTCGCTTTCTGTCACAGCATATCGGGGAGGTTCTTGACGTATGCACACGAGTTTAGCTTGCGGCCCTAGTTTTTCGTATTGTCTTGATATTGCGTTTTTGCAGGGTTTCGCCTTATGTACGTTGTTTTGCATAAATTCCAGGATTGCAGGCGGGGACTTCAGACGCCGCGAAGAAGGGGAAGCAGGTGGTCGGATACACGTAGATCGAGATCACTGTGAGTAGATTTAACATCTACAGGGAAATCGCCCATATGGCGGTATGCGTCAGGGCTTGATAAGATATTGTAGCTGTATATTTGCATTCATATACATTTATTGTGCATGGATACCATTTGTTGCATACTATATTCCCTGCTATATATATGGACTTAGAATGAATAGAATACCGCACTGTTACTAACGGTTCATGTTGCACGAGCACTAATCTGAATGTTACACACACACCGTTAGTAATTTCCATGACACTCACAATATAGAATTGCCATGAACAATATATTATAGCTCTTATATATGATTCGACATGATTATGTTAATTGATACACCTATACTGGTGCACATACACATTTGCATATCTATATTAGTGCACATATACATTGATGCATCCATACTTGCGCACATACACATTGTATATCCATATTGGTGCACATATACATTGATACATCCATACTTGCGCACATACACATTGTATATCCATATTGCGCACATACACATTATATATTCATATTGGTGCACATATACATTGATACACTCATACTTGCGTATATATCCACTTGCACATCCATACCTACGTACATGCATATTTCACATACATGGATGATGCTGTCTTTGATTTCTAGAAAAATGGGGACCGCATGAGATATTTTCAAAACTGGATCCATTTAAAAGAGCGGTTTTCCCTTTTTACTCTTAGTACAATTTTATGTGGCATAGGACACATTGCATGGATTTACGCATTGAGTTTTGGATTTCCTCTGATTTCTGGATTTGAGAACCGTGGTATTATTTAAGAAAGTATGCACTGTTTTGAAAACCTGGTTTCTCTTGATATGATATTTCAGTGCGTTCACCATTCGTTTTCTCGGTTCTGAGACGTGTGACATGTGAAACCCGATTCGAGGAGCTGGATGAGGCCGATTGCTGGTACATAGTGGACCCGGTATGGTACCCCGGGGCGAGAACGGATTTGCTGTGCAGTAGACGGTGAGCCCGGCAGAGGGACTACTACCTACCGGTGATTGGTTGGACCTGGCGGTTATCCGGAGGATACCGAACAGAGTCGAGAGATGGATATGAGCCGACCCGTACTGCCGGGGCCGATGGCCGATTCCGCAGACGGAGCCCATGGGCCGATCCGGACTGACGGAGCCCGATATATGAGTATTTGCGTGTCGATGCTGGACACGAGTATTTCAGGATATTTCTGAGTGCCGATGTTGGACACCCATGTTTTCATGAGATTTACAGGATATGAGAGCCGGTTAGATTGACGGTGCCTGAGTTTTGGGGCCACCGGCTCCTAATGGTTTGCTCTTTAAACCATCCAATAATCGATCGCTTTCGAAATCGCTTGGGGTGTATTTGGTGGGCACCGGGGTTTTCCACGATGATGATTCGTGTAGATGATATTTTATCCCATTCTTAGTATTTATTGATATGCATTGCATCATGTAGTTGTAGTACCTGATAGAGTACCCTGCATGATTATTGCATACCCAGATTACCATATTGATGTCATCAGTTGCACATGTTAGAGTATAGCAGCACGTGCATACCTGCGATTACCTTTATATATTATTTACTATTCATGAGTTTGCAACTCACCCCCGTTGTGCCACAGTGTTTGCAGGACGACCCTCAAAGTGGTTGCGGCAGTGCTACCTCATTGTATCTTTCTGGCTACGGATACCATTGCTGTTGGCGAGTGAGCCATTTTTCCTTTAAGTGGGTTTTGCGGTATCCGTTTATTTCCATTGTACTCTCTGTTGTATCTAGTACTCTCCATCTACCATTTCATGTATTGACTTAGAGGCCAGTTGTGAGGACGATGTATATTATTTTGTACTCTGGATGTCGAGCTCGTGTGAGTCGGCTTTATTATGCAGTTTTATCTTTTATGATATTTTCACTTATATTGCTCATTTCTTCGCTACGGCGTCGTATATTATTCTTGTGGTGGTTGTTTCCGCCGTTGGGCATGATTGCTCCCGTTTGGGGATGTTTTATTCTTGTTATCAATCATTTTACTTATATCCTGTCTTGTACTCGATTTCGGGGCTAGTTCTTACAAAGGAGGTGCTGCCGAATATTTTAAGAAAATAACTCAAACCTTAAAGATTTTTACTCGTGTTTTCTAAATGTTTTAAACCAATGTTTTCAACACTCACTGCTTTTAATGGTTTTGATTTCTGGGTTTCTTCTTACTTAATCGCGTTACGCCTGTAGACGTTACGTGGTTAAGTGCCGGTCACGGGCCGAACTTTGGGTCGTGACAAAGTTGGTATCCAAGCGTAAGTTTTACCTTTCGGAGTGTAGGATGACCTTGGTATGATGGAGTAGGTAGCTGAAGCAGAGTGGCATAGCGTGTGTATGTTTCGTGGCATACTCACGATACGGTATTCTGCCTAAGTGATCTTATGATTTATCGGTTGAAATTCCTTTGTGATTATATACATTCTTGCGATTCGATTTCCGTATTCTTATCGAATCTTGTTTCATTTCCAGCCATTATGCCATCAAAAACTACGAGGGCGCAGAGAGCGGCCGCGAGAGCCGAGATTAGAGTTGACTCGTTTGAGACGAGGACTGACCTGGGCAGTAAACCCATTGTACCGGAGCAGACTGTTCCCCCTTCGACAGACCAGATCGCTATGCTAGGGGCCGGTATGCAGGAGATGCGCCAGATGATGGGATCGTTAGTTGAGGCCCTTCGAGCGCAGCGACCGGAGGTAGTTCCACCCGTCACGGGGACCGCGATGGTACCTACGATGCAGGCAGTTGCACCTGCAGCCACAGAGGTTATCACGGTATCTCTATCAGAGTTTATGAGGCTGAAGCCTCCGGTCTTCACAGGCACCGATGCAGCCGAGGACCCAGAGTCATTTATCGATAGGATGGCCAGGATATGTCGTTCACTTAGGTGCTCCGACGCGAGATGGGTTGAGTTCGCGAGCTTTCACCAGGAAGGTCTTGCACAAAAGTGGTGCGAGTCGATAGAGAAGGGCAGAGCAGCAGGTCTTCCTCCCATGACCTGGGCCGAGTTTGTGACAGTATTTCTTGCCCGCTTCCTTCCAGAGTGTCCCGGATGCTCGAGCCCACAGTTTTGAGTCGTTACGCTAGACTCCGGAGATGACAGTGGCAGAGTACAACGTACTGTTTACCGAGCTATCGACGTATGCCCCATATTTGGTAGCTACTGAAGAGATGCGGATCAAGAGGTTTGTTCGAGGATTGCTTACCCCGTTGTTTCTCACCATCAACGCACATAATTGTGATACCTATGCAGCAGCAGTAGATGCAGCCCTGTTAGTCGAGGAGCGTCTTGCCGAAACATCGGTAGTTCTGGGACCGAAGAGGGTTCGTACTGATACATCAGCACAGCGACACAAATTTAGGCGCCGTGACAGATGCTTTGCAGGTGGCAGAGACTTGGGATGTGGCCGGTTGTTCAGTTCTTATCCCCAGGAGGGTCAGCGGTCATCATCTGGATGTTTCCGGTGCGAGAGTACTTATCATCGTATTCGAGATTGTTCGGAGCCACCTGAGAGCGAGACAGCAGTACCGTATGTCACCTTACCACCTTCTCCACCTCAGAGGGCGTTGCCGCTTGCACCTGCTATTGCTCTGCATCAGACATATGCACAGAGAGGTCATAGTCATGGAAGGTTTGCTCAGAGAGGACGAGGTGGCCGAGGCAGAGGACAGCCAGTTGCCGGCAGAGGACAGCAAGTTGCCGGCAGAGGACAGCCAGTTGCCGGTAGGGGACCACCAGTCGCAGGTAGAGAACAAGCACGGGTATTCGCTTTGACACATCAGGACGCGCAAGCGTCCAATGCAGTGGTCTCAGGTACTCTTTCAGTATGCTCTTTTGACGCACACGTGTTGTTCGATCCGGGGTCTACGCACTCATACGTTTCCACACACTTCGTACCAAGTTTGGGCAGGGAGTCTTGTTTGCTTGATCAGCCGCTTGTTGTGACCACTCCAGTGGGCAAGTCGTTTGTTGCTAGACATGTGTTCCGGTCGTTTGTTGTCCGTATTGGTGAGATAGAGTTGTTCGTCGACTTGATCCTTCTTGAGATGTTAGACTTCGATATTCTCCTGGGCATGGACTGGTAAGCCACATGCTATGCGTCTGTGGACTGCCGCGAGAAGACAGTTAGGTTTTGTTTTCCCGGCGAGTCGGTTTTTGTTGTGCAGGGGGACCGTGGTGCCGCCCCTCACAGTTTGATTTCGTCTCTTCGTGCTGGACAGCTTTTGAGGAAGGGATGTCAGGGATTTCTAGCCTACGTTTGCGATACTAGAGCAGCAGAGGTTCCTTTGGACCAGATTCAGATTGTTAGTGAGTTCCCTGATGTTTTCCCTGACGAGCTGCTTGGGCTACCGCCTAAGCGTGATATTGTTTTCTACATTGACTTGATTCCCGGCACGGGGCATATTTCCATACCGCCTTATCGGATGGCCCCGGCGGAGCTTAGAGAGTTGAAAGGTCGGTTGCAAGATTTGCTGGATAAAGGGCTTATTCGACCTAGTGTGTCTCCTTGGGGTACTCCGGTCCTGTTCGTCAAGAAGAAGGACGGCAGTTTGCGCTTGTGTATTGATTACCGCCAGCTGAACAGGGTTACCGTACGGAACAGATATCCCTTACCACGTATCGATGACTTGATCGACCAGCTTCAGGGTGCGGGATACTTTTCGAGGATTGACTTGCGATCAGGCTACCATCAGTTGCGGGTTCGGCAGGAGGATATTTTAAGGACGGCTTTTCATATGCGTTACGGTCACTATGAGTTTTTGGTTATGTCGTTCGGACTCACCAATGCCCCAGCAGCATTTATGGACTTGATGAAACGTGTCTTCAGGCCATATCTTGATCTGTTCATCATCGTATTCATCGACGATATCTTAGTGTACTCCTGGAGCCGAGAGGAGCACGAGCAGCACTTGCGTATTACGTTACAGACCTTGAGAGAGCATCAGCTGTTCGCTAAATTCTCCAAGTGCGCATTCTGGCTCGACAGTGTAGACTTCTTGGGTCATGCGGTGACGAGAGATGGCATATGTATGGACCCGAAGAAGATCGAGGCCATTCAGCATTGTCCTAGACCAGCATCAGTTACAGAGATCCGCAGCTTCCTAGGACTAGCCAGCTATTACCGACGATTTGTTCAAGACTTCTCCCGTATTGCTGTACCGTTGACCGGGTTGACCCGGAAGGGAGTTCCTTTTGTATGGACGGAGGCGTGTGAGCATAGCTTTCAGCAGTTGCAGACTCGTCTGACTACGGCGCCGGTGTTATCTTTGCCTTCAGGATCGGACGGATTTGTGGTCTATTGTGATGCTTCTCGAGTGGGTCTAGGGTGCGTATTGATGCAGCACGACAGGGTTATCGTGTATGCTTCTTGGCAGCTGAAGAAACACGAACAGAACTACCCCACTCACGATTTAGAGATGGCTGCAGTGGTGTTTGCACTCAAGATATGGAGACATTACCTATACGGTGAGGCGTGCCAGATATTCATGGACCATAAGAGCTTGAAGTACATATTCCAGCAGCGAGACCTGAACCTGAGACAGCGCCGTTGGATGGAGCTAGTGAAGGACTACGATTGCGTTATCCTTTATCATCCGGGAAAGGCGAATGTAGTGGCAGATGCTTTGAGTCGGAGGCCCGGGGGTAGTCTATCTTGTTTGAGCGCAGTGCAGAGGCAGTCGTCGACAGATTGGCAGACTTTATACAACAGCCGAGTGCAGTTCGAGTTTACTCCGACCGGGGGACAGCTTGCGCATATCCGTGCACGTCCACAGTTGCTTGACCGTATCCGTGAGGCGCAGCCCAGTGATGACCGTCTTTCAAAGATCAGGGATCAGGTTGGACAGGGCAGAGACTCCGAGTTCGTGATCGATGATCAGGGGGTACTACAATTTGGGACTGACTATGCGTACCAGATTCTGAAGGACTGAGGCGTGAGATTCTCGAGGAGGCGCATCGATCGGTGTACAGTGTTCATCCCGGTTCCACCAAGATGTACCATGATCTGAGAAATGTTTACTGGTGGGAAGGGATGAAGAGAGACGTCATAGACTTCGTTTCGAGATGCCTGACTTGTCAGCAAGTCTGTTAGTTATATGTATGCCCTAGAGGCCATTACTGTACATAGGATGTATATTGTAGTGGATGCTGGGACATATATAGGGAGGACTTTCTTGCTCGACATGATAGTATGCTATCTGGTTGATCTTTACCTTAACGTGTATACTGTTTGTCTCTCTGTTACATGTTGGTAAAGCCCTTAGGATGTGTACTTGACTACCTGGACTATGATGCGGATCATACTAGTGGGGACATGGTAGTCCATAAGTACATCCTTCAAAGTCCCTAGTCGTGGGTGTATCGAGACGGGGCATCGATATACCAGAGTAGACTAGCGTGTACCTTCTCGACCCATATAGATGGGCGATGGATGATCCCATATCCATTGGTGTTTGACATCAGAGATGATATACGGATGCTCAGTAGAGACTGGGTACACTGGACGGACTCGCCGAGAACTCCCAGATGGTATTATACCTCACGTCAGATGGCAGTTCTCTGGTGACACTGGTACAGGTTAGTCTGTTGACCCGAGATCGTCATAGAGTCTTGTGTGGTTCCCACTGTGCTTTGATTTCCATCTTACCACGTCCAAGAGGGCGTGCAAAACGGTGGTTTTTGGGTACAGTCCCGAGTCACATGGAGGCAATGAGCGATAGGAGGGGATTCGTCTCTCCCGGTATAGGGAGTTGATGTTGCGCTGTGTTCGATTGGCTATAACAGGAAATCCCTGGCCAGGGTTGCTGAGATTTACTGGTAAGTGTTACCTGTAGTTTCTCGAATAGTTATAGACCTCATATCGACACGACTTATCGAGCTATTGGGGTCTGACGTTTACCACCCCTAGGCGAGATATGCGACATATCAGACGATCAGACCGGACTGTACGGTAGTGTTACTGGTCGGATTCACTGGAGTGTGAGCGGGCTTGCTCGTCGATCTTCAGATCGCTCAATACCCGGGTGGCCGTTACGTTTAGCAGACCGCTTGCGGCTTGTAGGTGTTTGATATGATCATCATCTGCTGCCGGCGTATTGACGAGTCTTTAGAGTCCTACACAGAGGTTTCCTGGCTCAAGCGAAACGAAATAGGAGCGCATATGAGATATGTGCGGGACCGAGAATAATGCGTGTATGTGATACCGTATTCTATTCTCGCGATGAATGTGTCGAATGGTTGTATGCGATATAACCTAGTTATCGAATCAAGGATTGATTCGATAAATCGATACATTGGATATTAGTCGGTTATATAGGATATGACCGGATCGTTAAATCAAGTGTTGATTTAATGATTTAATGCATAATTATATATTAGATATATTACTTTGCATTAACTAGTATTGGTTCACTTTAAATGGATTTTCTCGCTCGGATGTGCACATTATATGTGATATACTTTTTGTGCACTTGGTTGTATCATGTTTGATGATACATGCTCACTAGGGTTTGTGTAAAGATCAAACCATGGTTACATGATTATGGTTAGGGTTTTGTTTTATTCACTTATTTATTTATCCATTTCTTTTTGGAAAATAATTTGCATAAAGAGAAAATGGTGGCTTTCTTTGTTTGTACATTGAAGCTTCATGAAGCTTTGACCTTGTGACCATTTTGTCTTGATGCTTAACCCTAACCCTTCATTCTAACTATGGTTTATTCTCTACAACAAACTATGGTTGGCTTATGATAAGTATTCATATTATATTCTTTTTAAAAAAAGAGATAATATAACACTTATCATCTTCTTCCTCTTCTTCTTCTTCATTCTTCATGAAGAAAGCAAGCTCCATCAATGGTGATTGATGGAAATGAGTGAGAAATCCAATTCTAAAGTCTACCCACTTCCTATTTCTTCATCCTCTACCTCTTTCTAAGTAGTAGAGTGTGTTTTCTTCACAAGTTTCTTGACTTGGTGAAGTCGGAGCTTGATTTAGCGATGCCTCGACGTAGATCATCTTCGGTATGGACATCGATGACCTAGCCCGTCCATTCTCCGATGAAGCCGACGCTAGAGCCCGGGACTTGTTATGGACAGCGAGGAGACTTCATTGCGGAGCTCTGGAGGTGGAGAACCGGATCTACAAAGGTTGTATTTCCGTATCTCTTAGTTAATTGTTAACTAGTTATCTTTTCGCCTAGATTTCTAGCCAACGATCCGTACACTAGGGTTTCTCGGCACCGTAATTTTTGAAATTGGCATGGTTGA
Organism: Agapanthus africanus; assembly: GCA_030015575.1. NCBI lineage: Eukaryota > Viridiplantae > Streptophyta > Magnoliopsida > Asparagales > Amaryllidaceae > Agapanthus > Agapanthus africanus. The sequence goes on along the minus strand of CM057340.1, from coordinate 82,144,188 downwards.
TGCCTTGTGAGACCTCACTAGTGTTCCTAGGAACCCTACAGTGGTATCAGAGCCTAGCTAGAGCCTTAGGCGAAGTCCAGACGGAGTTTGAAGTCCGAACGAACCCGAAAACCCATTCCAAAGATGCTCTCTGTACATTTTTTAAAAAATTTTAAAAATGGGTTTTTTCAATATTAAAAATATGCAGAAAAATCAGCAGGTGTTTTTACGAATTACTGTGCAATTCGATCGACTAAATCGTTTAAACGGCGGCGGAACCGCGGCATGAGCAGTGCTCATGCGGCGGTTCCGCGGCTAAGTACCCACGTCATCTTGTACAATCTGCACAGTAATTCCTAATTCTTAGTGCTGTATTTTCTGGGATATTTTAACATTTACTCCACAGTTGAGCATTCTGGCTTTGTTTTGGGGATTCGAATGTTCGATCGGATTATCAAATTTTGTCTGTGTGGCTTTCCGGATAATTTTTAGAATATGTTAAAAAGTTCGACCGGATATAAATACCCAATTTTTCCCCTGTCGGGAAATTTCCAAGTGTTGGATTTTTCCGTAGTTTAACGACGTTCTAAGTAGTGCAAGTAACGCGATGGACCCTCTAGAAGACAACAAACCTTAACTCGATTATGTGACCGTCTTGAACTGCCCTTTGAACCTTCGGGTTTGGGGCAGTACGGCGTGCCACATGTGAGGCGTTGGCTTGACCCTTCTACGGCTGGACCGTTGGTACTGAGGCACGAACTGAATGTTTGTAGACTTGTTTCATGTGTTGATCTGTATCGGGAAAACTTGGGTGTTCGAATGTTCAATCGGAAAGTTTAACATTTTCTAATTATCTGGAATGGGATACAATAATTGGAATTCACAAGAAGTTATGAGATAACTGAATGAATGTTATAAACATAGCAGTTTAGTCTCACTTGATCGGTTGCCACGGAATTTTGATGTGATCAAAACTCCGTCGCAATCACGTAGCGTACGCGGATACTCGCCGGGTAAACTTAATAGACAGCCTCACTCCATAGCTCCGACCAAGTGACTGTAGGAGAACCCCGTCGCCGAAAGCATCCGTTCGGGTGCTCGCGGTAGCGGTGTTCCGCCTTGGTGCACTTCGTCGACGGTTTCGGGGGTGCGGCCGTCTACTAAAGTTTGCGACGAGCATTCGATCAGAATGTCGGGAATCTTGTTGAATTGCCCGACTCGATATTGAAAAGAGTTTTCGATAATGAGACTAAAATGCAGAGTTTATAATTGTTAGGCATGCGATGTCTAAGGAATTCATTTGGTCAGGCATGCGATGTCCGAGGTGGTTGCGGATTCCAACTGTTGTAGTTTTACACTTTCTTTTCTGTGACCGTAAGTGTAATATGTGATGTCGCCGGTTTTGTTGCTATATGTCAACGACAATTGGGATGCGCATATTTACTTACGTTGATGACATGTGATGTTATGTGTTGCTGGATATGTTATATTGGATCGTCATGTTTGAATAGCCGGGGGTTTTTATGTGAGATGAGTGTTTTTCATTTTCATTCATGTAAAAACTTGTATGTAATATTCTTTTATTGGGGCACTTCCAGGTTGCGGAAGTAGTCACCATTTGTATATTATTTACTTTTCTGCACTAGGATAGACCCAAGGAGGAGGGCACAAGTAACCGGGTTCTGGAGTCCAGTGGGAGACCAACTCGAGGAGTCGAGTCCGGGTCTCCTAACTCTAGAATTGGTAGGGTTGCTTGCCGCTCTCGTAGGGGTCTAAGGGTGTGGGATTGGCTATTCATCACGACCGTGGAATCCGTGTTTTATACTGGCTCGTATTGAAAACACGGACGTCCTAGTATATCCAATATTTCATATGTTTCTTCTGCTGTGTTTTATCTGTGATGAGATCATGTGATATTCTGTGACAGATATTATATATAGTATATATGATATATTATATAAACGTTGCTTATGTTTTACACCCACACTAGCCCTGCCCCGCTCTGCCGTTAGTTACCTAACCTAACGGTGCAGACAGGACATCGAGGCGAATGCGGATGGCATAAGCGTACGTTATATTTATCTGTGATGGTTAGGTGGACTTAAATGATGGGATATTCATTAATGAGATTAATGAAAGAAAATAAACCTAATTGATGTTGTGGAATCGAATTTCAAAATAAAAACAGGTAGCTACAGTTCTTGCTTTGCATCGCGGCGTTCATTATAGAACATCCTGCACCTTATTCGATGAGGAAAGGACCGAGATCCCTTCACCGGGAGTGACTCCTTTAGCAATAACTGGCAGATGCTACAACCCTCGGTTTGTCTTTGATCGCTTCTATAGTTTCCGCTTTGCACAGTGATATATATGATATATCCCGAACCTCATTCGACGAGGAAAGGGCCGACGATCCCTTCACCGGGAGTGACCCCTTTAGCAAAACTAGAAAAGCCTCGAAAACATTCCATTTAAAAACCTTTTGATTCCGCAACGAGATCAAGTTCAAAGCGTTAAAGGTTTTCACAAAAACCATTCGCAACCCTCCGTCATTTTAGAAAGTAGAGTACTTAGTATTCGTGCTGTGTTTGTTGACCATAGTCAAGGCACAGTGTACGGTAGCTAAGTGATGTCTTCCTACACCGCATATGATGCGATTAGTTAGGACAGTCATGTGGCTTTGTTGACCTTAGCCAAGGGTCATGTGGGTGGGTCTAATTAATCACGAAATGACGGGTAGAACTTGACTAGTACCTATGATTTGTTGACCTTAGCCAAGGTCATAGGTGCTAGGGGTAAAAACCATTATCGGGAGTTTCAAGTGTTGAAATTTGCAATGAGATTGCATACCTTCTATGTGATAGTTGGATCCCGATACCCACTGCGAGTAATTGTTACTCCTGGGAGAGTTTTATACATTACAATTAGCCGATCAAGTAGGTGTCTAGAAAGGTGTTAACGAGGTTACGCCTCTGGGAAAATGAGGTTTACAGTAATTAGGTTCGTGCGAAAGTACGGTGGACCTCCCTCAAAGTACCGACACTGGCCTGGCTGAAAGATTGGCGAACTTGTAGTGTGTAATTAATCCCGGCTAGTCTTTCCTTTTAGGGTTTGAAGGAAGATTTGATAAAAAGCAGTGGGAGCCATCCTGATTAGATAAAATAATAACCAATCTATTCTTGAAAGAGCGCACGCTGAGTGTTTTCTTCTCTCTCTCTCCAGGTAGCGACCATATCACGCCTTAATCAAGATAATAATACGGAAATATTGACCGAACCCGCTTGTTATACTGAGCTGGGGAACGTTGGTCCCGCTCCAACTTATAATTGTTATAAGACAGAGCAGGAAATTGGGGATTACCAGAATTCCCGTGCCGCCCAAACGAAGAGAGTGCATGCTGATGCATCATCATCGGGTGTGTTCGTTACAAAGAACTGTTTCTCTGTATCCTCTACATCCTAGGTATATGATACCGGATCAGGATCCCAGATGTGTAATCTGTTACATAGGGCTACAGAAAGGTAGAGAACTGAGAATGGGTGATAAGTTTCATGAGACAGAAAACGGGGCAAGTGTTGCAGCCAAGTCTGTTAGTCACTGTCACCCTGTATTATGAATACATTGATTCTGAACAAATGTTATTAGATACCGAACCTGATATACAAAATCATATCTATCTCTTTATCAGTAAAGAAATGATAAAATTTTGTATAGTTGGATAATGTTTTGAACATTTCCTATATCAAAAGTTGATCGGTTCAGGCACGTTATCTAAAAGCATTGACGTTCTAAATCAAACTACAGTTCTTTAGTATATAGAACACACACAAGAGGAAGAGTTCAGAAATGAACGAATCCTTCTTGAGGTATTGTAGACTAGGTCATATCAATGCGACCCGACTGGCTGAAGTTACATAAAGATGCATATTTAAATGAGTTTGAATTTACATCTTATGAAACTTGCCAGTCATGTCACAGAGATAAGATGACCACAGCTCTGTTTATTGGAAACAGAGAAAGAGTTAGTGAACTTTTGGGATGATACATGTTGATGTATGTAAGGTCCCCTGTCTACACATGCCAAGACCGGTTCTTTATACTTTATTACATTCTCTGATGATCTCTCAAGATTCAGATATATGTTCCTGTTGAAACACAAGTCAGAACCTTTTGAGATATTCACAGAATATAAGATAGAAGTAGAGAACCAATAAGGGTATAAGTATTATGTCCTTTGATGTGATCAAGGAGGAGAATACTTGAGCACGGAAATACTGGACTATTCTAAAGGAGAATGAGATTCTCTCTCAGCATTACTCCTCCGTATACACCATTGCACGATGGTATGTCGGGGCGGAGCAATCACACCCTATATGATATGGTGTGCTCTATGATGAGTACTACTGAGTTACCTTTTTCCTATTGGGTGTTATGCACTTGAGAAGTTGCATACCTATTGAATAGGGTTCGAATCAAATCAGATGCCTACCACTTCATATGTGATATGGAAGGGAAGAGCCCATGTCTTAAGTTAGTTAAGATTTGGGGTTGACCGGCCTATGTCTGAAAGCAAAATCTGGACAAGCTCAAGGCAAGATCTGTTATGTACAACTGGAAAGGTTCCAGCTATGCAAACTATAGCAGATGATTTGGTAGAACCAAAGGATTCAATAGATACCAACGAACCTCAGCCTCTCCGCCGATCTAGTAGGGTTCCTCACCCACCTGAGAGATACTTCTATTTCTCTATGACAGTGGGAGCGAGGATTGCATCATGAGATGATGACCCAACTAGTTTCGAGCTGGCCATCGAGAGTAAGACTCTGTAAGAATGGTTGGATGCTTAGCGATCTGAGATGGAATCCTTATACACCAACAAAGTATGGACTTTGGTTGCTATATCTGAAGGGTTAAATCCCCATCAGGAGCAAGTATATCTTGAGAAGATTACTTGGTGTACATCGAAAAGTTGAGACTTTCAAAGCTAGACTTGTTAAAAGTTTGCATCATTGACCAGCTATGGATAATGATGAAACCTTTTCAAGTACCTCTGCTTAAGTCCATCCAGATCCTACTTGCCACGGCTACATACCATGACTACGATATCTGGTGGTTGGGTGTCATGACAGCTTTTCTAAATGATGTTTTAGAAGAGTGCGTCTATAAGTACACAGCCAGAGGGCCTCGTAAACAGTGGGAGCAGCGGAAACGTGTGCAAGATGTTTTATATGATAAAGCAGGCATCGCGGAGTTGGAACGTCTGTTTTGATGTAATAGTCAAATAGTTTGACATCATCAAAATGGTAGATGAACCTTGTATATACAAGAAGGTAGTAGGGAGTATGGTGACGATCCTCGTAGAGTACGTGGATGACATACTCTTGATAGGGAAGGAGTTTCCTATGCTACGCTCGATCAATCTCCGCTTATCACAATGATTCTCCATATAGGATGAAAGTGATACCTCCTAAATCCTGGGTTTTGGATCTATGAGATAGATCTAATTGGATGTTAGGATTCTCACTAGTTGTAGCGAGATGGTATCAATCGATCCTGGGGAGAATCACTGGAAGGGTTCCAGGGTGATAAAGACGACTGAATGTCAGTCACAGGCATTGTCTTTACCCTCAGTGGAGGGACGGTATGTTGGAAGAGTTCCAAGCTAGATGCCGTGACATACTAGACGATAAAGGCTGAATACATCGCTACTTAAGATGCTAACATAGAGGCAGTCTGGGTGTATAATAGTTCATGAGATGAACTTCGTTCCTACCATTGTGAGACAATGGAGTTGTGGCTTATGCCAAGGAACACCGGTCCCATCAGTGATCCAGACATATTCTAAGGCAGTATCACTTGATCATGGAGATGGTTGATCTCCAGGGAGATCGAGGTTAGGAGAGTAGACTCAGAAGACAACACAGCGGATCCACTCACAAAGGCCTGTTCCCAGAGAGAGACTTTTATGGGATGGTTGAGTATGAGATACTTCAACCACTGCTTCAGATGGCCCTAGTGCAAGTGGGAGATTGTTAGTTATATGTATGCCCTAGAGGCCATTACTGGACATAGGATGTATATTGTAGTGGATGCTGGGACATATATAGGGAGGACTTTCTTGCTCGACATGATAGTATGCTATCTGGTTGATCTTTACCTTAACGTGTATACTGTTTGTCTCTCTGTTACATGTTGGTAAAGCCCTTAGGATGTGTACTTGACTACCTGGACTATGATGCGGATCATACTAGTGGGGACATGGTAGTCCATAAGTACATCCTTCAAAGTCCCTAGTCGTGGGTGTATCGAGACGGGGCATCGATATACCAGAGTAGACTAGCGTGTACCTTCTCGACCCATATAGATGGGCGATGGATGATCCCATATCCATTGATGTTTGACATCAGAGATGATATACGGGTGCTCAGTAGAGACTGGGTACACTGGACGGACTCGCCGAGAACTCCCAGATGGTATTATACCTCACGTCAGATGGCAGTTCTCTGGTGACACTGGTACAGGTTAGTCTGTTGACCCGAGATCGTCATAGAGTCTTGTGTGGTTCCCACTGTGCTTTGATTTCCATCTTACCACGTCTAAGAGGGCGTGCAAAACGGTGGTTTTTGGGTACAGTCCCGAGTCACATGGAGGCAATGAGCGATAGGAGGGGATTCGTCTCTCCCGGTATAGGGAGTTGATGTTGCGCTGTGTTCGATTGGCTATAACAGGAAATCCCTGGCCAGGGTTGCTGAGATTTACTGGTAAGTGTTACCTGTAGTTTCTCGAATAGTTATAGACCTCATATCGACACGACTTATCGAGCTATTGGGGTCTGACGTTTACCACCCCTAGGCGAGATATGCGACATATCAGACGATCAGACCGGACTGTACGGTAGTGTTACTGGTCGGATTCACTGGAGTGTGAGCAGGCTTGCTCGTCGATCTTCAGATCGCTCAATACCCGGGTGGCCGTTACGTTTAGCAGACCGCTTGCGGCTTGTAGGTGTTTGATATGATCATCATCTGCTGCCGGCGTATTGACGAGTCTTTAGAGTCCTACACAGAGGTTTCCTGGCTCAAGCGAAACGAAATAGGAGCGCATATGAGATATGTGCGGGACCGAGAATAATGCGTGTATGTGATACCGTATTCTATTCTCGCGATGAATGTATCGAATGGTTGTATGCGATATAACCTAGTTATCGAATAAAGGATTGATTCGATAAATCGATACATTGGATATTAGTCGGTTATATAGGATATGACCGGATCGTTAAATCAAGTGTTGATTTAATGATTTAATGCATAATTATATATTAGATATATTACTTTGCATTAACTAGTATTGGTTCACTTTAAATGGATTTTCTCGCTCGGATGTGCACATTATATGTGATATACTTTTTGTGCACTTGGTTGTATCATGTTTGATGATACATGCTTACTAGGGTTTTTGTAAAGATCAAACCATGGTTACATGATTATGGTTAGGGTTTTGTTTTATTCACTTATTTATTTATCCATTTCTTTTTGGAAAATAATTTGCATAAAGAGAAAATGGTGGCTTTCTTTGTTTGTACATTGAAGCTTCATGAAGCTTTGACCTTGTGACCATTTTGTCTTGATGCTTAACCCTAACCCTTCATTCTAACTATGGTTTATTCTCTGCAACAAACTATGGTTGGCTTATGATAAGTATTCATATTATATTCTTTTTAAAAAAAAAGAGATAATATAACACTTATCATCTTCTTCCTCTTCTTCTTCTTCATTCTTCATGAAGAAAGCAAGCTCCATCAATGGTGATTGATGGAAATGAGTGAGAAATCCAATTCTAAAGTCTACCCACTTCCTATTTCTTCATCCTCTACCTCTTGCCAAGTAGTAGAGTGTGTTTTCTTCACAAGTTTCTTGACTTGGTGAAGTCGGAGCTTGATTTAGCGATGCCTCGACGTAGATCATCTTCGGCATGGACATCGATGACCTAGCCCGTCCATTCTCCGATGAAGCCGACGCTAGAGCCCGGGACTTGTTATGGACAGCGAGGAGACTTCATTGCGGAGCTCTGGAGGTGGAGAACCGGATCTACAAAGGTTGTATTTCCGTATCTCTTAGTTAATTGTTAACTAGTTATCTTTTCGCCTAGATTTCTAGCCAACGATCCGTACACTAGGGTTTCTCGGCACCGTAATTTTTGAAATTGGCATGGTTGATGCCTTGTGAGACCTCACTAGTGTGCCTAGGAACCCTACAAAGTCAAGGCCGAGCACCAGAGGCCCGTGGGAGAGCTTCAGCCGTTGCCCATTCCTGAGTGGAAATAGAAGCAGATTTCTATGGACTTCATTGTGGGTCTACCCAGGAGTAGTCGAGGGTACGACTCCATTTGGGTGATCGTGGATCGATTGACGAAAGCGGCTCACTTTTTGCCGGTGAAGACGACTTTCGGATTTGCTCAGTATGCTCAGATTTACATCAACGAGATTATACGATTTCATGGCGTCCCGACTTGTATCGTGTCCGACCGAGGCACCTAGTTCACCAGCCGACTATGGCAGAGACTTCAGGAGGCTTTAGGCACCCGCTTGAGTTTCAGCACAGCATTTCATCCGCAGAAAGACATTCAATCAAAGCGGACTATTCAGACTCTTGAGGACATGCTTCGAGCTTGTATTCTAGATTTTGGTGGCAGCTGGGACCGCCATTTGCCCTTGGTGGAGTTCTCCTACAATAATAGCTTCCAGGATACGATTCAGATGGCACATTTTGAGGCTTTATATGGGAGAAGATGTCGATCGCCCGTCTGTTGGACAGAGCTCAGCGAGAGCAGTATTCTGGGGCCGCAGATCGTACAGGAGACGACCGAGAAGATACAGTTGATTCGAGATAGGATGAGGACAGGCTAGAGTAAGCAGAAATCGTATGCTGACAGACGCCGTCGCAGACTCGAGTTCGCCGTTGGCGATCATGTTTTTCTGAGGTTCTCTCCGATGAAGGGCATGATGAGATTTGGGTGGAAAGGGAAGCTTAGTCCCTGATTTTTAGGTCCCTTTGAGATCCTCGAGCATATGGGCGCAGTTGCATATTGTTTGGCTCTTCCACCTGACTTTCCGGATGTTCACCCCGTATTTCATGTGTCCCGAATGGTGAAAAGATCACTTGGGAGGCCGACGGCGAGATGCGGAAGAAATTCCCTCATCTCTTTGAAGGTACGCGCAGCTATATTTTTAAATTCGGGAACGAATTTCTTTAAGGAAGGAAGACTGTAACACCTTAGAATGCGTTTAGTGGTTAATTAAGCGAAAATTTGGTTTTAAGTAAAAAGGTTTACCAAAATGGTTTTTAAATAATTTATAAAAATTAATGAATATTTTATTTGAATTTAATTGGGCTTGCACACACATGTACATGTTAACCTAGGGCTAATTTGAGGTTAAACCATTTTCATGTAGTCAAGGTGTGTTAACCCATTTCATTAGGATAATATGAAGTTAATAAAGTTTTAGTTTTCAAAATTTTAAATAATTGAATTTTTTCTTTTGGGGTTGACTTAGAGAAGGAGGCAGAGAGAGAGAGGAGACAAAGTATGCTTAGCATTAAATGAGGAGAGAGAATGTGCCATGCTTTGTCCCCTAACCCCCCTCACTCTCTCTCTCTCTCTATTATTTGAATTTCCATTATTCTTCCTCTCATATTTTCACCCTCTCTCTCTCTCTCAAAATAGAACACTTCAGCCCCTTCACCAAACCCTTACCCATTTCTTCAAGATCCCCACCTCACCTCATCAAAATTCCTCACTTCTTCACAAAAAAATTGATCCTACACCCTAAGTTAACCCATGGAGCTAGGAAAGCTTGGATTTTGGAGCAAGTTGGTATAGGTATAAACCCCTAACTGTTAATTAGCTAGTCTTTATGTTGTATTACATTTTAGCTTCAGTTTAGAACATTAAAGTAGTAGTTTTGGTGCCGATATCGTATTTTAGTGTCTTTTTAGTGCTACTGTAACCTGCTGTGACCCCGAGACCTTTTGTTAAACCCAAACAATGTATTAGCGTAGTGCTAGCTGGCTTGAGTAGACACCCAAAGTTAGAGAAGGACCTGGGCGGTTTTGGCCGGCGACTAGGGGTCCAATTCCGGCAAGATCGGCCGTCGTGGGGAGTTTGGAGTTGTAACTTGGTGGGTTTCTGTCTGCAGTGATTTTAAGCTGTTGGGTATTGTTTTGATTTTGTGTTTTTACAATGGGCTAAATCTGGTATAGTATAGCTAATTTTAGTGTTTTGTGGGTTTTTGTGATCATTGGTGGTTTGGGTGGAGATTAAGTTAAGCTAAGGTTTTTATGGTTAGATTAACTATATTATGTGTTGTTGGTGCCACTTAATCAAAGCCTTTTCACCTGAATACTCAAATGTACCCTAATGTACCAAATTAGTATTTTAAAACGTTTTTAAACCAAGTTATAGGATACGGTGTATCTACTATATCTGTAGTTACTTTCCTTTTTAGAAAACATATACAGAATGCTGTGCAGGGTTTTTAGAGTATTATGTAGGTTGTTGTGCTCGTTTCACCCTCAAAATCCGGCGAGATGCCTTCCCCATTTGAGCTCGCCGGCGACCTAGTGGATTTGGAGGTTAGTTATGTGCAGGGAGGTGTCTGGGTGTGTTTGGCTGTGTTTAGTGTTGTTTGTTTTCTTAGTTTTGTTCCAGGTAAGAACCTAGGACCATTTACCCTTAATTAGTGTTTTGTGACCTACGCGACACGTACATTATGAGAGTGGGTTTGGTGTTGCTGTGTGTCATAGCGTGTGGCTGCGTGTTGCTGCGTGTCACAGCGTGTTGCTGTGTGTCACGGCGTATCGGGGAGGTTCTTGACGTATGCACACAAGTTTAGCTTGCGGCGCTAGTTTTTTGTATTGTCTTGATATCGCGTTTTTGCCGGGTTTTGCCTTATGTACGTTGTTTTGCATAAATTCCAGGATCGTAGGCGGGGACTTCAGACGCCGTGAAGAAGGGGAAGCAGGTGGTCGGATACACGTTGATCGAGATCACTATGAGTAAATTTAACATCTACGGGGAAATCGCCCGTATGGCGTTATGCGTCAGGGCTTGATAGGATATTGTAGCTGCATATTTGCGTTCATATACATTGATTGCGCATGGATACCATTTGTTGTATACTGTATTCCCTGCTATATATATGGACTTAGAATTAATAGAACACCGTAATGTTACTAACGGTTCATGTTGCACGAGCACTAATCTGCATGTTACACACACACCGTTATTAATTGCCATGACACTCACACTATAGAATTTCCATGAACAATATATTGTAGTTCATCTTATATATGATTCGACATGATTATATTAATTGATACACCTATACTGGTGCACATACACATTTGCATATCTATATTGGTGCACATATACATTGATACATCCATACTTGCGCACATACACATTGTATATCCATATTGGTGCACATATACATTGATACATCCATACTTGCGCACAAACACATTGTATATTCATATTGCGCACATACACATTGTATATTCATATTGGTGCACATATACATTGATACACTCATACTTACGTATATATCCACTTGCACATCCATACCTACACACATGCATATTTCACATACATAGATGATACTGGCTTTGATTTCTAGAAAAATGGGGACCGCATGAGATATTTTCAAAACTGGATCCATTTAAATGAGCGGTTTTCCCTTTTTACTCTTAGTACAATTTTATGTGGCATACGACACATTGCATGGATTTATGCATTGAGTTTTGGATTTCCTCTGATTTATGGATTTGAGAACCGTGGTATTATTTAAGAAAGTATGAACTGTTTTGAAAACCCGGTTTCTCTTGATATGATATTTCAGTGTGTCCACCATGCGTTTTCTCGGTTCTAAGACGTGTGACATGTGAAACCCGATTCAAGGAGCTGGATGAGGCCGATTGCGGGTACATGGTGGACCCGGTATGGTACCCCGGGGCGAGAACGGATTTGTTGTGCAGTAGACGGTGAGCCTGGAAGAAGGACTACTACCTTCCGGTGATTGGTTGGACCTGGCGGTTATCCAGAGGATACTGACCAGAGTCGAGAGATGGATATGGGCCGACCCGTACTGCCGGGGCCGAGGGCCGATTCCGCAGACGGAGCCTATGGGCCGATCTGGACTGACGGAGCCCGATATATGAGGATTTGCGTATCGATGCTGGACACGAGTACTTCAGGATATTTCTGAGTGCCGATGTTAGGCACCCATGTTTCCATGAGATTTACAGGATATGAGGGCCGGTTAGATTGACGGCGCCTGAGTTTTAGGATTGGGGTGTATTTGGTGGGCACCAGGGTTTTCCACGATGATGATTCGTGTAGATGATATTTTATCCCATTCTCATTATTTATTGATATGCATTGCATCATGTAGTTGTCGTACCTGATAGCGTACCCTGCATGATTATTGCATACCCAGATTACCATATTGATGTCATCAGTTGAACATGTTAAAGTATAGCAGCACATGCATACCTGCGATTACCTTTATATGTTATTTACTATTCACGAGTTGGCAACTCACCCCCGTTGTGCCACAGTGTTTGCAGGACGACCCTCAGAGTAGTTGCGGAAGGGCTACCTCATTGTATCTTTCTGGCTACGGATACCATTGCTGTTGGCGAGTGAGCCGTTTTGCTTTTAAGTGGGTTTTGCGGTATCCGTTTATTTCCATTGTACTCTCTATTGTATCTAGTACTCTCCATCTACCATTTCATGTATTGACTTAGAGGCCAGTTGTGAGGACGATGTATATTATTTTGTACTCTGGATGTCGAGCTCGTGTGAGCCGGCTTTATTATGCAGTTTTATCTTTTATAATGTTTTCACTTATATTGCTCATTTCTTCGCTACGGCGTCGTATATTATTCTTGTGGTGGTTGTTTCCGCCGTTGGGCATGATTGCTCCCGTTTGGGGATGTTTTATTCTTGTTATCAGTCATTTTACTTATATCGTGTCTTGTACCCGATTTCGGGGCTAGTTTTTACAAAGGAGGTGCTGCCGAAATTTTTAAGAAAATAACTCAAACCTTAAAGATTTTTACTCGAGTTTTCTAAATGTTTTAAACCAATGTTTTCAACACTCACTACTTTTAATGGTTTTGATTTCTGGGTTTCGGCTTACTTAATCGCGTTACGCCTGTAGACGTTACGTGGTTAAGTGCCGGTCACGGGCCGAACTTTGGGTCGTGACATAACCTTTAACCATAGCTTATGGTTAACTCTCTACAAGGGTTAAGCATGACATGCTTAACCTTTAGTTGCATTTCTAACCTCACACATTAACTCATATGATGAGTTCCACTTCTTCATCGTCTTCATGAGCTCAAAGAGAAAAGAGTTTTCTAGGGTTTGAGTTTGTGATGAAAACTTGTGAGAATATGAAATCTAATGTGAGCAAAATTCCTACTTCATCATTCTCTACTACTTGCTATTTAGTATTAGGGTGGTTGCTTCACTAATTTCATGATTAGTGAAGAGATAGCTTGGGTTAGTGTCTCCTCGACGTAGATCATCTTCGGCCTCGAAGACCTCGAATCAAGCATGTTCGTTTCTTCATGGGAGCCTCTCTAGAGTCCGGAGTTCACGATCGCAGCGAAGGGACTACTACACGGAGCTATTGAAGTGAAGGACCGGTCTACAAAGGTTGTATTCCTTGCTCACTTCTTATTGTAAAGTGTTTACATATGTTATTCCATCGATTTCTAGTTTACGATTCATGGTTAGGGTTAGCTAAAACAGCAAATTTTTGAATTTGGCATGGACGATGCCTCCCGAAACCTTGCTTCCGTCTTAGGTAACCCTGCAAGCTACTCATGATATTGAGTCTTGTCCTCATAGACACAACCCACATGCTGCACTCAGGCCAGCGATCACTTACCAGCAGCGCTCAGCCATCCAGGAACCTGCTCCGAGACTTGCACTACCTACTCCACCTCCTCGTGGACCGACTGCACCTCCTCCCCGTCAGTTCCATCAAGCTCAACAGAACGTACCTCAAGGACCAAGGAACGGACAGAGGAATGCTCCTCCAGCAAGGAGGAATGTGCCGAGGCGACAGGCTTTCACAATGACTGTGGAAGAGGCTAAAGCCACCGGCCAAGTCATTACCGGTAACACTTCTCTTTCAAATTCTCTTTCAGTCCATAGACATACCTATATACATTTTCCCTTAGACCTAAAACATATCCAACATAACTTAGGTACAATCCCAGTAGCCTCACTTCCTGCACTCGCACTCTTCGATACTGGAGCATCTCATTGTTTTATGTCGCAACGGTTCATCCAAACTCATGCGATTCCAGTCAAACCTCTCGCATCTAGCTGGAATGTCAGTTCAGGGAACAGCGTTCTGAAGGCAGTAATTGTAAGTGCACGGCGGCGCCCCGGCCGTCAATCCGACGCCGGAATGCGGAAGCGGTGAAAAACTTAAATTTTGCGGACTTTGCAAACCGGCACCACCGCGCACTTTCACCGGATCGTAACCATTAAACTAGTCTAAGCTAACTAGAAGATGGGTTAGAGATATACCGACGATCCAAGTCCTCCGGTCTTCTCGTCATGGTCCCGATCTCCTGCGGAAAAGTCCCGTCTCCTCCTCGTCGCCGGAAGTGCACCACATCGCCTTCTTCGTTTACGGGCTCCCACCTCAATGCCGAGGCAACTCGGGCACGAAGCCGGCTACTCGACGTGCCCAAGATATGCTGTAGGAAGTGTAGTGTAGAGGCTACTTGTCTCTTTGGGGTTTGTTGCCTTTGGATGGAGGAATGAATATTGAACTTTGGAGAGGTGAGAAGGTTATGTGTGCAAGGTCCAAATGAGATCATGAAATTTCCTCATACAAAAATGAACCATACTCTCTCTCACTCACCAAAAAGTGGCCGGCCCAAACAAGTAGGAAAATTGGTGGGAAGGAAAAACAAAGGGAGGTGAGTGTAGGATCAAAAAAATGGTGACCACATCCAAGGTCAAAGAAACATACACCATACTTCATTTCAAATCACACCATACTCACACTTTATCACAATAAATGCAAAAGCATGGTGGAAAAAAATATGAAAGCTATCATATCAATCTTTTACAAGAAAACCCCTCCACAAATGTAATTTGCAAAACTGCAAATTACCCCCTCCATCGGAAAAGTCCGGCCGGGAAAGAACAAAGGAAAACCGGCCGGAACGGAATGCAAAATGGCAACTCCAGAAAACTGGTCCCGTAATAAATTACAGGAAAACCCCGATACTGTGCATACACACCCGCATCTGTATTCCGTCCGGATACAAATGCAAAGAGACAAAATCTACACTGTACTAAACTAGGACCGGCTTAAACCAAAGCCGGCTAGTATTATCCGTTCAATCCTGATCCGTGCAATACCGCACGTATCTGATCGAACCCTGCCATAAACCTATACGGCTACTAGTACAAACCGTCCGATCCTGATCCGTGCAATACCGCACGTATCTGATCGGACCCTGCCATATCTCCATACGGCCTCTACAGCGTTTCGCCCGAAAGCTTGAGTAACTGAAAGTGTGGTGGACTCTAAAGACTCGTCAATACTATGGCTGTGGATTTAACCACTAGCACGTCAGAGGTATAAGCCAATACATAACGGGCTACCAGCTATTGACTAAAAGGGACGTCGATGAGCGAACTCATCCTGACACCCTACTGAGCCTGTCAGTGACAATATCCGTGCAGTCCGGTCCGTTCGTCTATGAGTATCGCATGGCGGGCCTAGGGGGTTGGTAAAAGTCAGACCCCCAAAAGCGGTACAAGTCGTGTCGGAGTGTAGCCCAGAACACCCTGAGATACTACTGGAATACCTACCAGTAAATCTCCTTGCCTTGGCCAAGGACTTTGTGTAATGGCTCTCCTAGACACAGCACGACCTCACCCCCAATACCGGGAGAGACGAACCCCTGAAGATACGCTCACTGCCTCCATGTGGCTCGGGACTGTACCCAACTAAAACCTGTTTGCACGACTCCTTTGAGCCGTGGTAGGGTAGTAATCAAAGTACAGTGGGAACTCACACGAGACAAATGACGATCCCCAGGTCGATGAACTAACCTGCACACATGTCACCAGGGAACTGCCATCTGACGTCTGGTATATGACCAACTAGCATGTTCCCGGCGAGTCCTGTCCGGTGTACTCATAACCCAATGAGCACCTGTATACATCTTAGGTGATCCAACTGACACCAGTGGCTTATGAGACCGGCCACCGCTCCTCGTCGGGGTCTCGACTGTATACACTAGTCTACTAATGGAGTATCGATGCCCGGTCTCGAAACTCCCACGACTAGGGACCTTTTAAGGATATGCTTGTAGACCCCCAGCTCCCACTTATATGATCGCCCTCATACTGCTGGTGGTCAAGCAAGAATCCTAGGGGCTCTATCAACGTGTAATAGCGACGTGTCATGTCACCTAAAGCAGTACACGATGATAAAGGTAAACCAAATAGCATACTATCATCTCTAGTAAGATTGTCCTACCGGGATAGGTCCTCCCTCAATCATTACAATCACGTACCTGTGACCTAATAATTGACTCTGAGGGCACTATCTCCAACAATCTCCCACTTGCACTCAAGGCTAATTATTGCGATGTCGCATACTCACAGCCCGTGTGATACCGAACATCCAACTCCTCTACTAGTCAGTCTCACAAAGCTCGTTTGCGGAACTATTGCGTTCGAGGAATAGCCTCAGTGAGTGGATCCGCTTAGTTGTTTCTTTCCATGTCTCTCTATATCTCAAGTTCGCGGAGAAACCCATCTCCCGAAATGAGCAATACCTGTCTTAGAATGTGTCTGGATGTCTGATGGGACATAGCTCATAAATGAACTCCAAATCCAAACTTCTTAGACTGTATCGTCAACTGAACTTAATCAGTATCCTGCGCCATGCCTCCCTCAGTACTGCCTTGGAACACCTGTCCAAAATACTGCCCCTTGTCAGAGGGAAAACTATAACTCTGACAGCCTCCTTGTCGTCCATGTCACCTTGGAAGCCTGGAATGATAACTGTCTCCTGAATGAGGCTGTCGTTATCATCTCCCTAGAACATTCTGTTATGTTCTAAAACTGCTTCCGACTGTTTCTCCAGGATTGAATCAATATCAACTTATTGCATCTAGTGCAAGAACAATATCTGGTGTGGTACTTGACATCTCATGATTGACTCAATTGCCTGAGCAAGTGATTTGCCAATCATGGACATCCCTCTCCCCTTTAGTCTATAAGACACCTTTAGAGAGGGTGACTCCATCTTCTGCAGGTACACTACCGTGCATGGAGTCGTCCATTCTAAATACCCTTAGAATGCTGTCAAAGTACCCTGATTGGGAAACCACCCAAATCTAGATCTAATACCATAGATCCAGTAACCAGTATGTCTGATATAATGTCCAAGTCCAGTGTGGAGAAAACACTGTGTGACGACCAAAGTATGACCGATCGTAGTATAGGAGTTTCCTTTCCTACTTTGTGTATGTCATCCAAATACCAGGATATCACACCCTACTACCTTCTCAACAGATCCATCCCCTATTCTGATGAAGTCAAACCCATGACTGTCACGTCAGAAATAGATGATCTATCTCCGCTATATCTGCTCTAGTCTATAAATAGACATAAGCAACCTGTCCACCAATGCTTCCGCTGCTCCCACTGACTACGACAACCCTCTGGCAGAGTCATATAGACGTACACTTCTAAAACTGGTTTAGAACGACGCTATACTCATCCTCCCGCCGGGTCTCGCAGCCTGGAACAACAGCAATGGTAATTGTGGGTAAACAAGAACTTCCCTGTCACCGTCCTTGAGACCACCGTAGTGCCTCTCGGGTGCCTGAAGTTACCCACCTTATCTGCGGAGTGGCCAATGGAATGTCAATCCAGATTGAATCTTTAGGTTCCTTATCAAATCCTCAGTAATCGTTTGTGGTTCTGGAATTACTTCCAGTTCTACCATACTCCCACTACTGTTTTCTGAAAAAATCCATTTTTAATAAAACTGTGGCGAGTCTAGAACAATATTGCTATTGTTCATCCAGATGGTAGAAAGTCAACCCTCGTCATAGCCTGGGTCAACCCACAAACAGCCATTACAGAAACGTGCCTAGAGTTGTCCAATATCTGGTTTTAAGCATAAACCGGACAACTCCCCGTACCTTAACATCGTTAAGATATGAACTGTTCTATATCCAATATAGAATCAGAGGCACTGATTTATTTGAACCAGATTCACATCATGCAGCTGTCCCCAGTGCATGTCAACTAAATGGAAGGAGGCGGATCAGCGTTACTCAACTTAGGAACACTTCCAATTATGAGTAACCTGAAAGAGAAGCAAGTTCTCTTAACCATCACTTTCAACTGAATACCACAAGTATCTACATCTTCGATCTCTTTGAAGAATCCCGATACTTGCTACACCTGGTTCTCTACTCTATTCAAATACCTGTAACTTCTCAAAATTCGGACCCTGTGTTTCCACGAAACACTGGTCCAAAAAAAAAAAAAAATAGAGAAGTCATAAGTAAACCGAATATAGTACGAGGACCTACCCCTCTGTCCTTATGGACCCTGGACAACATACAATACTCTGTATACGTCCCTTGAGTCTGATAACTCATTCATTGTGTGTCGTAGGTTGAAAACTGTACCTTTGGTTATGAAGAATTACACCGTTGTTTAATGCTCCTTACCTAACCATCCACTGATATAGGCAAATGTCGTAGACATAATTTCATAAAGGTATATCTCACTCTATGAAAATAGACGTACAGATATATCAATTTGAAATTGGTGCATAACAGCGGATATTCAAAACCAAATATTTGCCAACAGGCAAACAGCCCAGGTGATTTCCTCAAATATCACCGATTACAACGAATCCCGATATAATGAGGATGATCACCCAATTCCCAATAACTTACTCCCACTCATCATCTGTAAAACTATACTGATGTGAGAATCGTACCTGGTAAATACATACCCTGGAGTAAGTATCTAATCGGGAAATCAGTTTTCCTTTAACATTACACAGTGAAACTGAAACATCGAAATGTTCCGATGGGGTATTCTGGTATTCCTAGTAATGCCTCTTCCAGATTCACGACTGTAACCGTATAGTTCTTTGCCACCTCTCCAAATCCCTTCATATGTCTTTAGTCATTACCTTCTGCACACCCATTAGGCCAAATGGTTTTCTTCCTTCCCTACCGTTCGGCACCAGCCTATGGTTTGGAAGAGGACTATCCAATAAGCATAAAGGGTGTACTGTCCTAATCCTAGGAGCACTCGCAACGCGAGAGAAGGTGAAGATAAAAGACACCTGAATGTACTTTATTCCTATTTCTCCTGAACCATGATCCATCCCCGAACTGGAACAAGTTCCTTTCGAGTTCGTATATAACCATACGATGGATTATCCAATAAAATGGGATCTTCATAGTGATACGGAGTGTCCTGGAGAAATACAAAGGTGATTTAGGATTGGCGAAGAAATACTTGGTTTGGTCGTGAATAGCAGTCGCAATTTACTTTGCCCTCTTACTAATCCCTTGCTTTGTCTGAACTTAATACCTTCTGTACACCGTTTAAGCTAACTGGTTTTCTTTATTCCCTACCAGTCGGCACCAGCCTATGGTTTGGAAGAAGACTATCCAATTTGCATAATAGGTGTACTACTCCTAAACTAAGGAGTACTCGCAACCTGAGAGAGGGTGAAAAGAAAAGACAACTGAATAATCCTATCCGTTTTCTCCAGAACCGGAAACCATCCTCGAATCCCTTCGAGTTCGTATCTAACCATACGATGGTTTTGTCCAATGGAAGTGGACGTTCGTAGTAAAAGGGGTGTCCTGGAGAAAAGGGTAAAAGTAGGAGTGGCAATGAGGTTTGCAACTCTGACAATCCAAAAGCCAGTGTAAAGAAGGTTCGGTCAACTTGGTCACTGAGTCAAAGTCTTGGGGTTGGGTCAATGGTCGCTGCCAAAGAGAGAGAGAGAAGAAACACTCAGCGTGCACTCTATCCTAGATCAGAATGGTTACCAATTTATCTAATCTGGAAACCTCCCACTATACCTCAAATTCTCCTCCAAACCTTAAAGAAGAATTAGTCGGGGTCACCCGAGGAGTAAACCAACTCATCAGTGGGAATCGGGATCCAACTCTCATCGCATGACAACGTGACGGAATCCGCTCACGGTATCACACTCCAGAAGGTATGCGCATATCTGGCAAGTTTCAGTACTTTTGAAACTCCCGATGTGATTTCTGCCCCATGCTCTTATGACCTTGGCGTGAGGTCAAAATATCATAAGTCACATGTCAAGTTCTGCCCGTCATTATCCAGGTTAATTTGAACCCACCCGTACATACCCTTGACGTAGGCCAAAATAGTAGTACGACTGTCCCAAATCAACGCATCTATCTATGCAACAGATAAATAACCGGCAGCTACCAAACACTATGCCTTGGCGTGAGGTCAAAATACATAGCTTGAATACTACCGAATATTTAACTGAAATGACGGAGGGCTACGAATGGTTTCTGGCGAAAACCTTTAACGTAATGAACTTGATATCGTTGAAGGAACGGATAGCTTTTTAGAAAATATAGTGACGAAAACCTTTACTAAAGAGGTCACTCCCGGTGAAGGGATCTCGGCTCTTTCCCCGTAGAATGGGGTGCTGGATATTCATAACCGAATATCACTGTGCAAAGCAAAAGTAATCGGCTATAGTGAAGTTAATGCCCTGACGCAAACTTTTTATCCAAGGGGTCACTCCCGGTGAAGGGATCTCGGCCCTTGCCTCGTCGACTGAGGAGCAGGATATTCCAAATGAATACCACGATGCAAAACAAAAGTAAACGTCCTTGCAATAACAGCTTTTGAAAAAGTGTTCCAACAACATCAGATTAGGTTTGTTTTTAACTTGCATTGATCCGAATCAATGCAGTCCCATCAATTGATCACACCAAAAAGAACGAAAATATACTGATGTACGTATATGCCATCCGCATTCGCCACTGGGTCCCGTCATTACCCGTTAGGTTAGCTTACTAACGACAGAGCGGGGACTGGACTAGCGCGGATGCAAAACATATACAACATCTACTAATATATATACCAATATATTATATTCGCTCAAGGCGTGAATAAAATGCAACATCACAGAAAAGGAACAGCATCACAGAAACAATACAGATATCTGGGATCCCCGGGTTTCACAG
Source organism: Agapanthus africanus (assembly GCA_030015575.1). Lineage (NCBI taxonomy): Eukaryota > Viridiplantae > Streptophyta > Magnoliopsida > Asparagales > Amaryllidaceae > Agapanthus > Agapanthus africanus. The sequence goes on along the minus strand of CM057340.1, from coordinate 82,122,883 downwards.
AGCCGCTGAAACCCGACGTTCCCCTGGTCGTGTGGATAGCCTGTGCAAAGAAATCCTAGACCCCTACGGGCGCGGCAAGTCACCCGCCAAAACCTGAAGCGAGGCAGCCCCCTTCAGCGCCGTGAATGGACCACCCAGCACTTCACGGAATCCGGCAACTTGGGCACCCCTCCTGGGTCAACCTGTACCCCCTACGAGTGCGGCGAATAGCCCGCCAATCCTAGAGTGAAGCCCCCTCCGTCTCAATGCCATGAGATGCGGGCTTGTTGCCCTCCAGAACCCGGCTATCCGTGCACCCCTCCGCGGGGCAATCCTAGTACAGAAAGTAAAATATACATACACCGGGTACATCGACCGCAACCAGGTCGTGCCCCAAAATAATAATACAGTCAGGCAGTGACGGCAGTCCACATGTCGGACGCTCGCCCCGCAATATCAAATGTACATAATACAACAAAACTGTACTAGCATTGCATCCAGGCTATCCCCCACGACCGATCCGCAACATCACAGCAAATACATAGAACATCAACGTGAAAGTCACGTTCGCAAATCCGTCTAACCGGGCTATAGCAGTTAGACCGGATTTACCGATCGAGTGACATTCACGGTCGCAGATATAATGTAAATACTGTGAAAAATGTGTTTAAAAAATTTCCGATTGATCAAACAATTAACAAGTGGGCCCCAAAGAAAACTGTAGCACTCACAGAAACAATTGGCCCAACTTTAATATTCCAAAGCCCATATTTTAAGCCCAGAAGGCCTCTGTAAAAAAATAGTGAAGTGATGTGAATAGTGCGCGGCGGAAGGGCCGCCCAAAGGGGGTTTTCGCGGCGGTTCCGCGCTCCAACTGTGGAGTTACTTCGTCAAATTTTTACAGAACTCTTATATTTTCCAGTACATCAATATTTTACAACCTGAAAAAATTTTCGAGACCAAAAAATTTCAACAGAAACTGTCGTGGGCAAATACGGGTTTTTGGACATTTCGATCGATCGGAACTGAAAAACACATTACACAAAGCTAGACTAAGTTAATGGCGAGGCTCTGATACCACTGTAAGTGCACGGCGGCGCCCCGGCCGTCAATCCGACGCCGGAATGCGGAAGCGGTGAAAAACTTAAATTTTGCGGACTTTGCAAACCGGCACCACCGCGCACTTTCACCGGATCGTAACCATTAAACTAGTCTAAGCTAACTAGAAGATGGGTTAGAGATATACCGACGATCCAAGTCCTCCGGTCTTCTCGTCATGGTCCCGATCTCCTGCGGAAAAGTCCCGTCTCCTCCTCGTCGCCGGAAGTGCACCACATCGCCTTCTTCGTTTACGGGCTCCCACCTCAATGCCGAGGCAACTCGGGCACGAAGCCGGCTACTCGACGTGCCCAAGATATGCTGTAGGAAGTGTAGTGTAGAGGCCACTTGTCTCTTTGGGGTTTGTTGCCTTTGGATGGAGGAATGAATATTGAACTTTGGAGAGGTGAGAAGGTTATGTGTGCAAGGTCCAAATGAGATCATGAAATTTCCTCATACAAAAATGAACCATACTCTCTCTCACTCACCAAAAAGTGGCCGGCCCAAACAAGTAGGAAAATTGGTGGGAAGGAAAAACAAAGGGAGGTGAGTGTAGGATCAAAAAAATGGTGACCACATCCAAGGTCAAAGAAACATACACCATACTTCATTTCAAATCACACCATACTCACACTTTATCACAATAAATGCAAAAGCATGGTGGAAAAAAATATGAAAGCTATCATATCAATCTTTTACAAGAAAACCCCTCCACAAATGTAATTTGCAAAACTGCAAATTACCCCCTCCATCGGAAAAGTCCGGCCGGGAAAGAACAAAGGAAAACCGGCCGGAACGGAATGCAAAATGGCAACTCCAGAAAACTGGTCCCGTAATAAATTACAGGAAAACCCCGATACTGTGCATACACACCCGCATCTGTATTCCGTCCGGATACAAATGCAAAGAGAAAAAATCTACACTGTACTAAACTAGGACCGGCTTAAACCAAAGCCGGCTAGTATTATCCGTTCAATCCTGATCCGTGCAATACCGCACGTATCTGATCGAACCCTGCCATAAACCTATACGGCTACTAGTACAAACCGTCCGATCCTGATCCGTGCAATACCGCACGTATCTGATCGGACCCTGCCATATCTCCATACGGCCTCTACAGCGTTTCGCCCGAAAGCTTGAGTAACTGAAAGTGTGGTGGACTCTAAAGACTCGTCAATACTATGGCTGTGGATTTAACCACTAGCACGTCAGAGGTATAAGCCAATACATAACGGGCTACCAGCTATTGACTAAAAGGGACGTCGATGAGCGAACTCATCCTGACACCCTACTGAGCCTGTCAGTGACAATATCCGTGCAGTCCGGTCCGTTCGTCTATGAGTATCGCATGGCGGGCCTAGGGGGTTGGTAAAAGTCAGACCCCCAAAAGCGGTACAAGTCGTGTCGGAGTGTAGCCCAGAACACCCTGAGATACTACTGGAATACCTACCAGTAAATCTCCTTGCCTTGGCCAAGGACTTTGTGTAATGGCTCTCCTAGACACAGCACGACCTCACCCCCAATACCGGGAGAGACGAACCCCTGAAGATACGCTCACTGCCTCCATGTGGCTCGGGACTGTACCCAACTAAAACCTGTTTGCACGACTCCTTTGAGCCGTGGTAGGGTAGTAATCAAAGTACAGTGGGAACTCACACGAGACAAATGACGATCCCCAGGTCGATGAACTAACCTGCACACATGTCACCAGGGAACTGCCATCTGACGTCTGGTATATGACCAACTAGCATGTTCCCGGCGAGTCCTGTCCGGTGTACTCATAACCCAATGAGCACCTGTATACATCTTAGGTGATCCAACTGACACCAGTGGCTTGTGAGACCGGCCACCGCCCCTCGTCGGGGTCTCGACTGTATACACTAGTCTACTAATGGAGTATCGATGCCCGGTCTCGAAACTCCCACGACTAGGGACCTTTTAAGGATATGCTTGTAGACCCCCAGCTCCCACTTATATGATCGCCCTCATACTGCTGGTGGTCAAGCAAGAATCCTAGGGGCTCTATCAACGTGTAATAGCGACGTGTCATGTCACCTAAAGCAGTACACGATGATAAAGGTAAACCAGATAGCATACTATCATCTCTAGTAAGACTGTCCTACCGGGATAGGTCCTCCCTCAATCATTACAATCACGTACCTGTGACCTAATAATTGACTCTGAGGGCACTATCTCCAACAGTAATAGGATACGACCTGTGTCCAGTAGTCGTCTGTAGCAGAGAATTCTATGCTGACTTCAAGGTGCTGGACATACCGAACTACGACGTCGTCTTGGGTATGGATTGGCTCGGAACATTCTATGCTACCATTGACTGTCGTCAAAGGATGGTAGTTTTCGAGATTCCAGAGTATCCGGTCTTCTATTTCAAAAGTCGAGACCGTACCCTGGAACCAAGTACATACAAGGAGAAACCAAAGAAGGCAGTGATTGCGGCAATACAAGCGGAGGAAGGATTAAATCCAGAAGTAGTTCGAGAGCTCGACAATGTATTTCCTGAAGACATATCAGGTTTGCTTCCCGATCGAGCTCTTGAATTCAGCATTGATTTAGTACCAGGAGCACAACCGGTGGTTAAAGCACCATATCGGTTATGTCCGGAAGGTTTGAAGGAAGTCCGAACTCAATTGGACGAATTGTTGGCGAAAGGATGGATTCGTCCCAGCACTTCAAGTTGGGGATCACCAGTTCTACTTGTGAAGAAGAAGGAAGGTTCATATAGAATATGCATTGATTATAGAGCCTTGAACGAAGTAACGATAAAGAACAAGTATCAATTACCGCGCATCGACGATCTGTTCGATCAGCTAAGTGGATCTTGCGTTTTCTCCAGGTTAGACCTTCGTTCGGGTTATCATCATGTGAAGGTCAAGGACACTGATATTCATAAAACAGCATTCAGAACTCGCTATGGTCATTACGAATTTCTTGTAATGCCATTTGGAGTGACCAACGCACCAACAATATTCATGAACCTAATGAATCAAGTTTTCCGAGAGTACCTAGACAGGTTTGTTGTCATCTTCATCGATGACATCCTAGTGTATTCTAAGAGTCGGAAAGAACATGCCGAGCATCTACGAATTATCCTGGAAACTCTACGACAACATCAACTATATGCCAAGTATAGCAAATGCATCAAGTTAGTTTTATCGGACATATTGTATCAGGCGAAGGAATCTCTGTGGATCCAGCTAAAGTTTCAGTAGTAAGCGAATGGCCGATACCAAAGTCAGTGAAGGACATTCGAAGTTTCCTGGGTCTAGCCGGATATTACAGAAGATTCATTGAAGGATTTTCGAAGATTGCAACACCCCTGACTAAGCTTACACGTAAAGATGAAGAATTCGTGTGGTCAGAAGCATGCGAACAAGCTTTCGTAGAACTCAAGTCAAGGTTGATATCAGCGCCTATTCTCGTTATACCGGACCAATCTGAGGTTTTGAAGTGTGTTGGGTTTACCTAGCATCTCATCAAGGGTTTAGAAGCATCACATATGCCAAAATCAAATTTTGAAGGTGCTAAGTGAACTTGACAAGAATCATAACTAGAAATTTAGGGTTTCTTTCAACTAAGCATCACATGCAAATGAAAAACTATCACTAAGGGTAGAGATTACAACCTTTGTAGACCTCCCTTGGTGACTCCTTAGCACTATGAGAGTTTGGAATGGATCGATGGAAGCCTTCCTAGTCCACGAAGATCCACCCGAAGTCCCTTTGCCTAAAACTCCTTGCTTTACTTGATATGTGAATGAAGTAGAGCAAACACCCTATACAAATGGGCTAGATGTGTGTAGTATGATGATATGGTTTGTATTCTATAATCAAAACCCTTTCTTTTTATCAACTTCACTCAAAGAAAATTTCAAGAGAGGAAGAAGAAGATGGTGGTTAAGCTTGAGCTCAAAGGATAATGATATGAATGAATAATTGAGATGAGAAAGAATAATCCATATTAATCCTTCTCATTTCAACCATGGTTAATAATTATCTAGATCTTTATCAATGAGTTAATAAAGAAAAAGGATAATTAACTCAAGGTTAAAAAGTAGTTGAAGTATGGTCAAAAGATGATAAACATTAACCATGTGTGAATTATCCTTTCCTTTAATTCAAAATGATAAATAAATAAATAATTACTACAATATGAGTCTTGCATTGCCACCAAATATGTATCAACAACCATGATACAATGTATGTATGTATGTGTCCATGCACATCATCATGTGCATACATGCATGCATAAAAAAATAGAAAAAGGGTTTAATTAAAGAATTAATCTAAAAGTCTTTTGTTAAATCAACACTTGATTTTGCAAACCGGTCATATCACATACGACCCGACCAATAGAAAATACCCGATTAATATACGGTATCACATATCCATATTTAATCGGGTCCCCTCGCATATCTCATATGCACACCACATCTTTTCGCCTGAGCCAGGAAACTTCATTGTGGGACTCTAAGACTCGTCAATACGCTGGCAGTAGGTGATGATCATATCAAATACCTACAAGTCGCAAGCGATCAGCTAAACGTAACGGCCACCCGGGTATTGAGCGATCAGAAGAAAACCAGCGAAGCTGTCAAAACTCCTATCAAGCCAACTGGCAACACTTACCGTACAATCCGGTCTCCTCGTCAGATATGTTGCATATCGAGTCTAGGGATGGAATCGTCGACCCCAATAACTCAATAAGTCATGCTGGTGTATGGCTCATAACAAATCGAGAAACTACTGATAACGCTTATCAGTAAATCTCAGTAGCCTTGGCCAGGGACTTCCTGTTATAGCTAATCGAGCATAGCACAACATCAACTCCCAATACCGGGAGAGACGAGACCCCTCCTATCGCTCATCGCCTCCATGTGCCTCGGGACTGTACCCAAAGTCCACCTGTTTGCACGCCTCAGTAGAGCCGTGGTAGGGTGGATATCAAAGTACAGTGGGAGGACACACAAAACTCTATGACGATCTTGGGTCTATAGACTGACCTGTACCAGTGTCACCTGAGAACTGCTATCCGACGATAGATATAATACCACATAGGAGTTCTCTGTGAGTCCGTTCAGTGTACCCAGTCTCCACTGAGCACCCACATACAATCTTTGGTGTCACCTCACCAGATGGATATGGGATCATCCATCGCCCATCATATGGGACAAGAATAGTATACGCTAGTCTACTCTGGAATATCGATGCCCCGTCTCGATACACCCACGACTAGGAATAGTTTAAGGATATGCTTATAAACTACACATTCCCCACTAGTATGATCCGCATCATAGTCACAGTAGTCAAGCAAATATCCTGAGGGCTTTATCAACATGTGCAAATGAATAAAAGCATGATCAAATCAACATATCAAGATAAAGTAAACCAGATAGCATACTATCATGTTGAGCGAGAAAGTCATCTAAATCCATATATACATGTCCAAGCATCCACTATACATATAATGGCCTCTAGGGCATACATATATCTAACAAAGTGCATTGCGATGCATCCGGTAAGGGATTAGGATGTGTTCTACATCAGCACGGTAAGGTTGTAGCTTATACATCAAGACAGCTGAAGATTCATGAGCGCAATTATCCGACGCATGATTTGGAATTGGTGGCCGTAATCTTTTCTCTTAAGATTTGGCTCCATTATCTTTTTGGTGAACGAGTGAACATATACACAGATCACAAGAGTCTGAAATATGTGTTTACTCATAAAGAGCTTAATATGCGGCAGAGAAGATGGTTAGAACTAATGGCGGACTTTGACATCAACCTGCAATATCACCAAGGTAAGGTGAATGTAGTACCTGATGCCCTTAGTCGCCAACCATTAGCATTGAATCTCACCGCACAGTGGAAATTTCAACAGGACTTACATCAAATGGAGATAGAAGTGGTCATCCCAGGTAACGCTTCAAGTTTGATGAACTTACAAGTTCAATCTACCATTGTCAATCCGATCAAAGCAGCTCAAGCAAGTGATCCTAAGTTGCAAAAGATCAGAGAACAAGTGGAAAGTGGACTTCGAACAGACTTCATCATCCATGAAGACGGATCTTTGAGATACGGAAGCAGATTGTGTGTACCTAAAGGTCCTGTGCGAGAAGAGTTAATGAAAGAAGCTCACGGCTCTCCCTACTTAGTATACCCTGGAGGTACAAAGATGTACAAGGATCTACGTCAAAATTACTGGTGGCATGGAATGAAGCGTGAAGTAGCCAGAAGCGTCGCAAAATGCTTGGTGTGTTAGCAAGTAAAGGCTGAACATCACAGGACAGCTGGTTTACTTCAACAATTACCTATCCCAGAATGGAAGTGGCAACACATCACGATGGATTTTGTGACTGCACTTCTTCGCAGCACAAAGGGTAACGATGCGGTATGGGTTATTGTGGATCTACTCACAAAGTCGGCTCACTTCATTCCCTTTCGAGTTGGCCAACCTACTGAGACATTAGCAAAGAAGTACATGGAGGTAAGAATCTAAGTAAAGATTTAAACTCTTCATAATGTACTATCTCTGATACCCATGAACTCATACAAGAAATCGTGAGACTTCATGGAGTACTGGTTTGCATTGTCTTCGATCGTGACACCAGATTCCGATCACAATTTTGGCAAAGTCTGCAAGCGAGCTTGGGAACAAGTCTGAACTTCAGCACAGCTTATCATCACAAACAGATGGTCAGTCTGAGCGAACTATTCATATCTTGGAAGATATGCTCAGAGCGTGTATGCTAGACTTCGGAGGATCATGGGAAGATCACCTAGATCTTGTGGAGTTTTCATACAACAACAGCTACCAAGCAAGTATAGGAATGGCACCTTTTGCAGCATTTTAGGGAAAGAAGTGTCGATCGCCATTAAGTTGGGACGACATCGGAGATAGAGAACTCCTTAGACCTGAGATAATAGTAGCAACTGTTGACGTAGTTCGTACTATCAGAGAACGAATGCGCATAGCCCAAGACCGCCAGTAACACTAGGCTGATGCAAAGCGCCGTCATTTGGAGTTCCAGCCGGGAGATCATGTATTTCTGAAGATATCTCCGAACCGTGGAGTGATCCGTTTTGGAAGACGGGGTAAGCTAAGTCTAAGGTATATTGGATCGTTCGACATACTCGAACAAGTTGGTGAAGTGGCTTATCGCTTGGCACTTCCACCTTCATTGGAAGGAGTGTATAATGTGTTCCACATATCCCAACTCAGAAGGTATGTGAGTGACCCCAACCATATTCTTGATCATTCCGAGCTCATTATACAGCCCGGCTTATCTTGTGAGCAGCAACCTGTTGAGATCCTGGACAGAAAGGTGAAATCACTTCGGAACAAGGAAGTCAATTTGGTCCGAGTGATGTGGAGAAAAGTCACTCCAGGAGAATCAACATGGGAAAGGGAAGATGAGATGCGTGCAAGATACCCTCAATTATTTGTAAACTAGTCCTTAAAATAAATTGTAAATTTTGAGGACGAAATTTTTGTAAGGAGGGTAGACTGAAACAACTCCAATTTCAATGCACAGAAAATTCATTTAAAGTTAATGTACACTTGGGGTATTTGCAAATCCTATGAATGCTATAAGAATTTGTTTTGCTTTTGAATAGCAAGAAAGAGCTTGTAGCTCACTGGTAAGACCTTGCACTGTCGAGACATAGCACCAGAGTTCAAATCCCATCAGCCATATATTCTTTTTATTTAAATTTCTTTTGATCTTTTTAGAAGCCCAAGGGTTTGCACGTGCACAACACGTAAAACCAAGAGTTACAAATTATTTAAACATGTGCACTGAAAAATACGAGGCGGCACCTACACGTGGCACAAAGACCAACTCCAACCGTCGATGATGCCCTCCATCTTCTCACTCCTGCAACCATTCAGCTACCCCACTCCTTTCACACTGCTTTTTTTCTCTGCATTCATACAGAGAACATTGAATCACCCATTTAATTCATTTTTAATACAAATTTTAATTCACCCATTCAATATACCAAACCTTAATTTTCCCTATAAATACCCACTCTATTTTACACCCCTCTCACTCATAATTCTATTACAAAAACGATACCAAATTCCCAAGTCTTTTAGTGTACAAGAGGAGTTAGCGAAGGGCGAAGCTCCGACGAACTTCCGAGGAGATTCCGGTGACGAAATGACGTCTCGACACTTCCCAATCCTTCTCCTACCTCTTCCCTCTCTTTTAAGCCAGTAAGTCCCCTCTTTCCCTTCTTTTCTCTATTCTAAACACTTCAAATTCTAAAACCCGACAGAAGCGGAGTTAATCCGACATCCGATTCGGTTTTCCTTTAAAAATCATAATTTTTCTTAAACAAGAATATACCAAACTCTCATATCATATTCAATAAACATTAACAAACACCTTAAACAAGTTTCATCACAAAATATTATTATATGCAACTTCTATTGTAGTTTTACAGTAAAATACCACATACTTTCGTTTCCGACATAATCATCATAATACCTATTATACCTTTAGATAGTTCACGAGGTAATGACCGACCTCATCACAACACACATCTCTATCATAGCACGATTAAGTTTGGAACAATAGAATATGGGAAATGCGACTTTACAAATAAATACCCTAAACTTACAGAACCGTTTTCTATAAAAAGATGTATTAAACATTTTCATGCAATTACACCTCTACAACCCATTTTGGGGACCCCGTTCGGGATGGTGCGGGTTATCGCACATCCTCGGACCTAGCAGAGCGAGATGTAGACCTCCGAAAGGAGCATTCGATCTCGATGAAATTTTTTATACATTTTCTTTAGAAAATGAGATTTCTACAAGAAAATAAATAAATTATTTTTATAAAATATATATACAAATATTAGCAAAATAAATATTTTAATTATATAAATATTCCAAGTTTTCTAAATCAAAGGAATCACTACTACATGAAAATACCATCCGAATACAATACAATTACAATATTTCAACAAAATACCATATACTTTGAAAATTAGGTTCTACTCACTAGAAATTTCACGTCTATAAAATATAAATCTATGTAAACCCTAAAGACGATAATTAAATGCTTGAGGAGTATTTTGAAATTATGCCAAAACTATTTTTACATAAAACCCCCTCAAGTTATACTAAATTACAATAAGGACCCTAGTAAACATAGGTTTAAGCGGGACCAGTCTCTTGAGCCTCACGGAGCCGGAGATATAGATGCTTGCCTATTTAAGGTAGACAATCTAAAAAACGATGTTATCAACACGGTAATTATCTTGGAAAAAGACACAAATCATGCCGTCCATGCGCAGCAGTTACCGATAACATCAAAACTAATTCAGGACTTCAATTTCTTTTCAAAGTGTCTGACTCAGACTGAGTCTCAATCTAATCAATCTGACTTGAATGCGATTCAAGTATAAACTTACAATATAACGATTCAATATGAATCTGTCTGTACAAAATGGTACGGAAGGTGTTAAAAGTGGCACGAGACTGTAACCATAATACACCTAACCTGAATCTCTATTTCCGTTGTACCGTGGCTGAACGGTTCCTTATGCTCCATATACTTTAGTCTCCGAAATAGTGGGATTCCTCTCGTATACACTGGCAATTTCTGTACCAAGCTACAAACAACAGCGTTAAAAATATAATACAACTTTAAAAAAAGTACATTCTCTTTCTGTCTATTTTGCCTCTACTTACCTTTGGGACTTACCGAGCGATTATTCGTTGACGACATTCCGTTTCTTCTTTCTTTGGAATGTTGTCAGGTGGATCGGACTTTCTGGAGACAGAGCCCACCAGCGAGGACTTGGATCAGCTAGCCTTTAACCCGGAGCTCTAGTTTACTTGTACATTTTATTTTCATTTCCTGTTATGTCATTGTTTAGGCATTGCTTTCATTCCATATATTTACATTTCAGCTGTATTGTAATAAGAATGTTTAATAAATAAATTTGTTATTCAATTACATCTATTGACATTTTCTTGTGTACATTTACTTTATATTGCTTAGAAACGCTTAGCGTGTTTACTTCTGAGTAAATACGTAGCGGCCTCGTCGCGTCCCCTTCCCGTACACCGGGAAGCGGGGCGTGACATATCATATCAAGGGAAAACCACACTTTTTAAATATTTCATGTTTTCAAAATGTACTTTGCGATTTTCCAAATCCACGAAACAGAAATCTCATGAAAACGTCATATGAGATAAATCACTATAGCAATGTATGCATGATGCAAATCATGATGCGTACTAGTACCAGAATCGTTATCTAACTGTCAATAATGAATGCGATACAACATATATTTATCCATGGCAATTTCTATAGTGTGCGTAGCATGGCAATTATCAACGGTGTGTGTGGCATATAAATTAGTGCTTGTGCAACATGAACCGTTAGTAATGGTGTTGTGCCTTATTAATGATATGTCGATGTACATCAAGTAATCAGATGTACAAATTGGTACTCATGCACAATCAATATATATAGACATATAAGCATATCACACAAGATTATATCACTTGAGTCTAGCCTTCGGCGCTTGATGCCATACAGGCGATTCCCCCGTAGATGTTAAATCTACTTACCGGACGATCTCGAGCTAAGTGAATCTGATCACCTCTTTCCCCATCCTGGCTGCGTCCGAAGTCTCCGCCTGTGATCCTAACATCACACAAAACCATAACGCATGAAATTAGTAAACTTTCCAATAAAACACGGACACAACGGCAAACTAACGAATCGACTCCCACAAGCTACCAAGTGTTAGCTTAGCGGGCTAAACGCGTGCAGCGACACCCTAAACCAATCCTATGGCTGTTAAACGTACGAAACACATATATGAATATCGGATAAATCCGCATCGCACGTTATTGAAATGCTTGAATTCTAGCTAAACGGTCCCATATTTTCATACACAATGAATTAGAGAAAGTTGCTTATCCCAAAAGCCTACACACTGCCCCAGAGACCCCACGACGAAGAAACAAACCCCAACTCTCTAATCTGGCCACAATTTGCGGCCAGAACCAATTAATCTACGGCCATAGTGAAAGGGAATGGGCTTAGGTTGTCGTGGTGTGTTCTAGGCCTCTAAATTAAGTCTCTGTGATGGCAACTTCTCAACATAAGGCCTAGGTCGATAGCAGATCAAGACAGAACCCTAACTTTATCAAAAATACGATATTAACACTAATTTAAAATATTATGGTATTTTACTGAAACTAATTAACACAACAAACTTCTTTAGAGCCTAATTAACAGTTTAACATCATTACCTCACCAAAACTTGGGAAAAACCCTAGCCATCCAAGCTCCAAGACATCACAAGAAGGTTAAACATGCTTAGTGAAGGGTTTAGTGAGGTTTGATATTGATTTAGGCTTGAGCTTTGTAGGAAAAATATAATCAATAGGGGATTTTTAGTGAAGAATAAGAAGAAGAAGAAGAAGAAAATGAGAGGGAGTGTTGTGAAGAAATGAGAGAGTGAAAGGGTGAGGATGAGAATGGGAGCCATGTTCTTTCTCTCACCTCATTTAATACTTCCCATGCTTTGTCCCCCATGCTCCTCATCATTCTATTCTTTTCTCTTTCTTTCATTTTTAAAAAAATAAAAACTCTTTTGCTTAAAATAGAATATATATACATAATAATGGCTAAGGTGCCTGGCTAATAAAGCATGGTTAACACATTCCTAACCCTAGATTAGCATTTACATGTGTGTGCAAGTACAAAAATAATTACATAAAATATTAATTAATTATAATAAAATATGTGAAAATAATTATTGGTTAAATTTATTAAAAACCCGCATTATATCGCTTAATTAACTCTAATCGCATTTTAAGGTGTTACAAAAGTGGACTAGGGGATCTTCCGAACCACTATAAAAGACTCATGTTTGCGTTTGCAATTTCTTGCTTCTTATTTGCTTATTAGCTTAGAAATTGCATGATATCACTATATGCTCATTACTCTTGCTTGACCACAATTAATCACTTGCTTGTTATATGCTATAGTTTCATATTTGCTACTTGTGCTTAGCTCGTATCTATATTTGGTTATCATTTGACTAAGTTTGCAATTGTGGTTTGTTTAGCAAGTGTTGATAGTTTAGAATTTTTAAATTGGGCATCTCGGTAGCTTATTCCTATTCACCCCCTTCTAGGAATAACTTTCATTTGGTATTAGAGCTTAGTGCTCTTCGTGTTAGGTTTGACATCGTCGAGTAAATCCTATGGCATCATATTTACCATCTTGTTCTTATCATGATGAACCATCTATTAACAATCCTCCATATTTTGATGGTTCTAAATTTTTTTACGTGGAAAGTTATTATGCAATGCTTCTTTTTGAATCTCGTAGTAGGAGTTTGTGGTTAATTGTAGATCGTGGTTACTCAATTCCTACTATTGCTAAATTTATGTGGAGTAGTCGTGATAAAGATTTGTTTGTTTTGAACATTAAAGTTTTGAAAATTTTACATTGTGCTTTAAATTGTGACGTTTTTAACAAGGTCTCTTCTTGCAAGACAGCTTATAATATGTGGTTCTCATTGGAGCGAATATTTGGAGAGAAAACCAATTGCAATGAAAGAGAAGATGTTAGGAGAAAGACTTCTATAGCATCTTTGAATGTGCCTCCACAACGTTCAAAGCTTAAGGGGCAATATGATTCTATGGAGTCAACAAAGGGGCGTTTTGATCATGGGATGGTAACTAATCCTACTTTTGATTTCTGCAAACTTAACCATGATCAACTATTAGATGCTTTTAATACCTTGCATGATAGTTATATTTCATTAGCATCTAAGAATATTTTGCTTGAAAATCGTATTTTTATCTTAGAAAACGATAGAAGAGACTTAATTTCTTGTTGTGAATATTTTGAGAATTTGAACAAAAACTTGATTTCCAAATTTGGTGCTTTAACGCGTACGCATGATTCTCAAACCGCTTTAATTAATAAATTAGTTGTTGAGAAAAATGAGTTGATTTCAAAACTTGATTTATAATATGGCTCTTTTGATACTTTGAAACTTAAAAATGAAAATTTGGTTTCATCTTGTGAAAACTTGAGAAAAGAAAAGGATGGGTATTTTGCTAATTTTAAAAATGAGATTGATCTTTTAAAATCATCCATTTCAGCTCAAGAATCTCTCGTTTTAGAAAATACTTCTTTCAAGATAGAAAGTGAGTTTTCGGTTTCTTCTTGCGAAGTTTTGAGAAAGGAAAAAGTTGATTTGACCTCAAGTTTTAAAAATGAAATTGATTTGTTTAAATCATCTATTATTTCTCAAGATTCGTTGATTTTGGAAAACTCTTCACTCAAATCCTAAAATGATGTTTTGAATGCATCCCTTGCTAAGTTTTCAAACATTGATTGTTTAGTTAGCAAGGAAAAAAAAGCTTTAAAACGAAGAGGCGATGAATTTCAAATTCCTAAATTTCAAAAACTCACTTCTTCTAGACGTATCTGTAGGGTTACTAGGCACTCTCACAAGGTTCTACAAGGTATCAACCATACCCGATTTAAATTTTAGACATACCGAACAACCCTAACCAAGATCTTAGACTAGAGATTAGACGAAACAAATAGCAAGAAAACAACTTTACTTCTAAGAGTTTGGGATTACAATCTTTGTAGTCCGGTCCTTCACTTCTAAAGCTCCGTGTTGAGGTCTCTTCGCTATGATCATCGAGTATCCGGACTCTAGAGAGACTCCACAAAAGAAAGATGCAAGCTTGCTTCCGATCTTCGATAACAAAGATGATCTACCTTGAAGAAACTCAAGCCCAAGTTTTTGCTTCATTAATCAAGTATTAGCAAAGCAAACACCCTAATCTAAGTGGCTAGAATAGATGAGGATGATGAAGTAGGAATTTAGCTCTCATTTGTTTTCAATTTCTCACTCATTTTCATCACTAATGAAAAAGCTAGAAAGCTTTTCACCAAGGAAGAAGAAGAAGAATATTATCAAATCTTTTTGTGATGAATAATGAAATCAAGTGAGGTTAGAAATGCAACCATGGCTTAAGTAAGAAAACTTAACCCTTGTAGAGATTCAACCATGGTTAAAGGGTTGGGTTCGGTTAAACAAATATCTACAAAAATATCAACACATAATATCTTTGCAAGAAACAAAACAAAAGCTTCTAGAAGCTTCTAGAAAAAATTAACCCAAATCAAACCCTAACCATGTTTAATCTCCACTAATCATGTTGCATTTATAACCATAACATGTTACAATATTATATATCACACATACAATATTTATTGTAACAAAATAAAATAATACAATTAACATATATCACATATATATCAATGTATTAGCCGAGTGAGAAAAAGAATCTTTAAGTGAGCTTATATTAGTTAATGTAATTTAATATATCAAATATATAATTATACATTAAATTATCGAATCAACACTTGATCCGATAATCCGGCTATTTCACAAATAACCGACTAATATAATCTGTATCAGTTCATCGAATCAACACTTGATCCGATGACCCAGCTATATCTCATATACCCGGCCGATATCACATATCGCGAGAATCTAATACGGTATCGCATACACGTATTATTCTCGGTCCCGCACACATCACATATGTGCTCCTACTCCGTTTTGCCTGAGCCAGGAAACCTCTGTGTTGGACTCTAAAGAATCGTCAATACGCCGGCAGTAGGTGATGATCATATCAAACACCCACAAGCTGCAAGTGGTCAGCTAAACGTAACAGCCACAAGCGATCAGAAGATCAACAAGCAAGAATGTACATTCTCCTGTGAATCCAATCAGTAACACTCCCGTACAGTCCGGTCTCTTCGTCTGATATGTCGCATATCTCGCCTAGGGGTGGTAAACGTCAGACCCCAGTAGCTTGATAAATCGTGTCGATATGAGGTCTATAACAGTTCGAGAAACTACTGATAACACTTACCAGTAAATCTCAACAACCCTGGCCAGGGATTTCCAGTTATAGCCAATTGAACACAGCGCAACATTAACTCCCTATACCGGGAGAGACGAAACCCCTCTTATCGCTCATTGCCTCCATGTGATCCGGGACTGTACCCAAAAGCCACCTTTTTGCACGCCATCTTGGACATGGTATGATGGAAATCAAAGCACAGTGGGAATCACACAAGACTCTATGACGATCTCAGGTCTACAGACTAACCTGTACCAGTTTCACCAGAGAACTTCCATCTGACGTGAGGTATAATACCATCTGAGAGTTCTCGGCGAGTCCGTCCAGTGTACCCAGTCTCCACTGAGCACCCGTATACCTTCTCTGATGTCAAACACCAATGGATATGGGATCATCTATCGCCCATCATATGGGTCAAGAAGCGCATACGCTAGTCTACTCTAGAGTATCGATGCCCTGTCTCGGTACTCCCACGACTAGGAACATTTGAAGGATGTACTTGGCGACTACACTGTCCCCACTAGTATGATCCGCATCATAGTCCTGGTTGTCAAGTACTCATCCTAAGGGCTTTATCAACATGTAACATAGAGATAATCAGAGTACATGTTAAAATAAAGAGCAACCAGATAGCATACTATCATGTCGAGCAAGAAAGCCCTCCTTATATATATCCACGCATCCACTATAATATACATCGTATGTACAGTAATAGCCTCTAGGGCATACATATAACTAACAATCTCCCACTTGCACTAGGGCCATCTGTTATGGTATCGCATACCCAACAATCAGCTGTGGTTAAAGTATCTCATACTCAACCATCCCATAAAAGTCTCTACTGGGAAATAGGCCTTTGTGAGTGGATCCGCGCTGTTGTCCTCTATGTCTACTCTCCTAACCTCGATCTCCCTAGAGATCAACCATCTCCATGATAAGATGATACTTCCTAAGAATTATATCTGGATTTCTGATGGACGGGGGTTCCTAGGCCAAAGCCATAACTCCATTGTGACACAATGGTTGGAATGAAGTTCATCTCATGAACTTATATATATCCAGACTGCCTATTTGGTAGCATCCTTAGTAACGATGTATCTTGCCTTTAATCGTCTAGTAAGTCACAGTATCTAGCTTGGAACTCTTCCAACATACCCTCCCTCCACTGAGGGTAAAGACAATGCCTGCGACTGACATTCAGTCGACCTTACCACCCTGGAACCATTCCAGTGATTCTCCCCAGGATCGATTGATACCATCTTACTACAACTAGTGAGTATCCTAACATCCAATTAGATCTATCTCATAGATCCAAAACCCAGGATTTAGTAGGTATCAACTTGATCCTTTATGGAGAATCCTTATGATAAGAGGAGATTGACCGAGCGTAGCATAGGAAACTCTTTCCCTATCAAGAGTATGTCATCCATGTACAATACAAGGATCATCACCATACTCTCTACTACCTTTTTGTATACACAAGGTTCATCTACCATTTTGATGAAGTCAAACTCTTTGACTACCACATCAAAACAGACGTTCCAACTCCGTGATGCCTGCTTTATCCTATAAAGCAACTTGCACACGTTTCCGCTGCTCCCACTTTCTATGAAGCCCTCTGGCTGTGTACTTATAGATGCCTTCTTCTAAATCATCATTTAGAACAGCAGTCATTGCACCCAACCGTCAGAAATCGTAGTCATGGTATGTAGCAATGGCAAGTAGGATCTGGATGGACTTAAGCATAGCTTTGAAAGTCTCAACTTTTCCATATACACCAAGTAATCTTCTCAAGATATATTTGCTCCTGATGGGAATTTAACCCTTCAGATAAAGCAACCAAAGTCCATACTTTGTTTGTGTATAAGGATTCCATCTCAGATCACTTAGCATCCAACCATTCTTACACAGTCCCACTCCTGATGACTTGCTCGAAATAAGTTGGGTCATCATCTCATGATGCAATCCTCGCTCCCACTGTCATAAAGAAAACCGAAGTATCTCTCAGGTGGGTGAAGAACCCTACTAGATCGGCGGAGAGGCTGAGGTTCGTTGGATACTATTGAATCCTTCGGGTTTACCAAATCATTAGCTGCGGTTTGTATAGCTGGAACTCCTTCCAATTCTACCTCATGACCACTAATTTCTTCATAAGAAATTCCCTTTCACAAAGGTGGCATGCTGAGAAACAAAAACACATTTTGTTCCCCAGTTTGGTAGAAGATATTCCCTTGCGAATGCTTGGGATATCCAACAAAATTCCACAGAACTGACTTTTCCTCGAGCTTGTCTGGATTATGCTTTTAGACATAGGCTGGACAACCCCAAATCTTAACATACTTAAGATATGGGCTCTTCCCATTCCATATCACATATGAAGTGGTAGGCAACTGATTTGATTGGAACCCTATTCAATAAGTATGCAGCTTCTCAAGTGCATAACTCCCAAAAGGAAATAGGAAAATCAGTAGTACTCATCATAGAGCACACCATATCACATAGGGTGTGATTGCTCCGCCCCGATACACCGACGTGATGTGGTGTATACGGAGGAGTAATGCTGAGAGAGAATCTCATTCTCCTTTAGAATAGTCCAGGAATCCCGTGCTCAAGTATTCTCCTCCTTGATCACATCAAAAGACATAATACTTATACCCGTTTTGGTTCTCTGCTTCTAACTCATATTTATTGAATTTCTCAAAAGGTTCAGACTTATGTTTCAACAGGAACATATGTCCAAATCTTGAGAGATCATCAGTGAATGTAATGAAGTACAAAGAACCGGTCCTGGCATGTGAAGACAGGGAACTTACATACATCATCATGCATCAATCCCAAGAGTTCACTAACTCTTTCTCTGTTTCCAATAAACAGAGCTATGGTCATCTTATCTTTGTGACATGACCGGCAAGTTTCATAAGATGTAAATTCAAACTAATTTAAATATGCATCTAAATGTAACTTAGCTAGTCGAGTCGCATTGATATGACCTATTCTACAATGCCTCAAGAAGGATTCGTTCATTTCTGAACTCTTTCTCTTGTGTGTGTTTTGTATACTAAGAACTGTAGTTTGATTTAGAACGTCAATGCTTTTAGATAACGTGCCTGAACCGATCAACTCTTGATATAGGAAATGTTCAAAACATTATCCAACAATACAAAATTATATCCTTCTTTACTAAATAAAGAGACTGATATGATGTTGTATATCAGGTTCGGTATCTAATAACATTCGTTCATAATCAATGTATTCTGGTAATACAGGGTGATAACTGCCAACAGACTTGGCTTGCAACAATTGCACCGTTTCCAAATCTTGAAACTTATCAACTGTTCTTAGTTCTCTACCTATCTGTAGCCTATGTAACAGATTACATATCCGGGATCCGGATCCGGTATCTCATACCCAGGACGTAAAGGACACTGAGAAACAGTTCTCTGTAATGAACACACCCGAAGATGATGCATCAGCATGCACCATCTTCGTTTGGGCGGCACGGGAATTCTGGTAATCCCCTATTTCCTGCTCTGTCTTATAACAATTATAAGTTGGAGCAGGACCAACGTTCCCCAGCTCAGTATAACAAGCGGGTTCGGTCAATACATCCGTATTATTATCTTGATTAAAGCGTGACATGGTCGCTACCTGGAGAGAGAGAGAGAGAGAAGAAAATACTCAGCATATGCTCTTGCAAGATTAGATTGGTTATTAAATATACCTAATCAGGATGTCTCCCACTGTTTTAGTCAAATCTTCCTTCAAACCCTAAAAGGAAAGACTAGCCAGGATTAATTACACCCTACAAGTTCGCCAATCTTTCAGCCAGGCCAGTGCCGGTACTTTGAGGGAGGTTCCCCGTGCTTCCGCACGGACCTAATTAAAGTAAATCTCGTTTTCCCAAGGGCGTAACCCCGTTGACACCTTTCTAGACACCTACTTGATCGGCTAATTGTAATGTGTAAAACTCTCTCAGGAGTAACTCTTACTCGCAGTAGGTATCGGGATCCAACTATCTTATAGAAGGTATGCAATCTCATTGCAAATTTCAACACTTGAAATTCCCAATAATATTTTACCCCTAGTGACTTATGACCTTAACTATGGTCAACAAATCATAAGCACTAGTCAAGTTCTACCCGTCATTTCTTGATTAATTAGACCCACCCACATGACCCTTAACTAAGGTCAACAAAGTCACATGACTGTCCTAACTAATCGCATCATATGCTATATAGGAAGACATCACTTAGATACCGTACACTGTGCCTTAACTAAGGTCAACAAACACAGCACGAATACTAAGTACTCTACTTTCTTAAATGACGGAGGGTTACGATAGGTTTTTAAGAAAACCTTTTGCGTAATGAACTTGATATCGTCGTAGAATCGAGTGATTTTTAAATGGAGTGTTTTTTTGGCCTTTCCTAGTTTCGCTAATAAGGTCACTCCCGGTGAAGGGATCGTCGGCTCTTTCCTTATTGAATAAGGTGCTGGATATGTAGGGTTCCTAGGCACTCTCAAGAGGTCTCACAAGGCATTAACCATGCCAATTTAAAATTTTACGGTGCCGAGAAACCCTAGACTAGATCGTTAACTAGAATTTTAGGCGAAAAGAGAAGCTAGTTAACAACTTAACTAAAAGAACGGAAATACAACCTTTGTAGATCCGGTGCTCCACCTCCATAGCTCCGCGATGAAGTCCCCTTGCTGTCCAAATCGAATCCCGGGCTCTAGCGTCGGCTTCATCGGAGAAATGGGCGGGCTAGGTCATCGACAACGATGCCGAAGATGATCTATGTCGAGGCATCACAAGATCAAGCTCCCACTTCACCAAGTCATGAAACTTGTGAAGGAAACACCCTATACTACTTGGCAAGAGGTAGAGGATGAAGAAATAGGAGGTGGGTTCACTTTAGAATTGGATTTCTCACTCATTTGCTCAAGTTTCCATTGATGAAGCAAGCTTTCTTCAAGTGAAGAAGAAGAAGAAGATGATAAGTGTTATGATAAGTATTATTTTAAAAAGAATATAATATGAATACTTATCATAATCCAACCATGGTCAAGTGTAGAGAATGAACTAGGGTTAAATGAATGGTTAGGGTTAAGCATGAAGACAAAAATGGTGACTTAGTCAAAGCTTCATGAAGCTTCAACATGCATCCAAAGAAAGCCACCATTTTTCTTTTCTTTTGCCAAAAAGAAATAAATAAATAAATGAATAAATAGATATGAAAAACAAAACCCTAACCATTTAAATAACCATGGTTTAATCTTTACACAAACTCAAGTAAGCATGTATCATCAAACATGATACAATCAAGTGCACAAAAGTATATCACATATACAACTTGTGAACTTCAAGTGAGAAAATCCATTTAAAGTGAACCAATACTAGTTAATGCAAAGTAATATATCAAATATATAATTATGCATTAAATCATCAAATCAACACTTGATTCAATGATCCGGTCATGTCGCACATAATCGACTAGTATCCAATGTATCGGCTTATCGAATCAATCCTTGATTCGATAACTAGGTTATATCGCATACAACCATTCGATACATTCATCGCGAGAATGAAATACGGTATCACATACACACATTATTCTCGGTCCCGCACATATCTCATATGCGCTCCTATTTCGTTCCGCTTGAGCCAGGAAACCTCTGTGTAGGACTCTAAAGACTCGTCAATACGCCGGCAGCAGGTGATGATCATATCCACAAGCCGCAAGCGGTCTGCTAAACGTAACGGCCACCCGGGTATTGAGCGATCAGAAGATCGACGAGCAAGCCCGCTCACACTCCTGTGAATCCAACCAGTAACACTTACCGTACAGTCCGGTCTGATCGTCTGATATGTCGCATATCTCGCCTAGGGGTGGTAAACGTCAGACCCCAATAGCTTGATAAGTCGTGTCGATATGAGGTCTATAACAATTCGAGAAACTACTGGTAACACTTACCAGTAAATCTCAGCAGCCCTGGCCAGGGATTCCGGTTATAGCCAATCGAACACAGCGCAACATCAACTCCCTATACCGGGAGAGACGAATCCCCTCCTATCGCTCATTGCCTCCATGTGACTCGGGACTGTACCCAAAAACCACCGTTTTGCATGCCCTCTTGGACGTGGTAAGATGGAAATCAAAGCACAGTGGGAACCACACAAGACTCTATGACGATCTCGGGTCAACAGACTACTCTGTACCAGTGTCACCAGAGAACTGCCATCTGACGTAAGGTATAATACCATCTGGGAGTTCTCGGCGAGTCCGTCCAGTGTACCCAGTCTCCACTGAGCACCCGTATATCATCTCCGATGTCAAAAACCAATGGATATGGGATCATCCATCGCCCATCTGTATGGGTCGAGAAGGTATACGCTAGTCTACTCTGGTATATCGATGCCCCGTCTCGATACACCCACGACTAGGGACTTTGAAGGATGTACTTATGGACTACCATGTCCCCACTAGTATGATCCGCATCATAGTCCAGGTAGTCAAGCACACATCCTAAGGGCTTTACCAACATGTAACAGAGAGACAAACAGTATACACGTTAAGGTAAAGAGTAACCAGATAGCATACTATCATGTCGAGCGAGAAAGTCCTCCCTATATATATCCCAGCATCCACTACAATGCACATCCAATGTACAGTAATGGCCTCTAGGGCATACATATAACTAACAATCTCCCACTTGCACTAAGGCCATCTGATAGCAGTGGTTGTAGTATCTTATACTCAACCATCCCATAAAAGCCTCTCTCTAGGAAAAGGCCTTTGTGAGTGGATCCGCTGTGTTGTCCTCTGAGTCTACTCTCCAAACCTCGATCACCCTGGAGATCAACCATCTCCATGATCAGGTGACACTGCCTTAGAATATGTCTGGATCACTGATGGGACCGGCGTTCCTTGGCATAAGCCACAACTCCATTGTCACACAATGGGAGGAACAAAGTTCATCTCATGAACTAATATACACCCAGACTGCCTCTTTGGTAGCATCTTAAGTAGCGATGTATCCAGCCTTTATCGTCTAGTTAGCCACGGTATCTAGCTTGGAACTTTTCCAACATACCGTCCCTTTACCAAGGGTAAAGACAATGCCTGTGACTGACTTTCAGTCGTCCTTATCACTCTGGAACCCTTCCAGTGATTCTGGCCAGGATCGGTTGATACCATCTCACTACAACTAGTGAGAATCCTAACATCCATTTAGATCTATCTCATAGATCCAAAATCCAGGATTTAGGAGGTATCACTTTGATCCTATATGGAGAATTATTGTGATAAGCGGAGATTGATCGAGCGTAGCATAGGAAACTCTTTCCCTATCAAGAGTATGTCATCCACATACTCTACGAGGATCATCACCATACTCCCTACTACCTTTTTGTATATACAAGGTTCATCTACCATTTTGATGATGTCAAACTATTTGACTAACTTATCAAAACAGATGTTCCAACTCCGCGATGCCTGCTTTATCCTATAAAGCATCTTGCACACGTTTCCGCTGCTCCCACTGACTACGAAGCCCTCTGGCTGTGTACTTATAGACGTTCTCTTCTAAAATATCATTTAGAAAAGCTGTCATGACACCCAACCACCAGATATCGTAGTCATGGTATGTAGCCGTGGCAAGTAGGATCCGGATGGACTTAAGCATAGCTACTTGAAAAGGTTTCATCATTATCCACGCCTGGTTGATGACGAAAACCTTTAACAAGTCTAGCTTTGAAAGTCTCAACTTTTCCATCTACACCAAGTAATCTTCTCAAGATATACTTGCTCCTGATGGGGATTTAACCCTTCAGATATAGCAACCAAAGTCCATACTTTGTTGGTGTATATGGATTCCATCTCAGATCGCTAAACATCCAGCCATTCTTACAGAGTCCCACTCCTGATGGCCAGCTCGAAACTAGTTGGGTCATCATCTCATGATGCAATCCTCGCTCCCACTGTCATAGAGAAACAGAAGTATCTCTCAGGTGGGTGAGGAACCCTACTAGATCGGCGGAGAGGCTGAGGTTCGTTGGAATCTACTGAATCCTTTGGTTCTTTCAAATCATCAGCTGCAGTTTGTATAGCTGGAACATTTCCAGTTCTACATAACAGACCTTGCCTCGAGCTTGTCCGGATTTTGCTTTTCAGACATAGGCTGGACAACCCCAAATCTTAACTAACTTAAGAGATGGGCTCTTCCCTTATCATATCAAATATGAAGTGGTAGGCAACTGATTTGGTTTGAACCCTATTCAATAGGTATGCAGCTTCTCAAGTGCATAACTCCTAAAAGGAAATAGGTAACTCAGTAGTACTCATCATAGAGCACACCTTATCATATAGTGTGTGATTGCTCCGCCCCGATATACCATCGTGCTATGGTGTATTCGGAGGAGTAATGCTGAGAGAGAATCTCATTCTCCTTTAGAATAGTCCAGGAATTCCGTGCTCAAGTATTCTCCTCCTGATCACATCAAAGGACATAATACTTATACCCGTATTAGTTCTCTACTTCTAACTTATATTCTGTGAATATCTCAAAAGGTTCGGACTTGTGTTTCAACAGTAACATAGGTCTAAATCTCGAAAGATCATCAGAGAATGTAATGAAGTACAAAGAACCAGTCTTGGCATGTATAGACAGGGGACCTACATACATCAACATGTATCATCCCAAGAGTTCACTAACTCTTTCTCTGTTTCCAATAAACAGAGCTGGTGTCATTATATCTTTGTGACATGACTGGCAAGTTTCACAAGATGTAAATTCAAACTGATTTAAATATGCATCTAAATGTAACTTCAGCTAGTCGGATCGTATTGATATGACCTAGTCTACAATACCTCAAGAAGGATTCGTTCATTTCTGAACTCATCCTCTTGTGTGTGTTCAGTATACTAAGAACTGTAGTTTAATTTAGAACATTAATGCTTTTAGATAACGTGCCTGAACCGATCAACTTTTGATATAGGAAATGTTCAAAACATTATCCAACAATACAAAATTTTATCATTTCTTTGCTGATAAAGAGACTGATATGATTTTGTATATCAGGTTCGGTATCTAATAACATTCATTCAGAATCAATGTATTGGTAATACAGGGTGACAGTGACCAACAGACTTGGCTGCAACACTTGCCCCGTTTTCTGTCTCATGAAACTTATCACCCGTTCTCAGTTTTTCTACCTATCTTTAGCCCTATGTAACAGATTACATATCTGGGATCCTGATCTGGTATCACATACCCAGGACGTAAAGGATACTGAGAAACAGTTCTCTGTAATGAACACACCCGAAGATGATGCATCATCATGCACTCTCTTCGTTTGGGCGGCACGGGAATTCTGGTAATCTCCAATTTCCTGCTCTGTCTTATAACAATTATAAGTTGGAGCGGGACCAACGTTCCCCAGCTCAGTATAACAAGCGGGTTCGGTCAAATATCCGTATTATTATCTTGATTAAGGCGTGATATGGTCGCTACCTGGAGAGAGAGAGAAGAAAACACTCAGCGTGCCCTCTTGCAAGAATAGATTGGTTATTATTTTATCTAATCAAGATGGCTCCCACTGCTTTTTATCAAATCTTCCTTCAAACCCTAAAAGGAAAGACTAGCCGGGATTAATTACGCACTACAAGTTCGTCAATCTTTCAGCCAGGCCAGTGTCGGTACTTTGAGGGAGGTCCCCCGTGCTTTCGCACGAACCTAATTAATGTAAACCTCGTTTTCCCAGAGGTGTAACCCCGTTGACACCTTTCTAGACACCTACTTGATCGGCTAATTGTAATGTGTAAAACTCTCCCAGGAGTAACTCTTACTCGCAGTGGGTATCGGGATCCAACTATCTCATAAAAGGTATGCAATCTCATTGCAAATTTCAACACTTGAAATTCCCGATAATATTTTGCCCCAAGCGATCTATGACCTTGACAGAGGTCAACAAACCATAGGCTGCTAGTCAAGTTCAACCCGTCATTTCCTGATTGAAGTAAACCCACCCGCACGACCCTTGACAGAGGTCAACATGGTCGCACGACTACCCTAAATCAATCACATCATATGCTTATACAGATAAGCACTAATCAGCTACCGCACACTACGCCTTGACAGAGGTCAACAAACGCAGCACGAATACTAACCAGTACATATCTGAAATGACGGAGGGCTACGACAGGTTTTTCTGAAAACCTATTGCGTAATGAACTTGATATTGTTGTAGAATCAAATGATTTTGAAATGGAGTGTTTTTTAGGCTTTTCTAGTTTTGCTAAAGGGGTCACTCCCGGTGAAGGGATCGTCGGCCCTTTCCTCGTCGAATGAGGTGCGGGATATATCATATATATCACTGTGCAAAGCAGAAACACTTAAAAGCAATCAAAAAACAAACCGAGTGTGTAGCATCTGCCAGTTTTTGCTAAAGGAGTCACTCCCGGTGAAGGGATCTCGGTCCTTTCCTTATCGAATAAGGTGCAGGATATATCATATATACCGCTGTGCAAAGCAAGAACTGTAGCTACCTGTTTTATACAACATCTTTAGGTTTCTTTTCTTTCATTAATCACATTAATGAAGTCCCATCATTTAAATACCTAAACATCACAGATAAATACGACGTACACTTATGCCATCCGCATTCGCCTCGATGTCCCCTCGTGCACCGTTAGGTTAGGTGACTAACGGCAGAGCGGGGCAGGGCTAGCGCGGGTGTAAAACATAAGTAACGCCTATATAATATATCATATATACTATATACAGTATCTATCACAGAACATCACATGATCACATCACAGATATCGCAGCAGAAGAATCATATGAAATATTGGATATACTAGGACGTCCGTGTTTTCAATACGAGCCAGTATAAAACACGGATTCCACGGTCGCGATGAATAGCCAAACCCACACCCCTAGACCCCTACGAGAGCGGCAAGCAACCCTACCAATTCTAGAGTTTGGAGACCCGGACTCGACTCCTCGAGTTGGTCTCCCACTGGACTCCAGAACCCGGTTACTTGTGCTCCCCTCCTTGGGTCTATCCTAGTACGGAAAAGTAAATAATATACAAACGGTGACATCTTCCGCAACCTGGAAGTGCCCCAATAAAAGAATATTACATACAAGTTTTTACATGAATGAAAATGAAAAACACTCATCTCACATAAAAACCCCCGGCTATTCAAACACGACGATCCAATATAACATATCCAGCAACACATAACATCACATGTCATCAACGTAAGTAAATATGCGCATCCCAATTGTCGTTGACATATAGCAATGAAACCGGCGATATCACATATTACACTTACGGTCACAGAAAAGAAAGTGTAAAACTACAACAGTTGGAATCCGCAACCTCTTTAGACATCGCATGCCTGACCAAATGAATTACTTAGACATCGCATGCCTAACAATTATAAACCCCGTATTTTAGTCTCAAAATCGAAAACTCTTTTCAATATCAAGTCGGGCAATTCAACAAGATTCCCGACATCCTGATCGAATGCTCGTCGCAAACTTTAGTAGGCGGCCGCACCCCCGACGCCGCTGACGAAGTGCACCAAGGCGGAACAACGCTGCCGCGAGCACCCCTAGCGGATGCTTTCGACGACGGGGTTCTCCTAGAGTCACTTGGTCGGGGCTATGGAGTGAGGCTGTCTATTAAGTTTACCCGGCGAGTATCCGCGTACGCTACGTGATTGCGACGGACTTTTGATCACATCAAAATTCTGTGGCAACCGATCAAGTGAGACTAAACTACTAGATTTATAACATTCATTCAGTAATCTCATAACTTCTTGCGAATTCCAATTATTGTATCACATTCCGAATAAGATAGAAAATGTTAAACTTTCCGATCGAAAAATCGAACACCCAAGTTTTCCCGATACAGCTCAACACATGAAATAAATCTAAAAACATTCATTTCATGCCTCAGTACCAACGGTCCAGCCGTAGAAGGGTCAAGCCAACGCCTCACATGTGGCACATCGTACTGCCCCAAACCCTAAGGTTCAAAGGGCAGTTCGAGACGGTCACATAATCGAGTTAAGCTTTGTTGTCTTCTAGAGGGACCATCGCGTTACTTGCACTACTTAGAACGTTTTTAAACCTCGGAAAAATCCAACAATTGGAAATTTCCCGGCAAGGGAAAAAGTGGGTATTTATATCCGGTCGAACTTTTTAACATATTCAAAAAATTATCCGGAAAACACATAGACAAAATCTGATAATCCGATCGAATCATCTAAGCTCCAAAACACCCTGGAAAACTCAACTCTTGAGTAAAATATAAAAATTTCCAGAAGATTCAGCACTTGAAGACAAGAATTACTGTGCAAGCCACGTGGTCTAACTCACCAAAATGGCAGCGGAACCGCCGCGAAACCCAGGGTAGGGCCGCGGTTACGCGGCTCTTTGGTCGAGTTAGCATCATGTGCTTCACAGTAACTCATAAATTCCCTGCTGAATTTTTTGGCAATTTTTAATTCACAAAAAACCAAATTTTCAGAAAATTTCCAGAGAGCATTTTAGAGTTAGGTTTTCGGGTTCGTTCGGATTTCAAACGTCGTCTAGACTTCGCCTAAGGCTCTAGCTAGGCTCTGATACCACTGTAGGGTTCCTAGGCACTCTCAAGAGGTCTCACAAGGCATCAACCATGCCAATTTAAAACTTTACGGTGCCGAGAAACCCTAGACTAGATCGTTAACTAGAATTTTAGGCGAAAAGAGAAGCTAGTTAACAACTTAACTAAAAGAACGGAAATACAACCTTTGTAGATCCGGTGCTCCACCTCCATAGCTCCGCGATGAAGTCCCCTTGCTGTCCAAATCGAATCCCGGGCTCTAGCGTCGGCTTCATCGGAGAAATGGGCGGGCTAGGTCATCGACAACGATGCCGAAGATGATCTACGTCGAGGCATCACAAGATCAAGCTCCCACTTCACCAAGTCATGAAACTTGTGAAGAAAACACCCTATACTACTTGGCAAGAGGTAGAGGATGAAGAAATAGGAGGTGGGTTCACTTTAGAATTGGATTTCTCACTCATTTGCTCAAGTTGCCATTGATGAAGCAAGCTTTCTTCAAGTGAAGAAGAAGAAGAAGATGATAAGTGTTATGATAAGTATTATTTTAAAAAGAATATAATATGAATACTTATCATAATCCAACCATGGTCAAGTGTAGAGAATGAACTAGGGTTAAATGAATGGTTAGGGTTAAGCATGAAGACAAAAATGGTGACTTAGTCAAAGCTTCATGAAGCTTCAACATGTATCCAAAGAAAGCCACCATTTTTCTTTTCTTTTGCCAAAAAGAAATAAATAAATAAATGAATAAATAGATATGAAAAATAAAACCCTAACCATTTAAATAACCATGGTTTAATCTTTACACAAACTCAAGTAAGCATGTATCATCAAACATGATACAATCAAGTGCACAAAAGTATATCACATATACAACTTGTGAACTTCAAGTGAGAAAATCCATTTAAAGTGAACCAATACTAGTTAATGCAAAGTAACATATCAAATATATAATTATGCATTAAATCATCAAATCAACACTTGATTCAATGATCCGGTCATGTCGCACATAATCGACTAGTATCCAATGTATCGGCTTATCGAATCAATCCTTGATTCGATAACTAGGTTATATCGCATACAACCATTCGATACATTCATCGCGAGAATGAAATACGGTATCACATACACACATTATTCTCGGTCCCGCACATATCTCATATGCGCTCCTATTTCATTTCGCTTGAGCCAGGAAACCTCTGTGTAGGACTTTAAAGACTCGTCAATACGCCGGCAGCAGGTGATGATTATATCAAACACCCACAAGCCGCAAGAGGTCTGCTAAACGTAACGGCCACCCGGGTATTGAGCGATCAGAAGATCGACGAGCAAGCCCGCTCACACTCCTGTGAATCCAACCAGTAACACTTACCATACAGTCCGGTCTAATCGTCTGATATGTCGCATATCTCGCCTAGGGGTGGTAAACGTCAGACCCCAATAGCTTGATAAGTCGTGTCGATATGAGGTCTATAACAATTCGAGAAACTACTGGTAACACTTACCAGTAAATCTCAGCAACCCTGGCCAGGGATTTCCAGTTATAGCCAATCGAACACAGCGCAACATCAACTCCCTATACCGGGAGAGACGAATCCCCTCCTATCGCTCATTGCCTCCATGTGACTCGGGACTGTACCCAAAAACCACCGTTTTGCACGCCCTCTTGGACGTGGTAAGATGGAAATCAAAGCACAGTGGGAACCACACAAGACTCTATGACGATCTCGGGTCAACAGACTACTCTGTACCAGTGTCACCAGAGAACTGCCATCTGACGTAAGGTATAATACCATCTAGGAGTTCTCGGCGAGTCCGTCCAGTATACCCAGTCTCCACTGAGCACCCGTATATCATCTCCGATGTCAAACACCAATGGATATGGGATCATCCATCTCCCATCTGTATGGGTCGAGAAGGTATACGCTAGTCTACTCTGGTATATCGATGCCCCGTCTCGATACACCCACGACTAGGGACTTTGAAGGATGTACTTATGGACTACCATGTCCCCACTAGTATGATCCGCATCATAGTCCAGGTAGTCAAGCACATATCCTAAGGGCTTTACCAACATGTAACAGAGAGACAAACAGTATACACGTTAAGGTAAAGAGTAACCAGATAGCATACTATCATGTCGAGCGAGAAAGTCCTCCCTATATATATCCCAGCATCCACTACAATGCACATCCAATGTACAGTAATGGCCTCTAGGGCATACATATTACTAACAGGATATTTCATAAATACCACTATGCAAAGCAAAAACTATAGAAGCAATCAAAAGACAAACCGAGTGTGTAGCATCTGCCAGTTTCGCTAAAGAGGTCACTCCCGGTGAAGGGATCTCGGCTCTTTTCTTATCGAATAAGGTGCTGGATATTCTACAAGGAATACCTCTATGCAAAGAAAGAACTAGAGCTACCAGTTTTTAAACAAATTTCTACAACTTCTTTAGGTTTCTTTTATTTCATTAATCTCATTAATGAAGTCCCATTTTATTATGCTTCACAAGCATCACATTTGAAATGAAATCAACAATATATAATATATATCTCATACATATAATATAAACATTCGTATCAGGCAATAATATGATCTCATCACAGAACATTGCAGCAGAAGAACATATATGAAATATTGGATATACTAGGAGGTCCGTGTTTTTAATACGAGCCTGTATAAAACACGGATTCCACGGTCGTGATGAATAGCCAAACCCACATCCCTAGACCCCTACGAGAGCGGCAAGTAACCATGCTAGTTCTAGAGTTAGGAGACCCGGTCTCGATTCCTCGAGATGGTCTCCCACTGGACCCTATAACCCGGTTACTTGTGCTCCCCGCCTTGGGTCTATCCTAATGCGGAAAAGTAAATAATATACAATGGTGACATCATCCTCAGCCCGGAAGTGCCCCAATAAAAGAATATTATATACAATTGAATTTTACATGAATGAAAAAGAAAAACTCCCATCTCACATAAAACCCCCGGCTATTCAAAAACACGACGATCCAATATAACATATCACAGCAACACATAACATCACATGTCATCAACGTAAGTAAATATGCGTATCCCAATTGTCGTTGATGTATAGCAACGAAACCGGTGATACACCATATATTACACTTACGGTCGCAGAAAAGAAAGTGTAAAACTACAACAGTTGGAATCCGCAACCTCCTTAGACATCGCATGCCTAACCAAATGAATTCCTTAGACATCGCATGCCTAACAATTATAAACCCCGCATTTTAGTCTTACTATCGAAAACACTTTTCAATATCTAGTCGGGCAATTCAACAAGATTCCCGATAACCTGATCGAATGCTCGTCGAAAACTTTAGTAGATGGTCGCACCCCCGATACCGTTGACGAAGTGCACTAAGGCGGAACACCGCTGCCGCGAGCACCCGAACGGATGCTTTTGGCGACGGGGTTCTCCTACAGTCACTTGGTCGGGGCTATAGGGCGTGGCTATCTATTAAGTTTCCCGGTGAGTATCCGCGTACGCTACGTGATTGCGACGGACTTTTGATCGCATCAAAATCCCGTGGCAACCGATCATCTGAGACTAAACTGCTAGATTTATAACATTCAAATTAGTTATCTTATAACAACTTGTGGATTCCAAATATTGTATCACACATTCCAGATAAATAGACAATGTTAAATTTTCCGATCGAATAAACAAACACCCAAAATTTCCCAAATGGCTCAACACTTGAGCGGAGTTTAAAAGCATCCATCACATGCTACAGTACCAATGGTCCAGCCGTAGAAGGGTCAAACCAATGCCTCACATGTGGCAACGCCATACTGCGCCAAACCCTAAGGTTTAGAGGCGGTTCAGACGGTCACATAATCGAATTAAGGTTTGTGTTCTTCTAGAGGGTTCACCGTGTTACTTGCATGACTTTGAACGTTCTTTAACTAAAATTTTCCGACAGGAGAAAAAGTGAGTTATTGATATCCGTTCGAACTTTTTAACACGTTCTAAAATTACCCGGAAAAAACATAGACGAAGTTAAACTTTTCGATTGAATCAACGAATACAAAAGATCTCCAGAAAACTCAACACTTGAGTAATATTAAAAATTCCCAGAAACATGCAAAAGTACCTACGGATCAACTGTTGAAAAACGATCCCTCAATCCTCAAAACTTGCCGCGGAACCGCCGCCAATACCCTGATTTGGCCGCGGTTCCGCGGCGCTTTGATGGATTTAGGGGGTCTTTTTTCACACATATCCATAAAATTACCTGCTTAATTTTCTGAGTATTTTTAATACAGAAAAAATCAACATTTTAAAAAATTTCCAGAGAGGGGGTGTATATCGACGTTTCGGGGTTCGATCGGACTTTAAACTTCGTCTAGACGACGCCTAAAGCTCTAGCTTGGCTCTGATACCACTGTAGGGTTACTAGACACTCTCACAAGGTTCTACAAGGCATCAACCATGCCCAATTTAAATTTTAGACGTGCCGAACAAGCCTAACCAAGATCTTAGACTAGAGATTAGGCGAAACAAATAGCAAGTAAACAACTTTACTTCTAAGAGTTTGGGATTACAACCTTTGTAGTCCGGTCCTTCACTTCTAAAGCTCCGTGTTGAGGTCCCTTCGCTGTGATCATCGAGTATCCGGACTCTAGAGAGACTCCACAAAAGAAAGATGCAAGCTTGCTTCCGATCTTCGATAACAAAGATGATCTACCTTGAAGAAACTCAAGCCCAAGCTTTTGCTTCGCTAATCAAATATTAGCAAAGCAAACACCCTAATCTAAGTGGCTAGAATAGATGAGGATGATGAAGTAGGAATTTAGCTCTTATTTGTTTTCAATTTCTCACTCATTTTCATCACTAATGAAAAAACTAGAAAGCTTTTCACCAAGGAAGAAGAAGAAGAATATTATCAAATCCTTTTGTGATGAATAATGAAATCAAGTGAGGTTAGAAATGCAACCATGGGTTAAGTAAGAAAACTTAACCCTTGTAGAGATTCAACCATGGTTAAAGGGTTGGGTTCAGTTAAACAAATATCTACAAAAATATCAACACATAATATCTTTGCAAGAAACAAAACAAAAGCTTCTAGAAGCTTCTAGAAAAAATTAACCCAAATCAAACCCTAACCATGTTTAATCTCCACTAATCATGTTGCATTTATAACCATAACATGTTACAATATTATATATCACATATACAATATTTATTGTAACAAAATAAAATAATACAATTAACATATATCGCATATATATCAATGTATTACCCGAGTGAGAAAAAGAATCTTTAAGTGAGCTTATATTGGTTAATGTAATTTAATATATCAAATATATAATTATACATTAAATTATCGAATCAACACTTGATCCGATAATCCGGCTATTTCACAAATAACCGACTAATATAATCTGTATCAGTTCATCGAATCAACACTTGATCTGATGATCCGGCTATATCTCATATACCCGGCCGATATCACATATCGCGAGAATCTAATACGGTATCGCATACACGTATTATTCTCGGGCCCGCACACATCACATATATGCTCCTACTCCGTTTTACCTGAGCCAGGAAACCTCTGTGTAGGACTCTAAAGAATCGTCAATACGCCGGCAGTAGGTGATGATCATATCAAACACCCACAAGCTGCAAGCGGTCAGCTAAACGTAACAGCCACCCAGGTATTGAGCGATCAGAAGATCAACAAGCAAGCATGTACATTCTCCTGCGAATCCAATCAGTAACACTCCCGTATAGTCCGGTCTCTTTGTTTGATATGTCGCATATCTCGCTTAGGGGTGGTAAACGTCAGACCCCAGTAGCTTGATAAGTCGTGTCGATATGAGGTCTATAACAGTTCGAGAAACTACTGATAACACTTACCAGTAAATCTCAACAACCCTGGCCAGGGATTTCCAGTTATAGGCAATCGAACACAGCGCAACATCAACTCCCTATACTGGGAGAGACGAAACCCTTCCTATCGCTCATTCCCTCCATATGATTCAGGACTGTACCCAAAAGCCAACTTTTTGCACGCCCTCGTGGACGTGGTATGATGGAAATCAAAGCACAGTAGGAATCACACAAGACTCTATGACGATCTCGGGTCTACAGACTAACCTGTACCAGTGTCACCAGAGAACTGCCATCTGACGTGAGGTATAAAACCATCTGGGAGTTCTCGGCGAGTCTGTCCAGTGTACCCAGTCTCCACTGAGCACCCGTATACCTTCTCTGATGTCAAACACCAATGGATATGGGATCATCCATCGCCCATCATATGGGTCAAGAAGCGCATACGCTGGTCTACTCTGGAGTATCGATGCCCTGTTTCGGTACTCCCACGACTAGGAACATTTAAAGGATGTACTTGGCGACTACACTGTCCCCACTAGTATGATCCGCATCATAGTCCTGGTAGTCAAGTACCCATCCTAAGGGCTTTATCAACATGTAACATAGAGACAATCAGAGTACATGTTAAGATAAAGAGCAACCAGATAGCATACTATCATGTCGAGTAAGAAAGTCCTCCCTATATATGTCCAAGCATCCACTATAATATACATCGTATGTACAGTAATGTCCTTTAGGGCATACATATAACTAACAGTATCAAACATGTTTCAAACTTTGCTAAATCTCATGCATATTCTTATGCATATCTTTATAGATTTAGTTCAAAACAAACTTTCAAGAAGTATGCGCATCATACACTTGTATCATCTCATGCTTGCGTTGACACTCCTAGAACCTCCATGCATGCATATACACACACTCATTCTTGCAATTCTTGTGGTGCACACGGACACTTAGCATTTGCATGTACTTTAAAGAAAAATATTCTTTTGAATGCCAAATTGGTTTGGGTGCCCAAGTCTAACCCATCCGGATCCAAGAAAGCTTGGATACCTAAATCTTCTTCCGTATCTTGTTTTCTAGGTATCACTACTACAAATAGGGGTTGCCCCTACGGATTTATCCGTAGGAGTAAACTGTTCCCCGCCGGAAAACGTGACAGGGACGTTGGGACGTCATGGCCGGAATTCTCGGGGCCGATACTATTTAGTGCTATCTGTCCACCTCTCCGAAGATGCCAAGTTGATTTATGGAACCGTATATCGAAGGTTTAGACGGATGAGGACGATGTAGCAGACTTCGTCAGATTCCCCCTCGTTGAGGGGTTTTTGATTGTGGGGACGCTCTTCCCTGCAAGCGCAAGCCCCTGCAGTTAATTACGCTACCGCATCGCGGTAACCACTTTCTCCTTCTTCAGATGGTCACTTCGTATCGTGGGTGTTTGTTTTGTTTTTGGTTGCCTGTGGGTTGTATACGGAGACTAATTTATGTTGTCGCCCGTAGGACGTGGATTAGTCCAAATCCGTATTTTCTTAGATTTAGGTTTTGGGTTGGGTTTAAGGATCGTTAATCTCCTTTGAGATTAAGATCAACTTAAACATTTGTTAAGGATACGTTAGTCTAATTTTTAGACTAAGATCAACTCAACAATTGCTAAGGACACGTTAGTCTAGTTTTAGACTAAGATCAACTTAACGGTTTGTTAAAAATACGTTAGTCTAATTTTAGATTAAGATCAACTTAACAGGATCATTTAGATCCAACAAAAGAGCATTTGGGCTCTATTGTTTAGTTTAGGGACATGGTGGTCCATTACCAGTTTAAGGACATAATGGTCCATTACCAGTTTAAGGACATGATGGTCCAATGTTAGTTTAAGGACATCTCGGTCTAAGGTTAAGGACATCATAGTCCGTGAGTTTAAAGACCTCACAGTCAAGGTTAAGGACATCATAGTCCGTGAGTTTAAAGACCTCACAGTCAAGGTTAAGGACATCATAGTCCGTGAGTTTAAAGACCTCACAGTCAAGGTTAAGGACTCATAGTCCATGAGTTTAAGGACCCCACAGTCCAGGTTAAGGACATCATAGTCCGTGAGTTTAAAGACCTCACAGTCAAGGTTAAGGACATCATAGTCCGTGAGTTTAAAGACCTCACAGTTAAGGTTAAGGACATCATAGTCCATGAGTTTAAGGACCCCACAGTCCAGGTTAAGGACATCATAGTCCGTGAGTTTAAAGACCTCACAGTCAAGGTTAAGGACATCATAGTTCATGGGCTTAAGGACTCCATAGTCCAGTTTAAAGACGTCATAGTCTATGAAATGTGTGGTTTTCGGGACCCGTCACCTATTTGAAGACGTTGAGGAATTACAACGACAAATATCAAAGGAGTGAAGAGATGTACCCTTGAACCAAGGTGGATTAAGTGATCTGTAGTCCAATTTTGGAACTAAGATCAATTAATTATATTATGAGCACAGTAGCTCAGTTAAGTCTGAATTGAGGACTTATAGCCAACTTGGGCTAAGTCCAATTAGATTTAAAATGTTGGCCCTTTGTTGGGCCATTAGACATTTATCTGGTTTCAGCCCACATTATTTAGCAATGCTAAACAAGAGTTTGAGGGCTTTGGTACCATTTTTACCTTTGATTGAGCAATAGACATTATAGTTCTGATTTTTACTCAATTTTGAATGGGAGGCTTTGCCTCTGGAAGATTAACCAATTTGGTTAAAACTAGTGTTAACACTAGATAACAACAGTGTTAAAGCTCTCAAGTTAGTGTTAAACACTAGAAGGTAACAGTGTTAAACACTGGAAGTATAATCCCCAAATTAGTGTTAAACACTAGGAGATAATCAGTGTTAAATACTGAAAATAAGGTTTTCAAATTAGTGTTAAACACTAAAAGTAAAGTTCTCAAATTAGTGTTAAACACTAGAAGATAATCGGTATTAAACACTGGGAATAAAGCTCACGAATTAGTGTTAAACACTAGAGAAAGAAGGGTCACGTGTGGACACGTGAGGGCGCCCAAAGGTGGGACCGGATCCCTTTTTTACTTCGCTCTGCAAATAAGTGTTAAACACTTTTTACTTTTATTTTGAGCATCACGTGTTGGCACGTGATGGACATTTATGTACTGATTGTTAACGCATTTGCTAAGGGGTCACGCGGGGACACGTGAGAGCGCCCAAAGCTTATATTTCCTTTGCTTTTTCTTTCTGTGTTTTATAGGTCACGTGGGAGCACATGAGGCGTTGCCTCAGAGCTTATTCCTTCTTATTTTTGTGGACCTTTTCAGGGGTCACGTGGAGACACGTGACCTTAGTCCTTTGCATGTATGGAAATCACTTTATTTCTTTAAGAATTAAATTCTCTGTAGGGTTAAACCCTAATTATAATTTTGGAGGAATTAAATTCTTATTGTGAAAGAATTAAATTTTTATGTATGGTTAAACCCTAATTTTAATTTTAGAAGGAATTAAGTTCCTATTAATCTGAGAGAATTAATTTCTCAATTAGGGTTAAACCCTAGTTTTGTCCATCTTGAGGGAATTAAATTCCTATAGTTTTAGGAGAACTAAATTCTCTCATAGGGTTTAAACCCTAATTTCATATCTTGAAGGAATTAAATTCCTGTTAATCTTAAGAGAATTAAATTCTCAGATAGGGTTTAAACCCTAATATATCTTGGAAGAATTAAATTCCTATAAATTGGGAGAATTAAATTCTCTGAACTCAACCCTCCCTCTAAGTCTTGGATCTGCATGGCAAAATCTCAACCCGATGAGAATTAAATTCTCAACCTGTGAGGAGATTTGCTTCTGCAGATCTTCAATGTCACGACCCGAAAGTACGGAACGTGACCGGCACTTAGATTACGAAGCGTCTAGAGGCGCAACGTAACCTAAGTAAGCCGAAGCACAGAAATCTAAACCATAAAAAGAAGAAGAAGTAAAGGAAAACATGTAGAAAACAAGTTTAAAAGCAACATCCAATTTTCTCAAAAATTTCGGCAGAGTCTCCTTTGTAAAAACTTGCCCCAAACGGGTACAAACAAGAATAATATATATACAAACAATAAAAAGCATCCCCAAACGGGAGCTAGCTCTATGCCAAAAGGCGGAAACAACCACACCAATGCACAATAGTATACAACACCAAAGGGCGAGGCTCAAAACTCAAAAGAAAACAAAACCACCAGATATCATAATAATACAAGCGCGACTCTAAGGTCGAAATAAATAACTGGTCCAGTAACTATCAAGTAATACAAGTTTGGTTGATGGAGTTTACTAGATACAAATGAAATAATAAAAATACAACGGCGGTCCAGATACAAATGAACCAACCTACCGTGCAAATCACCCGGAATGAAACGATGTGCCAGCAAACTGCCAAGGAACCCTGTACATCAACCTGTAATAAAATTTGGCACAACGGGGGTGAGTTGCCAACTCGTGAGTAGAAAATATCTGCGAAAAGAAATCGAATGCACGACACTGTCCTAGGTCATAATAATATACTAATATACTACTAGTCATCAAGTAAAGACAGGATAATAAGCTACGGGTAAGTGCAAATACTCCGTGCTCGTATCAATGCCTCATATAGAACTATGTCATGTGAATGAATATGCATGCACCATGAATGTGAAATAACCAATCCTGAAATCTAGATATATCTGTATAAGAAATCTTTAACTTTTATCATGGTAAAATGCGTATAGAAATCTGAAATATCAACGATGAAATCCATGGAAATCCGTGTCAAGTATCGACACAAAACATGTAAATCTCAAGTCTCAATACCCCATAATCTCAATGTCTCATAGTCTCAATATCTCGGGCTCCGTCAGTCCAGATCGGCCCATATCATCAAATCTCATGACAACGGTCGGTATCCTCTGGATATCCGCTGCGCCAGACATCACCGGTAGGTAGTCCTCCCCTGCCAGGCTCATCGTCTACAACTCGATCTTCTTGTCCCGGGGTACCATACCGGGCCCACCATGTACCCGAGACGGTTCATCCACTCCTCGAATCGGGTCTCAAAATCCAACAGAAAACATGAAATCTCATGGTGGACGACACATAGATCACGAGAAAACCGCATCTTATGTTTTAAAAAGAGAGGAGAGAGAGAGAGAAGTTTTTATATATTCTTGCAGTTTTCCGCAAAAATCCAGAAATCTCATAGAAATCCAAAATCCCAAAATCATGAGTAAGTATACGATAAGT
This sequence comes from Agapanthus africanus, assembly GCA_030015575.1. Lineage (NCBI taxonomy): Eukaryota > Viridiplantae > Streptophyta > Magnoliopsida > Asparagales > Amaryllidaceae > Agapanthus > Agapanthus africanus. The sequence goes on along the minus strand of CM057340.1, from coordinate 82,083,107 downwards.
GTCGGCATATGCCCCATAATACTGCATGATAACATGAAAATGCGAATGCATGAAATGTCTAAGTAATAAATACCATATCTATACTAACACCAGAGAGTAATCACAATATTATATCGATCTAGCTGTTAGCTGATTGTATCAATAAAAGATAATATGATCTAAAGTGTACGTGACATAGCAATTACCGATGATGATGTGTGTGAGCCGGCAAATAAGTGTGCGTGGAATATGCGCATCATCGGTAATGGTGCTAGTGTCCTAACAGGCAAAGTTTTATTCTGATTATAGAAACATATGAATGAACATGCACCATTATGATTACGGTATGAATGTAAAGACGGATGTGTAATAACCACTCATCTGTGATATACAAGTATAACTACAACTATATGACTCGAGCCTAAACTATTGTCCATCTAACCTCCTAAGGAACTAAACCTAAGAAACTAGTCAATAAGAATTAAGAGTCCACCTAAGGTCTGAATCCATATCTCTAATAGTCGGCGATCCAGCCTCAATAGAGTCACGTACGTAGTACAGCTTCCTCGAATCAAGAGTGCGGATCAATTATCATATCTATGCCTCGTACGATAAAATCCATCGTACGGCATCCCAATATCGGGGTACGGGTCAAGTATCACCTACGTGTCTCATCATTCGTATAATATCATCATCAACACATGTCAAGATCAAGGTGCTATACTGTAATCGCATACATCAATCATATATCATTGTCAGCATAAATATACACGTTAATTTATCCTCAGAAATATCATGTCATATGTATCATATTGTGATTAAGTCACACTTAGATCATATCGTAATCAAATCACACCTATATGATATCATAATCAAGTCACACATATATGATATCGAAATCAAGTCACACCTATATGATGTCGTAATCAAGTCACACCTATATGATATCATATCAGAATTTCACGCACAGGTTATGGTCCGGGTTCTATTTTAGAGTCCCATATACTTCAATATCATCACCACCCTTTATTATTTATGTATGCCTATTCATTATCTCATTTCCTAATGATCCGCTAACATCATAACACGACCGTAAAGCCAAGAATCACGGCATCAAGCCCAGTTATATTGTTTCATCCCCGTGTATCATATCACATCCTTGTATCACATATACGTATTGTGTGTATATATATATACCTACACCTAGCCCTACATATATATATACATACACGTATACACCACGTCGAGTCTCAGTGTGTGCGTGTGTGTGTATCTACCTGAAACCTACGAATCTCTTCCAAGGTATTCATCCTCTGGTATGGTCTTTCTAAATCAGTCTAGTCCAACCTAGGGTCATTACTAGGGTCCTACTCATCAAGAATCTAAGGTCACGTCTGGCTTCCTAATGACAATAGGTACTATCCCTATTCTACATTTGCGGGGGTGCTAAACGCCATCCACCCGACTTCACCCCGTAGATATACATCTACTCACCTGGTCCTTGTCTGCCGAAGACGATGTCACCCTCCTTTTCATCCTCGTCCGAAGTCCACATGAGGGGTACCTATACGCAAACACATATAATATCGTAAACTGAATCACAGACAAAGCCAAAACGACGCACGAAACGCGCATAGGTTAAAACCTATGTCCCGTTCACGTAAAAGAACCAAATATCGCTCGATATCGGCGTACAAACGCCGATTGATCGAGATAAACATCAACAAACAACTCATAGTTTTAAAACTCATCACTTATAATACAAAACATGATTTAATTCATCGAAACCCTACAAATCGATCAAATCGTCCGATTTCGAAAAACCCGAAAACTCCAATTTACCGTTTTACTTCAAAACTCGATGTTTAAAGGAAACTAATGGTCATAATATTCATTAAATAACCTAACTAGATTATAGAAACCATTACCATATTTTTAACACCCTAATTTACATTAGTTTGAGAATTCTAGTTTGCAAACTTGCCCGATTTCGATACTTTTAAGCAAAATTTCACAATATCAAATCTAAACTGGATTTTGCATGAATTAATGCATTAAACTACAATTCATGATGATGATAATATAATGAAACCATAAATTATATTTTAAATCTCATTTATTTAAGAATTTCTAAAATCTAGTTAGCAAAAATAGCATTTTTATTACTATTTTTCAATTATAAATAAAAACTAGTAACTAAATTGAGTTTTTCATTCCACCAACAAGTTAATATACTCATTAAAACCACAATCTAGTATTACAAATATTAATTGGAATTTTATCTCACCAATATATACAATATATAGAAATCTAGTTTGCAAAATGGATTAATTTAAACAATTTTGGATAAACAATTTACAATATATCATCCATACAAGATTTTCCACTTCTAAAAATGTTAAACTAGTTATTATAACCCTACTTAATTAATAAAAACTATAACTTAATTTTATAAACCCTAACTTGAATTTTAAAACTTGTAGATATAAATTATTTATTAAATCTAATTATGCTTAAATGAAACATCTAAAAACAATAAATCAAAAGAAGAAGATTTATACCTCCACAACATGAAATCCAAACATGAAAATAAGCCTCCAAAATGAATGCTTTCCATCTCCAAAATCCATGTAAAGATGAGCAAAGAATAGAGGGTAGGAATTAATTAGGATTTTGTGGGTTTTTTTATTGAATTTTTGATGAATTTTGATGATTTTTAATACAAAAATGATGGGGGGGAAATTTTGGGGCTGCCCATGGTGGTGAGGCCGGCCATGAGGTGAGGAAAAGAGAGGAGAGTGAGAAAAGGTGAAGAAAAGTGTAGAAGGTTTCACAAAAAATACCACACAATTAAGTCTTTTCATGAATTTATTTAAAAATTCTTTATTTTCTTCACTCCATTTGACCTAGAATGGTCTAGAACCATTGTAAAATTTTGAAAATAAATTTTGCATGAAACACACTTGATTCTAATATGTAATGGTTCACTTTTGCTAATTAAACCCATTCAAATTTGTAATTTACACTAATTTAGTGTAAAAATAAAGCTTATGTTAATATTTAAAATAATTAATTTAAGAAAAATATTTAATTAAACTAAAAATTTATAAGTGGCTAAATAAACACCATTTAATAGTAATAACATAATTAAAATAGGTATTTTTAAATTTATAGTGAAAAATAATTACGGTTTAGTTTTATGAAAACTACGTTTTACTTTACCGAAATTTATAAAATTCACTTAAACGATTTTATTTAATTATTTTTAAAATATTACATTCAACCAGAGGAAGAACTAAGCTCTTTTTGCAGATGAGTTAAACTCTTGGATTTTGAGAATTAAATTCTCTGTTTGAACTTTTGATCCCATTTCTTTTCTTACCTAGGGTTTTCTTTATTGAGAATTAAATTCTCCTTTTTCTCTCTGAAATTTCAAGATTCCAAAACTCTATCTCCCTCTCTCTTCTCTTGGCTCCTATTTATAGGAGAAGGAAAAGAATCAATTTGTTTAATAAATCTTTTATTGAAAGATTTTGTTTGTTTTCATAATTAATATGATCCTTTGGATCACACAGTGGATTTTATTCACCGTTGGATTTTAAATCCAAAGATATTATGTTTGTTATTTCTGGTGAATTTTAGGAAAATCTTTCCTTGCATAGAATTTTTTCATAAATTGGTGATTTTTAATCACCCTTGGATTTTTAATCCAACGGTTCCCCATAACCCTTTTCCATTTGGAAAGATTCAGAGGAATTTTAGAATTTAATTCTATTAATTTATAAGGCTTTTAAAGCCTGTCACGTGTGAGCACATGACCCCCAATTGGGTCCTCCTTCAGCCGTTTGTTTTCATTTTTGGTTGATGAGAATTTAACCATTATGTGTCAACACGTGACCATTGGTCACGTGTGAGCACGTGATACCTCATTGAGGTAATTCCTGATTTTTAATCAGAAAACAAATGCCCCCCACTACTTTGCCCACGTAATTATGTACATAGGTGAAGTAGTGCAGAGTAATTTCATAGTGTAAGACCAGTTTCGGGTTGGTATATAACTTTCAGAATCTTGATCTGAGAAGATAAGGAGCGGACACAAACGTCGTCATTTATCATTGACTCAAATCTCGACTCTTAAGGGATATAGTTCCAAACCCTCAGCCCCATGAGCCGCATCCTTCTATTTCTTTATGTCTTACTCTGGCGTGAAGTAGTTTATATGCTTATGAGTAACTTCTCAATTTCAGTGGCATGTAGCTTTAGCAAGTGTGGCCCATAAATGGTAGATAACAGTTCATCTTGAACTCTTTATAGGGTAGCAATGGCTTAGGAAACAGGGTTAGGATCTGTTTCCTAAGACTTTCCAACTTTATAAGCCGTGAGGGTCTCATAAAGACTTTTCTCCCTACGAGTCGTGAGGATCTCGTAGGTGTATTTTCTCCTTAGGGGTCGGGAGGAGGACTCCTAAGTGCGTTTTCTCTTGAGAGTCGTAAGGATATAACAAGAGAATTTTCTCTTACAAGTCGAAAGGACTCATAAGTGATTGTTTCCCTCCTTGTCGATGTTCGACTTCGGAGAGTGTGGCCTGTAGATAGTCTATCTGGACCTACTTGTAGGGCATCGAGGGCTTAGGAAACAGGGTTAGGATCTGCCACCTAAGACTTTTCAAATTTATGAGCCGTGAGGGTCTCATAAAGACTTTTCTCCCTACGAGTCGAGAGGATCTCATAGGTGTATTTTTCTCCTTAGGAATCGTGAGGATTCCTAAGTGCGTTTTCTCTTGAGAGTCGTAAGGATCTCACTAGAGAATTTTCCCTCTTACAAGTCGAGAGGACTCGTAAGTGGTTGTTTCCCTCCTTGTCGAGATTCGACTTTGGAGAGTGTGGTCCGTGAATAGTATGTAAGAGTCCGTTTTGGACCGACTTGCAAGGCCCCAGTGCTTAGGAAAAGGTTTTTTAATCCCCACAGCCTAAGGCTTTGCCTTACGAGTCGAGATGAATCGAGAAGTTCTCGCAAGAATGTCCTAATGTCACAGTTAACCTTTGCTCTTTACGACAGAGGTCCGTTAGGGTCTGTGGTACTAGGGTTTTGCCTGTCGTACCGTCGCGTTGGCTGATATATCCCTCGATAGGCAATCTTGCTGTTCGAATAGCCTTGCGACTGTCGTGTCTCTAATCCCTTCGGGGGCTGGACAAGACGTCTTCAAGCAATCTTCTTAGGCAGTTTGACCGTCAGAAGAGCAAGCGTTAGGATTTTTGCCATGCCGCTTTTTACTTGAGGTTAGGCTCATTTTGGAGATCCCCGATGAGTCATAACCACTCCGCGCTGGTGTGGGATGATCTCCGATAGTCTTTCAGGTTTTATATGAGTTGCCGTCAAGACCCTGAAGCTAGGAATTTGGCCTTTGCTTCGTTTTGCTGGCATTGCGTCTACTGTATCGAGACGAATATCACAGTTGTCTCTAGGTTGTTAGTGAACCGTCGAGGTTTGGAACTAGAGATTTTGCCGTGGCTCCATTGTTGGTGTCGCGTCTGCATCTTGTTGGAGAAAGAACACTATAGTGACATCTCGTCTGCTGTATCGAGACGAACGTCGAGGTGATGAACACTCCATATGGGATGATCTCCGGTAGTCTTTCAGGTTTTATATGAGCTACCGTCAAAACCCTGAAGCTAGGAATTTGGCCTTCGCTTCGTTTGCTTTGGCGTGTCCGGATCCTGTTGGAGGAAGGACGCTGTGGTGACATCTCGTCTGCTGTATCGAGACGAACGTCGAGGTGGTGACCACTCCGCGCTGGTGTAGGATGATCTCCGATTGTCTTTCAGGTTTTATATGAGTTACCGTCAAGAACCTGAAGCTATGAATTTAGCCTTTGCTTCATTTGCTTTGGCGTGTCCGGATCCTGTTGGAGGAAGGACGCTGTGGTGACATCCCGTCTTCTGTATCGAGACGAACGTCGAGGTGGTGACCACTCCACGCTGGTGTGGGATGATCTCCGATAGTCTTTCAGGTTTTATATGAGTTACCGTCAAGACCCTGAAGCTAGGAATTTTGCCTTCGCTTCGTTTGCTTTGGCGTTGCATCTGCTGTATCGAGACGAATGTCGAGGTGGTGACCACTCCGCGCTGGTGTGGGATGATTTCTGATAGTCTTTCAGGTTTTATATGAGTTACCGTCAAGACCCTCAAGCTAGGAATTTGGCCTTCGCTTTGTTTTTTTTTACCATGAGGTCTTTTGTTGACGCTGCGTCTGCATCCTGCTGGACTGCGAAAGAACGCCGCTGTTGACATTGAGTCTACTGTAACAAGACGAATGCTTAGGTGGAGCTAGGATTTTTCCATCACTCCGCTTTGCTGACCATGGGGTCTTTCGTTGACGTTGCATCTACATCCTGCTGGACTGCGAAGGAACGCCGTTGTTGACATTGCTTCTGCTGTAACGAGACGAATGCTGAGGTGAAGCTAGGATTTTGCCGTCACTCCGTATTGTTTCGACCATGGGGTCTGTTTCCCCCAATCAGAGCAAAGCTCTGTTTGAATTTCAAAAATTCAAAAATTGAAGCAACGCTTCAGATCTCTTGCGCTGCGCGCAGAGCGCCACATGTCAAAAACAGACACGCCAGCGCAAGGGGCGCTGCGCCTAAGGCAGCGCACCCCAATCGGAACAAGGCTCTGTTTTAAAATTCAAATTTTAAATAAAGGAAGCAACGCTTCAGATAACTTGCGCTCCGCGCTGCCCGCCACGTGTCAAACAGTGGTGCGCTAGCGCAGTTGCGCTAGCGCAGGTGCGCTTGCGCCAACTGCGCCAGCATTTAAACAATAAATTATTTAATTAATCAGAATTAAAATTCTAGAAAGATCTTTTTAATCTTATTAAAACAAGAAAATTATCTTCTGTAAAACAGAGGCCCTAGGATCAAAGATCCAACGGTGGGGAAATATCCCCAGATCAATCAGAGAAAGATCTCTGTAACTAACCTAACAAACTAATTGGCCCTATATAAAGGCCCATAGACTCCAAGTTTCAGATATACAGAGCTCCTCTAAAAACTTTGAGAAAAACTCAAAGAGAAAAAAAAGGTAAACCTTTGAAAAAAGAAGAATTTCTTCTAAAAAGAACAAGATCGAGATCTTCAGTAAAAAGGAAAAGATCAAAAAAGATCCAATCATAAAAGATAAAAGAAGTAATTTACTTTATCTCTAGATCTTTTAGTCTACATAAAGGCACAGCCTTTTGATGAACCATTGGTTCTTGAAAACTTGAGGTAGAACCTCTTTAGAACTAAAAAGATTCTTTTCTTTGATCTAAATTTGATCAAGATGCGCTCTGCGCTATTGAACAATGCCCTGCACTCTTAATTTGCGCAGTTGCGCTAATTGAACTGGCGCAAATCACCAGAGAGCGCCACGTGTCAATCACAGAACAATCTGTGCCTTGCGCTTCTAAAACAGAGCACTGCGCTCTTGGATTGGCGCACTGCACCAGAGCGCGCCACTGGCGCAGCGCACTGCGCTAACAGACTTGCGCTCACCAGAGCGCGACACATGTCGCCTCCACATGCGCTGGCGCCTTGCGCTCCTTAATTGGCGCAAAGCGCCTGACAGGCCACGTGGCGCACTGTCAGATTATTAAATGCTGCGCATTATTAAAAAAGAACAGAGCTCAATTAAAAGGCCTAACAGACTAAAATAAATGCTATGCATTTAATTAAAGAGTCCAATGCCATGCATTATAAAAGGGCTGAGCCCCAAATAAAGGCTCAAACAGCCAGAACAACAAAATGTTCAACTCATATCAACCGAACCCATATGCTCATAAACCTTCAAACAAACTTTAGTCCCAAATTGGACTATAAATCTCCCAACAAACTTTGATTCAAGGGTACATCTCTGAACTCCTCTGATATCTGTCGTTGTAATCCTTCAACGTCTTCAGAGAGGTGACGGGTCCCGACGGCCATACATTCAATGGACCACCATGTCCTTAAACTGGCAATGGACCACTATGTCCCTAAACTAGAACAATAGAGTCTAAATGCTCTTTTGTCGGATCTAAATAATCCTGTTAAGTTGATCTTAGTCTGGAAATTCGACTAACGTATGCTTAACTAACGTTTAAGTTGATCTTAGCCTCAAATATGGCTAACGTATCCTTAAACCAAAACCCAAAACCCAAATCTAAGGATTTGGACTAATCCACGTCCTACGGGCGACAACATAAATTAGTCTCCGTATACAATCCACGGGCAACCACAAATAAAACAAACACCCACGACACGAAGTGACCATCTAGAGAAGGAGAAAGTTGTTACTGCGATGCGGTAGCGTAATTAACTGCAGGGGCTTGCGCCTGCAGGGAAGAGCGTCCCCACAATCAAAAACCCCTCGAATGAGGGGGAATCTGACGAAGTCTGCTACATCGGCCGCATCCGTTTAAACCTTCGATACACGGTGCCATAAATCAACTTGGCATCTTCGAAGAGGTGGACGGATAAAACCAAATAGCATCTGCCCCGAACTTCAAGCAAGACATCTCTGTCACGCCGTCTTTCGGAGGGGAACAGATTCTGGCACGCCCGGTGGGACCTCTTCCTCTTTCCACTCCACACTTCGTGTGTCGTGTTCGCGAACGAATCGTGGTTTGCTGTGGTTGCCTATGGATTCGAGGTACTAAGATTTGGTGTCTTGCTCCGTGCAGAAAACAGAAGATCAATGGCTCCAAACTACACAAACTGCAACTGCAACTCTCGCTCCGTCCCATCTGGAGGAGTGACTTACGGCCCCCGAGCGGCCTCCATCTTCACTATGCCGGTGGACCAGATGACTCAGGCCACTACCGACTGTTCTTTGGGACCATGCTCCCACCAATGAGCTTCAGCACCCCTGTACCATCAGAAGAAGCTCCCAAGAAGTCGGTATTCGATCGGCTTACAACTACCGCGGCCCCTCTCAACGGGTCGCCCAACTCCACTGCCTCGGTTTTTAACAGACTAGACCAGAGCTCCAACGGGCCCATGAAGAAGCCTGCAATACCAGAAGGCGTTATCACCAAGATTTCTTCCCCTACTCGGAAGTCTGCTTTTGATAGGTTGACCGTCCCCATTCAACGGACGTCGGTCTTTAAAACGCTGATACCAGAAAATTCTGACCAACACAGGGGGCATGAGGAGGTCGCCCTACGGCTAAACCAACTCCAATCGCATGACATGCTCGCCGTTGTCACTGGCGCCGAGTACGGAAGGCTGGGGGCAGCTCTCCCTCTGGATTTACTCCACCAGCTCCAACGGTAGGGATCGATGCTGCTGTTCCAACCGAGAACAGGTTTGAACTGCTCAACAAGGTGCGCAGAAACTCTCCTACTGCAGTGCTGAAAAAATCTCCTACACCTGTGGATAATGCCCCAAAGGTGAAGCTGGAGCAGCCCCCTCAACGGCTGTCCTCTAAAATTTACAATGTCTGGCGTCAAGTCCAAGACTCCGTGATGGATCAAGAATATCTCCGCCGACAAAAAAAGATGAAGGTTCGGCAGGAGAAGGACTACTCTGTCAAGCCACAAAAAGCAATAGCTACTTGGGTACCCACTACAACGGCTCCCTCAACTTCGACCGCTCCTGAGAAAAGAAGGCCGGAGAAGATCCCTGTGCCGGTGACAAAAGTCAAAGGCACTGAACCCAAACGCCCTAAGTCTGAAGGCGTGGTGGTACATACCGTCTACATGGCGTCCGAGAAAGAGGATAGCCGTATATCCATGGGTCACCGACCGCTCACTCGATCCGTGACCAAAGCCCAAGAGCAACAACAGAAGCTTCAGGAAATGATGACTGCAATGGCCGCACTTACCGGGCCAAAAGAAAGCTCGGAAGCATCATCAGAACAGCGTCACGAACAAGAAACTGACGCTGACTTCCTACGCAGAGTCCTCGAAAAGAAGGACAGAGAAGCAGCAGAACAAGATGCCAACATAAAACAAATGGCGCTTCTCTTCCAAGACATGGTAGGAATAATGTTACAACCGGATCCTCCAGTGGAAGATCCTCCGATTATCCTCGAAAACGACAGAGAAGAAACATCAAATCCACCTCCGGCTCTTTCAGCAGCCAAGGAGGAAACCATTTCCAAAGCGGCACTAGACGACTATATAGCTCAGCAAATACGAGTTCATCAGGCGAATGAAGCGGCTGGGCAAATTGTTAGAACCGGACGACCCTACCCGGGCTGGTATGACCAAATCAGTTACCCGCCGGGATATACGATCCCTAAATTCCATGTGTACAAGGGGACAGGGAATCCACATCAGCATGTCGCTCAATTCAGAGCCTTATGCGGCAACACTGGAGGCGATGATAAACTATTGCTTCGCCAATCCGTCGGCAGCTTAGCAGAAACGACCTTCGAATGGTATTCGGAGCTACCTAACGACTCTGTCAAAACATTTGCGGAGATGGAGCTACTGTTTACACAAAGATTTGCAAGCGCCAGCGAGCGCACCCCGATCACCGCATTGATTAATGCCAGGGTGAAGCAGGCGAAACGTGGGTCCAATACGCAATACGGTGGCGAAACTTATGGTCGAAGTGCGAACAACGCATCGAAGAAGCACCTGCGGTAGGCATGTTCGTGGGCACTCTTGATCCGCAAGCGACCATCTCGCAATTCATGATGTTCTTCAAGCCAACTACTTTCCAAGCCTTGATCGACAAGTTGGCCCAAATGGATCAGATGGGACATAAACCGTCTCCTCCAAAGCCAGACTCTCGAAATGAGAAAGGAAAAGGGAAAGCGATCGTCGTCGCCAGTACTCAACAACAGCAGAGCAACTCAAAGCCGGTTGTTCGCCAAAACAACATGCGTCCACGCCCATCCCTCGAGGAGAGACTGGGACGTCCTTACTCGTTTCCTCAGAATAAAACAAGGAGACTGTTCGAGCTGGCAGTGCGCAACAGACTCATCAATCTTCCGAGTCCAAAACGTTCGTTGCAGCCAGGCGATGTCAACGATCTTAATTACTGCCCTTACCACCAAGCGGTAAGCCATCCAATCGAAGATTGCTTCGTCTTTAAGGGATGGATCGAAGATCAGTACCAACAAGGTAAGTTCGCATTATCCGAAAACTGGAAGGTGAACCCGCCACAACCTCATGCTCCTAAAAAGGTGGACACGCTGGGGGCATCGTACTCTTTTATAAAAGAAACTCCGTAGGAGATCGCTCTTTCGGCTAAAACTAAAAGAACGCTGAAGGATCTTCAAACGTGCCCGGCAATCAGGTGGAAAAATCCACTGGAACCTGAGGTCGTAGAGGGAACGCTGAAGCCGCGCCTAATTCCAAAAACTGGTGGTGATAGTCAGAGCGCTCATACCCAGCCGTCAAAGTCTTCTAAGAAGAAAACCAAGAAGCCCGTGAAACCCGATGACAAACGCACGGACCTGCAAAAACTTATTGACGCGCTGGAAGAATATAATCAGAAGGCGCGGACCCCAGTCACACTCTAAGAATTCCTTAACCACGTCCTTGAGGACGGAAGTGATGACAATGAAGAAGACTCGTCAGATGAACCCGAGGATTATGTGGCAAGCTGCCATATGATCTCTCACTCGTTAATAAACGGTGAAGAAGCTCCTGACGCAAAGAAATTGGGGGCAGATCCTGAGCCGGAACTTCTAGAACCATCAGACGAAATGATTGATGCATTCCTAAACGAGGCCCGTCAGAAAAGCAAAGCCAATCGAGAGCGTGAACTGGCTATATTCGAAAAAGCCAAACGCCGACGACTGGAAGAAAAGGTCGAGACACCCCGACTGGAGCAAAGCATCCCTATCGCCAGCAAAAGCAAGCTTAAAGTAAGGAATCAATTCGCTAGGGCCCTAGCAATAGGAATGAAGTTGCCCTCTCTCAAAGGAAATTCCCCTAGCAATATACATCTTGATGAAGCGGACATACATCCTAACTTCTGCCTATACTATCAGAGGATTGCATACTCCACCGAGGAGTGCATAGCCTTTAAAAACTGGCGGCAGGGATATGTTTCCCATCGACGACACGTTCAACGAGTGAAGCGTAAGGCTCATCGGGAACAGAAAAGCACGACAGATGAGCGTGAAAGAGCTGCTGGCAACTGTCACATAGCCGACACCAAGGGATCACAAGTTATCACCTTTGGAAGCGACTCTGACGAAGAAATCGCCCTCAGCCCTCTCTTCAAGGAATCCGCCTCCAACACAAAAACATGCGAAGATTTGCGGCAAAATCTAGCTGCGTAATCGCATTCAGACCAATGACCGAAACATCGTTAAACTACTACCAACCCGCGGCATCCCCAGGCTGACGTGGTAAAAAAAAGGGTATGTCCATAAGCAAAATGGGCACGGATGAAAACCCGAAAGGGCTCCGTGAGTAAAAACAGCAGGGCTACCGGCGAATACTTGTGAAAACCCGAAAGGGCGCGACCTTGTTATATAAAAAGAATAAAAAAAAGAGAGAATAAAAAAACGGTATGTCCATAAGCAAAATGGGCACGGATGAAAACCCGAAAGGGCTCCGTGAGTAAAAACAGCAGGGCTACCGGCGAGTCTTGTGAAAACCTGAAAGGGCGCAACCTCGTTAGAAAAAAGAATAAAAAGAATAAAAAAAAAGAAGACGGTATGTCCATAAGCAAAATGGGCACGGATGAAAACCCAAAAGGGCTCCGTGAGTAAAAAACAGCAAGGCTACCGGCGAGTGTTTGTGAAAACCCGAAAGGGCGCAACCTCGTTAAAAGACACTTACAGGGTCCTCTCGACCTTGTAAGGAGAAACCACCCGCGTGAGATCCTTACGACTCACAAGGGAGCAACATACTTAGGGATCCTCACGATTCCTAAGGAGAAATTACACTTGCGAGATCCTCACGACTCGTAAGGAGAACTCTCTTATGGGACCCTCACGGCTCATAAGATTTGAAAGTCTTAAGTTACAGAGACCTGAACCTGTTCTTAAGCAACCCCCACAACCTTCGATATTGCCCTACAAGTGGCTCAATACTGACCCTTGTATACAATCCACGGGCGCGAATAAACATTTTCCTAACCAAGTCCCATCCGTGACTGGGGATATGTTCGCACGGTGAACAACCCTTGTAAGTCCTCTCGACTTATAAGGAGAAAACACTCTTGTAGGATCCTTACGACTTATAAGAGAACATACACTTAGGAATCCCCACGATTCCTTAGGAGAAAACACACCTACGAGATCCTCACGACTCGCAGGGAGAAATACCTTTGTGAGACCCTTACGGCTCATGAAGTCAAAAGCCTTAGTCGACAGAATCCTAACCCTGTTTACTAAGCCACCTTTGTTCGACATCGACAAAGGAAAATGATGATTCTCTCCTGGCAATATCCCAGTTGTAGCGATGCTGATGCCTAAACCGGTATCAAATTCCAAGTCCTTTCATGGCAAATGATGATTCGCTCCTGGCAATATTCCAGTTGTAGCGATGCTGATGCTGAGATTGGCACCAGATTCTAAGTTCCACACTCGCAATAAAAAAATCAGCGAGCTAGAAATGCATATGAAATAGCCGTAATGATGGGGCAACTTGCAACGAAATCAGCAAGTAAAAATGTATGCATACAAAAATAGCCGAAATGATGGGGCAACTTGCAACGAAATCAGCAAGTAAAAATGTATGCATACAAAAACAGCCGAAATAATTGGGCAACTCGCAATAAAAAGCAGCGAGTAAAAAGAAAAATAGCCGAAATGATTGGGCACCGCGAAAAATAGCCGAAATGATTGGGCAATCGCGAGCTTCGCGATATAAAAACTGAAATGATAGAGCATCGCGGAAATAAAATAATAATATAAAAAATGAATGAAACTTTCACCCTACAGGTGAGATCACATCGATCCCTGTATACAATCCAGGGGCACAAACAAAGGGGGAACCATACCTTCCCACCAGGCTCCATCAGAAAGAGAGCCAAGTCTCGACGGTTCACTGACAACTTAGAGACCACTTCAGCATTCGTCTCGATACAGCAGACGAGATGTCAACGACGGCGTTCTTCCGCAGTCCAGCTGGATGCAGATGCAACGTCAACAAAAGACCCCATGGTCGAAACAAAGCGGAGTGACGGCAAAATCCCAGCTCCACCTCAGCATTCGTCTCGATACAGCAAACGAGATGTCAACAACGGCATTCCTTCGCAGTCCAGCAGGATACGGATATAACGCCAACAAAAGACCTTACGGTCGAAACAAAGCGAAGCGACGGCAAAATCCCAGCTTCACCTCAGCATTCGTCTCGATACAGCAGACGCAATGTCAACAACGACGTTCCTTCGCAGTCCAGCAAGATGCAGATGCAACGTCAACAAAAGACCCCATGGTCAGCAAAGCGGAGTGACGGCAAAATCCCAACTCCACCTCAGCATTCGTCTCGTTACAGCAGACGCAATGTCAACAATGGCGTTCCTTCGCAGTCCAGCAGGATGTAGATGCAACGTCAACAAAAGACCCATGGTCAGTAAAGCGGAGTGACGAAAAAATCCCAGCTCCACCTCGACGTTCGTCTCGACACAACAGACAAAATGTCACTACAGCATCCTTTCTCCAATAAGATTCGGACATGACAAAACAAACGAAGCGAAGGACAAATTCCTAGCTTCAGGGTCTTGACGGTAACTCATATAAAATCGGAAAGACCATCGGAGATCATCTCACACCAGCATAGAGTGATCACTACCTCTACATTCGTCTCGATACAGCAGACGAGAGATCGCCACAGCGTTCTTCCTCCAGCGGGGTTCAGACGCGACAACAACAACGGAGCCACGGCAAAATCCCTAGTTCCAAACCTCGATGGTTCACCAACAACCTAGAGACAACCGCGACATTCGTTTTGATACAGCAGACGCAATACCAGCAAACGAAGCAAAGGCCAAATTCCTAGCTTCAGGATCTTGACGGCAACTTATATAAAACCTGAAAGACTATCGGAGATCATCCCACACCAGCACGGAGTGGTTATGACTCATCGGGGCTCTCCAAAATGAGCCTAACCTCAAGTAAAAAGCGGCATGGCAAAATTCCTAACGCTTTCTCTTCCGACGGTCAAACTGCCTAGGAGGATTGCTTGAAGACGTCTTGTCCAGCCCCAGAAGGGATCGGAGACACGACAGTCGCAAGGCTACCCAAACAGCAAGATTGCCTATCGAGGAATACATCAGCCAATGCGACGGTACGACGGACAAAACCCTAAGTACCACAGACCCTAACGAACCTCTGTCGTAAAGAGCAGAGGTTAACTGTGACGTTAGGATATTCGTGCGAGAACTGCTCGATTCATCTCGACTCGTGAGGAAATTAGTTTCTTTGCGAGAACTTCTCGATTCGTCTCGACTTGTGAGATAAAGCCTTAGGCAGCGAGGATTAAAAAACCTATTTCCTAAGAACTGGGACCCTGAGAGTCGATCCAAAATAGACTTTTGCATACTATTCACGGGTTACACTCTCCAAAGTCGAATCTCGACAAGGAGGGAAACAACCGCTTACGGGTCCTCTCAACTCGTAAAAGGGAAAATTCTCTTATAAGATCCTTACGACTTATAAGAGAAAATGCACTTAGGAATCCTCACGATTCCTAAGGAGAAAATACACCTACGAGATCCTCTCGATCCGTAGGGAGAAAAGTCTTTGTGAGACCCTCACGGCTCATAAAGTTGAAAAGTCTTAGGCAGCAGATCTGAACCTGCGTCCTAAGCCATCACTACCTCTTGAAGAAGCTAAGACAGGATGCTCGCTCTATCATCTGTCGACCATGTTTACTAAGGTAACATGCTGATAATAAAAGAAAGGGGAAAGCGCAGAGATGACACAAGACATTGCAAAAAAAATGTGTGTATCTTTATTCATGAATTCAACTAAGTACAAGGCGAATCGTATAAAAGAATAAAGAATGGATACATATTATTCAAAGATTACAAGTGTATAATTGATACAAAGGCAGCTACTGAGAAGGAAGTGTCTTAAGTAGGCCCATCAATTGCTCTCGCACTTCCTTCAGCGCCTTCTCCTGATCGGCTGCCGCGGCCAACTCTGCTTCCATCTGGGCCCGCTGCTGCAAGTAGGATGAAAGTTGTTCTTCAATGGCTCGCTGAGCTGCTTCGCGACTTTAGACATCATGCTCAACGGCATCGAGCTTCTGCTTCAGTGTTAGCCCATCAGAAATACTTTGCAGAAGGCCTTCAAAGATAGCCTTCACCCGGGTAGCGTTCGCGTCGACCTCAGCACGCGGTCGAGCAGACTCGCTTGAGGTCTCTTGGCATTCCCTCCTCCTTAAAGCCGCTTCTTGTTCCAGATGGCGGAAGTAAGAAGCGCTCTGCTCGATCCATGCCACCCGTTGAGTACTCGTGGCCAAAACCTCGGGGGCAGGGTGCATAAGCTCCAGCTGATGCAGGCGGGCCTCGATCTCCCTGCAGTGGTTAACGCAAGACTCGACGATGCCTTCATTATGGAAATTTACAAGCGTCGCCAGCATCGGATTAACCTCGGCAGCAAAATCTGCGGCAGATGTGGGAGCTTCTACGTCAAGCTCCTCGACGCATCCGCTTAGCATACTCAGACTCATCGCAGCGCCCTTTGAGGATGGACGTCTGGAGAATGGGCCTGCCGGCATCATGATGCGAGACTCGAAGGGGGCCGGAATCGGAACGACAGCTGAAAAACAAAACACAATCAGATGACGGTTCAAGAAATATAGAAAGGTCATCGATGACGGAATCTACTATACCAGCTGCAGCGGGTGGCAAAGCCAGGAGGACCGGTGGCGCGACTGATCTTACATCCCCTCCTTTTATCTGTAACACTGCAATCAGAGCAAGGAAGAATCAGAAACAAGTTCATTATCGGAAAAAGAAAGAGCATTAATTGAAAACTATACTCACCAGCGCCACTAGATGAAGCAAGCTCCGACGGGAAGGAGAAGTGTGGATGCAGCACCTGGTACAGGTGATCGAAAAGCACCCCTGCAAATACGCAATAGTACAACATCAGTACATAAATTATGCATCCAAGATAAGCCTGATGGGTTACAAATCCATATCTTCTAGCATTTGCGACGGTGTGAGAGAAGGTAGAGAGGTGGCCACCGTCAAGGCAGTAACTGACGGTGCTCCCTCGAGCAATGGGGCATCTGCACTGGCTGCACCTGCGTTAGAAACAAGATAAGCCCTGTCAGGAAGGGTTGCAGAATAAAAAGAAGGACGGTAACCCAAAATTTACCAGATGAGTCACCAGCCGAAACGGCGGCATCTCCCTCCTCCATTGGCATGGGTCCACCTCCCGTTGCCTCATCACCAGACTCTACAGGAGCCGTCATCGTGCTCGCAAGGCCGGGAGACGGCGAGGGACCGTAGGCTGGGAGAGCAATGATTGGAGCGGTGCCCGACTCTTGGGAAAGAGCGGCCGGCTCATCCTCGGCAATCATGCCCGTCTCACCCGCTACCCCCCTCGGGCTCGGCGGTCACAGCCGTCTCGTCCACCGCTGCCATGGGTTCATCGGTCGCAGCCGCTCCATCCGCTGCTACCTCAGACTCGGCTGTAGCAGCCGTCTCATCTGCCGCTACCTCGGGCTCGGCATCGACAACCATCTCGGGCATAGTAGGCGTGACTGTCTCGTCAGCCACTAGCTCAGGCCCGGCGACTACGGCTGCACCGCCTACCGTCGCCTAGGGATCAGCTGTTACCTTCTCCACCGTCCCCTCAGGCTCGACGGTTTCTGCCGCTCTTTCAGTTGGACTTAGCCCTGCAGGATAAGATGTATAAGAACCGATAGTTTTACAATTCTTACAACAAAAGCCTCGAAAAACACATTACCTGAGGTGGATTGATCGTTGGTTTCCCGAGCTGCACGCACCGCCCGCCTATGAGCAGTGGACAAAGCGACCGGAGACTTTTCCGAAGGAGTAGCAACACGAGGAACGGCGCTTGAGCCCGCCCCCACTGCCAAAGCAGCGCTACGCTCCCTCGCTGCGCGCCTCAAGCGCTTCCTCCCCTCCCGGGCCGTCACGATGGACCTCTTGGAAGCCTCCTTCAGCAAGGCGTCGTCGTCCGCGTTCAGAGTTGCCTCCACAGCCTTCAAAGCATCCATCATCGGCTTTTTGAGTAGAGACTCTCGCGGCAGCCCCGAAGAGGCCGGGACTTCGGTGGCTGGCCCAGGGAGAGTCCCCGCATCGGCTTGCGAAGTAGATCCCACGGCCCCTACAAAGAGACAAAGAAAAGGTTAGATTGGCCATAAAAAAAGGAAAATAAAGACTCAATGAGCCGAGACGTACCAACGCCAACTAGAGCGCGTTTCGTTTCCACCTCCTCGAAGGTTTTGAGGGAAGAAGCAATAGCTTCTTCGGTAGAAATGCATGTTTAAAAAGGAAAAGCGTTAGTCAAAGACAATGATAAAAGTATGATGAAATGACGAAGAATGCAACTAGTGATTACCTGATTGCGCGAGTTTAGCCAACCACGCTTCAAGCCTTGACGATCGCTCAGAAGCCACGATGGCGGCCGCCAAATCGGTGTCTTCTGGCTCTACGAAGAAACCCTCGTTGTTTCCGTACTCACTTAGGCCTTCGGTAAGAAGGGCCTGAGGCTCTAAGCCGAGCACAGCATCAAGAGAAAGAACAGACTTCTTCTTCCTCTTCTGTGCGCGAACCCCGGTCGCCGCCAAAATCGGCTTACGCTTCGCGGGCACCTTAGGACGGCGGGTCCCGATGTCCGAGCCCACGCCGGACTCCGGCGAAACAACATTCACCGTCTCCACCGGAACACAGGGCGCTGGGGGCACGTCCACGGAATCACGAGGCAATCCGCGCAGAGGGCTCAGCACGCGCAGTGGCTCAGCTCCAGCATCTCTCAGCGGAGGAACGACAGGGATCCTTAGCCTCAGGGGAGCTTTGCGGTCGCTGCCAGGGGGCACACCATTGCGGTCAACCAACAGCCGCTTCTCTTCCTGGATGACGGCACCCATCGCGTGTGCGTACCAAGCCACGTACACATTGAGGGCCCGTGGGACGCAGCTCGGATCGGTAATAAAGAAGTGGAAGCCCGTGTTCAGCCGCATAAAATGGTGCAGCGCGCTCCGTATCCCCTCCCTGGTGGCCGCAGGCTCTTCCAAAAACGCCTCCAGTGGGACCCCCTGGTTATAGCTTGATTGTTAGGCGAACCGATGGGGGTTGTACCTCATGAAGAGCGCCATATCGTTTTGCCTGAACACCAGGAAGCCCGGCCGGATGGAGTATAAGTGAAGAATCTCCTGGGCTTTCAATACGAAGGCCCCGTCCTTGAAACCATCATGCAGCACCAACACCGCCTTGGAGGTCTCCGGGCCGATGGTCACGACTTTGTCTGTGAAAGAAATTCTCGCTCCGACCATGCGCGGACGAAGAAGCAACCCCCTAGCCTCCCACAGAGACGGATTCACAATAGAGGCGCCAATCAGCCGCATAACTCTTGGGAGTATGCACTTCTCAAAAAACGAGGGGCTCTTATGAATGCCAAATACCCCGAGAACATGCATTTCCATCCATGAAGTGAAGTAATGCATCAGGAAATTGGCAGTTGCGCCCCAGGTTCATTTGCGTCCACCGCCACGCTGAGTCCGTGGTATAGGTGAGCCAGCCCGGCGATTCCGATCGACAATTGTATGCCAGCCACCATCCGATGCGCTGGGTAGAAAACGGACGGCCTCATGTAGCGTGGGTGCATGGGGAGCGTGAACTAGTACAGCCATGATCCCAGAAACCCGAGAAAGAAGGTCTCCTCATCGATGCCCGGGGCGGCGATTTCCAATAAGGGCATGATGGCGGCATCGGGAAGATAAAAACCCTTTTGATCATCTTCCAATACTGGTCGACGATCTAAGCCAAAGCCGAAGGGGTCGTCGAGCTTGGCGAACTTTTGCTCCGCTGCGATAGAATCTACGGTCGAAGGAAGCGGGCAATGAAATCTCCAAAACTAACTCCCCGTCCCCCCGATTCCAAGTAGAGACTCTCATACATATTCAGCACCTTTACCAGACTCGGAAACTGGTGCTGAATAGCATTCTCCGGCGTTAGGCCCATTACCAAAGGCTTGGTGGTGAAGACATACTCATCCGGGGAAAGTAACTCCTCATAGTGCTCCCCCCTCACCGGTAGACCGGAGATCTCAGAAAATTCTTCCAGGGGGATGGAGACTTCCCTGTCCGTCAGAAGAAAAGTATGGGTGGGGGTGTTCCATTGTTCCACGAATGCCTTAACCCACCACGTCGGAGGAGTAGGGTACTCAAAGAGCGAGGCGTAGACTGCAGGGTACAGACCAATCTTCATCAAGTGCGTCTTCTTCGCTGACAAGATATACCTAGCCCACTGCAAATACCCAGCCGATTGTCGTGGGGTCAATCCGAGGTTATAAGCTTGTACCCAAGGGCGTGCCTCACCCTGGCATATGCGCCGCCCCAGAATGTCCACGGCTGCCGGCGGCTGCACAGGGATGGCAGCAATCGAAGGCTGGAGAAGATCCTCCGAGTTCCAATTTACGACCTCCACGGCATAGTTCACCGGGGGTGCATCCGCATATGGGATCGATGAGATTGGCTCTGATGGCGTCTCACAAGAGAAGCTTCGGCGATCCTTGATGATTTCACTGTACCATCTGCTCCACAGATGAAGGTTCTTATGCTCCGGGTCATGATCCTTAATGAGAGCGAGAACCTCCCGGTCCACCGGCGCCTCAGGGAATCCTCCCTCTGAGCGGAAGAATGGGAACGAAAGATCAGCAGACATGTTTCCTGCAAGAGAAAGCAAAGTTCCATTATCAGTATCATCATTTAATTTTAAAAGCCTGACACTTGATACTTTAAAATTTGTACCGCACTGCAATGCAGTGGAGAGGGGACTAAAGGGGGACCCACAAAATCCAGATGACAATGCATCAGTTAATAAGACAGCCCTATCATTGGATGAGACTGTCAATTAATGAGGAGATCCCCAAAAGAATACTCTCATCAAATGAGAAATCCCTAGAGACAAAGAGAAAATCTCCCCTTTCAGAGCAAAACTCTGTCACAGAGTGACACTTGTCAAACTCTGGTCTTAAGGGAATAAAATTCCTTAAAGAGCCTAGCTCTGTAATAATGATGGAAAAATCCATCAAAGGAAAATTAATTCCTAAAAATTAAAAATCTGGGATCTTAAAGATCCATGAAAACTCTTAAGAGTTCTTCATCAAAAGATCAAAAAGATCTATATTTTGTCCATGAGCAAAGCTCTGTTCATGGGTTAAGAAACCCTGAAACAAGATCTCTTTAGATCTATAGATTCTTGAGAGCAAAGCTCTGTATATGAAACCCCAAAGGGGTTTTCTTTAGATCAGAAGATCTATGAGAGTAAAGCTCTGTTGGTTAAAATTAATTTAATTTAATTTAATTTAAATTTTTACCTAAATTTTTTTAGAGTTTAACTCTTGGAGTTCTTGAAAATGAGAGCAAGGTTCTGAAAATAAAAATCTTGAGAAGATGATAATCATCTGCTGAGGACCAAGGGTCCTATTTACAGGCGCTGAAGCGCCTCTTCAACTCCTGAATCGATCCAACGGTTCAGATGTTACCACCGATGCACTCACGTGTGCGCCACGTGAGCACAACGGTGGGGGGGCATTTGTTTCCCCCAATCAGAGCAAAGCTCTGTTTGAATTTCAAAAATTCAAAAATTGAAGCAACGCTTCAGATCCCTTGCGCTGCGCGCAGAGCGCGTGTCAAAAACAGACACGCCAGCGCAAGGGGCGCTGTGCCCAAGGCAGTGCACCCCAATCGGAGCAAGGCTCTGTTTTAAAATTAAAATTTTAAATAAAGGAAGCAACGCTTCAGATAACTTATTTTCCGCGCTGCGCGCCACGTGTCAAACAGTGGTGCGCTAGCGCAGTTGCGCTGCGCGACACGTGTCAGCGCAGTTGCGCTGCGCTCTGCGCTCTGCGCTGCGCGACACATGTCAAGCGCAGGTGCGCTTGCGCCAACTGCGCCAGCATTTAAACAATAAATTATTTAATTAATCAGAATTAAAATTCTAGAAAGATCTTTTTAATCTTATTAAAACAAGAAGATTATCTTCTGTAAAAACAGAGATCCTAGGATCAGAGATCCTAGGATCAAAGATCCAACGGTGGGGAAATATCCCCAGATCAATCAGAGAAAGATCTCTGTAACTAACCTAACAAACTAATTGGCCCTCTATAAAGGCCCATAGACTCCAAGTTTGAGATATACAGAGCTCCTCTAAAAACTTTGAGAAAAACTCAAAGAGAAAAAAAAGGGAAACCTTTGAAAAAAGAAGAATTTCTTCTAAAAAGATCAAATATCTAAGAACAAGATCGAGATCTTCAATAAAAAGGAAAAGATCAAAAAAGATCCAATCTTAAAAGATAAAATAAGTAATTTACTTCATCCCTAGATCTTTTGATCTACATAAAGACACGGCCTTTTGATGAACCATTGGTTCTTGAAAACTTGAGGTAGAACCTCTTTAGAACTAAAAACATTCTTTTCTTTGATCTAAATTTGATCAAGATGCGCTCTGCGCTATTGAACAGTGCCCTACACTCTTAATTTGCGCAGTTGCGCTAATTGGACTGGCGCAAGTCACCAGAGAGCGCCACGTGTCAATCACAGAACAATATGCGCCTTGCGCTTCTAAAACAGATCACTGCGCTCTTGGATTGGCGTACTGCACCAGAGCACGCCACTGGCGCAGCGCACTGCGCTAACAGACTTGCGCTCACCAGAGCGCGACACGTGTCGCCTCCACATGCGCTGGCGCCTTGCGCTCCTTAATTGGTGCAAAGCGCCTGACAGGCCACGTGGCGCACTGTCAGATTATTAAATGCTGCGCATTATTAAAAAAGGACAGAGCCCAATTAAAAGGCCTAACAGACCAAAATAAATGCTATGCATTTAATTAAAGAGCCCAATGCCATGCATTATAAAAGGGCTGAGCCCCAAATAAAGGCTCAAACAGCCAGAACAACAAAATGTTCAACTCATATCAATCGAGCCCATATGCTCATAAACCTTCAAACAGACTTTAGTCCCAAATTGGACTATAAATCTCCCAACCAACTTTGGTTCAAGGGTACATCTCTGAACTCCTCTGATATCTGTGGTTGTAATCTTTCAACGTCTTCAGAGAGGTGACGGGTCCCGACGGCCATACATTCAATGGACCACCATGTCCCTAAACTGGCAATGGACCACTATATCTCTAAACCAGAACAATAGAGTCTAAATGCTCTTTTGTCGGATCTAAATGATCCTGTTAAGTTGATCTTAGTCTGGAAATTCGACTAACGTATCCTTAACTAATGTTTAAGTTGATCTTAGCCTCAAATATGGCTAACGTATCCTTAAACCAAAACCCCAAACCCAAATCTAAGAAAATACGGATTTGGACTAATCCACGTCCTACGGGCGACAACATAAATTAGTCTCCGTATACAATCCACAGGCAACCACAAACAAAACAAACACCCACGACACAAAGTGACCATCTGGAGAAGGAGAAAGTTGTTACCGCGATGCGGTAGCGTAATTAACTGCAGGGGCTTGCGCCTGCAGGGAAGAGCATCCCCACAATCAAAAACCCCTCGAACGAAGGGGAATCTGACGAAATCTGCTACATCGGCCGCATCCGTTTAAACCTTCGATACACGGTGCCATAAATCAACTTGGCATCTTTGGAGAGGTGGACGGATAAACCCAAATAGCATCTGCCCCGAACTTCAGGCAAGACGTCTCTGTCGCGCCATGATTCGGAGGGGAACAGGGTCTTTCGTTGACGTTGGATATGCATCCTTCTGGACTGCGAAGGAACGCCGTTGCTGACATTGCGTCTACTGTAGTGAGACGAATGCTAAGGTGGAGCTAAGATTTTTCCGTCACTCCGCATTGTTTCGACCATGGGGTCTTTCGTTAACGTTGCATCTGCATCCTTTTAGACTGCGAAGGAACGCCGTTGTTGACATTGCGTCTGCTGTAACGAGACGAATGCTGAGGTGGAGTTGGGATTTTGCCGTCACTCCGCTTTGCCGACGTTGCGTCTGCTGTAACGAGACGAATGTCGAGACGGTCTCTAGGTTTTCTGTGAACCATCAAGACTTGGAACTATGGACTCTGTCGTGGCTCCGAGATTGATTGTCGTTATGTCGCTTCCGTGCCCTGCTGGCATAAGAAGGAACACCGTTGCTGATCTTCTGGGATGCAGATGTTACTGTTGAGATCTGACTTTCCCTTTTGACAGGATCTGGTGGGAGACATATGGTTCCCTTTTCATTTATGCTCATGGATTGTATACAAGGGTTAGTATGGACTCACCTGTAGGGCAAAAGTTCTATTCTTTCATTTTTTTATTTCCGCGATACTCTATCATTTCAGCTTTTATATCGCGAAGTTCGCGATTGCCCAATCATTTCGGCTATTTTTCGCGGTGCCCAATCATTTCGGCTATTTTTGTATTTTTACTCGTTTTTTTTTTGCGAGTTGCCCAATCATTTCGGCTATTTTGTATGCATATATTTTACTTGCTGATTTTGTTGCAAGTTGCTCCATCATTTCAGCTATTTCATATGCATTTTTGGCTCGCTGATTTTTTTTATCTCAGGTGTGGAACTTGGAATCTGGTGCCAATCTCAGCATCAGCATCGCTACGACTGGAATATTGCCAGGAGCGAATTCTCATTTGCCATGAAAGGAATTGGGATTTGATACTGATTTAGGCATCAGCATCGCTACAACTGGGATATTGCCAGGAGCGAATCATCATTTGCCTCTGTCGATATCGAACAAAGGTGGCTTAGCGAACAGGGTTAGGATCCTGTTGACTAAGGCTTTTTGACTTTACGAGCCGTAAGGGTCTCATAAAGGTATTTCTCCCTACGAGTCGTGAGGATCTCGTAGGTATGTTTTCTCCTTAAGAATTGTGAGGATTCTTAAGTGTATGGTCTCTTATAAGTCGTAAGGATCTCACAAGAGTGCTTTCTCCTTATAAGTCGAGAGGACTTACAAGTGTCGTTCACCATATGAAAATATTCCCAGTCACTGGTAGGACTCTGTTAGGGAAATGTTTATTCGCACCCGTGGATTGTATACAAGGGTCAATACTGAACCACTTGTAGGGCAGCATCGGAAGTTGGGATGGCTTAAGAACAGGTTTAGATCCCTGTAGCTTAAGGCTTTTGAATCCTATGAGCCATGAGGGTCCCATAGGAGGGTTCTCCTTACGAGTCGTGAGGATCTCGCAAGTGTAATTTCTCCTTAGGAATCATGGGGATTCCTAAGTGTGTTGCTCCCTTGTGAGTCGTAAGGATCTCACGCAGGTGGTTTCTACTCACAAGGTCGAGGGGGCCTTGCAAGTGTCTTTTAACGAGATTACGCCCTTTCGGGTTTTAACAAAAACTCGCCGGTAGCCCTACTGTTTTTACTCACGGAGCCCTTTCGGGTTTTCATCCGTGCCCATTTTGCTTATGGACGTACCAATTTTTTTTAACGAGTCTGCGTCCTTTCGGGTTTTCACAAAAACTCGCCGGTAGCCCTGCTGTTTTTACTCACGGCGCCCTTTCGGGTTTTCATCCGTGCCCATTTTTCTTATGGATATACCGTTTTTTTGTCAGCCTTAGGATGCGGCGGTCCGTAGTAGTTTATCGATGTTTCGTTCAACAGCCAGTTTCAGGACATAGTGGTCCATGGTTAGTTTAAGGACATTTTGGTGCATGGTTAGTTTAAGGACATTTCGGTCCATCGTTAGTTTTAGGACATTTCGATCAATCTTTGCCGTATTTGAGGCGAATTTCTAGTTTACGAACTTTTCGGTCCATGGATGCCATATTTTAGGCGAATTTCTAGTTTACGGACTTTTCGGTCCATGGGGCTTTCTCTATGAATGAGCATGATGCCCCTGGCATGTCTACCTTTTTAGGGGCGTGAGGTTGTGGCGGGTTCACTTTCCAGTTTTCGGACAGCGCAAACTTGCCCTGTTGATATTAGTCTTCAACCCAATTTTTGAAGACGAAGCAATCTTCGATCAGATGGCTTACTGCTTGGTAGTAAGGGCAATAATTAGGATTGCTGACGTCGCTTGACTGCAATGGACGTTTTGGATCTGGCAGTTTGATGAGTCTGTTGCACACTGCCAGCTCGAACAGTCTCCTCGTTTTATCCTGGGAAAATGAGTAAGGACGTCCCAGTCTCTCCTCGAGGGATGGGCGTGGAAGAACGTTGTTTTGGCGAACAACCGGTTTTGAGTTGCTTGGCTTTTGTTGAGTGTTGGAAACGAAGGTTGCTTTCCCTTTGCCCTTTTCATTCCAAGGCTCCGCCTTTGAAGAGGAAGGCCTTTGGCCCATCTGGTCCATTTGGGCCAGCTTGTCAATCAAGGCCTGGAAGGTGGTCGGTTTGAAGAACATCATGAACTGTGAAATAGTTGCATGAGGGTCTAGGGTGCCCACGAACATGCCCACCGCCGGTGCTTCTTCGATGCACTGTTCGCATTTTGACCACAAATTCCGCCATCGGATTGCGTACTGAACCCACGTCTCGCCCGGCTTCACCCTGGCATTGATCAATGTCGTTATTGGGGTGCGTTCACTAGAACTTGTGAATCGCTGAGTGAACAACAACTCCATTTCTGCGAAAGTTTTGACGGAGTCGTTTGGAAGTTCGGAGTACCACTCAAATGCCATCTCCGATAAGCTGTCGACGAATTGACGGAGCAAAAGCTTATCATCGCCACCGGTGTTGCCACAAAGAGCTCTGAACTGAGCGACGTGTTGATGGGGATTGCTTGTCCCTTTGTACATGTGGAATTTGGGGATCGTGTAGCCCGGCGGGTACTTTATCTGATCATACCAGCGTGGATATGGTCGCCCAGTTTTGACGACTTGGCCGGCCGCTTCATTTGCCTAGTGAACTCGTATTGCTGAGCAATATAATCATTCAGGGCGGCCTTGGAAATAGTTTCCTCCTTGGCTGCTGAAAGAGCCGGAGGAGGATTCGACGTCTCTCCTCTGTCGTCTTCAATAATGACCGGAGGGTCTTCGGCTAGAGGATCCGGCTGTAACATCATCCCGACCATGTCTTGGAAGAGAAGTGCCATTCGCTTTATATTAGCCGCTTGTTCTGCAGCTTCTCTGTCCTTCTTTTCTCTGCGAAGGAAGTCAGCATCGGTTTCTTGCTCATGACGCTGCTCCGATGACGCCTCCGGGCTTTCTTTTGGTCGGGTGAGTGCAGCCATTGCAGTCAGCATCTCCTGAAGCTTCTGCTGTTGTTGTTCCTGGGCCCTTGTTATTGATCAGGAAAGCGGTAGATGGCCTGTCGAAGTGCGGCTTTCTTCATTTCCAGAAGCCATGCAAACAGTGTATACCATCATGCCCCCAGCTTTGGGGCGTTTGGGCTCAGCGTCTTTACGATTTGCCGTAGTCACAGAGGCTTTCTTTGGCTTCCTCCCCTTTTGAGCAGTTGAAGTCGAGGGGGGCATCGTAGCGGGCACCCAGACAGCTGTTGCCTTTTGTGGCTTAGTAAGACGGTTCTCTTCTTGTTGAACCTTCGCCCTTTTCTGTCGGCGAGGGTAATCTTGATCAATTACTGAGTCCCGCACCTGCCACCAGACTTTATAGATTTTGGAGGACAGCCGCTGAGGGGACTGTTCTGGCTTTGCTTCCGCAACATTCTCCATGGATGGAGGAGATCTTTTCAGTACGGCAGTAGGAGAGTTCCTACGCACCTTGTTCAGCAGTTCGAAGCTGTTCCCGGTTGGGACAGCAGCATTGACTTCCACCGTTGGGGCTGGTGGAGTTAACCCAGAGGGGGAGTTACCCCTAGCCTTCCTTACTCGGCGCCAATGGCGACGTCGAGCACGTTGAGCTGTTGGGATAGTTTCAGCTTTAGGGGCGACTTCGTCATGTCCCCTGTCCAGATGAAGCGCTGTTGCTGGCGTCAGTCTCTTGAAGACCGGTGTCCGTTGAGTAGCAGTGTTCAATCTGTCAAAGACAGACCTTGGAGCAGGAGCGGAAGTGGGAATGGGAGCCGGGACAGTCAGTCTTGTAAAGACCAACCCCTTGGCAGGAGAAGACGCCTTGACGACTTCGGGAGCAGGGTTGGTTACTCTCTTTGGAACAACCTTTTCTTGAGTTGCGGGCTTCATCATGGGCCCATAGGAACTCTGGCCCAATCTGGCGAAGACTGAAGTGCTGGAGCTGGACGACCCATTGAGAGGGGCCGCAGTAGTTGTAAGCCGGTCAAAGACCGCTTCTTGGTAGCTTCTGGTGTTGGTACGGGAGTGCTGAAGCTCATCGGTGGGAGCATAGTCCCAAAGAATAAACCAGTGGTGGCCTGGGTAACCTGTTCCACCGGCATCATGAACAGGGAAGCCGCTTGGGGCCCGTAAACTATACCTCCAGATGAGGCAGAGCATGGGTTGCAATTACAGTTGAAACATTTTGCACAAGTGGACGCCATTGATCCTTCACTTTCTGCACCAAGCAAAACGCCAAATCTTAATATCTCAAACCCAAGGGCAACCATTAGCAAACCGCAATTCGTTTGCGAACACGACACACGAAGTGTGGAGTGGAAAGAGGAAGAGGTCCCACCGGGCGTGCCAGAATCTGTTCCCCGCCGGAAGACGCGACCGGGACGCTGGGACGTCATGGCCTGAATTCTAGGGGCAGATGCTATTTGGTGCTATTCGTCCACCTCTCCGAAGATGCCAAGTTGATTTATGGCACCGTATATCGAAGGTTTAGACAGATACGGCCGATGTAGCAGACTTCGTCAGATTCCCCCTCGTTGAGGGATTTTTGATTGTGGGGACGCTCTTCCCTGCAGGCGCGAGCCCCTGCAGTTAATTACGCTACCGCATCGCGGTAACCACTTTCTCCTTCTCCAGATGGTCACTTCGTGTCGTGGGTGTTTGTTTTGTTTTTGGTTGCCCGTGGATTGTATACGGAGACTAATTTATGTTGTCGCCCGTAGGACGTGGATTAGTCCAAATCCGTATTTTCTTAGATTTAGGTTTTGGGTTGGGTTTAAGGATCGTTAATCTCATTTGAGATTAAGATCAACTTAAACATTTGTTAAGGATACATTAGTCTAATT
The DNA here is from genome assembly GCA_030015575.1 of Agapanthus africanus. Classification (NCBI taxonomy): domain Eukaryota; kingdom Viridiplantae; phylum Streptophyta; class Magnoliopsida; order Asparagales; family Amaryllidaceae; genus Agapanthus; species Agapanthus africanus. The sequence goes on along the minus strand of CM057340.1, from coordinate 82,053,983 downwards.
TTTAGACTAAGATCAACTCAACAGTTGCTAAGGACACGTTAGTCTAGTTTTAGACTAAGATCAACTTAACGGTTTGTTAAGGATACGTTAGTCTAATTTTAGACTAAGATCAACTTAACAGGATCATTTAGATCCAACAAAAGAGAATTTGGGCTTTATTGTTTAGTTTAGGGACATTGCTGTCAACTACCAGTTTAAGGACATGGTGGTCCATTACCAGTTTAAGGACATGGTGGTCCAATGTTAGTTTAAGGACATCTCGGTCCAAGGTTAAGGACATCATACTCCGTGAGTTTAAAGACCTCACAGTCAAGGTTAAGGACATCATAGTCCATGAGTTTAAAGACCTCACAGTCAAGGTTAAGGACATCATAGTCCGTGAGTTTAAAGACCTCACAGTCAAGGTTAAGGACATCATAGTCCGTGAGTTTAACGACCTCACAGTCAAGGTTAAGGACATCATAGTCCATGAGTTTAAGGACCCTACAGTCCAGGTTAAGGACATCATAGTCCGTGAGTTTAAAGACTTCACAGCCAAGGTTAAGGACATCATTGTCCATGAGTTTAAGGACCTCACAGTCAAGGTTAAGGACATCATAGTCCATGAGGTTAAGGACCCCACAGTCCAGGTTAAGGACATCATAGTCTGTGAGTTTAAAGACCTACAGTCAAGGTTAAGGACATCATAGTCCATGGGCTTAAGGACCCCACAGTCCAGTTTAAAGACGTCATAGTTTATGAAATGTGTGGTTGTCGGGACCCCTCACCTCTTTGAAGACGTTGAGGAATTACAACGACAAATATCAAAGGAGTGAAGAGATGTACCCTTGAACCAAGGTGGATTATGTAATCTGTAGTCCAATTTTGGAACTAAGATCAATTAATTATATTATGAGCACAGTAGCTCAGTTAAGTCTGAATTGTGGACTTATGGCCAACTTGGGCTAAGTCCAATTAGATTTAAAACGTTGGCCCTTTGTTGGGCCATTAGACATTTATCTGGTTTCAGTCCACATTATTTAGCAATGCTAAACAAGAGTTTGAGGGCTTTGGTAACATTTTTACCTTTGATTGAGCAATAGACATTATAAAACTGATTTTTACTCAATTTTGAATGGGAGGCTTTGCCTCTGGAAGATTAACCAATTTGGTTAAAACTAGTGTTAAAGCTCTCAAGTTAGTGTTAAACACTAGAAGGTAACAGTGTTAAACACTGGAAGTATAATCCCCAAATTAGTGTTAAAGACTAGGAGATAATCGGTGTTAAATACTGAAAATAAGGTTTTAAAATTAGTGTTAAACACTAAAAATAAAGTTCTCAAATTAGTGTTAAACACTAGAAGACAATCAGTGTTAAACACTGGGAATAAAGCTCACGAATTAGTGTTAAACATTAGAGAAAGAGGGGTCACGTGTGGACACGTGAGGGCGCCTAAAGGTGGGACCGGATCCCTTTTTTACTTCGCTCTGCAAATAAGTGTTAAAACACTTTTTACTTTTATTTTGAGCATCACGTGTTGGCACGTGATGGACATTTATGCACTGATTGTTAACGCATTTGCTAAGGGGTCACGTGGGGACTCATGAGAGCGCCTAAAACTTATATTTCCTTTGCTTTTTCTTTCTGTGTTTTGTAGGTCACGTGGCAGCACGTGAGGCGTTGCCTCAGAGCTTATTCCTTCTTATTTTTGTGGACCTTTTCAGGGGTCACATGGAGACACGTGACCTTAGTCCTTTGCATGTATGGAAATCCCTTTATTTCTTTAAGAATTAAATTCTCTGTAGGGTTAAACCCTAATTATGATTTTGGAGGGATTAAATTCTTATTGTGAAAGTTAAATTCTTATGTATGGTTAAACCCTAATTTTAATTTTAGGAGGAATTAAGTTCCTATTAATCTGAGAGAATTAAATTCTCAATTCGGGTTAAACCCTAGTTTTGTCCATCTTGAGCGAATTAAATACCTATAGTTTTAGGAGAACTAAATTCTCAGATAGGGTTTAAACCCTAATTTCATATCTTGAAGGAATTAAATTCCTGTGAATCTTGAGAGAATTAAATTCTCAGATAGGGTTTAAACCCTAATATCTCTTGGAGGAATTAAATTCCTATAAATTGGGAGAATTAAATTCTCTGAACTCAACCCTCCCTCTAAGTCTTGGATCTGCATGACAAAATCCCAACCCGATGAGAATTAAATTCTCAACCTGTGGGGAGATTTGCTTCTGCAAATCTTCAACCAGAGGAAGAACTAAGTTCTTTTTGCAAAAGAGTTAAACTCTTGGATTTTAAGAATTAAATTCTCTGTTTGAAGTTTTGATCCCCTTTCTTTTCTTACCTAGGGTTTTCTTTATTGAGAATTAAATTCTCCTTTCTTTTCTCTCTGAAATTTCAAGATTCCAAAACTCTCTCTCCCTCTCCCTTCTCTTGGCTCCTATTTATAGGAGAAGGAAAAGAATCAATTTGTTTAATAAATCTTTTATTGAAACATTTTGTTTGTTTTCATAATTAATATAATCCTTTGGATCACACAGTGAATTTTATTCACCGTTGGATTTTAAATCCAAAGATATTCTGTTTGTTATTTCTGGTGAATTTTAGGGAAATCTTTCCTTGCATAGAATCTTTTCATAAATTGGTGATTTTTAATCACCCTTGGATTTTTAATCCAATGGTTCCCCATAACCCTTTTCCATTTGGAAAGATTCAGAGGAATTTTAGAATTTAATTCTATTAATTTATAAGGCTTTCAAAGCCTGTCACGTGTGAGCACGTGACCCCCAATTGGGTCCTTCTTCAGCCGTTTGTTTTCATTTCTGTTTGATGAGAATTTAACCATCGCGTGTCAACACGTGACCATTGGTCACGTGTGAGCACGTGATACCTCATTGAGGTAATTCCTGATTTTTAATCAGGAAACACAAACTACTGCCCCTACGGATATATCCGTAGGGGCAAGAAATTACCCTGTAGGTGCAAACGCCGTAGGTGCAAGTCTTAGCCTTGAACATGCCCCTTCGGTCAAAAACTTGCCCCTACGGTGTAATGTGTAGGTCCAGTTGTCCCTATGGATTAGGTTGTAGGGACAAAAAACTTATTTAATTTATCGGTTTATAAAATAAAATAGGTGTCCCTACGGAGTTATCCGTAGGGCCAAATAGTTGCCCCTATGGATACTTGCGTAGGTCCGGATGTGTATTGACAAAATATCAGGTATCTGATATTTTGTCCCTACGGATACCTGTGTAGGGGCATTTGTTTGCCCCTACGGATAACACCATAGGGACAAGTATAACTCTATTACTTAGATCATAAGGGCAAAATATCAGGTATCCTGATATTTTGCCCCTACGGATAAATCAGTAGGGGCAAAGTAGGTCCTTATGGATTAATCCGTAAGGGCAACATTAGGCCCTACGGATTAATCTGTAGGTACATAGGTTTTTTTTTAAAAAAAAGGGATGCCTATTTTTTTCTCGCCCTGTGCACAATAATATATACATCATATATAAAATTAATCAATATGCAGAATATATATCGCAGTATTCATAATCACATCTCACGCATAATATACAAAAGAAATCAACAAGCAGAATATGATATCAATATAAACACGCAAACACCACCAATATCAATATCGTCCAAAATATATACAATATGTATCATATAAATAAATACATGTTTAAAATATAAGAATCAAAAAGCTACCCTAGCTCGGTCCAGCTCCACCTCTGATAAACGCCGTAATCTGGCACGCCTGCTCCTCGGATATACCCTGAGTCAATAAATCATGCAATGAGGAGTGTGCGGGAGTCCGAGCAGGCTGTGGAGCTGTAGGAGTGGTCTGCGCAACCGCCGCCGAGGTAATGGCTTGCGGAGCCGCAGCTGCGGGAGTCTGAGCGGGTAGTGGAGCTATAGGAGTTGTCTGCGGAACCGCAGCCGAGGTAGTGGCTTGCGGAGCCGCAGCCGAAGGAGATGCATGTGGAGGCTCGGCCGATGTACCTTGTCGCGTCTGGACCTATGTGTGTAATAAACGAGTAAGAACTGTGTATTAGTCGAATTCGTATCATTATCAAGTTATTGCGAAACCCTAATCTATGTATACTTAAGGACTTAGGCCTCGTTTGGTTATCTAGTTTGGAAAACCATAGTTTATTTTAATTAGATATGTATGTATGATTAATCAAAGCTAAGTCTACAACCAAATAAGCTCAGGCTATGTACTAATATTGGATATGTTGCTATCTATAATATGACATAATATTTTACTATTAAGTAGTATGCATACCAGCATCTCCTTCAACTCATGAACGGTGGCCTTCAAGCTGTCCAGTTCCTTCTGGAAATATTGCTCACTGGAGACGGAGGAAGTAACCGCCGGAGTAGAGTCCAACCTCGTATAGGCCCTGCTAGGACCCAGTCCCCGGCCTCTCTCCCAACCTCCGTGGTTCCCTCCGTATGCGGCGTCCAGGACTGGGGTCAGTAGCATCGGATCGTTCTGTCCAGTAAAATCGATCCCCGATGCCTCGGTCTGCTCAACCACCCTCTCTTACACCCATATTAACCAGTAAAATACCTTTCAAAACAAAAAATTTCAAATAGGGGTTGAATAAGTATTAACACTTACGCAGTACTCCTGAGTAGCAGCGTCGGGGTATCGAAGCTCGCCCGTGGCGGGATCTGTCGAGGTGCCGTGGACGGCAAGATACGCGGACAGCACGATCAGTGTACCACCCTACACCAGGGTCTAAGCTCTCTGCAATATTAGAAAATAACTCTTAATATTAGATATATTAGAAAATAACTCTTAATATTATATTATATCACAAAGGCCGGTCTATTGTAATTTACCGATAACTCCATGGCACGAGTAATATTCCTCGAGCCACCTGTATAAGTGGGGCGAGCCCTCTTCGCCGACTTCCTATTCTCTTTATTTTGATCGGCCTGTTTTTGCACAACACATTCACATTTAGTTTTCTAATTAAGCAACACAAAAAAAATAAATTATATACTAAACAATAAATTACATTTAAAATTCATACCTGTTTGCAATGAGAGTCGAAATATTGGCACAATAGAGGCCATGCATCTACGTTGACTCTCGCAAAGGCCGGAATAGATAGGAGGGCCGCTCTCTCTGCCTCGAAGGTCGCCATCCACAGGGAATAGCAGTCGGTCTTCAGCTCATTCCTGTTGTATCGGACCTTCGTCTGCATGTTCTTCATCAGGCCATTGTACAGAGCGTGAAGATCGAGCACCCTCCCAGGATGATCAGGGTCGGGTACAGGCTGAAAATCGTAATCCAAAAAACATTGTTATTAGATTGCAAGTGTTAATAATAAATATATTGGATAAATCAAATGAAAATATATATATTAATACCCGAGCCTGATCCCAGAAGAGGGCGAATGAGCGCCGGTGCTGGTCGCCCCACTCAACGTGAAGTGGATAGTTCTTCACGAGCCGGCTCTCATCCCCTATATACCGACCGAACCTCTCGGCATGATCGCCGGTATAGCAATAATCAGGGGTAAAAAAGAGGGGGAATGCTGCCTCCCCCTAGCTCTGTCGGGCCTCAGCCTGTGGGACTGATTCGAGCCTCGAGTCCCCCTCTCGGGATGGGGAGGCCCTGCGTCTGCAAGAAATATCAAGACAATCAATTTTAAGACAAAGTTGTATTAAGAAATCAAGGTTTAACGAAAATTGAAGTGTGATATATACCTCCGGTGACTAAAGCACGAGCCTGGGCCCGGGCAGCAGAACGAGCGGGAGGATAGTTCCTCCGGTGAGGAACAGCCGGTGACCCGGACGTGGACGCACCTCCAACTATAAAATAAACATCGATAAAATTACATGAAGTTCATGTTTATTCTTAAAGGATATGTAAAATGAATAAATATTTTATATTTATTCATACAAACCTGCAGACTGAGCGGAGGGTATGGAAGTGACGGGAGTGGCCTCTGCACCGGACGAGGACGCACCACCTATAATTAGACAATCAAGTATCAGCTATATAAGTAATTGCAAAAAAATGCGTATATCAATAATATAACATTCTAAATCAACATGTATACACTATAGGAATATAAACATACCCGCGGGTATATGATATATAAACATACCTGGAGGTGCGGGAGTGGCCTCTGTCCCTGATGTAAGTACGTAAGAGCAAAAAGAATATATGTATATTTATAATATAGCATTCTAAATCAATATACATGCACTATATGATATATAAACATACCTGGAGGTGCGGGAGTGGCCTCTGTCCCTGATGTGGATGCATCACCAACAGCTAGACAATCAAACATTGACAATATAAGTAATTTTGACAAGAACATGCATGTATATCTATAATATTACATTCAAAATGAATATGCGTGCAATATACCTGGAGGTGTGGCAAAGTCCACGCGGAAGGAGGCATCCGAAGGGGTCTCCGATCGGGGTGCAAGACCGGCCCTCTGAAGCTCCCTATGCAGCTTTCCGGGCGGCAAAACCGCTCTGCCTCTGCCTCTGCCGGTGCCGCGGCTGGAGCTCCTGCCACTCCTCGCTGCTCCCGTCATCGTCATCAAATCTAGATAAACGGTTCGTGGACGCATTAGACAATCATTACAAGTATTGACTATATATGTATAGATCGTAAAATGTGAAGTAATAATATAACATTACTGATAACCTTTTTTGTTTCGTGGGCGCATTAGACATATCTACTTGGATTTCATCATCGATATCATTTCTAACCCACGTAACTTCATGATCAGCCGAAGACAACCCGTCTTTCAAAACAGACGGTCGGAGCACTCTAAGTCTTCTCTCTTCTTCATTCTCATCGCTGTCCTCAAATTCTGGGACATCGTAGATATCCCTGGGTTTCCAACGGCATACGACACTCCATACCGGATGCTTCAAACACTGTGAGTAGTATACTTAGAACGCTTGGTTCGGAAAGATAAACGGATCTTCCTGACCGTAAAATCAAAGTGTGTTCACACTGGTCAATCCATATTCATCTTTCCAAGTCCCAAGATTGCTTCTCCACTTATCCGTATCGGTTCGTGTATCGTACCAAGTACATTGAAATATATAAAAGGGTTCTGATTGTCCGGGATAGTGGATGCCGAGTATACAATTTAAGTATCCATAATAAATCACACCATCCGATCCTACCGTCGTAATCCCACTATTCTGAGTGGTTCTAGATGTTTCTATGTTCTTAACTTCGAATTTGTATCCAAGGACACTGAATCCTTTATAATATGCAACCTCCATACTAGGAAATTGAGCTAAACATCTTGAATCACTCTCAAATGATGCAAACAAGCTTGGATCGTGGATCTAACAAAACAAATTTTATGACAAATACATAACGATATAAGTTTAGATTAAAACTGATAGCAATAACATGTTATTCGAATAACTTACATGATCTGCAACCCAATCGCAAAAATTATCCTGATGATATTTTTCCAATCGTTCATCGTTCCAATCAGGATGCCCCTTACGTACCTCGTTAAAATGAATTCTGTTTTCAACAATAAATTATGACATTAATATTATATCATTTCATACACACAAACACAAATATAACAATTAATCCAAAAAAACTTACTCTCTAATTTTTTCAAGACATGCGCAATTAAGCAAGATAAACCAGTATATCTTGTTGATAAACATAGTGTCTACCCTCTTATAATCGGCTTTACCATATGGCCCGTCTTGAATTCTTCGAGGCCGGTTAAGTCTCTGTTCTCCGCCGAAAGACGCGACCGGGATGTTGGGATGCCAGGCCTGAATTTCGAGGGCAGATGCTATTTGGTGCTATCCGTCCACCTCTCCGAAGATGCCAAATTGATTTATGACATCATATATCAAAGGTTTAAACGGATGCGGCCGATGTAGCAGACTTCGTCAGATTCCCCCTCGTTGAGGGGTTTTTGATTGTGGGGACGCTCTTCCCTGCAGGCGCAAGCCCTTGCAGTTAATTATGCTACCGCATCGTGATAACAACTTTCTCCTTCTCCATATGGTCACTTCGTGTCATGGGTGTTTGTTTTGTTTTTGGTTGCCCGTGGATTGTATACGGAGACTAATTTATGTCGTCGCCCGTAGGGCGTGGATTAGTCCAAATCCGTATTTTCTTAGATTTGGGATTAGGGGTTGGGTTTAAGGATATGTTAGGCTCGTTTGAGACTAAGATCAACTTAAACGTTTGTTAAGGATACGTTAGTCTAATTTCAGACTAAGATCAACTTAACGGGATCGTTTAGATCCAACAAGAGAGCATTGGGCTAATTGTTTTGTTTAGAGACATTGCGGTCGATTACCAGTTTAAGGACATAGTGGTCCATTACCGGTTTAAGGATATAGTGGTCCATTACCGGTTTAAGGACATGGTGGCCCAATATTAAGGGCATCATAGTCCGTGAGTTTAAAGACATCACAGTCAAGGTTAAGGACGTCATAGTTCGTGAGTTTAAAGACATCACAGTCAAGGTTAAGGACGTCATAGTCCGTGAGTTTAAAGACCTCACAGTCAAGGTTAAGGACGTCATAGTCCATGAGTTTTAAGACCTCACAGTCAAGGTTAAGGACATCATAGTCCATGAGTTTAAAGACCTCACAGTCAAGGTTAAGGACATCATAGTCCGTGAGTTTAAAGACCTCACAGTCAAAATTAAGGATATCATAGTCCGTGAGTTTAAAGACCTCACAGTCAAGGTTAAGGACATCATAGTCCGTGGGCTTAAAGACCCCACAGTCCAGTTTAAAGACGTCATAGTCTATGAAATGTATGGTTGTCGGGACCCATCACCTCTCTGAAGACGTTGAAGGATTACAACGACAAATATCAAAGGAAATCAGAGATGTACCCTTGAACCAAAGTTGATTGGGAGACCTGTAGTCCAATTTGGAACTAAGATCAATTAATTAGATTATGAGCACATTGGCTCAGTTAAATCTGAATTGAGGACTTATGGCCAATTGGGCTAAGTCTAATTAAGTTTGAAATGTTGGCCCTTTGTTGGCCTGTTGAACATTTGTCTGGGTTCAGCCCCTCATTATTTAGCAATGCTAAACAAGAGTTTGGAGGCTTTGTTAACATTTTTTCTTTGAGTATTAAACATTATAGCTCTGGATTTTAAGGCTAATTTGAAGGGGATATTTTCCTCTGGAAGAATTAGCCAATTTGGGTTAGATTGGTTTTAAAATAGTGTTAAACACTAGAAGATATTTGGCGATCACGTGTTCCCACGTGATGCGCTTTAAAACAGTGTTAAACACTGGAGACAAATGCTCAAAATAATGTTAAACACTAGAAAGGAAGGGGTCACGTGGGGTCATGTGAGGGTACCCAAAGGTGGGGCCAGATCTCCTTTACTCTGTTCTGCTGATAAGTGTTAAACACTTTTGCTCTTTTGGCCATCACGTGTTGGCACGTGATGGATGTTTGTGCGCTGATTATTAAAGCTTTATCAAGGGGTCACGTGGTAACACGTGAGAGCGCCCAAGTTAGAATCTTCCTTTGCTTTTATTCTCGTTGTTTTGGAGGTCACGTGGGAGCACGTGAGGCGTTGCCTCAGGGCTAATTCCTTCTCATTTTGGGGGATCTTTTCAGAGGTCACGTGGGGACATGTGACCTTAGTCTTTTGCATGCATGGAGATCTTTCAAGTCTCTTTATTTTTAAGAATTAAATTCTCTGTAATATTTAAACCCTAATTATGATTTTGTAGGAATTAAATTCCTATTGTGAAAGAATTAAATTGTTATGTAGGGTTAAACCCTAATTTCTTTTTAGGGGAATTAAATTCCCATATATGTAAAAGAATTAAATTCTTATATAAGGTAAAACCCTAATTTCATTTTAGGAGAAATAAAGTTCCTGTAAATTTGAGAGAATTAAATTCTCAATTAGGGTTAAACCCTAATTTTGTCCATCTTCAAGGAATTAAATTCCTGTAATTTGGGAGAATTAAATTCTCATATAGGGTTAAACCCTAGTTTTATTTTGGAAGGAATTGAATTCCTATGAATTGAGAGAATTAAATTCTCTAAACTCAATTCCCCCTCTAAGTTTTGGATCTGCATGGCAAAATCTCAACCCGATGAGAATTAAATTCTCAACCTATGGGGAGATTTGCTTCTGCAGATCTTCAACCAGAGGAAGAACTAAGTTCTTTTGCAGAAGAGTTAAACTCTTAGATTAAGAATTAAATTCTCTTTTGTTTTATGAAGCTTTGATCCCTTTTCTTTTTCTCACCTAGGGTTTTCTTTCTTGAGAATTAAATTCTCCTTCCTTTTTTCTCTGCTATTTGCCTTTGGAAAATTTCAAGATCCCAAAAATTCTTCCTATTTCTCCTCTCCTTGGAAAAGAATCAATTTGTTTAGTAAATCTTTCATTGAAAGATTTTGTTTGTTTTTGTAACTAACATGATCTCAGTGAATTTTATTCACCATTGGATTTTTAATCCTAAAGATATTCTGTTTGTTATTTCTGGTGAAATTTAAGGAAATCTTTCCTTGTCTAAAATCTTTCCATAAATTGGTGATTTTTAATCACCCTTGGATTTTTAATCCAACGGTTCCCCATAATCCCTTTTCGTTTGGAAAGATTTAGAGAAATTTAGAATTAAATTCTATTAAGTTATAAGGCTTTCAAAGCCTGGCACGTGCTGGCACGTGACCCTTAGTCACGTGTGAACACGTGACCCCCAATTGGGTCCTCCTTCAGCCGTTTGTTTTCATTTCTGTTTGATGAGAATTTAACCATCACGTGTCAACACGTGGCCATTGGTCACGTGTGAGCACGTGATACCTCATTGAGATAATTCTTGATTTTTAGAATTAAATTCTATTAAGTTATAAGGCTTTCAAAGCCTGTCACGTGCTGGCACATAACCCTTGGTCACGTGTGAGCACCCCAATTGGGCCCTCCTTCAGTCATTTGTTTTCATTTCTGTTTGATGAGAATTTAACCTTCACGTGTGAGCACGCGATAACTCATTGAGGTAATTCCTGATTTTTAATCAGGAAACAAATGCCCCCACAGCGTTGCTCTCACGTGTCTGCACGTAAGTGCAACGCTGTCACTTTTGTGACCGTTGGATTTGTCTAGGGAATAGGGGAGATGAAACGTTTTCCATCACATCCTATAAATGCCAATGTCCCTTGTATTCTGTGGATTGTCTATCTCGATTTCTTTGCAGGACAACGATGGCTTAGGATTCGGGGTTAAGATCTGCCTCCTAAGACTTTTCAACTTTATGAGCCGTGAGGGTCTCATAAAGAATTTTCTCCCTACCGGTCGAGAGGATCCCGTAGGTGTAATTTTCTCCTTAAGAATCGTGAGGATTCCTAATTATGTTTTCTCTTGAGAGTCGTAAGGATCTCACAAGAGAATTTTCCCGCTTATAAGTCGAGAGGACTCGTAAGTGGTTGTTTCCCTCCTTGTCGAGATTCGACTTTGGAGAGTGTGGTCCGTGAATAGTATGCAAGAGTCCGTTTTGGACCGTCTTGCAGGGCCCCAGTGCTTAGGAAACAGGTTTTTTAATCCCCACTGCCTAAGGCTTTTCCCTACGAGTCGAGACGAATCGAGAAGTTCTCGCAAGGACGCTAATTTCCTTATGAGTCGAGACGAATCGAGAAGTTCTCGCAAGAATGTCCTAACATCACAGTTAACCTTTGCTCTTTACGACAGAGGTCCGTTAGGGTCTATGGTACTAGGGTTTTGCCCGTCGTACCGTCGCGTTGGCTGATGTATCCCTCAAAAGGCAATCTTGCTGTTCGAGTAGCCTTGTGACTGTCGTGTCTCTGATCCCTTCGGGGGCTGGACAAGACGTCTTCAAGCAATCTTCTTAGGCAGTTTGACCGTCAGAAGAGCAAGCGTTAGGAATTTTGCCATGCCACTTTTTACTTGAGGTTAGGCTCATTTTGGAGAGCCCCGATAAGTCATAACCACTCCGCGCTGGTGTGGGATGATCTCTGATAGTCTTTCAGGTTTTATATGAGTTGCCGTCAAGACCTTGAAGCTAGGAATTTGGCCTTTGCTTCGTTTTGCTGGCATTGCGTCTGCTGTAACGAGACGAATGTCGCGGTTATCTCTAGGTTGCGGGTGAACCGTCAAGGCTTGGAACTAGGGATTTTGTCGTGGCTCCGTTGTTTGATTGTCGCGTCTGGATCCTGCTGGAGGAAGAACGCTGTGGTGACATCTCATCTGCTGTATCGAGACGAACGTCGAGGTGATGACCACTCCATATAGGATGATCTCCGGTAGTCTTTTAGGTTTTATATGAGTTACCGTCAAGACCCTGAAGCTAGGAATTTGGCCTTTGCTTCGTTTGCTTTGGCGTGTCCGGATCCTGTTGGAGGAAGGACGCTGTGGTGACATCTCGTCTGCTGTATCGAGACGAACGTCGAGGTGGTGACCATTCCGCACTGGTGTGGGATGATCTCCGATTGTCTTTCAGGTTTTATATGAGTTACCGTCAAGACCCTGAAGCTAGAAATTTGGCCTTTACTTCGTTTGCTTTGGCGTGTCCGGATCCTGTTGGAAGAAGAACGCTGGGGTGACATCGCGTCTGCTGTATCGAGACGAACTTCGATGTGGTGACCATTCCGCGTTGGTGTGAGATGATCTCTGATAGTCTTTCAGGTTTTATATGAGTTACCGTCAAGACCCTGAAGCTAGTAATTTGGCCTTTGCTTCGTTTACTTTGGCGTGTCCGGATCCTGTTGGAGGAAGAACGCTGGGGTGACATCGCGTCTGCTGTATCGAGACGAACGTCGATGTGGTGACCACTCCGCGCTAGTGTGGGATGATCTCCGATAGTCTTTCAGGTTTTATATGAGTTACCGTCAATACCCTGAAGCTAGGAATTTGGCCTTTGCTTCGTTTGCTTTGGCGTGTCCAGATCCTGTTGGAGGAAGAACGCTGGGGTGATATCGCGTCTGCTGTATCGAGACGAACGTCGATGTGGTGACCACTCCGCGCTGGTGTGGGATGATCTCCGATAGTCTTTCAGGTTTTATATGAGTTACCGTCAAGACCCTGAAGCTAGGAATTTGGCCTTCGCTTCGTTTTCTTTGGTGTTGCATCTGCTGTATCGAGACGAACGTCGAGGTGGTGACCACTCCTCGCTGGTGTAGGATGATCTCCGATAGTCTTTCAGGTTTTATATGAGTTACTGTCAAGACCCTGAAGCTAGGAATTTGGCCTTCGCTTCGTTTTGTTTTGACCGTAAGGTCTTTTGTTAACGTTGCGTCTGCATCCTGCTGGACTGCGAAGGAACGCCGCTGTTGACATTGCCTCTGCTGTAACGAGACGAATGCTTAGGTGGAGCTAGGATTTTGCCGTCACTCCGCTTTGCTGACCATGGGGTCTTTCGTTGACGTTGCATCTACATCCTGCTGTCCTGCGAAGAAACGCCGTTGTTGACATTGCGTCTGCTGTAACGAGACGAATGCTGAGGTGGAGCTAGGATTTTGCCGTCACTTCGCATTGTTTCGACCATGGGGTCTTTCGTTGACGTTGCATATGCATCCTGTTGGACTGCGAAGGAACGCCGTTGTTGACATTGCGTCTGCTGTAACGAGACGAATGCTGAGGTGGAGTTGGGATTTTACCTTCACTCCGCTTTGCTGACCATGGGGTCTTTCGTTGACATTGCATCTACATCCTGCTGGACTGCGAAGGAACGCCGTTGTTGACATTACGTCTGCTATAACGAGACGAATGCTGAGGTGGAGTTGAGATTTTGCCGTCACTCTGCTTTGCCGACGTTGCATTTGCTGTAACGAGATGAATGTCGAGACGGTCTCTAGGTTGTCTGTGAACCATCGAGACTTGGAACTATGGACTCTGTCGTTGCTCCGAGATTGATTATCATTGTGTCACTTCCGTGCCCTGCTGGCATAAGAAGGAACACCATTGCCGATCTTCTAAGATGCAGATGTTACTGTTGAGATCTGACTTTCCCTTTTAACAGGATCTGGTGGGGGACATATGGTTCCTTTTTCGTTTATGCCCATGGATTGTATACAGGGGTTAGTATGGACTCACCTGTAGGGTAAAAGTTTTATTTTTTTTTTTATTTTTTTTATTTCCGCAATGCTCTATCATTTCAGCTTTTATATCGCGAAGTTCGCGATTGCCCAATCATTTTGGCTATTTTTCGCGGTACCCAATCATTTCGGCTATTTTTGTATTTTTACTCGCTGTTTTTTTTTGCGAGTTGCCCAATCATTTCGGCTATTTTGTATGCATATATTTTACTTGCCGATTTTGTTGCAAGTTGTCCCGTTATTTCGGCTATTTCATATGCATTTTTGGCTCGCTGATTTTTTTATCGCGAGTGTGGAACTTGGAATCTGGTGCCAATCTCAGCATCAGCATCGCTACGACTGGAATATTGCCAGGAGCGAATCCTCATTTGTCGTGAAAGGACTTGGGATTTGATACTGATTTAGGCATCAGCATCGCTACAACTGGGATATTGCCAGGAGCGAATCATCATTTGCCCCTGTCGATGTCGAACAAAGGTGGCTTAGTGAACAGGGTTACGATCCTGTCGACTAAGGCTTTTGACTTCATGAGCCGTAAGGGTCTCATAAAGATATTTCTCCCTACGAGTCGTGAGGATCACGTAGGTGCGTTTTCTCCTTAGGAATCGTGGGGATTCATAAATGTGTGTTCTCTTATAAGTCGTAAGGATCTTACAAGAGTGTTTTCTCCTTATAAGTCGAGAGGACTTACAAGTGTTGTTCACCATATGAAAATATCCCCAGTCACTGGTAGGACTCTGTTAGGGAAATGTTTATTCGCGCCCGTGGATTGTATACAAAGGTCAATACTGAACCACTTGTAGGGCAGCATCGGAGATTGGGATGGCTGCTTAAGAACAGGTTCAGATCCCTGTAGCTTAAGACTTTTGAATCTTATGAGCCGTGAGGGTCCCATAAGAGGGTTCTCCTTACGAGTCATGAGGATCTCGCAAGTGTAGTTTCTCCTTAGGAATCGTGGGGATCCTTAAGTGTGTTGCTCCCTTGTGAGTTATAAGGATCTCACGCGGGTGGTTTCTCCTTACAAGGTCGAGAGGACCCTGCAAGTGTCTTTTAACGAGATTGCGCCCTTTCGGGTTTTCACAGAACTCGCCAGTAGCCCTTCTATTTTTACTCACGGAGCCCTTTCGGGTTTTCATCCGTGCCAATTTTTCTTATGGGCATACCGTTTTTTTTGTTTTTTTTAACACGTCGACCTAGAGATGCCGCGGGTTTGTAGTAGTTTCAAGGCGTTTCGGTCAACAGCCAGTTTCAGGACATAGTGGTCCATTGTTAGTTTAAGGACGTTTCGGTCCGTCGTTAGTTTAGAGGCATTTCGGTCAGTCACTGGTTTTAGGACATAGCGGTCTTTCTCTGCCATATTTGAGGTGAATTTCTAGTTTACGGACTTTTCGGTCCATGGGGCTTTCTCCATGAATGAGCATGATGCCTCCGGCATGTCCACCTTTTTAGGGGCGTGAGGTTGTGGCGGGTTCACTTTCCAGTTTTCGGACAGCGCGAACTTGCCCTGTTGATATTGGTCTTCAACCAAATTTTTGAACTCTAAGCAATCTTCGATCGGATGGCTTACTGCTTAGTGGTAAGGGCAGTAATTAGGATTGTTGACATCGCCTGGCTGCAACGGACGTTTTGGATCCGGCAGATTGATGAGTCTGTTGCGCATTGCCAGCTCGAACAGTCTCCTCGTTTTATCCCGGGAAAACGAGTAAGGACGTCCCAGTCTCTCCTCGAGGGATGGGCGTGGACGCACATTGTTTTGGTGAACAACCGGCTTTGAGTTGCTCGGCTGTTGTTGAGTGTTAGCAACGAAGGTTGCTTTCCCTTTGCCCTTTTCATTCCAAGGCTCCGTCTTTGAAGAGGAAGGCCTATGGCTCATCTGGTCCATTTGGGCCAGCTTGTCAATCAAGGCCTGGAAGGTGGTCGGTTTGAAGAACATCATGAACTGTGAAATAGTTGCATGAGGGTCTAGGGTGCCTACGAACATGCCCACCGCTGGTGCTTCTTCAATGCACCGTTCGCATTTTGACCACAGATTCCGCCATCGGATTGCGTACTGAACCCACGTCTCGCCTGGCTTCACCCAGGCATTGATCAATGCCATTATTGGGGTGCGTTCACTAGCACTTGCGAATCGCTGGGTGAACAACAACTCCATTTCTGTGAAAGTCTTGACGGAGTCGTTTGGAAGTTCGGAGTACCCCTCAAATGCTGTTTCCGACAAGCTGCCGACGAATTGGCGGAGCAAAAGCTTGTCATCACCACCGGTGTTTCCACAAAGAGCCCTGAGCGACATGTTGATGGGGATTGCATGTTCCCTTATCCACATGGAATTTGGGGATCGTGTAGCCCGGTGGGTACTTTATCTGATCATACCAGCCTGGATACGGTCGCCCAGTTTTGACGACTTGGCCAGCCGCTTCATTTGCCTGGTGAACTCGTATTTGCTGAGCAATATAGTCATCCAGAGCGGCCTTGGAAATAGTTTCCTCTTTGGCTGGTGAAAGAACCGGAGGAGGATCCGATGTCTCTCCTCTGTCGTCTTCAATAATGACCGGAGGGTCTTCAGCTGGGGGATCCGGCTGTAACATCATCCCGACCATGTCCTGGAAGAGAAGCGCCATTCGTTTATGTTGGCAGCTTGTTCTGCAGCTTCTCTGTCCTTCTTTTCGAGGACTCTGCGTAGGAAGTCAGCATCGGTTTCTTGCTCATGACGCTGCTCCGATGACGCCTCCGGGATTTCCTTTGGTCCGGTGAGTGCAGCCATTGCAGTCAGCATCTCTTGAAGCTTCTGCTGTTGCTGTTCCTGGGCCCTTGTTATTGATCGGGTAAGCGGTCGATGGCCTGTCGAAGTGCGGCTTTCTTCTTTTTCAGAAGCCATGTAAACAGTGTGTACCATCATGCCCCCAGACTTGGGGCGTTTGGGCTCAGCGTCTTTATGATTTGCCGCAGTCACAGGGACTTTCTTTGGCTTCCTCCCCTTTTGAGCAGTTGAAGTCGAGGGGGGCGTCGCAGCGGGCACCCAGACAGTTGTTGCCTTTTATGGCTTAGCAAGACGGTTCTCTTCTTGTTGAACCTTCGCCCTTTTCTGTCGGCGAGGGTAATCTTGATCAATTACTGAGTCTCGAACCTGCCGCCAGACTTTGTAGATTTTGGAGGACAGCCGCTGAGGGGACTGTTCTGGCTTTGCTTCCGCAACATTTTCCACGGATGGAGGAAATCTTTTCAGTACGGCGGTAGGAGAGTTCCTGCTCACCTTGTTCAGCAACTCGAAGCTGTTTCTGGTTGGAACAACAGCATTAACTTCCACTGTTGGGGCTGGTGGAGTCAGCCCAGAGGGAGAGTTGCCCCCCGCCTTCCTTACTCGGCGCCAGTGGTGACGTCGAGCGCGTCGAGCTGTTGGGATGGTTTCAGCTTGAGGGGTGACTTCGTCTTGCCCCCTGTTTTGGAGAAGGGTTGTTGCTGGCGTCAACCTCTTGAAGACTGACGTCCATTGAGTAACAGGATTTAATCTGTCAAAGACAGACTTTGGAGAAGGAGCCGGAGTGGTTAATCTTATAAAGATCGACCCTTTGGCAGGAGAAGCCGGCTTGACGACTTCAGGAGTAGGAATGGCTATCCTTTTTGGGATAACCTTCTCTGGTATTGCGGGCTTCTTCATGGGCCCAAATGAGCGTTGGCCCAGTCTGTCAAAGACTGAGGCGTTGGAGCTGGACGACCCGTTGAGAGGGGCCGCAGTAGTTGTAAGCCGATCAAAGACTGACTTCTCTGGAGCTTCTTGCAATGGCATTGGGGCATTGAAGCAAATGGGTGGGAGCATAGTCCCGAAGAATAGCCCAGTGGTGGCTTGAGTTACCTGCTCCACTGGCATCTTGAAAAGGGAGGCCGCTTGGGGCCCGTAAGTCACTCCTCCAGCAGGGACGGAGTGAGAGTTATTGCCGTTAGTGCAGTTTGAAGCCATTGATCTTCTGCTTTTTCTGCACGGAGAAAGACACCAAATCTTAATACCTTGAATCTACAAGCAACCATCGCAAACCGCGATTCGTTCGCGAACACGACACACGAAGTGTGGAGTGGAAAGAGGAAAAGGTCCCACCAGGCGTGCCAGTCTTAGCTCTCCTTCTCCAGATGGTCACTTCGTGTCGTGGGTGTTTGTTTTGTTTTTGTTTGCCCGTGGATTGTATACGGAGACTAATTTATGTTGTGGCCCGTAGGACGTGGATTAGTCTAAATCCGTATTTTCTTAGATTTGGGATTGGGGTTGGGTTTAAGGATACGTTAGTCTCATTTGAGACTAAGATCAACTTAAACGTTTGTTAAGGATATGTTAGTCTAATTTCAGACTAAGATCAACTTAACGGGATCGTTTAGATCCGACAATAGAGCATTTGGGCTCTATTGTTTAGTTTAGGGACATTTCGGTCGATTATCAGTTTAAGGACATGGTGGTCCATTGTTAGTTTAAGGACATCTCGGTCCAAGGTTAAGGACATCATAGTCCGTGAGTTTAAAGACTTCACAGTCAAGGTTAAGGACATCATAGTCCGTGAGTTTAAAGACCTCACTGTCAAGGTTAAGGACATCATAGTCCGTGAGTTTAAGGACCCCACAGTCTAATGTTAGTTTAAAGACATCACGGTCGAGGTTAAGGACATCATAGTCCATGAGTTTAAGGACCCCACAGTCCAATGTTAGTTTAAAGACATCACGGTCGAGATTAAGAACATCATAGTCCGTGAGTTTAAGGACCCCACAGTCCAATGTTAGTTTAAAGACATCACGGTCGAGGTTAAGGACATCATAGTCCATGAGTTTAAGGACCCTACAGTCCAATGTTAGTTTAAAGACATCACGGTCAAGGTTAAGGACATCATAGTCCATAGGTTTAAGGACCCCACAGTCCAATGTTAGTTTAAAGACATCACGGTCGAGGTTAAGGACATCATAGTCCATTAGTTTAAGGACCCCACAGTCCAATGTTAGTTTAAAGACATCACGGTCGAGGTTAAGGACATCATAGTCCATGGGTTTAAGGACCCCACAGTCCAATGTTAGTGTAAAGACATCACGGTCGAGGTTAAGGACATCATAGTCCATGAGTTTAAGGACCCCACAGTCCAAGGTTAAGGACATCATAGTCCATGAAATGTGTGGTTGTCGGGACCCGTCACCTCTCTGAAGACGTTGAAGGATTACAACGACAAATATCAGAGGAGTTCAGAGATGTACCCTTGAACCAAAGTTAATTGGGAAATCTGTAGTCCAATTTAGGACTAAGATCAATTAATTAGATTATGAGCACATTGGCTCAGTTAATTCTGAATTGAGGACTTATGGCCAATTTGGGCTAAGTCCAATTAAGTTTGGAATGTTGATCCTTTGTTGGACTGTTGAACATTTGTCTGGGTTCAGCCCCTCATTATTTAGTAATGCTGAACAATGGTTTGGAGGCTCTGTTAACATTTTGTCTTTGAGTATTAAACATTATAGCTCTGCATTTTAAGGCTAATTTGAAGGGGATACTTGTCTCTGGAAGAATTAGCCAATTTGGGCTAAATTGGTTTTAAAATAGTGTTAAACACTAGAAGATATTTTGCGATCACGTGTTCCCACGTGATGCGTGATTGATCTAAAAAACTATCTATTACCGCAATCAAGAACGGCGTCGCTTGGTAGCTAGCCGGTGAGTACGGGTCGGTCCACAGGGATATTGTGAATCTCCTAATCGCTGAAACGAGTTAATTCCGAAGAGTGTTCGGATTGATTATTAAATCTAAAAATTAAATCTATCTATACTAAGATTATCTAGATCTAAATCTTGCTAGGGTTAGGTTTAGGAATGGTTTGGAAATGTAAATAAATCTCAACGCTTTCTATACCCAAATGAAGATCTATGAGGAGTTATGGTAATTATCAATAAAGGGGATTAGATCCATTCGGGAAGATGTTCCTTCCTCTAGGTTCTTGTCCTTCCTTTAGAGATCCTTACCCTAACCTCCATGGAAAACACGCGCAACCGGACCTTTATACTACGGTATCACCGCTACCTCGAGGGATAGGGTGCCGTAAGGCGCGGTGTGTGCGTGTATGCATGGAGTCCTATTGAAAATATATAATGGGCAAGAAAGGGATAAGAGATCTCATCTCTCAAAAGCCTTCCCCAAAGCTAACATCTAGGGCAAGGAATTAAAATCAAAACTAGAGCAATTAAATAAAACTACTTACAGATGGCTCTTTCCAAACATCAACGCAGGGTTGTCAGATCTGAATTCATGAAATGAAAAGAGGCACCGATGCTCTCCATAAAGAATTCTGAATTTTATTATTAAAAGGAGGCATAAACTAATAAAAGATTTAGAGTTCCTATTTATAGAGGATAGAAAACCCTAGGTTACAATTGATCCGCATGTCTACATTTACCAAAATAACCCTAGGTTGACTAGTCAAAGTCGTATTAAAATTATGGTAAAATTTATTCCTATCAAGATCTCTGGACGGCCGCGGAACCGCGGCCCGAGGTCCTGTTTGGCCGCGGTTCCGCAGTCCAACAGTGGGCTTGGGCCTTCATCTTTCTTGGGCTGGCTCTGGTAATTTTATTCTTCTTATTTCTTCTGTACTTTTCTCAATTGGGCTTCGAGGTTTCTTCCAGATCTCCCGTGAATAATGTAGTGGATTTTAACCGTTGCTTCGAGACGAAATCTTGGACCTTGCACTGCCTTGTACTTTGTGAACTTTATCTTTTATGTAGGCTTGATCAAGATCCTTTACTTTGTTGGTTGTAGTTCCACTTTTGCGTCGTCTTTTACCTTTTTCACTGTTTTAGATCCAAGAACCTGTAACCTGTAATATGTAGCAGACATGCGTCAAAAGCACCTGTTTATTTATAAGACGAATAAGAATGGGGAATATAATGATGCAATATTATGGTATGAACAATGCGCTTTAAAACAGTGTTAAACACTGGAGACAAAATGCTCAAAATAGTGTTAAACACTAGAAAGGAAGGGGTCACGTGGGGTCACCGCCGAAAGACCTCACAGTCCTGAATTTCTGTTCTCCGCCGAAACACTGGAGACAAAATGCTCAAAATCTGTTCTCTGCCGAAAGACGCGACCGGGACGTTAGGACGCCAGGCCTGAATTTCGAGGAAAGATGCTATTTGGTGCTATCCGTCCACCTCTCCGAAGATGCCAAGTTGATTTATGACACCATATATCGAAGGTTTAAACGGATGCGGCCGATGTAGCAGACTTCGTCAGATTCCCCCTCGTTGAGGGGTTTTTGATTGTGGGGACGCTCTTCCCTGCAGGCGCAAGCCCCTACAGTTAATTACGCTACCGCATCGTGGTAACAACTTTCTCCTTCTCCATATGGTCACTTCGTGTCGTGGGTATTTGTTTTGTTTTTGGTTGCCCGTGGATTGTATACGGAGACTAATTTATGTCGTCGCCTGTAGGACGTGGATTAGTCCAAATCCGTATTTTCTTAGATTTGGGATTAGGGGTTGGGTTTAAGGATACGTTAGGCTCGTTTGAGACTAAAATCAACTTAAACGTTTGTTAAGGATACGTTAGTCTAATTTCAGACTAAGATCAACTTAACGGGATCGTTTAGATCCAATAAGAGAGCATTTGGGCTCAATTGTTTAACTTAGAGACATTGCGGTCGATTACCAGTTTAAGGACATGGTGGTCCATTACCAGTTTAAAGACATGGTGGTCCATTACCAGTTTAAGGACATGGTGGTCCAATATTAAGGACATCATAGTCCTTGAGTATAAAGACATCACAGTCAAGGTTAAGGACGTCATAGTCCATGAGTTTAAAGACCTCACAGTCAAGGTTAAGGACGTCATAGTCCGTGAGTTTTAAGACCTCACAGTCAAGGTTAAGGACATCATAGTCCGTGAGTTTAAAGACCACACAGTCAAGGTTAAGGACATCATAGTCCGTGAGTTTAAAGACCTCACAGTCAAGGTTAAGGACATCTAGTCCGTGAGTTTAAAGACCTCACAGTCAAGGTTAAGGACATCATAGTCTGTGGGCTTAAGGACCCCACAGTCCAGTTTAAAAACGTCATAGTCTATGAAATGTATGGTTGTCGGGACCCGTCACCTCTCTGAAGACGTTGAAGGATTACAACGACAAATATCAGAGGAGTTCAGAGATGTACCCTTGAACAAAGTTGATTGGAAGACCTGTAGTCCAATTTGGAACTAAGATCAATTAATTAGATTATGAGTATATTGGCTCAGTTAAATCTGAATTGAGGACTTATGGCCAATTTGGGCTAAGTCTAATTAAGTTTGAAATGTTATCCCTTTGTTGGCCTGTTGAACATTTGTCTGGGTTCAGCCCCTCATTATTTAGCAATGCTAAACAAGAGTTTGGAGGCTCTGTTAACATTTTGTCTTTGAGTATTAAACATTATAGCTCTGGATTTTAAGGCTAATTTGAAGGGGATATTTGCCTCTGGAAGAATTACCCAATTTGGGCTAGATTGGTTTTAAAATAGTGTTAAACACTAGAAGATATTTGGCGATCATGTGTTCCCACGTGATGCGCTTTAAAACAGTGTTAAACACTGGAGACAAAATACTCAAAATAGTGTTAAACACTAGAAAGGAAGGGGTCACGCGGGGTCACGTGAGGGTACCCAAAGGTGGGGCCAGATCTCCTTTACTCTGTTCTGCAGATAAGTGTTAAACACTTTTGCTCTTTTGGCCATCACGCGTTGGCACGTGATGGATGTTTGTGCGCTGATTATTAAAGCTTTATCAAGGGGTCACGTGGTAACACGTGAGAGTGCCCAAGTTAGAATCTGCCTTTGCTTTTATTCTCGTTGTTTTGGAGGTCACGTGGGAGCACGTGAGGCGTTGCCTCGGAGCTAATTCCTTCTCATTTTGGGGGATCTTTTCAGGGGTCACGTGGGGACACGTGACCTTAGTCTTTTGCATGCATGGAGATTTTTCAAGTCTCTTTATTTTTAAGAATTAAATTCTCTGTAGGGTTAAACCTTAATTATGATTTTGGAGGAATTAAATTCCTATTATGAAATAATTAAATTCTTATGTAGGGTTAAACCCTAATTTCTTTTTATGGGAATTAAATTCCCATACATGTAAAAGAATTAAATTCTTGTATAGGGTAAAACCCTAATTTCATTTTAGGAGGAATCAAGTTCCTGTAAATTTGAGAGAATTAAATTCTCAATTAGGGTTAAACCCTAGTTTTGTCCATCTTGAAGGAATTAAATTCCTGTAATTTGGGAGAATTAAACTCTGATATAGGGTTAAACCCTAGTTTTATTTTGGAAGGAATTGAATTCCTATGAATTGAAAGAATTAAATTCTCTAAACTCAATTCCCCCTCTAAGTTTTGGATCTGCATGGAAAAATCTCAACCCGATGAGAATTAAATTCTCAACCTATGGGGAGATTTGCTTCTGCAGACCTTCAACTAGAGAAAGAACTAAGTTCTTTTGCAGAAGAGTTAAACTCTTAGATTAAGAATTAAATTCTCTTTTGTCTTGTGAAGCTTTGATCCCTTTTCTTTTTCTCACCTAGGGTTTTCTTTCTTGAGAATTAAATTCTCTTTCCTTTTCTCTCTGCTATTTGCCTTTGGAAAATTTCAAGATCCCAAAAATTCTTCCTATTTCTCCTCTCCTTGGCTCCTATTTATAGGAGAAGGAAAAGAACCAATTTGTTTAGTAAATCTTTCATTGAAAGATTTTGTTTGTTTTTGTAACTAACATGATCTCAGTGAATTTTATTCACCATTGGATTTTTAATCCAAAAGATATTCTGTTTGTTATTTCTGGTGAAATTTAGGGAAATCTTTCCTTGTCTAAAATCTTTCCATAAATTGATGATTTTTAATCATCCTTGGATTTTTAATCCAACGGTTCCCCATAATCCTTTTTCGTTTGGAAAGATTTAGATAAATTTAGAATTAAATTCTATTAAGTTATAAGGCTTTCAAAGCCTGGCACGTGCTGGCACGTGACCCTTGGTCACGTGTGAGCACGTGACCCCCAATTAGGTCCTCCTTCAGCCGTTTGTTTTCATTTCTGTTTGATGAGAATTTAACCATCACGTGTCAACACGTGACCATTGGTCACGTGTGAGCACGTGATACCTCATTGAGCTAATTCCTGATTTTTAGAATTAAATTCTATTAAGTTATAAGGCTTTCAAAGCCTGTCACGTGCTGGCACGTGACCCTTGGTCACGTGTGAGCACGTGACCCCCAATTGGGCCCTCCTTCAGCCGTTTGTTTTCATTTCTTTTTTATGAGAATTTAACCATCACGTGTCAACACGTGACCATTGGTCACGTGTGAGCACGTGATACCTCATTGAGATAATTCCTGATTTTTAATCAGGAAACAGTCTCGTCTCAATGTTCTCATCCAAATAGCGGGAATAAAATATGGTTGCTTTATCAAGAAGATAACCTTGCATGATAGAACCCTCTGGTCGATTTTTATTGTGTATATACTTTTTAAGAGTGTAGAGGTACCTAAAAAAAATATGTTGAATAAATAAATACGGGCTTACAGGACAACAATAATTTAAAAAATTGCGCGAAACAAAAAATTCCACGTACCTCTCGACGGGATACATCCATCGATATTGTACCGGTCCGGCTAACTTAGCCTCAGTTGCAAGATGAACCGTCAGGTGTATTATGATATCGAAAAATGACGGTGGGAAAATACGCTCAAACTTGCAAAGTATCAACGCAATAGAATTTTCTAGTTTATCCAGCGTCACAACATCCAGTGTTTTAGCACATAACTCTCTGAAAAAACAACATAGGTCGTTGATTACTAGACCAACCGATTCGGGGAGAGAAGTCCTGGGGGCTAATGGAAGAAAGTGCTCCACGATAACATGGTGATCATGACTTTTCAGTCCATCGATCTTGCCTTTCACAATTTTTATCTTCTTGCTGAATGATCCTGAGAAACCTGTGGGAACTTTCAAATCATGCAACACCTGCAGGAATCTTTTTTTCTCCGGTTATGACATATGATAAGCGGTATTGGGAAGTACAAACTTGCCTGGTTTACCCGCTACCGGTTTAGGATGCAATTCACTTCTTATTTCCCAGTCCTGTAGATCCATCCAAGCATTCAGTTGGTCTTTCGATTTCCCGTCTTTACAAAGAAGCAGGTTGAGTATGTGCTCTGATACTCCCTTCTCTATATGCATGACGTCCAGACAATGACGCACTAAATTTGTTGACCAGTACGGAAGCTCGAAGAAAATGCTTAACTTGTTCCAGAATGGTGGTTTGATCTGTTTTGTCGGATCCATCCCGAAGGTCACATTATTGTAACCATCCCACTGAACAGTCATGTCCTCTCCGGAAAATGGGGCTGGAGGTCTAAGAACCTCCTGATGACCATCAAAGTGAACAGCGTCTAACCTGTAGGGGTGGTCTAGAGGCAGGAAACGTCGATGGCCGCAATAACAAACCTTCCTGCTAAAATTCAAGAATTTCGATGTTGTGTGTTGATGGCAATGAGGACATGCTTTGTGACCATGTACGGACCAACCTGATAGCATTCCATACGCAGGAAAGTCATTAATTGTCCACATTAAAGCCGCACGCGGTATGAAGGTTGTATTTGTGTTTGCATCGTAAGTCTTTACACCATCAATGAACAAAGATTTTAACTTCTCGATCAGAGGTCGGAGATAGACGTCGATATTGTTTCCCGGTGAATTTGGTCCGTCGATAAGAAGAGGCATCAT
This sequence comes from Agapanthus africanus, assembly GCA_030015575.1. NCBI lineage: Eukaryota > Viridiplantae > Streptophyta > Magnoliopsida > Asparagales > Amaryllidaceae > Agapanthus > Agapanthus africanus. Next base: position 82,028,160 of record CM057340.1, on the reverse strand, counting down.
AAAGTATGATTGGTCCATAACCAACCAAGGCGACAGATTATAAATTATCATTACAACGGGCCTTATGCTATGACTTCCAGCCATATAGTTGAATGGGCAGAAGCCATCACTAGCCAGTCCGAGCCTGACATTGCGAGGATCGCTACTGAATATTGCGTGCCTCCTATAGAAATCCTTCCATGCCGGTGAATCTCTTAGATGGCTCATTTTTCCATCTTCACTTGGAGGAGCACGGTGATGTCAAATCATTGTCTCGGCTGTTTTCTTGCACCTGAATAGCCTCTGCAGACTCTGTGTTATGGAAAAGTATCGTGCTATCTTGACAGGTATATCGGGCTTCTTATCAGAATCTTTCGGCTTATACATGGCCTCTCCGCATGTTGGACACTATTTCAAATCTGAATTCTCTTTCCGGTACAACACGCAATTTTTAGAACATGCTTGAATCTTCTCACACTTCAGACCCAAACCAGACATCATTTTCTGGGCTCCGTACCAGCTGTCGGGCACGTTATTTCCCGGGGGCATAGAATCTTTCAAGAATGAAAGAAGCATTGTGAATGACTTGTTGCTCCATCCATTTAGGCACTTAATCTGGAAAAGTTGGACGAACCATGAGAGGGTGGAATACTTTGCATTCTCGTAAATTGGTTTTCTAGCATCATTCATGAAATTTTCATATTTATCCGCACGCGGTCCTTGACCGGAAGGAATGTCATCTTCGGTACGAATAGATTCACCTAGGGCAACCTCTACCATATCCTCCATTTCTTCTGATGGAAAGAAATTACCATCTTCTTCTTCTGCCGCATTACCGTCTTCTCCTTCTTCTCCTACCGCATTATCGTCTTCTCCTTCTTCTTCTGCCGCATTACTGTGTTCTTCCCCTTCCCCGTAATATAGCCACGTTGTATAAAGTCTAGTAAAACCATATTTTACGATATGAAGCTCTGCCAATTCTACCTTCTGCCAGTACTTATTCCCACATCTATCGCACGGGTAGAGAATCTTCTCTATCACGATCTTATTATGTGCGCGTGCAAATTCAATAAAAGCAGCAACTCCTGCGACAAACTTAGGTTGCATATATTGTTGCCAATCCACATACATCCAGTCCTTAACTCTGACATACTCATGGGCCATGTTAGACTGTATAACATATAAATTGTAGGTTATGATGACTATATTGAGAAATCTAAGAACGGGATGGTTACTGACAAAGGAGAAAATCCGTGTATATGCTTTGTGTGTGCGTTTGTCGTTGAAAAGAATAAATTATCGATGATCAAAGTTAGATTTGAGGATACTCATGTATGAGAATATGAAAGTTTCATATTATCATCGAATATCATATATTGGTTTTAACTTGAACATCTTGAATCACTCTCTAATGATGCGTTTGTTGTGTATTCTTGTTGTATGTATGTGTTTCAGCTATCGGGGGTAAGGCTTCTATCCCATTAAGAATGTATAGAGCGAACACCCATTCGCTTGTGCTTTCAACCGTTTCGAGTAAATTTCGGCAGCACCTCCCCACTGCTCTCCGAGTACACTGTAATAGAATAGATAATTATTTCAAAACTGTGAAACAACGTTGAAATGAACATCTAATTTATTTTTGTACATGGAGAACCAGCGGAAAGGTACCGATGAAATATCTCGAAACGGATGAAAACACAAGTGAATGAAGGTGTTTTCTTTATACATTCTTAACTTGTCCACACGGGGCAAATCTATCGGTTATCATACGATTGAATCTTCTCGTCACATAGACTACGCGACGGTTGTTAGTATCGAGCTATACCGTCCGATAATTAACAATCTTCGTATAGTTCTATGTCACAACGAATATCGAACGTATGTTAACCGATAGACGGGGACTAAGTGGCGCTTTGAGTTTCATATATGAGTATCGATGAGAATATGAAAGTTTCATATTATCATCGAGTATCATATATTGGTTTTAACTTGAACATCTTGAATCACTCTCTAATGATGCGTTTGTTGTATATTCTTGTTGTATGTGTGTGTTTCGGCTATCGGGGGTAAGGCTTCTATCCCATTAAGAATGTATAGAGCGAACACCCATTCGCTTGTGCTTTCAACCGTTTCGAGTAAATTTCGGCAGTACCTCCCCGCTGTTCTCCGAGTACACTGTAATAGAATAGATAATCATTTCAAAGCTGTGAAACAACGTTGAAATGAATCTATCTTTGTACACGGAGAACCAGCGGAAAGGTACAGACGAAATATCTCGAAACGGATGAAAACACAAGTGAATGAAGGTGTTTGCTTTATACATTCCTAACTTGTCCACACGGGACAAATCTATCGGTTATCATACGATTGAATCTTCTCGTCACATAGACTACACGACAGTTGTTAGTATCGAGCTATACCGTTTGATATTTAACAGCCTTCGTATAGTTCTATGTCACGACGAATATCGAACGTATGTTAACCGATAGACGGGGACTAAATGGCGCTTTGAGTTTCATATATGAGTATCGATGAGAATATGAAAGTTTCATATTATCATCGAGTATCATATATTGGTTTTAACTTGAACATCTTGAATCACTCTCTAATGATGCGTTTGTTGTGTATTCTTGTTGTATGTGTGTGTTTCGGCTGTCGGGGGTAAGGCTTCTATCCTATTAAGAATGTATAGAGCGAACATCCATTCGCTTGTGCTTTCAACCGTTTCAAGTAAATTTCGGCAGCACCTCCCCGCTGTTCTCCGAGTACACTGTAATAGAATAGATAATCATTTCAAAGCTGTGAAACAACGTTGAAATGAATATCTAATCTATCTTTGTACACGGAGAACCGGCGGAAAGGTACCGACGAAATATCTCGAAACGGATGAAAACACAAGTGAATGAAGGTGTTTGCTTTATACATTCCTAACTTGTCCAAAAGGGGAAAATCTATCGGTTATCATACGATTGAATCTTCTCGTCACATAGACTACACGACGGTTGTTAGTATCGATCTATACCGTCCGATATTTAACAACCTTCATATAGTTCTATATCACGACGAATATCGAACGTATGTTAACCGATAGACGGGGACTAAGTAGCGCTTTGAGTTTCATATATGAGTATCGATGAGAATATGAAAGTTTCATATTATCATCGAATATCATATATTGGTTTTAACTTGAAAAACGTGTCGTTGAAACAAATTATTGTTCTCCACCTTACACTCTCTTAACAATGGTACATGCATTAAACAACATGTAAAAGCTACCTATAACAACTCTAAATTTTCACCTGTTGGGTTCAACAAAAAGGTTTTTGATATAACAAACACAACCTTCCTCAATTTTTTTGGAGACATAAATCAAGGATAAAATAGATTTCAGATGGTGATAAAAATACCAAATTCTTTCATTGTTGGGTTAATGTCAGAAGATGTCAAAATAGAATTACAAAGTTGCAAAATGTAGAAGGCATTTGTTTTGAGAAGCCTAAACAGATTGTTCATATGGCAGCTTCTCATTTTGAAAAAGCTTTTACTTCACAAAATATAAATGCAGAATTTGATTGCAGACATATCATTTCTAATATGATTTCAGACATATCAGGTTTACGGTTAGAGCCTAGGGTTAATTTGGGTTAATTAGAAGCTCGGGTTAATTTTGGTTAATTATTGATAATTTGAAAGGGTTAGGATGTTGGTTAGGGTTAATTAGGTTAATTTGGGTAAGTTTACTTGAAACTACGCATTCTGCCTATATGAATGATTAAGTTTGTATAATCTTCACACATGTGTTTTCATGTATGCTGGCCATCTTGAAGGTGCATGTAATATTTTTATTTTCCTCTCAAATTCTAATTTGCATATATCATGAAATCTTGCCCCTGGGAAAATGTTTAGGTTTAGGATTAGAGTCCAGTATCCACTCCAGTTTATTGCAGAACCAAGCAAAATTGTTGAATCAAGACTTGCGTTACACACTCACCATTTTGACTCTTCCACTCTCATATCTATAGGCACACCTTTTTTGTTAGTTATATGTATGCCCTAGAGGCCATTACTGTACATTGGATGTATATTGTAGTGGATGCTGGGACATATATAGGGAGGACTTTCTTGCTCGACATGATAGTATGCTATCTGGTTGAACTTTACCTTAACGTGTATACTGGGTGTCTCTCTGTTACATGTTGGTAAAGCCCCTAGGATGTGTACTTGACTACCTGGACTATGATGCGGATCATACTAGTGGGGACAGGGTAGTCCATAAATACATCCTTCAAGGTCCCTAGTCGTGGGTATATCGAGACGGGGCATCGATATACCAGAGTAGACTAGCGTATACCTTCTCGACCCATACAGATGGGCGATGGATGATCCCATATCCATTGGTGTTTGACATCAGAGATGATATACGGGTGCTCAGTGGAGACTGGATACACTGGACGGACTCGCCGAGAACTCCCAGATGGTATTATACCTTACGTCAGATGGCAGTTCTCTGGTGACACTGGTACAGAGCAGTCTGTTGACCCGAGATCGTCATAGAGTCTTGTGTAGTTCCCACTGTGCTTTGATTTCCACCTTACCACGTCCAAGAGGGCGTGCAAAACGGTGGTTTTTGGGTACAGTCCCGAGTCACATGGAGGCAATGAGCGATAGGAGGGGATTCGTCTCTCCCGGTATAGGGAGTTGATGTTGTGCTGTGTTCGATTGGCTATAACCGGAAATCCCTGGCCAGGGTTGCTGAGATTTACTGGTAAATGTTACCAGTAGTTTCTCGAATTGTTATAGACCTCATATCGACACGACTTATCGAGCTATTGGGGTCTGACGTTTACCACCCCTAGGCGAGATATGCGACATATCAGACGATCAGACCGGACTGTACGGTAAGTGTTACTGGTTGGATTCACAGGAGTATGAGCGGGCTTGCTCGTCGATCTTCTGATCGCTCAATACCCGGGTGGCCGTTACGTTTAGCAGACCGCTTGCGGCTTGTGGGTGCTTGATATGATCATCATCTGCTACCGGCGTATTGACGAGTCTTTAGAGTCCTACACAGAGGTTTCCTGGCTCAAGCGAAACGAAATAGGAGCGCATATGAGATATGTGCGGGACCGAGAATAATGCGTGTATGTGATACCGTATTCCATTCTCGTGATTTGTAACATTGATCGGTTATATGCGTTATAGCCGGGTTATCGGATCAAGTGTTGATTCGATAAGTTGTTACTATTGATATTAGTCGGTTATATGCGATATGACCGAGTCGTTAAATCAAGTGTTGATTTAATGATTTAATGTATAATTATATATTTGATATATCACTTTACATTAACTAATATAGGTTCACTTAAAAAAAAGGATTTTCTCACTTGATGTGCACATTGTATATATGATATACTTTTGTGCATTTGATTGTATCATGTTTGATGATACATGATAGTTTGGTGTATGGTTTAAACCATGGTTGGTCAATGGTTAGGGTTTCTTTTGCTTCATTTACTTGTTTATTTATTCATTTATTTATCCATTTTGTTTATTTTTAGCAAAAGAAAATGATGAAGAGAAAATGGTGGCTTTCTTTGTTTGTTTTTGAAGCTTCTTGAAGTTTTGACCAAGTGACCATTTTGTCTTCATGTTTAACCCTAACCCTTCCAATTAACCATGGTCTATTCTCTACACCTAATCATGGTTGCCATATGATAAGTATTGATTTTATTATTCATTTTAGATATACTTATCATATTATATTATCTTCTTCTTCATCTTCTTCTTCATGAAGAAACCTTGCTCCATCAATGGCAACTCTTGAAAATGAGTGAAAAATCCAATTCTAAAGTGAACCCACTTCCTATTTCTTCATCCTCTACCTCTTGCCAAGTAGTAGAGTGTGTTTTCTTCACAAGTTTCATGACTTGGTGAAGTGGGAGTTTGATCTTGTGATGCCTCGACGTAGATCATCTTCGGCACGAAGCCGACGACCTTGCCCGCCCATTTCTCCGATGAAGCCGACGCTAGAGCCCGGGATTCCATTTGGACAGCGAGGAGACTTCATTGCGGAGCTATGGAGGTGGAGGACCGGATCTACAAAGGTTGTATTTCCGTTCACTTAGTTTAGTTGTTAACTATTCGCTTTTGTCGCCTAAAATATCTAGTTAACGATCTAGTCTAGGGTTTCTCGGCACCGTAATTTTTGAAATTGGCATGGTTGATGCCTTGTGAGACCTCTTGAGAGTGCCTAGGAACCCTACATTTTTTTCAACCTAATAATAAGTTAGCAGCCAACACGTCGACATTCGCTCTAGTTAGAGTTTTTCGATAGCATCTCGCTCCTCGCTCCATGGCCAATATTCCTGTCATACATCAATCCATGGCCCACGCCGACAAACAAAGTGGGGGCACAGAGAAATGATGCTCTATATAGACTTACAAAGGGATTGATATGTACAGGGTCAACATGCATTATGCAAAGCGTTTTCCTAAAGTTGGGAAAATAAAAATATCCCCAACCCTAGCCCCAGCCCTAGCCCTAGCCGAACCCCAACCCTAACCCTAACCCTAACCCTAACCCCAGCCCTAGCCCCAGCCGAACCCCCAACCCCAACCCCAGCCGAACTCTAACCCCAACACTAAACCCCAACCGAACCCCAACCGATGCCTAACCCCAACCCCAACCGATGCCTAACCCTAACCCTCATCGGTACCCAAACCCTGAACCCTAGCCCTAAAATCATCAAAATTATATTTAATTGGAGATTTACTAACCTGTAGGCAGTGGAGGAGACGACGAAGATGCTCGATCGGTGGTCGACAACGCGCGCAATCGGCGACGAGGAAGAACGAGGGCGGTGGTGACGACGAAACGGAGGGCGGTGGCGACGACGAGAATGGCGACGAGAAAACTGCGACGCGGCGGGAACGAGAAATTTGGGAATTTTGGGAACGCGCGAGAGAGATGAGGCGTAGGGCATTTCTGTGCCTTTTTAATTAAATTCCCATTTATATGCCCCTACGGATTAGTCCGTAGGTCATTGGTTTGCGGCTCCGTAGAGGCAAACAACAAATTACGATTTAATATTTTTAAATTAAAACGTCGAGCACCGTAGGGACAACCGTCGGGCCCTACGGATTAGTCCGTAGGGCCAAAAAACATCTGCCCCTACGGATTAGTCCGTAGGGCCAAAAAACATCTGTCTCTACGGATAACATTATTTGTAGGGGCAACCCAATATTGCAGTAGTGTATGGACAAATTGGTTTTTCTTTTATTAACTTATTTTTTGTGATTGAAATTAACGGAGAATAAAAGAGAAACCAAGCGACATCGAATGAAGAATCTGTAGCCGTCGTCAGGTCCCGAACACGAATAAAAGAATTTGGCAATCCTATGTTAACGGATGCAACCGTACCTGCGCTAAAGCATCGGATCCCATCAGAACTCCATAGTTTAGCGTGCTTGGATAGGAGTGGAACTAGGATGGATGAGCTCCTAGGAAGTTCTCGTGTTGTATAACTCTTTTTGTTTTTTTTCCCATATTTTGGGAAGATGGAAACAAATTAAAGAATCACTCGTAACAATTTAATCTCCAGGTCACGAGTTTGATCCGCCGGACAGTAAATTCAGGTTCCATCGTTGCCAACACGAACACCAAAGTTGAATCAGCGTTAATCAAAAGGAATAAAATAAAATCTGATTTTCAAAATTAAAAAATAAAATAGAGAGCTGAGTTTAATTATTAAATTTCAATTCAGGATTTTTTCCCCTTCTAAAATACCTCTACCAAAACCCTAATAGTTCTAGCAATCTTCTCAAACCCTTAGCTTTTTGATCCTTTGCATCTTCGAAATGCAGTAACGCTAATTTGCTCGAATTCGAGAAATGAAATCGATAGGGCTCGAGGATCTCCCCAAATCGAAGGAATCGGCACCGTAAGTTCCATTCTCTTTAAGTTTCAACAGATCTCGAAGTAGATTGCTGGTAGAGCTAATCTGAGGTGATTTTGGATTCAAAGTTACTGTTTTGGTTTAGTTTTAATTATCAGTTGAAATTGGTTTCGGATACTTAGGTTATTTTAAGAAAAACTGATTCTGACAACATTGTGTCTTTCAAGATGAAGCGCTCATGTTATTTCCATAGCTTCAAGGTTAAGACAAAATGTATAAGATGGTACATATTGGCCATTTGTGTCTATTACAAAAGGTTTGATCCAAAATTAAGATGCAGTATCTTCGGACAAATTTATAACTATTGCTACAAATGGGTTAAGATAGAACACATCGATCACCATAATGGCAATTCTAGGATTAACAAAAAATTTCTATGACCATCTTCTGAGCTAGGGCTATTGCCCTGCTCAAGAATACTGTAGATGAAAATCAGTGAGAAATTAAAACGCGTGACTCATTTGTAACACGCATTCAGGGTCCTTGCTATTTTTACTTTATTGCTATTCCTGCTATCAAATCCAACGGCTGGAGATAGGATAAAACAGGGGGCTCCATAGGTTCGGTGTTTTTTTGATTTATGATCTAGAGCTAGGATCTTATAATAGCACCCAAATAGCAGAGAAATAATAGCAGAGTCCCCATGTCCTTGTAATACCCTTGAGATGATAATGTTCAGAAACTGGTAACATCATTTTATGCTTGGCTGTGAAGGTTTTTTTTATATAGCTAAACTGGAGGTTTACATGGTTTTGGATCGATTCAAGAAATTTGGATTACGGTGATAAATTATTAAATAATTCCTATAATGCAGTGCTAAATTCGGTTTACAACTCAACGGTGCTCTATAACGACTCAATCATGCTTGGTTGAGGTACTCGCGCCTTCTTTTTTTGATGCTGAAATTCAAAATAAGGTGCCATATCACTGGCTTGAAGTCTATGCTTAACTTGTTTGATTGGTAGCTCAACTTTGCATCCTATGCACACCGGAATAACCATGGAATTCCTGATATCTGATTTATTCTGGGTATATTATATGGGGCTATATCCTTGCATGCTTATTTAGCATGTCTTTTGGGTTTTCTTTATGCTGGTTCTAATTGACAGCCCTATTCATCTTTGGAATATAAAACTCTCATTGCTCTCTTTCAAAGTATTAAGATTGATTCTTACAATTTACAAGTGTGCATATAGTTTTGTCGATATATGGTCCAATTCTGATACATGATGTTAATTTTTTCAGAGACCATTTCACTATAGAAACCTATCATCTTCTCTTCCTCTCCTAGTTTAGAAGAATTTCGAAGATGCCAACTGGTCTTTTAAGGATTATGGAAACTCCTCTCTATTTCATAGTTTCCTTACCGGGAACTTAGCATTTATGTAGAGGCTTGATGCCATATCGACGACCGGTGATGAAACTTTCACAGTCCGTCATGAAACCGAAATTCATCTAATCCATTTTGATGGGAAAACTTGTAAATGATGCTGACAAGAGTCAAGTTCACTGATGGGACTATGTTTTGGCGTCTTGTGCACTAGTTATCAAACTTTGATGGCTAAATTGTATAAATATACCCATGAACTTTTCTCTTTTGTGTGATTGATACCATGAACTTTAAAAATTAGAGATAACTACCGTGAACTATTTTTTTGGAGACCCTATGTCGTTAAATTTTGTTATATTTTGACCGTCATACCCTTCACTCTGTTTTAACATTTTACTATGAAAAAGACAGTAAATTAACACAAAAAATAGCGATCACAAACTAAAATCACCGAAAAGTTAGTAATTAGAATGCAATTTGAGATAGGAGAAGCAATGATTGAGTGGGTGGCATCAGATCGAAGGTCAAAAATGAATGGAGGAAGGATATAACGAGAACTATGGATGAAAAGATCAAGCTCTAAGGATTTAATCAATTTTATAGCTGAACATAAAAGATCCAGAGGTTTGGGATTTTGAAATTTTGTGATTTAGGGTTTGGTGGCTTAAAGACTTGAAAAGTTGGGGATTCTAAAATTTGATGATTTAGATATTCAAGGGTTTATACATTTTGAGATCTAGAGATTTTGGGGTAATAGATTTAGTGATTTATGGTTTCAAGATTTGGGGATCCAAGGATCAGGTTGTATAGGGATATAGTGATTCAAAGGTCTTAAAATGATGGGTTGGGTAAGATTGGTTGAGGAAGATGTAGAGGAGTTTGGTATTTAGAAATTTGGAGAGTTAGATCTTTAGAATTGAGATTTATGGAATTTGTTAGTTTAGGGATTAAAGAGTTTGAGGATTTAATGATTCAAAGTGTTTGAATGGATGTGTTAAAGAAAATAATGAACAGGGACAACAAGGAAAGGAGGGAAGAGGAAGAAGATAGGAGTAAAATGGTCAAAACACGTCATTTTTAGATGATGTCACCGTTTATTTTAACGTGTGTAGACTTTTCAATACTTAATGGTACTTTTTCGCAATTAGGGCTGATAGTTCGTGGTACTTTCCTGTAATTAAATTAGTTCATGGTATCAATCGCACAAAAGGCGATAGTTCATGGATATATTTATGCAATTTAGCCAACTTTGATGGATTCGGATTCTGATACGGATACATGACACGATATGTGTTCGATACGGATATGTTGCCTTGATGAAGAATTCATGCAAAATAGATTGGAACTCTAAATTTAAATAGTGTGCAATATGCAATTAAGAAAATGGTGAAATATGGGCAATTGGCTTTGTTGTTAATAAGCAAAATTGCACGAAGCCTCTCTCACTTTTGCCGGTATAACAGTGGTAAATGACCAATAAATAAATAAATATAAGTCTAAGGTGTTTTTGGAACAAAAAGTTACGTCATCATGAAATAAACAACTTTAATTTATGGAATGAGTATGTGAGAACAGCTTTACATAATATGGGAAAAAACAACTTCTTTCCCCTATGGAGGGAGTTAGAAAAACACATCTTTCCAAAACAAAGGTTGGTATCCTGTTATGTGGGGGGAAATGAGGTAGATTTTCTGCAAATTGCTTCTATTCTTATATGTCTTTCGAACAGTTTGGCAGGTTGTCCACCTAGTTTAATATCTAGGTGCTTCCGTGTAGAACATAAGCAGTCTAATGGGAACACGATACTCCGGGAACATGACAAATTAGTTAGCATGATTGGAGTTGCCAGCGTCGGTCATTTGATAACTGTTATCTGGTTGGAGTTATTAGGTAACCCAAAACTCATCATGAATTGGAATCGGTAGTTAGCAAATTTTTGTTAGGCGTCCTATTTTTATATCTTTAAATAAATTGATGGACCTGTAAATTTGAGGTTATAATATTTTCCTTATTTGTCTACTGCAAGTTGCATATCTATTACTGAAATATCCTGACCAATTTGCGTTGGGGTCAAATATGATTGCCAAGCTTCCCCAACATAACCAACATCCAATCCAATCCTACTTTTCTTCATTATATAAATGGTGGAAATGGTCTAGCAGAGCCTGAGGGCGTCCTATCCATATGAACAAATAACCTTTGGAATTTGTCTCTACCTGGTTTTTTTTCACTCTGACTTTGTACAAGGTATTATTAGGATGCTTCTTGCTTAGATTAGGTGTCAGATCAAATTAACAGCTCAAAAGATTTTGGTTATAAGAGTGCATGCTAATTAATTGTGTCCATTGATGAATCTTGTTGCTTGATGTAGTTATGCAATGTATTATGTACTACATAGAAAGGGTTGCTTGTTTGTTGAATTTATTTTCACTATGATATTTCAGAATACTTGGCTGACAGCATGTGGGGTGGGGGGGGGGGGGGGGCAAAACTTATTTACAATAGGAACTATGAAGTGTGAATTGAAACAACTTGCATGCTGCTGTTTCTGGAATTAAACATCTTCATGTACAAATAGCTCCACAAGATCAATCTCACCGCCTGTTCCTTTTAATTTATACATCAGTCCCCTTTGTTCTCAGTTCCAACATTTCATGTAGGTATTGAAAAAATAGTCCTAGAGGGGGGGGGGGGGGGGAATAGGACTATGCTAGTAATATACCCACATTAAAAATCTCACACTTGCAACAAGATATCACAATTGTAAAAGGTTACACAAAAAGACAGCCAATATGAGAAAGGTGTAAGCAAGACTACAAGTGTAAATAATAAGCATCGAGCAAGAACAATGAGTAAATAGAGCAAAAGAGATATAGCATGCAATTTCTAAGTAAATGAAATGATAGGAGAAAGAGAAATTGCAAACGCAAACATCGAGGTTTTTAAAGTGGTTCGGGCGGTTCCCTAGTGCACTTTCTTTGAGCCCGCAAGCTCGTTCCACTAAACACGTCCCCTCGGAGACAAACACGTTGCGCACCTGCAACCCTTACAACCTCGCTTTTGGCGGAGGCCCAACCAACATACACGTCACTCGACACATGAGTGACTCTTCTCTCTACAAACATGTCTTCTCATAGACAACACGTTGCTCGCCACTACGAACAACACAAACGTCACGCTACCGGTTGGGGTCGAATTTTACAACTCACTCTTCTCTCTTACAAAGACACTTTTGCCCTCAAGAGTTCTCATAAAAAGAAAAAGAAAATTAAAAGCAAAATACTCTCAAAAGAGTTTCTATCAAAGCTCTCTAATATTCGAGAAGTATGGAATATCAAATCATAGCTCTTGATGCTTTTGTGTGTGAGAGAGTGAAGATTTAATCAAAATGAAGATTTTGCTCTCATAAGAAAAGAGATGATCACTTGAGATGGTCAAGTTTAGTTTTTCAAAGTGATTCCCAAGAAAAATGTCAAGGAAAAAGCATTTATAGCATTTGGAAAGAAACTGAAGGGTTACGCTAGCGCCCCGGCCAACTTCCGTGGCCAAATGCGGAACAAAAATTTTACAACGATCATAAACTTGACGCTAGAATAAACCTAAACCGGATCTTTAACCATAAACCTAGTTAGCAAATTAGGGTTCTATCTACTATGATAGAATGTATACCTAAAGAAAACAAGTCCTTCGGGTCTTCGATCATCTCCTTAAACTCCTCGATGGAAGTATGGATCGTGCTTGAACTTCGGCCTCCTTATGTCAACGATGATCCACCCGAGAGTTCCAACCTTGAGCTAAACCTCCAATTTGAGATAACTAGAATACTTAGCTTACTAATCTAAGTAGACTAAAGTAAATAGAGTGTGATTTAGAGTAGCTTAGTCTCACTAAACCCTTGATTCTCAACACATGAGACACTAGGGTTTTGAGAGGAAGAAGAAGAGAGCAAGCTTGAAGAAAGAGAAAGTATTTGTGATAATGATAATTGATAAATGGCATGGCTCCTTGATATGATAATAAGCATGGCATGAAAATAATATTTTAACAAAAATATCTTGGTCTCAAAATATCTCATCAAAATATCTAGAGTCAAAGAGTCCACCCAAGTCAAAATGTCAACCCAAGTAGCCAAGTCAAAATGGCAACATAAGTAGCCATGCCATAAATATTATCATTTACCAAAATTAACATAGTCTTTTCTTTATCTCATATGTGTTTTGACCAAGTCAATGGTCAAAACCCTAATGAGGTATCTCTTTCTATACCCCCTCTCATCCGTATATACATACCCACATCCGTGTTCCGAGAAACACGAATACAATGAGACGAAGCTAATCCAATAATCAAATACTAGGATCCAGCTTATACCAAAGCCCACTTGTATTGTCCACTCGAACACCTCACGCGCACAAGTACATGTATGTGATCGAACCCCGTCGTAAAACCATACGACTTCTACTCGTTTTGCCCGAAGCTGGGAAACCCTCTGTGTGGGACTCTAAAGACTCGACAGTACTCTGGCAGTGGGTTTAACCACAAACACGTCAGTGGCACTAGTTGTGCGTCACGGCTACCCAGATATCTGTCGATAAGAAGGTCGACGAACAAGCTCATCCAAACTCCTACTGAGCCTATCTATGACAATCTTTGTACAGTCCGGTCTGTTCGTCTAATAGTATCGCATATCGGGTCTAGAGAGTAGTAAAACGTCAGACCCTTAATAGCGGTATAAGTCATGTCGGAGTGTAGCCCAGAACATCCGGAAAAACTACTGGAACACCTACCAGTAAATCTCACTTGTCCTGGCCAGAGACTTTGTGTAATGGCTCTCCAAACACAGCGTGATATCAACCCCCAATACCGGGAGAGACGAATCATGTCTAACCGCCACTGCCTCCAAGTGCTTCGAGACTGCACCCAATTACTACCTGTTTGCCCGACTCAATAGAGCCGTGGTAGGGTAGCAATCTAAGAACAGTGGGAATACACTTGAGACGAAGTAGCAGTGTCAAGTCAACGGACTAAGCTGTACTCATGTCACCTGGGAACTGCTACCTGACGATAGGTATAATACCAACCAGCAGTACCCGACTAGTCCGTTCAGTGTAACTCATAACCCAATAAGCACCTGCATACTATCTTCAGTACGACGTACTGATGGCTGTGGGACAAACCATCTCCCCTGTTGGGATGAGAAACGTATACACTAGTCTACTCTGGAGTATCGATGCCCTATCTCGATAATATTACGACTAGGGACCTGTATAAGGATGTGCTTATAGACTATCCAGCCCCCACTAATGTGATCGCCATCACAACGCTGGTAGTCAAGCAGAGATCCTAAAGGCTCCATCAATATGTATTAGCGATATGTTAAAAAAATATATACACATATTAAGATAGATACAAACCAAGTAACATACTACTATATCGAGCAAGACTATCGTCAATCCGTGTATATATCCCAAGTTTCCAAAATATAATATACAAACTAGTACTATACAATAATGGCCTTTATGGTATACATATCCAACAATCTCCCACTTGCACTAAAGGCCAGTAATTGGTGTACCGCATACCCAACGTCTGCACTAAGGCCAGCTGTTGGCATACCGCATACCCAATAGCTTAAAAGTTGCTCGAACTGTGCTTGAGGGAGGGCCTTTGTGAATAGATCCGCCGTGTTATCTTTAGTGTCCACTCTCCGTACCTCGATCTCCTAGCGATCAATGATCTCCCTGATCAGGTGATACTGCCTTAAGATGTGTCTGGATTTTTGATAGGACCGTGGTTCCTTTGCTAAAGTTATAGCCCCATTATTATCGCAATACAAAGGTATTAGGTCAACAATGGACGGAACCATCTGAAGTTCACTAATGAACTTCATCCAGACCGTCTCTTTTGCGGCATCGTTTGCAGCAATGTATTCAGCCTCCATCATCGAGTCTGCGATTGTGTTCTGTTTGGAACTCCTCCAACACACCATCCCTCCGTTGAGGGTAAACACAAAACCCGAGACAGATTTGCTGTCGTCCTTGTCACTCTGGAAGCTTGAATCAGTTAAGCACTCGACCCTGAGGTCTCCATTACCGTAAACCAGGAACATCTCCTTAGTCCTTCTCAGGTACTTGAGAATGTTCTTCACTGCCGTCCAGTGGTTCTCACCTTGGTCTGACTGATACCGGCTCACCACGTTTAGAGCGTAAGGTACATCTGGTCTTGTACATAGCATCGCTTACATTATACATCCTACCGCCGAAGCATAGGGTATAGTGTTCATGCGAACCCTCTTCTCGTCAGTCTTGGGAGATATCTTCTTAGAGAGGGTGATTCCTTGCAATACGGGTATACTACCGCGCTTGGAATCTTCCATACTAAATCTCTTTAGTACGGTCTCTATGTACCTGGACTGCAAAAGTCCCAGTAATCTCTTGGATCTATCTCTGTAGATCTTGATCCCCAGAATGCACGAGGCATCACCCAGGTCCTTCATGGAGAACCGCTGTGACAAGAATAGTTTGACCGATTGTAGCATAAGAATGTCATTTCCTATCAAAAGAATGTCGTCCACGTACAAGATTAGGAATACGACAGTTCGTCCTACAATCTTCTTATAAATACAAGGCTCATCCTCATTCTTGATGAAGTCAAATTCCTTGACTGTTTCATCAAAACAGATGTTCCAGCTCCGCGATGCCTTCTTCAATCCATAAATGGTTTTAAGCAACTGGTACACCTTCCCGCTGCTCCCACTGTCTACAAAACCTTCTGGCTAATCCATATAAACGCACTCTTCCAAACTGCCGTTTAGAAAAACCGTTTTTACGTCCATCTGCCAGATCTCATAGTCATGGAAGGCGGCAATGGCAAGTAGGATCCGAATGGATTTGAGCATAGCCACTGGAGAAAAAAATTCATCATAGTCCACACCAGGTTTTTGACAAAAACCTTTTGCAATGAGTCTAGCCTTATAGGTTTCCACCTGCCTATCTACACCAAGTTTCCTTTTGTAGATTCATTTGCATCCAACGGGTTTTACCCCAGGTGGAGCAATATCTAAGGTCTACACTTTATTGGTGTACATGGACTGTAACAACTCCAATTTTTGTATACATAAATTTTTGATTTAAATTTGAAGTATACTTGAAGTATTTAATGTTACTGTTATCACTTTAAATATCTATTTTCCCACAATAATTACAAGAAGGAGCTTGTTGCTCATTGGTAATACCTTGCACTGCTGAACCAAGCCACCAAAGTTCGAATCCCATGCCCCACATTATTTTTAGATTATTTTTCTTTTAAAATTCTTGGAAGCCCAACAGTCCACAGGCCATAACTCCCAAAAGATGAACTGAACCCTAAAAAGTGAGTATACCATGAGCTACATCAGAGGACCCCGCACCCGACGATCGCCGGACTCGGCCGGGATCGGCCGAGTCGGCCGGCGCTGCCGGCCGGACGGCCGAGCCACCAAAACGAAAAAGTCGCCTTTTCGTCTTCTTAACTCCCCTGTTTACTTCATTTTAATGGATCGGTTCTCAAATGTTAATTACACCCAATTTAATACAAATTTTAATGATTTTTCTTTAATTTTTACAATTTTTTTAAAAATAAAAACTTTTCATCTACCCTACCCTAGCCTACCCTATAAATAGACCCCCTACCCTTTACCCTCTCATCCCAAAACCCTAGGTTTACTCTCAAAATTTCTACAAGAAAGGTGCGCTTTGAAACCGAGTTCACGGCGAATCGCTGACGGAATTCCGGCGACGTTTCTTTGAAACAACGGGCGACGAAACAACACCTCGGCCACTCATCTAGTTCCTCTATACTCTTTAGTATAGATCGAAACCCGTAAGTCCCATTCTTTCCTTCTTTCTACTCTTACAATACGGAATTTCGAAACCCGATGGAAATCGGAACAAACCGATTTCCGATTCGGTTTTTCTATAAAATCTCACTTGTCACTAATTGCATAATACCTAAACTTATCCATGTTGACTATTAATCACATAACAACTAATTTGGACAAAGTTTCGCACATGAAATGATAACTTTTGCAATATCGTATTCTTTTTCACATTAATACCATAATGTTTATTTTTCTTCTTCTAATCAATTCAATCATTCATAAACACCTTCATCTTGACCACTAAACTTGTAAAAATCAATTTGAATAAGTTTTCACACATGAAATGATAACCTTTTCAATTTACCGTATTTTCACTTTAATACCATGAAGTTTCAATTTCACATTTAACCCCTTAACCTTACTATACAATTAAAGTAGAGCACAAGATAGCGACTTACCTTCATACACACGTAAATACAAACCCTAAAATGATTTCATAAAAATTTAGAATACGATAAAACGAAATTTTCATTAAAATACCATAATCTTCATAAAACCATTCTTAAAAGTTTAGATTTGTTACATTTTTACATAAATATTTCTTACTAGGAAAATACGATAAGTTGTGGATATCGATCGTTTATCTAAACTGACTTTGTGGTGTCTAGGCTAGGCAAGTGGGCTTGGGTAACTTTAAAAGGCCCGCCTCACGATTCGTGAGCGGATCCCTCCCTCCTCACTTGTACTTACCTGGCCACAATTGGCGATGAAGAGGCGATTTGAGGCTTCTAACGACTTGTCGTTTAGACCTTTTAGAAATAGGCTAGTCGGCTTAGGAAACCCTAGAATCTAAAATACGGAAAACTACACTTTGCGAATAAATACCTTTTATTTTATAAAACCGTTTTCTAAAAGATTAGTGTTTTACAATCTTTGCAAAGCGCCGCTACAACCCATCTTTGGGGAACCCGTTCGGGATCGTGCGGTTTATCGCGCACCCTCGGGCAAGTAGTGCGAGATTCAGACCTCCGCAAGGGGCATTCGGTTTCGAAAGGTTTAAAATACGACATCTTAAGAAAATGAGATTTCTGGAATATAAAATATTTATTAAAATTATATTTTGTATAAACATATATATATTCATCATTTAAATATTTATTTTATTATAATATAAATTTTCCACCTTTTTCTAAAAATCACAATAGTAAATTTTACACTAAATTACCATGAACTTCAATTAAATCAATATTACAGATAAATACCCTTATTTATAAAACTAGGATATTTTCACTAGAAATATCACAACATAAAATCCACAACTCTAAAGACGAGAAATAAATACCTGAGGTGTATTTTGAAAAGTATATAAAAGTATTTTTACATAAAACCCCCTCAAGTTTATAAATTACCCTAAGGACCCTAGCAGTTATAAGACTTCGTTTCACATTTCTGATTGTCTGACTCGGGTTTGAGTCTGATTAATCTGACTTGAATATGATTCAAGTCAATCCACAATCTACAAGTTTCCAATTCAATATGAACACATGAATCCATGAATACAATTACCAGTTTATACAATCTGGCTGAACCGAACCATGGATATATTCCTTCTACATGATTCCCAGTATTCCATTACATGACTCTACGGTTATAACCGTTTTCTGATATCATGGTTTCGGACAGTCAGTCAATCAATCATACAAACAACACAATTTACAAGATAACAATACAAACAAGACATCGCGGGGTTTAAGGGGTAGATTGGTACGGAAGGTGTTAGAGCTGGCACGAGGTGGTCAGATTTAACACACCTAACCTGAATCCAATTGCTTTTGTACCGTGGCATAAACGGTACCTTGTACTATACGTACCCTTAGTCTCTGGCATATAGAGACTCCCCTCGTATACACTGGCATTCTTCTGTACCAAACTACAAACAACAGCGTTGACATAACATTACAACAATAGTTTACACTTTAGAATGTATCTTCTTATTCTGTCTTATTCTACCTCCCTCTTACCTTTGGGACTTACCGAGCGACCTGTTCGCTGACGACATTCTGTTTCTCTCTTCTTTGAATGTCGTCAGGTGATTTGGACCCGGCAGAGGTTGAGCCATCGCAAGAAGACTTGGAGCAGTTTACTGAGGACCCTGCACTGTAGTTTCATTGTACACTTTTCTTTTCAGTACTTTTCATTTCCTGTTATGCCACTGTTTAGGCATCTTTTTATTTCAGTTGTATTTCTTTTCATGTATTGTACAAAGAATGTTAATAAATAAAAGTTGCTGTTCTTTTTATTTCTTGTATCTTGTGTACTTATTTTATATTGTTTAGATACACTTAGCGTATGTACTTCTGAGTATATACGTAGCGGACCTCGTCGCACCCACTCCGCCGTACAATGGGAAGCGGGGCGTGACAGGTTTTGTTGGTGGCTCATGCAGGTCAGAGCTGTATGAATCCCTATCATGCAGTTCTGGTCTGCGTGAACAACCTAAGCAATATAACACAAGAACCAGCAACTAAAACATTCTTTACAATTCATGTTTCTTGAATCTTACAAATTTCTATTTCTTGAATCTTATCATTTCATGTACTTGAATCTGTCCTAACCCAAATTTTTTCTTCAGGGTTATGGATTCCCCAAACAACACCAGCACCAACGTCAACAATACACCCCCAGCACTACCTCTCACACCAGCTGTTCCTGCGTCACCTACTGAGCAAACAGTGTTACTTGATGCAATCCGCAGCCTTCTCGAGGGACAGCAACAACTCTTGAACCGTCCCGAGACTGATGCTCCTGGGGTGAAGCAATTCAGGGCTTTACATCCGAAGCAGTTCTTAGGAAAAGGGAGCCCACTGGAAGCTGAGGAATGGGCTCAAAGTATCGAGGATGATCTGGCCGCAGCACAAGTGCCAGACGTCGCTTGGGTCCGTGTAGCGAAACTACAACTCACGGACAACGCTCGCAACTGGTGGAAGGCGGAAGAAAGCCGTCTTGCGCAGCCTATTGAATGGAAAACGTTTCGTGAGAAGTTTGACGCGAAATACTTTCCTGTGACTGCCAGGTTTGCCATGGAGCAGCAGTTCATTCATCTACAGCAAGGATCAATGTGGGACAAATCGGTAGATGAATACGACGCTGAATTCACCATGTTGAGCCGGTAAGATATGTCGCAATAGTTCAGTTTTAAATATCACATACCACACAGCTAACACTATCCTTGAACAGATTCGCGGCACATTTGATACCGACGGACGATATCAGAGCCCGTCGTTTCCAACAAGGACTGGACACTGAGATTCAGGCTGCTTTAGCCATAGGAAAATTTTTGACTCATGAGGATTCTCTAGAAGCTACCCGCAGTTATGAGGCAGTGTTAAAAGCAAGGGGCATACCTCAGTCTGCAGGAGTCAAGCGCCCTGCCAACCAGATGGCAGGTGGAGCCTCGTCCAGACCACCTTTTGTGCCAAGACGTCCTGGAGAACCAATCAGCAAACCCAGAACAGCCTTTTGTAACTACTGCAAGAGAAATGGGCATCTGGCTAGAGATTGCCGACGTGCGAACAACCTTTGCTTGGTCTGCGGCTCATCTGCTCATGGTATTGGGGCTTGTCCTCATAAACAAAACTCAGTTGCCGCACCCAGGCCAGCAAACAATTATCCACAGCGTCCAGCCATCCAAGCTCCTGCTCCAAGACTTGCACTGCCTGCACCACCCAGAGGACCGCAAGCTGCACCACCTCCTCGACAGTTCCATCAAGCTCAAAGAAACGTTCCGAGGAATGCTCCTCAGGCCAGGAGGAATGTGCCAAAGCGCCAGGCTTTCATGATGTCTGTGGAAGAAGCTTAAGCCACTGGCCAAGTCATTACTGGTAAACTTCCTTCTCAAACTTATCTTTTAGTCTTGCTTATCTACACACTTTCCCTATACCTAAAACATATCCCATATACCTTAGGTACAATCCTAGTAGCTTCACTACCTGCACTTGCACTGTTTGATACTGGAGCATCCCACTGCTTTATGTCGCAACGGTTTGTCCGAACCCATGCGATTCCAGTCTCACCGCTTGTATCTAGCTGGAATGTCAGTTCTGGAAATGGCGTTCTAAAGGCAACTATGGGATACAGCTTGTGTCCAGTCGTCGTCTGCAGTCGAGAGTTTTATGCTGACTTCAAAGTACTGGACATACCGAACTTCGATGTGGTTCTAGGAATGGATTGGCTTGGAACCTTTTATGCTACCATCGACTGTCGTCAAAGGAGGGTAGTATTCGAGATTCCAGACCATCCGATTTTCTATTTCAAGAGCGGAGATCGTACCCTGGAGCCAGGTACCTACAAAGCGAAGCCAAGGGAAGCAGTAGTTGTGGCAACCCAAGCGGAAGAAGAATTAAGACCGGAGGTAGTTCGAGAGTTCGACGATGTATTTCCTGACGATATATCAGGTTTGCCTCCCGATCGAGCTCTTGAATTCAGTATTAATTTAGTACCAGGAGCACAACCGGTGATCAAAGCACCGTATAGACTAAGTCCGGAAGGTTTGAAGGAAGTTCGAACACAGTTGGACGAATTATTGGCGAAATGATGGATTCGTCCCAGCACTTCAAGTTGGGGAGCACCTGTACTACTGGTGAAGAAGAAGGAAGGTTCATACAGAATGTGCATCGATTATAGGGCCTTGAACGAAGTCACTATAAAGAACAGGTATCCACTCCCGCGCATCGATGATTTATTCGATCAGCTAAGTGGGTCTTGTGTTTTCTCTAAATTGGATCTTCGTTCAGGTTATCATCAAGTGAAGGTCAAGGAAGCTGATATTCACAAAACAGCTTTCAGAACTCGCTATGGACATTACGAATTTCTAGTGATGCCATTTGGAGTGACCAATGCACCAGCAATATTCATGAACCTAATGAACCAAGTTTTCCGGGAGTATTTAGACAGGTTTGTTGTCATCTTCATCGACGACATCCTGGTATATTCTAAGAATCGGAAAGAGTATGCAGAGCACCTACGAATTGTCCTGAAAACTCTTCGACAACATAAGCTTTATGCCAAGTACAGCAAGTGCGAGTTTTGGCTAAATCAAGTTGGTTTTCTTGGACATATCGTATCAGGAGAAGGAATTTCGGTGGATCCAGCCAAAGTTTCAGCAGTTAGCGAATGGCCTACACCAAAGTCAGTGAAAGACATTCGGAGTTTCTTGGGTTTAGCTGGATATTACAGAAGGTTCATTGAAGGATTCTCAAAGATAGCAACACCCCTGACCAAGCTCACACGAAAAGATGAAGAATTTGTGTGGTCAGAAGCATGCGAACAAGCTTTCGTAGAACTCAAGTCGAGATTGGCATCTGCACCTATTCTCGTAATACCGGATCAATCTGGAGGATTCGAAGTACATTGTGATGCATCCGGTAAAGGATTAGGATGTGTTCTACATCAGCACGGTAAGGTTGTGGCTTATGCTTCAAGACAACTGAAGACTCATGAGCGCAATTATCCGACGCATGATCTGGAGTTGGCAGCCGTCATCTTTGCTCTTAAGATTTGGCGCCACTACTTACTTGGTGAACGAGTGAACATCTACACAGATCATAAAAGTCTGAAGTATGTGTTTACTCAGAAGGAGTTGAATATGTGGCAGAGAAGATGGTTAGAACTCATGGCGGACTTTGATATCAACTTGCAATATCATCCAGGGAAGGTGAACGTAGTACCTGATGCTCTTAGTCGCCAATCATTATCGATGAATCTCACCGCTCAGTGGAAGCTTCAGCAAGACTTGCATCAGATGGAGATTGAAGTAGTCATGCCAGGTGATGGTTCAAGTTTGATGAATCTACAAGTTCAATCAACCATTGTCAATCAGATCAAAGCAGCTCAAGCAAGTGATGCTAAGTTGCAAAGGATCAGAGAACAAGTGGAGAATGGACTCAGAACAGATTTCATCATCCATGAAGACGGATCTTTGAGATACGGCAGCAGATTGTGTGTACCAAAGGGTCCTGTTCGGAAAGAGTTAATGAAAGAAGCTCACAACTCTCCCTACTCAGTACATCCTGGAGGTACCAAAATGTACAAAGATCTACGTCGGAATTATTGGTGGCATGGAATGAAGCGTGAAGTAGCCAGAAGCGTTGCAAAATGCTTGGTGTGTCAGCAAGTAAAGGCTGAACATCACAGGACAGCTGGACTACTTCAACCGTTACCAATTCCAGAATAGAAGTGGCAGCACATCACGATGGACTTTGTGACTGCTCTTCCTCGCAGCACAAAGGGTAACGATGCTATATGGGTCATTGTGGATCGACTCACAAAGTCGGCTCACTTCATCCCATTTCGAGTTGGCCAATCAACTGAGACACTAGCAAAGAAGTACATGGAGGTAATAATCTAATTATGATTTAAACTCTTCATAATGTACTATCTCTGATACCCATGAACTCATACAGGAAATTGTGAGACTTCCTGGAGTATTGGTCTGCATTGTCTCCGATCGCGGCACCAGATTCCGATCGCAATTTTGGCAGAGTCTGCAAGCTAGCTTGGGAACAAGTCTGAACTTCAGCACGGCTTATCATTCACAAACAGATGGTCAGTCGGAATGAACTATTCAGATTTTGGAGGATATGCTCAGAGCATATATGCTAGACTTCAAAGGATCGTAGGAAGATCACCTACATCTTGTGGAGTTCGCGTACAATAACAGCTACCAAGCAAGCATAGGAATGGCACCTTTTGCAGCATTATATGGGAGGAAGTGTCGATCACCATTAAGTTAGGACGACATCGGAGATAGGGAACTTCTTGGCCCAGAGATGATAGTAGCGACCGTTGATGTGGTTCGTACTATCAGGGAAAGAATGCGCATAGCCCAAGATCGACAGAAACACTGGGCTGATGTAAAGAGACGACACTTGGAGTTTCAGCCAGGAGACCATGTATTCTTGAAGATATCTCCGAACCGCGGAGTGATCCGATTTGGAAGACGGGGTAAATTGAGTCCGAGATACATTGGACCGTTCGACATACTCGAACGAGTCGGTGAAGTGGCATACCGATTAGCGCTTCCACCCTCATTGGAAGGAGTGCATAACGTGTTCCACATATCCCAACTCAGAAGGTATGTGAGTGACCCCAGTCATGTACTTGATCATTCCGAGCTCACTATACAGCCCGACTTGTCTTGTGAGCAACAACCTGTGGAAATCCTGGACAGAAAAGTGAAGACACTTCGGAACAAGGAAGTTAACTTGGTCCGGGTAATGTGGAGAAAAGACACTCCAGGAGAATCCACCTGGGAAAGGGAAGATGAAATGCGTGCAAGATATCCCCACCTTTTTGTAAACTAGTCCTCAAATAAAAGTTGTAAATTACGAGGACGAAATTTTTGTAAGGAGGGTAGATTGTAACAACTCCAATTTTTGTATACATAAATTTGATTTAAATTTGAAGTATACTTGGAGTATTTAATGTTACCGTTATCACTTTAAGTATCTATTTTCCCACAATAATTACAAGAAGGAGCTTGTAGCTCATTGGTAATACCTTGCACTGCTGAACCAAGCCACCAGAGTTCGAATCCCATGCCCCACATTATTTTTAGATTATTTTTCTTTTAAAATTCTTGGAAGCCCAACAGTCCACAGGCCATAACTCCCAAAAGATGAACTGAACCCTAAATAGTGAGCCATGAGCTACATCAGAGGACCCCGCACCCGACGATCGGCGGAGTCGGCCGGCGCCGCCGGCCGGACTCGGCCGGACAGCCGAGCCCCCAAAACGAAAAAGTCGCCTTTTCGTCTTCTTAAGTCCCCTGTTTACTTCATTTTAATGGATCGGTTCTCAAATGTTAATTACACCTAATTTAATACAAATTTTAATGATTTTTCTTTAATTTTTACAATTTTTTTAAAAATAAAAACCTTTCATCTACCCTACCCTAGCCTACCCTATAAATAGACCCCCTACCCTCTACCCTCTCATCCCAAAACCCTAGGTTTACTCTCTCAAAATTTCTACAAGAAAGGTGTTCTTTGAAACCGAGTTCACGGCGAAGCGCTGACGGAATTCCGGCGACGTTTCTTTGAAACAACCGGCGACGAAACAACACCTCGGCCACTCATCTAGTTCCTCTATATTCTTTAGTATAGATCGAAACCCGTAAGTCCCATTCTTTCCTTCTTTCTACTCTTAAAATACGGAATTTCGAAACCCGGCGGAAATCGGAACAAACTGATTTCCGATTCGGTTTTTCTATAAAATCTCACTTGTCACTAATTGCATAATACCTAAACTTATCCATGTTGACTATTAATCACATAACAACTAATTTGGACAAAGTTTCGTACATGAAATGATAACTTTTGCAATATCGTATTCTTTTTCACATTAATACCATGATGTTTATTTTTCTTCTTCTAATCAATTCAATCATTCCTAAACATCTTCATCTTGACCACTAAACTTGTAAAGATCAATTTGAATAAGTTTTCACACATGAAATGATAACCTTTTCAATTTACCGTATTTTCACTTTAATACCATAAAGTTTCAATTTCACATTTAACCCCTTAACCTTACTATACAATTAAATTAGAGCACAAGATAATGACTTACCTCCACACACACGTAAATACAAACCCTAAAATGATTTCATAAAAATTTAGAATACGATAAAACGAAATTTTCATTAAAATACCATAATCTTCATAAAACCATTCTTAAAAGTTTAGATTTGTTACATTTTTACATAAATATTTCTTACTAGGAAAATACGATAAGTTGTGGACATCGATCGTTTATCTAAATTGACTTTGTGGTGTCTAGGCTAGGCAAGTGAGCTTAGGTAACTTTAAAAGGCCCGCCTCACGATTCGTGAGCGGATCCCTCCCTCCTCACTTGTACTTACCTGGCCACAATTGGCGGTGAAGAGGCGATTTGAGGCTTCTAACGACTTGTCGTTTAGACCTTTTAGAAATAGGCTAGTCGGCTTAGGAAACCCTAGAATCTAAAATACGGAAAACTACACTTTGCGAATAAATACCTTTTATTTTATAAAACCGTTTTCTAAAAGATTAGTGTTTTACAATCTTTGCAAAGCGCTGCTACAACCCATCTTTGGGGAACCCGTTCGAGATCGTGCGGTTTATCGCGCACCCTCAGGCAAGTAGTGCGAGATTCAGACCTCCGCAAGGGGCATTCGGTCTCGAAAGATTTAAAATACGACATCTTAAGAAAATGAGATTTCTGGAATATAAAATATTTATTAAAATTATATTTTGTATAAACATATATATATTCATCATTTAAATATTTATTTTATTATAATATAAATTTTCCACCTTTTTCTAAAAATCACAATAGTAAATTTTACACTAAATTACCATGAACTTCAATTAAATCAATATTACAGATAAATACCCTTATTTATAAAACTAGGATATTTTCACTAGAAATATCACAACATAAAATCCACAACTCTAAAGACGAGAAATAAATACCTGAGGTGTATTTTGAAAAGTATATAAAAGTATTTTTACATAAAACCCCCTCAAGTTTATAAATTACCCTAAGGACCCTAGCAGTTATAAGACTTCGTTTCACATTTCTGATTGTCTGACTCGGGTTTGAGTCTGATTAATCTGACTTGAATATGATTCATGTCAATCCACAATCTACAAGTTTCCAATTCAATATGAACACATGAATCCATGAATACAATCACCAGTTTATACAATCTGGCTGAACCGAACCATGGATATATTCCTTCTACATGATTCCCAGTATTCCATTACATGACTCTACGGTTATAACCGTTTCCTGATATCATGGTTTCGGTCAGTCAGTCAATCAATCATACAAACAACACAATTTACAAGATAACAATACAAACAAGATATCGCGGGGTTTAAGGGGTAGATTGGTACGGAAGGTGTTAGAAGCTGGCACGAGGTAGTCAGATTTAACACACCTAACCTGAATCCAATTGCTGTTGTACCATGGCATAAACGGTATCTTGTACTATACGTGCCCTTAGTCTCTGGCATATAGAGACTCCCCTCGTATACACTGGCATTCTTCTGTACCAAGCTACAAACAACAGCGTTGATATAACATTACAACAATAGTTTACACTTTAGAATGTATCTTCTCATTCTGTCTTATTCTACCTCTCTCTTACCTTTGGGACTTACCGAGCGACCTGTTCGCTGACGCCATTATGTTTCTCTCTTCTTTGAATGTCGTCAGGTGATTTGGACCCGGCAGAGGTTGAGCCATTGCAAGAAGACTTGGAGCAGTTTACTGAGGACCCTGCACTGTAGTTTCATTGTATACTTTTCTTTTCAGTACTTTTCATTTCCTGTTATGCCACTGTTTAGGCATCTTTTTATTTCAGCTGTATTTCCTTTCATGTATTGTACAAAGAATGTTAATAAATAAAAGTTGCTGTTCTTTTTATTTCTCGTCTCTTGTGTACTTATTTTATATTGCTTAGATACGCTTAGCGTATGTACTTCTGAGTATATACGTAGCGGACCTCGTCGTACCCACTCCGCCGTACAATGGGAAGCGGGGCGGTGACATGGACTCCATTTCGGATCGCATAGCATCCGACCACTTATCAGAGTCCCTACTGATAATGGCCTGCCTGAAACTGGTAGGGTCATCTTCTTCTAAGATGCAATCCTCTCGATCCCCGTCTATGAGAAAACCGTAGTATTTCTCGGGCGGATGAGAAATGCTATCAGATCTGCGGAGTGGCTGAGGTTCGTCTGGGATTACTGAATCTAGCGGTTCCTCTAAATCTTCAGTTACATTTTGTGGTTCATGGATTTCTCCCAGTTCTACCGTACTCCCACTAGTTTCTTTTGTAAGAAACTCCCTATCTAAAATGGTAGCATGGCGAGATACAAACACCTTATGTTCCTCAGGGTGGTAGAACAGATATCCTAGTGAATCCTTAGGATATCCCACAAATTTATATAGAATTGAACGTGCCTGAAACTTGTCCAGTTTCTGTGTTTTCACATAGGCTGGACAACCCCATATCTTAATAAATTTAAGACATGGTTTCTTACTGCTCCATATTTCATACGGAGATTTAGGCACAGATTTGGATGAAACTTGATTCAAAAGGTATGCCGTTGTCTGAAGCGCATGTCCCCAGAATGAAAGAGGCAACTCAGCACTACTCATCATGAGCGAACCATATCTAATAGGGTACGATTCCTCTGCTCCGATACACCATTGTGCTATGGTGTGTAAGGAGGAGTAATCTGAGAGAGAATTCCATTCTCTTTTAAGTAATCTAGAAATTCCGTGCTCAAGTACTCCCCTCCCCTATCAGACCGGAGGATCTTGATACTTTTGCTAGTCTGGTTCTCCACTTCATTTCTGAGTTCTTTGAATTTCTCAAAAGCTTCAGATTTGTGTTTCATAAGATACACATATCCGAATCTAGAGAGATCGTCAGTGAATGTGATGAAGTACGAGAACCCACCCTTTGCATGTATAGACATTGGACCACACACATCACTGTGTATGAGTCCCAAGAGCTCTGCTGCTCTCTCTCCATGTCCGGTGAACGGAGATT
The DNA here is from genome assembly GCA_030015575.1 of Agapanthus africanus. Taxonomy (NCBI): domain Eukaryota; kingdom Viridiplantae; phylum Streptophyta; class Magnoliopsida; order Asparagales; family Amaryllidaceae; genus Agapanthus; species Agapanthus africanus. The sequence continues at coordinate 81,999,436 of CM057340.1, read as the reverse complement.
TGGTCATCTTTCCTTTGAGACAAGACTGATAAGTTTCATAAGATGAAAATTCGAACGTATTCAAGAGTCCATCTTTATGTAACTTAGTCTTTTCTCTCCGATATGACCAAGTCTACAATGCCACAAGTAGGATTCGTTCGTATCTGAACTCTTCTTCTTGCGTGCGTTTTGTACATTGAGAACTGTATTCTGATTTAGAATATAGATACCATTACACAGTGTATCTTCTGCAACCAGTATCTTATCAAGGTAAATGTTCATGATATTTCTATCAAGAACAAAATTATATCCATCTTTATCAAGTAAAGAAACTGATATGATGTTGTAAACTATGGAAGGAACATAGTAGCAATTGTTCAAAATCATAGTATTGCCATTTGACAACACTAGGTGATATTCACCGACGACTGTAGCATTAACTTGTGCTCCGTTCCCTACCCTGAGGGACATATCACTAGGTCCAACCATCTTACTTTTTCTCAGTCCCTGCAATAAATTACAGATATGAGATCCTGATCCGGTATCTAGTACCCAGGAGGTAGGACTGACCGAAAAGCAGTTCTCAATTACAAGAACACCTGAAGTAGATGCATTATTATGCTTCTTCAATGGGGTCTCCTTGGAATCCAAACAATCCTCTTTCCCTTACTCACACTTATGACTGTTGTCGTAAGTTAGAGCTGAACCGACGTTCCCTAGCCCCGAATAAGAATTCAGATCGGTCAAGCGATACATTTTATTATCTTGATTAGGGCATGAAAATAGTTGCTACCTGGAGAGAGAGAAAAGAAACACTCAGCATGCGCTCTTGCAAGATTAGATTGGTTATTAATTTATCTAATCAGGATGGCTCCCACTGTTTCCTTAAATTCTTCTTCAAACCCTAAAAGAAGAACTAGTGAGGATTTAATCGCGCGTCACAATATTTGCTTAACATTTTAGCCAGGCTAGTGTTGGTACTTCGAGGGAGGTTTTCCAATACTTTCGCGAAGTTCCTTAATTATATAACCTCTTTTTCCTGGAGGCGTAGCCCCGCTAACACCGTTCTAGACACCTACTTGGTTTATAGCATTGATTGTTAAGTGAAATAATCTCCCGAGAGTAATCCAACTCATCAGTGGGTTCGGGATCCAACTATCATTGTGTAATGATCTGGATGAAATCCACTCTAGTCATTACACTCCAGAAGGTATGCTAAATCTGCAAGTTTCCTGTATATTTGAAACTCCCGATGTGGTTTTTACCCTTAGGACCCAAGTGACCTTGACGAATAATCAACAAATCAAAAGGTCCTAGTCAAGTTCAACCCGTCGTTATCCTGGATTGCATTAGACCCGCCCGCATGATCCTTGACGAATAATCAACAAAATCATGCGACCGTCCTAACCAATCGCATTTATCAGTGCAACAGAGAATTATTACTCAGCTACCGTTCACTGTGCCTTGACGAATAATCAACAAACACAGCATGAACTAAGTAGTAATTATCTGAAACGACGGAGGGCTACGGCTGGGTTTTTGGCGAAAAAACCGTTAACGTAATGAACTTGAAATCGTTGAAGGAACCCAAGTGCTTTTACAAATATATATAGTGGCGAAAACTTTTGCTAAAGAGGTCACTCCTTGTGAGGGGATCTCGGCTCTTTCCTCGTCGAATGAGGTGCAGGATATTCCAAAATGAATACCACGATGCAAAGCAAAAATAATCGACTATAGTGAAGTTATTAAGTTGACGCAAACTTTTACTCAAGGGTCACTCCCGATGAAGGAATCTCGGCCCTTGCCTCATCGAATGAGGTGCTGGATATTCATGACCGAATACCACTGTGCAAAGCAAAAGAGAACATCTGTAATGTCAGTTTTTCGAAATCTGTTCCAACAATATTTTTTAGGTTTCTTTTCTTGCATTAATCAAAATTAATGCGGTCCCATCATTTTAATCCTATCACACCAGAAAAGAACGAAAATACAATATACGTATATGCCATCCGTATTCGCTACTGGGGCCCGTCATCACCCGTTAGGTTACTTAACTAACGACAGAGCGCGGGCTGGACTAGCGCGAGTGTAAAACATATACAACATCTACTAGTATATATATATATATATATAAGTATATACAACATTCGTCCCAGGCATGATAATAATCAACATCTCAGAGTCTCAGCCAACAATATAGAATGGTGGATAATCTTGGAGCCCCGGGTTTCATTTGAGCCGTAAATAAAACCCGACATTCCCGGTCGTGTGGATAGCCTATGCAATGAAAACCTGGACCCCTACGAGCGCGGCAAGTTACCCGCCAATCTCAGAAGTGAGGCAGCCCCTTGAACAAAGTGAATGGGCCACCCAGCACTTCATGGAATCCAGTAACTTGGGCGCCCCTCCTTCGGTCATCCTATACCCCCTACGAGTACAGCGAATAGCCCGCCGATTCTAGAATGAAGCCCCTTCCGTCTTAACGCCATAAGATGCGGGCTTGTTGCTTTCTAGAACCCGGCTATTCGTGCACTCCACCGCGGGATAATCCTAGTACAGAAAAAGAAAATAATATGTATAAATGGTGACATCGACCTCAACCCGGTTGTGCCCCAAAATAATATACAACCCGGCAAAGACGGCAGTCCACATGTCGGACGCTCGTCCCGCAATATCAAATGTACAAATGAATATAAACTATACTACTAACATTGCATCACATGTTATCCACCATGACTATCCAACCACAATCACAGCACAAGCACAAAACATCAACGCGAATGTCACGTTCGCAAACTCGTCTAAAAGGACATATAACAATCAGACGAGTTTACCGATCAAATGACATTCACGGTCGCAGATAAAAGTGAATGTACTGTAAACTATTAAACAATGTCAAATATAACGACTTCGAAACACTCCAAATTGCCCCATACAGAAAACAACAGAGAATCAAACTTGAGCAAAAAAACAAGCAACACCAGAAACCCAAACTCCTTGAGATAAGAGCCCAGACCAAAACACGACACAATTGGCCATAAGAAAACCGAGGAGGCCGGTTTTTGGAGGTGTTTGACCGGCCAAAACTTGGTCAAATTGCATCGTTTTTGTTCTGGGTACATCTCATGGTGTAAGGATCACTCTGCAGTTGTTTAAAAAAATTTTGAAGCTTTAAAAAAATCAACAGAAACTGCAGTTTGGGTTTCAAGCTTTTGGAGTTGTTTCGGTTTCATTGTTTTAACATTGTTTAATCTTGTTAATCTAGGGTTTATGGGCTGTCTCTGATACTATGAAGGGTTACGCTAGCGTCCCAGCCAACTTCCGTGGCCAAATATGCAACAAAAATTTTACTACGATCATAAATTTGGCGCTAGAATAAACCTAAACCGGATCTTTAACCATAAACCTAGTTAGCAAATTAGGGTTCTATCTACTATGATAGAATGTATACCTAAAGAAAACAAGTCCTTCGGGTCTTCGATCCTCTCCTTAAGCTCCTCAATGGAAGTATGGATCGTGCTTGAACTTCGTTCTCCTTGTGTCAACGATGATCCACCAGAGAGTTCCAACCTTGAGCTAAACCTCCAAATTGAGATAACTAGAATACTTAGCTTGCTAATCTAAATAGACTAGAGTGAGTAGAGTGTGATTTAGAGTAGCTTAGTCTCACTAAACCTTTGATTCTCAACACATGAGACACTAGGGTTTTGAGAGGAAGAAGAAAAGAGCAAGCTTGAAGAAAGAGAAAGTATTTGTGATAATGATAACTGATAAACGGCATGGCTCCTTGATATGACAATAAGCATGGCATGAAAATAATATTGTAACAAAAATATCTAGGTCTCAAAATATCTCATCAAAATATTTAGAGTTAAAGAGTCCACCCAAGTCAAAATGTCAACCTAAGTAGCCAAGTCAAAATGGCAACATAAGTAGCCATGCCATAAATATTATCATTTACCAAAAATAACAAAGTCATTTCTTTATCTCATATGTGTTTTGACCAAGTCAATGGTCAAAACCTTAATGATGTATCTCCTTCTATACCCCATCTTATCCGTATATACATACCCGCATCCGTGTTCCGAGAAACACGAATACAATGAGACGAAGCTAATTCAATAATCAAATATTAGGATTCGGCTTACACCAAAGCCCACTAGTATTGTCCGCTCGAACACCACACGCGCACAAGTACACGTATGTAATCGAACCCTGTCGTAAAACCATACGACTTCTACTCGTTTCGCCCGAAGCTGGGAAACCCTCTATGTGGGACTCTAAAGACTCAACAGTACTCTGGCAGTGGGTTTAACCACAAGCACGTCAGCAACACTAGTTGTGCGTAACGGCTATCCAGGTATCTGTCGATAAGAAGGTCGACGAGTAAGCTCATCCAAACTCCTACTGAGCCTATCTATGATAATCTCCGTACAGTCCGGTCTGTTCGTCTAAGAGTATCGCATATCGGGTCTAGGGGGTAGTAAAACGTCAAACCCCTAATAGCGGTATAAGTCGTGTTGGAGTGTAGCCCAGAACAGCCTGAGAAACTACTGAAATACCTACCAGTAAATCTCACTTGCCCTGGGCAGGGACTTTGTGTAATGGCTCTCCAAACACAGCGCGATATCAACCCCCAATACCGGGAGAGATGAATCATGTCTAACCACCACTGCCTCTAAGTGTTTCGGGACTGCACCCAACTACTACCTGTTTGCACGACTCAATAGAGCCGTGGTAGGGTAGCAATCTAAGAACAGTGGAAACACACTTGAAGCGAAGTAGCAGTGTCAAGTCAACGGACTAAGTTGTACTCATGTCACCTGGGAACTGCCGCCTGACGATAGGTATAATACCAACCAGCAGTACCCGACGAGTCCGTCCAGTGTAACTCATAACCCAATGAGCACCTGCATACTATCTCCAGTACGACGTACTGATGGCTGTGGGACAGATCATCTCCCCTGCTGGGATGAGAAACGTATATACTAGTCTACTCTGGAGTATCGATACCCTGTCTCGATAATCCTACGACTAGAGACCTGTATAAAGATGTGCTTATAGACTACCCAGCCCCCACTAGTGTGATCGCTATCACAACGTTGGTAGTCAAACAGAGATCCTAAGGGCTCCATCAATATATATCAGCGATATGTTAAGAAACATATACACATATTAAGATAGATACAAACTAAGTAGCATACTACTATATCGAGCAAGATTGTCGTCAATCTGCGTATATATCTCAAGCTTCCAAAATGTAATATACAAACTAGTACTATACAATAATGGCCTCTATGACATATATATCCAACAGAAACTAGCTGTTATAATGCCAAGCTGGCAAAAACAACCTTGACAGACGTCAGAAGAAGAGATGAGAAAATGTAATGGCTAGTATCAGCTATATTTTTTGAAATATTTTCAACTGCAGATATTTGATCCATAGCATCAGACTTCTGACTCTCATTTTAAAGTTATACAAATAAAAGGCCAGAGAGTACTCAGACATTTGATGATGTTCTGACAGACGTCTGAAGAACAAAAAAACATTTTTATAAAATCTTCAGACATCTGTATCTTGATCATCAGACGTCTATCTCTTCTCTCTTAGAAATGAAAATAAAGGCCATTGAGAAGGTAGACATTTAATGTGTCTTGATCAGACGTCGGAAGAACAAAAAGTCATTTTAAAAATCCTTCTTCAAATGCCTGTATCTAAGGCATCAAATGTCTGGCTCTCACAAAAAAATAATGCAGATAAAAGTGCAGAGAGTACTCAGACGTCTGATGATGTCTTGGAAGACGTCTGAAGAACAAAACCATTTTCAAAAGTTCTTCTACAGACGTCTGCATCAAAGGCATCAGACGTCCGTCTCATGCACAAAACTGGGGTTTTATGAAATAGAAACTTTGAAATCGAAACCCCCGATATTTATGCAATGTAAAACATTTGTGCATGTATGTATGAGTGTTCAAGAGCAACTATTTGACAATACTATAGACTTGAGTGCTTACAATCATATTTACATAATTCGCGAATAATTCGGCGAATTCGCGAATAATTCACGAATTTTTGATTGGCCGATTAACTCTTCGATTTAATCGCCACTGGAAAATGCTTCAAATAATTCGCGAATAATTCAAATAAATAGCGAATAATTCGCAATATCAAAACCCAGCGCCTCATATATTAATTTCTTACTCGAAATCCTTCCCGAACATTTCCCGAATGCCCTCCGAATCTTTTCCGAATACCTACCGATTTTTTCCGAATAGTTTCCCGAATCCGAATTTTCGACCTCGTCGAATAATTCCCGAACGGCGAATTTGTGACTATGCTTACAATGGTCTTAGTGAATTTCCCACTTTTCTTTCTAGGCTTCATTGTGACTCTTCGTCTTGAGCTCTTGAAACTCGGTGTTTCGCTTGAACTTTGGAATACGCCACTCACGAGCGTCGATTGATCTTCAAATTTGGACTTGACTTTGGACGCTTCAATCTTGGTCTTGGCTTCTTATCTATACATAGCTTGAATATGCAGTTTGAGAAGTTTTCGTCCGTATCCTCCAACCTTCTATCAATTTGCCATTTAACGCTCAATTCCTCCATCCTCCATTATATGAGCTTTGTCTTGAGATCCTGAAATGCAATCTCAACAACCAAGCTCTTATATATAGTATTATGAAATAATCAAGATAATAAACACATGTATATGTATATAATGTCTAAAATATAATAAAATAGATAATGAGACACTATATAAAATCATTCATTGTTTCGATATCACAAAACTATGAATATGAATAGTATATCAATATTAAGGCATAAATCAAATGCAAAGTATGAGATATTGATATACTATATATATACATGTTATATGAAAAAGAAGATAAAGAACACATGTGTATATATAAGTATTTATGATGTCTAACAAATAAGTAAGATTACGGAATACGGCATCATAAATAACTATTCATATTTTGAACATCAAAACAATGAAAATGAATAATATTTCAATATCAACATATATCAAATGCAAAGTATGAGATATTGAAATACTATTCGATATACACATGTTATAAGATACGCAAGCTAATAAACAAGTATATGCAAGTTTGGTGTCGAAATATAAACAAAATAAAGTATATGACACCAAACAACTATTTTTGTTTTAGCTATCATCTAAACAAAGCGAGAATAGATAATGAATATCCATAAGCTAACATTCTTCTCCTTTTTGATGATGGCAAAATATGAATAAGAAATAGTATATCATATCCGAATATCTGATATTGATATACTAACACTTCTATTATTCTTTTCTTTTTTGACATAATTAAAAAGGGTGTATAAGGAGTTTAGAACGTTGGAACTACTCCCCCTAAACATATGCGTACATCTAAAATGAATCAAACGTTTAAACCACTCTCCCTAAATGTATACATAGGTGAACAATAGGAGATGATATGAGCAAGAAAAAGACAAATTAGGTAATGACTCATATCAACAAAGCATGTATATAAGATATATAACAAAAGCAAACGATACATGCAAAAATCCACATAAAAGATATAAGTAGTTCTAATAGCATGTGGAGGCAAGTATGAGTTGAAAAAGATATGCAACAGTGACCTAAACTTATGGAATATGTGTGCAACAAAGAGGATGTTTAATTTTACGCAAGCACACGAAATAAGAAAGTAAACACGAAATTTTACCTTTAAAATGCTCATTTTACATATCCCCAATGCTTGAATCTCAAGGATCGAGACACAGGCCCGATTGGTCCATTCATTAGTCCTATCTAACAATCACTTGCATAACCAATCATTAGAGCTCACATAGATTATATAAAATGGAACATAAGTGATAGAAATTAACGACAAGAAGTCATGAACAAACCAAAACATGCACAAAGATACAAGATGTAACATTTTATGAAAAGATCAAATGTGCAACCTACTCACATAAACAATTACCAACTTCTAAAAGCATATGAGTGCAAGTATGAGTATAATAAAGATATGAAAATGAATACCAATAGAAAATCATGCAATAGGGTGTGCAAAGTTAAAGCAAGTTTAAGCGCAAAACCACCCTAAACAATAGCACAAAAGAGAACAAAACTTAAGATAAAAAATGTGCCAAAAGTATCCATTTGAAAAAGATTTAAACTATTTAAAACCACATGGATACATACTCTCACACTAATGACAATAAAAACAATCAAATATGTGAGCAAGTCATGTCATGAAAACCAAAAGATATACAAATATAAAACTAGTTTTTCATACCAAGTTGTGCTCATAGATAAAAGATCACAAATTAAAACAAATGAGCACAGAAGAACTTCTATGAGAGCATGAATTAATAAAACCTTTTAAAGAAATTTCTCATAAAAGAACAAGTGATATATATATATATATATATATATATATATATATATATATATATATATATATATATATTTCAAATGCAACTATCACACAAAATGCACAAAAGAATATAAATGAGATGAAAACCAATGTGCTACCCAAAAGATAATAGCAATTGTAAAACATGGGTTTAAAAGATCTCGTCAAAATAAAGGATCACATGGAGCATATAACAATAATCCTCCTTTAAAATATCAAAAATAAACACAAGATAATATGCGATATTTTAAAAGAAAATAACAATGAATATGTTACACCACAAAGCGATGGGTTTAGCAAGTTTCCGTTGAGGTGCTCTTGCTCATCACGATCCTAAATCTCTCAAGTCGTCGAATTGTCCAAACCTACAAAATAAGGTATAAGAGGAGACTTTGGTGTCCAAGTCTTTTTGGATCCATATGGGTTGGCTTTGGGAACCAATATAATATTGGCACATAAAAAATATTCTTCTTTAAATCACAAGTATATGCCAAATGGTCATGTGTACCACAAAAATTGCAAGTGTGAGTTTGTGCATGCATGGCACTAGATGTGTCAATATAAGTATGAGATAAAGCAAGTGTATGATGCGCGATCTTCTTGAAAGTTTGTCTCGAACTAAATTTATATAAATATGCATGAGAATTAGCATGAGATTTAGTATGATGAGAATCATGTTTGAGAAATCTAATAGAAGAGGGTTTTTGAAAATACAAGGTAATTTTAAAGCCAACGCCCATTCTTTTCAAAAACTTCTTTTCATTGCTAAGATGGGAAACAAGATTTTCTTTTTGTTTAGTAGTCTTAGCAAGGGAAAACATCAAATCATCGTTTTGCTTTTTGAGAGAAGTATTTTCAAAGATAAAAAAGTTTTGAGAAACAATAGAAGATTTCAAAAAGTCGATTTCGCTTTTAAGACTTGAAATCAAATTATCATTTCCTTGTCTCAAAACATCACATGATAAAATCAAATTCTCATTTTTTTTGTTTCAAAGCATTAATAGTAACACATTGTAAATCAAGTTTTGAAAGCAACTCATTTTTCTCAAAAACTAATTTATCAAATAAACTACAGCAATTTGAGAGTCATGAGCACAAGATAAATAACTAAATTTGGCAATCAAATCCTTATTCATAATCTCAAAAGAATCACAACAAATAATCAATTCCTCTCACTCAGTATCCAAATCATAAGAACATTTTTCGATGATCATTTCTAGATGCAATCATAGTAAAATTTTCACGAAGATCATGAAAAGCATCAAGCAATTGATAATGTGTAAATCCATGATTGTTAACGGATGAAATACTTACACAACCCTGATCAAAACATCCCTTTGCCGACTCCATAGAGTTGGATGATCTCATTTGACTTGCTTTTCGTTGAGACGCATCCAAAATCGCCAATGGAGTACCATTCTTGACTTTCTTCTCTTTTATGCATACGGCTTGCTCTCCATAGATGAATTCTAATGAGTACTACAAATCATGAGTCATCTTGCAAGAGTTGACATGGTTAGAGAATCAACGTGTAAAGCATAATGTAAAACTTTTAGCACTTTAATATTCAAATTAAATAGCTCTTTTTCACGACTATGCCGCTCGGATTTAGCTTTGGTGGGAATAAAATAGTCATTATCTACCATTTTCCAATAGCTTCTACCAAGATATTCGAGAAAACATTCCATCTTTACTTTCCAAATAAAAAATATACTTCCATCAAAATAAGGAGGATCATGAATAGAAATACTTTTGATGAAAGAGCAATTTTGTAAAGAAAATGTCATCGGATCTACTCTAGAATGTAACGCCTGACAAAAAGAGTATTAGGCTCTGATACCCATTGAAAAAATAGTCTTAAAGGGAGGAGCGAATAGAACTATAATAGCAATATGCTCAAATTAAAATCTCACACTTGGTACAAGATATCACAATCATATAAGCTTACACAAAAAGACAAAACCAATATGAGAAAAGTGTAAGCAAGACTACAAGTGTAAATAATAAGCATCGAGCAAGAACAATAAGCATATAGAGCAAAAGAGATATAGCATGCAATTTCTAAGTAAATGAAATGATAAGAGAAAGAGAAATTGCAAACGCAAACACCGAGATTTTTAAAGTTCAGGCGGTTTCCTAGTCCACTTTCTTTGATCCCGCAAGCTCATTCCATGAAACACGTCCCTTCGAAGACAAATACGTTGTGCACCCGCAACCTTTACAACCCCGCTTTCGGCGAAGGCCCAACCAACATACACGCCACTCGACACACGAGTGACTCTTCTCTTTACAAACACGTCTTCTTATAGACAACACGTTACTAGCTACTATGAATAACACAAACGTATCATTTCCGGTTAGGGTCGAACCTTACAACTCACTCTTCTCTCTTACAAATACACTCTTGCACTTAAGAGTTCTCATACAAAGAAGAAAAAAGAAAATTATAAGCATAAATACTCTCAAAAGAGTTTCTCTCAAAACTCTCTAATACTCAAGAAGTATGGAATATCAAATTATAGCTCTTGATGCTTTTGTGGATGAGAGAATGAAGATATAATCAAAATGGAGATTTTTCTCTCACAAGAAATAAGATGATCACTTAAGATAGTCAAGTTCAGTTTTTCAAAGTGATTCCCAAAAAAAATGCCAAGGAAAAAGCATTTATAGCATTTGGAAAGAAACTAGATGTTATAATGCCAACCTGGCAAAAACAACTTTGACAGACGTCTGAAGAAGACATGCGCAGATGTCTGAAGAAGAGACGAGAAAATGCAATGGCTGCAATAGCTATATGTTTTGAAATATTTTCAACTACAGACGTTTGATTTATAGTATCGGACGTCTGACTCTTATTTTAAAGTTATACAAATAATAGGCCGGAGAGTACTCAGACGTCAGATGATATTTTGGCAGTCGTCTGAAGAACAAAAAAAATATTTTTATAAATTTTTTATCGGACGTCTGTATCTTGATCATCAGACGTCTGTATTTTTTCTGTTAGAAATGGTAATAAAGGCTAAAGAGAAGGCAGGCGTTTGATGTTTCTTTGTCAGACTCTGAAGAACAAAAGGTCATTTTAAAAATCCTTCTTCAGACGTCTGTATCTAAGGCATCAGACGTCTGGCTCTCACAAAAAAATAATGCAGATAAAAACGCAGAGAGTACTCAGACGTCTGATGATGTCCTGGCATACGTCTGAAGAACAAAAACTATTTTTCAAAAGTTCTTCTACAGACGTCTGCATTAAAGGCATCAGATGTCTGTCTCATGCACAAAACTGATATTTGGGGTTTTATGAAATAGAAAATTTTGAAATCAAAAATCTCGATATTTATGCAATGTAAAACATTTGTGCATGCATGTGTGAGTGTTCAAAAACTACTATTTGACAATACCGTAGACTTAGAGTACTTACAATGGTCTTAGTGAATTTCCTGCTTTTCTTTCTAGGCTTCATTGCGACTCTTTGTCTTGAGCTCTTGAAAATCGGCATTTCGTTTTGAACTTTAGAATATGCCACTCACGAGCGTCGATTGATCTTCAAATTTTGACTTGATTTTGGACACTTCAATCTTGAACTTGGCTTCTTAGCTATACGTAGCTTGAATATGCAGAGAAACTCTCCTCCTTATCCTCCAAACTCCTATAGATTTGCCGTCTAACGCTCGATTTCCTCCGTCCTCTATTATATGAGCTTCGTCTTGAGATCCTGAAATGCAATCTCAACAACCAAGCTCTTATATACAGTGTTATGAAATAAGCAAGATAAACACACACACACGCGCGCGCATATATATATGTATGTATGTATGTATGTATGTATGTATATAGTGTCTAAAATATAATAAAATAAATAATGAGACAATATATAAAACCATTCATTGTTTCGATATCATAAAACTATGAATATGAATAGTATATCAATATCAAAACATAAATCGAATACAAAGTATGAAATATTGATATACTATATATATACATGTTATATGAAAACTAAGATAAAGAACACAAGAAAAAGAAACAAAGCAAATCTTTTGCTAGTTCAAAAACTAATCTTGTATTCAGACAGTTTTTCTTCATTTGTCAATCATCAAATTGTAATTTGCCAACCTAACCTTACTCGACATAATTGAGATCCCCAAGTATCAGAAACGAGCCTGCCTCTTACTTTTAGATGATGACACTCCGAACATAAGCATCGTCACCGTCACATCGTTGCCATTATATTTGTTGCCATCATTGTTGACACACCACAATTTTGAACATTTTGGTCATTTCCTGTTATCACCTATGATATTATATATCTTCTCTTTCTGTCCTAGCATTCTCCTCTTATTATCAAAACAATTTGTGCTCGTAGCTCTATAAACAGTGTCAAACCAAAGACAGCTGACATGACACCCCCTAAACTCCTTTTAATGTCTCTATAATTAGTGTCAAATTACTGCCCGAGAAAATTATTTATAGAATAAGAAAGGGAATTGGCAAAAAAAAAAAATCACCGGTTGGCTTTCTTAACGATTCATTGAAGGGATGGGAAGATGTGCTGGAAGCCTGGAATAGGAAGGATAGTAGTTTATATTTCTATTGCGGATCTAGGCTGGTTGGCTGCTTGAACTTGTATTAGAGCTTTTGTGTTTCATTACTAAGCTTTAATGAATGCTGATGTGGACCACACCAATTTTATCCAAAAAAAAGAAGGAAGGATAGTCGATTTGCAATAAAAGATTTCATTTACTAAAAGCACATATATCATCGACACCCAATAAAATACATACTCCATATTTATTAGACCATCATAATAGCTATGTAGGCTATTTGCTTAATGTATAAATGGGGAGGAACAAGCTATCACACACATCGATTTCAAAGGCATTTAGTAATTGACAGCTAACGGGCATGTCACATTATGCTTTGCGGACACCCACTTGATACTCCCAGTCGCATGCTTATCTCTTGGAGGAGCATTGCACTTACTCTTGACAAGCTTCACTGTAAAACTCTTCTCCTGGTTCAAGTGCGTGAATTCAAGTTTCTTGGGACATAAGTTAACCCTTACTCCTTTGGGCTTCTTGATCTGCACTGTATATGTACTCTTAGCCGGTCCTACATTTTTTACCGTGCGTTTCAACGTCTTTTCAGTGCATGATAGAGCGTTCGTCGATGGTGGGGCTGCCCTCAGATTCGCCACTATAGCGGGGTAATTCAATTGATCAGGGCTTACCCATGTCTCTGTTTTGCAATCAACCTTTCTACCGGCCATATCCCATATATTGACATTACTGTATTTCATATGACATAGATAACCAATGTACTGATCCTTTGGGATATCGAAAACTAGCCCTGGATCGATCGCCCTTGGGGGGTCCACGTGTCCCGCTCCCATAGTATAGATGTCGGCAGGTGCATGTGTTGGAGACTTCTCATCCGAGATCGGGTTGTTCCAACGATCTGTTGTGTAAGCTGTTGTCATGATTGCAGATTTGATTTCAGCTGCGGTCCATTTTGGGTGCGCGCTTCTCACTAATGCAGCGATGCCTGCCAGATGGGGCGTCGCCATTGAGCATCCTCTGTTGATAGTGAATGCCTTGTTCGAAAAACGATGTGGCGGCGTGCCCATCTCTCGGGTCCATGCAGCCACGATGTTTACGCCTGGTCCAATGATATCTGGCTTCATGATGCCGCCGTTTCTATGGCTCGGCCCTCTTGAGGAGAAATCTGCGACCGCAGGTGCTTGTCGTTCATTGAGACGTGTGCCCTTGAGGATTATGGTTCCTGTAGGGTTTGGAGCGCTGTTATAATACTTCAGCACCTCTAGCGCATCAAGGTGGTTTATATGGGCCACGGGTATAGAACTAGTTTCAGCTAGTGTCGTGTGCATATTGTAGTCTTGGTTAAGGATGACCATGCCTGCGCCATTCGCCTCATAAACGACGTCGCTCTTATTCACATTTTGGTTCCCCATAAACCCACAGAGAACTATCTTCCCGTTTATATCAATGTATTTGAATGCACCTTGCATACATCTCAGCATCGTGGCGTTGGACCCATATTTCCCTGGGTACTCCAATGGCACCACTGGAGCAAAAGGCAAATTTGTTGGTAAATAAGTACCTTCACCTTCGTACTCGGCCCCGTTACCAAGCTTCAATGTTGATCTCACAACTCGATCGGTTGAGCTCGCTCCAACCGTTAGAACCCACGGCGCATCGTTCTCTATGGTACTCTGGCCCACCTGCCCTGAATTTCCAGCACACACACAAGAGATAATGTCGTGTGTGTACATTGCTCTAAATGTAGCCCTCGTCACAGGGTTTCCGTAAAAGTTACCACTATCGCCTCCAATGGAAATCGAGAGCACATCAACGCCGTCCTTGATAGCGTTTTCGATTCCGTTGAGGATATAGGTTTGTTTGCAGTCTTCATCTTCCTCGTCTATGCCTTTGCACACCTTGTAAGAGGCGAGGTGAGCTTTCGGTGCCATGCCACTCGCAGTGCCCATCGCTTGTCCTAGGACGCTGACACCTGGGACCCGGTTGCCTGCTGCTATGCCGGCGCAATGGCTCCCGTGTCCTATGATATCTCTTGCATCGGTGAAGTCCGAATATCCTCTGGCACCGATGAGCTTGTTGTTGCACGCGGATTTTTCACACTTGGCCCCGAAATGGCAGCACCCTTTCCACTTCGGAGGAGGTGTGGGCATGTTTCCGTTGTCGGTGAACGACGGATGGTCAGGGAGGATCCCGCTATCTACAACACCGATGATGACTCCTTGGCCGTAATTACCTTTTCGCCAGCCTTCGTCGTTGTTTTCTTCTAGTTTCAAGAAACGAGGCGAGTAGGTGGTCCCGAGTTTATGGGTTTTATCGGGCTGGGCATACATGAACCCGTCCATGTGCTCAATGGCCTTTAGCTCGTCACGAGTGAGCCTTGCAGCGAACCCGCTCGTGGCGTATTGGTACGAGTAAAGCAGCCTAGGCTCGCCAGAGCTCAGAGGTTTGCTTGGAAGAAAGGAGCGATGCCATTCTTCAATCTCTTCATCGCTGAGGAGATGGGCATCATTAGGCTCGACTACGGTGATGATGTAGGTTTCTAGTTCGGAGGCGTCGGGGTTGATAATTGGATGGAGCTGAGCTAGGCTGGTTGCAAGATTGTAAATTTGGAGAGTAACCAATAGGGAGAGGGTTGATACTAAGAATCTTGACCCCATAATGCGTTGTTTGATGGAGAAAGCTTAGGCATTGTACCTAGGGAGCTTAAATAGAGGTATACGAAGTCTCTTATGTGGCTTCGGATGCTCTACATTCCTGCCCAAAGGCTGTATATACTATAGGCAATACAATAAGAAACTGATGATTAGCAACTCATACAATAAGAAACTGATGATTAGCAACTCCTAAGTCTCACTACGATACATTCATTAATATGACACGATGATTATCTCTGAGAGTTGCGAGTTCTGATCGGGCCATGCATTAATGGATGGGGGGATCCAAGGATTGTTCATTGATGATACAGTGAACATTAATTTTCAGTATACAAGCGTTGATTAGGCCTAAAGTACGTACCGACAATTATACCAGTCTTACTCCGAATACTAAGATTGCCCTCATCTTCAATACAGAACCTATGTCTAAACCAAAATTCAAAACAAACCGACTCTGGTCCTTTCGAAGACGCACGGGAAAGAAAGCAAACCATATTTATTGCGCATCACATTTTTCTCTTATATATTATACCCTCCCAAGCGAGCAGACGACACAGAGTCAAGCTTTAGCTTGGAACTTAAAATGAAACACATGTGCCACCCGTTTTCCACTCGTTTCCTGCGGCAGCCGCATGGCCATATGACTCTTATTTTAAATGTCCCCAGCGTATATTATTTGTATTTACTAAGGTGAATTTTGCTACTTTGTGCAATTTTTTTTACTTGATGGTTTTCGTAACTTGTGCATTGATGGCTTTCCCTGGTAGCTATATATTAGTTTTCCCATGCATATAAAGACATCTTGCATTGCTACAATTCACAAGTTTTAGAAGCATCAACACCAAAAAAATTTCTAGTATGGCATCTAGCAATCATCCAGGGTAAAATTTCATGCAGATATGTATTTATTTCATCATTTATCGTGTAATCAAGAACTTCTGGCCACAAGCAACTGTAGCACATGAATATTCGAACTGTATGTGCATATACTGATAGATGAATATAGGTGCAAATAGTGAGAGTATATATTCATATGCCGGAACTTTTCTGCTACATTTATGATTAAGTTTACTTTTAAGAACTTGTAAGTAAAAGTTTTAGCTTCGAATATAATAGTTTCTCTCTATGTGGGGTTTCTTGTGGCCTTGGATACTTTAGGTTACACTAAGGAAAATACATTAAGAAATGCAATTAAGGAAATGATGATTGCTACTAAAAGATGTGAATTATGATCATACCATGCAAATTAATGGGGGATCCAAGAGTTTGTTGATTGATTAAATGTGCAAATTAATTTTCATTATACAAAAGATGATGGTGATGAACTAGCACCTTGTTGATACACAAATCAAATCCATATATATATATATATATATATATATATATAGTCACATTTTCAGTTCACATTTTACTCTCTTGACCTCGGCACTTAAATCAATCCATATTCTGTTACATTTATAATTAAGTTTCCAAATTATCCTGTTTTGCTTGATAGCAAAGGCATCAAGGACTCAATGATAAATATACAGTGTATTTACGTTTGCGAATATTGGGTTTGTTTTTTAATATCATGTTTTATGTTGGTCATTAAGAATTATATAGCAAGCCATTGTTTACATCTAATGAATCATGCATATATTGAATCAGATTTGATATTTAGTATATGTAAAACTAGTTAAGGTTGTACTTGATTATGATGCAAATATATATATATATATATATATATTGACAACCGAGCACTCCTGGCTAGCCCAGGAGTCCCATGACATACACACCCACGCGTGTTCAGAATCGAATCTGGGCATGTGCATTTAATTAAAGAAAGAAAGGGGTCCCATGACATACACACCCATGCGTTTGTGGGGGCTCGAACACGAGATCTCTCATACTGCACGCCAATGCCACGACCAAATATATATATATATATATATATATATATATATATATATATATATATATATGGGGTAATGATCCAGTAAGACGTTTTCTTATGTGAGACAAATGAGACGCACTCTATAACACCCGATCCTCCCATGTATTTCACCAATACAGGCCGTTCACCGTGATTCGCATGTCACGCATTCCCTACGTATCAATTTTCTTAAGCGAACGAAAAATGAACGTTTTTTGGTAGTCTGAAAAGTGATATCATCGATCGTGCATGCTAGAGGTGTATGAATCTCTTGAAAATTGTTATACAGGGTATGCGTGGCATGCAGATCACGGTGAACGGTCTAGATCGGTGAAATACACGGGAGGTAGGGTGTTATAGTGTGCGTTTCATTTGTCTTACATAAGAAATTGCTTCACTGGATCATTATCCCCCCACACCCACCCACATATATATAATGAAGAAAAGAGGCCATAAAGAGCTTTTCCGTTAGGTGGCGTCAAAAAAATACATTCTCCATAATTTTTTTCGACGATCGTCACCAATCATCATCTTTATCATGTAAGACGCGGATACACCAAATTTCATGTGATTTGACCATTTTTTCACCGTTGAATGAGCAATGTAAAAAGTTTTATTGTCGGTAAACTGTTAATTTTGCACCCACTAAATCAACGGTGAAAAAATGATGGAATTACATGAAATTTGGTATATCCACATCTTATGTGATAAAGATAATGAAGATGGATGCCGATCGTCAAAAAAATTGTGGAAGGCATATTTTTTCGTTGTCATAGGAGGAAATTCCCTCCTGAGACATCTTTCCTCCATTATCCTCAATATATATATATATATATATATATAGAGAGAGAGAGAGAGAGAGAGTGGAGTTATCCATTGCAAACCGGTCCACGGTTTTAAAAAACGGGAACTCCTGATCTACGATATATTTTAACGATCCGATCCGTTCAAATTGATCACTCTACCCTCAAATATATGTGTGAAAAATCAAGAAATTTAAAGTCCTCTAGCATATACATCGATGGGTGCGATGGGTGCAAAAATGAACGCCTTTCGATAATACAACATAAAAGAATGGTTCTTAATGAATATGTTTAACAAGATTTTTTTTTTAAGTAACTAACTAACAAGATTTATAATAATTAAACTAAATCTCTAATTTTAAGTTGTATCAATGCATTTAATATGAGTGGATGAAAGGAAAATAAAGTTCGTGTGGTAGCATTCTCAACAAACATACATTTTCTATAAATGCCTAGAGTTATTTCTTTCAATATTCTTTGATGAGATAAATGAAAATCCTCTTACCGTTGCCATCTTCAAGCAATATTATTTAATGAGACTTGGAGGATAACCAACGAAAAAATGAGCATGCAACATTCATTCGGTTACATGCTCAATCATTTTTCATTTACTTTGAATGTACCTGTTGATTTTTGGGGTTTTCCAAACTTCCATATTTTTAAAAAAGACATTCCAAACTTTGTATTTTCAAAAAGAACGCCCCAAACTTAAACGTTAACTAAAAATAGACTTTCCGTTAAATTAAATGGTTAAATCCCAAGTATAAAAACAAAACTACCCTTCTTCTCCTCTTCCTCTTCCTCCTTTTCTCATCTGCACCATCCCCTTTGCTTCTTCTTCTTCTTCTTCCACGCAATCAATGGTGGCTTGCACAAACGACAATCTTCGCATGATCCCGACCTCATCTCCTTCAACATCCTCCAACTCCCCGTGCAAACTCTCATCTTCTCTCTCATTCCTCTCCCTCTTCGTCCCATTCTCGTTCTTTCGATCTTGTTGGGAAGTGAGTGAGTGAGTGAGAGAGAGGGAGGGAGGGAGGGGGGCGGGGGGTTGTTTAAAAATGAGCAATAAAGGATAAATGAACATTTTTAAACCATGGAAGAGTATATCGGTGGAGGAAGGGTATCCTTGTACCTCTCTGCAAAAAGAAAGACAACATTTAAAATTGCTCAAACCATCATGGAATAAAACTCATGTGCCACACCATAAATCTTTAGGAAAGGGTGATTGAATAAAATCTAAGGCGAGATGGTAAAATAACAGAGAACTAGTTTGGGTTCATGCTTGGACGATCAACGACAGAGCTTATTTATTTGCTTCGTTAACTTATGGAACGTTTTCAAAAGAGGAGAAGGGATTTACATATGATTTTTATTGATTTAGAGAAAGCTTACGACAAAAAACCTAGAGAGGTATTATGAGGGATAATGATAAGGAAGGGATCCCAATCAGGTACATTGATATAATCAAGGATATATATGATGGAATAGTGGCAAATGTAAGGACTTGCGTCAGCTTAACGAGAAATTTTCCGATCATGATTGGCTTGCATCAAGGATCTGTATCAAGTCCATTCTTATTTGCCACAGTGATGGATGAGCTTACTAGAACTATTTAGGATGGATTATCTTGGTGTATGTTATTCGTTAATGATATTATTCTGGTAAATGAGACCAAAGCAGGGTTTAATGCCAAATTGGAGTTTTGGAAACAAACGTTGGATTCTCGGAGGTTTAGATTGAATAGGTCCAAGACGGGCATATATACAATGCAAATTTAGTAAACAGAGAAATCGAGATCACAGTGGTATAATATTGAATGGGCAAGAGATATCAACGAGCGATTAGTTTAGATATCTAGGTTCCATCATCCAAAAAGATAGGAAGATTGATAGCGATATCAATAAGAGAATTCAAACTAGTTGGTTGTAATGGAGGAGTGTAACAGGGATTTTGTGCGATCGTAACTTTTCATTAATGTTGAAAGGGAAGTTCTATCGAAGCGCTATTTTACCTGTCTTATTATATGGTATGGAATTCTGGGCTCCTAGGAAACATCATGCACAAATGATGCATGTAGTGGAGATGCGCATGCTTTGTTGGATGTGTGGTAACACTAGAAATGATAAGGTGCGAAATGAGGATTTTCATACAAAGGTGGATGTAGCACCCGTAGAGGAGAAAATGAGGGAAAATGGTCTAAAATGGTTTGGTTATGTACGACGCAGACTTATGAAAGTACCGGTACGATGAATGGATATTCTCGATTTAGGCGAAGTCAAAAAAACGAAAAGGAGACCAAAAAGACGTGGATAGAGGCGATACGAAAAGTTATGGATGCCAAAGGTCTTAATGAAAGTATATTGTTCGATAAGAGTGAGTGGAGGCGGAGGATTCATGTGCTCGACCTGGCAATTCTCATGTTGGTTCATGTAGCTTACCCTATATGCTTAAGATAAAATGCTCAGTGGTTGTTGTTGTGTTGAAGGGATATATCGGTCATTTACAGCCCCAAAACTGTTTTATTTAACAGAATTTGGATGCGAATTAATGAGAGGCTCTTTTTTAGTTAACTTAAAAGGTTTGGGGTGTTCTTTTTGAAAATACGAAGTTTGGGATGTATTTTTTGAAAATACGGAAGTTTGGAGTGTAACAAAGGAGGGCTCAAAAAAGAAATGATGATTGATGAAAAGTGATAAAGTATATGATTAATATTAGGGGTGAAAGTCGGGCTGGGTTTACCTGAACCCGAGCTGACCCAACCCGATTTTTCCGGGTTTTTTAGATATCAAATACCCGTCCGAACCCGATCGGGTGGGTTGAACGTTAGATAAATAAATTTCGGGTTGGGTATAGGTATTGTATGAAACCCGTCCGTCCGAACCCTAAACCCGGCCCGAGCCAAACCCGCCTCATATAACGGATGCAACTCAATATATTACATGAAATTAATGGAGGAAAGAGGCCATAGGAGGGGATTTCCTCCTATGGCGTGGAAAAAATACAATCTCCGCCATTTTTTCCGACGATCGGCACCCATCATCATCATCATCGTTATCATCTAAGATGTGTGTACACCAAATTTCATGTGATTCCACAACATTTTCACCGTTGATTTAGTGGGTTCAAAATTAACGGTTTACCGACAATAGAACTTTTTACATTGCTAAATCAACGGTGAAAAAGTTGTAGAATCACATGAAATTTGGTTTACCCACATCTTAGATGATAACGATGAAGATGATGAGGGCCGATCGTCGAAAAAATTGGTGGAGGTTGTATTTTTTCCACGCCATAGGAGGAAATTTCCTCCTATGGCCTCTTTTCTCCATTATTCTCATATTACATAGACATTTAGTTTTAAATATTATAATGTGCATATTTTAATTTATTGCATGATGTAAAGTTAGTGCAATTTTTATATGTGATCTAAAAATCTATCATATATAAAACTTTTGTGCATACCTAACAGTAGAACCCAACTCAAGTATTGTAATTTTTTTTTTTGATAATTTATAATAGGCAAAATCTGTAAAACCCACAAAAACCAATATGCCTGTCTAAACCTGAAACCAGCCCAAATCTGAGCCCGAAACCCGAAGTTGCGGGTTCGGGTTTAACGCATTGTAAATCCATCGGGTTTGGGTGGATTATGGGTTTAGGTTTTAATTTTCGGGTTGGATACAAAGTTTATTCAAAACCCGTCCAACCTGGCCCGGTTTCACCCCCTAAGAAAAGAGAAGTAGATCAAAGGCCTATATAGATCGGGTCGGCAATTTTTTCAAAAATTTTATATCCGATCCAAAAATTTAACCTTAATATAAATTATAAAAAAATACAAAAATAAGGGCTTAGGGTAGACATTAGTCTTGCTGGTTTTTAATATATTGTCAAATTAATTGGAAAACAACATAGAAGTTATAACATCATGCAATTTACAACACTTCTTAATCTTTATGCAAACTTTAAAATTTTGGAAGACAACCACCTTGTTTATGCATATTATAAAAGACGAGCTTTGCATTGAGTAGATTGATTTATTGAAGAGTTCAGGTTGGACTGATTCGGGTATAAAATGGTTTAAGTATGGGTTCAGAAGAGTGGGTCTGTATCTCAACCCAAATTCAACCCGAAAATTGTTTAAGCAAATTTAAACCCGCCCAAACAACAATAACAACCCAATAAAATTGGGTGGGTTTGGATCGGGTTTGGGTTAAGCCCAACTCTACTTGCATCCCTAAGATGGAGCTAAGATTTTTCACAATTGAGGGCAAAATATAGCTCAAATGAACACCTTGAAAAATGGAAAAATTATTTCCTGTGTTTGTGATGCTGTCTTTCTTTAAAATTTCTGATCACTTATGTAAGAGAAATTACTAAATCTAAAAAAGAAAAAGCTAACAATAAAAAGGTGATATCATTTGATGTATAAAATAAGGCGCAATGTCAACATGAATCAACTTAAGCAGAAAAGGAATTGATAGACATTATTACACACACTAGTATTTTGCATGTACGATTTGCATGTGCGATGTACGTTTGTAGATTTATCCTATTTAGAGTACAAAAAAATTCTTGAGCCCATGGATAAACATAAAATGGGTGACTTTTGGTTTAAAATTATTTTGAATGTTAATAAATGAATAAAATAGTCATTTTAGTAACTTGGATCAAGAGTATTCTAGAAGATATTATAATATGTTATTTACCATATTTAAGTAAAAGTAGGTAGTTATAAGTAAATGAAAGTACAATTTGAAAAATGATAAGATTAAAATAGTTTCTAGAAAGTTCTTTTTTGTCTTAAATTTGAGTATAGTGTAGATTGAATTTGGAATTCAAACTAATATCTACAAAGCTTTTTTTTGGTCTCAAGTTCAAGAAAGTTTCTTTTTTATTTGTTTTTCAAAAAATTGAGAAGTTTAATTATATTTTCTTTTTCTTGGATGATATGGAGACCCTAAAATTTGTTTTTTTAAAAACATAACAATTAATTATTTTTGTCTCTTTGTATTATGATGTGGAGGCTATGAGAATGGAGGATTTTCTTCTTTTTTCTTTGTTTTTAAAAAAAAGAAGAGGCTGGCTTTTAACCAAGCCCATTTGCATTATATATACTAGCATTTTGTATGTGCGATGCGCGTTTTATTAATAAAATGTGTAAAAGAAGGTAGTTTTAAGTAAATGAAAGTAGAAATTGAAAATTATAAGATTAAGATAACTTCTATAAAGTTTTTTTTTGTCTTAAATTTGAGTATAATGTAAATTGAATTTGGAATTCAAATTAATTTCTAGAAAGTTCTTTTTTGTCTCAAGTTTTAGAGAATGTGTAGTGAATTTGAAATTTAAATTAATAAAACATTTAATTATTTTTGTCTTTTTCTTTGATGATGTGGAGGCTTTAATATTTGAGAAATTTTCTTCGTTCTTTATTTTTCAAAAAATGGAGAAGGTGGACTCTAACCAATGTCATTATATATATATATATACTAGAATTTATGCGCGTGCGTTGCATGTGTTAGTTTTAAAAAATTTGAAAAGGGAGGAGAAGGGGAGAGAGATATGGATGGTTCTAGAGTTTTATTTATTTATTTTTAAAAAAAATGACTTGATGATGTGGAGGGTTATAGATAAACAATTAATTGTTTTTGGAAGGAGAGAAAGATGATGTGTAGGACTTAAGAGGTGAGGGAGATGATGTGGAGGGCTTGAGAGGTGAGGATTTTTCTTCTTTTTTCTTTTTCTTTTCTAGAAAAAAGGAGAAGGCTGGAGCTCTAACCATGGGTATTTGCATTATATATACTGGAATTTATGCACGTGCGTTGCACGTGTTTAAAAAAATTTGAGAAGGGAAGAGAGAAATGTGGAGGGTTCTAGAGTCTTATTTATTTATTTATTTTTAAAAAAAGAGATGGATGATGTGAAGGGCTTGAGAGATGAGAGAGATGATGTGGAGAGCTTGAAAGTTGAAAAAATTTCTCCTTTTTTCTAGAAAAAAAGAGAAGGGTGGACCTTTAACCAAGGGTATTTGCATTATATTATTAGAATTTATGCACGTGCGTTGCACGTGTTAGTTTAAAAAATTTAAAAAGGGGAAGAGAATTTTGGAGGGTTCTAGAGTCTTATTTATTTTTTAAAAAAATTGGGAGAGGGTCCTTTTACCAACCCCTATATATATATATATATATATATATATATATATATATATATATATATCGAGAGTGATAATATGGAAGGTTCTAGATAAACAATTAATTATTTTCTAAGAGAGAGAGCATATATATATATATATATATATATATATATATATATATATATATATATATATATATATATATTGGGAGAGATGATATGGAAGGTTCTAGATAAACAATTAATTGTTTTTTAGGAGAGAGAGATGAAGTGAAGGGCTTGAGAGGTGAGAGAGATGATGTAGAGGGCTTGAGAGGTGAGGATTTTTCTCATTTTTTCTATTTTTCAAGAAAAAATGAGAAGGGTGGACATCTAACCAAGGGTATTTGCATTATATAGAAAGATACGATACTATGGAAGGTTCTAGATAAACAATTAACTGTTTTTTGGGAGGAGAGAGAGAGGAGATAATGTGGAGGCCTTAAGAGGGGAGGATTTTTCTCCTTTTTCTTTTTTTCTAAATAAAAGAAGAAGTGTGTGTGTGTGTGTGTGTGTTTCTAGATAAACAATTAACTGTTTTTTGGAAGGGGACAGAAAGGTGATGATGTGGAGGCTTTGAGAGAGGAGGATTTTTCTCTTTTTTCTCGAAAAAAGAAGAGGGATGCACCTCTAACCAAAGGGTGTTTGCATGATATATAGAGATAAGATGGTATGAAAATTCTAGATAAACAATTAACTGTTTTTTGGGAGGAGAGTGAGAGGTGATGATGTGGAGGCCTTGGGAGGGGAGGATTTTTCTCTTTTTTTCTTTTTTTTTCAAGAAAAAAGAAGAGGGTTGGACCTCTGACCAAAGGGTATTTGCATTATATATACTAGAATTTATGCACGTGCGTTGCACGTGTTAGTTTTAGCACGGGGGAGAGGTGGAGAGTGATGTGCAGGGTTCTAGAGTTTTATTTATTTGTTTTTTTAAAAAAAAAAAGGGATTAATGATGTGGAGGGTTCTAGATAAACAATTAATTGTTTTTTGGGATGAGAGAGATGATGTGGAGGACTTGAGAGGTGAGGATTTTTTTCTTTTTCTCTTTTTTCCTTGAAAAAAAGAGAAGGGTGGACCTCTAACCATGGATGTTTACATTATTATATATATATAAGGTTCTAGATATATATAGAAGAGATAAATATATATATTGGGAGGGATGATATGGAAGGTTCTAGATAAATAATTAATTGTTTTTTAGGAGAGAGAGATGATGTGGAGGACTTGAGAGGTGAGAGAGATGATGTGGAGGGCCTGAGAGATGAGGATTTTTCTCATTTTTTCTATTTTTCAAGAAAAAAAGAGAAGTGTGGACCTCTAACCAAGATATTTGCATTATATATAGAAGATATATATAAGGTTCTAGCTATATATAGAAGAAATAAATATATATATTGGGAGGAATGATATGGAAGGTTCTAGATAAATAATTAATTGTTTTTTAGGAGAGAGAGATGATGTGGAGGACTTGAGAGCTGAGAGAGATGATGTGGATGGCCTGAGAGATAAGGATTTTTCTCATTTTTTCTATTTTTCAAGAAAAAAAGAGAAGTGTGGACCTCTAACCAGGTATTTGCATTATATATATATATATATATATATAT
Source organism: Agapanthus africanus (assembly GCA_030015575.1). Classification (NCBI taxonomy): domain Eukaryota; kingdom Viridiplantae; phylum Streptophyta; class Magnoliopsida; order Asparagales; family Amaryllidaceae; genus Agapanthus; species Agapanthus africanus. The sequence continues at coordinate 81,973,339 of CM057340.1, read as the reverse complement.
ATATATATATTTTTCAAGAAAAAAAGAGAAGTGTGGACCTCTAACCAGGTATTTGCATTATATATATATATATATATATATATATATATATATATATAATGCAAACACTCTTGGTTAGAGGTCCACCCTTCTTATTTTTTCTAGAAAAAAAGAAAAAAAGAGAAAAATCCTCACCTCTCAAGCCCTCAATATCATCTCTCTCACCTCTCAAGCCCTCCACATAATCTCTCCCTCCTAAAAAACAATTAATTATTTATCTAGAACCTTCTATATCATCTCTCCATATATATATATACTCTCTCTCCTAAAAAACAATTAATTGTTTATCTAGAACCTTCCATATCATTTCTCCCGGTATATATATATATATATATATATATATATATAATGCAAACACCATTCGTTAGAGGTTCACCCTTCTCCTTTTTTGTAGAAAAAACGAGAAAAATCCTCATTTCTCAGACCCTCCACATCATCTCTCTCACCTCTCAAGCCCTCCACGTCATCTCTCTCTCTCCCCTAAAAAATAATTAATTGTTTATCTAGAACCTTCCATATCATCTCTCCCAATATATATATATATATATATAATGTAAACACCCTTGGTTAGAGGTCCACCCTTCTCATTTATGTTGGAGACAATGCCCTCAGAGTCAATTATTGGATCACAGGCACGTGATTGCAATGATTGAGGGAGGACCTATCCCGGTACGACAGTCTTACTCGAGATGATAGTATGCTATCTGGTTTACCTTTATCATCGTGTACTGTTTCAGGTGACCTTACAGGTCGCTATTACACGTTGATAGAGCCCCTAGGATTCTTGCTTGACTGCCAGCAGTATGAGGGCGATCATATACGTGGGAGCTGGTAGTCTATAAGCACATCCTTAAATGGTCCCTAGTCGTGGGAGTTTCGAGACAGGGCATCGATTCTCCAGAGTAGACTAGTGTATACAGTCGAGATCCCGACGAGGGGCGGTGGCCGGTCTCACAGGCCACTGGTGTCAGTTGGTTCACCTAAGATGTATACAGGTGCTCATTGGGTTATGAGTACACCGGACAGGACTCGCCGGAAACATGCTAGTTGGTCTTATACCTGACGTCAGATAGCAGTTCCCAGGTGACATGTGTACAGGTTAGTTCATCGACCTGGGGATCGTCATTTGTCTCGTGTGAGTTCCCACTGTACTTTGATTACTACCCTACCACGGCTCAAAGGAGTCGTGCAAACAGGTTTTAGTTGGGTACAGTCCCGAGCCACATGGAGGCAGTGAGCGGATCTTCGGGGGTTCGTCTCTCCCGGTATTGGGGGTGAGGTCACGCTGTGTCTAGGAGAGCCATTACACGAAGTCCTTGGTCAAGGCAGGAGATTTACTGGTAGGTATTCCAGTAGTATCTCAGGGTGTTCTGGGCTACACTCCGACACGACTTGTACCGCTTTTGGGGGTCTGACTTTTACCCACCCCCTAGGCCCGACATGCGATGCTCATAGACGAACGGACCGGACCGGACTGTACGGATATTGTCACTGACAGGCTCAGTAGGGTGTCAGGATGAGTTCGCTCATCGACGTCCCTTTTGGTCAATAGCTGGTGGCCCGTTACGTATTGGCTTATACCTCTGATGTGCTAGTGGTTAAATCCACAGCTATTGTATTGACGAGTCTTTAGAGTCCACCACACATTCAGTTACTCAGCTTTCGGGCGAAACGCTGTAGAGGCCGTATGGAGATATGGCAGGGTCCGATCAGATACGTGCGGTATTGCACGGATCAGGATCGGACGGTTAGTACTAGAGACCGTATAGATATATGGCAAGGTTCGATCGGATACGTGCGGTATTGCACGGATCAGGATCGAACGGATATTACTAGCCGGCTTTGGTTTAAGCCGGATCCTAGTTTAGTACAGTGTAGATTTTGTCTCATTGCATTTGTATCCGGTCGGAATACAGATGCGGGTGTGTATGCACAATATCGGGGTTTTCCTGTAATTTATTACGGGACCAGTTTTCTGGAGTTGCCAGTTTGCATTCCGTTCCGGCCGGTTTTCCTTTGTTCTTTCCCGGCCGGACTTTTCCGATGGAGGGGGTTATTTGCAAGTTTGCAAATAACACATTGTGGAGGGGTTTCTTGCTAATGTTTTGATTATGATGGCATCTTTTCTTTTCCACCATCATTTTGATTCTCTTGCATTAATTGTGATTAAAGAGAGGGTATGGGTTTGATGTGAATTGAGTATGGTTGATGTTTGGATGTGGTCACCTCTTGCTTTTCCTACTCTTACCTCCCTCTTGTATTTGTTTTGCCCTCCACCACCATTCCTCATATAGCAAGGCCGGCCACTTTTTAGAGGAAGGAAAAAATGAGAGATTTCATTTTTGGTGGGAAATTAATCATCCATCTCATTTTTCCATTGCTACCAAAAATCCCCAAGTTCATATCTTGTTGATTCCTCCATCAAGGCAACTACAAACCCCAAATGAGACTAGCATGATCTACACTACATTCTACAGTACTTCTTGGGCATGTCGACTTGCCAGCTTCATGCCCGAGTTGCCTCGGCATTGAGGTGGGAGCCCGTAAAAGATACAGACGATGTGGTGCCCTTCCGGCAAGGAGGCGACGGCCGGAGTTTCCGCGGGAGATCGGGACGATGACGAGAAGACCGGAGGACTCGGATCACTCGGTATATCTCTTCCCTATCTTGTTAGTTAGCTAGGACAAGTTTAATGGCCCGATCCGGGGTTTAGTGCGCGGTGGTGCCGGTTTGCTAAGTTCGCAAAATTAAAGTTTATCACCGCTTCCGCATTTGGCCGTCGGATTGACGACCGGGGCGCCGCCGTGCACTAACAGTGGTATCAGAGCCTCGCCATTAACTTCGTCTAGCTTTGTTTGATGTGTTTGCATTTCCGATCGACCAAAATTCCAAAAACCCGCGTTTTTCTTTACATCAGTTTTCTGTCGAAATTTTTTGAAGTCCAAAAATTTTTCAGGTTGTCTCAGAATGATGTGCAGGGAGTTCTAAGAACACTGGAAAAATTCGACAACACGATCCCTCCGTACGACCGCGGAACCGCGGCCATAACCACTCTGGTGGCCACGGATCCGCCGCATGAAGGAGGGATCATGTCATCGTTTTTTTGCAGTGGGCTTGTGGGCTAAAATAGGGGTTTTGGAATATTAAAATTGGGCCCAGAATTTCTGTGAGTACTACAGTATTGCTTGGGGGCCCACTTGTTAATTTTTGATCGATCGGATATTTTAAACACATTATTTCACAGTATTTACATTATATCTGCGACCGTGAATGTCACTCGATCGGTAAATCCGGTCTAACTGCTATAGCCCGGTTAGACGGATTTGCGAACGTGACCTTCACGTTGATGTTCTATGTATTTGCTGTGATGTTGCGGATCGGTCGTGGGGGATAGCCTGGATGCAATGCTAGTACAGTTTTGTTGTATTATGTACATTTGATATTGCGGGGCGAGCGTCCGACATGTGGACTGCCGTCACTGCCTGTTTGTATTATTATTTTGGGGCACGACCTGGTTGCGGTCGATGTACCCATTGTATGTATATTTTACTTTCTGTACTAGGATTGCCCCGCGGAGAGGTGCACGGATAGCCGGGTTCTGGAGGGCAACAAGCCCGCGTCTCATGGCATTGAGACGGAGGGGGCTTCACTCTAGGATTGGCGGGCTATTCGCCGCACTAGTAGGGGGTACAGGTTGACCCAGGAGGGGTGCCCAAGTTGCCGGATTCCGTGAAGTGCTGAGTGGTCCATTCACGGTGCTGAAGGGGGCTGTCTCGCTTCAGGTTTTGGCGGGTAACTTGCCGCGCCCGTAGGGGTCTAGGATTTCATTGCACAGGCTATCCACAAGACCAGGGGAACGTCGGGTTTCAGTAGTGGCTCTGTGAAACCCGGGGATCCCAGATATCTGTATTGTTTCTGTGATGCTGTACATTTCTGTGATGTTGCATTTTATTCACGCCTTGAGCGAAATACATATATATTAGTAGATGTTGTATATGTTTTTCATCCGCGCTAGTCCAGTCCCCGCTCTTCCGTTAGTTAGCTAACCTAACGGGTGATGACGGGACCCAGTGGCGAATGCGGATGGCATATACGTACGTCAGTATATTTTCGTTCTTTGTGGTGTGATCAATTGATGGGACTGCATTGATTCGGATCAATGCAAGATAAACAAACCTATTCTGATGTTGTTGGAACACTTTTAAAAAGCTGTTATTGCAAGGACGTTCACTTTTGTTTTGCATCGTGGTATTCATTTGGAATATCCTGCTCCTCAGTCGACGAGGCAAGGGCCGAGATCCCTTCACCGGGAGTGACCCCTTGGACAGAAGTTTGCGTCAGCGCATTAACTTCACTATAGCCGATTACTTTTGCTTTGCACAGTGATATTCGGTTATGAATATCCAGCACCCCATTCTATGGGGAAAGAGCCGAGATCCCTTCACCGGGAGTGACCTCTTTAGTAAAGGTTTTCGTCACTATATTTTCTAAAAAGCTATCCGTTCCTTCAACGATATCAAGTTCATTACGTTAAAGGTTTTTGCCAGAAACCATTCGTAGCCCTCTGTCGTTTCATATGGGTAGTCAATAGTATTCAAGCTGTGTTTGTTGGCCAAAGTCAAGGCACAGTGTTTGGTAGCTGTTGGTTATTCATATGCAGCATAGATAGATGCGTTGGTTTGGAACAGTCGTACTGCCTTGTTGGCCAAAGTCAAGGGTAGGTACGGGTGGATTCAAATTAACCTGGAGAATGACGGGTAGAACTTGACATGTGACTTATGATTTGTTGGCCAAAGTCAAGGTCATAAGAGCATGGGGTAAAAATCACATCGGGAGTTTCAAAAGAACTGAAACTAGCCAGATATGCGCATACCTTCTGGAGTGTGATACCGTGAGCAGATTCCGTCACGTTATCATGCGATGATAGTTGGATCCCGATTTCCACTGATGAGTTGGTTTACTCCTCGGGTGACCCCGACTAATTCTTCTTTCAGGTTTGGAGGAGAATTTGAGGAACAGTGGGAGGTTTCCAGATTAGATAAATTGGTAACCATTCTGATCTAGGTTAGAGTGCACGCTGAGTGTTTCTTTTCTCTCTCTCTTTGGCAGCGACCATTGACCCGACCCAAGACTATGACTATGTGACCAAGTTGACCGAACCTTCTTTACACTGGCTTTTGGATTGTCAGAGTTGCAGACCTCATTGCCACTCCTACTTTTACCCTTTTCTCCAGGACACCCCGTATTACTGCGAACGTCCACTTTCATTGGACAAAACCATCGTATGGTTAGATACGAACTCGAAGGAATTCGAGGATGGTTTCCGGTTCTGGAGAAAACGGATAGGATTATTCAGTTGTCTTTTCCCTTTTACCTTCTCTCAAGTTGTGAGTACTCCTTGGTTTAGGAGATAGTACACCTATTATGCAAATTGGATAGTCTTCTTCCAAACCTTAGGCTGGTGCCGACCGGTAGGGAATGAAGAAAACCAATTAGCCTAAACGGTGTACAGAAGGTATTAAGATTAAGACAAAGCAAGGGATTAGTAAGAGGGCAAAGTAAATTGCGACTGCTGTTCACGACCAAACCAAGCATTCCTTCGCCAATCCTAAATCACCTTTGTATTTCTCCAGGACACTCCGTATCACTACGAAGATCCACAGTTTATTTGGATACTCCATCGTATGGTTATATACGAACTCGAAAGGAACTTGTTCCAGTTCGGGGATGGATTCTGGTCAAGGAGAAATAGGAATAAGGTTTATTCAGTTGTCTTTTATCTTCACCTTCTCTCGCATTGCGAGTGCTCCTAGGACTAGGACAGTACACCCATTATGCTTATTGGATAGTCTTCTTCCAAACCATAGGCTGGTGCCGAACGGTAGGGAAGGAAGAAAACCAATTGGCCTAAAGGGGTGTGCAGAAGGTAATGACTAAAGACATATAAAGGGATTTGGAGAGGTGGCAAAGAATTATACGGTTATAGTTGTGAATCTGGATAATGGTAGAGGCATTACTAAGAATACCAGGATACCCCATCGAAACATTTCAATGTTTCAGTTCAACTGTGTACTGTTAAAAGAAAACTGATTTCCCGATTGGACACTTGCTCCAGGGTATGTATTTACCAGGTTTGATTCTCACATCTGTATGGTTTTACAGATGATGAGTGGGAGTAAGTTATTAGGAATTGGGTGATCATCCTCATTATATCGGGATTCGTTGTAATCGGTGATATTTGAGGAGATCACCTGGGCTGTTTGCCAGTCGGCAAATATTTGGTTTTGAATATCCGCTGTTGTGCACCAATTTCAAATTGATATATCTGTACGTCTATTTTCATAGAGTGAGATATACCTTTTGATATTATGTCGATGACATTTACCTATATCAGTGGATGGTTAGGTAAGGAGTATTAAACAGCGGTGTAATTCTTCTTAACCATAAGTACAGTTTTCAACCTACGACACACAGTGAAAGAGTTGTTAGACTCGGCGGACTTATACAGAGTATTGTATGTTGTCCAGTATCCATTAGGACAGAGGGGTTGGTCCTCATACTATATTCTGTTTACTTTTAACTTCTCTAGTTCTTAGACGTGTGTTTCGTAGAAACACAGGGTCTAAGTTTTGAGGAGTTATAGGTATTTGAATAGAGTAGAGAACCAGGTGTAGCAAGTATCGGGATTCTTCAAAGTGATCGAAGATGTAGATACTTGTGTATGGTATTCAGTTGATAGTAATGATAAAGAGAACTTGCTTCTCTTTCAGGTTACTCATAATTGGAAGCATTCCTAAGTTGAGTAACGCTGATCGGCCTCTCTCCATTTAGTTAACATGCACTGGAGAAAACTGCATGATTTGAATCTGGTTCAATTAAATCAGTGCCTCTGGTTCTATATTGGATATAGTACAGTTCATATCTTAACATTGTTAAGGTACGGGGAGTTGTCCGGCTTATAATTAAAACCAGACTCTGGATAACTCAAGGCACGTTTCTGTAATGGCTGTTTGTGGGTTGACCCAGGCTATGACGAGGGTTGACTTTCTACCATCTGGGAGATCAATAGTAATATTGTTCTAGACTCGCCACAGTTTTAATAAAAATGGATTTTTCAGAAGACAGTAGTGGGAGTATGGTAGAACTGGAAGTGATTCCAGAACCGCAAACGATTACTGAAGATTTGATAAGGAACCTAAAGATTCAATCTGTTTTGATATTCCATTGGCCACTCCGCAGATAAGGTGGGTAACTTCAGGCACCCGAGAGGTACTCCGGTAGCCTCAAGGACGGTGACAGGGAAGTTCTTGTTTACCCACACTTGCCATTGTTGTTGTTCCAGACTGCGAGACCCGGCAGGAGGATGAGTATAGCGTCGTTCTAAACTAGTTTTAGAAGTGCACATCTATATGACTCTGCCAGAGGGTTGTCGTAGTCAGTGGGAGCAGCGGAAGCATTGGTGGACATCAGGCTTATGTCTATTTATAGACCAAAGCAGAAATAGCGGAGATAGATCATCTATTTCTGATGAGACAGTCATGGGTTTGACGTTATCAGAATAAGGGATGGATCAGTTGAGAAGGTAGTAGGGTATGATATCCGGGTTTTGGATGACATACGCAAGGTAGGAAGTGACATTCCTATACTACGATCGGTTATACTTTGGTCGTCACACAGTGGTTTCTCCACAAGGGACTTGGACATTATATCAGACATACTGGTTACTAGATCTATGGTTTTAGATCTAGATTTGGGTGGTTTCCCAATCAGGGTACTTTGACAACATTCTAAGAGTATTTAGAATGGACGACTCCTGGCACGGTAGTGTACCTGCAGGTGATGGAGTCACCCTCTCTAAAAGTGTCTTATAGACTAAAGTAGAGAGGGATATGCATGATTGGCAGATCACTTGCTTAGGCAATTGAGTCAATCATGAGATGTCAAGTACCACACCAGATGTTGTTCTTGCACTAGATGCAATAAGTTAACATTGATCCAATCCTGGAGAAACAGTCGGAAGCAGTTTTAGAACATAAGTGGATGTTCTAGGGATATGATAACGACAGCCTCATTTGGGAGACAGTTATCATTCCAGGCTTCCAAGGTGACATGGACGACAAGGAAGTTGTCAGAGTTATATTTTTCCTTCTGACGAGGGGCAGTATTTTGGACAGGTGGTCCAAGGAAATACTGAGGGTGGCATGGCGCAGGATACTGATTAAGTTCAGTTGACGATACAGTCTAAGAAGTTTGGATTTGGAGTTCATTTATGAGCTCGGTTCCATCAGACATCCAGACATTCTAAGACAGGTATTGCTCATTTCGGGAGATGGCTTTCTCCGCGAACTTGAGATATAGAGAGACATAGAAAGAAACTTCAAGGCGGATCCACTCACTGAGGCTATTCCTCGAACGCAATAGTCTTCCAAACAGGCTTTGTGAGACTGACTAGTAGAGGAGTTGGGTGTTCGGTATCACACGGGCTGTGAGTATGCGACATCGCAATAATTAGCCTTGAGTGCAAGTGGGAGATTGTTGGAGATAGTGCCCTCAGAGTCAATTATTGGATCACAGGCACGTGATTGCAATGATTGAGGGAGGACCTATCCCGGTACGACAGTCTTACTCGAGATGATAGTATGCTATCTGGTTTACCTTTATCATCGTGTACTGTTTCAGGTGACCTTACAGGTCGCTATTACACGTTGATAGAGCCCCTAGGATTCTTGCTTGACTGCCAGCAGTATGAGGGCGATCATATACGTGGGAGCTGGTAGTCTATAAGCACATCCTTAAATGGTCCCTAGTCGTGGGAGTTTCGAGACAGGGCATCGATTCTCCAGAGTAGACTAGTGTATACAGTCGAGACCCCGACGAGGGGCGGTGGCCGGTCTCACAGGCCACTGGTGTCAGTTGGTTCACCTAAGATGTATACAAGTGCTCATTGGGTTATGAGTACACCGGACAGGACTCGCCGGGAACATGCTAGTTGGTCTTATACCTGACGTCAGATAGCAGTTCCCAGATGACATGTGTACAGGTTAGTTCATCGACCTGGGGATCGTCATTTGTCTCGTGTGAGTTCCCACTGTACTTTGATTACTACCCTACCACGGCTCAAAGGAGTCGTGCAAACAGGTTTTAGTTGGGTACTGTCCCGAGCCACATGGAGGCAGTGAGCGGATCTTCGGGGGTTCGTCTCTCCTGGTATTGGGGGTGAGGTCGCGCTGTGTCTAGGAGAGCCATTACACGAAGTCCTTGGCCAAGGCAGGAGATTTACTGGTAGGTATTCCAGTAGTATCTCAGGGTGTTCTGGGCTACACTCCGACACGACTTGTACCGCTTTTGGGGGTCTGACTTTTACCCACCCCTAGGCCCGACATGCGATGCTCATAGACGAACGGACCGGACTGTACGGATATTATCACTGACAGGCTCAGTAGGGTGTCAGGATGAGTTCGCTCATCGACGTCCCTTTTGGTCAATAGCTGGTGGCCCGTTACGTATTGGCTTATACCTCTGACATGCTAGTGGTTAAATCCACAGCCATTGTATTGACGAGTCTTTAGAGTCCACCACACATTCAGTTACTCAGCTTTCGGGCGAAACGCTGTAGAGGCCGTATGGAGATATGGCAGGGTCCGATCAGATACGTGCGGTATTGCACGGATCAGGATCGGACGGTTAGTACTAGAGACCGTATAGATATATGGCAAGGTTCGATCGGATACGTGCAGTATTGCACGGATCAGGATCGAACGGATATTACTAGCCGGCTTTGGTTTAAGCCGGATCCTAGTTTAGTACAGTGTAGATTTTGTCTCATTGCATTTGTATCCGGTCGGAATACAGATGCGGGTGTGTATGCACAGTATCGGGGTTTTCCTGTAATTTATTACGGGACCAGTTTTCTGGAGTTGCCAGTTTGCATTCCGTTCCGGCCGGTTTTCCTTTGTTCTTTCCCGGCCGGACTTTTCCGATGGAGGGGGTTATTTACAAGTTTGCAAATAACACATTGTGGAGGGGTTTCTTGCTAATGTTTTGATTATGATGGCATCTTTTCTTTTCCACCATCATTTTGATTCTCTTGCATTAATTGTGATTAAAGAGAGGGTATGGGTTTGATGTGAATTGAGTATGGTTGATGTTTGGATGTGGTCACCTCTTGCTTTTCCTACTCTTACCTCCCTCTTGTATTTGTTTTGCCCTCCACTACCATTCCTCATATAGCAAGGCCGGCCACTTTTTAGAGGAGGGAAAAAAATGAGAGATTTCATTTTTGGTGGGAAATTAATCATCCATCTCATTTTTCCATTGCTACCAAAAATCCCCAAGTTCATATCTTGTTGATTCCTCCATCAAGGCAACTACAAACCCCAAATGAGACTAGCATGATCTACACTACATTCTACAGTACTTCTTGGGCATGTCGACTTGCCAGCTTCATGCCCGAGTTGCCTCGGCATTGAGGTGGGAGCCCGTAAAAGATACAGACGATGTGGTGCCCTTCCGGCAAGGAGGCGACGGCCGGAGTTTCCGCGGGAGATCGGGACGATGACGAGAAGACCGGAGGACTCGGATCACTCGGTATATCTCTTCCCTATCTTGTTAGTTAGCTAGGACAAGTTTAATGGCCCGATCCGGGGTTTAGTGCGCGGTGGTGCCGGTTTGCTAAGTTCGCAAAATTAAAGTTTATCACCGCTTCCGTATTTGGCCGTCGGATTGACGACCGGGGCGCCGCCGTGCACTTACAATTTATTCTAGAAAATAAGAAAAAACGAGAAAAATCCCCACCCCTCAGACCCTTCACGTCATCTCTCTCACCTCTCAAGCCCTCCACGTCATCTTTCTCTCCCCCTTAAAAAACAATTAATCGTTTATCTAGAACTTTCCACACCATCTCTCCCAATATATATATATATATATATATATATATATATATATATATATATATATATATATAGACACTCTCTCTCTCTTAAAACACAATTAATTGTTTATCTAGAACCTTCCATATTATCTCTCCCAGTGTGTGTGTGATGCAAATACCCATGGTTAGAGTTCCACACTTCTACTTTTTTCTAGAAAAATAGAAACAATGAGAAAAATCCTCACCTCACAAGCCCTCCACATTATCTCTCTCAGCTCTCAAGCCCTCCACCTCAACCCTCCCCTTTTTTTAAAATAAATAAATGAGACTCTAGAACTCCGCATTTCTCTCTCTTTCCTCCCAAAAAAGTAATTAATTGTTTATCTAGAACCTTCCATATCATCTCCCAAATATATATATAAAACCGTCCACATCATCTTTCTCTCACTTCTTTCAAAAAAATCATTAATTATTTAATTAACACGTGAAACGCACGTGCACAAATTCTAGTATATATATATAATGCAAATACCCTTGGTTAGAGGTCCACCCTTCTCATTTTTTCTGGAAAAATAGAAAAAATGAGAAAAATCCTCACCTCTTAAACCGTCGACATCATCTCTCTCACCTCTCAAGCCCTCCACGTCATCTCTCTCTCCTAAAAAACAATTAAATTTTTATCTAGAACCATCCATATCATCTCTCCCAATATATATACTCTGTCTCTCTCCTAAAAAACAATTAATTGTTTATCTAGAATCATCCATATCATCTCTCCCACTATCTCTCTCTATATATAATGTAAATACTCTTGGTTAGGGGTCCACCCTTCTCTTTTTTTCAAGAAAAATAGAAAAAATGAGAAAAATCCTTACCTCTCAAACCCTCCATATCATCTCTCTCACCTCTCAAGCCCTCCACATCATCTCTCTCTCCTAAAAAACAATTAATTATTTGTCTAGAATCTTCCATATTATCTCTCCCAATATATATATATATATATATATATATATATAATGCAAATACCCTTGGTTAGAGATCCACCCTTCTCCTTTTTTCTAGAAAAATAAAAAAAATGAGAAAAATCCTCATCTCTCAAGCCCTCCACATCATCTCTCTTACCTCTCAAGCCCTCCACGTCATCTATCTCTCTCCTAAAAAACAATTAATTGTTTATCTAGAACCTTCCATATCATCTCTCCCAATACACACACACACACACTCTCTCTCTCTCCCCTAAAAAACAACTAATTGTTTATCTAGGACCTTCCATATCATCTCTCCTAATATATATATAAAATGCAAATAGGGGTTGGTTAGAGGACCCTCTCCCAATTTTTTAAAAAATAAATAAGACTCTAGAACCCTCCATATTTCCATCTCTCCTCCTTTTTAAATTTTTTAAACTAACACGTGCAACGCACGTGGATAAATTCTAGTATATATAATGCAAATACCCATGGTTAGAGGTCCATCCTTTTATTTTTTTTAGAAAAAATTAAAAAAGGAGAAAAATCCTCACCTCTCAAGCTCTCCACATCATCTCCCTCACCTCTTAAGACCTTTACATCATCTCTCTCTCCTCCCAAAAAACAATTAATTATTTATCTATAGCCCTCTATATCATCAATCCCCTTTTTTTTAAATAAATAAATAAATAAAATTCTAGAACCCTCCACATCTCTCTCCCCTTTTTTCAAAATTTTTTAAACTAACACGTGCAACGCACGTGCATATATTTTAGTATATATAATGCAAATACCCATGGTTAAAGGTCCACCCTTCTCCTTTTTTCTAGAAAAAACGAAAAAAGAAGAAAAATCCTCACCTCTCAAGCCCTCCATATCATCTCCTTCATCTCTTAAGCCCTCCACATCATCTTTCTCCCCTTCAAAAAAAATAATTAATTGTTTATCTAGATATCTCCACATCATCAATCTTTTTTTTAAAAAAACAAATAAATAAAACTCTAGAACCCTCCACATCTCTCTCCACCTTTCTCCCTTTCTCAATGCAAATACCTTTGGTTAGAGATCCAACCTTCTCCTTTTTTTAGAAAAAAAGAAAAAATGATAAAAATCCTCACCTCTCAAGCTCTCCACGTCATCTCCCTCACCTTTCAAACCCTCCACATCATCCCTCCATTTTTTTAAAATAAATAAATAAGACTCTAGAACCCTCCACATTACTTTCAATTCCCTTCTCAAATTTTTTTAAACACGTGCAACGCACGTGCATAAATTCTAGTATCTCTATATATAATGCAAATACCCTTGGTTAGAGGTCCACCCATCTCTTTTTTTCTTGGAAAAAAAAGAAAAAATGAGAAAAATCATCATCTTTCAAGCCCTCCACGTCATCTCCCTCATCTCTCAAGGCCTCCACATCATCCCTCCCCCTTTTTTTAAAAATAAATAAATAAATAAGACTCCAGAACCCTCCACATTTCTCTCAATTCCCTTCTCAAATTTTTTAAACACGTGCAACGCACGTGCATAAATCCTAGTATATATAATGCAAATACCCTTGGTTAGAGATCCACCATTCTCATTTTTTCTAGAAAAATCCTCACCTCTCAAGCCCTCCACATCATCTCTCTCACCTCTCAAGCCTCCACATCATCTTCTCTCTCTATTCTCCCATAAAACAATTAATTGTTTATCTAGAATCTTCCACATCATCAATCCTTTTTTTTAAATAAATAAATAAATAAAACTCTAGAACCTTCCATATCTCTCCCCCCCCTCCCTCCTTCTCAAATTTTTTTAAACTAACGCGTGCAACGCACGTGCATAAATTCTAGTATATATATAATCATTCAAATCCCTATGTTTAGTTCTTAGTTGAAAGAGAGTATCTATCCATGAGAGAAATGAAAATTATATGAATTATCATTAGATTCTTTTTTTTTATTAATGTTTTATAAGGTTTAGATAAATAAATAGACATATTTATTGATTTTGTATGAAACCTACTGTACATAATTATCTTGATTTCAAAAAAATAGCTATTACAAAGTTACTATGAAGGACAAATGATTATTTATCATAACTAAATTGATTATAATGGAAAGCTTCAGACTTCAAAGAATTTTCTGGATTTAATGTGGCAAAACTTCCATTTTATAGCATTCCCCAAATATCAAATGTTTCAAAGGAATAAAGTTTCGGGCCCAGTTTGTAGAGATGATATATTTTAAATCCATATAAATTTAAAGTTGTTAGAAAAACCCAATACTTACAAAATACGGATGTTTCAAACCCAAAATAGATTGCGTGTATTATATTGGAATATTTTTGCAAAAAATCCAGGTTTACCCTCATTCCTTTTAGGCTTATTTCACATTAACCACCCCGTAGTTTACTCGAGTTTTCTAAAACCAGCCTGTAGTTCAAACTCCTTATGAAGCCCCTCTGAACTTTCAATTCCTTATATAAAAATCCTCTGCAGTTTGATTTTTAAAGTTTTTGGCGATTAATGGATCATATGATTCCACATTGACTGATATTTTTGATTTTATCCTAAATTATCTATTCTAGTCTTATCATATCAGCTATTTTTTCTTTAAATTTTAATTTAATTTCAAATTGAGGCTTCTTCACCAAATACTCAAACCAAAAGTTTTGTACTGCAAACTAGGGTAGATTGCTCTGCAAACGGCACTAGGAGTATGTTTTACCATCAATGCATCTAGAGTATCCATATTTTTGTTTAAATAAGATGTTGATTTAGTCGATTTTTATAATAAATAACCGCAGGGGTTTTTGGTACAAGGAATAGAAAGTTCAAGGGGGCTTCGTGATGAGTTTGAAGTACATGATGTTTTGAAAAACTCGAGTAAATCACAGGTAGTTTATGTGAAATAAGCCTTCTTTTTAAAGGAATTTATTCCTAGACCAAATTATCAAAACCCACTTATTTTTAAATCCAAGTAGTTTCAAAATTTCTATAAAAAAAACCCTATAAGTTAATTATACAAAATATTAAAAACCCATACGCCTCAAAGGCATATTCTCGTGATGTTCCCTTTTTTACCCACTAACTATCCATTTGGAAGGCATATTGTTGTAAAATATTTCAAAATAGGGTTTTTTGATTTTATTTTTTTTATTTTTTAAGAGAAAGATTTTCTAAATATCATCCACGATTTTATTATTGGATCTTTTCAATTTCTAGATCTAAAATTTTAGGCCCTTTCCATCTTTAAATGCTTTAATTCAGTGAAACCCTAATCACATTCCCTTCTCTTTTTAAAACCATAAGATCGAATACTATTCCATATCAAAGTCATATAACGGCTTAAGAAAAAAAAAAATTTGTTAAACAAGGAATGAAACATCTTGCCCCAATTTAATGGTTTTGATTGAATATCCCAATTGAGTGATAAACACTTTATGAATTTTATTTGATAACTTTTATTATCTATAGGAAGTGATTAAAGGGAGAAATATAGAGCAAAAAAGAGAGAAAATATAACAAAAGATGGTGAAAGAAAACCTGAATTTTCGAAGAACTTGGTTGGGTTTGTAATGGATTTTAACAGGATGTTGGTTGAAGATAAGGGTAAAAACAGTATTTTTTTTAAATATTACACCGTATAAAATTCAGTATATGGATTTTTGGATCTAAGGAAATTAAATATAAACTATCCGGTGTTTTGATAGTTATGGAAGTTTGTGGGTTTAAAAATATATGTGTTAGGAGAAGTGAGTTTAAAAGCAGTTTTCCCTCTTTTTAATCAATTACATATGTGATTATTCTCTCAAAAAATTAATTATTCATATTATTTTATCCCGCGGTTGCTATGTGTCGCTCTTTCTTCCTTGGTGTTTCCTTCCCAATTTCTCTTTTTTCTTCTCAGTCTACTCTCGCAAAATTTGATCGCTCATCTTTAATCAAATTCCTCTGATTTCAATTTTTACATCTCCTCATTCAAATCCCTAATCTCTGATCCACTTTCCTGATTCCTTATTTCCGCTTCCAATCCTTTAATATCCTTTCTCATTTTCGTCATCTCCACCCTCATGACGGTTGAAATTAGGGCAATCTATAATGCAACAACAACAACAACTGAGCCTTTTATCCCAAATATATAGGGTAGACTACATGAACCAACATGAGAATCACGCCGGGTCAAGAAGATGAATCCTCCGTATCCACTCACTCATATCGAACAATATACTTTTATTAAGACCTTTGTCATCCATATCTTTTCGTATCACCTCCATCTATGTTTTCTTCGGTCCCCCTTTCGCACTTTTGACTCGGCCTAAATCTAGAATATTCATTCGTCAAACCGGTACTTTCATAGGTCTGCGTCGTACATAACCAAACCATTTTAGACGATTTTCCCGTATTTTCTCCTCCATGGGTGCTACACCAACCTTTCCACGAATATCCCCATTTCACACATTATCCTTTCTAGTGTTACCACACATCCAATGAAGCATGCGCATCTCCGCTATATGCATCTTCTGTGCATAATATTTTTTAAGAGTCCAGTATTCCGTACTATATAAAAAGGTAGGCTGATTAGCTCTCAGTAAAACTTTCCTTTCAACCTTAACGGAAAGTTACGATCACACAAAATCCCTGGTGCACTCCTCCATTTCAACCAACCAGCCCGAATACTCTGGTTGACATCGCTATCGATCTCCCCATCTTTTTGGATGATAGAGCCTAGATATATAAACTGATCGCTCGGTAATATCACTTGCCCATCCAATGTTATACCACTCTAATCTCGACTTCTCTGTTTACTAAGTTTACATTGCATATATGCTGTCTTGGACCTACTCAATCTAAATCCTTGAGATTCTAATGTTTGCCTCCATAACTCCGATTTGGCATTAACCCCTGGTTTCGTCTCATTTATCAGAATAATATCATCAGTGAATAACATCTACCAAAGTACTTCATCCTGAATAGTTCTAGTAAGCTAAAGCATTACTATGGAAAACAAGAATGGACTTAATACAGATCCTTGATGTAAACCAATTGTGATCGGAAAATCTCTCGTTAGGCCGCCGCAAGTCTTTACATTTGGCAGTACTCTGATCAGTCGTATTTATTACACATTTTTATGGTCATTTTCCTTAATTTTATTAATTACTAAATGGTTTATTTGTAATTTAAGAATATATGTGGGTTTATGTGCAAAAAGATTTTGTCATGTGTTTCTTAAGTTATAAGTAATATAATTGGGAGTATTATGTTGCATATCATATTTAAATAAAATATCCATGTGATTCTTAATCATTAAGAAAAATAACTGTAACCATATATTTTAACAATTATTTATATGTTGCTTAAACATTAAGTAAATTGATTGTGATCATAATTGATTAGAATATATTCTCTAATAAAATAGATGCTCCTGATAATTTGATTTGAGATATTGTGCAGCTTTAATGGTAGCAAATCAGTTCAAGACTACAAATAAGATTCAAGAGATCAAATCAATTTCAACAAATCAAGCTGCAAAGTTTAGGAGCAAACTGGATATTCATGCAACTGCAGAGATACGAGAATATTTGCAAGAAATTATCATCTAAGAAATCTCCAAAAATCAAGACAAAAAACAGAAAAAAACTTGGAGAATCAATTTCAAAAGATTTAGTGGAAATTTATTAGAATTAGAATTGAAGATTGATTAGAAAAATTATATTCTCTTGTATCTTTTATTACTTGATCTCCAAACATCCTAACCTTGTATAAAGAAATGTAATTCTAGGGGTGGAGCTATCTCTCCCATTGCACAAATTGAGGGTTGATCATTTAGGGTTTTAGTTTTCGTTTTTGTAATGGAGTTAATTTTTAATAAAAGGTAGTTTCTCTTTTAATTTTGTTTCTTTACTTTCCGCATTTATTTTATGTATTACTTTCTGCATTTATTTGCCGCACTTCTTGTTTTTTTTATTCTTCTACCTTTCTTCTTTTACTTTGTTTTTCCCAATGAGCGAGTAAATTCTCGTTTGTTAGGGTTTGTAGAAGAGGGTAGTATAATGGATGGAAAAATTGCTTATTTTCTTCTTATATTTTAATTTTTATAAACTTTAACAAATGGAGTCTTAACCCTCTTATTCGGGTGTGTTACCAATTCATGATAGTTGCGATCTCGATTTGAGATTCGTAAACACTTGCTTTGTTGAGAGCTTGAGATCAATAGGGATAATTGGAAGGACAAGGGTCAGTAGAGGGAATCCCTACCTCCAAGTACCTTAATCCATATTCATCGCTATTTCTCTAGTATTAAATAATTAAAAGATAAAAAGAATTATTTTTAAAACTCCATTCTTTAACTACTTAATCCGAAGAACCCTACAAGCCCTTTTATCATTGAATTTTATCTCTTTAATATAAAAAGACAAAAATCCAACCTTTTTTTTATTAACTCATCTAAAACAAGATAAGTAATTCGCCATCTCTCTGTGGATGACCCGTACTCACTATCGGCTAGTTATTTACGACATCGTTATTGATTACGGTATTTAGGACACTTTAAAAACTCAGTTTTTCACAACAATCAAATGACATCATTTCCGAGAAGATGGTAGTATTATTTTTCTTATTATTCGGGTTGATTTCTTTTTATTTATTTTTTACAAAAAAAAAACAAAAAACAAAATAAAAACCGCATCTTGTTTCTTTTGACAACTTGTTGAGTATAGAATTCTTGAGCACTGGAGTGAGCCAACAGAGAACTTGAACACTGGAAATAGAAGGAAAGAGAAGATGGAGAACAGTGCCAAAGTTGTGGGAAGATCGACCCATCCTTGACCGCGAATCCACGGCCATCCAACTTGTTTGACCGCGATTCCGCAGCCTTACAGAGAGATCACGTGCTAAATTTTTCTGGTAAGGTTCTTCTCTTCATAACACCCTTCTATAGCTCCAATAAATTGTATTTCTTTGCAGGATTCTTAGCAAACAGCGACGCTAGGAAAAATCTTTTTGCATGTTTAGATTTTTGGATTGTTTTTGTTTTGCATCAAATAATACAGACTTAAGAGGCAAGAAACCCAAATTAAGAATAGGTGGGGAGTTCATTACCTTTCCTAAGCCTAAAAAATCATAAACAAGTATAAGCATCACCCTACATTAATTAAAAAATATCTAGACAAAGCCTTAAGGATATTCACGCTCGATTAGGACAAGGGAGGGTCGTGGTTAATCTATTACTGATCCGTATTTTTCTTGAGGTGTCTAAGACAAGTGTGACTAAGGTAAGTGGTTTACTTAATTAGGTCTGCTATTTTGGTGATTCGTATAGCGGATACCTCCCACTTACTTGGCACTTATCTGGCTGCAAGATTGATATATAGGTGAGGATTTATCCTAGTCTTGTCCTTTGGAAGTTTAGGAGCGGTCCAGTGATTTGAGTTAGGTGACCTTAATTCTAGGTATTGTTTGTGCACGTTTGTGATCGATTGAGTCGAGTCTCCCTTTCCGTCTTTTTGTCTAAGCAAAACAATTTCAAAAATAAAAAAACTTAAAAAAACTTACAATTTCACCCTTTTTACTTTTCATCTCAAATTCTTTTCACTTCTTTTATGATGGGTAATCCAAACCGACCAACTCTTGGCGAGCTTTACTACACACAACCAAATATTTCTTTATATTGTTATTGTTTTGGTAGAACTTCCGACCCCACCATTTCTTTGAGGGATAGGATAGACGGCTCTAGAAATAACAGTTGGACACCACACTCAAATTCCTATCAACCGTGTCAAAATTCAACCCCTTCTTATGTTGATACTCTTTTTAGGGCTAGTGAGGAAACTTTTAAACCCATGTCCATTGCTGAGTATATTGCAAAAGCCCGTAGCCAAAGTTTCATGTTTTTCACTACTCCAAAACCCTTAGGACAACAATTACAATTATTTCCATATGAAAATTTTGATACTAATTTTTAGGCGAATGGGCAACATTTAAACCCATGACCATTACTGAGCAAATTGCAAAAACCAGTCGCCAACAATTAGACCAATCTCAATATTCTTCATATCAAAATGTTGATCCTAATTCTATTTATGAAAATTGGATACAACCATCTAACTCTTATCAACAGTACCAAACTTTCACACTCTCTCATGCTGATATTCTCTTGAGGCTAATGTGGCAATTCGTAAACTTATTTCTATTACGGAACACATTGAACTCGCCTGTAACCAACAATTAAATCCATTCCAACCATACTCAACTTTTGCACTTTATCTAAACAGTGCTTCTGAACATCAATTAGAAAGTTTCATAGTTCAAAGAGAATCTTTCATTGAAACTTCTTCACAAACCATATCTATCTTGAAGTAGAGTTGGAATTGAGTAGTGAGAAAGAACCAGGAATCCCTCCTAATCAAACCAAAACCAATTTTTTTGATCTTAATACCTTCCATCCTGAAATCCAACCGAATGTATTTGATCATCAAGCGCTTAATAATCTAATTGATGAGGTGTTCGAGTATAACATGTTTGACTTGCCCAATAATGAGTATGAAAGTGAGCTTTACACCATTCCAAATTAAACTTATTCATATCCGACTAATCTTGACATTTCCAGTTTTTCAATCCCATCAAGTGAACCTAGTGATCCATCGATTGAAGACAACATAATCGATGAATTCTTAAAGAACTATGCAACTAATTTGACTGATGGTGTTAGTAAGATCAGTGTTGAGAATATTTTTGAGGATGGACACGTTATATTGGATGAGTTGGATTCCCCGACTCATCATATCTCTTCTATTGAATGTGAACATCTTCCTTCACCTTTAACTGATACTATTCTTACCATCAATTTATCCGATATGCAAGACGATATTCAGCCTTTACTTCCTACACCTGGTCCAACAATGCTCGTCACTCAAATTTTTTTACCCATTTCATTACGCACTTCCTTTTGTACCTCTTCTCATTTTCTTTCAATTCCATCGAGGCTTGATGAACCACACTCAAATATTTCGAGTTCTATGATTCGTGAAAGACCACTTGATTTAGACTCTTTTGAGAATGAGGGAGACGATCTTTTCAAGTCTCCTACCTCCATAATTTCTGATGAATCGAGTGTTTTAAATTATGGTGCGCAACATATTGACTTTGAAATTTCCAACCTTCCTAGTGAATCTGACTATTCCACTGATATGGATATCGACTCCTTTCTTTTTGATGAGATCATCATTAAGGACATCGATGACAGTTTCAAAAATATTTTTACCGAAGAACTCGCGTTCCTTGAAGAATTGGATGTTGTGATGAATCAACTTTAACCGAAAATTCGTGCGCCTCACTTTAAGGACGAAGAAGCTGAACCGCCATCCTTTCCTCGTATCATGTACGAGAATGCGACTATACCACCTTCTTATCTTTTACATTCTCATTTCTATCCACACACACATTTTCGTCTCCACCGACCGCGATGTAAAAACTTTCAATTGCACCTCTTATCTTCCCTCCACATCATCTATTATCGTTACTCTCATTTCCATTTCTTCTACTCGAGACATGATACCATCTCCATTCTTATACAGTCTCGAGTCTTCTTTACGTCTATCTGTTACACTATCTTTCACCAACCATGGTGTTATCATGATAAAATATTTGAATGGTTGGCGTTGACTTTTGGTCTTTGTAAAGCCTTGTGTAGACCTATGCCGTTCTCTCCCCTCTTACTTTGAACTTCACATGCTTAAACAGTGGAAATACCGTTTCAAATAAGTTTGGGGATATGTATATTATTTTTTCTTTTCTTGATGCATATTTTTCCTTTTTCTTCCTTAAAAAAAGTCATGCACAGTTGTGTGTCAAGAACAAGTCTGGAGGAGGATTTCATTGTGATTCACTTTTGACCGCTTTTTTAAACCATCTTCTTGAACTTTTCCTCCTAACCTTTAGGTTTTGAGCTTAAAGGGCGATATTAGTGAGGACACTGCTGTAAATAAGTTTAGGGGAAATGTTTGTATGGAAAGTCTGTATGTATCTACACATCGTATGTAAATTTTGCATTGCATAAAAAAACTAGAAGATTTTGAGTCCAAATTTCTGATAGAAATAAGTCTGAAAGATAGTCCCTATTCTTGAGTCTAAATTTCTGAACGTTGATACCCTACTAGATGCACATATACAAATCTTGAAGTTTGGAATAATAGAGGATACCTTGAAATACTCTTGCCTAGAAGCCTTAGTATGAAGGAAAAAAAATAAATCAACAAAATATAAATGACGCATAAAATAAAATAAAATAAAAATGCAAACTAGTTTTGTAATTACTTAAGGCAACATATAAAAAAATACAGTGAGGGTGTCTTATCACTTAGTGGCTTAGACCAACTGCTTTGGGGGTCACTGCTAAGTCTTAGGTGTTGCAAGATTAGAATATTGTTAATTACACCTTAATAAGTGAGCACATTCGGTAATCGGTTGGTTAATGCCTTAAGAAGCATTAATGATCGCATGAAAAATGTGTGAACAAATCCATCTAAAACATTCACCGACTAAAAAATACTAAGGACTATGGGCAAAGGGTATGATAGCTTGAATTGAATTCTCCAAGTGTAGGGCTGATTTTTACACACAGATAGGGGTATATGATCGATGTTTGGAGGAGTGGTAGGGAGGACGACTAAAGACGATGTTTTGTTGAGGAAGGATGTGATTTCCGGCATATTTTCAAGACTATTAAGATAGGGCTCATAACAACTGAAAAGCCAGTATAATTCGAAATTCTTATTTTCAAGTTTTTTCTGTTATATATTCCTATCTTTGTATGTAGTTTTCATTTTCTTATTTTTGTTTCTTTTGTTGTCTATAATTTTGGAATTTTGTGGATAGTATTCGCTGAAAACCCTCAGGAGACACAGCTCTTCCTACCAGGGACACCTAGACGTTGAAAGGCTTGTTACACGAGCTAAGTGCAATCGTGTCGTCTAAGAAAGTGAGTTTAGTTTTTTTTCTTTCAAATAAAACGGTTTTTGCTCGAGACGACCAAAAGATAAATTTGGGGGTATTTGATCAGTCATGTTTATTGCACATTTTTACGGTCATTTTCCCTATTTTTATTAATTACTAAATGATGTTATTTGTAATTTAAGAACATATGTGGGTTTATGTGTAAAAAGATTTTATCATATATTTCTTAACTTATAAGTAATATAATTGGGAGTATTATGTTTCATATCACATTTAAATAAAATATCCATGTGATTCTTAATCATTAAGAAAAATTACTGCAACCATATCTTTTAACAATTATTTATATGTTGCTTAAACATTAAGTAAATTGATTGTGATCATAATTAATTGGAATATATTCTCTAATAAAATAGATGATGCTAATAATATGATTTGAGATATTGTGCAGGTTTAATGGTAGGAAATCAGTTCAAGACTGCAAATAAGATTCAAGAGATCAAATCAAATCAAATTCAACAAATCAAGCTGTCAAGTTTAGGAGCAAATTGGAGATCCATGCAACTACAGAGATAGGAGAATATTTGCAAGGAATTATCATCTAATAAATCTCCAAAAATCAAGACAAGAAAGTAGAAAAATCTGGAGAATTAATTTCAAAAGATTTAGTGGAAATCTATTAGAATTAGGATTGAAAATTGATTAGAAAAATTATATTCTCTTGTATCTTTTATTACTTGATCTCCAAACTTCCTAGCCCTATATAAAAAGATGTAATTTTAAGGGTAGAGCTATCTCTCTTATGGCACAAATTGAGGGTTGATCATTTAGGGTTTTAGTTTTCATTTTTGTAATGGAGTTAATTTTTAGTAAAAGGTAGTTTCTATTTTAATTTTGTTTCTTTACTTTCTGCATTACTTTCCGTATTTATTTTCCACATTACTTTCTACATTTATTTTCCGTACTTTTCTTTTTGTTTTTCTTATTCTTCTACCTTTCTTCTTTTACATCATTTTTCCCAATGAACGAGTAAATTTTCACTTGTTAGGATTTGTAGGAGAGGATAGTATAATGGATGGAGAAATCCCTTATTTTGTTCTTATATTTTAATTTTTATAAATTTTAACAAAGGGAGTTTTAACCCTCTTATTCGGGCGTGCTACCAATTCATGATAGTTGCGACTCGATTTGGGTTTCGTTAACACTTGCTTTGTTGAGGGCTTGAGATCAATAGGGATAAATGAAAGGACAAGAGTCAGTAGAGCGAATCCCTACCTCCAAGTACTCTAATCTACATTCATCGCTATTTCTCTAGTATTAAATAATTAAAAGATAAAAAAATATTATTTTTAAAACTCCATCATTTAACTACTTAATCTGAAAAACCCTACAAGCCCTTTTATCATTGAATTTTATCTCTTTAATATAAAAAGACAAGAATCTAACCTTTCTTCTATTAACTCGTCTAAAACAAGATTAGTAATTCACCATCTTCCTGTGAACGACCCGTACTCACTATCAGCTAGCTATTTGCGACACCGTTATTGATTGCGGTATTTAGGACACTTTAAAAACTCAGTTTTTCACAACAATCATACTCCATCATACATGTCCTTAATTATGTTAATGTACCTAATTGAGACTCCCTTCTTCATCATTATCCGCCATAATATCTCTCTAGTTATCTTGTCGTAAGTTTTCTCTAAATCAATAAAAATCATATGCAAATCCCTTCTCCTTTCTCGAAAATGTTCGATAAATTGACGAAGCAAATGAATAGCCTATGTTGTTGATCATCCAGGTATGAACTCAAACCGGTTCTCTATTATCTGAACATCTTGCCTTAGCATGTGTTCAATCACGCTCTTCCAAAACTTCATGGTGTGACACATGAGTTTTATTCTACTGTAATTTGAGCAACTTTGAATGCCGCTCTTGTTATTGTAGAGATGTACAAGGCTCATTTGGCATTTTTTTGATTTGCCAAATCTTATTAAACATGTATGTCAGCAATCTAATGCCTATCACTCTTAGGCATCTGCAAATCTCAATAGAAATCCCGTCCGGACCAACAGTTTTTCTTGATTTCATCCTTTTTAAAGCCTCTGTATATCTTGAGATTGAATGACAAATCCATCCAAATTCTTAGTAAAACTCTCATTGAAAAATTTATCAAAATAATCTCTCCACCTTTATTTGATATCCTCATCTCGAAGTAAAACTTTTTAATTATCATTTTTGACACACTTCTCCGCATACAGGTCTCTGGTCTTCCTTTCTCTCATTCGAGCAATTCTGTATATATCATTTTCAGTCTCCTTGGTGTCTTACTTCTCACACAACTCTTTGTAGACCTTAGTTTTAGCTTCCCGAACAGCTTTCTTAATCTCCTTTTTAGCTATCTTATACTTCTCAAATCTTTCTACATCTCTACTCTTCTTCAAATCTCTATAAGAATTACTCTTGATTTTGATAGCAACCTTTATTTTTTTCATTCTACCATGTTGTGTCCTTAAATGGTAGAGCACCACCCCTCGACTCACCAAGTAAATCTTTAGACACCCTCTTAACACAACTAGCTATCTTATTCTATGTTGTGTCTAAATCTTCTTCGGACTTCCAATCAGCCCCTTCAATTACACGATCTACACAGGCTTATTTGTTACCTTTCTTAAGTTGCTACCAGTTAATTCTAAGTTTTACCTTACGTCTGATCTACCCAGGTCCTCTTCTAAACCAAACATTTAGGACTAAAAGTTTATATTGAGTGGTTACACTCTCATCTAGCACTACCTTACAATCGATACAATAATCTTTATCTATCCTTCCAGTAAAAAAATTCTATTTGACCAGCACTCGATCCATTCTTAAATGTGATCAAATGAGACTCCCTTTTCCTAAACCAAGTTTTTTCCAAGATCAAGTCATAAGAAAATGTAAAATCTAAAGTCGAGTTACCTGCTTCATTTCTCTGTCCAAAACCAAAACCTCCATGGATAGTATCAAACCCACTACGATTAGTACCTACATGTCCATTGAGATCGCCACCAATAAATAATTTATCTCTAGTAGGTATGCTTTGCACCATCTTATCTAAATACTCCCGAAATTGACGCTTATTAGCGTCATCAAACCCTATTTGTCGTGCATAAGCACTAATAACATTAAAAATCTCCCCACCTAAAATAAGCTTAATTAGTAAAATCATATCGCCCTTTCTCATAATCTCAACTACATTCTCAAGTAACCGTCTATCTATGATTATGCTTACCTCATTACGATTTTTATCTCTACCCGTATACAAAAACTTATAATTCCAAAACTGTATAACTCTACATTTTTCACCTACTCACTTAGTTTATTATAAACACATAATACTAATTCAACTCATAATCATCGCTCTACTAATTCTATGAATCTATCCATAAGTGAACTTATGTTCTAAGAGGCTAAACGGATCCTATAAAATCCTTACTTATTTGACACTACACTCGGGGTCCGATATAGCACGCCGCTTCCAAACGACGACTTAGAAGGCCTTGCATACTTAACACTATACCTGGGATCCGATGTAGCACGTCGCTGAGTAGGGAACGCCCCAACGATATTCTTATAGTGGTTCATGTCATAGAATATGACAAAATTTTACGCTGCCTATCACAAGCCTAACACAACCCTCACCCTTTCTCATCCGGACTTAGAAACAACAATAGTGGATTTAGGGCAATCGATAATAAAGTGAGAATAATAAAAAAAAACAGAAATTATAGCAATCAATAATAAAAAGGGCAATCAACAATAAAGAAGATGGTTTTAAAAAGAAGAAGGGTTTAAAAAAAAGATTAGGGCAAGCAATGATGAAGAGAGATGATGAAAAGGAAGCCACGAAAACTATAGGTACATAATCAAAAAAATCTCATGTTCATATATCAGAAAATCCAAAAAATATCATAAAAAATATTAAAAGGGTATTATAGACAATGCATATATGCACATCTATAAAATCATGTTTTCGGTTTAAAATAATGTCGAAGTATATTTTTGGGTTTTCTTTCAAAATTTCGGTACTTCGTGGGTTTAAAAATAGGGTAAATTGTCAAAACCCCCAAGCAATTTTTCTGTTGACAAAAACCCCCCGGCCTCGAAATGTTAGTCAAAACATCATAGAAAAGTTTTTAGTTGTCAAGAAACTCCTTTCCTGTGATATTTAATAGTTGCCTGCTATATCTTGTTTCCTGTAATATCTAAATAGTTATCTGAAAGCGCTACATGTGATATCTAAACAGTTATCTGAAAGCGCTACATGCGATATCTAAATAGATTGTATGAATTGGTTAGATATAACATGCTACTATGCAGATACCGCAGGAAAAATTTTCAGGGGTTTTTGACTATTGTTTGAGGCCAAGGGGTTTTTGACAGTAGAAAAAAGTGATTGGTTTTTTTTGACAATCTATCCAAAAATTAAGTTATCATTTCAAACTGGGCCGGGAAACAATTTTCCCATATTTCAATTATCAGCCTACTCTTAGACCTTAGCAATCGAGTGTTCGTAATCTCGCAAACAATTTTCGATCTCACATTTGGGAAAAACCCTTGTGGATCTCCCAATCTCATAAAGTGATTCTTGAATTCATTTTGAGTTTGTGATTATTATGAAGCCAACTTTTCTGGTTAAAGAGTATGCTTGTGTGTGTATGTACTGGCCGTTCTTGTATAGTTTCTGCATTGCAAAATAGATCTCTATTCCTTCTCATCTTAGATCATTGGTACATTCCATATCTTTTGTATTATGTGTGCCTTGGCTTTAGTGATCTGGATCAATCAACTCTTATATAAATGCGAGCCCTGCGATTCCGCCGGTAGTTGAGAAGTAGCTGAAGATCTATATATATCTTGTATAGTTTAGGGTTTTGGTACCGAATTTTGTATCAAAGATAAAAGGGACCCGTCTTTGGCTGAGATTTAGCTAGGTGTATATATTTGGAATTAGGTTGGAGATATCCTCCACCATCATTATAATTTTACAATTTCTGATCAAAGAAGATGATTTCTCTGTCGTCTAAGGACATAAGTCGATTTGGCCAAACTTCATGAAATCGATTTTGTTCTTGTCGTTAGTTTTTACCAAACTTTGTGAGTTTGATGTAATATTTTCTGATTTTAATTGATGTCAATTGTTAGTGTGCCTTCCTTAAACCCAGACTAAATAGCTTTTAAGGACTAGACTGGTTCTTGGAAAGTTAATATTGATGGTGGGGGCTTTGCTTGCATCGCAGTATTATATATCTTTCTTTCAACATTTTTATAGGTGTACCGCAAGTGAGATTTCTTGATGCATCATCAAATATTTCTGTCCCAATTTCTTGAACTAAACTATTACATTTGTTTGCCTTTTCGATTAAAATTTTGATAAAAAGGTGTACCATAGATACGTTGATATTGAATTAAATTAGCCAAGATTTGGCCTAGGTTTTGAAGCCTAGATCGAGCATGAGTCGATGATTAAAATCTAAACTAATCTTTTTTTAAATCTTAAGCTTATCTCTTTGTAATCCTCGTTAAAATATAAGTCTTATCTCTAAATTGATGTCGGCTATAAATATAAAGCTAAATAGCCTAGGGTTTTAAGAATAAGAGGGTTGACAATATTTCTCCACAATTAAAAGGAGACAGCTGTAAAACCAAAAGAGAGGGAGATAAAGGAGAGGTTTTTTGTGAGAGTTAGAGATTCTTTGTATTGTATAGTGATCGGTGATGGTGTTCTCGTGTAATTCTTTCTTAATAGTGGAAGTTCTCATTGTCGGATTGCAAGATTAGGTGCAAGTTGTGCCGGACCTGGGTAGAATCTTGTATTTGTGTTGTTTGGTGTGTGCTTTTGATAATTTGTATTGTTTTGACAGATTATTCGGTTAGTCTTTTTCAAATAATTTGTTTGCACACAATTCTAATAGATTTTCCGCTGCAACTCTTGGTATGGTTTGTGATTTCTTTAAGGATCATGGATATAAAAATTATGACACCATAGTTATATAGTTATAGCAAATTGACCTCGCTCTTTTTTGTTTCCATTTCCTTTTTCTTTTCTTTACAGAAAAATATCAATGAAACAATGCAACAAGAAACTAAATGGGAGCTTTCTGAGTAAAAAAACTGTATAATCCTTCAAAGTTTCATCCTTGCTGTACTTATATACCCTATTATTCATTTCACTGTACAAAAATACCATAAAATCCAAACTTACACTTCAAACCCATACGGTATTAAATGGAAAAATACAATGACCTTAATTTATGCCTTTTGTTATGACAAGCGGGGTAAAAAGTAGAAAGAAAAAACTTATCCCAACTTCTTAGTATCATTTTGATGAGGCTCATAAACGGGAATACCTCAAATTGCGACACGTGGGAGGTGACGTGTCGTCAGCGCATACCCTCTAGACCCCTGGGGGCTATGACGGGGAATCAGTATGACACATTATGATTCTTCCTCAGGACCCCGTGATGAAGTGGTGCCCGACCTTTCGGAAAAACCTCCCCGGAGTACCCCCATATGCACTTAGGCAGCCGGGCATCCTCGGTCTCCTCGCTCGACTCCGAGCTATCTACCGAGCTGAGACGCCTCGGCCTTCTCGCTCGAACCCAAGCTATCTACCGAGCTGAGACTCCTCGGCCTCCCTGTCCAACCAGGAGCACGGAGCCCAAGTGCCCCTGTAACGGCTCCATGTATCTTGCCAGAACGAGATTTCCGCCGCTCCATGTCCCGCATCCCACGCTGGCATGTTTCTCCGTTAACGAGTGTATCTCGCTATGAATGGGCATATCCCGCCATCAACGCGAACGTGTCGTAAGGGCGTAACGGACGGCAGGAATATCGCGCCAGATCGCCCCACGCGACCGCTATATAAACCCCCTCTTCCAGACGATTTGGATAAGTCAAATCAACTCCAATATGCCGCTATGCTGCCCTTCTACCTCGGTAGTTACTTGATCGTCGAAGGGTCCTACGGTGGTTCCCACCCCGAGATTTTCTTTGCAGGTAGCCCGGTGTCAGCGGCATCCAACAACCCATGAGATCCACAAGTCCAATTTCCACTCTCAATCCCAACCGTTCAAGACCGCTTGCAGTAAGATCGACGGAGGACAACATCTGAGGAAGATTTCCACCTCCATCAGTTGGCGCCGTCTGTGGGAAGGCAAAGGACTTTTCCACCACAAAAAGTTGATTCTCCTCCTTCGGTTCAATGGCAAGCGACGGCAATGACGATCCCAGCACGAGCCGCCCCGTCCCCCATAACGGAGATGGGAGCGGTCCTACTCCCCCTCCTAACATCGTCAACGCCTTATCCGCTAGGATCAACAGGCTCACGGTGATGGTGGACACGCTTGCCCGCGTTCAAACGGCCGGCCACGCCCACCAAACCGCAGTTTCCCTTCCCCGGGATGGTGACGTACGCCTGCTGGTGGGAATACGTACTCAGGTCCTTGACCTCAATTGCGCTCACCCTAATGTTAAGGAACGCCGGTGTGTGGATTCCGGTAGTTACAACCTACCTGTAGGGAATGATTCAATGACCTGATGGGCGCCGGACAGTTCGACGCCCCGATCTTAGGGAAGACTAGGCCATCGTTCTGACACCTGCCGCGTTCTCTCACCTCCTGAGGAGGTGTCGGTCAGTTTGTCTGGTTCCAGGCACGATCGACGCCCTCACTCCCGTAGAGGCCGTGCAAACGGTGAACGTCGGGACTGCTCAAGAAGGGCCTCGTCCGAGGATTTAAGAAAGGTGATAGAGCGAAACCGAAGTCGCACCGTCGCACAAGCCCGGAGCAGAGATAGCCGACACTCCGACTATGGAGAATCCTCGGGGTACCACCAACGGATCGAAGTCTTCGAAAAGAAAATTGAGGACATACAACAAAACAACCACACGGCCGGCGAAGGGGCAAGTACTCCGCTGATTCACCTACAAGACCATTTACAGAACGACTCCTAGTCGAGCATGTCTCGTCCAGGAACAAACCGCCCAAGGTGTCTCTCTTTGACGGAAAGTCCGGCCCGAAGGACCACTTAGATGCGTTCACGACCGTCATGAGAATCTAAAACAACTCGGACGTGGCTCAATGCAGGGCCTTCCCCACCCTTATCCGAGCTGGTTGGGATTGGTTCCGAGGGCTTGCACCGAGCTCCATTTCAACCTTTGACGAGCTGGCTACCCAATTTCTCGGTCATTTCGTCGATAACCGACAAAAGAAGAACACGGTCGACTACCTGTTCACCGTCAAGAGCGAAGACAAGGAATCCTTCAAGGGGTATGTCACCCGCTTCTACAATGCCCTCCTGGATGTCCCGAGCACCGCGACGAAATGGTTATCACCGTGCTGAGGTTGGGCTTAAGCACAAAGAGTGGATCCGCTCTTTTGCATTGGCGCAACCTAAGACCATGACCGAAATGAAAGTACAGACCGAGCGAGAAATCCAACTCGAGTCAGAGGTGAACTCCAACCTATCCAGAGATGACCAAACAGACCGGAAAAGACGGGACAGGGAAGAGAAAAAGAAGGCCGACCTTCCAAAACCCTATGCTCCGAGATTCAATTAGTATACTCCTCTGAATATCCCCCAGACCGAACTTCTAGAGGAGGCTAAAGGCGAGAGGTTTTTCAGGTACCCGCCGGTGACCCAAAGGGCGGGCAAACGACTCCCGGGCCCGTACTGCGCCTATCACAGGTCGCAAGGTCACCCGACCGAGAGCTGCAAGCAACTCTGTGACTACATCGAGGAATTGATCCGCTCCGGCCACCTGGCGAAATACCTACTAGACAAGCGGCAAGCGGAACAAGAGAAGAAAGGCCAACCCCCTCTCGGGGAGCTAACAATCGGTCAGATCATGGTCATCTCGATGCATCCGAATCTGGACAGTGAGGGGGACCGCTGCCCCGTGCCGGTCATGGCTGTAAGTGATCCGCCCCATAAGAAGCACATGAAGGATCACCCAATCACCTTCACCGAGGAAGACTTTCACGGCATATCACTCCCTCATAATGACCCCTTGTGATAGCAGCTCGAGTCCACCGTTACGAGGTCCGGAGAATATTAGTCGATTCAGGAAGCTCGGCGGATATCCTATTCTATGACCATTTCCAGCGTATGGGATTAGATTCCTCCGATCTTCAACCAACCTCTCATGTCCTCTCCGGGTTCACCAACCATTCCATCCTGGCCGAAGGTTCGATCACCCTCCTACTCAACATTGGGGATGTTGGCAAAACGTGAACCATGTCGGTAAACTTCCTCATTTCCAAGGTTCTGTCGTCTTATAACATCCTCCTGGGAAGCCCCACCTTGAACGCCCTTCAGGCGCAGCTTTCGACTTACCAGCTCGCGCTCAAATTCCCTTTAGATGACGGGGGGATATGCCACGCTTATGGAGATCAGCAAACTGCCAGGATCTGCCTCACTTCGACTTCGCCCGCCGAGGAGCAGAGCAACGACTTTGAAGATGCGCATGATCCCCAGGGAACCTTGGACACCCACGACGACCGAAAAGAAATACGCGGCGCACCGGTGGAAGCGTTGGCAAAAGTTCCCCTCACCGAGGGAGTCAATAGCCAGACAGTTCGGATCGGGTCTCTATTGACAAGAAACATCCCGAAGGCCTGATCCGGTTCCTCCGAGACAACTCGGATGTGTTTGCTTGGACGCCGGCAGACATGCCCGGGATCAATCCCGAGGTGATCTCCTACAAGCTCGGGATCGACCCGAAAGCCAGGCCGATCCAATAAAAGAAGAGAAGTTTTGCGCCGATTAAATAGAAGGCAATAGAGGACAAGGTGGATCGATTGCTCGCTGCCAATTTTATCAGAAACCTGGACTACTCGAATTGGCTGGCGAACGTGGTCATGGTCAAGGTCAAGAAGGAAAACGGGAAATGGCGCATGTGCGTCGATTTCACTGACCTGAACAAGGCTTGCCCTAAAGACAACTACCCGCTTCCTCAGATAGAACAGCTAGTGGACAGCTCGGCCGGCCATGAACTGCTAAGCTTTATGGACGCCTTCTCCGGTTACAATCAGATCCGAATGAACCCGGCTGACGAAAAGCTGATAGCCTTCACCATGGATCGGGGGGTATACTGCTACAGGGTAATGCCCTTCGGACTCGAGAACGCTGGGGCCACGTACCAGCGACTAGTCAACAAACTGTTCAAAGCACAGATTGGGAAAAACATAGAAGTCTACGTCAATGACATGCTTGTAAAATCTGCCTCGTCAGTCGGACACGCTGCGGACCTCGGTGAAGCGTTCGATGTCTTGCGAAAATACAAGATGAAGCTAAACTGAGCTAAATATGCGTTCGGCGTCACAAGCGGGAAATTCGTTGCTTTCATGGTTACCCATCGAGGAATCGAGGCGAACCCAGAGAAAATCAGCGCCATCCTTAACATGAAAACACCCAAAAGAAATACCGATACATGCAACTCACCGGGAGAGTGGCCGCATTGAATCGCTTTATGTCCAGAGCTGGGGAAAAATGCCTCCCTTTCTTCAAAACCCTGAGAAAAATTCCCTGGTTTGAATGGACCGAGGAATGCCAGAACACTTTAGAACAACTCAAGGCCTACCTGGCGACCCTGCCACTTCTCACCAGACCGGTCGAAGGCGACGAACTGTTAGTATATTTAGCTGTCTCCGACTAAGCCGCAGGCTCAGTGCTCGTCAGGGAATTCTAAGGGACACAGAAGCCGGTCTACTACGTGAGCCATGTTTTCAAGGACGCGGCAACCAGATACCCGGTTATAGAAAAATAGTCCTGGCACTCGTCGTCGCTTCCAGGAAGTTACGACACTATTTCCAGGCGCACACAATCCTCGTCCTTACTGAAAGACCTTTAGGGAATATCGTCGCCTCCCTCGAATCATCGGGCCGCCTAGATAAATGGAGATGGGAACTGTCTTAATTTGACATCAAATACCGACCTAGACGGGCCATCAAAGTCCAGGCCCTAGCTAATTTCGTTGTCGAGTGCACCATTCCTACAAGGGAAGGAACGACTGCTCAAAACCCCGACTCATGGCCTTCGATCGGGGAAGTAGCCGGCCTAATCCCGGAATGGGTGCTCTATGTGGATGGATCCTCTACAGAAGAAGGAAGTGGGGCAGGCCTGATCATCCGAGGCCCGAATGACGTGGAAATGGAGTACTTCCTAAGGCTTGGTTTTAAGGCATCGAATAACGCTGCGGAATACGAGGCCTTATTGGTAGGACTACGAATCGCCTCCTGAGTGGGGCTGAAGACCATCCGGATACATAGCGGCTCTGCACTAGTCGTTGTCTAAGTAACCGGTCGTTTCGAAGCCCGAGAACCACTCATGATGAAATACCTGGCAGAGGTAAAAGGCTTTGGAAAAACTTCAATGAAGTCCAAGTGGAGCAAATTCCCAGAAATTTGAACGCTGAGGCCGATGCGCTGAGCAAACTTGTCTCCTCTTATTCGGCTAATCACAAGATAAATATCCTCTTTGAAGTCTTACCTCAACCCAGCATCGAAGATAGGGAGGCAACACTCCAAATCTACACGACTCAAGAAGATGCCCCGGACTGGAGAAAGCCCATCGTAGAATACCTGAAAGAAGGGGTTCCTCCAAAGGACCGAGCCGAGGCCCGTCGGCTTTGAGAAAAAACTCGCCATTTCATATGGAGCGAAGAAAACCTATACAAAAAGTCGTACATTCAACCTCTGCTCCGGTGTGTCGATCCCCATGAAGCAGACTATGCCCTACGGGAGATACACGAAGGGGTCGGAGGGGCGCATCAAGTGGCTCATAGCCTGGTCCAAAAGACACTGCTCCAGGGGTACTATTGGCCGGGAATACATCAAGATGCCGAGAAACTGGTTAGAAGATGCAAAAGCTGCCAACTCTTCGGCAGCATTCCTCTCCTCCCCGCCACCGAACTAACACTGCTAAGTTCCCCTTGGCCATTTGCACAGTAGGGAATGGATGTGGCGGGTCAGCTCCCCACCGGCATGGGTGGACACAAGTAGATTCTTGTTGCGATAGACTACTTCACAAAGTGGATTGAAGCCGTGCTCATCAGGAAACCAGACGCCGCCTTTATGATAAAGTTCCTGCAGAACAATATAATCTTCCGGTTCGGAATCCCGAGGTGCATCATCACCGACCATGAGACCAACTTCGAGAATGAAAAAGTTAAGGAGTTTTGCAGCGACTACCACATATTGATGGAGTTCGCCGCGGTAGCACACCCCCAATACAACGGGCAAACCAAAGTAGCAAACCAAAGCATCATTCGCGGGCTCCGGGCTCGCCTGGAAGGGAGGCAAGGCAGCTGGGTCGAGGAACTGCCTCCTGTGCTTTAGGCACTGCGGACATCAAGGAAAATGCCAACGGGAGAAATCCCGTTCATCCTCTGCTACGGTACAGTAGCAATGGTCCCTGCAGAAATTGGATTGCCCAGTTATAGGGTCGAACACTTTGACGATGAAGCTAACACCTTGGCACTGCGAAGCAACTTGGACATCGTGTTAGAAAAACGAGATCGAGTGCAAATCAGAGCGGCCGCCTATCAGCAGCAAACCGCCCGCTACTATAATGCCCGAGTTAAGCATCGAGTCTTCAAGACAAGAGACCTGGTCTTATGAGGAAACGAGTTCATAGACCTAGGGAGGCTATATAAGTTCTCCCCGAAGTGGGACAGACCATTTCTTATAACGGAAGCATTGCCCGGTGGAGCCTACCACCTCCAGGACTCCGGAGGGCGTAATTTTCCCCTGCTATATAACGCCGAAAAGCTCAAGTTGTATAGATAAACATGTAGTCTTTTTTAAATAATGCAATTCCTTTCCGCATTGACTAAGGTTTTCCAAACTGAGTTTCCTCACAGAATAGACTTTTGCACCACCCCAGGCTCCAGCCCTTCATTCCTTTCCTCGGCACCGAGCTTGAGGGTTGGAGGAGGCACAAGTCAAAAAAAAGACAATACACCATAACCTCAACCAAACAAAAAATTTATTTATTCGGAGGTATTATGGGCTCCCCAGCCTTACAACCATTACTGTAAAGGAGAAAGAGAATTAAGAAAATATTGGCGATGATACTCGGAAGAAAGCTCCTCCAGCTGAGCTCAGGCAACCTCTGCCCGCTCTCTCTGACGGTACCAGTAGACCCTAGAAGCCACGGACTCACCGGGGTCCCCATCCGCCAAACATGACGCAACGACCAACCTTTGCTGGAAACACTCGAGAAGAAGGTCCACCGAGTTGTCCCGCCTGCTCTTCGAGATCAGGCCAAACTCGTAGACCGTATATATTTTATCAAACGTCTCGTCCATCAACTGCGGAGATAGAGCATTGTACAGACCTCTGGAAGACCTCCATATCACGTAGATTAGCACTTGCAGGAGAGGAGATCATCGGGAATTAGGTGCCCGCAGTGGCCCTCCAAGCAGCCTATCACGGCCCCGTATGTCTCTTCGGAACGATCGAGATTATAAAAATACACGTCGTCCCGAGATATGATCTCCTTGATGGTGTATACGCGGCCGGTCATCTTTAAGAAACACACGACTAGGAGGAAGCCAATATGAGAATTCAAAGGTGAGACCATACCTTCGATATTTATATCCTCAACAACAATCTTCCAACAACCGAGATCTTCTCGCGCAACAACGCAAATCATTTATCGCACTTTCCCGATAAGGTACGACCACATGTCATCTGTGACGGTCACCATTCCCCCTTATACGGGTCACGGAAGGTTGAACGACGTTCCAAAGAAAAACTATCGAATTCAAAAAGCCATCACCAAGATTCAATCAAGCAGCTTCCTGCTCGGCTCATCCGCTGAGGGCAACTTCCTACCCAGCCAATCCACAGATCTAAAGCCCTCGACAAGAGGCAACCGAGTAGCTTCCTTCTTGGCTCCTCCGCTGAGGGCATCTTCCTGCCCAGCCAATCCGCGGATCCAAAGACCCTGCCAAGAGGCAACCGAGTAGCTTCCTGCTCGGCTCATCCGCTGAGGGTAGCTTCCTGCCCAGCCAATCCGCGGATCCAAAGACCTTGACAAAAGGCAAATGAGTAGCTTCTTGTTCGGCTCCTCCGCTGAGGGCATCTTCCTGTCAGCCAATCCGTGGATCCAAAGCCCTCGCCAAGAGGCAACCGAGTAGCTTCCTCCTCAGCTCATCCACTAAGGGCAGCTTCCTGCCCAGCCAATCCACGGATCCAAAGCCCTCAACAAGAGGCAACCGAGTAGCTTCCTGCTCGGCTCATCCGCTGAGGGCAGCTTCCTGCCCGGCCAATCCGCAGATCCAAAGCCCTCAACAAGAGGCAACCGAGTAGCTACCCGCTCGGCTCATCTACTGAGGGCACCTTTCTACCATGCCAATCCGATCTGTCAGTCTAAATCCCTCGTTAAGAGGTGGCCGAGTAGTTTCCTGTTCATCCTGCTCAAGACTTAGATATAGTACACACCGGTCTCCCTATCCTTGGCTATCGCTCGATTCATACTTGATGCACGATCGTCGACTCGACTCCAGGGAAAGGGATGGCACCGGTCTGCCTACCCTTGGCTATCGCTTGATTCATACTCGATGCATGATCGTCGCCTCGACTCCGGGGAAAGGGATGGCACCGATCTGCCTACCCTCGGCTATCACTCGATTCATACTCGATGTACGATCATCAAATCGGCTCCAGAGAAAGGGTGGACACTGGTCTGTCTATGCTTGGCTTAGCTCTTACGTCGCGCTCGCCCAACACTTGCGAGCTAAAAATACTTGTGAGATAAAATACTTGCGAGATAAAAATGCTTGCGGGATAAAAAGGCTTCGGAGATAAAAACAACGGCGAGATAAAATACTTGCGAGGTAAAAATGCTTGCGGGATAAAAAGGCTTCGGAGATAAAAACACTTGCGAGCTAAAAATTCTTTATTCACATTCAAAATTATGTACAAGGTATTATGGGCTCCCCAGATTTACAAAATGCCCGAAGGCGTACAAAATTGATAACTAAAGCAGAGATAGCTCTGGTCGCCTGCTTGGCCGATCCTTCCCCTGGCTCGGCGCTTCCATCAGGGACTATAATGGCGACCTCCGGCTCGATGCTTCTATCCGCCACGTGCCCTTCGGCAAGCTCGACACCTTTACCCTATGGTGCTTCCTCAGCTAGAGGATACCTGGCGTGAAGCTCCAGATCATCGAACCCGGGCATATTCCTTAACGGCGTTGAGGGTGTTGTGCCACCCAACGGCCGCAGAATCGGCGAGGTCGAGGTAGAACTGGTCGGAAGTCTTATACTCCTCCATGGCTCTTTCCGCTCTGCCCTCCGCAAGCTTCACCACCTCACAAGCTTCCCGAGCATCCCGCTCGAGCGAGTCCCTCTTTCTCTTCATGGCGTCGAAGAGCCCGTTGACCTCCCCTATCTGGGCCTAGATAGCCCAGTTGGATTCGGTCAGGAGCCGATGGGACTCCTTCAATTTGGCGACCGTCAGACCCCCCGCGACCAACTTAGAGTCAAGAAGGGCCGCCTTCTATTTCGCCTGTTGCAGCCGGGAAAAGAGCTCCTCCTTTCGCGAGGAGGATACGCCCGTCTTCTGCATTGCCAGGGCCACCTCCTCGGACTCCATTGCAGCGAGAAGGGCGCAGTGCTGAAGGACTTAAGGAAAACGGAAACCATGTTAAAAAGCTAAAAGCCAAGTAGAAAACACTTGGGCCTTCATCGTGCCTCCTGAGCAGCCTCCCGAGTAAAAATTCTTGGAAAAAATTACCGACCTGAACAGCCTCTTGAGCTATCGTGGCCACCTGGGCCTTCATCGTGCCTCGGGGAATCTTGGCCCCCGCCGCCTTCTCCATGTCCGCCAGTAAACTGTCGGCCATAGAGAGCCCTGAGGGCACCTCGATGCAGAACTGAATCCCGGTCGAAGGCGGCCGAGAAATCACCCTCTTCCGCCTCTTGAGGGGGATTCGGCAAGGGGCGACGCCTTCGTCCTAGCTCGGGGCACCGCATCCCGCGCATGCTTTTGACCTCCCCCACGGCGTTCCTCGGAAACTGGGGACGCTGCGGAAGCCTTGGCAAGAGGAGCTTACCGGGGAGCCGTACTTGGAGCTAGCCGGGCCGAGCTGGTGCCACCGCCCTTTCTTCCCTTGGCCTTGGCGGCCATGGCAGCCATAATTTTCTGACGATCCATAGGCTCTGCGAGGTACACATAAGGAAAAGATCAGCAATGAAATTTTAACAAAGTCTAAATAGATCGACGAAGATCCTGATTTACCTACAAAGCACGCGGGACTGAGCCCAGCCCAGCTCAGAGCCTGCTCAGAAAGCAGGACATCAACCCGCTGGATCGGTTTCCACTACGACACCACCTTTGCCTCTGGGGTGTTCGACTGCCTAACCCTAGGACAATTGCCCATGCGCCACTGGATGGGCACCGGCCAATCCTCACCTTCCGGTGGCCCGACGAAGATGAACTTCTCTTTCTATTCATGGATGGAAGAAGGGACAACTACTACCCCAGACCCGGCCGTCCTACCATTATGTTTTTTAAACGAAAGATACACCTAGCTCGGTTCTTCCTTACTGGTACCGGGGTGATTTTTATAACAAAGAAAAGAAAGGAGGATACTCAAATCAAAGGGGATCCGATCAATCTTCAGCCGGACTAGAAACCTGAGGAGGATTCTCCACAAATTCGGCGCTAGCTGGCCCGGGGCAAGGTGGAAACAATGGAGCACAGCACAAACTTCAGGAGGGAAGGGCAGACGCATCCCTGCCCGGAATGCTTCCAGGTACAAAGCAATCTCTTTGCTCTGTACGTGGTTTGCCCGCTCACCCTCCCTGGCCAAACTGAGTGAATAGCCGAAGGGGATGTGAAATCGAACCTGAATGTCGGAAAGCTCATCCAGACGGTTCAAAACCGAGGGTGTATCGCGGGTATTCCCGATGCGCACCTTGGGGGCCCTTGTCGTCCTCCGACGATGTGAGACAAGGGTGACACTCCCCCAGAAGATGAAGAAGAGGAACTCTCTCGGCTATCGGAAGCCGAGGAGGAAGAAGACCCACTGGACTCGGCTTCAGAAACTAAAGCCTCATCGCTCGACTCGATCCTACTACATCAACAGATATTTCGGATGAAGACATCTAACCTGATTTAAGAAAGAACTTGCCGAGAAAAAATTTAGCCGAAGTTCTAACCTAAGCAGAGGGGCGCCGGGCAATCTTCATGCAGTGAGAGTCGAATAGGGTAAAGTGTCAACTATAGGAGAGCCCCTCCTATTTATGTACTCCACGAGAAGGCATCTAATGGCCCAAATCGGTTCCAGCCAAAACGAATCGTCGCGCCTAGCAGACATCAGGGCTCCACATGGCGACCAACCATTGGACAGGTCCTCTCACGGCAGGATTAGGTGACAGCCCCTTACGCCCCCGGCACCCAATGGTCGACACGTGGCACGTAATCCAACCGGCGGGTGAACGCAACAACGCCCCCTCTTTAAAAGCGCAATCATTTCACCGATCCGCTGACATCACCAAAGATACGTGCGGGAACTGAGGCGCTTCGCAAGCCGCCACGTGGATCCAGCGACCTAAGAGGAGCCACCGCCAAACATCGCGTTGTCATCGGGCAGCCCATCACAGGGAAATCTTCGGCTGAATCATTAAAAGCCGGGCTTACCACTCTTGACCTTGACCCATAAATAGATCAGGCGAGAGTTGGGGGCTAATGATGAGGCTTATGAACGGGAATACTCCAGATTGCAACATGTGGGAGGTCACGTGTCGTCAGCGCATATTCTCTGGACCCCTGGGGGCTATGATGGGGAATCAGTGTGACACGTTATAAGTCTTCCTTGGGACCCCGTGACGAAGTGGTGCCCGATTTTTCGGAAAAACCTCCCCGGAGTACCCCATATGCACTTAGGTAGCCGAGTCTCCTCCCTCGACTCCAAGCTATCTACCGAGCTGAGACTCCTCGGCCTCCCTGTCCAACCAGGAGCACGGAGCCCAAGCGCTCCCGTAACGGCTCCGCGTCTCTTGCCAAAACTAGATTTCCGCCGCTCTACGTCACGCATCCCACGTTAGCACGTTTCTCCGTTAACGAGCATATCTCGCTATTAATGGGCATATCCTGCCAACAACGTGAACGTGTCGTAAGGGTGTAACGGACGGCGGGAATCTCGCGCCGGATCACCCCACGCGACCGCTATATAAACCCCCACTTCCAGACGATTCGGATAAGTCAAATCAACTCCAATACGCCGCTACGCTGCCTCTATATCTCGGTACTTGCTTGATCGTCGGAAGGTCCTACGATGGTTTTCACCCTAGGACTTTCTTTGCAGGTAGCCCGGTGTCAGCGGCATCCAACAATCCATTGAGATCCACACGTCCAATTTCCACTCAGTAACATCCGTTCAAGACCTCTTACAGTAAGATCGACGGAGAACAACATCTGAGGGAGATTTCCACCTCCATCACTTTTCTCCCAATTATCCCAATTCATCACCAACTTCTAATTGTAAAAATCTGGGCCACAAACATGCGAAGATTATTGTTAGAAAATTGTAGGTCCATCAATTTTATGAGAAATATTTGAAGGTTAGATCCTATCTTTGCTTTGATTTGAAAGATTTAGGAGTTGCCCTAATTTTTTAGAAGAGTTGAGAAAGGAGGAAGAACCCTAATTTCCTTTGGGTGGATTTATTTCTACCGGGGGATTATTATAAAGTTAGGTGATCAATTTTGGGTTAAGTATAAATTTTATAAAGTTATTTATTAAATCACAGGAGCACAAAAGTCAGAAATCAATTACCTGTTATGCACATAGGAATATTTTGGAAAAAATTCTAACGGCAGTACAACGGGGCTAGCAAACCGTTAACGGTTTATATTTCAGGGTATTTAAGTGCGGGAAAATATTCAATAACGTATATAAATGGAACAATGGTGAAACTTTGGAGGATTATTTAGCAATTTACCCATTCTTTGTACCTATACCCATATTTTGTGATTCTTATTTTGTTCATTGCTTTTGTGTTTTTGGACTGTATAAGACTTCAAGATCAAAATAAGTAATTCTTAGTCAGC
Source organism: Agapanthus africanus (assembly GCA_030015575.1). NCBI lineage: Eukaryota > Viridiplantae > Streptophyta > Magnoliopsida > Asparagales > Amaryllidaceae > Agapanthus > Agapanthus africanus. The sequence continues at coordinate 81,931,423 of CM057340.1, read as the reverse complement.
TGGAAAATAGATGGAGTTGAGAAATGTTGAACCTTGGAAGCATCTTTATAGCCGATATCCGTACCTAAGAAGAGTACTGACAATACTTCTCAGGGCAGAACTACAATCTTTTTTTAACTCTTACATTTTATTTCTTATTTGCTTATGCGGTTGTTTTCAAAATGAATAATATGTAACAAATATAATGTTTAGGATAAATTTATAATTTAGCAAGTAAACTTGAAAATTTACCGATACCAAGAACTCCAAGGCGCATTTGTCTGCATATTGGTATGAGTAGAACAGCTTCGGCTCGCTAGAGCTCGGAGTTGTGTTTGGGAGAAAGGATCGAGCTAGCGGCGCCATTCTTCGATGTCCTCGTTGCTGAGGAGATGAGCATCGGTAGGCTTGAGTACTACGCCGACCATGTAGTTTTCGGGTGCGTTAATCAGGAGATGGATGGAGGAAGCTGTAGGCTTTGATCGCAAAGGGTTTAAAAAGAGATGTGTTTTTCATTTGGGTTGGATGCTCTACCCTTTTATCCAAAGTTGATACTATACAATGTAGGCATTATAAAAACCGATGATTAGGAACACATAAATCTCTATACATGCAGTTAACATGACATGATGATTGGTACTAGGAGCAATGGATTCTCATCAGGGGGCATTCATATTGATGGGGATCCAACGATATATTGTTATTTAAATTTGTGATTAACATTTTTTTTTTGGTATACAAGTGATATATTTATCAATTTTTCATTTATGTATTACCAGAAATTTGTATGTGTCATGCCCAGGTATATATGTCAAATTTCAATGATTTTATTTGTGTTTTTTTAATTTTTCACTAGAAATTATAATATGGCCCGGTAGTTTTTAAGTGATGGGGTTAGTTTTTTCGATGATGAATGGTGTGATTAGCTGCCGTTATAACCTTGGTTGAATTTTTTACTTGATTTTTCTTGAAGGATGGAAAAGCAATGCCAGCAATATTTAATTTCAAAATAAAAAACAACCTTACATTCTGCACTATAATATTAAAAGTAGATATAAGATATTCTCTTAAATAGACAACTTTCTGCTGTACCCATTAGTGCTGGGGATCGACGGGGAGAGATTAAAATGCGGAACAATGCTCGCGACAACATCCAAATCATGCAAACACAATTACACAATTAAACGACGAAAGAACAATATAAATATACGAGAATAAAATAGGAAATCCAACACAGAAAGGTAAGAGATTTGTTAACGGGGTTTACTTACCGTATGGTTAGTTCTCGGCAGAGCAGAATCTGCAAAGTCTCCACTATAATTTTCGAATCAATTACATGAGCAAAACCTTAGGAATTTTCTCTCAAAATTCTCTAGCCCTAACCGACACCCTCTCATACAATGATCTCTCTCAATTGGCTGTAAATAATATATATAAAGGGTTCCTTTAAATAGGCAAATCTTAATCTTATAGTAAATAGGAGATAAAACTAAATTTGGTAAATTCCGTTCGCATCAGAAAATCCCGTCGGCAGACATCTGACCCACACTTGGGCAGACATCTGTCTACACTCTGTAAATCTTTATCTCCCAAGGGCAGATGTCTGAACCACACCTGGCAAAACATTTGCCTAGGGTCTGGATTGGGTTTCACGGATTTTGCAGACGTCCGTCCCGATGAACTGCAGACATCTGCCTCCACTTTGACGTTTCTCGTGTAATTTCCATAAGTATGAACTTGAGTTTTCCAGACGTCTGAAGTGTATATGATTATATATTGTTTGTGCTTCAGATGTCTGAACTGAAGTATGTTCCACTGTTTCTATCATTCTCCCACTTGGAACTTCTTCAGCCTTAATTCTCGATGCTAGTGGACTTCACACAACTATGCTCAACGCTCTCCTCATCAGATTTTTATAGAGAGGTGCACCAATCTGCAACAGAGATTCAACTTATCTCTGTCTACGACCTTGGTGAACATATCCGCCTGATTGTTTTCTCCAGCGATCTTCTATAATGTCAACTCCTACTGTTCAATTGCTATATGAATGAAATGGTATTGCACTTTGATGTGCTTCGTCCGAGAGTGATATGCCGCATTCTTCGTTAAATGTATCGCACTTTGGCTGTCGCTCTATAAGGTATTGAAGTCTTTCTTTTTACCCAATTCTCTACGTAACCCTTGCAACTATATCATCTCCTTACCATCTTCCGTGATCGCCATGTACCCCGCTTCTATAGTTGACAATGCCACTACCTTTTGTAATTGAGAGACTTAATTCATCGTTATTCCCCCAACTGTGAATATGTACCCTGTTGTGCTCTTTCCACTATCTCAATCTCCCGAATAGTTCGCATCAATGTACCCTTGCAGTTTTAGAGAGTTACCCCCGAAGCATATGTAGGGTTACTAGGCACTGTCACAAGGGTCTACAAGGCATCAACCATGCCCGATTCAAAAAATAGACGTGCCGAACAACCCTAACCAAGATCGTATACTAGAGAATATGCGAAAACAATAACAAGTAAACAACTTTACTTCTAGGAGTTAGGGATTACAACCTTTGTAGATCCGGTCCTTCACTTCTAAAGCTCCGTATAGACGTCCCTTCGCTACGATCATTGAGATCCCGGACTCTTGTGACGGTTTCCTCGGAGAAATGAATGGGCTAACTCGTTGACTTCGAGGCCGAAGATGATCTACGCCGAGGAGACTCAAACTCAAGCTCCATCTTCACTAGGTCATGAACTTTGTGAAGAGAACACCCTAAACTAAATGGCAAGTAGTAGAGGATGATGAAATAGGAAGTGGGTTCACTTTGGATTTGGATTTCTCACTCTATTTCTTCACTTGAAAATTTCTAGTAAGCTTTTGTTCTTCTTGAAGAAGAAGAAGATGAAAGAAAAGAATAAGAATTATCTTAAAAAATGAATAATCAAGTGAAGTCTATCATAATGCAACCATGGGTGAGTAAACCTTTGTAGAGACTAAACCCTAGTTTTAGTTAATGGTTTGGTTAATAAAAATCTTATGCAAAACAAAATGAGTGGACTTTGTCAAAGATGCTTAAAACCTTCATGAAGTTTCAAGTCAAGACAAAGAAAGACACCATTTGTTTTACCAAAATAAATAAAAAAACCCAATCCATTATCTTAAACATGGTGTAAGTCATACACACACCCAAGCTTGCATGTATCATCAAGCATGATACAAACTAGTGCACAAACATATATCACATATACAACTTGTGCACATAAAGTGAGAAAGTCAATCTTAAGTGAACAAATACTAGTTAATGTAAAGTAATATATCAAATGTATAATTATACATTAAATCATTAAATCAACACTTGATTTAATGATCCGGTCATATGATTCGTTAACCCGGCTATATCTCATATAACCGACTGATGATACAAATCGCGAGAATAGAATACAGTATCACATACTGGTATTATTCTCGGTCCCGCACATATCTCATATGCGCTCCTATTTCGTTTTGCTTGAGCCAGGAAACCTCTGTGTAGGACTCTAAAGACTCGTCAATACGCCGGCAGTAGGTGGTGATCATATCAATCACCCACAAGCTGCAAGCGGTCTGCTAAACGTAACGGCCACCCGGGTATTGAGCGATCAGAAGATCAACGAGCAAGCCTGCTCACACTCCTGCGAATCCAATCAGTAACACTTACCGCACAGTCCGGTCTGTTCGTCTGATATGTCGCATATCTCGCCTAGGGGTGGTATACGTCAGACCCCAGTAGCTTGATAAGTCATCCCGATGTAAGGTCCATAACAAGCATGAAACTATTGATAACACTTACCAGTAAATCAGTGCAACCTTGGCCAGGGATTTCCAGTTATGGCCAGTCGAGCATAACGCAACATCAACCCCCAATACCGGGAGAGACGAATCCCCTCCTATCTCTCATTGCCTCCATGTGAATCGGGACTGTACCCCAAAACCACCTGTTTGCATGACTCAATAGAGCCGTGGTATGGTGGAAATCAAAGCACAGTGGGAGACACACAAGACTCTATGACGATCTCGGGTCAACAGACTAAGCTGTACCAGTGTCACCAGAGAACTGCCATCTGACGTGAGGTATAATACCATCTGGGAGTTCTCGGCGAGTCCGTTCAGTATACCCAGTCTCCACTGAGCACCCGCATACCATCTCTGATGTCAAACATCAATGGATATGGGATCATCCATCGCCCATTACATGGGTCGAGAAGATATACGCTAGTCTACTCTGGAATATCGATACTCCGCCTCGATATTCCCATGACTAGGAACATTGAAAGATGTACTCATGGACTACCCAGGCCCCACTAGTATGATCTACATCATAGTCCTGCAAGTCGAATACACATCCTAAGGGCTTTATCAACATGTAACAGAGAGACAGTAAGTATACATGTTAAGACAAAGAGCAACCAGATAGCGTACTATCATGTCGAGCAAGAAAGTCCTACTTATATATGTCCTGGCATCCACTACAATATACATCTTATGTACAGTAATGGTCTCTGGGGCATACATATAACTAGCAATCTCCCACTTGCACTAGGGCCATCTGTAGCAGTGGTTGCAGTATCTCATACTTAACCATCCCATAAAAGTCTCTCTCTGGGAAAAGGCCTTTGTGAGTGGATCCGCTGTGTTGTCCTCTGAGTCTACTCTCCTAACCTCGATCACCCAGGAGATCAACTATCTCTATGATCAGGTGATACTTCCTTGGAATATGTCTGGGTCACTGATGGGACCAGGGTTCCTGGGCCAAAGCCACACCTCCATTGTCATACAATGGTAGGAACCTAGTTCATCTCATGAACTAATATACACCCAAACTGCCTCTTTGGTAGTATCTTTGATAGCGATGTCACCGGCCTTTATCGTCTAGTTTGCTACGGTATCTAGCTTGGAACTCTTCCAACATACCGTCCCTCCACTGAGGGTAAAGACAATGCCTGTGACTGACATTCAGTCAACCTTACCATCCTGGAAGCTATCCAGTGATTCTCCCCAGGATCGATTGATACCATCTCACTTCAACTAGTGAGAATCCTAACATCCATTTAGATCTATCTCATAGATATAAAACCTAGGATTTATGAGGTATCACCTTTATCCTATTTGGAGAATCCATGTGATAAAAGGAGATTGTTCGAGCGTAGCATAGGAAACTCCTTCCCTATTAAGAGTATGTCATCCACGCACAATACGAGGATCACCACCATACTCCCTACTACCTTTTTGTATATACAAGGTTCATCTACCATTTTGATGAAGTCAAACTCTTTGACTACCACATCAAAACAGACGTTCCAACTTCGCGATGCCTGCTTTAATCTGTAAAGCAACTTGCACACGTTTCCGCTGCTCCCACAGTTTACAAAGCCCTTTGGCTGTGTTCTTATAGACGTTCTCTTCTAAATCATTATTTAGAAAAGCAGTCATGACACCTAACCACCAGATATCGTAGTCATGGTATGTAGCAATGGCAAGTAGGATCCGGATGGACTTAAGCATAGCCACTGGAAAAGGTTTCATCATTATCCACGCCTGGTCGATGACGAAAACCTTTAACAAGTCTAGTTTTGAAAGTCTCAACTTTTCCATCTACACCAAGTAATCTTCTCAAGATATCCTTGCTCCTGATGGGAATTTAACCCTTCAGACATAGCATCCAAAGTCCATACTTTGTTGGTGTATATGGATTCCATCTCAGATCGCTAAGTATCCAGCCATTCTTACAGAGTCCCTACTCTCGATGGCCTGCTCAAAACTAGTTGGGTCATCATCTCATGATGCATTCCTCGCTCCCACTGTCATCGAGAAACCGAAGTATCTCTCAGGCGGATGAGGAACCCTACCAGATCGGCGGAGAGGCTGAGGTTCGTCGGGGACTATTGAATTCTTTGGTTCTTGTCAAATCATCAGCTGTAGTTTGCATAGCTGGAAATTCTTCCAATTCTACAGAACTGACCTTGCCTCGATCTTGTCCGGATTTTGCTTTCAACATAGGCCGGACAACCCTAAATCTTAACTTGCTTAAGAGATGGGCTCTTCCCATACCATATCTCATATGGAGTGGTAGGCATTGATTTGATTGGAATCCAATTCAATAGGTATGTAGCTTCTCAAGTGCACAACCCCCAAAAGGAAATAGGTAACTCGGTAGTACTCATCATAGAGCGCACCATATCTCATAGGGTGCGATTGCTCCGCCCCGGTATACCGTTATGCTGTGGTGTATTCAGAGGAGTAATACTGAGAGAGAATCTCATTCTCCTTCAGAATCGTCCAGGAATTCTATGCACAAGTATTCTCCTCCCTGATCTCATCATAGGACATAATACTTATACCCGTTTTAGTTCTCTACTTCTGACTTATATTCTTTGAATTTCTCAAAAGCTTCAGACATGTGTTTCAACAGGAACATGTGTCCGAATCTTGAGAGATCATCAGTGAATGTAAGGAAGTATAAAGGACCAGTCCTGGCATATGTAGACTGGGGACCTTTATACATCACTATGTATCAGTCCCAAGAGTTCACTAACTCTTTCTCTGTTTCCAGTAAACGGAGTTATGGTCATCTTATCTTTGTGACATGACTGGAAAATTTCACAAGATGTAAATTTAAACTGATTTAAATATGCATCTAAATGTAACTTAGCTAGTCGGGTCGCATTGATATGACCTAGTCTACAATGCCTCAAGAAGGATTCGTTCATTTCTGAACTCTTGCTCGTGTGTGTGTTCTGTACGTTAAGAACTGTGGTTTGATTTAGAATGTATATGCTTTTAGATAGCGTGCCTGAACCGATCAACCATTGATATAGGAAATGTGCAAAACATTATCCAACAATACAAAATTATATCCTTCTTTAATAAATAAAGAGATTGATATGATGTTGTATATCAGGTTCGGTATCTAATAGCATTTGTTCAGAATCAATGTATTTGGAAATACAGGGTGATAAATGCCAACACCTTGGCTGCAATAATTGCACCATTTTCAATACTTGAAACTTATCACCCGTTCTCAGTTCTCTACCTTTCTGTAGCCCATGTAACAGATTACATATTTGGGATCCTGATCCGGTATCAAATACCCAGGACGTAGAGGATACTGAGAAACAGTTCTTTGTAATGAACGCACCCGAAGGAGATGCATCTCATGCACTTTCTTCGTTTGAGCGGCATGGGAATCCTGGTATTCCCCTATTTCCTGCTCAGTCTTATAACAATTATAAGTTGGAGCGGGACCAACGTTCCCCAGCTCAGTATAACAAGCGAGTTCGGTCAATACATCCATATTATTATCTTGATTAAGACGTGACATGGTCGCTACCTGGAGAGAGAGAGAAGAAAACACTCTGTGTGCGCTCTTGCAAGATTAGATTGGTTATATATTTTATCTAATCAGGATGGCTCCCACTGTTTTTATCAAATCTTCCTTCAAACCTTAAAAGGAAAGACCAGCCGGGATTAATTACACTCTACAAGTTCGCCAATCTTTCAGCCAGGCCAGTGCCGGTACTTTGAGGGAGGTTCCCCGTGCTTTCGCACGGACCTAATTAAAATAAACCTCGTTTTCCCAGGGGTGTAACCCCGTTGACACGTTTCTAGACACCTACTTGATCGGCTAATTGTAAAGTGCAAAACTCTCCCAGGAGTAACAATTACTCGCAGTGGGTATCAGGATCTAACTATCTCATAGAAGGTATGCAATCTCATTGCAAATTTCAACACTTGAAACTCCCGATAATGGATTTTACCCCTATTACTTATGACCTTAACTATGGTCAACAAATCATAAGCACTAGTCAAGTTCTACCCGTCATTTCGTGATTAATTAGACCCACCCACATGACCCTTAACTAAGGTCAACAAAGTCACGCGACTGTCCTAACTAATCGCATCATATGCTGTGTAGGAAGACATAACTTAGCTACTGTACACTGTGCCTTGACTATGGTCAACAAACACAGCACAAATACTAAGTACTCTACTTCCTAAAATGACGGAGGGTTACGGATGGTTTTTAAGAAAACCTTTAACGCTTTAAACTTGATCTCGTTGCGGAATCAAATGGTTTTTAAATGGAGTGTTTTTTAGGCTTCTGCTAGTTTCGCTAAAGAGGTCACTCCCGGTGAAGGGATCTCGGCTCTTTCCTCGTCGAATGAGGTGCAGAATATTCATAATACCACTATGCAAAGCAAGAACTAGAAAAGCAGTCAAAAGACAAACCGAAGGTTGTACCATCTGCTAGTTATTGCTAAAGAGGTCACTCCCGGTGAAGGGATCTCGGCTCTTTCCTTATCGAATAAGGTGCTGGATGTTCTACAAGGAACACCGCTATGCAAAGCAACAACTAGAGCTACCTAATTTTTGAAATTCGATTCCACAATATCTTTTAGGTTTATTTTCTTTCATTAATCTCATTAATGAATGTCCTATCGTATACGTTACCTAAACATCATAGATAAATACAACGTACACTTATGCCATCCGCATTCGCCTTGATGTCCCGTCTGCACCGTTAGGTTAGGTAACTAACGGCAGAGCGGGGCAGGGCTAGCGCGGGTGTAAAATATAAGCAACGTCTATATAATATATCATATATACTATATACAATATCTATCTGAATATATCACATGATCACATCACAGATAACGCAGCAAAAAATATCATATGAAATATTGGATATACTAAGACGTCCGTGTTTTATTTTGAGCCTACATAAAACACAGATTCCACGGTCGTGATGAACAGCTGTCACGCCCCGCTTCCCGGTATACGGCGAAGGGGACGCGACGAGGCCCGCTACGTATATACTCAGAAGTACATATGCTAAGCGTATCTAAGCAATATAAAATAAATACACAAGAGACAAGATATAAAAGAACATCAACTTTTATTCATTAATATTCTTTGTACAATACATGAAAGGAAATACAACTGAAATAAAAAGATGCCTAAACAGTGGCATAACAAGAAATGAAAAGTACAGAAAGAAAAAGTGTACAACGAACTAAAGTGCAGGGTCTTCGGCAAATTGCTCCAAGTCTTCTTGAGATGGCTCGATCTCCGCCGGGTCCAAACCACCTGACGACATTCAAAGAAGAGAGAAGCAGAATGTCGTCAGCGAACAGGTCGCTCGGTAAGTCCCAAAGATAAGGGAGGAATAGACAGAGAGTAAGAGAGAGAGAGTAGCTTTTACAGTTGTATTATATTATTATATTGTTGTATTTCGTGTTAACGCTGTTGTTTGTATCTTGGTACAGAAGGATGCCAGTGTATACGAGAGGAGTCTCACTTGCCCCGGAGACTAAGGTATCAGGAACTCTAGGAACCGTTTATGCCATGGTACAACAGCAATTGGATTCATGTTATGTGTCTTAATCTTACCGTCTCGTGCCACCTTTAACACCTTTCGTACCAATCTACCCCTTAAACCCCGCGATGTCTTGTTTGTATTGTTACCTTGTAAACTGTATTGGTTGTATGATTGATTGACTGACTGACCGAAATCATGATATCAGGAAACGGTTATAACCGTAGAGTCATGTAAATGGAATACTGGGAATCATGTAAAAGGAATATATCCATGGTTCGGTTCAGCCAAATTGTATAAATTGATAATTGTATTCATGAATTCATGTGTTCATTTTGAATTGGAATCTTGTAGATTATAGGTTGACTTGGATCATATTCAAGTCAGATTAATCAGACTCAAACCCGAGTCAGACAATCAGAATTGTGAATCGAGGTCTTATAATTGTTAGGGTCCTTAGGGTAATTTATAAACTTGAGGGGGTTTTACATAAAAATACTTTTATATACTTTTCAAAATACACCTCAAGTATTTATTGTTCGTTTATAGAGTTGTAATGAGGGTGGATTTTATGTTGTGATATTTCTAGTGAAAATATCCTAGTTTTATAAATAAGGGTATTTATCTGTAATATTGATTTATTTGAAATTCATGGTATTTTAGTGTAAAATTTATTATTGTGATTTTTAGAAAAATATGGAACATTTATATTATAATAAAATAGATATTTAAATGATAAATATACATATATTTATACAAAAATAGTTTTAATAAATATTTTATATTCCAAAAATCTCATTTTCTTAAGATGTCGTATTTTAAACCTTTCGAGACCGAATGCTCCTTACGGAGGTCTGAATCTCGCACTACTAGCCCGAGGGTGCACGATAAACCGTATGATCCCGAACAGGTTCCCCAAAGATGGGTTGTAGCGGCGCTTTGCAAACATTGTAAAATATTAATTCTTTAGAAAACGGTTTTATAAAGTAAAAGGTATTTATTTGCAAAGTGTAATTTTCCGTATTTTAGATTCTAGGGTTTCCTAAGCCAACTAGCTTATTTCTAAATGGTCTAAACGACAAGTCGTTAGAAGCCACAAATCGCCTCTTCACCGCCAATTGCGGCCAGGTAAGTGCCAGGTAAGTGGGAGGCTCTCCACTACAAGTAGTGGCCTAATTAAGTAACCACTTGCCTTAGACACACTTGCCTAGACACCATAAAGTCAGGTTTAGATAAACGATCGATATCCACGACTTATCGTATTTTCTTAGTAAGAAATATTTACTAAAAAGTGTAACAAATCTAAAACCTTTAAGAATGGTTTTATGAAGATTATGGTATTTTAATGGAAATTCAGTTTTATCGTATTCTAAGTTTTGATGATATCATTTTAGGGTTGTATTTGCATGGAGGTAGGTCGTTACCTCGTGGTCTACTTTAAATGTATAGCAAGTTAAGGGTTAAATGTGAAATTGAAACATGATGGTATTAAAGTGTAAAAATACGGTAAATTAAAAAGGTTATCATTTCATATGTGAAAACTTATTTAAATTGACTTTTACAAGTTTAATGGTCAAGATAGCGATGTTTAGGAATGATTTAATTGATTAGAAGAAGAAAAATAAACATTATGGTATTAATGTGAAAAAGAATACGATATTGCAAAAGTTATCATTTCATGTGAGAAACTTTGTCCAAATTAGTTATTATGTGATTAATAGTCAACATGAATAAGTTTAAGTATTGTGGAATTGGTGACAAGTGAGATTTTATAGAAAACCGAATCGGAAATCGGTTTGTTCCGATTTCCGTCGAGGTTCGTAATTCCGTATTTTTGAGAAGTAGAAAGAAAGAAAGAATGGGACTTACGGGTTTCGATCTATATTAAAGAGTATAGGGGACTAGGTAGGTGGCCGAGGCGTTATTTCGTCGCCGGTTGTTTCAAAAAAACGTCGCCGGAATTCTGTCAGAGCTTCGCCGTGAATTCGATTTCAAAGTACACCCTTCTTGTAAAAATTTTGAGAGAGTAAACCTAGTGTTTTGGGATGAGAGAGTAGGGGGTCTATTTATAGGGTTAGGCTAGGGTTAGGGTAGATGAAAAGTTAAAAATAAAAATGTGATAAAATGTAATAAAAAATGTATTAAAAGTGGAGTAATTGGGGTTTTTAAAGAGCTCTGAAAGTGGTCTGAAGCTGAAATTTTGCACGTGCATAGGGAATATAAAAAGACACAACTTTCATGTTGTGACCATCGCCGGAATCGGCCGAATCGGGGGTGACTCGGCCGTGACTCGGTCGGAGCACTGAGTCGGCCGAGTCAAGGCCGAGTTGTCCGATTCCCGGCCGAGTCCGGTGGCTTGGATCCCCCCCGATGGTTCATCTAACTCCTGCAAGTGTTACATGTTTGGGTGTAGTGGGGTTTTTGTGAGATATCCACGTGTAAACTCTTGGTATTCTAAAGGTTTTAAAAAAATCAATATTAAAAATAATGTGGGGTATGGGATTTGAACTCTGGTGGCTTGGTTCAGCAGTGCAAGGTATTACCAATGAGTTACAAGCTCTTTCTTGTAATTATTGTGGTATTTAATTACTTAAAATGATAGCAGCAAGAATAAATACTCCTAGTATACATTAAATTTAAAGTAATTTCTTGTACACTAAAAATGGAGTTATTATATTCTTGTAGCTTGTAATTAAAAACAAAATAATTACCTATATCTTGTGCTCAGGCTAAAATACCCTTTTGTGGATTTTTTAAAAAAATTAATTTAAAAATTTGTATAGAAAAAGGGTATAAGAAATTTAGGGTTGTTACATTCTACCCTCCTTATAAAAATTTCGTCCTCGAAATTTGTAAAAGAAAAGTGTAATAGTGCAAAGAAGTTTGGTGGCTGTAGTATAGACAGTGTATAAAAATAACAAAGTGATACAAGGGTGAAAAAGGCTTACCGGTGTTACCTTGACCTACAGTCTCGACTTCTACGGCTTCTAATGTGAAGGTCTGTCGCCGTAGTACCTTCCTTCTAGCTGGAGGCACATTCTGCCTTTAGGGCCTGTTTCTCTGCTCTCTTGGCATGTCCCTCATTGCCTGTTGGAATTGGCGAGTAGGCTGTGCAGGTGGTGGAGCAGGTAGTGCAGGACGAGTTGCAGGAGCCTGGATAGCTGGCCGCTGCAAGTAGTTGGTGTGTGTGTGAGCTGAGTTTTATCTATATGAACAAGTCTCAATTCTGTGATTGGACGCACCACAAACTAGGCACAGGACTTTTGCGTGCCTACAGTCCTTTATCAAATGTCCATCACTCTTGCAATGGAAACAGAAATGTGGTCTTGGCTGGTGATTGGGTTCTTTAGTTCTCTTGGGTTAGAACGTTGGCCTGGAAGAGGCTTCTCCTGCCATTTGAGAGGCATGGCGTTTCAAACCGGCAGATTGGGGTCTGCCCCTTGCCTTTAACACCGCCTCATAACTGCGGGCAGCTTCCAAAGCATCTTCATGTGTCAAAAATTTCCCTGTGGCTAGTGCACCCTGAATTTCTGTGTCCAGTCCTTGTTGAAATCGACGGGCTCTGATCTCATCCGTCGGTATCAAATGTGCCGTGAATCGGCTCAACATGGTGAATTCAGCGTCGTATTCATCTACTGATTTGTCCCACATTGATCCTTGCTGTAGATGAATGAACTGCTGCTCCATGGCAAACCTGGCAGTCACAGGAAAGTATTTCGCGTCGAACTTCTCGCGAAACGTCTTCCATTCAATAGGCTGCGCAAGACGGCTTTCTTCCGCCTTCCACCAGTTGCGAGCGTTGTCCGTGAGTTGTAGTTTCGCTACACGGACCCAAGCGACGTCTGGCACTTGTGCTGCGGCCAGATCATCCTCGATACTTTGAGCCCATTTCTCAGCTTCCAGTGGGCTCCCCTTTCCTGAGAACTGCTTCGTATGTAAAGCCCTGAATTGCTTTACTCCAGGAGCATCAGTCTCAGGACGGTTCAAGAGTTGTTGTTGTCCCTCGAGAAGACTGCGGATTGCCTCAAGTAGCACTGTTTGCTCGGTAGGTGGCGCAGTAACAGCCGGTGTGAGAGGTAGTGCTGAGGGTGTGTTGTTGATGTTGGTGCTGGTGTTGTTCGGAGAATCCATAACCCTGAAGAAAAATTTGGGTTAGGACAGATTCAAGTACATGAAATGATAAGATTCAAGGAATATGAAATGGCGAGATTCAAGGAACATGAATTGTAAAGAATATTTTAGTTGCTGTTTCTTGTGTTATATTGCTTAGGTTGTTCACGCAGAACAAAACTGCATGATAGAGATCCATACTGCTTTGACCTACATGGGCCACCAACAAAACCTGTCACGCCCCGCTTCCAGGTATACGGCGAAGGGGACGCGACGAGGACCGCTACGTATATACTCAGAAGTACATACGCTAAGCGTATCTAAGCAATATAAAATAAATACACAAGAGACAAGATATAAAAGAACATCAACTTTTATTCATTAACATTCTTTGTACAATACATGAAAGGAAATACAACTGAAATAAAAAGATGCCTAAACAGTGGCATAACAGGAAATGAAAAGTACAGAAAGAAAAAGTGTACAATGAACTAAAGTGCAGGGTTTTCGGCAAATTGCTCCAAGTCTTCTTGAGATGGCTCGATCTCCGACGGGTCCAAACCACCTGACGACATTCAAAGAATAGAGAAACAGAATGTCGTCAGCGAACAGGTCGCTCGGTAAGTCCCAAAGATAAGGGAGGAATAGACAGAGACTAAGAGAGAGAGAGTAGCTTTTACAGTTGTATTATATTATTATATTGTTGTATTTCGTGTTAACGCTGTTGTTTGTATCTTGGTACAGAAGGATGCCAGTGTATACGAGAGGAGTCTCACTTGCCCCGGAGACTAAGGTATCAGGAACTCTAGGAACCGTTTATGCCACGGTACAACAGCAATTGGATTCATTTTAGGTGTCTTAATCTTACCGTCTCGTGCCACCTTTAACACCTTCCGTACCAATCTACCCCTTAAACCCTGCGATGTCTTGTTTGTATTGTTTCCTTGTAAACTGTATTGGTTGTATGATTGATTGACTGACTGACCGAAACCATGATATCAGGAAATGGTTATAACCGTAGAGTCATGTAAATGGAATACTGGGAATCATGTAAAAGTAATATATCCATGGTTCGGTTCAGCCAAATTGTATAAATTGATAATTGTATTCATGGATTCATGTGTTCATTTTGAATTGGAATCTTGTAGATTATAGGTTGACTTGGATCATATTCAAGTCAGATTAATCAGACTCAAACCCGAGTCAGACAATCAGAATTGTGAATCGAGGTCTTATAATTGTTAGGGTCCTTAGGGTAATTTATAAACTTGAGGGGGTTTTACATAAAAATACTTTTATATACTTTTCAAAATTCACCTCAAGTATTTATTGTTCGTTTATAGAGTTGTAATGAGGGTGGATTTTATGTTGTGACATTTCTAGTGAAAATATCCTAGTTTTATAAATAAGGGTATTTATCTGTAATATTGATTTATTTGAAATTCATGGTATTTTAGTGTAAAATTTATTATTGTGATTTTTAGAAAAATATGGAACATTTATATTATAATAAAATAGATATTTAAATGATAAATATACATATATTTATACAAAAATAGTTTTAATAAATATTTTATATTCCAAAAATCTCATTTTCTTAAGATGTCGTATTTTAAACCTTTCGAGACCGAATGCTCCTTACGGAGGTCTGAATCTCGCACTACTAGCCCGAGGGTGCACGATAAACCGTATGATCCCGAACGGGTTCCCCAAAGATGGGTTGTAGCGGCGCTTTGCAAACATTGTAAAATATTAATTCTTTAGAAAACGGTTTTATAAAGTAAAAGGTATTTATTTGCAAAGTGTAATTTTCCGTATTTTAGATTCTAGGGTTTCCTAAGCCAACTAGCTTATTTCTAAATGGTCTAAACGACAAGTCGTTAGAAGCCACAAATCGCCTCTTCACCGCCAATTGCGGCCAGGTAAGTGCCAGGTAAGTGGAAGGCTCTCCACTACAAGTAGTGGCCTAATTAAGTAACCACTTTCTTTAGACATACTTGCCTAGACACCACAAAGTCAGGTTTAGATAAACGATCGATGTCCACAACTTATCGTATTTTCTTAGTAAGAAATATTTACTAAAAAGTGTGACAAATCTAAAACCTTTAAGAATGGTTTTATGAAGATTATGGTATTTTAATGGAAATTCAGTTTTATCGTATTCTAAGTTTTGATGATATCATTTTAGGGTTGTATTTGCATGGAGGTAGGTCGTTACCTCGTGCTCTAATTTAAATGTATAGCAACTTAAGGGTTAAATGTGAAATTGAAACATGATGGTATTAAAGTGTAAAATACGGTAAATTGAAAAGGTTATTATTTCATATGTGAAAACTTATTTAAATTGACTTTTACAAGTTTAATGGTCAAGATAGCGATGTTTAGGAATGATTTAATTGATTAGAAGAAGAAAAATAAACATTATGGTATTAATGTGAAAAAGAATACGATATTGCAAAAGTTATCATTTCATGTGAGAAACTTTGTCCAAATTAGTTATTATGTGATTAATAGTCAACATGAATAAGTTTAAGTATTGTGGAATTGGTGACAAGTGAGATTTTATAGAAAACCGAATCGGAAATCTGTTTGTTCCGATTTCCGTCGAGGTTCGTAATTCCGTATTTTTGAGAAGTAGAAAGAAAGAAAGAATGGGACTTATGGGTTTCGATCTATACTAAAGAGTATAGGGGACTAGGTGGGTGGCCGAGGCGTTATTTCGTCGCCGGTTGTTTCAAAAAAACGTCGCCGGAATTCTGTCAGAACTTCGCCGTGAATTCGATTTCAAAGTACACCCTTCTTGTAAAAATTTTGAGAGAGTAAACCTAGTATTTTGGGATGAGAGGGTAGGGGGTCTATTTATAGGGTTAGGCTAGGGTTAGGGTAGACGAAAAGTTAAAAATAAAAATGTGATAAAATGTAATAAAAAATGTATTAAAAGTGGAGTAATTGGGGTTTTTAAAGAGCTCTGGAAGTGGTCTGAAACTGAAATTTTGCAGGTGCATAGGGAATATGAAAAGACACAACTTTCATGTTGTGACCATCGCCGGAATCGGCCGAATCGGGGGTGACTCGGCCGTGACTCGGTCGGAGCACTGAGTCGGCCGAGTCAAGGCCGAGTTGTCCGATTCCCGGCCGAGTCCGTTAGCTTGGATCCCCCCCGACGGTTCATCTAACTCCTGTAAGTGTTACATGTTTGGGTGTAGTGGGGTTTTTGTGAGATATGCACGTGTAAACTCTTGGTATTCTAAAGGTTTTAAAAAATCAATATTAAAAATAATGTGGGGTATGGGATTTGAACTCTGGTGGCTTGGTTCAGCAGTGCAAGGTATTACCAATGAGCTACAAGCTCCTTCTTGTAATTATTGTGGTATTTAATTACTTAAAATGATAGCAGCAAGAATAAATACTCCTAGTATACATTAAATTTAAAGTAATTTCTTGTACACTAAAAATGGAGTTATTACATTCTTGTAGCTTGTAATTAAAAACAAAATAATTACCTATATCTTGTGCTCAGGCTAAAATACCCTTTTGTGGATTTTTTAAAAAAATTAATTTAAAAATTTGTATAGAAAAAGGGTATAAGAAATTTAGGGTTGTTACATTCTACCCTCCTTACAAAAATTTCGTCCTCGAAATTTGTAAAAGAAAAGTGTAATAGTGCAAAGAAGTTTGGTGGCTGTAGTATAGACAGTGTATAAAAATAACAAAGTGATACAAGGGTGAAAAAGGCTTACCGGTGTTACCTTGACCTACAGTCTCGACTTCTACGGCTTTTAATGTGAATGTCTGTCGCCGTGGTACCTTCCTTCTAGCTGGAGGCACATTCTGCCTTTGGGGCCTGTTTCTCTGCCCTCTAGGCATGTCCCTCATTGCCTGTTGGAATTGGCGAGTAGGCTGTGCAGGTGGTGGAGGACGAGTTGCAGGAGCCTGGATAGCTGGCCGCTGCGAGTAGTTGGTGTGTGTGTGAGCTGAGTTTTATCTATATGGACAGGTCTCAATTCTGTGATTGGACGCACCACAAACTAGGCACAGGACTTTTGCGCGCCTACAGTCCTTTATCAAATGTCCATCTCTCTTGCAATGGAAACAGAAATGTGGTCTTGGCTGGTGATTGGGTTCTTTAGTTTTCTTGGGTTAGAACGTTGGCCTGGAAGAGGCTCCTCCTGCCATTTGAGAGGCATGGCGTTTCAAACCGGCAGATTGGAGTCTGCCCCTTGCCTTTATCACCGTCTCATAACTGCGGGCAGCTTCCAAAGCATCTTCATGTGTCAAAAATTTCCCTATGGCTAGTGCGGCCTGAATTTCTGTGTCCAGTCCTTGTTGAAATCGACGGGCTCTGATCTCATCCGTCGGTATCAAATATGCCGCGAATCGGCTCAACATGGTGAATTCAGCGTCGTATTCATCTACTGATTTGTCCCACATTGATCCTTGCTGTAGATGAATGAACTGCTGCTCCATGGTAAACCTGGCAGTCACAGGAAAGTATTTCGCGTCGAACTTCTCGCGAAACGTCTTCCATTCAATAGGCTGCGCAAGACGGCTTTCTTCCGCCTTCCACCAGTTGCGAGCGTTGTCCGTGAGTTGTAGTTTCGCTACACGGACCCAAGCGACATCTGGCACTTGTGCTGCGGACAGATCATCCTCGATACTTTGAGCCCATTTCTCAGCTTCCAGTGGGCTCCCCTTTCCTGAGAACTGCTTCGGATGTAAAGCCCTGAATTGCTTTACTCCAGGAGCATCAGTCTCGGGACGGTTCAAGAGTTGTTGTTGTCCCTCGAGAAGACTGCGGATTGCCTCAAGTAGCACTGTTTGCTCGGTAGGTGGCGCAGTAACAGCCGGTGTGAGAGGTAGTGCTGAGGGTGTGTTGTTGATGTTGGTGCTGGTGTTGTTCGGAGAATCCATAACCCTGAAGAAAAATTTGGGTTAGGACAGATTCAAGTACATGAAATGATAAGATTCAAGGAATATGAATTGGCGAGATTCAAGGAACATGAATTGTAAAGAATGTTTTAGTTGCTGTTTCTTGTGTTATATTGCTTAGGTTGTTCACGCAGAACAAAACTGCATGATAGAGATTCATACAGCTCTGACCTGCATGGGCCACCAACAAAACCTGTCACGCCCCGCTTCCAGGTATACGGCGAAGGGGACGCGACGAGGACCGCTACGTATATACTCAGAAGTACATACGCTAAGCGTATCTAAGCAATATAAAATAAATACACAAGAGACAAGATATAAAAGAACATCAACTTTTATTCATTAACATTCTTTGTACAATACATGAAAGGAAATACAACTGAAATAAAAAGATGCCTAAACAGTGGCATAACAGGAAATGAAAAGTACAGAAAGAAAAAGTGTACAATGAACTAAAGTGCAGGGTTTTCGGCAAATTGCTCCAAGTCTTCTTGAGATGGCTCGATCTCCGCCGGGTCCAAACCACCTGACGACATTCAAAGAAGAGAGAAACAGAATGTCGTCAGCGAACAGGTCGCTCGGTAAGTCCCAAAGATAAGGGAGGAATAGACAGAGAGTAAGAGAGAGAGTAGCTTTTACAGTTGTATTATATTATTATATTGTTGTATTTCGTGTTAACGCTGTTGTTTATATCTTGGTACAGAAGGATGCCAGTGTATACGAGAGGAGTCTCACTTGCCCCGGAGACTAAGGTATCAGGAACTCTAAGAACCGTTTATGCCACGGTACAAAAACAATTGGATTCATGTTAGGTGTCTTAATCTTACCGTCTCGTGCCACCTTTAACACCTTCCGTACCAATCTACCCCTTAAACCCCGTGATGTCTTGTTTGTATTGTTACCTTGTAAACTGTATTGGTTGTATGATTGATTGACTGACTGACCGAAACCATGATATCAGGAAACGGTTATAACCGTAGAGTCATGTAAATGGAATACTGGGAATCATGTAAAAGGAATATATCCATGGTTCGGTTCAGCCAAATTGTATAAATTGATAATTGTATTCATGGATTCATGTGTTCATTTTGAATTGGAATCTTGTAGATTATAGGTTGACTTGGATCATATTCAAGTCAGATTAATCAGACTCAAACCCGAGTCAGACAATCAGAATTGTGAATCGAAGTCTTATAATTATTAGGGTCCTTAGGGTAATTTATAAACTTGAGGGGGTTTTATATAAAAATACTTTTATATACTTTTCAAAATACACCTCAAGTATTTATTGTTCGTCTATAGAGTTGTAATGAGGGTGGATTTTATGTTGTGACATTTCTAGTGAAAATATCCTAGTTTTATAAATAAGGGTATTTATCTATAATATTGATTTATTTGAAATTCATGGTATTGTAGTGTAAAATTTATTATTGTGACTTTTAGAAAAATATGGAACATTTATATTATAATAAAATAGATATTTAAATGATAAATATATATATATTTATACAAAAATAGTTTTAATAAATATTTTATATTCCAAAAATCTCATTTTCTTAAGATGTCGTATTTTAAACTTTTCGAGACCGAATGCTCCTTACGGAGGTCTGAATCTTGCACTACTAGCCCGAGGGTGCGCGATAAACCGTATGATCCCGAACGGGTTCCCTAAAGATGGGTTGTAGCGGCGCTTAGCAAAGATTGAAAAATATTAATCCTTTAGAAAACGGTTTTATAAATTAAAAGGTATTTATTTGCAAAGTGTAATTTTCCGTATTTTAGATTCTAGGGTTTCCTAAGCCAACTAGCTTATTTCTAAATGGTCTAAATGACAAGTCGTTAGAAGCCTCAAATCGCCTCTTCACCGCCAATTGCGGCCAGGTAAGTGCCAGGTAAGTGGGAGGCTCTCCACTACAAGTAGTGGCCCTAATTAAGTAACCACTTGCCTTAGACACACTTGCCTAGACACCACAAAGTTAGGTTTAGATAAACGATCGATATCCATAACTTATCGTATTTTCCTTGTAAGAAATATTTACTTAAAAGTGTAACAAATCTAAAACCTTTAAGAATGGTTTTATGAAGATTATGGTATTTTAATGGAAATTCAGTTTTATCGTATTCTAAGTTTTGATGATATCATTTTAGGGTTGTATTTGCGTGGAGATAGGTCGTTACCTCGTGCTCTACTTTAAATGTATAGCAAGTTAAGGGTTAAATGTGAAATTGAAACATGATGGTATTAAAGTGTAAAAATACGGTAAATTGAAAAGGTTATCATTTCATGTGTGAAAACTTATTTAAATTGACTTTTACAAGTTTAATGGTCAAGATAGCGATGCTTAGGAATGATTTAATTGATTAGAAGAAGAAAAATAAACAATATGGTATTAATGTGAAAAAGAATACGATATTGCAAAAGTTATCATTTCATGTGAGAAACTTTGTCCAAATTAGTTATTATGTGATTAATAGTCAACATGAATAAGTTTAAGTATTGTGGAATTGGTGACAAGTGAGATTTTATAGAAAACCGAATCGGAAATCGGTTTGTTCCGATTTCCGTCAGGGTTCGTAATTCCGTATTTTTGAGAAGTAGAAAGAAAGAAAGAATGGGACTTACGGGTTTCGATCTATACTAAAGAGTATAGGGGACTAGGTGAGTGGCTGAGGCGTTATTTCATCGCCGGTTGTTTCAAAAAAACGTCGCCGGAATTCCGTCCGAGCTTCGCAGTGAATTCGATTTCAAAGTACACCCTTCATGTAAAAATTTTGAGAGAGTAAACCTAGTTTTTTGGGATGAGAGGGTAAAGGATAGGGGGTCTATTTATAGGATTAGGCTAGGGTTAGGATAGATGAAAAGTTAAAAATAAAAATGTGATAAAATGTAATAAAAAATATATTAAAAGTGGAGTAATTAGGGTTTTTAAAGAGCTCTGGAAGTGGTCTGAAACTGAAATTTTGCAGGTGCATAGGGAATATGAAAATACACAACTTTCGTGTTGTGACCATCGCCGGAATCGGCCGAATCGGGGGTGACTCGGCCGTGACTCGGTCGGAGCACTGAGTCGGCCGAATCAAGGCCGAGTTGGCCGATTCCCGGCCGAGTCCGTTGGCTTGGATCCCCCCCCGACGGTTCATCTAACTCCTGCAAGTGTTACAAGTTTGGGTGTAGTGGGGTTTTTGTGAGATATGCACGTATAAACTCTTGGTATTCTAAAGGTTTTAAAAAAATCAATATTAAAAATAATGTGGGGTATGGGATTTGAACTCTGGTGGCTTGGTTCAGCAGTGCAAGGTATTACAAATGAGCTACAAGCTCCTTCTTGTAATTATTGTGGTATTTAATTACTTAAAATGATAGCAGCAAGAATAAATACTCCTAGTATACATTAAATTTAAAGTAATTTCTTGTACACTAAAAATGGAGTTATTACATTCTTGTAGCTTGTAATTAAAAACAAAATAATTACCTATATCTTGTGCTAAGGCTAAAATACCCTTTTGTGGATTTTGAAAAAAAATCAATTTAAAAATTTGTATAGAAAAAGGGTAAAAGAAATTTAGGGTTGTTACATTCTACTCTCCTTATAAAAATTTCGTCCTCGAAATTTGTAAAAGGAAAGTGTAATATTGCAAAGAAGTTTGGTGGCTGTAGTATAGATAGTGTATAAAAATAACAAAGTGATACAAGGGTGAAAAAGGCTTACCGGTGTTACATTGACCTACAGTCTCGACTTCTACGGCTTCTAATGTGAAGGTCTGTCGCCGTGGTACCTTCCTTCTAGCTGGAGGCACATTCTGCCTTTGGGGCCTGTTTCTCTGCCCTCTAGGCATGTCCCTCATTGCCTGTTGGAATTGGCGAGTAGGCTGTGCAGGTGGTGGAGCAGGTAGTGCAGGACGTGTTGCAGGAGCTTGGATAGCTGGCCGCTGCGAGTAGTTGGTGTGTGTGTGAGCTGAGTCGTATCTATATAGACAGGTCTCAATTTTGTGATTGGACGCACCACAAACTAGGTACTGGCCTTTTGCGCGCCTACAGTCCTTTATCAAATGTCCATCTACCTTGCAATGGAAACAGAAATGTGGTCTTGGCTGGTGATTGGGTTCTTCAGTTCTCTTGGGTTCGAACGTTGGCCTGGAAGAGGCTCCTCCTGCCATTTGAGAGGCATGGCGTTTCAAACCGGCAGATTGGGGTCTGCCCCTTGCCTTTATCACCACCTCATAACTGCGGGCAGCTTCCAAAGCATCTTCATGTGTCAAAAATTTCTCTGTGGCTAGTGCAGCCTAAATTTCTGTGTCCAGTCCTTGTTGAAATCGACGGGCTCTGATCTCATCCGTCGGTATCAAATGTGCCGTGAATCGGCTCAACATGGTGAATTCAGCGTCGTATTCATCTACCGATTTATCCCACATTGATCCTTGCTGCAGATGAATGAACTGCTGCTCCATGGCAAACCTGGCAGTCACAGGGAAGTATTTCGCGTCGAACTTCTCGCGAAACGTTTTCCATTCAATAGGCTGCCCAAAACGGCTTTCTTCCGCTTTCCACCAGTTGCGAGCGTTGTCCGTGACTTGTAGTTTCGCTACACGGACCCAAGCGACGTCTGGCACCTGTGCTGCGGCCAGATCATCCTCGATACTTTGAGCCCATTCCTCAGCTTCTAGTGGGCTCCCCTTTCCTGAGAACTGCTTCGGATATAAAGCCCTGAATTGCTTTACTCTAGGAGCATCAGTTTCGGGACGGTTCAAGAGTTGTTGTTGTCCCTCGAGAAGACTGCGGATTGCCTCAAGTAGCACTGTTTGCTCGGTAGGTGGCGCAGTAACAGCCGGTGTGAGAGGTAGTGCCGAGGGTGTGTTGTTGACGTTGGTGCTGGTGTTGTTCGGAGAATCCATAACCCTGAAGAAAAATTTGGGTTAGGACAGATTCAAGTACATGAAATGATAAGATTCAAGGAATATGAAATGGCGAGATTCAAGGAACATGAATTATAAAGAATGTTTTAGTTGATGTTTCTTGTGTTATATTGCTTAAGTTTTTCACGCAGAACAAAACTGCATGATAGGGATTCATACAGCTCTGACCTGCATGGGCCACCAACAAAACCTGTCACGCCCCGCTTCCCGGTATACGGCGAAGGGGACGCGACGAGGCCCGCTACGTATATACTCAGAAGTACATACGCTAAGCGTATCTAAGCAATATAAAATAAATACACAAGAGACAAGATATAAAAGAACAGCAACTTTTATTCATTAATATTCTTTGTACAATACATGAAAGGAAATACAACTGAAATAAAAAGATACCTAAACAGTGGCATAACAGGAAATGAAAAGTACAGAAAGAAAAAGTGTTTAATGAACTAAAGTGCAGGGTCTTCGGCAAATTGCTCCAAGTCTTCTTGAGATGGCTCGATCTCAGCTGGGTCCAAACCACCTGACGACATTCAAAGAAGAGAGAAACAGATTGTCGTCAGCGAACAGGTCGCTCGGTAAGTTCCAAAGATAAGAGATGAATAGACAGAGAGTAAGAAAGAGAGAGAGTAGCTTTTATAGTTGTATTATATTATTATATTGTTGTATTTCGTGTTAACGATGTTGTTTGTATCTTGGTACAGAAGGATGCCAGTGTATACGAGAGGAATCTCACTTGCCCCGGAGACTAAGGTATCAGGAACTCAAGGAACCGTTTATGCCACGGTACAACAGCAATTGGATTCATGTTAGGTGTCTTAATCTTACTGTCTCGTGCCACCTTTAATACCTTCCGTACCAATCTACCCTTTAAACCCCGCGATGTCTTGTTTGTATTGTTACCTTGTAAACTGTATTGGTTGTATGATTGATTGACTGACCGACCGAAACCATGATATCAGGAAACAGTTATAACCGTAGAGTCATGTAAATGGAATACTGGGAATCATGTAAAAGGATTATATCCATGGTTCGGTTCAGCCAAATTGTATAAATTGATAATTGTATTCATGGATTCATGTGTTCATTTTGAATTGGAATCTTGTAGATTATAGGTTGACTTGGATCATATTCAAGTCAGATTAATCAGACTCAAACCCGAGTCAGACAAGCAGAATTGTGAATCGAAGTCTTATAATTATTAGGGTCCTTAGGGTAATTTATAAACTTGAGGGGGTTTTATATAAAAATACTTTTATATACTTTTCAAAATACACCTCAAGTATTTATTGTTCGTCTATAGAGTTGTAATGAGGGTGGATTTTATGTTGTGACATTTCTAGTGAAAATATCCTAGTTTTATAAATAAGGGTATTTATTTGTAATATTGATTTATTTGAAATTCATGGTATTTTAGTGTAAAATTTATTATTGTGATTTTTAGAAAAATATGGAACATTTATATTATAATAAAATAGATATTTAAATGATAAATATACATATATTTATACAAAAATAGTTTTAATAAATATTTTATATTCCAAAAATCCCATTTTCTTAAGATGTCGTATTTTAAACCTTTCGAGACCGAATGCTCCTTGCGGAGGTCTGAATCTCGCACTACTAGCCCGAGGGTGTGCGATAAACCGTACGATCCCGAACGGGTTCCCCAAAGATGGGTTGTAGCAGCGCTTTGCAAAGATTGTAAAATACTAATCCTTTAGAAAACGGTTTTATAAAGTAAAAGGTATTTATTTGCAAAGTGTAATTTTCCGTATTTTAGATTCTAGAGTTTGCTAAGCCAACTAGCCTATTTCTAATTGGTCTAAACGACAAGTCGTTAGAAACCTCAAATCGCCTCTTCACCGACAATTGCGGCCAAGTAAGTGCCAGGTAAGTGGGAGGCTCTCCACTACAAGTAGTGACCCTAATTAAGTAACCACTTGCCTTAGACACGCTTGCCTAGACACCACAAAGTCAGGTTTAGATAAACGATCGATGTCCACAACTTATCGTATTTTCCTAGTAAGAAATATATACTTAAAAGTGTAACAAATCTAAAACCTTTAAGAATGGTTTTATGAAGATTATGGTATTTTAATGGAAATTTAGTTTTATCGTATTCTAAGTTTTGATGATATCATTTTAGGGTTGTATTTGCGTGTGTGTGGAGGTAGGTCGTTACCTCGTGCTCTACATTAAATGTATAGCAAGTTAAGGGTTAAATGTGAAATTGAAACATGATGGTATTAAAGTGTAAAAATACGGTAAATTGAAAAGGTTATCATTTCATGTGTGAAAACTTATTTAAATTGACTTTTACAAGTTTAATGGTCAAGATAGCGATGTTTAGGAATGATTTAATTGATTAGAAGAAGAAAAATAAACATTATGGTATTAATGTGAAAAAGAATACGATATTGCAAAAGTTATCATTTCATGTGAGAAACTTTGTCCAAATTAGTTATTATGTGATTAATAGTCAACATGAATAAGTTTAAGTATTGTGGAATTGGTGACAAGTGAGATTTTATAGAAAACCGAATCGGAAATCAGTTTGTTCCGATTTCCGTCGGGGTTCGTAATTCCGTATTTTTGAGAAGTAGAAAGAAAGAAAGAATGGGACTTACGGGTTTCGATCTATACTAAAGAGTATAGGGGACTAGGTGAGTGGCCGAGGCGTTATTTCGTCGCCGGTTGTTTCAAAAAAACGTCGCCGGAATTCCGTCAGAGCTTCGCCGTGAATTCGATCTCAAAGTACACCCTTCTTGTAAAAATTTTGAGAGAGTAAACCTAGTGTTTTGGGATGAGAGGGTAGAGGGTAGGGGGTCTATTTATAGGGTTTGGCTAGGGTTAGGGTAGATGAAAAGTTAAAAATAAAAATGTGATATAATGTAATAAAAAATGTATTAAAAGTGGAGTAATTGGGGTTTTTAAAGAGCTCTGGAAGTGGTCTGAAGCTGAAATTTTGCAAGTGCATAGGGAATATGAAAAGACACAACTTTCATGTTGTGACCATCGCCGGAATCGGCCGAATCGGGGGTGACTTGGCCGTGACTCGGTCGGAGCACTGAGTCGGCCGAGTCAAGGCTGAGTTGGCCGATTCCCAGCCGAGTCCGGTGGCCTGGATCCCCTCGACGGTTCATCTAACTCCTGCAAGTGTTACATGTTTGGGTGTAGTGGGGGTTTTGTGAGATATGCACGTGTAAACTCTTGGTATTCTAAAGGTTTTAAAAAATTCAATATTAAAAATAATGTGGGATATGGGATTTGAACTCTGGTGGCTTGGTTCAGCAGTGCAAGGTATTATCAATAAGCTACAAGCTCCTTCTTGTAATTATTGTGGTATTTAATTACTTAAAATGATAGCAGCAAGAATAAATACTCCTAGTATACATTAAATTTAAAGTAATTTCTTGTACACTAAAAATGGAGTTATTACATTCTTGTAACTTGTAATTAAAAACAAAATAATTACCTATATCTTGTGCTCAGGCTAAAATACCCTTTTGTGGATTTTGAAAAAAAATTAATTTAAAAATTTGTATTGAAAAAGGGTATAAGAAATTTAGGGTTGTTACAACAGCCAAACCCACACTCCTAGACCCCTACGAGAGCGGCAAGCAACCCTACCAATTCTTGAGTTAGGAGACCCGGACTCGACTCCTCGAGATGGTCTCCCACTGGACCCTAGAACCCGGTTACTTGTGCTCCCCTCCTTGGGTCTATCCTAATGCGGAAAAGTAAATAATATACAATGGTGACACCATCCTCAGCCCGGATGTGCCCCAATAAAAGAATATTACATACAAGTTTTACATGAATGAAAAGGAAAAACTCTCATCTCACATAAACACCCCCGGCTATTCAAACACGACGATCCAATATAACATATCCAGCAACACATAATATCACATATCATCAACGAAAGTAAATATGCGTATCCCAATTGTCGTTGATGTATAGTAATGAAACTAGCGATACACCACATATTACACTTACGGTCGCAGAAAAGAAAGTGTAAAACTACAACAGTTGGAATCCGCAACTTCTTTAGACATCGCATGCCTAACCTAATGAATTCCTTAGACATCGCATGCCTAACAATTATAAACCCCGCATTTTAGTCTCATTATCGAAAACTCTTTTCAATATCAAGTCGGGCAATTCAACAAGATTCCCGACATTCTGATCGAATGCTCGGCGCAAACTTTAGTAGACGGCCGCTCCCCCGATACCGTCGACGAAGTGCACTAAGGTGGAACACCGCTGCCGCGAGCACCCGAACGGATGCTTTTGGCGACGGGGTTCTCCTACAGTCATTTGGTCGGGGCTATGGGGGTGTAGCTGTCTTTTAAGTTTACCCGGCAAGTATCCGCGTACCCTACATGATTGCGACGGACTTTTGATCACATCAAAATTCTGTGGCAACTGATCAATTGAGACTAAACTGCTATGTTTATAACATTCAAATTAGTTATCTCATAACTACCTGTGGATTCCAAATATTGTATCATATTCCAGATAAATAGACAATGTTAAACTTTCTGATCGAATAATCAAACACCCAAGTTTTCCCAAATAGTTCTCAACACTTGAAATTAGTTTAAAAACATCCATTACATGCTACAGTACCAATGGTCCAACCGTAGAAAGGTCAAGCCAACGCCTCACATGTGGCACGCCGTACTGCCCCAAATCCTAAGGTTCAAAAGGCAGTTCAAGATGGTCACATAATTGAGTTAAGGTTTGTTGTCTTCTAGAGGGTCCATGGCATTACTTGCACGACTTAGAACGTTCTTAAACTACGGAAAAATCCAACACTTGGAAATTTTCCGGTAGGGGAAAAGTGAGTTATTGATATCCGTTCGAAATTTTTAACACGTTCTAAAAATTACCCGAAATAACACATAGACGAAGTTAAACTTTCCGATCGAATCAATGAGCTCCCAAAACAACCCAGAAAACTCAACACTTGAGCATAAATTAAAAATTCCCATAAATCTCAGGAAATTAGTACAGAAGTTACTGTGTAAAAAGCGCACCATAAAAGCACTGTAGCGTCGCGGAACCGCCGCGGAAGGCATGTTCCTGTCGTGGTTCCGCGGCGCTTTAAGCGTATTACTGGATCGTTTTTCACACAAAGCCTTAGAATTCCCTGCTGATTTCTTTGAGCATTTTTAATTCACAAAAAATCACAATTTCAAAAAATGTCCAGAAAAGGGTTTAAATTAGGGTTTCGAGGTTCGATCGGACTTTTAACTTCGTCTAGACTTCGCCTAAAGCTCTAGCTAGGCTCTGATACCACTGTAGGGTTACTAGGCACTGTCACAAGGGTCTAAAAGGCATCAACCATGCCCGATTCAAAAAATAGACGTGCCGAACAACCCTAACCAAGATCGTATACTAGAGATTATGCGAAAACAATACAAGTAAACAACTTTACTTCTAGGAGTTGGGGATTACAACCTTTGTAGATTCGGTCCTTCACTTCTAAAGCTCCGTGTTGACGTCCCTTCGCTGCGATCATCGAGATCCCGGACTCTTGTGACGGTTTCCTCGGAGAAATGAACGGGCTAGCTCGTTGACTTCGAGGCCGAAGATGATTTACGTCGAGGAGACTCAAACTCAAGCTCCATCTTCACTAGGTCATGAACTTTGTAAAGAGAACACCCTAAACTAAATGGAAAGTAGTAGAGGATGATGAAATAGGAAGTGGGTTCACTTTGGATTTGGATTTCTCACTCTATTTCTTCACTTGAAAATTTCTAGTAAGCTTTTGTTCTTCTTGAAGAAGAAGAAAATGAAAGAAAAGAATAAGAATTATCTTAAAAAATGAATAATCAAGTGAAGTCTATCATAATGCAACCATGGGTGAGTAAACCTTTGTAGAGACTAAACCCTAGTTTTAGTTAATGGTTTGGTTAATAAAAATCTTATTCAAAACAAAATGAGTGGACTTTGTCAAAGATGCTTAAAAGCTTCATGAAGCTTCAAGCCAAGACAAAGAAAGCCACCATTTTGTTTTACCAAAATAGATAAAAAAAAAACCCAAGCCATTATATTAAACATGGTGTAAGTCATACACACACCTAAGCTTGCATGTATCATCAAGCATGATACAAACTAGTGCACAAACATATATCACATATACAACTTATGCACATAAAGTGAGAAAGTCAATTTTAAGTGAACAAATACTAGTTAATGTAAAGTAATAAATCAAATGTATAATTATACATTAAATCATTAAATCAACACTTGATTTAATGATCCGGTCATATCGCATATAACCGACTAATATCTAGTGTATCAATATATCGAATCAACACTTGATTCGTTAACCCGGCTATATCTCATATAATCGACTGATGATACAAATCGCGAGAATAGAATACAGTATCACATACTGGTATTATTCTCGGTCCCGCACATATCTCATATGCGCTCATATTTCGTTTTGCTTGAGCCAGGAAACCTCTGTGTAGGACTCTAAAGACTCGTTAATACGCCGGCAGTAGGTGGTGATCATATCAATCACCCATAAGCCGCAAGCGGTCTGCTAAACGTAACGGCCACCCGGGTATTGAGCGATCAGAAGATCAACGAGCAATCCTGCTCACACTCCTGCGAATCCAATCAGTAACACTTACCGCACAGTCCGGTCTGTTCGTCTGATATGTCGCATATCTCGCCTAGGGGTGGTAAACGTCAGACCCCAGTAGCTTGATAAGTCATGCCGATGTAAGGTCCATAACAAGCATGAAACTACTGATAACACTTACCAGTAAATCAGTGCAACCCTGGCCAGGGATTTCCAGTTATGGCCAGTCGAGCATAGCGCAACATCAACCCCCAATACCGGAAAAGACGAATCCCCTTCTATCGCTCATTGCCTCCATGTGAATCGGGACTGTACCCAAAAACCACCTGTTTGCACGACTCAATAGAGCCGTGGTAGGGTGGAAATCAAAGCACAGTGGGAGACACACAAGACTCTATGACGATCTCGGGTCAACAGACTAAGCTGTAGCAGTGTTACCAGAGAACTTCCATCTGACGTGAGGTATAATACCATCTGGGAGTTCTCGGCGAGTCCGTTCAGTGTACCCAGTCTCCACTGAGCACCCGCATACCATCTCTGATGTCAAACACTAATGGATATGGGATCATCCATCGCCCATCACATGGGTCGAGAAGATATACGCTAGTCTACTCTGGAATATCGATGCCTCGTCTCGATATTCCCACGACTAGGAACATTGAAGGATGTACTCATGGACTACCTAGGCCCCACTAGTATGATCTACATCAAAGTCTTGCAAGTCGAGTACACATCCTTAGGGCTTTATCAACATGTAACAGAGAGACGGTAAGTATACATGTTAAGACAAAGAGCAACCAGATAGCGTACTATCATGTCGAGCAAGAAAGTCCTACCTATATATGTCCCAGCATCCACTACAATATACATCTTATGTACAGTAATGGCCTCTAGGGCATACATATAACTAACAGCATAAACAGTGACTAGATATATCCCTAAGATATCTTAGAATCCACTTCATAGCTTCTAATGCTCCTTCCTCGGATTTTGCATATACCAGCTAACAACTCTCACCGTATGTGCAATATCAGGTCTCGTACTCACCATCGCATACATCAAACTCCCTACTGTAGAAGCATATGGTACTCTCGCCATCTCGTCTTTCTGCTCTTGGGTTGTAGGGCAAAACTCCTTCATGAGTTTGGCGTACTCATCAGTTTTGACTTGTCCAAATTGAACCGCTTCAAAACCTTCTCAATAAGTCCCTTTGCGATAATCACAGCTTCCGCTGCTTCCTATCTCGAACAATATTCATGCTCAAGATTTGCTTTGTCGCTTTCAAATCCTTCATAGTGAATTTCTCGGCCATCATCTTCCTCAAACTTTGAACTTTCTCGAAATTCGGGCCCGCTACCAACATGCCATCTACATAAAATGACAAAATAATGTGGTCTCCGTCCTTGATAGTTTGAATGTAGACGCTGTTAGGAATATATATGCCCTAAAGACCATTATTGTATATTATAGTAGATGCTTGGACACACACACATATAGGACTTTTTTGCTCGACATGATAGTATGATATCTGGTTGCTTTTTATCTTAACATGTACACTAGTATTATTATACTGTCTCTCTTATACATGTTAATAAAACCTTTAGAATGTTAGCTTGACTATCAGGACTATGATGCAGATCATACTACTGGGACCTGGGTAGTCCACAAGCACATCCTTTAACAGTTCCTAGTCGAGGGTATATCGAGATAGGGCATCGATATTTCAGCGTAGACTAGTGTGTACGTTTCTTGACCCTGTATGAGGGCGATGGTTAATCTCATAACTATTGGTGTCTGACATCAAAGATTGTATACAGGTGCTCATTAAAGAATGGGTACACCGAACAGGACTCGCCGAGAACTTCTAGATGGTATCATACCTATTGTCAGATAGCAGTTCTCTGGTGACACTGGTAAAGATTAGTCTGTAGACCCGAGATCGTCATAGAGTCTTGTGTGGTTCCCACTGTACTTTGATTTCCTCCCTACCATGACTCAAAGGAGTCGTGCAAACAGGTGGATTTTGGGTACAGTCCCTAGTCACATGGAGGCAATGAGCAATAGGAGGGGTTTCGTCTCTCCCGCTATAGGGAGTTGATGTTGCACTATACTCGATTGGCTATAACAGGAAGTCCCTAGCTAGGGTTGTTGATGAGATTTACTGGTAAGAGTTATTAGTAGTTTCTCAAACCGTTATGAGCCATACATCGGCATGACTTATCAAGTTACTAGGGTCTGACGTTTCCACCCCCATACTCGATATGAGACATATCAGACGAAGATACCGGACTGTACGGTAAGTGTTACTTATAGGCTTCACGGGAGTTTGGACAAGCTTGCTTGTTGATCTTCTAATCGCTCAATACCTGGGTAGCCGTTACGTCCAGCTAGTACCGCTGACGGCTTGTGGGTGAATGATGTGATCATCACCCACTACTGGCGTATTGACGAGTCTTTAGAGTCCGACACAGAGGTTTTCTAGTTCAAGCAAAACGAAGTAGGGCACATATGCTGATATGTGCGGGGGGCTTGATTAAATACGAGTATGTGATGCCGTATTCTAATCTGGCGATAAATGTTATCGGTCAGATTATATGTGATATAACTGGATTATCGAATCAAGTGTTGATTTGATAATGTGATATGCAGATAAATGATATTAGTCGGTTATATGTGAAATAACCGGATTATTGAATCAAATGTTGATTTAATAATATGATATATATTTATATTTGATATAATTATATATTAACTAATATTATTGCTCACTAATTATTTTCTTAATATATATATATATATATATATATATATATATATATATATATTAAAAGAAGCATGGCTGGATTTTCTATTTTGGGAAAATAGAAAAGGTGTGGAAAATGAGGAGATATTTGTGGAATGGGTGAAGCATGGGTTTTTCATTTGTTTATTGGTCTTGACTTACTATTGAAGCAGGGTTCTCATTATTTATTTGATAAATAATAGATGGTTCAATAAGTGAGAAAGAGGATAAGCCATTCTTCACTTGAGTTATTTTTCCTTAGCTCATTTTTGCAAGCTCTCCTCTTCATCTTCTTCCTCCTCTTGGTCCAAGCCCTAACCCTCACATGTGATATAAACCATAGGGTTTTGGGTAAACCTAAGTGAGCTTAGAACCCCTACTTCATCATCCTAGTTTAGATTACTACTTTAAACTAAGGTGTTTCCTTCACTAATGAGATTTTAGTGGAGAGATAGCTTGAATTAGAGAAGTTTCGGGTGGATCATCTTCGGCACGAAGATCACGAAGGAAGCCCGTTCATTCTTCAAGTGGAGCCTAGTGGAGTCGTAGGGACTACTACTCGAAGCTTGTGAAGTGAAGGACTCGATCTATAAGGTTGTAATCTCTATCACTTAGTATAGCTCTCTTTATATCATCATCTAAAACCCTAATAATCTAGTTAGATTCTAGGTCAGTGTTGCTTAGCACCATAAAAATTTGAAAATTGCATGCTTGATTCCGGTTTGAACCTCATGGTGGTGCTAGGAAACACTTTCAGACGCAGTGATCTTATTCACTCAGCACAAATCCCGTCTCTAGCATAAACTGATTGAACTTGAGATACCACTGCCTGGGAGCTTGCTTGAGGCCATACAAGCTCTTTCGTAGCTTACACACCATATTCTCTTTCCCCTTCCTCTCGTATCCGGTGGTTGCATCATATAAATCTACTATTCCAAATCTCCATGAAGGAACGCAGTCTTGACATCTAGCTGCTTTAAGTGCAAATCCTCTACCGCCACAATACTAAGGATCACCCGAATAGATATTATCTTTACCACACGGGAAAAATCTTTTGATAACCAATAGCTTATTTTTGCACGTATCCCTTGACTACCAAATGAGCCTTATACCACTTCACATCATCAGCCTCATATTTAATCATGTACACCCACATATTAATCAACGCTTTCCGATTCTTGAGTAGCTTCATTAGGTCACATATATGGTTCTTCTTCAAAGATTCCATCTTCTCATCCATACCTTGCTCCCACTGCTTGCTAGTGTAAGTAGATGCCCGTGCTCGTGCCGCTAACTTACGACCAAGGAGGAATGCAAAAAAAAATTCTAAAACAAGAGCATGAACTTCTACGATCTAGAATCGATTCTAAACACTAAACTAGCATATAAGGAAGAGTTTAACTACTCGAATAGGTGTTAGCTATCTTTGTAGTCGTGTTCTTCTTCTTCTTTCCACTTTTTTAGCTGCTATAACCACCGGGAACGCGTTTGGTAGTCGGTATTCCTTGTCGAAGATGATTCACCCGAAGGAACCTTAGCTAAGGCTATAGCTTCATACTAAAACACAAAATGAAGCAACTAGTGAACAAAACTTGCTAATAATTGATCACTAAGATGTAGTAGTGGCCAATCTCTAAGTATTTCTCTATTTTCTTTCTTCTTTCTTGTTAGTTGTATGTATGCCCTAGAGGCCAGTATTGTACATATGATGTATATTATATTGGATGCTTGGACATATATAGAGATGACTTTCTTGCTCGATATGATAGTATGCTATCTGGTTACTCTTTATTTTAACATGTATACTTGTCTCTTTATACTGTCTTATAGTTACATGTTGGTAAAGCCCTTAGGATGTGTACTTGACTACCTGGACTATGATACGGATCATACTAGTGGGAACATGGTAGTCCATAAGTACATCCTTCAAGGTCCCTAGTCGTGGGTGTATCGAGACGGAGCATCGATATACCAGTGTAGACTAGCGTATACGCTTCTCGACCCATGAGATGGGCGATGGATGATCCCATATCCATTGGTGTATGACATCAGAGATGGTATATGGGTGCTCAGTGGAGACTGGGTACACTGGACGGACTCGCCGAGAATTCCCAGATGGTATTATACCTCATGTTAGATGGCAGTTCTCAGGTGACACCGGTGCAGGTTAGTCTGTAGACTCGAGATCGTCATAGAGTCTTTTGTGATTCCCATTGTGCTTTGATTTCCACCTTACCACGTCCATGAGGGCGTGCAAAACGGTGGTTTTTGGGTACAGTCCCGAGTCACATGGAGGCAATGAGCGATAGGAGGGGTTTCGTCTCTCCCGGTATTGGGGGTTGATGTTGCGCTGTGCTCGATTGGCCGTAACAGGGAAGTCCCTGGCCAGGGCTATTTTAGAGATTTGCTGGTAAGTGTTACTAGTAGTTTCTCGACCCGTTATGAGCCTCACATCGGCATGACTTATCGGTTATTGGGGTCTGACGTTTACCACCCCTAGACTTGATATGCGACATATCAGACGAAGAGACCGGACTGCACGGCAGTGTTGCCGGTTGGCTCGACGGGAGTTGTAGCAGGTTCGCTTGTTCTCTTCTGATCGTTCAATACCTGGGTGGCCGTTACGTTTAGCTGACCGCTTGCGGCTTGGGGGTGCTTAATATGATCATCACCCACTGCCGGCGTATTGACGAGTCTTAGAGTCCCACAAAGGAGTTACCTAGTCCAGGCAAAACGTTGTGGAGCGCGTATGCGATATGCGCATGGGCCCGGTTAAGATGCGAGTATGAGATACCGTATATTAATCGGGCGGCTTGCTTTTGGTTAGGGTCGTATGTGATATGGCCGGATTGATAAATCAAGTGTTGATTTATCATTTAACCATTAGATTCTCACTAGAAATCCTTTCTTGTATCTTTGGATGTATGCATGCATTTATGCATTCCTTATTGATTCATGCACATATGGATGTGCATGCACACATACATACATACATCATCCTTCATGGTTGCATATACATGGAAAATGGTGGCAATATAAGACCCACACCATGGTTTAATATATATGATTTATTATTGCATTTGATTTAAAACAAAAAGGAAAAGAAAAGGATAATTCATGGATGAGTTTTACACTCTTCTTGACCTAACCATGCTCACCTACCTTCTAACCATGAGTTAATCTTTTCTTTTATGTTTTAACTCAAGTGAAATAATATCCATATGATTTAACCATGGTTTGAGATGAGAAGAGGAAAATATATATTCATATATTTTCTATTTTCTTTTATGAGTTAATTTTTACTCTTCTACTTAAAAAAAGCCATCATCTTCTTCAACCTTGCTCCTTTGCTCTTTAGATCTTTCTGTAGGTCAGGCAGCCACCCCATCCAATGGGGTCGCCGTGGCACCAACGGGTCCCTCAGCCGCTACTTTTTACGCATGCCCCCTCGCGAGGACTACAACCCGCCGGAACACCTTCCGGTCTCGGGACACCCTGGGGGTAAGAGCCTATGCTTCGCCACACTGTCACACAGTGAGAACCCCCCATAGGTCGACATCCAATGCCTAGTAGCTCTGATATCGTTGTAGGGTTCCTAGGCACACTAATGAGGTCTCACAAGTGATCAAACATGCCCAATTCAAATTTTTCATGTGCCTACAAACCCTAATACGGATCGTTAACTAGATGTATAGGCGATGCAAGCAAGTAAACAATTTTATTGCTAAAGAAAAGAGGCTACAACCTTTGTAGATCCGGTCCTCCACCTCCTTGGCTCCATGATGACGACTCTCCGCTGCGATCATCGGATCCCGGACTCTGGCGATGGTTTCGTCAAAGAAATGATCGGGCTAGGTCGTCGACTTCGATGCCGAAGATGATCTACGTCGAGGCAACTCAAGATCAAGCTCCAAATTCACCAAGTCATGAAACTTGTGAAGAAAACACCCTATACTACTTGGCAAGTGGCAGAGGATGAAGAAATAGGAAGTGGGTTCACTTTAGAATTGGATTTCTCACTCTTTTTCTCAAGTTGCCATTAAAGGTTGCAAGCTTTCTTCTTTGTTGAAGAAGAAGAAGAAGAAAAGAATATGATAAGTATTTGAAAATAGAAAATAAAATGATACTTATCATATTTTCAACCATGGTTAAGTGTAGAGATTAAACTAGGGTTAGGTTGAATGGTTAGGTTAAGGCAAACAAACAAAATGGTCAAAGCTTCAAAGCTTCATGAAGTTTCAAGGAAAAAACAAAACAAGCCACCCTTTTGTTTCTTGCCTTAAAATTAAATAAATAAAAGAAATAGTTAAGAAAATGAAAACCCTAACCATTACATAACTATGGTTTAATCATACACACAAACATTCATGTATCATCAAACATGATACAATCAAGTGCACAAAAATATATCACATATACAATGTGCACATCAAGTGAGAAAATCCTTTTTAAGTGAACCAATACTAGTTAATGCAAAGTAATATATCAAATATATAATTATACATTAAATCATTAAATCAACACTTGATTCAATGATCTGGTTATGTCGCATATAACCGACTAGTATCCAATGTATCGACTTATCGAATCAATCTTCGATTCGATAACTAGGTTATATCGCATACAACCAATCGATACATTCATCGCGAGAATAGAATACGGTATCACATACACGCATTATTCTCGGTCCCGCACGTATCTCATATGCGCTCCTATTTCGTTTCGCTTGAGCCAGGAAACCTCTGGGTAGGAGTCTAAAGACTCGTCAATACGCCGGCAGCAGGTGATGATCATATCAAACACCCACAAGCCGCAAGCGGTCTGCTAAACGTAACGGCCACCCGAGTATTAAGCAATCAGAAGATCGATGAGCAAGCCCGCTCACACTCCTGTGAATCCAACCAGTAACACTTACCGTACAGTCCGGTCTGTTCGTCTGATATGTCGCATATCTCGCCTAGGGGTGGTAAACGTCAGACCCCAATAGCTTGATAATTCATGCTGACGTGAGGTCCAAAACAATCGTGAAACTACTGATAACTCTTACCAGTATATCACTGCAACCCTGGCCAGGGATTTCCTGTTATGGCCAGTCGAGCATAGCACAACATCAACCCCCAATACCGGGAAAGACGAATCCCCTCCTATCGCTCATTGCCTCCATGTGAATCGGGACTGTACCCAAAAACCACCTGTTTGCACGACTCAGTAGAACCGTGGTAGGGTGGAAATCAAAGCACAGTGGGAGACACACAAGACTCTATGATGATCTCGGATCAACAGACTAAGCTGTACCAGTGTCACCAGAGAACTGCCATCTGACGTGAGGTATAATACCATCTGGGAGTTCTCGGCGAGTCCGTTCAGTGTACCCAGTCTCCACTGAGCACCCGCATACCATCTCTGATGTCAAACACCAATGGATATGGGATCATCCATCGCCCATCACATGGGTCGAGAAGATATACGCTAGTCTACTCTGGAATATCGATGCCCCGTCTCGATATTCCCATGACTAGGAACATTGAAGGATGTACTCATGGACTACCCAGGCCCCACTAGTATGATCTGCATCATAGTCCTGGAAGTCGAGTACACATCCTATAGGGCTTTATCAACATGTAATCACAGAGACAGAAAGTATACATGTTAAGATAAAGAGCAACCAGATAGCGTACTATCATGTCGAGCTAGAAAGTCCTACCTATATATGTCCCAGCATCCACTACAATATACATCCAATGTACAGTAATGGCCTCTAGGGCATACATATAACTAACACTTTCAAGTGAGCAAAATACTTAACAAGATAGGATTTTGAAGTGAGAATAAGAACCACAACATCATTCTACACAAGTCTAGCCCACTTGTTTAGAGTGTTAGCTTCATTTCATTCTCTTGGAAAAGTGAAGTTGTTAGCTTGGACAAGGAGCTTCGGGTGGATCGTCGTGGACACTACAAGACCTCAAGCGAACCTTCCTCCAAACCCCAAGTAGCCGAGGAGTCTAGCGTAGGGAGCTACAAAGGTTGTACTCTCAAAACCCTAGCGTTTCTTACTTGAGATTTTGAAACCCTAATTTTCTAGGATTGATTCTTTGTATGCTTACTTAGCGCCCTAAAATTTTAATCTTTGGTACATGTGATGCTTCCAATTCCTTCATGAGGTGCTAGGTAAACCCAACCTTGGTATCAGAGCTGACCTAGAACATTAGGCGACACTTTTACGAAGTAAAAACTCCGATCGAACCAAAATACGACATTTCGGGACCCTCTCTGGACTTTTTTCAAAATCTGTGATTTTTCAGTATTAAAAATATGTAAAAAATTCATCAGGTAATTATAAGCAGTACTGTAAAATTTGATGTAGTGAAGAGTTACTTTCACCGCGGAACCGCGGCCAGAGCCTGATTGGGCCGCGGTTCCGCGGCCGTAATTATGAGTTAATGCATGAAAATTTCACAGTAATGCTTAGAACTGCTTGTATATATTTTTGGATATTTTTAATCTGAATTTAGTACTGTATGTTCTGGGGATTGTTTTGGAGTCGGTGATTCGATCGGAATTTTGATTTCGTGTTTTTTCCGGGTAAATTAGAAAGTGTTGAATTGTTCGAACGAGTATCATTTACTCACTTTTCACGGGGTTTAAATCCTTCGGAGATACGTGCAAGTTTTGTGGTGGATCCTCTAGAAGACAACAAACCTTAACTCGATTATGTGACCGTCTTGAACTGCCCTTTGAACCTTAGGGTTTGGGGCAATACGGCGTGCCACATGTGAGGCGTTGGCTTGACCCTTCTACGGCTGGACCGCTACTACTGTGTTACACTCCGGGTTTTTGAACTCCGCTCAAGTGTTGAGCTTTAGGGAATTTTGGGTATTTGATCATTCGTTCGTAAAACTTTAATACTGTCTAATTTATCTGGAATGTGATGCAATGTGTGGAATTCATATTACTAGAC
Source organism: Agapanthus africanus (assembly GCA_030015575.1). Classification (NCBI taxonomy): domain Eukaryota; kingdom Viridiplantae; phylum Streptophyta; class Magnoliopsida; order Asparagales; family Amaryllidaceae; genus Agapanthus; species Agapanthus africanus. Next base: position 81,891,798 of record CM057340.1, on the reverse strand, counting down.
ATGAAATACGAAGTATGTGATATTTCGTATTTACGATGTCTAAAGAGAATGTGGATTCCAGATATTGCAGTTTTATACTTTCTTTTCTGTGACCGTAAGTTTAGTATGTAGTGGTATTGCCGATTGTCGTTGCTATACGTCGACGACGATCGGTGTATGCATACTTACTTACATTGATTATACTAGATATTATGTGTTGCTGAGATATGATGTGCAGGATTGTCGCGATTGAATAGCCGGGGTTTTTTATGTGAGATGAGAGTTTTATATTTTCATTCATGTAAATTCAAATGTAATGTAATATTCTTTTATTTGGGGCACTTCCGGGTTGAGGTTGATGCCACCAGTGTTGTATATTATTTACTTTTCCGCATTAGGATGGACCGAAGGAGGGGAGCACAGGTGACCGGGTTCTGGGGTTCAGTAGGAGGCCATCTCGAGGAGTCGAGACCGGGTCTCCTAAACTCCAGAATTGGTAGGGTGGCTTGCCGCTCTCGTAGGGGTCCAGGGTGTGGGCGTGGCTATTCATCGCGACTATGGAATCCGTAGTTTCTATTGTTGGCTAAATACTAAATACGGACGTCCTGGTATATCCCACATTATATCTATGTTTCTGCTGCGATATCTGTGATGTGATCATTTGATATGTTGTGATGGATACAGTATATAGTATATATGATATATTATATAGACGTTACTTATATTTTACACCCGCACTAGCCCTGCCCTGCTCTGTCGTTAGTTACCTAACCTAACAGTGCACGAGGGGACATCGAGGCGAATGCGGATGGCATAAGTGTATGTCGTATTTATCTGTGATATTTAGGTGACTTAAATGATGGGACTTCATTAATGTGATTAATGAAAGAAAAGAAACCTAAAAGATGTTGTAGAATCAAATTTTTTCTAAAAGGGTAGCTACAGTCTTGCTTTGCATAGCGGTATATATGATATACCCTGCACCTTATTCGATGGGGAAAGAGCTGAGATCCCTTCACCGGGAGTGACCTCTTTAGCAAAACTGGCAGATGCTACAACACTCGGTTTGACTTTTGATTGCTTTTGGAGTTTTGCTTTGCATAGTGATATATATGATATGTCCTGCACCTTATTCGATGAGGAAAGAGCCGAGATCCCTTCACCGGGAGTGACCTCTTTAGCAAAACTAATGAAAGCCTCAAAATCACTCCATTTCAAAATTCGCTTGATTCTACAACGATATCAAGTTCATTACGCAATAGGTTTTCAGAAAAACCTGTCGTAGTCCTCCGTCATTTCAGATAAGAACTGTTTAGTATTCGTGCTACGTTTGTTGGCCTTTGTCAAGGCGTAGTGTGCGGTAGCTAAATAGTGCTTATCTGCTTATGCATATGATGCAGATTGTTTTAGGGTAGTCGTACGACCTTGTTGGCCTTTGTCAAGGGTCATGCGGCTGGGTTTGATTCAATCAAGAAATGACGGGTTGAACTTGACTAGCATCCTATGATTTGTTGGCCTTTGTTAAGGTCATAGGGGTTAGGGGCAAAACATTATCGGGAGTTTCAGGTGTTGAAATTTGCAATGAGATGGCATACCTTCTATGAGATAGTTGGATCCCGATACCCACTGCGAGTAATTGTTACTCCTGGGAGAGTTTTACACAGGACAATTAGCCGATCAAGTAGGTGTCTAGAAAGGTGTCAACGAGGTTACGCCTCTGGGAAAACGAGGTTTACTTTAATTAGGTCCGTGCGAAAGCATGGGGAACCTCCCTCAAAGTACCGACACTGGCCTGGCTAAAAGATTGGCGAAGTTGTAGGGTGTAATTAATCCCGGCTAGTCTTTCCTTTTAGGGTTTGAAGGAAGATTTGATAAAAACAGTGGGAGCCATCCTAATTAGATAAGATAATAACCAATCTGATCTTACAAGAGCATACGCTAAAGTGTTTTCTTCTCTCTCTCTCCAGGTAGCGACCATGTCATTTCTTAATCAAGATAATAATATGGATGTATTGACCGAACCCGCAAGTTATACTGTGCTGGGGAACGTTGGTTCCGTTCTTTCTTATAAGAGTTATAGGACTGAACAGGACATAGGGGAATACCAGGATTCCCATGCCACCCGAATGAAGAAAGTACTTGATGATGCATTTTCTTCGGGTGTGTTCGTTACAGAGAATTGTTTCTCCATTTGCCCCACGTCCTGGGTATTAGATACCGGGTTAGGATCCCATATATGTAATCAGTTACATGGGCTTAGGAAAGGTAGAGAACTTGGAGAAGGTGATAAAGACATAAGAGTTGGAAATGGTGCAATTGTTGCAGCTAAGACCGTCGGGGAATATCACCTTGCATTACCAACTGGTAATACATTGGTTCTGAACGAATGCTATTACATGCCGAACCTGATATGCAACATTATATCGGTTTCTTTGTTAAGTAAAGAGGGATATAATTTTGAATTACAGGATAATGTTATGAACATTTTCCGTAACCAAAAGTTGGTTGGATCAGGCACGTTGTGCAATGGCATTTATGTTCTAAATCAATCAACAGTTCCGAGTATAACAAACACACACAAGAGGAAGAGTTCAGAACTGAACGAATCCTTCTTGTGGCATTGTAGACTGGGTCACATCAATGCGACAAGACTAGCTAAGTTGCATAAAGATGGATATTTGAATCCGTTTGAATTTTCATCTTATGACACTTGCCAGTCATGTCTCAAAAGCAAGATGACCAAAACTCCGTTTACGGGACACGGAGAAAGATTTAATGAACTCTTGGGACTGATATATAGTGATGTATGCGGTCCCATGTCTACACATGCCAGGGATGGTTCTTCGTACTTCATTACATTCACTTACGATCTCTCTAGGTTCGGGTATGTATTCCTGATGAAACACAAATCAGAAACTTTTGAGAAATTTAGAGAATATAAACAAGAAGTCGAGAACCAAACCGGAAAAGTATTAAAATCCTACGATCTGATCGAGGAGGTGAATACTTGAGCATTGAATTCCTGGACTTCCTAAAAGAGAATGGGATTCTCTCTCAGCTGACTCCTCCATATACACCACAGCACAACGGTGTATCAGAACGGAGGAACCGCACCCTATTAGATATGGTGCGCTCTATGATGAGCACAGCTGAGTTACCTATTTCCTTCTGGGGATATGCGCTGGAAACAGCAGCATACCTATTGAATCAAGTTCTATCTAAATCTGTACCTACCACACCATATGAGATATGGAGTGGGAAGAGACCATGTCTTAAACGAGTTAAGATATGGGGTTGTCCGGCCTATGTCAAGAGGCAAAATCCGGACAAACTCGAGGCACGGTCAGTTCTATGCAAGTTTGTGGGATATCCCAAACATTCACATGGATATCTTTTCTACCATACTGAGGAACAAAAAGTGTTTGTTTCTCGTCATGCCACCTTTTTAGAAAAGGAATTTCTTACAAAAAAAATTAATAGCAACAAGGTAGAACTGGAAGAAATTCCGGCTACACAAACTCAAACTAAAGATTTAATGGAACCAGAGGATTCGGCAGTTCCCAATGAACCCCAGCCATTCCGCTGATCTAGTAGGGTTCCTCGCCCACCTAAGAGATACTACGGTTTTCTCATGGATGGTGGGAGCGAGGATTGCATCATGGAGGATGATGACCCAACTAGCTTCGAGTAGGCCATCACGAGTAGGGACTCAGTGACATGGCTGGATGCTATGCGGTCCGAGATGGAATCCATGTACACCAACAAAGTATGGACTTTGGAAGATGCTCCTGAAGGGGTAAAACCTATTGGGAGCAAGTGGATCTTCAAGAAAAAGTTTGGTGTAGATGGGAAAGTGGAGACTTTCAAAGCTAGACTTGTTGCAAAGGGTTTTCGACAAAGACCAGGTGTGGACTATGACGAAACCTTTTCTCCAGTGGCTATGCTTAAATCCATCCGGATCATGCTTGCCATCGCTGCATATCATGATTACGAAATCTGACAAATGAATGTTAAGACCGCTTTTCTAAACGGTGATTTAGAAGAGTTCGTGTACATGACTCAGCCAGAGGGCTTCGTAGATAATGGGAGCAGCGGGAAGGTGTGCAAGCTGCTTAAATCCATTTATGGATTAAAGCAAGCATCGCGGAGTTGGAACATCTGCTTTGACGTCGTTATCAAAGAGTTTGATTTCGTCAAAAACGTAGATGAACCTTGTATCTACAAGAAGGTGGCAAAGAGTAAGGTTGTCTTCCTCATATTGTATGTGGACGACATACTCTTGATAGGAAATGACATTCCTATGCTGCAATCGGTCAAGCTCTTCTTATCACAAAGATTCTCAATGAAAGATCTTGGTGATGCCTCCTGCATATTGGGAATTAGGATCTATAAAGATAGATCCAAACGGATATTGGGATTGTCCCAATCCAGGTACATTGACACCATACTAAAGAGGTTTGTATGGAAGAATCCAAGCGTGGGAACTTACCCACGATCTCTGGAGTCACTCTCTCCAAAGAGATGTCTCCCAAGACTGATTTGGAGAGAGCTCGCATGTAAGGGATACCCTATGCTTCGGCTGTAGGCTCTATCATGTACGCGATGCTATGTACCAGACCCGATGTAGCATACTCACTAAGTGTAATGAGTAGGTATCAAGATGATCCTAGAGAGAGTCACTGGACAGCTGTGAAGAGCATTCTCAAGTACTTACGAAGGATTAAGGAGATGCTCTTGGTATATGGTAACGGAGAACTCCAAGTGGAGTCCTTTACCGATTTAAGCTTCCAGAGTGATAAGGACGACTCTAAGTCGCAGTCGGGATTTGTCTTTACCCTTTATAGAGGGGCGGTTAGCTGGAAGAGTTCCAAGCAGGAAACCGTTGCAGACTCGTCGATGGAGGCTGAATACATCGCTGCCAACGATGCTGCCAAAGAGGCTGTCTGGATCAAGAAGTTCATTACTGAACTTGGAGTGGTTCCATCCATTGAGCATCCAATACCTTTGTATTGCGATAACATTGGAGCGGTGGCTTTGGCCAAGGAACCCAGGTCCCATCAGCGATCCAGGCATATTCTGAGGTGGTATCACCTGATCCGGGAGATAGTTGATCGCCGGGAGATCGAGATTAGGAGGGTTGACACGAAGAACAACACAGCGGATCCACTCACGAAGGCCATTCCCCAGATACAGTTTGAGAGACTCTTCGGGATGCTCGGTATGCGATATTACAACAGCTGGCACTAGTGCAAGTGGGAGATTGTTAGTTGTATGTATGCCCTAGAGGCCAGTATTGTACAGATGATGTATATTATATTGGTGCTTGGACATATATAGAGATGACTTTCTTGCTCGATATGATAGTATGCTATCTGGTTACTCTTTATTTTAACATGTATACTTGTCTCTTTATACTGTCTTATAGTTACATGTTGGTAAAGCCCTTAGGATGTGTACTTGACTACCTGGACTATGATACGGATCATACTAATGGGAACATGGTAGTCCATAAGTACATCCTTCAAGCTCCCTAGTCGTGGGTGTATCGAGACGGGGTATCGATATACCAGTGTAGACTAGCGTATACGCTTCTCGACCCATGAGATGGGCGATGGATGATCCCATATCTATTGGTGTATGACATCAGAGATGGTATATGGGTGCTCAGTGGAGACTGGGTACACTGGACGGACTCGCCGAGAACTCCCAGGTGGTATTATACCTCACGTCAGATGGCAGTTCTCAGCTGACACCGGTGCAGGTTAGTCTGTAGACTCGAGATCGTCATAGAGTCTTATGTGATTCCCACTGTGCTTTGATTTCCACCTTACCACGTCCATGAGGGCGTGCAAAACGGTGGTTTTTGGGTACAGTCCCGAGTCACATGGAGGCAATGAGCGATAGGAGGGGTTTCGTCTCTCCCGGTATTGGGGGTTGATGTTGCGCTGTGCTCGATTGGCCGTAACAGGGAAGTCCCTGGCCAGGGCTGTTTTAGAGATTTGCTGGTAAGTGTTACTAGTAGTTTCTCGACCCGTTATGGGCCTCACATCGGCACGACTTATCGGTTATTGGGGTTTGACGTTTACCACCCCTAGACTTGATATGCGACATATCAGACGAAGAGACCGGACTGCACGGTAGTGTTGCCGGTTGGCTCGACAGGAGTTGTAGCAGGTTCGCTTGTTCTTTTCTGATCGTTCAATACCCAGGTGGCCGTTACGTTTAGCTGACCGCTTGCGGCTTGGGGGTGCTTAATATGATCATCACCCACTGCCGGCGTATTGACGAGTCTTAGAGCCCCATAAAGGAGTTACCTAGTCCAGGCGAAACGTTGTGGAGTGCGTATGCGATATGCGCATGGGCCCGGTTAAGATGGGCCCGGTTAAGATGCGAGTATGAGATACCGTATATTAATCGGTCGGCTTGCTTTTGGTTAGGGTCATATGTGATATGGCCGGATTAATAAATCAAGTGTTGATTTATCATTTAACCATTAGATTCTCACTAGAAATCCTTTCTTGTATCTTTGGATGTATGCATGCATGTATGCATTCCTTATTGATTCATGCACATATGGATGTGCATGCACACATACATACATACATCATCCTTCATGGTTGCATATACATGGAAAATGGTGGCAATATAAGACTCACACCATGGTTTAATATATATGAATTATTATTGCATTTGATTTAAAACAAAAAGGAAAAGAAAAGGATAATTCATGGATGTGTTCTACACTCTTCTTGACCTAACCATGCTCACCTACCTTCTAACCATGAGTTAATCTTTTCTTTTATGTTTTAACTCAAGTGAAATAATATCCATATGATTTAACCATGGTTTGAGATGAGAAGAGGAAAATATATATTCATATATTTTCTATTTTCTTTTATGAGTTAATTTTTACTCTTCTACTTAAAAAAAACCATCATCTTCTTTAACCTTGCTCCTTTTCTCTCTAGATCTTTCAAGTGAGCAAAATACTTAACAAGATAGGATTTTGAAGTGAGAATAAGAACCACAATATCATTCTACACAAGTCTAGCCCACTTGTTTAGAGTGTTAGCTTCATTTCATTCTCTTGGAAAAGTGAAGTTGTTAGCTTGGACAAGGAGTTTCGGGTGGATCGTCGTGGACACTAGAAGACCTCAAGTGAACCTTCCTCCAAACCCCAAGTAGCCAAGGAGTCTAGCGTAGAGAGCTACAAAGGTTGTACTCTCACAACCCTAGCTTTTCTTATTTGAGATGATGTGTTGTTTTTGAAACCCTAATTTTCTAGGATTGATTCTTTGTATGCTTACTTAGAACCCTAAAATTTTAATCTTTGGTACATGTGATGCTTCCAATTCCTTTATGAGGTGCTAGGTAAACCTAACCTCTTTCTTTCTTTTCAAAAACTCAAGAGAGGGGGAAAAAGAAGCTAATGGTGATGATCAAGCAAGCATGGTTAAAAAATGAAAACCTCATTCTCATTCTCATTTTCTTTTCTCCTTTAAGTGTGAAGTGAGTGGAAGTGTGACTCACATGTGTGAGTCACAAGTCCACACATTTCTACTTGAATGGAGAAGAAATGAGAAGAGAATAAGAGAGCCACCTCATTTGTACACATATGCATATGTATATGTATATATAAATATATATACAATTACACTAATACAATGTAACGACTCTGAAATTCCTGTACAAAAAATTCTTGTTATTATACAGAAAAGAGTATTATAGCATGTATAAGAGTTATAAGTTAGATTTGTTTAATAAAAGCAAGAAGCAACTTGTAGTTCAGTGGTAAAGCCTCTACACTGTTGCGACATAACTTGTGTATTCGAATCCAATCAGACCTAATTATTTTTAGATTTTTCTTTTTAAAAATTTCGTAAGTCCAAGAGTTACACGTGCAATTCATGGAGAAACGAAAAGTCTCATAAAAATCAAACATGCGCAAAGAGGAGTAAATACCCAACTTGACACGTGGCACGAATCTCGAGAAAAACCTATAAGATCCGGCAGCCCATTTCTCCCTTTGGGCCGCAGCCGACAGTTGGATTACCCCTAATCGCCTCTATGCTTTGTACACTAGTTCCTTTTACTCCCTTCAACTCCCCTGCACTGTTTGATTTCCCTGCAATTAAACAGTGACCTTTCAATTCATCATTTAACACCATTTTCATTCTTTTAATCCAAATTTTTAATTCCCAAACCCTAATTCTTCACTATAAATACCACCCCATGCCCTACCTCATCTCTATTTTGAAAATTTCTAGCAAAATTATCCCCAAAATTCCTAAGTGCAAGTGGAGTCAAGTGGAGTTAGCAACCAAGCTTTTTCCATCGAAAATTGAAGTCGTTTCCGGAGCTTCCGCGACGCTACGGAAACCCACTCTTTTTCTTTAATCTCTTCCTAACGCTACACAAGAGTAAGACCCTCTTCTCTCTTCTTCTTTCATCTCAAACCATATTTTAAAAAACATGTCGGTAAAGTACAGTTAACTCCGATACATGTTATTTTAGCCTTTGTACTCCCCTTTTAAGCAAAAATAGGTCAAACAAACTTTTTCACACTACTTGTAAGCTTGTTTACAATAATTTAGTTTTGAGTTTAACCAAAAATTTTATATGAAACAATCATATAACTAACTTTTCATTAAAATACCATGAACTTTAGTATAACCCTTACTTCGATTGTTAAAAATAGCTTTAGGAAAATTTCACGGGGTAACGACCTACCCCACACACACACTATGGTTTCATAGTACGGTACTCTAAATATATAGTTAATTTAAAGAATAAGTTTTATATTAAAATACTATACCTTTTCAAAACGGGTTTCTTTTAATCGGTATTTTTGTAATCCTTGGCAATTACGTCTCTACAATCCTCGTTAGGAGACCCGCTAATGGATATTGTGGATTATCACACATTCTTAGGACAGTAGAGCGAGATGCAGAACTCCTCACAGATTATTCGATCTCAAAAGGAAATAAAGATACAGTTTTAAGAAATACGACTTTTCTAAACAAAAACGAAATTTTGGAAAATTATATAAAGCTATGAACTCGTATTTTCAACCAAGACATATTATGAAACTATATTTTTAAAATGAAAGATTAGATTTTAAATAAATACCAACAAGTTTCCTGTCACGCCCCGCTTCCCGGTGTACGACGAAGGGGACGGGACTGGTCCGCTACGTATTTACTGTGAAGTAAATACGCTAAGCGAATATAAGCAATATAAAAGTAAAGCACAAGAGACAAGAGATATAAACTGAACAACAACTTTATTTATTAACATTCTTTTGTACAATACATGAAAAGTAAATACAACTGAATAACAAGCAATGCCTAAACAATGGCATAACAGGAAATGAAAAGTACTGAATGGAAAGTGTACAATGACTAGAGCTCGGGGTCTTCACTGAACTGGTCCAAGTCTTCAGTGCTGGGCTCGATCTCTGATGTGTTCTGATCACCTGACGATATTCAAAGAAGAAAGAAAGAGAATGTCGTCAGCGAACAGGTCGCTCGGTAAGTCCCAAAGAGAAGGGAGAAATAGAATAGACAGAATAAGAAAATAGCTTTTAAAGTTGTATTATATTGTTATGATGTGGTGTTAACGCTGTTGTTTGTAGCTTGGTACAGAAGGATGCCAGTGTATACGAGAGGAGTCTCGTTAGACCAGATACTACGGTGAACTGAATATAGAGTACAAGGCTCCGTTAGAAGGCCCGGAACAACGGCAATTGGATTCATGTTAAGTGTCTTAAATCTTGCAGTCTCGTGCCACTTTTAACACCTTCCGTACCAGTCTACCCCTTAAACCCCGTAGTGTTTTGATTGTATTGTATTGTAAACCGTATAAATTGTATAATTGGATGACTGACCGAAACCATGATATCTGTAATGGATGTTACCGCAGAATCATGTAAATGGAATAACTGGAGAATTATGTAAATGGATGTATATCCATGGTTCAGTTCGGTCAATGTAGATTGAATGTATTGAATAGATTGGATATAGGGATTCATGTTGAATCAGAATATTGTAGATTGTAGATTGTACTTGAATCATATTCAAGTCAGATTATAATGAGACTCACTCTGAGTCAGAAAAGTAAATTGATTCTTGTGATATTGTAGAAAAGGTGGAATATTTATAATACTTCAAATAGATATGTTTATTTATATGAAAATAATTTTTGTATATATCTATAATATTCTAGAAATCTCGTTTTCTTAAGATGTCGTATTTTAAATTTTTCGAGACCGAATGCTCCTTGTGGAGGTCTGAATCTCGCACTACTAAGCCCGAAGATGTGCGATAATCCGCACCATCCTGAACGGGTTCCCCAATTGGGTTGTAGCGGCGCTTTGCAAAGATTTGTATAAATACTAATCATTAAGGAAAAACGGTTTTATTAATTATGGTAATTATTTGTAAAGATGTCGATTTCCCGTATTTTATGTTCTAGGGTCTCCTAAGTCAACTAGACTGCTCTTAACTCGTCCAAAGCGACAAGTTGTGAGATACCACAAATCGTCTCTTCACCGCTAATTGTGTCCAGGTAAGTACAAGTGAAGAAAGGAGGGATCCGCTCACAAATCACCGTGAGACGGGCCTTTTAAAGTTACCTTTCTCACTTGTCTAGCCTAGGCACCACAATGTCAGGTTTAGATAAGCGACTGAATGCCCACAACCTTCCTCTGTCCTAATAAGTGCGACAGTCCTTAATTGGCTGAGTCTAGATATTTTTTTATTAGCTCAAAGGTTATCGATTTGTAAAGATGTATCAATACTAAATCTTTTAGAAATGGTTTTATTAAGTAAAAGGTATTTAAATGAAAATGTTTGTTTTCCCGTATTCTAAGTTCTCGAGGGTATCGTATTATACTGCATATGAGTGTGTGAGGAGGTAGGTCATTACCTCGTAATCTACTTAAAGGTATAACAAGTTTAATGGTTTAAATGTATAATTGAAACAATGTGGTATTTAAATGAAAAATACGATAAAGTGAAATAGTCATCATTTCATGAAATGAAACTTGATTAATTTGGTTGATTAGTGTTTAATAGTCAACATGAGGGAGTTTAAGCATTATTGTATTAACGAGAAGTGAATTTTTATAAGAAAACTGAATCGGAAATCGGATTTGTTCTGATTCCGTCAGGTTTCGTAAATCCGTATTTTAGAAAAGGAAAGAGAGGTAGAATTTGGGGACTTATGGATTTTAGACAACTAGAAGAGGGAGACGGTTCGGAAGGAGTCGGCGGTGCGTCGTTTCATCGCCGGGAGTTCCTACGGACGTTGCCGGAAAATCCGCCGAAGAATTTGCCGGAGCTTCGCCTTTCGCTCACTTCGATTGCACATAAGGTTTTCTTGAGAATTTTAAAGAGTTGGCTCAGAGTTTGGGGTGAGGGGGTAGAGAGTAGGGGTGGTATTTATAGGGTTAGGCTAGGGTTAGGGTAGGTGAAAGGTTAAAATGAAAAATATGATAAAATGTATTAAAAATGGAGTAATTGGGGTTTTTAAAGATCTCTGGAAATGGTCTGAGGCTAAAATTTTGCAGGTGTATAGGGAATGTGAAAAGACACAATTTTTGTGTTGGGGTCGTCGCTGGAATCGGCCGACTCGGCCGTGACTCGACCGTGACTCGGTAGGAGGACTGAGTCGGCCGAGTCGAGGCCGATTTGGTCGATTCCCGGCCTAGTCAGGCGGGCGGGATCTGCCCCGACGGTTCATATAACCTCTGGAAAAGTTACATTTTTGGGTGTAGTGGGGTTTTTGTGAGATATGCACGTGTAAACCCTTGGTATTCTAAAGGTTTTAAAAAATCAATATTAAAAATAATGTGGGGTATCGGATTTGAACTCTGGTGGCTTGGTTCAGCAGTGCAAGGTATTATCAATGAGCTACAAACTCCTTCTTGTAATTATGGAGCTAATTAATTACTTAAAGTAATAACTGTAAATGTAAATACCCCAAGTATACATTAATTTTTAAAGTAAATTTTTGTACACTAAAAATGGAGTTATTACATTCTTTTAACTTGTAATTAAAAAGCAAAATAATTACTTATATCTTGTGCTCAGGCTAAAATACCCCTTTATGGATTTTTGAAAAAAATATTTTAAAAATTTGTAAAGGAAAATTAAGGTTGTTACATTTCCAAAAGAGTTAGTTTTCATAAAAATACCATAAACTTTTAAAAACTAGCTTTTATCACTAAAACACCATCTAAATTAAAATACATGTTCACGAAAATCCTAAATATTATAAATCACCATTGAGGTTTAATTTTAAACTATATTAAAGCATTTTTCATAAAACCCCATCGAGATATACAAAACAATATTTTAAAGACTATAGAATTAATATAGGCTTAAGCGGTATCATTTCTCTTGAGCCTCGGGGAGCCGGAGAAAGTGAGTACTTTCCTATTCATGCTAGACAACTTAACGGAGTTATCAAATGGCAATTGTCTTGGAAAAAAACACAAATCCTGCCGTCCATGTGCAGCAGTTGCCGATTACTCCCGAACCTAAGAATTTCAAGAGCTAAATATGTTCATAAGTTTCCGACTTCAACCTGAATCCAAACTCAAACTAGAATCAAAAATCAAACACGAACTTGAATATTTGATCATGGACCTGAACTCTCAACTTTAAATATCAAACTCAAATTTTTATACTTGACATGACTTGACCAATCCATGGTTATAACTTGACATGAATACCTGAACACATGATTACATCTTGAATATGAACCTGAACATTTTATATCCATGGATTCGGCCAAGACCTGTAATCTTAATCTATAGAATACAATATGCACGGATAAAGGGGTAGATTGGTACGGAATGTATATCGTGACACGAGAGGTCACTTAAAAGACACCTACATGTGCCGTTGTCTCGTGGGTTATGACGGGACCTTGTACTATATGTTACCATAGTTCATGGGGTAAGATGGACTCCTCTCGTATACATAAATACCTTCTATATCAAGCTACAAATTACCATGTTAGAATAACTATCCTATACTTATGAATGATTATATACAATTTTACCTGTCCTCTGTTCATTTGGTTTCTATTCGCATTATATACTATCTTCTCTTATTTCTTTTAGGACTTACTGAGCGCTAGTTCGCTGACGACATTCCTTTCTGTTTCTTTCTTTGGAATGTTCGTCAGGAGGACCGGACTCTGAAGAGATAGAGCCGAGCCCAGAGGACTTGGACTAGTTTGCTGCTCAGCCAGACTACTAACTCGTTCCAGCCTGCACATAGTTTCAGTATGCTATTGTTTAGGCATTTGCTTTTATTATTGTATCTTTTATTTTCAGACAGTTGTATGTAAATTTGAATATAAATAAAGTTGTTGTTTCATCTTATTACTCTTGTCATTCTTATTTATTGTTATATTGCTTAATTACACTTAACGTATTATCATAGTAATACGTTGCGGGCTTGCTACGTCACCATTTCTGTCTACTAAGAAGTGAGGCATGACAGGTTTTGTTGGTGGCCCATGAAAGTCAGTTTTACATGAAGTCTTAAGTAATATATCACAAGAATTATAAGAATCAGCAACTATATATTCCTTACAATTCAAATTTCTTGAATCTACCCTAACATTTTATTTTTTATCAAGGTAATGGATTCTCCCAACAACACCACTACGAAGGTCAATGGAAACATTTCACCACCTACCTTACCACCTCCCCTACCGTTGTTGCTCTGATCAACGAACAGACGGTGCTTTTAGAAGCTATCAAAATCTTCTGGAGGGCCAGCAGCAGCAGACTACTGTTCTCATGAATCGCTCGGAAGCCGAAGCACCTGAAGTAAAGCAATTTCGTGCGTTGCATCCTGTTCCCCTCCGAATTACGGAGACGCGACCGCATAGGTCCGTCTTGCCTGAAATTTAGGGCAGATGATAATTGGTGCTATCCGTCCACCTCTCCGAAGATGCCAAGTTGATTTATGGCACCATGTATCAAAGGTTTAAACGGATGCGGCCGATATAGCAGACTTCTTCAGATTCCCCCTCATCTGAAGGGTTTTTGATTGTGGGGACGCTCTTCCCTGCAGGCGCAAGCCCCTGCAGTTAATTACACTACCGCATCGCGGTAACAAGTTTCTCCTTCTTCAGATGGTCACTTCGTATCGTGGGTGTTTGTTTTGTTTATGGTTGCCCGTGGATTGTATACGGAGACTAAGTTATATTATCGCCCGTAGGGCGTGGACTAGTCCAAATCTGTATCTTCCTTAGATTTGGGTTCGGGGGGTTTGGTTTTAAAGATACATTAGTCTTATTTGAGACTAAGATCAACTTAACGGGATCGTTTAGATCCAACAAAAGAGCAATTGGGCTCTATTGTTTAGTTTAATGATGTTGCGGTCGATAATTAGTTTAAGGACATTGCGGTCCATTGTTAGTTTTAAGACATCGCGGTTGAGGTTAAGGACATCATAGTCCATGAGTTTAAGGACCTCACAGTCCGATGTTAGTTTTAATACATCACGGTCGAGGTTAAGGACGTCATAGTCCGTGAGTTTAAGGACCCCCACAGTCCGATGTTAGTTTTAAGACATCACGGTCAAGGTTAAGGATATCATAGTCCATGAGTTTAAGGACCCCACAGTCCGATGTTAGTTTTAAGACATCACGGTCAAGGTTAAGGACATCATAGTCTATGAGCAGTCTATAGTAATGTGTGGTTGTCGGGACCCGCCATCTCTCTGACGACGTTGAGGGATTACAATGACAAATATCAGAGGAGTGAAGAGATGTACCCTCGAACCGGGTGTAAATTGATTGGAAGAGCAGATGAGCTCAGTTCAATTTAAATTGAGAACTTATGGCCAGAATTGGGCTAAGTCCAGTTAAAAATGTTTAACATTTTATTTTGTTCTGCATGTTAGGCCTTTGTTTGGGCTCTGCCCTTATAATAATGCCAAGCATTGGGCTGTGACATTTTTTGTCTTATATTGAATGCATAGCATTTATCAGAACAAAGTATGTTCTGACAGCACGCCACATGGCGCACTAGGCACTTTGCGCCAGTCAAAGAGCACATTGCGCTTCTGTCGGTTAGCGCACACAAGGAGGACACGTGTCGCGCTTAGCGCTAAGCGCTAGTTTGTTAGCGCACTGCGCTTTTAATTTATGAGTGCACTGCACTAGTTTATGGGTGCGCCAGTGAGTGACACGTGGCATACTTGGCGCTGAGCGTCAGCCCATGAGCACAGTGCGCTGTTTTCAGGAGCGCAAAGCGTAGATTGTGTCTATGGTTGACACGTGGCATGTTTTGGCGCTGAGCACCGATCCAAGGAGCGCAAAGGCGCAGTTCATGAGTGCAAATCACTTTCTAATAGCGCAAAGCGCATTTTGATCAATTTTAAGATCAGAGAACAAGTTTAAGTTCTTCAAGGAGGCTTTGCCTCAAGATCCAAGAACAACAGTTCTTGTTTTTATAAAAAGGCTCTGCCTTTATAGATCAAAAGATCTGTGAATGAAGTAAAATACTTCTTTTAGTCTTTTTATGATAAGATCTTTTTGATATTTTCTTTTAAATTAAAGACCTTGGTCTTTTTATAGATCTAAGATCTTTTTAGAAGATGTTTCTTCTTTTTACGAGATGGATTCATCTCTGTTGTTCAAGAACACAGTTCTTTTTTACCTTAAAGATGAAGAAAAATCTTCTTCTTTCTAAGAGCTTGCTCTTCTTTTTGCAGAGGGTTTTTTCTCTCTCTCTCTTTTTGTTCTCTCACTTCTATTCTGTCTATCTTAGACTTGAAGTCTAGGGTCCTTTATATAGGGCCAAATGATTTGTTAAATCAGTTGAAAAGATCATTCTCTGATTGATTTGGGAATATTTCCCACCGTTGGATCTTTGATCCTAAGGCTTCTGTTTTACAGAAGATAATTTTCTTGTTTTAATAAGATTGAAAAATCTTTCCATAACAGAACTTTAGTTCTAATTAATTAATAATTTATTATTAGTAGATCTTTTGATCTGACGGTGGGAGAATTTTTAATTCCAGCTCTGGCGCACCTACGTTCGACACGTGGCGCGCAGCGCAACTGCGCTAGCGCACCCGTGTTTGACACGGGGCGCGCAGCGCAACTGCGCTAGCGCACCCGTGTTTGACACGTGGCGCGCAGCGCAGAGCGCAGCACAACTGCGCTAGCGCACCCATGTTAGATACGTGGCGCGCAGCGTAGAGCGCTGGATCTGAAGCGTTGCTTCAACTTTTAAATTTTGAATTTTGAAACAGAGCTTTGCTCTGATTGGGGGTGCGCTGCCTAGAGTGCAGCGCTCCTGGCGCTGGCGTGTCTGCTTTTGACATGTGGAGCGCAGCGCGCAGCTCACGAGATCTGAAGCGTTGCTTCAATTTTTGAATTTTGAAATTCAAAACAGAGCTTTGCTCTGATTGGGGGAAACAAATGCCCCTCGACCATTGCGCTCACATGGCGCACACGTGAGTGGAGCGGTGGCAACATCTGAGCCCTTGGATCAACTCAGAAGTTGAACAGGCGGTTCAGCACCTATAAATAAGACCTTTTGGTCCTCAGATGGTTATCATCTTCCTCTTAAGAATTTTATTCAGAGCCTTGCTCTTTTGTTCAAGAACTTTCAAGAGTTAGAACTCTACCAAACTTAGGTAAAATTAAATTAATTTTAATAAATTAGGGTTTTTACCCATTAACAGAGCCTTGCTCTTCATAGATCTTTGATCTAAAGAAAACCCCTTTAGGGTTTCATAAACAGAGCCTTGCTCTCATAAACCAATAGATCTAAACAGATCTTTTCTTAGGGTTTCTTAGCCCATGAGTCAGAGCTCTGCTCTTTTGATAATATGTAGATCTTTTGATAAAGAACTCTTAAGAGTTTTTTCATGGATCTTTAAGATCCCAGAATTTTAATTCTCAAGAATTAATTTTCATTAATCTTTGATGGATTTTCCATCATCATTACAGAGCTAGGCTCTTTAAGGAATTTTATTTCCTCGTGACCAGAGTTTGACAAGTGTCACTCTGTTATAGAGCTTTGCTCTGAAAGGGAGATTTTCTCCTTCTCTCGAGGGATTTCTCATTCAATGAGAATATTCTTTGAGGATTTCCTCATTAATTGACAGTCTCATCCAATGATGAGGCTGTTTTATTAGTTGATGCATTGCCATCTGGATTTTGTGGGTTTGATAAGTTCTTCAAAGGAGGCCCCCTCTCCACTGCATTGCAGTGTGGTATAAATTTTAAAGTGCCGAGCGTCGGGATTTTTAAAATTAAATTATGACACTGATAATTGAATTCCGTTCTTTCTCGCAGGAGACATGTCTTCCGATCTTTCTTTCCCGTTTTTTCGTTCGGAGGGAGGATTCCCTGAGGCACCGGTGGACCGGGAGGTTCTTGCGCTCATTAGAGACTATGACCCGGAATGCAAAAACTTTCACCTGTGGGGTAGGTGGTAGGACCAAATTATCAAAGGTCGCCGAAGCTTCTCTTGTGCGATGCCATCAGAGCCGATCTCATCGATCTCGTATGCAGATGTACCCCCGGTGAACTATGCCGTGGAGGTCGTTAATTGGACTTCGGAGGGTCTTCTTCAACCTTCGATTGCCGCCATACCCATGCAGCTGCCGGCGGCTTTGGATACTTTGGGGCGGCGCATATGCCAGGGCGAGTCGCGCCCTTGGGGACAATCTTACAACATCGGGTTGACCCCTCGACATTCGGCCGGATATTTACAGTGGGCCAGGTACATTTTGTCGACGAAGAAGGTGCACCTGCTGAAGATCGGTCTATACCCTGCTGTTTACGCCTCGCTGTTCCAGTATTCTGCTCCTCCGACATGGTAGATTAAGGCATTTTTAGAGCAATAGAACATCCCAACCCACACGTTTCTTCTACTGGACAGGGAAGTCTCCATCTCCTTAGAAGAATTTGCTGAGATTTCTGGTCTGCCGGTGAGGGGGGAGCACTATGAGGAGTTGCTTCCTCCGGATGAATACGTTTGCCACCAAGCCGTTGGTGATGTTCAGCACCAGTTTCCGAGTCTGATAAAGGTGCTGAATATGTACGAGAGTCTCTTCTTGGAATCTGGAGGCCAGGGGGTTAGTTTCGCAGACTTCATTGCCCGGTTTCTTCGCCTGGAGATTCTATTGCAACGAGGCGAAAAATTTGCCAACCTTGACGATCCTTTCGGCCTTGGCTTGGACCGTCGACCGGTACTGGAAGACGATCAGAAGGGCTTTTATCTTCCCGATGCCGCGATCATCCCTCTGTCAGAAATCGCTGCTCCGGGCATTGACGAGGAGACTTTCTTTCTCGGGTTTCTCGGGCTATGGTTGTATTGGTTTGTGCTCCCTATGCACCCTCGCTATATGAGGCCGTCCATCTTCTACCCAGCACACCGAATGGTGGCCGAAATACAAGTGGCCATCGGGATTTCCGAGCTGGGCCACCTGTACCATGGTCTTAGCGTGGCGGTGGATACAACAGAACCGGCGGTGCAAGCTGCCAATTTTCCGATGCACTACTTTACTTCGTGGATGGAAATGCACGTGCTCGGGGTATTTGGTATTCATAAAAGACCCTCGTTTTACGAGAGATGCAAGCTCCCGTGAATTATGCTACTGGTTGACGCGTCTATCGTGAATCCGTCTCCGCGGGAAGCTAGGGGCTTGCTTCTTCGTCCGCGCACGGTCGGGGCTTGTATCTCTTTCACGGACAAAGTCCTGACAATCGGCCAGGAAACTTCCAAGATGGTGCTGGCATTGCGCGACAATTTTAAGGACGGGGCCTCAGTGTTGAAAGCCCGGGAGATTCTACATTTATACTCTATCAGGCCGGGTTCCTCTTATTTAGGCAAAATGATGCGGCGCTTTTTATAAGATATAACCCCCATCATTTTGCCCAGCAGCTAAGTTATAACCAGGCGGTCCTACTGGAGGCGTTTTTGGAAGAACCTGCTGCCACCAGAGAGAGAATACGGGGTGCGCTACATCACTTTATGCATTTGAATACGGGCTCCCACTTCTTCATTAGCGAGCCAAGTTGTATCCCGAGAGCTCTTAACGTATACGGGGCCTGGTATCAGCATGCGATAGGTGCTGTCATCAGGGAGGAGAGGCAGTTGTTGCTCGATCGCAAGAGTGCACCCCCTGCCAGTGATCGCAACATCCCTTTAAGGCAACGGATCGCTGTGCCCCCTCAACTAAGAGAGGCCGCTGCAGTTGAGCCTCCACGTGTGCTAAGCCCCACGCGTGGATTGCCCCATGATCCTGAGGAGACGGTGGACATGCCATCGGTGCCCCGTGGACACGGTAAACGTAGCTTCACCTGAATCTGGCATGGGCTCGGATATCGGGACTCACCGTCCCAAGGTGGCCACTAAGTGCAAGCTGGTGCTGGCTGCGACCGGAGCTCACGCACAGAAGAAGAAAAAGAAGCCGCTCTTCTCTGTTGACGTTGTATTTGGTCAGGAACCTCATGCTCCTTACAGCAAGGGCTTGAGTGAGTACGGGACCAACGACGGCCTATTTATGCCACCAGATGACACTGATCTGGGGGCCGCCATCGCAGCTTCCGAGCGATTGGTAAGACGCGAAGAGGGGTTGGCTAACCTCGCACGCTCAGGTAGTCATTAGTTGTATTTTTCACCATCGTATCATATCTCTATCATTGTTTTTTGACTAGTGCTTTTCCTTCTTTACTAGGCATTTCCACCGAAGAAACTCTCGATGCCTCTCTCAAGACTTTTGAGGAGGAGGAACGACTTCGAGCATCTTTAGGCCTTGGTACATTTCGGTTCGCCATGTTTCTTCTTTCGTTTCTTATGAGTAATCTGACCCTCTCTTTGTCTTATTGCAGGGACCACAATGCCTATCCCGCCAGCTGTTGCGGAAATTCTCCCCGGGTCAGCTATCGAAGTCCCGACCTCTTCGGCATTGCCGCAAGAGTCCTTACTTAAAAAACCGATGACGGAAGCCTAGACGGCTCCAGAGGTAACCCTGAATGCGGACGACGATGCCTTGCTGAAGGAGGCTTCTAAAAGGTCTGTTGTGACGGCCCGGGAGGAAAGGAAGCACCTGAGGCGCGCAGGAAGGGAGCGTAGTGCTGCTTTGGCTGTGGGAGCAGGTTCAACCGCCGTTACCCCAGCTACTACTCCTTCAGCGGAGTCTCCGGTTGCCTTGTCTACTGCTCACAGACGGACGGCACGTGCGGCTCGGGAAGCCAACGATAACTCAACTCCAGGTAATGTGCTTTGAGGCTATGTTGTCAAAGTTTTAAGCTATCATTTCTCATATATCTTATCTTTGCAGAGCCGAGTCTTCCTGAAGAGGTGGCAGCGACCGCTGAGCCTGAGGGAGCGGTGGAGGAGGTGGCTGCTATTCTCGAACCCGTGGTGGTGGTAGGTGGTGTGGCCGCAATTGTTGGGCCCAAGGTAGTGGCTGGCAAGACAGTCACGATTGCTATGCCCGAGATAGCCACCACTGCCGAGCCCGAGGTGGTAGGGAGCGAAACGGGTACAATTGCTGGGCCCGAGATGGCCGCTCTTTCTCAAGAGTCGGGCACCGCTCCGATCATCGCTCTCCCTGCCTACGGTTCTTTATCGTCTCCTGGCGTCGCAAGCGTGACGATGGCTCTCGTGGAGTCAGGGGACGTGGCGACGGGGGGTGATACCACCCCGATGGAGGAGGGAGATGCCGTTGTTGAATCAAGTGGCGCCCTCATCGCGGCTCCAGCTGGCGACTCTTCAGGTAGATTTTAGGTTACCGCCCTTCTTTTTATTCTGCAGACTTTCCTAACAAGGTTTATATTGTCTTTAATGTAGGCGCGGCTAGTGCTGAAGTCGCGCTACTCGAGACAGCGCCGTCAGCTACCGTCCTGACGGTGACCACCTCTCTACCTTTTCTCGCACCGTCGCAAATGCTGGAAGGTATGGATTTGTGACCCATCTGGGCTGTATACTTCATGTACTGACGTTGCGTTATCACGTTTTTGCAGGAGTCCTTCTTGACCACCTGTACCAGGTGCTGCACCCACACTTCTCCTTCTTGTCAGAGATTAGTCCACCTGCCGATATAGGTGAGTATTTTCTCTAAACGACATTCTTTTCTTCAACGGGCAGTCGCATTACTGCTAACTCTTCTTCATATTGCTTGTAGCCCTACGAATTGAAAGGGGGACGAGGCCGTCGTTGCGCCACCGGCACTCCCAGCTCTGCCCCCTGCTGCAGCCGATATGGTAGACTCTACTTTTTGCGTATTTTCTTTATTTCCTGAGCCGACACCTGATTATGATCTATTTTGCAGCAATCACATCGACTCCAGCCCCGTTCGATTCTCGCATTATAATGTCAGCAGGGCCTTTTTTCAGGCGTCCATCATCCAAAGGCGCTGTGACCAGTCTACGCATGCTGAGCGAATATATCAAGGAGTTTGACGCAGAGACTCCCACATCTGCTGCAGATTTTGCCGTAGAGGTTAACCCTATGCTGGCGACGCTCATGAACTTTCATGGTGAGGGCGTCGTTGAGTCTTGGGTTAATCGCTGCAGGGAAATCGAGGCTTGCTTGCATGAGCTTGAGCTTAGGCGTCCTGCACCTGAAATTCTGGCTATGAGCACTCAACGAGCTGCATGGATCGAGTAAAGCACTTCTTACTTCCGCCATCTTGAACAAGAAGTTGCTTTAAAGCAAAGGGAATGTAAAGAAACTTCAAGCAAGTCTGCTCGACTACATGCTGAGGTTGATGCGAACGCTACCCAGTTGAAAGTTATCTTCGAAGGCCTTCTTCGATGTATCTCTGATGGGTTAACATTGAGGCAGAAGCTCGACGTCGTCGAGCGGGATGCACAAGATCGTGAAGCAGCTCAGCGGGCCGTCGAGGGACAACTCTCGTCTTACTTGCAGCAGCGAGCCCAGGTCGAAGCGGAGTTGGCCGCGGTAGCTGATCAGGAAGAGAGGCTGAGGGAAGTGCGCGAGCGGTTGACTGGATTATTGAAAGTGCTTTCCTCTCAATAAAAATTTTGTACCATCTGTAATTTTGAATAAAATGTATTTGTTCTTTTACTCTTTCATAAGATGTACTTTGTACCTAATCGAATTCATGAATAAAAGATACGCGTTCTTCGTAATGTCTTGTATCATCTCTCTGCTTTCTTCTTTCTTGTTGTGTTGTTTGCCATGTGATTTTAGCAAGTGTGGTCTGTAGATAATATATAACTGTCAATCTCGTGCTCTTTGTAAGGTATTGATGGCTTAGAAAATAGGGTTATGATCTGTCACCTAAGACTTTTCAACTTTATGAGCCGTGAGGGTCTCATAAAGAATTTTCTCCCTACCGGTCGAGAGGATCCTATAGGTGTAATTTCTCCTTAAGAATCGTGAGGATTCCTAAGTGTGTTTTCTCTTGAAAGTCGTAAGGATCTCACAAGAGAATTTACTCCCTTACGAGTCATGAGGACCCGCAAGTGATGGATGAAGTTGTCCTTATCCATATTTCACGGAGTCAGGGGTTGCTCTGGATGCTTCCCACGGGTTCACTGTCGTGTTCTACGAGGACCAGACTCCGCTCTGGACGTTTTCCAGGATACCGTAGTTTAAAGACATCGTGGTCGAGGTTAAGGACATCATAGTCCGTGGATTTAAGGACTCCACGGTCCGTTGTTTAGTTTTAAGACATCACAGTCGAGGTTAAGGACATCATAGTCCATGGGTTTAAGGACCCCACAGTCCGATGTTAGTTTTAAGACATCACGGTCGAGGTTAAGGACATCATAGTCCATGGGTTTAAGGACTCCACAGTCCGATGTTAGTTTTAAGACATCACGGTCGAGGTTAAGGACATCATAGTCCGTAAGTTTAAGGACCTCGCAGTCCAATGTTAGTTTAAAGACATTACGGTCGAGGTTAAGGACATCATAGTCCATGAGTTTAAGGACCCCACAGTCCGTTGTTAGTTTTAAGACATCACGATCGAGGTTAAGGACATCATAGTCCATGGATTTAAGGACCCCACAGTCCGTTGTTAGTTTTAAGACATCACGGTCGAGGTTAAGGACATCATAGTCCATGGGTTTAAGGACCCCACAGTCCGATGTTAGTTTAAAGATATTACGGTCGAGGTTAAGGACATCATAGTCCATGAGTTTAAGGACCTCATAGTCCAATGTTAGTTTTAAGACATCACGGTCGAGGTTAAGGACATCATAGTCCGTGAGTTTAAGGACCCTACAGTCCAATTTTTACTCTGGATGCTTCCCACGGGTTCACTGCCGTGTTTGGCGAGGACCAGGCTCCGCTCTGGATGCTTCACACGGGGTCATTGCCGCGCTCTGCGAGGACCAGGATCCGCTCTGGATGTTTTCCACGGGGTCAGGAGTGACATAATCCGCATTCCACGTAGCCAGGAATTTTGCTCTGGTGCTTCCCACGGGTTCACTGCCGTGTTCGGCGAGGACCAGGCTCCTCTCTGGATGCTTCACACGGGTTCACTGCCGTGCTCTGCGAGGACCAGGATCCACTCTGGATGCTTCATAAGGGGTCATTGCCGTGCTCTGCGAGGACCAAGATCCGCTCTGGACGTTTTCCATGGGGTCAGGAGTGACATAATCCGCGTTCCACGTAGCCAGGAATTTTGCTCTGGATGCCTCCCACGGGTTCACTGCCGTGTTCGGCGAGGACCAGGCTCCACTCTGGATGCTTCACACGGGTTCACTGCCGTGCTCTGCGAGGACCAGGATCCGCTCTGGATGCTTCACACGGGGTCATTGCCGTGCTCTGCGAGGACCAGGATCCGCTCTGGACGTTTTCCACGGGGTCAAGAGTGACATAATCCGCGTTCCACGTAGCCAGGAATTTTGCTCTGGATGCTTCCCATGGGTTCACTGCCGTATTCGGCGAGGACCAGGCTCCGCTCTAGATGCTTCACACGGGGTCATTGCCGTGCTCTGCGAGAACCAGGATCCGCTCTGGATGCTTCACATGGGGTCATTGCCGTGCTCTGCGAGGACCAGGATCCGCTCTGGACATTTTCCACGGGGTCAGGAATGACATAATCCGCGTTCCACGTAGCCAGGAATTTTGCTCTGGATGCTTCCCATGGGTTCACTGCCGCGTTCGGCGAGGACCAGGCTCCGCTTTGGATGCTTCACACGGGGTCAGAGTTGACATTATCCGCGTTCCACGTGACCAGGAACGGTTGACTTTATCCGCATTTCACGGAATCGGAGTTTGACTCTCGGTCATCTGTACACCGCCGAGTCATGGAACTGGGAGTTGCCGCTGTTCCGCTTTGTTTGATGTTGTGTCTGCCGTAATGAGACGAATATTGAGATGATCTCTAGGCTGTCTACGAATCATTGAGATTTAGCCTCTCCTTCTGATGAAGCTTGGGGAGGAAGGGTGTGATTCCTTCTTTGTTTATGCCCCTGGATTGTATACAGGGATTGACATGATATCACCTGTAGGGCATAAATTTCATTCATTTTCATTTTTTTATTTCTTTCCGCGATGCTCTATCATTTCAGCTTTTATATCGCGAAGGTCGCGATTGCCCAATCATTTCGGCTATTTTTCGCGGTGCCCAATCATTTCGGCTATTTTTTTTATTTTTATTTGCTGGTTTTTATTGCGAGTTGCCCAATCATTTCGGCTATTTTGCATGCATATATTTTTACTTGCTAATTTTGTCTACAAGTTGCCCCATCATTTCAGCTATTTCGTATGCATGTGTGGCTTACCAGCTTTTGTTGCAAGCTTGGATTTGGACACCGATTTCGGCATCAGCACTGCTACAACTGGGATATTACCGGGAGCGAATCATCATTTGCCTATGTTGATGTCGAACAAAGGTGGCTTAGCGATCAGGGTTAAGATCCTGTCGACTAAGGCTTTTGGCTTCATGAGCCGTAAAGGTCGAACAAAGGTATTTCTCCCTGCGAGTCGTGAGGATCTCGTAGGCGTGTTTTCTCCTTAGGAGTCGTGAGGACTCCTAAGTGTGTGTTCTCCTGTAAGTCGTAAGGATCTTACAAGAGGGTTTTCTCCTTATAAATCGAAAGGACTTACAAGGATTGTTCACCATATAGACATATCCCTAGTCACGGATGGGACTTCGTTAGGGAAATATTTATTCGCGCCCGTGGATTGTATACAAGGGTCAGCATTGAGCCGTTTGTAGGGCAGTATCGGAGGTTGTGGGGGCTGCTTAAGAACAGGTTCAGATCCCTGTAGCTTAAGACTTTTGAATCTTATGAGCCGTGAGGGTCCCATAAGAGGGTTCTCCTTACGAGTCGTGAGGATCTCGCAAGTGTAATTTCTCCCTAGGGATCGTGGGGATCCCTAAGTGTTTTGATCCCTTGTGAGTCGTAAGGATCTCACGCAGGTGGTTTCTCCTTACAAAGTCGAGAGGACCTTGCAAGCGTCTTTTAACGAGATTGCGCCCTTTCGGGTTTTCGCAAAACTCGCCGGTAGCCCTGCTGTTTTTACTCACGGAGCACTTTCGGGTTTTCATCCGTGCCCTTTTTGCTTGTGGACATACCGTTTTTTCTCTCTTTTTTTTATTCTTTCTTTTTTTTATTCTTTCTTTTTTTTATTCTAACGAAGTTGCGCCCTTTCAGGTTTTCACAAAACTCGCCGGTAGCCCTGCTGTTTTTACTCACGGAGCCCTTTCGGGTTTTCATCTATGCCCATTTTTCTTATGGACCTACAGTTTTCTTTCTTTCTTCTTTTCTTTTTTTTATTTACTTTTTTTTATCATCTTTGGAATGCTGCAGTCCACCGTAATTTATCGACATCTCGGCCAACGGCTAGTTTTAGGACATAGTGGTTCATTGTTAGTTTAAGGACGTTTCGGTCCGATGTTAGTTTAAGGACGTTTCGGTCCGATGTTAGTTTAAGGACGTTTCGGTCCGTTGTTAGTTTAAGGATGTTTCGGTCCGATGTTAGTTTAAGGACGTTTCGGTCCATTGTTAGTTTAAGGACGTTTCGGTCCGTTGTAAAGGAAGCCGGTTACTACTTATGGAGTTTGGGCTGGAAGATAGAAAGCGGACATAGTCGTCGTCATCTATCATTGACCCAGGCCATGACTCATCAAGCGTAGTACTTCTTCAGGAAGCGACCGTTTATTGGCCTGAAAGGTCTTTCACCATACATGTCTATGAGTAGATAGGCCCCACCTTGGTAGACCTTGTCTATGATATACGGGCCTTCATAATTTGGCTCGAATTTCCCCTGCTTGGCACGATTAGGGATCATAGGTCTTTTGACTACTAGCATGAGTTCGCCTTAGTGGAATGTTCTCGGCCTTGTCAATCTTTCGTATGAGCTCGTCATCTTTACTTTATAAGCCTCTAGATTTTGCTGCGCTATAAGCCGGGTTTCATCAAGGGCATCGAGCTCCTCGAGGCGAAGGTGAGCATTCTCTTCGTCCGTTAGCTCGTAATGAACTGCCACTCGTAGAGAGGGTAGCTCTATCTCGAGGGGGGTACCGCCTCTGTACCGAATACCAATGTGTACGGCGTTGTATTCGTGGTTGTTTTGAACGTCGTTCGATACGCCCAGAGAGCTTCATGTAGTCTCTCGTGCCAGTCCTTCTCATTTCGTGACACCGTCTTTTTCACGATCTTTGTCAAGGTCTTGTTGAAAGCCTCAGCTAGACCGTTAGCTCGGGGATTATAGACTGATGAATATCTCCAGTCTATGTTATGTTGTTGTGCGAAGCGGCTGATCTTGTGGCTTCTGTAGGCTGGCCCGTTATTGGAGATGATCCGTCTCGGAGTTCCAAACCGATAAATGACGTGTGTCTTGAAGAAATGGAGGATATTCTCCTTCTTCACTTCCCTCGGCGGTATTGCTTCTGCCTATTTGGAAAAGTAATCAGTTGTCGCCAAAATAAATCGATGTCCTCTAGACGATGCTGGTTCAATGGGGCCGATTATGTCAGTCCCCCACATTTCGAACGGCCAGCTAGCCACCGTTGGATATAGTGGATTTGGATGCTGGTGGATAAAGTCCCCATGGACCTGGCACGAGTGGCATTGCTTCGCATACTCGAGACAGTCCTGGATCATCGTGGGCCAATAATAACCCATCTGTTTGATCTTCAGCTTCATCTTCGGCCCGGCTTGGTGAGAACCACAGAGTCCGTCGTGAGTTTCTTGGACGACTCTCTTTGCTTCTTCGGGTCCCAGGCATCTTAGCCACAAAGAATCAAATGACCTCTTGTACAGAGTATCGTTGACGAAGGCGAAAGATAGGGCTCGCTTCATGAGCTGATGTTTTGAGGATGCATCTTCAGGCGTTCGACGGGATTTGAAGTAGTCTATAAAGACTTCTTTCCAATCTTCAACCTTCTCCTGGTCTTTTACTTGCGAAGCCATTTGCTCGGTCGTTCCCTTTTCTTCGGACGACTCCGGAAATATTTCTGCCAGTGCGAAGACCCGACGGCTTTGCACAACGATCCTTACGTCATCAAGGTTCTCGTCCGCCAGTTCTTTAGCGAGCTTGGCTAATGCATCCGCCTTGCTATTTTCCACACGTGGTATGCTTTCCAAGGTATAGGAATGTATTTGGGTCAGCAGCTGCTGTACTCTCTCGCCGTACTTTACCAGTTCTGGTTTGCACGTTTGATAGTCGCCATTTACTTGACTAACGACCAGTTGGGAATCTCCGTATATGAAGAGGTTTTCAATCCCCATGTCAATGGCGATCTCGAGACCTGCTATCAAAGCTTCATATTCGGCTTCATTGTTCGTCCTCGGCTCTGTTAAGGAGAAGGCAAAGCGCATTATCTCTCCTTGCGGAGTTACGAAGATGAGGCCTACCCCTGATTTGATTATGGGGGTGCTTTGTTTGCGCTTCTTCATGGAAGACGCTCCATCAAAGTAAAGTTCCCATCGGGTGCCACTACCGTCGATCGTGTCAAATGCATGTTCGTCTGACAGTTCGCAATTCAAAGGAGAATCGGCAGGTATCGGATGCTCAGCGAAGAAGTCAGCGATGGCCTGGCCTTTCACTGCCTTAAGAGGACGATAAGTTATCGAGAACTCCATCAAGAGCAAGGCCCATTTAGCGAGCCGCCCCGTCAATATAGCCTTTGACATCAAATACTTGAGAGGATCCACCTTCGATATGAGGCGGACTTCATGCACCAACGCATAATGCCTGAGCTTCGTTATCGCGAAGATCAATGCCAAGCAGTGTTTTTCGATGGGAGAGTAATTGCTTTCACCCCCAGCAGAACTCGACTCAAATAGTAGAGGGCTCTCTCTTTCCTTTGATCGTTCTCTAGTGCCCATAATGCGCCTAAGGAACCTTCAATGGCGGTTGTATACAGAATGAGAGGTTTTCCCTTGACCGAAGTAGCCAGCACTGGCGGATTCTGCAGGTATTGCTTGATTTCGTCCAGCGCGCTTTGGCATTTATGATCCCAGACGAAAGGGGTTCCCTTTTTCATCAGGTGACTGTAAGGACGGCACTTTCCTGAGAGATTGGCTATAAATCGCCGGATATACGCGAGCTTCCCTTGGAGAGACTGCAATTGCTTGAGAGTCCTTGGCGGAGGCATTTCCATGATCGCCTTGATCTTTGACGGATCTATCTCGATGCCTTGGTGTCGGATGATGAATCCTAGGAATTTGCCCGAGGAAACTCCGAACGCGCATTTGAGAGGGTTCATCTTCAAGTTGTATTGTCGGAGGCGTTGAAATACGATCCTCAGATGCTCTAAATGTTCCTCATATGATTTTCTTTTCACCACGAGGTCATCAATATAGCATTCGACGATTTCATGTATGAGGTCATCAAAGATCTTCGTTATGGCCCTCTGATAGGAGGCACCGGCGTTCTTTAGATCGAAGGGCATCACCTTGTAGCAGAATATACCCAAAGGGGTCCGAAAAGCAGTATGCTTCTGATCATCGGGATGCATCTTTATCTGGTTATATCCAGACGAGCCGTCCATGAAGGAGATGACTTCGTGGGTGGACGTATTATCTATCATCAGCTCAGTGACTGGTACTGGGAAGTCGTCCTTCGATGATCTGGGGTTCTAGCGGATTCTTCCACCTAATCGCCGGGCATGTCTGGAGATCATTCAGCATTCTTTTAGTTTTGGCCGAAAGAACGACCTCCCATGGAGCTTCTTCAACAAAAGAGCACGTTGCCCCCAGTGTATCCATCTTCTTAGGAGTGTGCGGTTGTGGTGGGCTTACTTTCCACTTCTCAGTGAAGGGCCCCGGCAGCGCCCCGGCCGTCGAAACGCGGCAAAAATGCGAAACAAAAATTTCTGAAACCGGCGCTACCGTTACCCGATTTCCGGATCGACCTTAAACCCTATACTAGCGAGCTAACTAAGAGTTAGGAAGGTTATACCGAGATGATCCAAGTCCTTCGGTCTTCATTCCAAGCTCCTAGCGATCCTTTGATGATGTCTGGTTGCCGGTCTTCCTTCGTCTCCGATGATCCATCCGAGGGAAACGGCGCAAGCTCCAACCTCGTCGAACGAAATAACCGACGCTCCAACGTCGCTGGCGATGGAGAGTGGGGGTGTATGAAAATGTCACT
The DNA here is from genome assembly GCA_030015575.1 of Agapanthus africanus. Taxonomy (NCBI): domain Eukaryota; kingdom Viridiplantae; phylum Streptophyta; class Magnoliopsida; order Asparagales; family Amaryllidaceae; genus Agapanthus; species Agapanthus africanus. The sequence continues at coordinate 81,862,244 of CM057340.1, read as the reverse complement.
ATATTTTCTCTCATCCCTTGAGCTCAAGAGAGCATCCATGGAAGATGAATGAAGGTGGTGATGAAGACTTGGCATGAAACAAAGGAAATGGCTAAGTTTCTTTTTGCATGAGAGAGTGAGAGAGAGCTAGCTTGTAATTCATCATGTAACCATGAAAATGAACCCCCCCCCACCTCAATAATGTGGCCGCCCCCCTTCCCTCTCTCATTTCCAAAAAGAAAACATTTCCAATTTTCTAATTACAATAAACAAATCAAACCATACCCAAAATCCATGTTCATCCCATGCTTGAAGTCACATCACCTTTTCCACCTCATTAATAAAACAAATGAATTTCCATAAATGGAAAATCATATAAATGAGGTGGCATCATCTTCTAGAAGCTATTCCGTACAAAATACGGAATACTTTCCGGTACATGTACCGAAATACATATACGCGTATTCGTACTAAAATACGAATAGCCGAGAGAGAAAACGTATAGTGAACAATAATACTAGAATACGTATATACAAATACATATATCAATTATTAAATCAAAACCTGATTTAATAAACTGGCTTAATCCTAAGCCGCCAGTATTATCAACCGTCCGATTAAAGTCTGCGCAGCACTTGCACATATTTAATCGGACACCTGTATGTATCAACATACCTCATGTACACCATATCGCCTGAACCATAAAAAAACCCTCTGTGTGGGACTCTAAAGACTCGTCAATACACTGGCAGTGGGTTTAACTACAAGCACGTTAGCGGCACTAGCTGTACGTAACGGCTACCCAGGTATTGAGCGAAAGGGAGCCCGACGAGCAAACTCATCCTGAACCCCTACTGAGCCTGTCAGTGACAATATCCGTACAGTCCGGTCTGTTCGTCTAAGAGTATCACATATCGAGTCTAAGGGGTGGATAAAGTCAGACCCCTAACAACGCGAAATTTAGTGTCGGCATGATACCCATCACCTCCTGAGAAACTATTGATCCTGGATCGGTAATCCTCGTCTACCATGGCCATGGATTTGTGGTGATGGCCACCCGTACACAATGCGACATCAACCCCCAATACCGGGAGAGACGAATCCCCGACGATCCGATCACTGCCTCCATATAGCTCGGGACTGTACCCAACTAAAACCTGTTTGCACGACTCCTTTGAGCCGTGGTAGGATAGTAATCAAAGCACAGTGGGAACTCACACGAGACAAATGACGATCTCAGGTCGACAGACTAACCTGTATACATGTCACCTGGGAACTGCTATCTGACAATAGGTATAATACCAACTAGCAGGTTCCCGGCGAGTCCGTCCAGTGTACTCATAACCCAATGAGCACCTGTATACTATCTTAGGTGAACAAACTAACACCAATGGCTTGTGAGACCTAGCCACCGCCCCTCGTCGGGGTCTCGATCAGTATACACTAGTCTACACTGGAGTATCGATGCCCAGTCTCGATACTCCTACGACTAGGGACATTTAAGAATGTGCTTATAGACCCCAGCTCCCACATATATGATCGCCATCATAATGCTGGCAGTCAAGCAAGAATCCTATGGGCTTTATCAACATGCTGATAAAGACAAACCAGATAGCATACTATCAACTTGAGTAAGACTGTTTTATCGGTATAGGTCCTACTTCAATTATCACAATCATCAGTCCGCGACTATGATAATTGCCTTGAGGGCACTATATCCAACAATCTCCCACTTGCACTTAAGGCCAATTATTGCGATGTCGCATACTCACAGCCAGTGTGATACCGAACACCCAACTTCTCTACTAATCAGTTTCGCAAAGCCTGTTTGCGAAAATGATTGCGTTCGAGAAATAGCCTTAGTGAGTGGATCCGCTCCAATGTTTCTTTCTGTATCTCTCTATATCTCAACTTCGCGGAGAAAACTATCTCCCGAAATGAGCAATACTTGTCTTAGAATTTGTCTGGATGTCTGATGGGACCTAGTTCATAAATGAACTCCAAATCCAGCAAACTACTTAGACTATATCGTCCACTGAATTTAATCAGAATTCTGCGCCATGCCTTTCCTCAGTATCCGCTTGGACCACCTGTCCAACATATTGTCCCTCAGAAGAGGGAAAAACTATAACTCTGACAGTCACTCTGTCATCCAGGTCACCTGGGAAGCTTGAAATGATAACCGTCTCCTGAAGGAGGCTACCGTTACCATATCCCTAGAACATCCGTTTATGTTCATAAACTGCTTCCCAATGTTTCTCTAGGATTAGATTAATATATCTGCTTATTGCATCTAGTGCAAAAAGCAATATCTGGTGTGGCACTTGACATTTCATGATTAACTCAATTGCCTAAGCAAGTGATATGCCAATCATGCAGATCCCTCTCCCCGTTAGTCTGTAAGACACGTTTAGAGAGGGTGACTCCATCACCTGCAGATACACCACCATGCCAGGAGTCGTCTATTCTAAAATATCTATAGAATAATGTCAAATTACCCAAATTGGGATACTTCCCAAATCCAGATCTAAAACCATAGATCTAGTAACCAGAAAACCTGATATTATATCCATATCCTCTGTGGAGAAACAACTGTGTGACAACCACAATATAACCGATCGTAGTATAGGAATATCTTTTCCTATAAGGTGCATGTCATCCCAAATACCTGGACATTACTCTCTACTACCTTCTTACCAGATCCATCTCCCATTCTGATGAAGTCAAAGCCTATGACTGTCACATCAAAATTAGATGATCTATATCGCCTATACCTGCGTTAGTCTATAAATAGACATAAACTGCTTGCCCACTATGCTTCCGCTGCTCCCACTGACTACAACAACCCTCTGGCAGAGTCATATACACGTGTACTTCTAAAGCTAGTTTAGAATGACGCTATACTCATCCTCCTGCCGGGACTTATAGTCTAGAACAACAGCAATAGCAAGTCTGGGTAAACAAGAACCTCCTTGTCACCGTCTCTGAGAAGACCGAAGTACCTCTCGTGTGCCTGAGGTTACCCACAAAATCTGCGGAGTGGCTAATGGAACGTCGAAATCCAATTGAATCCTTAGGTTCTATTAAATTTCCAGTAATCGTTTGTGGTTCTGGAATAACTTCCAGTTCTACCATACTCCCACTTGTGTTTTCTGAAAAAGTCCATTTTACTAAAACTGTGGCGAGTCAAGAATAATATAAATATTGATCTTCCTGATGGTAGAAAGTTAACCCTCGTCAAAACCCGGGATAACCCACAAACAGCCATTACTGAAACGTGCCTAGAGTTTATCCGGATTCTGGTTTTAAGCATTAGCCGGACAACTCCCTATACCTTAACATCGTTAAGATATAAATTGATTCTATATTAATCTAATATAGAAACAAAAGCACTAATCTAATTTGAACCAGATTCAAAAATCATGCAGTTGTCTCCGATGCATATCAACCAAATGGAAAGAGGACAATCAACATTACTCATCAAGGAGTGCATCCATATATGATTAACCTGAAAGAGAAGCAAGTTCTCAAAACCATTACTATTAACTGAATACCAAACACAAGTATCTACATCTTCGACTTCCTCGAAGAATCCTGATACTTACAACAAATGGTCCTCTAATTTATTCTTATACCTATAACTTCTGAATATCTGGACCTTGCATTTCAACGAAATACATGTCCAGAACTGGAGAAGTCATAAGTGAACAGAATATAGTATGAGTACCAACCCCTTTGTCCTAATGGACACTGGACAACATACAATACTTTGTATAAGTTCCCTGAGTCCAATAACTCAAAACCTTGTGCGTCGTAGGTTGAAAAATTGTACTTTGGTTAAGAAGAGTTACACCGCTGTTGAATGCACCTTACCCAATCATCAGCTGATATAGGTAAATGTCACAGACATAATATCAAAAAGTTATATCTCACTTTATAAAATAAATGTACAGATATATCAGTTTGAAATTGGTGCATAACAACGGATATTCAAAACCAAATATTTGCCATCCGGCAAAATCCAGATGATTTCCTCAAATATCACCAATTACAACGAATTCCGATATAATGAGGATCTAATCACCCAATTTCCAATATCTTACTCCCACTCACCATCCGTAATAAACTGCAGATGTGAGAAACTGATCTGGTAAATACATACCCTAGAGTTAGATTCCAATTGGGAAAACAGTTTTCAATTAACATCGCACAGTGAAACTGAAACATGAAAATGTTTCAAAAGGGTTAACTGGTATTCCTAGTAACGCCTCTTCCATTATCCTGAATCATGATAGTAACCATATACTTACCTGCCCTCTCTGCAATCCCTTTATTATGTTTTTACTTATTACCTTCTGTATATCTCATTTATGCTAATTGGTTTTCTTCATTCCCTACCCTTCGACACCAGCCTAAGGTTTGGAAGAAGACTATCCAATAAGCGTAATAGGTGTACTCTCCTAATCCTAGGAGCCCTCGCAACCTGAGAGAAGGTAAAGAGAAAAGACATCTGAATAATCCTATTCTTTTTCTCCTGAACCAGAATCCATCCTCGAAAAAGTTCCTTCGAGTTCGTATATAACCATACTATGGATTTATCCAATGGAAGTGGATATCCGTAGTGTACGGAGTGTCCTAGAGAAAAACAAAGTGGATGTAGGAGTGGCAGGGGTATACCCGGTGTTTGTCGTGAATGTTGGTGATCGCAATTTCCTTTGCCATTGTTCTATTCCCTTTTTATGTCTTTACTTATTACCTTCTGTACACCACACTTAATCTTAATTGGTTTTCTTCCTTCCCTACCATTCGGCACCTGCCTATGGTTTGGAAGAAGACTATCCAATAAGCTCAATAGGTGTACCCTCTCCTAATCCTAGAAGCCCTCATAACCTGAGAGAAGGTAAAGAGAAAAGACAACCGAATAAACCTATTCAATCTCTCCAGAACTAGAATCCATCCTCGAAAAAGTTCCTTCGAGTTCGTATATAACCATGCGATGGATTTATCCAATGGAATTGGACGTTCGTAGTGATACGAGGCGTTCTGGAGAAATGCAAAGGTGATATAGAAGTGGCAATGATATATGCGACACCGTGACATTCCAAAAGCCAAAGTGTTTTAATGAAGGTTCGGTTAACATGGTTCATGAGTTTTAGTCAAAGGTCGGGTCATAGTCGCAGTCAGAGAGAGAGAGAGAGAGAAGAAACACTCAGCGTGCACTCTAACCTAGATCAGAATGGTTAATCATATTATATAATCTGGATGGTTCCCACTGTTTCCTCGAATTCTCCTCCAAACCCAAAAGGAGAATTAGTCGGAATCACCCGAGGAGTAATCCTACTCATCAGTGGGAATCGGGATCCAACTATCATCGCATGATAACTTGATGGAAGCTACTCAAGTCACCACACTCCAGAAGGTATGCACAAGCCTGGCAAGTTTCCTGTATGTTTGAAACTCCCGATAAGATTTTTACCCCTAACGACCTATAACCTTGACGCTTGCCAACAAATTATAGGTCACTAGTCAAGTTCAACCCGTCATTATCCTGGATTAACTTGAACCCACCCGCACAAGCCCTTGACGCTTGCCAACAAAGTTGTACGACTGTCCCGATCAATCGCATATCCATGCTACAAATAAGTATTATTCAGCTACCGCACACTATGCCTTGACGCTTGCCAACAAACATAGCACGAATACCAAATAGTACTTATAAGAAATGACGGAGGGCTACAGCTGGTTTTTGGCGAAAAACCTTTAACGTAATGAACTTGATCTCATTGAAGGAATCCAAGTGGTTTTTATAAATATATAGTGGCGAAAACTTTTGCTAAAGAGGCCACTCCCGGTGAAGGGATCTCAGCTCTTTCCCTGTTGAATAGGGTGCAGGATATCCCAAACTGAATACCACGATGCAAAGCAAAAATAATCGACTATAGTAAAGTTATTACGTTGACGTAAACTTTTACCCAAGGGGTCACTCCCGATGAAGGGATCTCGGCCCTTGCCTCGTCGAATGAGTTGCAGGATATTCCAAATGAATACCGCGATGCAAAGCAAAAGAGAATGTCTGTAATGTCAGTTTAAAAACTTGGTTCCAACAACATCATATATAGGTTTGTTTTATCCTTTGCATTGATAAGAATCAATGCAGTCCCATCAATTAATCACACCAGAAAAGAACGAAAATAAAATGTACGTATATGCCATCCGCATTCACCACTGGGTCCCGTCATCACCCGTTAGGTTACTTAACTAACGACAGAGCGGGGACTGGGCTAGCGCGGGTGCAAAACATATACAACATCTACTAGTATATATAAATATATATATATAACATTCGTCCCAGGCATGATATAAAGCAACATCACAGAAACATCACAGAAGCAACACAGAATGGTGGATAATCTGGAGCCCCGGGTTTCACTTGAGCCGCAAGTGAGACCCGACGTTCCTTGTCGTGTGGATAGCATGTGCAATGAAACCTAGACCCCTACGAGCGCGGCAAGTTACCCGCCAAAACCAGAAGTGAGGCAGACCCCTTCAGCAACGTGAATGGACCACCCAGCACTTCACGGAATCCGGTAACTTGAGCACCCCTCCTGGGTCACCTATACCCCCTACGAGTGCGGCGAATAGCCCGCCAATTCTAGAGTAAGGTCCCCTCCGTCTGAATGCCTTAAGATGTGGACCAGTTGCCCTCTAAAATCCGGCTATTCGTGCACCCCACCGCGGGGTAATCCTAGTACAGAAAATAAAATAATATACAAGAGTGACATCGACCTCAGCCCGGTCGTGCCCCAAAAGAATAATATACAAACTGACAGTGACGGCAGTCCACATGTCGGACGCTCGCCCCGCAATATCAAATGTACAAATGAAATAAAACTGTACTAACATTGCACCATTGCTATCCACCACGACGATCCAACCAACATCACAGCACATTACAGAACATCAACGTGAAAGTCACGTTCGCAAACCCGTCTAAAAGGCATATAGCAATTAGACGAGTTTACCGATCAAATGACATTCACGGTCGCAGAATATAATGTATGTACTGTTAAAAGCCCACTTAAATTATCGATCGACAAAGTTCTAAATTGGCCCCAATAGCAAAACAACACTTCACTGAAACCTGGGCCAAAACAGAACATCAAAAAAATCACAATTCCAATCCAGAGGGCTACAGAAAAAATTTCCAAGCCCGTTGCCACTAAGCGACCGCGGATCCGCCGCCAATGAGGGTCTTACGCGGCGGTTCCGCGGCGCTTTGGAGGCTTCGTGCTCCGAAATTTTTTGTGTACCCCTATAATCGCCTGCACGGATTTTTAAGCCTCTGTAAAACATTTTATTACCACTTTTGAAATCGGCAGAAACTGTGAAAAATGGAATCGTGATTTTGTAAACTCCGTCAATCGATCTATTAAGCATGTTTAAACAAGCTAGTAGGGTTTAAAGGGTGGCTCTGATACCATGAAGGGTCCCGGCAGCGCCCCGGCCGTCGAAACGCGGCCAAAATGCGGAACAAAAGTTTCTGAAACCGGCGCTACCGTTACCCGATTTTCGGATCGACCTTAAACCCTATACTAGAGAGCTAACTAAGAGTTAGGAAGGTTATACCGAGATGATCCAAGTCCTTCGGTCTTCATTCCAAGCTCCTAGCGATCCTTTGATGATGTCTGGTTGCCGGTCTTCCTTCGTCTCCGATGACCACCCGAGGGAAACGGCGCAAGCTCCAACCTCATCGAACGAGATAACCGACGCTCCAACGTCGCTAGCGATGGAGAGTAGGGGTGTATGAAAATGTCACTATATTTTCTCTTATCCTTTGAGCTCAAGAGAGCATCCATGGAAGATGAATGAAGGTGGTGATGAAGACTTGGCATGAAACAAAGGAAATGGCTAAGTTTCTTTTTGCATGAGAGAGTGAGAGAGAGCTAGCTTGTAATTCATCATGTAACCATGAAAATGAACCCCCCCCCACACATCAATAATGTGGCCGGCCCCCCTCCCTCTCTCATTTACAAAAAGAAAACATTTCCAATTTTCTAATTACAATAAACAAATCAAACCATACCCAAAATCCATGTTCATCCCATGCTTGAAGTCACATCACCTTTTCCACCTCATTAATAAAACAAATGAATTTCCATAAATGGAAAATCATATAAATGAGGTGGCATCATCTTCTAGAAGCTATTCCGTACAAAATACGGAATACTTCTCGGTACATGTACCGAAATACATATACGCGTATTCGTACCAAAATACGAATAGCCGAGAGAGAAAACGTATAGTGAACAATAATACTAGAATATGTATATACAAATACATATATCAATTATTAAATCAAAACCTGATTTAATAAACTGGCTTAATCCTAAGCCGCCAGTATTATCAACCGTCCGATTAAAGTCTGCGCAGCACTTGCACATATTTAATCGGACACCTGTATGTATCAACATACCTCATGTACACCATATCGCCTGAACCATAAAAAAACCCTCTGTGTGGGACTCTAAAGACTCGTCAATACGCTGGCAATGGGTTTAACTACAAGCACGTCAGCGGCACTAGCTGTACGTAACGGCTACCCAGGTATTGAGCGAAAGGGAAGCCGACGAGCAAACTCATCCTGAACCCCTACTGAGCCTGTCAGTGACAATATCCGTACAGTCCGGTCTGTTCATCTAAGAGTATCACATATCGAGTCTAGGGGGTGGATAAAGTCAGACCCCTAACAACGCGATATTTAGTGTCGGCATGATACCCATCACCTCCTGAGAAACTATTGATCCTGGATCGGTAATCCTCGTCTACCATGGCCATGGATTTATGGTGATGGCCACCCGTACACAATGCGACATCAACCCCCAATACCGGGAGAGACGAATCCCCGACGATCCGATCACTGCCTCCATGTGGCTCGGGACTGTACCCAACTAAAACCTGTTTGCACGACTCCTTTGAGCCGTGGTAGGGTAGTAATCAAAGCACAGTGGGAACTCACACGAGACAAATGACGATCTCAGGTCGACAGACTAACCTGTACACATGTCACCTGGGAACTGCTATCTGACAATAGGTATAATACCAACTAGCAGGTTCCCGGCAAGTCCGTCCAGTGTACTCATAACCCAATGAGCACCTGTATACTATCTTAGGTGAACAAACTAACACCAATGGCTTGTGAGACCTGGCCACCGCCCCTCATCGGGGTTTCGATCAGTATACACTAGTCTACACTGGAGTATCGATGCCAGGTCTCGATACTCCTACGACTAGGGACATTTAAGGATGTGCTTATAGACCCCAGCTCCCACATATATGATCGCCATCATAATGCTGGCAGTCAAGCAAGAATCCTATGGGCTTTATCAACATGATGATAAAGACAAATCAGATAGCATACTATCAACTTGAGTAAGACTGTTTTATCGGTATAGGTCCTACTTCAATTATCACAATCATCAGTCCGCGACTATGATAATTGCCTTGAGGGCACTATATCCAACACTCAGACAGCGCAAACTTGCCTTGTAGGTACTGATCCTCGATCCATCCCTTAAAGACGAAGCAATCTTCGATTGGATGTCTTACCGTTTGGTGGTAAGGGCAATAATTGGGATTATTCACTTCGCCGGGTTGCGATGGTCGCCTTGGATTCGGCAAATTGATAAGCCTGTTGCGCATCGCTAGTTCGAACAGCCTTTTCGTTTTATCCCGCGGGAATGAGTAAGGGCGCTTCATTTTCTCATTATAATAGCGCCATCTCTCTTCCAGTTGATCCGCCAGCTTTGGGGCACTGGGCTGCTGTTGGGTGTTCGCAACGAAGATCGCCTTCTCTTTACCCTTTTCGTTCCGCGGTTCCGGTTTCGGGGGAGACGGTCTGTGACCCATTTGATCCATCTGGGCTAGCTTGTCGATTAAAGCCTGTAATGTGGTCGGTTTGAAGAACATCATGAACTGTGAAATAGTTGCATGAGGGTCTAAGGTGCCCATGAACATGCCCACCACTGGTGCTTCTTCGATGCGCTGTTCGCACTTCGACCACAGATTCCGCCATCGGATTGTGTACTGAACCCATGTTTCGCCCGGCTTCACCCTAGCATTGATCAATGCCATTATTGGGGTGCATTCACTAGCACTTGCGAATCGCTGGGTGAACAACAACTCCATTTCTGCGAAAGTTTTGACGGAGTCGTTTGGAAGTTCGGGGTACCACTCGAATGCCGTCTCCGATAAGCTGCCGACGAATTGGCGAAGCAAGAGCTTATCATCGCCGCCGGTGTTGCCACAAAGAGCCCTGAACTGAGAGACATGTTGATGGGGATTGCCTGTCCTCTTGTATACGTGGAATTTAGGGATCGTGTATCCCGGCGGGTACTTTATCTGATCATACCGGCCTGGATATGGTTGCCTAGTTTTAATAATTTGCCCAGCCGCTTCATTCGCCTGGTGAACTCTTATTTGCTGAGCAATATAGTCATCCAGGGCAGCTTTGGAGATTGTCTCCTCCTTGGCTGTTGACAGAGCCGGCAGAGGATTTGATGTCTCTCCTCTATCATCTTCAATTATTACTGGAGGATCTTCGGCTGGAGGGTCCGGCTGGATCATCATGCCCACCATATCATGGAATAGAAGGGCCATTTGCTTTATATTGGCCGCTTGTTCCGCAGCCTCCTTGTCCTTCTTTTCGAGCATTCTCCGAAGGAATTCAGCATCAGTCTCGTGCTCATGACGTTGTTCCGATGATGCCTCCGGGCTTTCTTTTGGCCCGGTGAGTGCGGCCATCGCAGTCAGCATCTCTTGAAGTTTCTGTTGCTGCTGTTCCTGAGCTCTCGTGATGGATCGGGTGAGTGGTCGGTGGCCCGTAGAAGCGCGGCTATCCTCTTTCTCGGATGCCATGTAGACGGTATGCACCACCATGCCCCTAGACTTAGGGCGTTTGGGCTCAGTTCCTTTGACATTTGTCGCAGGCATGGGGATTTTCTCCGGCCTTCTCCTCTTATGAGCGGTCGAAGTTGAGGGGGCCGTTGCAGTGGGCACCCAAGAAGCCATCGTCTTTTGTGGCTTAACAGGACGGTTTTCTTTCTGTCGGACCTTCAACTTCTTCTGCCGGCGGGGATAGTCTTGATCGACCACCGACTCTCGGACTTATCGCCAGATTTTGTAAACTTTAGAAGACAGTCGTTGAGGGGACTGTTCCGGCTTCATTTCTGTGACAGTCTCCACCGGCGGCGGAGATCTTTTTAGTACGGCGGTAGGCTAATTCCTGAGCACCTTATTCAGCAGCTCAAAACTGTTCCCAATTGGAACAGCAGCATTGACTTCCACCGTTGGAGCTGGTGGAGTTAGCCCAGAGGGGGAGCTGCCCCCAGCCTTCCTTACTCGGCGCCAGTGGCGACGTCGAGCGTGTCGAGCCGTTGGTGTTGGTTCAGCGATGGGAAGGGCTTTGTCTTGCCCCCTGTCCAGATGAGGCGCCGCTGGTGCCAGCCTCTTGAAGACTGACGTCTTTTGAGTAACGGTATCCAATCTGTCAAAGACGGACCTTCGAGCAGGAACGGGAGCCGGAATAGTCAGTCTTGTAAAGACCGACTCTTTGGTAGGAGAAGCCGTCTTGACGACTTCAAGAGCAGGGGTGGCTATCTTCTTTGGGATGGCCACTTCAGGTATCATGGGCTTCTTGGCAGGCCCATCAGAGTTTAGGCTTAGTCTGGCGAAGACCGAGGAGTTGGAGCTAAACGACCCTTTGAGAGAGGCCGTGGTAGTAGCAAGCCGATCGAAAACCGACTTCTTGGGAGCTTCCGGTGCTAGCATAGGAGCACCGAAGCTCGTTGGCGGGAGCATGGTCCCGAAAAATAATCCTGTAGTGGCTTGGGTGACCTGTTCCACCGGCATCATGAACAGGGAAGCCGCCTGGGGCCCGTAAGCTATGCCCCTAGTTGAGGCAGAACGTGGGTTGCAGTTGCATGTGGAACACTTCGAGCAGGTGAACGCCATTGATCTTTGCTTTCTGCACCAAGCAAAACGCCAAATCTCAGTATCTCAAACCCAAGGGCAACCATTAACAAACCGCGATTGGTTCGCGAACACGACACACGAAGTATGGAGTGGAAAGAGGAAAAGGTCCCACCGGGCATGCCAGAATATGTTCCCCTCTGAATCACGGAGACGCGACGGCGTAGGTCCGTCTTGCCTGAAATTCGGGGTAGATGCTAATTGGTGCTATCTGTCTACCTCTCCGAAGATGCCAAGTTGATTTATGGCACCATGTATCGAAGGTTTAAACGGATGCGGCCGATGTAGCAGACTTCGTCAAATTCCCCCTCATCTGAGGGGTTTTTGATTGTGGGGACGCTCTTCCCTGCAGGCGCAAGCCCCTGCAGTTAATTATGCTACCGCATCGCGATAACAACTTTCTCCTTCTTCAGATGGTCACTTCGTATAGTGGGTGTTTGTTTTGTTTATGGTTGCCCGTAGATTGTATACGGAGACTAAGTTATATTGTCACCCGTAGGGCGTGGACTAGTCCAAATCTGTATCTTCCTTAGATTTGGGTTTGGGGGGTTTGGTTTTAAGGATACGTTAGTCTCATTTGAGACTAAGATCAACTTAACGGGATCGTTTAGATCCAACAAAAGAGCAATTGGGCTCTATTGTTTAGTTTAATGACGTTGCGGTCGATAATTAGTTTAAGGACATTGCGGTCCATTGTTAGTTTTAAGACATCGCGGTCGAGGTTAAGGAAATCATAGTCCGTGAGTTTAAGGACCTCACAGTCCAATGTTAGTTTTAAGACATCACGGTCGAGGTTAAGGACATCATAGTCTGTGAGTTTAAGGACCCCACAGTCCGATGTTAGTTTTAAGACATCACGGTCAAGGTTAAGGACATCATAGTCCATGAGTTTAAGGACCCCACAGTCCGATGTTAGTTTTAAGACATCACGGTCAAGGTTAAGGACATCATAGTCTATGAGTTTAAGGACCCCATAGTCCATAGTAATGTGTGGTTGTCGGGACCTGCCACCTCTCTGACGACGTTGAGGGATTACAACGACAAATATCAGAGGAGTGAAGAGATGTACCCTCGAACCGGGTGTAAATTGATTGGAAGAGTAGATGAGCTCAGTTCAATTTAAATTGAGAACTTATGGACAGAATTGGGCTAAGTCCAGTTAAAAATGTTTAACATTTTATTTTGTTCTGCCTGTTAGGCCTTTGTTTGGGCTCTGCCCTTTTAATAATGCCAAGCATTGGGCTGTGACATTTTTGTCTTATATTGAATGCATAGCATTTATCAGAACAAAGTATGTTCTGACAGCACGCCACGTGGCGCACTAGGCGCTTTGCGCCAGTCAAAGAGCGCATTGCGCTTCTGTCGGTTAGCGCACACGAGGAGGACATGTTGTAGGGTTCCTAGGCACTCTAGTGAGGTCTCCCAAGCCATCAACCATGGCAAATTAAATTTTTACAGTGCCTACAAACCCTAAACTACGGATCGTTTGCTAGATTTCTAGGCGAAACATGAACTAGTTAACAATTAACTAAGGGAATACGAAAATACAACCTTTGTAGATCCGGTCCTCCACCTCCACGGCTCCGCAACGAGTTCGTCTCCGCTGTCCAAATCAAATCCGGGCTCTAGAGTCGGCTTCGTCGGAGAATGGGCAAGCTAGGTCGTCGATGTCCATGCCGAAGATGATCTACGTCGAAGCATCGCAAGATCAAGCTCTCACTTCACCAAGTCATAAAACTTGTGAAGTAAACATACTCTACTACTTGGCAAGAGGTAGAGGATGAAGAAATAGGAGTTGGGTTAATTTTAGAATTGGATTTCTCACTCTAATTCATCAATCACCATTGATGAGGTAAGCTTTCTTCTTCAAGTTCAAGGAAGAAGAAGAAGAAAGATGATAAGATGAGATCATTAGAAAATGAAAAGAATATGAATACTTATCATATTAGAACCATGGTCAAGTGTAGAGAATTAACTAAGGTTAGTTTAATGGTTAGGGTTTAAGATGAAGACAAGAATGGTTACAAAGTCAAAGCTTCATGAAGTTTCAACTAAACTCCAAAATTAGCAACCATTCTTTTCTTATCTAATCAAAATAAATAAATAAATAAATAAGTAATAAAAAGAAAACCCTAATCATTAGATTAACCATGGCTTAATTCATTACACTTAACTATAGTTAAACATGTATCATCAAACATGATACAATCAAGTGTACAAAAGTATATCACATATACAATGTGCACAAACCAAGTGAGAAAATCCGTTTAAAGTGAACCAATACTAGTTAGTGCAAAGTAACATATCAAATATATAATTATGCATTAAATCATTAAATCAACACTTGATCCAATGACCCGGTTATGTCGCACACAACCGACTAGTATACAATATATCGGCTTATCGAATCAACGCTTGAATCGATAACTAGGTTATATCGCATACAACCATTCGATATATTTATCGCGAGAATAGAATACGGTATCACATACACGCATTATTCTCGGTCCCGCACATATCTCATATGCGCTCCTATTTCGTTTCGCTTGAGCCAGGAAACCTCTGTGTAGGACTCTAAAGACTCGTCAATACTCCGGCAGCAGATGATGATCATATCAAGCATCCACAAGCCGCAAGCGGTCTGCTAAACGTAACGGCCACCCGGGTATTGAGCGATCTGAAGATCGACGAGCAAGCCCGCTCACACTCCAGTGAATCCGACCAGTAACACTACCGTACAGTCCGGTCTGATCGTCTGATCTGTCGCATATCTCGCCTAGGGGTGGTATACGTCAGACCCCAATAGCTCAATAAGTCATGTCGATATGAGGTCTATAACTGTTCGAGAAACTACTGGTAACACTTACCAGTAAATCTCAGCAACCCTGGCCAGGGATTTCCTGTTATAGCCAATCGAACACAGCGCAACATCAACCCCCATATACCGGGAGAGACGAATCCCCTCCTATCGCTCATTGCCTCCATGTGACTCGGGACTGTACCCAAAAACCACCGTTTTGCACGCCCTCTTGGACGTGGTAAGATGGAAATCAAACCACAGTGGGAACCACACAAGACTCTATGACGATCTCGGGTCAACAGACTACTCTGTACCAGTGTCACCAGAGAACTGCCATCTGACGTGAGGTATAATACCATCTGGGAGTTCTCGGCGAGTCCGTCCAGTGTACCCAGTCTCTACTGAGCACCCGTATATCATCTCTGATGTCAAACACCGATGGATATGGGATCATCCATCGCCCATCTGTATGGGTCGAGAAGGTATACGCTAGTCTACTCTGGTATATCGATGCCCCGTCTCGATACACCCTCGACTAGGGACTTTGAAGGATGTACTTATGGACTACCATGTCCCCACTAGTATGATCCGCATCATAGTCCAGGCAGTCAAGTACAGATCCTAAGGGCTTTACCAACATGTAACAGAGAGACAATCAGTATACACGTTAAGGTAAAGTTCAACCAGATAGCATACTATCATGTCGAGCAAGAAAGTCCTCCCTATATATGTCCCAGCATCCACTACAATATACATCCTATGTACAGTATTGGCCTCTAGGGCATACATATAACTAACAATCTCCCACTTGCACTAGGGCCATCTGTAGCAGTGGTTGCAGTATCTCATACTCAACCATCCCATAAAAGTCTCTCTTTGGGAACAGGCCTTTGTGAGTGGATCCGCTGTGTTGTCCTCTGAGTCTACTCTCCAAACCTCGATCACCCTGGAGATCAATCATCTCCATGATCAGGCGATGCTGCCTTAGAATATGTCTGGATCACTGATGGGACGGACGTTCCTTGGCATAAGCCACAACTCCATTGTCACACAATGGGAGGAACATAGTTCATCTCATGAACCAATATACACCCAGACTGCCTCTTTGGTAGCATCTTAAGTAGCGATGTATCCAGCCTGTATCGTCTAGTATGTCACGGTATCTAGCTTGGAACTCTTCCAACATACCGTCCCTTTACTGAGGGTAAAGACAATGCCTGCGACTGACATTCAGTCGTCTTTATCACCCTGGAACCCTTCCAGTGATTCTCCCCAGGATCGTTTGATACCATCTCACTACAACTAGTGAGAATCCTAACATCCATTTAGATCTATCTCATAGATCCAAAACCCAGGAGTTAGTAGGTATCATTATGATCCTACATGGAGAATCATTGTGATAAGCGGAGATTGACCGAGCGTAGCATAAGAAACTCTTTTCTTATCAAGAGTATGTCATCCACGTACTCTACGAGGATCGTCACCATACTCCCTACTACCTTTTTGTATATACAAGGTTCATCTACTATTTTGATGATGTCAACTTCTTTGACTGCTTCATCAAAATAGATGTTCCACCTCCGCGATGCCTGCTTTATCCTATAAAGCATCTTGCACACGTTTCCGCTGCTCCCACTGTCTACGAAGCCCTCTGGCTGTGTACTTATAGACGTTCTCTTCTAAAACATTATTTAGAAAAGCTGTCATGACACCCAACCACCAGATATCGTAGTCATGGTATGTAGCCGTGGTAAGTAGGATCTGGATGGACTTAAGCATAGCTACTTGAAAAGGTTTCATCATTATCCATACCTGGTCAATGATGCCAACTTTTAACAAGTCTAGCTTTGAAAGTCTCAACTTTTCCATCTACACCAAGTAATCTTCTCAAGATATACTTGCTCCTGATGGGGATTTAACCCTTCAGATCTAGCAACCAAATTCCATACTTTGTTGGTGTATAAGGATTCCATCTCAGATCGCTAAACATCCAGCCATTCTTACAGAGTCTCACTCTTGATGGCCAGCTCGAAACTAGTTGGGTCATCATCTCATGATGCAATCCTCGCTCCCACTGTCATAGAGAAACCGAAGTATCTCTCAGGTGGGTGAGGAACCCTACTAGATCGGCGGAGAGGCTGAGGTTCGTTGGAATCTACTGAATCCTTTGGTTCTATCAAATCATCTGCTGTATTTTGTATAGCTGGAACCTTTCCAGTTCTACTTTACAGTCTTTGCCTCGAGCTTGTCCGGATTTTGCTTTTAGACATAAGCCGGACAACCCCAAATCTTAACTGACTTAAGACATGGGTTCTTCCCATTCCATATCACATATGAAGCGGTAGGCAACTGATTTGATTGGAACCCTATTCAATAGGTATGCAGCTTCTCAAGTGCATAACTCCCAAAAGGAAATAGGTAACTCAGTAGTACTCATCATAGAGCACACCTTATCATATAGGGTGTGATTGCTCCGCCCCGATATACCATCGTGCTATGGTGTATCCGGAGGAGTAATGCTGAGAGAGAATCTCATTCTCCTTTAGAATAATCCAGGATTTCCGTGCTCAAGTATTCTCCTCCTTGATCTCATCAAAGGACATAATACTTATACCCTTATTGGTTCTCTACTTCTAACTTATATTCTGTGAATATCTCAAAAGGTTCGGACTTATGTTTCAACAGGAACATATGTCTGAATCTCGAGAGATTATCAGAGAATGTAATGAAGTACAAAGAACCTATCTTGGCATGTGTAGACTGGGGACCTACATACATCAACATGTATCATCCCAAGAGCTCACTAACTCTTTCTCTGTTTCCAGTAAACGGAGCTATGGTCATCTTATCTTTGTGACATGACTGGCGAGTTTCACAAGATGTAAATTCAAACTAATTTAAATATGCATCTTTATGTAACTCTAGCTAGTCGGGTCACATTGATCTGACCTAGTCTACAATACCTCAAGAAGGATTCGTTCATTTCTGAACTCTTCCTCTTGTGTGTGTTCTGTATACAAAAAACTGTGGTTTGATTTAGAACATTAATGCTTTTAGATAACGTGCCTGAACCGATCAACTTTTGATATAGGAAATGTTCAAAACATTATCCAACAATACAAAATTGTATCATTTCTTTACTAATAAAGAGATAGATATGATTTTGTATATCAGGTTCGGTATCTAATAACATTCGTTCAGAATCAATGTATTGTAATACAGGGTGACAGTGACCGACAGACTTGGCTGCAACTCTTGCCCCGTTTTCTGCCTCATGAAACTTATCACCCGTTCTCAGTTCTCTACCTTTCTGTAGCCCTATGTAACAGATTACATATCTGGGATCCTGATCTGGTATCACATACCCAGGACGTAGAGGATACAGAGAAACAGTTCTTTGTAACGAACACACCCGAAGATGATGCATCAGCATGCACTTTCTTTGTTTGGGCGGCACGGGAATTCAGGTAATCCCCAATTTCCTGCTCTGTCTTATAACAATTATAAGTTGGAGCGGGACCAACGTTCCCTAGCTCAGTATAACAAGCGGGTTCAGTCAATAATCCGTATTATTATCTTGATTAAGGCGTGATATGGTCGCTACCTGGAGAGAGAGAGAAGAAAACACTCAGCGTGCGCTCTGTCAAGAATAGATTGGTTATTATTTTATCTAATCAGGATGGCTCCCACTACTTTTTATCAAATCTTCCTTCAAACCCTAAAAGGAAAGACTAGCCGGGATTAATTACACACTACAAGTTCGCCAATCTTTCAGCCAGGCCAGTGTCGGTACTTTGAGGGAGGTCCCCCGTGCTTTCGCACGAACCTAATTAATGTAAACCTCGTTTTCCCAGAGGCGTAACCTCGTTAACACCTTTCTAGACACCTACTTGATCGGCTAATTGTAATGTATAAAACTCTCCCAGGAGTAACACTTACTCGCAGCGGGTATCGGGATCCAACTATCTCATAAAAGGTATGCAATCTCATTGCAAATTTCAACACTTGAAATTCCCGATAATATTTTGCCCCTAGCACCCGATGACCTTGACGGAGGTCAACAAACCATAGGCTACTAGTCAAGTTCAACCCGTCATTTCTTGATCGAATTAAACCCACCCGCACGACCCTTGACGGAGGTCAACAAGGCCGCACGACTACCCTAACTCAATCTGCATCATATGCATAAGCAGATAAATACTGGTTAGCTACCGCACACTGCGCCTTGACGGAGGTCAACAAACGCAGCACGAATACTAAACAGCACTTATCTGAAATGACGGAGGGCTACGACAGGTTTTTATGAAAACCTATTGCGTAATGAACTTGATATCGTTGTAGGATCGAATGAATTTTGAAATGGAGTGTTTTTGAGGCTTTTCTAGTTTTGCTAAAGGAGTCACTCCCGGTGAAGGGATCGTCGGTCCTTTCCTCGTCGAATGAGGTGCGGGATATATCATATATATCGCTGTGCAAAGCAAAAACACTTAAAAGCAATCAAAAGACAAACCGAATGTGTAGCATCTGCCAGTTATTGCTAAAGGAGTCACTCCCGGTGAAGGGATCTCGGTCCTTTCCTCGTCGAATGAGGTGCGGGATATATCACATATATCGCTGTGCAAAGCAAGAACTGTAGCTACCTGTTTTTATTTTGAAATTCGATTCTACAACATCTTAGGTTTCTTTTAATTTCATTAATCACATTAATGAAGTCCCATCATTTAAGTACCTAAACATCACAGATAGATATGACGTACACTTATGCCATCCGCATTCTCCTCGATGTCCCCTCGTGCACCGTTAGGTTAGGTAACTAACGACAGAGCAGGGCAGGGCTAGCGCGGGTGTAAAACATAAGTAACGTCTATATAATATATCATATATACTATATACTATATCCATCACAGAAACATCACATGATCTCATCATAGATATCGCAGCAAAAGAAACATATGAAATATTGGATATACTAGGACGTCCGTGTTTTCAATACGAGCCAGTATAAAACACGGATTCCACGGTCGTGATGAATAGCCAAACCCACACCCCTAGACCCCTACGAGAGCGGCAAGCAACCCTGCCAATTCTAGAGTTAGGAGACCCGGACTCGACTCCTCGAGTTGGTCTCCCACTGGACTCCAGAACCCGGTTACTTGTGCTCCCCTCCTTGGGTCTATCCTAGTGCGGAAAAGTAAATAATATACAACAGGTGACAACTCCCGCAACCTGGAAGCGCCCCAATAAAAGAATATTACATACAAGTTTTTACATGAATGAAAATGAAAAACACTCATCTCACATAAAAACCCCCGGCTATTCAAACACGACGATCCAATATAACATATCCAGCAACACATAACATCACATGTCATCAACGTAAGTAAATATGCGCATCCCAATTGTCGTTGACATATAGCAACGAAACCGGCGATATCACATATTACACTTACGGTCACAGAAAAGAAAGTGTAAAACTACAACAGTTGGAATCCGCAATCTGTATAGACATCGCATGCCTAATCAAATGAATACCTTAGACATCACATGCCTAACAATTATAAACCCCGCATTTTAGTCTCAAAATCGAAAACTCTTTTCAATATCAAGTCGGGCAATTCAACAAGATTCCCGAAAAACTGATCGAATACTCGTCGCAAACTTCTGTAGACGGCCGCACCCCTGATACCGTCGACGAAGTGCACCAAGGCGGAACACCGCTACCGCGAGCACCCGGACGGATGCTTTCGGCGACGGGGTTCTCCTACAGTCACTTGGTCGGGGCTATGGAGTGAAGCTGTCTATTAAGTTTACCCGGCGAGTATCCGCGTACGCTACGTGATTGCGACGGACTTTTGATCACATCAAAATTCCGTGGCAACCGATCAAGTGAGACTAAATTGCTACGTTTATAACATTCATTCAGTTATCACATAACTTTTGTGAATTCCAATTATTGTATCACATTCCAGATAAATAGAAAATGTTAAACTTTCCGATCGAACAATCGAACACCCAAGTTTTCCCGAAACTGATCAACACATGAAACAAGTATAACAACATTCCGTTCGTGCCTCAGTACCAACGGTCCAGCCGTAGAAGGGTCAAGCCAACGCCTCACATGTGGCACGCCGTACTGCCCCAAACCCGAAGGTTCAAAGGGCAGTTCAAGACGGTCACATAATCGAGTTAAGGTTTGTGTCTTCTAGAGGGACTATCGCGTTACTTGCACTACTTAGAACGTCGTTAAACTACGGAAAAATCCAACACTTGGAAATTTCCCGACAGGGGAAAAAGTGGGTATTTATATCCAGTCGAACTTTTTAACATATTCTAAAATTTATCCGGAAAGCCACACAGACAAAATTTGATACCCGATCGAAATACCGAATCCCCAAATCAACTCAGATTATTCAACACTTGAATAAAATTTTAAAAATATCCAGAGAACTCAGCACAGTTAAATAGGAGTTACTGTGCAAACAACCCCACAGAAAACGACAAAACGGCCGCCCTTCCGCCGCACGAGCCAAGCTCGTGCCGCGGAAGCGCGGCGCTCTAATGGAATTAGGGCTATGAAATTCACAGTTTCTCTTATATTTTCCTGCATGTTTTTCTGAATATTTTTAATGTTGAAAAATCCCAGATTTTAAAAATTGTACAGAGAGCATGATTGGTTTGGGATTTCGGGTTCGTTCGGACTTCAATTTCCGTCTGGACTTCGCCTAAGGCTCTAGCTAGTCTCTGATACCACTGTAGGGTTCCTAGGCACTCTAGTGAGGTCTCCCAAGCCATCAACCATGGCAAATTAAATTTTTACAGTGCCTACAAACCCTAAACTACGGATCGTTTGCTAGATTTCTAGGCGAAACATGAACTAGTTAACAATTAACTAAGGGAATACGGAAATACAACCTTTGTAGATCCGGTCCTCCACCTCCACGGCTTCGCAACGAGGTCGTCTCCGCTGTCCAAATCAAATCCGGGCTCTAGAGTCGGCTTCGTCGGAGAATGGGCAAGCTAGGTCGTCGATGTCCATGCCGAAGATGATCTACGTCGAAGCATCGCAAGATCAAGCTCTCACTTCACCAAGTCATAAAACTTGTGAAGTAAACACACTCTACTACTTGGCAAGAGGTAGAGGATGAAGAAATAGGAGTTGGGTTAATTTTAGAATTGGATTTCTCACTCTAATTCATCAATCACCATTGATGAGGTAAGCTTTCTTCTTCAAGTTCAAGGAAGAAGAAGAAGAAAGATGATAAGATGAGATCATTAGAAAATGAAAAGAATATGAATACTTATCATATTAGAACCATGGTCAAGTGTAGAGAATTAACTAAGGTTAGTTTAATGGTTAGGGTTTAAGATGAAGACAAGAATGGTTACAAAGTCAAAGCTTCATGAAGTTTCAACTAAACTCCAAAATTAGCAACCATTCTTTTCTTATCTAATCAAAATAAATAAATAAATAAATAAGTAATAAAAAGAAAACCCTAATCATTAGATTAACCATGGCTTAATTCATTACACTTAACTATAGTTAAACATGTATCATCAAACATGATACAATCAAGTGTACAAAAGTATATCACATATACAATGTGCACAAACCAAGTGAGAAAATCCGTTTAAAGTGAACCAATACTAGTTAGTGCAAAGTAACATATCAAATATATAATTATGCATTAAATCATTAAATCAACACTTGATCCAATGACCCGGTTATGTCGCACACAACCGACTAGTATACAATATATCGGCTTATCGAATCAACGCTTGAATCGATAACTAGGTTATATCGCATACAACCATTCGATATATTTATCGCGAGAATAGAATACGGTATCACATACACGCATTATTCTCGGTCCCGCACATATCTCATATGCGCTCCTATTTCGTTTCGCTTGAGCCAGGAAACCTCTGTGTAGGACTCTAAAGACTCGTCAATACTCCGGCAGCAGATGATGATCATATCAAGCATCCACAAGCCGCAAGCGGTCTGCTAAACGTAACGGCCATCCGGGTATTGAGCGATCTGAAGATCGACGAGCAAGCCCGCTCACACTCCAGTGAATCCGACCAGTAACACTACCGTACAGTCCGGTCTGATCGTCTGATCTGTCGCATATCTCGCTTAGGGGTGGTATACGTCAGACCCCAATAGCTCAATAAGTCGTGTCGATATGAGGTCTATAACTGTTCGAGAAACTACTGGTAACACTTACCAGTAAATCTCAGCAACCCTGGCCAGGGATTTCCTGTTATAGCCAATCGAACACAGCGCAACATCAACCCCCATATACCGGGAGAGACGAATCCCCTCCTATCGCTCATTGCCTCCATGTGACTCGGGACTGTACCCAAAAACCACCGTTTTGCACGCCCTCTTGGACGTGGTAAGATGGAAATCAAAGCACAGTGGGAACCACACAAGACTCTATGACGATCTCGGGTCAACAGACTACTCTGTACCAGTGTCACCAGAGAACTGCCATCTGACGTGAGGTATAATACCATCTGGGAGTTCTCGGCGAGTCCGTCCAGTGTACCCAGTCTCTACTGAGCACCCGTATATCATCTCTGATGTCAAACACCGATGGATATGGGATCATCCATCGCCCATCTGTATGGGTCGAGAAGGTATACGCTAGTCTACTCTGGTATATCGATGCCCCGTCTCGATACACCCTCGACTAGGGACTTTGAAGGATGTACTTATGGACTACCATGTCCCCACTAGTATGATCCGCATCATAGTCCAGGCAGTCAAGTACAGATCCTAAGGGCTTTACCAACATGTAACAGAGAGACAATCAGTATACACGTTAAGGTAAAGTTCAACCAGATAGCATACTATCATGTCGAGCAAGAAAGTCCTCCCTATATATGTCCCAGCATCCACTACAATATACATCCTATGTACAGTATTGGCCTCTAGGACATACATATAACTAACAATCTCCCACTTGCACTAGGGCCATCTGTAGCAGTGGTTGCAGTATCTCATACTCAACCATCCCATAAAAGTCTCTCTTTGGGAACAGGCCTTTGTGAGTGGATCCGCTGTGTTGTCCTCTGAGTCTACTCTCCAAACCTCGATCACCCTGGAGATCAATCATCTCCATGATCAGGCGATGCTGCCTTAGAATATGTCTGGATCACTGATGGGACGGACGTTCCTTGGCATAAGCCACAACTCCATTGTCACACAATGGGAGGAACATAGTTCATCTCATGAACCAATATACACCCAGACTGCCTCTTTGGTAGCATCTTAAGTAGCGATGTATCCAGCCTGTATCGTCTAGTATGTCACGGTATCTAGCTTGGAACTCTTCCAACATACCGTCCCTTTACTGAGGGTAAAGACAATGCCTGCGACTGACATTCAGTCGTCTTTATCACCCTGGAACCCTTCCAGTGATTCTCCCCAGGATCGTTTGATACCATCTCACTACAACTAGTGAGAATCCTAACATCCATTTAGATCTATCTCATAGATCCAAAACCCAGGAGTTAGTAGGTATCATTATGATCCTACATGGAGAATCATTGTGATAAGCGGAGATTGACCGAGCGTAGCATAAGAAACTCTTTTCTTATCAAGAGTATGTCATCCACGTACTCTACGAGGATCGTCACCATACTCCCTACTACCTTTTTGTATATACAAGGTTCATCTACTATTTTGATGATGTCAACTTCTTTGACTGCTTCATCAAAATAGATGTTCCACCTCCGCGATGCCTGCTTTATCCTATAAAGCATCTTGCACACGTTTCCGCTGCTCCCACTGTCTACGAAGCCCTCTGGCTGTGTACTTATAGACGTTCTCTTCTAAAACATTATTTAGAAAAGCTGTCATGACACCCAACCACCAGATATCGTAGTCATGGTATGTAGCCGTGGTAAGTAGGATCTGGATGGACTTAAGCATAGCTACTTGAAAAGGTTTCATCATTATCCATACCTGGTCAATGATGCCAACTTTTAACAAGTCTAGCTTTGAAAGTCTCAACTTTTCCATCTACACCAAGTAATCTTCTCAAGATATACTTGCTCCTGATGGGGATTTAACCCTTCAGATCTAGCAACCAAATTCCATACTTTGTTGGTGTATAAGGATTCCATCTCAGATCGCTAAACATCCAGCTATTCTTACAGAGTCTCACTCTTGATGGCCAGCTCGAAACTAGTTGGGTCATCATCTCATGATGCAATCCTCGCTCCCACTGTCATAGAGAAACCGAAGTATCTCTCAGGTGGGTGAGGAACCCTACTAGATCGGCGGAGAGGCTGAGGTTCGTTGGAATCTACTGAATCCTTTGGTTCTATCAAATCATCTGCTGTATTTTGTATAGCTGGAACCTTTCCAGTTCTACTTTACAGTCTTTGCCTCGAGCTTGTCCGGATTTTGCTTTTAGACATAAGCCGGACAACCCCAAATCTTAACTGACTTAAGACATGGGTTCTTCCCATTCCATATCACATATGAAGCGGTAGGCAACTGATTTGATTGGAACCCTATTCAATAGGTATGCAGCTTCTCAAGTGCATAACTCCCAAAAGGAAATAGGTAACTCAGTAGTACTCATCATAGAGCACACCTTATCATATAGGGTGTGATTGCTCCGCCCCGATATACCATCGTGCTATGGTGTATCCGGAGGAGTAATGCTGAGAGAGAATCTCATTCTCCTTTAGAATAATCCAGGATTTCCGTGCTCAAGTATTCTCCTCCTTGATCTCATCAAAGGACATAATACTTATACCCTTATTGGTTCTCTACTTCTAACTTATATTCTGTGAATATCTCAAAAGGTTCGGACTTATGTTTCAACAGGAACATATGTCTGAATCTCGAGAGATTATCAGAGAATGTAATGAAGTACAAAGAACCTATCTTGGCATGTGTAGACTGGGGACCTACATACATCAACATGTATCATCCCAAGAGCTCACTAACTCTTTCTCTGTTTCCAGTAAACGGAGCTATGGTCATCTTATCTTTGTGACATGACTGGCGAGTTTCATAAGATGTAAATTCAAACTAATTTAAATATGCATCTTTATGTAACTCTAGCTAGTCGGGTCACATTGATCTGACCTAGTCTACAATACCTCAAGAAGGATTCGTTCATTTCTGAACTCTTCCTCTTGTGTGTGTTCTGTATACAAAAAACTGTGGTTTGATTTAGAACATTAATGCTTTTAGATAACGTGCCTGAACCGATCAACTTTTGATATAGGAAATGTTCAAAACATTATCCAACAATACAAAATTGTATCATTTCTTTACTAATAAAGAGATAGATATGATTTTGTATATCAGGTTCGGTATCTAATAACATTCGTTCAGAATCAATGTATTGTAATACAGGGTGACAGTGACCGACAGACTTGGCTGCAACTCTTGCCCCGTTTTCTGCCTCATGAAACTTATCACCCGTTCTCAGTTCTCTACCTTTCTGTAGCCCTATGTAACAGATTACATATCTGGGATCCTGATCTGGTATCACATACCCAGGACGTAGAGGATACAGAGAAACAGTTCTTTGTAACGAACACACCCGAAGATGATGCATCAGCATGCACTTTCTTTGTTTGGGCGGCACGGGAATTCAGGTAATCCCCAATTTCCTGCTCTGTCTTATAACAATTATAAGTTGGAGCGGGACCAACGTTCCCTAGCTCAGTATAACAAGCGGGTTCAGTCAATAATCCGTATTATTATCTTGATTAAGGCGTGATATGGTCGCTACCTGGAGAGAGAGAGAAGAAAACACTCAGCGTGCGCTCTGTCAAGAATAGATTGGTTATTATTTTATCTAATCAGGATGGCTCCCACTACTTTTTATCAAATCTTCCTTCAAACCCTAAAAGGAAAGACTAGCCGGGATTAATTACACACTACAAGTTCGCCAATCTTTCAGCCAGGCCAGTGTCGGTACTTTGAGGGAGGTCCCCCGTGCTTTCGCACGAACCTAATTAATGTAAACCTCGTTTTCCCAGAGGCGTAACCTCGTTAACACCTTTCTAGACACCTACTTGATCGGCTAATTGTAATGTATAAAACTCTCCCAGGAGTAACACTTACTCGCAGCGGGTATCGGGATCCAACTATCTCATAAAAGGTATGCAATCTCATTGCAAATTTCAACACTTGAAATTCCCGATAATATTTTGCCCCTAGCACCCGATGACCTTGACGGAGGTCAACAAACCATAGGCTACTAGTCAAGTTCAACCCGTCATTTCTTGATCGAATTAAACCCACCCGCACGACCCTTGACGGAGGTCAACAAGGCCGCACGACTACCCTAACTCAATCTGCATCATATGCATAAGCAGATAAATACTGGTTAGCTACCGCACACTGCGCCTTGACGGAGGTCAACAAACGCAGCACGAATACTAAACAGCACTTATCTGAAATGACGGAGGGCTACGACAGGTTTTTATGAAAACCTATTGCGTAATGAACTTGATATCGTTGTAGGATCGAATGAATTTTGAAATGGAGTGTTTTTGAGGCTTTTCTAGTTTTGCTAAAGGAGTCACTCCCGGTGAAGGGATCGTCGGTCCTTTCCTCGTCGAATGAGGTGCGGGATATATCATATATATCGCTGTGCAAAGCAAAAACACTTAAAAGCAATCAAAAGACAAACCGAATGTGTAGCATCTGCCAGTTATTGCTAAAGGAGTCACTCCCGGTGAAGGGATCTCGGTCCTTTCCTCGTCGAATGAGGTGCGGGATATATCACATATATCGCTGTGCAAAGCAAGAACTGTAGCTACCTGTTTTTATTTTGAAATTCGATTCTACAACATCTTAGGTTTCTTTTAATTTCATTAATCACATTAATGAAGTCCCATCATTTAAGTACCTAAACATCACAGATAGATATGACGTACACTTATGCCATCCGCATTCGCCTCGATGTCCCCTCGTGCACCGTTAGGTTAGGTAACTAACGACAGAGCAGGGCAGGGCTAGCGCGGGTGTAAAACATAAGTAACGTCTATATAATATATCATATATACTATATACTATATCCATCACAGAAACATCACATGATCTCATCATAGATATCGCAGCAGAAGAAACATATGAAATATTGGATATACTAGGACGTCCGTGTTTTCAATACGAGCCAGTATAAAACACGGATTCCACGGTCGTGATGAATAGCCAAACCCACACCCCTAGACCCCTACGAGAGCGGCAAGCAACCCTGCCAATTCTAGAGTTAGGAGACCCGGACTCGACTCCTCGAGTTGGTCTCCCACTGGACTCCAGAACCCGGTTACTTGTGCTCCCCTCCTTGGGTCTATCCTAGTGCGGAAAAGTAAATAATATACAACAGGTGACAACTCCCGCAACCTGGAAGCGCCCCAATAAAAGAATATTACATACAAGTTTTTACATGAATGAAAATGAAAAACACTCATCTCACATAAAAACCCCCGGCTATTCAAACACGACGATCCAATATAACATATCCAGCAACACATAACATCACATGTCATCAACGTAAGTAAATATGCGCATCCCAATTGTCGTTGACATATAGCAACGAAACCGGCGATATCACATATTACACTTACGGTCACAGAAAAGAAAGTGTAAAACTACAACAGTTGGAATCCGCAATCTGTATAGACATCGCATGCCTAATCAAATGAATACCTTAGACATCACATGCCTAACAATTATAAACCCCGCATTTTAGTCTCAAAATCGAAAACTCTTTTCAATATCAAGTCGGGCAATTCAACAAGATTCCCGAAAAACTGATCGAATACTCGTCGCAAACTTCTGTAGACGGCCGCACCCCTGATACCGTCGACGAAGTGCACCAAGGCGGAACACCGCTACCGCGAGCACCCGGACGGATGCTTTCGGCGATGGGGTTCTCCTACAGTCACTTGGTCGGGGCTATGGAGTGAAGCTGTCTATTAAGTTTACCCGGTGAGTATCCGCGTACGCTACGTGATTGCGACGGACTTTTGATCACATCAAAATTCCGTGGCAACCGATCAAGTGAGACTAAATTGCTACGTTTATAACATTCATTCAGTTATCACATAACTTTTGTGAATTCCAATTATTGTATCACATTCCAGATAAATAGAAAATGTTAAACTTTCCGATCGAACAATCGAACACCCAAGTTTTCCCGAAACTGATCAACACATGAAACAAGTATAACAACATTCCGTTCGTGCCTCAGTACCAACGGTCCAGCCGTAGAAGGGTCAAGCCAACGCCTCACATGTGGCACGCCGTACTGCCCCAAACCCGAAGGTTCAAAGGGCAGTTCAAGACGGTCACATAATCGAGTTAAGGTTTGTGTCTTCTAGAGGGACCATCGCGTTACTTGCACTACTTAGAACGTCGTTAAACTACGGAAAAATCCAACACTTGGAAATTTCCCGACAGGGGAAAAAGTGGGTATTTATATCCGGTCGAACTTTTTAACATATTCTAAAATTTATCCGGAAAGCCACACAGACAAAATTTGATACCCGATCGAAATACCGAATCCCCAAATCAACTCAGATTATTCAACACTTGAATAAAATTTTAAAAATATCCAGAGAACTCAGCACAGTTAAATAGGAGTTACTGTGCAAACAACCCCACAGAAAACGACAAAACGGCCGCCCTTCCGCCGCACGAGCCAAGCTCGTGCCGCGGAAGCGCGGCGCTCTAATGGAATTAGGGCTATGAAATTCACAGTTTCTCTTATATTTTCCTGCATGTTTTTCTGAATATTTTTAATGTTGAAAAATCCCAGATTTTAAAAATTGTACAGAGAGCATGATTGGTTTGGGATTTCGGGTTCGTTCGGACTTCAATTTCCGTCTGGACTTCGCCTAAGGCTCTAGCTAGTCTCTGATACCACTGTAGGGTTCCTAGGCACTCTAGTGAGGTCTCCCAAGCCATCAACCATGGCAAATTAAATTTTTACAGTGCCTACAAACCCTAAACTACGGATCGTTTGCTAGATTTCTAGGCGAAACATGAACTAGTTAACAATTAACTAAGGGAATACGGAAATACAACCTTTGTAGATCCGGTCCTCCACCTCCACGGCTCCGCAACGAGGTCGTCTCCGCTGTCCAAATCAAATCCGGGCTCTAGAGTCGGCTTCGTCGGAGAATGGGCAAGCTAGGTCGTCGATGTCCATGCCGAAGATGATCTACGTCGAAGCATCGCAAGATCAAGCTCTCACTTCACCAAGTCATAAAACTTGTGAAGTAAACACACTCTACTACTTGGCAAGAGGTAGAGGATGAAGAAATAGGAGTTGGGTTAATTTTAGAATTGGATTTCTCACTCTAATTCATCAATCACCATTGATGAGGTAAGCTTTCTTCTTCAAGTTCAAGGAAGAAGAAGAAGAAAGATGATAAGATGAGATCATTAGAAAATGAAAAGAATATGAATACTTATCATATTAGAACCATGGTCAAGTGTAGAGAATTAACTAAGGTTAGTTTAATGGTTAGGGTTTAAGATGAAGACAAGAATGGTTACAAAGTCAAAGCTTCATGAAGTTTCAACTAAACTCCAAAATTAGCAACCATTCTTTTCTTATCTAATCAAAATAAATAAATAAATAAATAAGTAATAAAAAGAAAACCCTAATCATTAGATTAACCATGGCTTAATTCATTACACTTAACTATAGTTAAACATGTATCATCAAACATGATACAATCAAGTGTACAAAAGTATATCACATATACAATGTGCACAAACCAAGTGAGAAAATCCGTTTAAAGTGAACCAATACTAGTTAGTGCAAAGTAACATATCAAATATATAATTATGCATTAAATCATTAAATCAACACTTGATCCAATGACCCGGTTATGTCGCACACAACCGACTAGTATACAATATATCGGCTTATCGAATCAACGCTTGAATCGATAACTAGGTTATATCGCATACAACCATTCGATATATTTATCGCGAGAATAGAATACGGTATCACATACACGCATTATTCTCGGTCCCGCACATATCTCATATGCGCTCCTATTTCGTTTCGCTTGAGCCAGGAAACCTCTGTGTAGGACTCTAAAGACTCGTCAATACTCCGGCAGTAGATGATGATCATATCAAGCATCCACAAGCCGCAAGCGGTCTGCTAAACGTAACGGCCACCCGGGTATTGAGCGATCTGAAGATCGACGAGCAAGCCCGCTCACACTCCAGTGAATCCGACCAGTAACACTACCGTACAGTCCGGTCTGATCGTCTGATCTGTCGCATATCTCGCCTAGGGGTGGTATACGTCAGACCCCAATAGCTCAATAAGTCGTGTCGATATGAGGTCTATAACTGTTCGAGAAACTACTGGTAACACTTACCAGTAAATCTCAGCAACCCTGGCCAGGGATTTCCTGTTATAGCCAATCGAACACAGCGCAACATCAACCCCCATATACCGGGAGAGACGAATCCCCTCCTATCGCTCATTGCCTCCATGTGACTCGGGACTGTACCCAAAAACCACCATTTTGCACGCCCTCTTGGACGTGGTAAGATGGAAATCAAAGCACAGTGGGAACCACACAAGACTCTATGACGATCTCGGGTCAACAGACTACTCTGTACCAGTGTCACCAGAGAACTGCCATCTGACGTGAGGTATAATACCATCTGGGAGTTCTCGGCGAGTCCGTCCAGTGTACCCAGTCTCTACTGAGCACCCGTATATCATCTCTGATGTCAAACACCGATGGATATGGGATCATCCATCGCCCATCTGTATGGGTCGAGAAGGTATACGCTAGTCTACTCTGGTATATCGATGCCCCGTCTCGATACACCCTCGACTAGGGACTTTGAAGGATGTACTTATGGACTACCATGTCCCCACTAGTATGATCCGCATCATAGTCCAGGCAGTCAAGTACAGATCCTAAGGGCTTTACCAACATGTAACAGAGAGACAATCAGTATACACGTTAAGGTAAAGTTCAACCAGATAGCATACTATCATGTCGAGCAAGAAAGTCCTCCCTATATATGTCCCAGCATCCACTACAATATACATCCTATGTACAGTATTGGCCTCTAGGGCATACATATAACTAACACATGTGTCGCGCATAGCGCTAAGCGCTAGTTTGTTAG
Organism: Agapanthus africanus; assembly: GCA_030015575.1. NCBI lineage: Eukaryota > Viridiplantae > Streptophyta > Magnoliopsida > Asparagales > Amaryllidaceae > Agapanthus > Agapanthus africanus. Next base: position 81,830,280 of record CM057340.1, on the reverse strand, counting down.
TGCACTGCGCTTTTAAATTATGAGTGTGCTGCACTAGTTTATGGGTGCGCCAGTGAGTGACACGTGGCGCACTTGGCGCTGAGCGCCAGCCCATGAGCGTGGTGCGCTGTTTTCATGAGTGCAAAGCGCAGATTGTGTCTATGGTTGACACGTGGCATGTTTTGGCGCTGAGCGCCGATCCAAGGAGCGCAAAGGCGCAGTTCATGAGTGCAAATCACTTTCTAATAGTACAAAGCGCATTTTGATCAATTTTAAGATCAGAGAACAAGTTTAAGTTCTTCAAAGGAGGCTTTGCCTTAAGATCTAAGAACAACAGTTCTTGTTTTTATAAAAAGGCTCTGCCTTTATAGATCAAAAGATCTGTGAATGAAGTAAAATACTTCTTTTAGTCTTTTTATAATCAGATCTTTTTGATCTTTTCTTTTAAATTAAAGACCTTAGTCTTTTTATAGATCTAAGATCTTTTTAGAAGATGTTTCTTCTTTTTACGAGATGGATTCATCTCTGTTGTTCAAGAACACAGTTCTTTTTTACCTTGAAGATGAAGAAAAATCTTCTTCTTTCTAAGAGCTTGCTCTTCTTTTTGCAGAGGGTTTTCTCTCTCTCCTTTTTTTTGTTCTCTCTCTTCTATTCTGTCTCTCTTAGACTTGAAGTCTAGGGTCCTTTATATAGGGCCAAATGATCTGTTAAATCAGTTGAAGAGATCATTCTCTGATTGATTTGGGAATATTTCCCACCATTGGATCTTTGATCCTAAGGCTTCTGTTTTATAGAAGATAATCTTCTTATTTTAATAAGATTGAAAAATCTTTCCATAACAGAACTTTAGTTCTAATTAATTAATAATTTATCATTAGTAGATCTTTTGATCTGACGGTGGGGGAATTTTTAATTCCAGCGCCGGCGCACCTTGCGCCAGCGCACCTACGTTCGACACGTGGCGCGCAGCGCAGAGCGCAGCACAACTGCGCTAGCGCACCCGTGTTTGACACGTGGCACGCAGCGTAGAGCGCAGCGCAACTGCGCTAGTGCACCGTAGCACGCAGTGCAGAGCACAGAGCGCAGCGCAACTGCGCTGGCGCACCTGTGTTTGACACGTGGCGCGCAGCGTAGAGCACTGGATCTGAAGCGTTGCTTCAACTTTTAAATTTTGAATTTAGAAACAGAGCTTTGCTCTGATTGGAGGTGCATTGCCTAGAGCGCAGCACTCATGGCGCTAGCGTGTCTGCTTTTGACACGCAGTGCGCAGCGCACAGGATCTGAAGCGTTGCTTCAATTTTTGAATTTTGAAATTCAAAACAGAGTTTTGCTCTGATTGGGGGAAACACATCCAAGAAACTTTTTAGGGAAAGAAAGTCTTCTTGAGGCTGAAGAATGGTCCCAAAGTATCAAGGACGACCTTGCAGCAGTGCAGGTACCAGACATAGCATGTGTCATGCCCCGCTTCCTGGAATACGGTGAAGGGGACGCGGCCAGGCCCGCTACGTATTTACTCTGAAGAAAATACGCTAACCGTATCTAAGCAATATAAGTAAAATGCACAAGAGACAAAAGATATAATTGAACAACAACTTTATTTATTAACATTCTTTCTATACAATGCATGGGAAAGTAAATACATCTGAATGAAAGCAATGCCTAAACAGTGGCATAACAGAAATGGAAAGTACTGAATTGAAAAGTGTACAAGTGTCACTACAACTCGGGATCTTCAATAAACTGGTCCAAGTCTTCAGTGCTAGGCTCGATCTCTAGAAAGTCTGAATCACCTGACAACATTCAAAGAAGAAAGAGAATGAATGTCGTCAGCGAACAATCGCTCGATAAGTCCCAAATATAAGGGAGAAGAAGAATGGACAGAGAGAAAGAGAGTGTGTGTATTATTATTAATCTTGATTATATAGTTAACGTTCTTGTTTATAGCTTGGTACAGAAGAGGCCAGTGTATACGAGAGGAGTCTCTATATGCTAGAGACTAAAGGCAAATGGAATACAAGGCTCCGTCGATAATACAACGGAACAACGGCATGGATGTAATTACGTCTTAAGTGACCTCCTCGTGCCACCTTTAACATATTCTGTACCAGTCTACCCCTTTATAAACCCCGCGATATCTTGTTTGTATTGTTGTATTGTTTGAATTGTATATTGCATGTAGATGGATGACTTGTGTTGTAAATGGAAGACTTGCCGAAACCATGATATCGTATAAATGGAAATGAATGTAATGGATAATCATGTAGATGGATGTATATCCATGGTTCGGTTCAGTTAAGTTGTATATATTGAATATATGCATTCATGGATTCGTATTGAATTGTAGTTTTCACTTGAATCATATTCAAGTAAATTGAAGTCCTGAATTAGGTTTTGGTGTTATCGGTGACCGCTGCACATGGGTGGCAGGATTTGTGTCTTTTCAAAGACGATTACCGTGTTGATAACACCGTTTGTTAAGTTGTCTACCTTAAATAGGCAAGCACCCATATCTCCGGCTCCCTGAGGCTCAAGAGACTGGTTCCGCTTAAACCTATGTTTACTAGGGTCCTTATGGTAATTTATAGAACTTGAGGAGGTTATATGTAAAAATACTTTTTGTATAATTTTCAAAATACACCTCAAGTATTTTATTATCGTCTTTAAAGTTTTCATTGATGTATATTTTATCATTGTGACATATCTGGTGAATAAAACCTATTTTCATAATATATGGTATTGATTTGTAATATTGGAATTGTATGGTATTTTCTTGTAAAATGATTCTTTTGACTTAGAAAAGTTGGAATATTGATATTATAACAGAAATAGATATTTTGATAATACATATATATTTATATATTTATTAAAATAATTTTTAATTTATTATTTTCTAGAAATCTCATTTTCTTAAGATATTTGTATTTTAAATCTTTCGAGACCGGATACTCCTTGCGGAGTACTGCATCTCGCACTACTAAGCCCGAGAATGTGTGATAATCCGCACCATCCCGAACGGGTTCCCCAAATGGGTTGTAGCGGCGCTTTGCAAAGACTTGTGTAAAATACGTAATCTTGTGAAAATGGATTTTATAAGTTAAAGGTAGTTTTGTGTAAAACGGTGCTAGTGTATATGCCCTAGAGGCCATTACTGTATCATACTAGTTTGTATATTACTTGATGGAAGCTTGGGATATTCACAGTTGTATAGACAATCTTTCTCAAAATGGTAGTATGCTACTTGGTTTGTTTCTACTTTAATGTGTGCATGTGTTTCTTTTAGCATATCGCCTATACACATTAGTGGAGCCCTTAGGATCTTTGCTTGATTACCAGCGTTGTGATGGAAGTCATACTAGTGGGGGCTGGGTAATCTACAAGCACATATTTATACAGGCCCCTAGTCGTAGGACTATCGAGACAGGGCATCGATACTCCGGAGTAGACTAGCGTATGCGCTTCTTATCCCAGCAGGGGAGACGGTCTGTCCCACAGCCATCAGTATGTCGTACTTGAGATAGTATGCGGGTGCTCGTTAGGTTACGAGTACACTGGACAGGACTCGTCGGGAACTTTTGGTTGGTATTATACCTATCGTCAGTTATCAGTTCCCAGGTGATATGAGTACAGCTTAGTCCGCTGACTTGACACCGTCACTTTGCCTCGAGTGTGTTCCCACTGTGCTTTGATTACTACCCTACCACGGCTTAAAGGAGTCGTGCAAACAGGTAGTAGTTGGGTGCAGTCCCGAAGCACTTGGAGGCAGTGACGGTTAGACAGGATTCGTCTCTCCCGGTATTGGGAGTTAATATCGCGCTGTGTCAAGGAGAGCCATTACACATAGTCATCCCTGACCAGGGCAAGCGAGATATACTGGTAGGTTTCCAGTGTTATCTCAGGGTGTTCTGGGCTACACTCCGACATGACTTGTACCGCTATTAGGGGACTAACGTTTACCGCCCTACTAGGCCCGCCATGCGATATTCTCAGACGAACAGACCGGACTGTACGAAGACTGTCACATTCAGGCTCAGTAGGAGTTCGGATGGATTCACCTCATCAGTCTTCTTATCGACATCTACCTGGGGACCGTTACGTACAGCTAGTGCCGCTTGCGGTCTGTGGTTAAACCCACTGCCAGCGTAGTGTCGAGTCTTTAGAGTCCCACACAGAGAGCTATTCGCCTTTAGGCAAAACAGAGTAGAGGTCGCATGGTTTTGCGACAGGGTTCGTTCACATCCGTGCACTTGTGCACGTTTGGTGTCCGGACAGTTATTACTAGCGGGCTTTGGTTTAAGCCAGATCCTAGTATGCATTTTGGGATTGGTTTTATCTCGTTTGTATCCGTGTTCCTCGGAACGCGGATGCGGGTGTGTATGCACGGTTGACAGAGACAGAGGCAGAGGATTCTCATTAGGGTTGTTGACTGTTGACTTTTTCTAAACCCTAATGAGAATAAGAAATATGATTAATAATAATATTAATTAAGTATTATTGTGCCATGGTTGGGTTGAAAGTTTGACTTTTATTGACTTGTTGACTTTGTTGACCGGTTGACTAGTTTGGACTTGTTGACCATCATCATTTCATGGCTATCATTTCATGGCTATGACTTTTTGCTTGCTTGTTGTTCTTTACGAAATGAGTGTATGAAATGATAATGCCATTGACATGAACCATCACTAATACTTAATTATTATTATTATCATGATTATTTTTCTTTTTGAGAGCATGGTTGTAAAAAGTTATTCTCATTCTATCATTTCCATTCTCTCTCATCCAAGCTCTTCCTCTTTCTCTTGCTCATGGTTCTCTTGTCTCATGAGTTGAGAAACAAGAACCATTGAGATAAAAGCCTAAAAACACTTCTCTACTCACTCTAAAGTTCAAGGTCTAGCAAGCCAAGGATTTTAGTTTCCTCTTGATTGAGGAAGGTGCCAAAAGTAAAAGCTTTCGGGTGGATCCATCTTCGGCACAAGGAGACGACGAGGTGAGGCCGATCCGACCACTACAAGGAGTCGAAGAGAAGGAGTTCAAGATTAGGTATAACCCCTAACATAGTAGTTAAACTCTTAGTTAGGTTGTTAGATAGTTTGTTTAGCAAAGATTCTTTTCTAGAGTCCATGTTACCTTCACCGAAAAAAATTGTTTTTCACCATTTCCGCATCCCCGAAAGAACCGGGACGGGTAACGTGGACCTACAGTGGTATCAGCGCCTAGCTAAACACTATCTAGCATGTTAGCAAAGTATCTAGAATTTCGATCCGAGAAAAAATCACAAAACATGCCCGAAAACCATGCTTGCTGTCGATTTTTAAAATAGCTCTAAAAATAATTTGACATATCTTAAAAATCATCTCAGGGTTTTCTGTAAACACACAGCAAAAACGAGCCACCGAGTCGACCAACTCACCGCGGAACTGCGGCAAGAACACACTTCTTGCCGCGGATCCGCGGTCGAGTTGACTCGGCCGTGGATCGGTTTTGCTGCAGAGTGTTCTGTGTGCAGTTTTGGGATTTTTGGAATATGTTGTTTCTGCCCAGATTTTCCAGAAAACAAATTTGTGTTTAGGGTGGTTACAAATCCGTATTTTGATCGAACTTCTATAAACTTTAGCTAATGGGTTGTATCTATGATGTGATATATGTATTGAACGTATGCTAATCGCTATACGTCGATTAGTGGGGGTTATACATATCTGTGATCTGTAATGTTGATGGTTTGTGTATATGGATTCGTTGGATTGTCGCGGATGAATAGCCGAGGGGGTTGTAAGATGAGAGTTTTATTTATCTTTCAATTCATGTAATATGTAAATTGATGTAATATTATTTGTATGGCCGCACATCCGGGATGAGGTTGTAGCCGCCGTTGTATAATTTCTTTTTACTGTTTTTGCTCCTAGGATAGACCTAAGGAGGGGTGCACAAACTAACGGGTACCTCGAAGTGCCGAGCGGCCTACTCACGTTGTTGAGGAAGGTTGCTTCACTTCGGGTATTTGGCGGGTAGTTTGTCGCACCCGTAGGGGTCTAGGGTGGGGTCTTGGCTATTCATCGCGACCGTGTAATCCGCTTTTCGTTGCAGGCTCGAACAAAATACGGATTCCTAGTATATCCAATATGTTCATCTGTGATCTGGAATGGCTATCATTGCATCTGACGAATGTATATATCTATATATGATATCTATTTAGGCGTTGCTTATGTTTTGCATCCGCGCTAGTCCAGCTCCCGCTCTGTCGTTAGTTAAGTAACCTAACGGGTAATGACGGGGCCCCGTGGCGAATGTGGATGGCATAAGCGTACGTCATATTTTCGTTGTTTTCTACAATGGTAGGATTAAATGATGGGACGCATTAAAATTAATGCGAGAAAATAAACCAAAGTAAAGTCATTGGAACAATTTCAAAACCACTCGGTTTCTTTTCAAAAACAACTTTTAAACGCGGAGCTTAAGCCACTTCTTTTAAAAGCTATCACGTTCCTTCGATTATATCAAGTTCACTACGTTCACGGTTTTGCCAAAACCATTCGTAGCCCTCCGTCATTTCATATGAATATTCAATAGTATTCAAGCTATGTTTGTTGACCTTCGTCAAGGCATAGTAATTGGTAGTTGTTGGGTGTTCATATGCAGCATAGATAGATGCGTTGGTTTGGGACAGTCGTATTACCTTGTTGACCTTCGTCAAGGGTATATACGGGTGGGTTCAAATTAACCTGGACAATGACGGGTAGAACTTGACATGTGACTTATGATTTGTTGACCTTCGTCAAGGTCATAAGAGCATGGGGCAAAAATCCACATCAGGAGTTTCTAAAGAAACTGAAACTTGCTAGTGTTGCATACCATTTGGAGTGTGATAATTCTGGTAGGATTCCTTCAGTTTTGTCACACGATGATATTTGGATCCCGATCCTACTGTGAGTATATGCTACTCCTCGGGAAATTTCTCACTTAACGATCAATGCTATAAACCAAGTAGGTGTCTAGAAAGGTGTTAGCGGGGCTACGCCCCCAGGGAAAAGAGGTTCTTTAATTAAGGAACTTCGCGAAAGCGTTGGAAAACCTCCCTCGAAGTACCAACACTGGCCTGGCTGAACGGTTAAGCAAGTATTGTACGGTGAGATTGATCCCGACTAATTCATCCTTTTCGGTTTTAGGAAGAATTCGAGAAACAGTGGGAGCCATCCTGTTTAGATAAACTGAAAACCAATCTAAACTTGCAAGAGCATCATGCTGAGTGTTTTCTTCTCTCTCTCTCTCTCTCTCTCTTAATTGCAGCGACCCAGTGACCATACATAGGTTACATCTAGATAATAAAATGACTGAATCTAACTGTTATGATTGGCAAAGGTCTATCCAGATGTCCATTTCCCATGACAAGCTGGGACACCTCATTACTAATCAAACCCCTGTCGTCTCAGGACCAGTTTCCCCTGTCACGGATATTGATATCCGTAAGACATCGGAAAAGGACTGTGCGAAAGCCAAGTGCCTTGTGTTAGCCTCAGTAGATGGTGCATACCAAAGGCAACACGAGAAGATGGACTTAATTTCTATCTTCCTCCATAACAAAGATTTATATGGAGAGCAATCTCGTATCGCAAGATATGAGACCTCGAACGAATTGCTTCAAGCGAGGTTAGCTATCGGGTCATCTTTAGAGGACAATGTCCTTACAAAGACCAGCTATCTTGAGCTCACGGACCTGAAGACCACGTTGAAGAACAGGTCATGTACTGACTTGATTCTACAGTCTCTGCCTTCTGCTTATACCCTGAAGGAAACCAGTGAAGTAGAAGGAAAGGGAAGGGCAAAAGTTTCGGGACTGGATGTACTAAAGGAGGGACGTTCCTATTGTTACGGGAATGAACATTGGCAGAAGGATTGCAGGGCTTGCAAAGCCAGTAGCCAGGATTCGAAGCATGTTGTGGCTTCGGCTTCGGGTGTGTTTGTAGTAGAGAATTGTATGTCCGTTAACCCTACCTCCTGGGTATTGGATACCTGATCAGGATCTCACATCTGTAATTCGTTACAGGCTCTGAGAAACCTTAGGGTTATTAGGAAAGGTGATATGACTCTCAGGGTTGCTAACGGAATGAGCATGGACGCTGAATCCGTAGGGGAATGTCATCTTGGACTGACAACTGGGCAAATATTGATTCTGCGTAACTGTTTGTATGTACCAGGTGCGACTTGTAATATCATATATGTATCCTTACTTTCTAAGGAAGGATATGATTTTACTTTTGTAAGCGATGTGGTCCACATCCACCTAAATCAAGTTCTGATTGGGTCAGGTACATTAGAAAATGGGATATACGTATTAAATCAAGCTCAGATTTTCAGTGTCCAGAACACACTTAAAAGAAAGTCTCCGGAAACAAATCAGGCTTTCTTATGGCATTGTAGACTAGGTCACATTAATGAGACTCGGTTAACAAAGTTACATAAAGAGGGATACTTGAATCCGTTCGAGTATCAGTCTTATGCCACTTGTGAATCTTTTCTCATGGGAAAGATGACAAAGACTCCGTTCACTGGACACGGAGAAAGAGCAAGCGAGCTCTTGGGACTCATACACAGTGACGTGTGTGGTCCAATGTCTACACATGCGCGAAGTGATTACTCATACTTCATTACTTTCACAGATGATTTCTCTAGGTATGGACATGTCTTCTTGATGAAGCATAAATCCGAAGCCTTTAAGAAAGTTCAGGAATACAAGAATAAAGTTGAAAATCAAATAGGCAAAAGTATAAAGACACTGAGATCTGATCGAGGTGGTGAATACTTGAATGCCGAGTTTCTAGACTACTTAAAAGGGAATGGAATTCTCTCTCAGCTTACTCCTCCATACACACCACAACACAACGGTGTATCTGAAAGGCGGAATCGAACCCTATTGGATATGGTTCGTTCCATGATGAGTAAGACTGAGTTGCCGCGATCTTTCTGTGGTTATGCACTAGAAACAACTGCATATCTTTTGAATAAGGCTCCAACCAAGACTGTGCCTACCACCCCATATCAGATGTGGAGTGGGAAGAAACCCTGTCTTAAGTATCTTAAGACATGGGGATGTCCAGCTTTTATAAAGAAGCAGCATGCGGACAAGCTCGAGGCACGCTCAGTACTGTATAAGTTTGTGGGATACCCCAAGAACACCAGGGGGTATCTTTTCGATTTCGCAGAGGAACAAAAGGTTTTTGTTTCTCGGCATGCCCACTTCTTGGAAACTGAATTTTTAGAAAGTCAGATAAGTGGGAGCGCAATAGAACTGGAAGAAATTCCAGAACCACAAGCTATTACTGAAAGCTTGGAAGAACCAGAAGTTTCAGGAGAACCGGACATTCCTGTGCCACTCCACAGGAGTAGTAGGCAGTCTCATCTGCCCGAGAGATACTATGGTTTTCTCATAGACGGGGATAGAGAGGATTGCACCATGGATTATGATGAGCCTACTAGCTTCCAGCAATCCATTCAGAGCGGTGACTCAGTAAAATAGCTGGATGCAATGCGGACCGAGATGGAGTTCATGTACACTAACAAAGTGTGGACTTTGGACTTTGCTCCAGAAGGGGTAAAACCCGTAGGCTGCAAATGGATCTTCAGAAAGAAGATTGGTGTAGATGGGCAGGTTGAAACCTATAAAGCTAGACTTGTTGCAAAGGGTTTTCGTCAAAGACCTGGTTTGGACTATGACAAAACCTTTTCTCCGGTGGCTATGCTCAAATCCATTCGGATCCTTCTTGCCATTGCTGTATTCCACGATTATGAGATCTGGCAGATGGACGTAAAGACGGCTTTCCTAAATGGAAATTTAGAAGAGTTCGTCTATATGGATCAGCCAGAGGGATTCAATCAGAGTGGGAGCAGCGGTAAAGTGTGCAAGTTGCTCAAGTCCATCTATGGACTGAAGCAGGCATCGCGGAGTTGGAACATCTGCTTTGATGATACTGTCAAAAAATTTGACTTTATCAAAAACCCAGATGAACCATGCATTTACAGTAAGATTGTAGGGAGAACTGTGGTATTCCTCATCTTGTACGTGGATGACATTCTCCTAATAGGAAATGATATTCCTATGCTACAGTCAGTCAAAGGATTCTTGTCACATAGGTTCTCCATGAAGGACCTGGGCGATGCCAACTACATTCTGGGGATCCAGATCTATCATGATAGATCTAAGAGGATGTTGGGACTTTCACAGTCCAGGTACATCGACACCATACTGAAACGATTCAGTATGGAAGATTTCAAGCGCGGTAATCTACCGGCTTGTCACGGAATCACCCTCTCCAAAGAGATATCTCCCAAGACTGATTTGGAAAGGGCTCGCATGTCATCAATACCCTACGCATCTGCGGTAGGCTCTATAATGTATGTGATGTTGTGTACCAGACCAGATGTAGCATACGCATTGAGCGTTGTAAGCCGGTATCAGTCGGACCCAGGGGAGAAACACTGGATAGCAGTAAAGAACATTCTCAAGTACCTGAGAAGGACTAAGGAGATGTTCTTGGTGTATGGCGGAAAAGACCTCCAGATCGAGACCTTTGCTGACTCCAACTTCCAGAGTAACAAGGATGACTCCAAGTCCATGTCGAGTTATGTCTTTACCCTCAATGGAGGGGCGGTTTGCTGGAAGAGCTCCAAGCAGGAAACCGTTGCTGACTCAACTATGGAAGCGGAGTACATAGCTGCTCGCGATGCCGCAAAGGAAGCTGTCTGGATGAAGAAGTTCCTCACGGAGCTTCAGGTGGTTCCGTCCATTGTTGATCCAATACCTCTGTATTGCGACAACAACGGGGTTATTGCTTTAGCGAAGGAACCCAGGTCCCATCAGAAGTCCAGGCACATTTTGAGGCGGTACAACCTGATCAGGGAGATCGTAGATAGCCGAGAGATCGAGGTGAAGAGAGTGAATTCAGAAGATAACACTGCAGATCCATTCATGAAGGCCATACCCCAGACTCAGTTCGAGCGGCTGATCGAGATGATAGGTCTTCGATATGCCAGTACATGGCCTTAGTGCAAGTGGGAGATTGTTAGTGTATATGCCCTAGAGGCCATTACTGTATCATACTAGTTTGTATATTACTTGATGGAAGCTTGGGATATTCACAGTTGTATAGACAATCTTGCTCAAAATGGTAGTATGCTACTTGGTTTGTTTCTACTTTAATGTGTGAATGTGTTTCTTTTAGCATATCGCCTATACACATAGTGGAGCCCTTAGGATCTTTGCTTGATTACCAGCGTTGTGATGGCAATAACACTAGTGGGGGCTGGGTAATCTACAAGCACATCCTTATACAGGTCCCTAATTGTAGGACTATCGAGATAGGGTATCGATACTCCGGAGTAAACTAGCGTATGCGCTTCTCATCCCAGCAGGAGAGACGGTCTGTCCCACAGCCGTCAGTACGTCGTACTTGAGATAGTATGCGGGTGCTCGTTAGGTTACGAGTACACTGGACAGGACTCGTCGGGAACTATTAGTTGGTATTATACCTATCGTCAGTTATCAGTTCCCAGATGACATGAGTAAAGCTTAGTCCGCTGACTTGACACCGTCACTTCGCCTCGAGTGTGTTCCCACTCTACTTTGATTACTACCCTACCACGGCTCAAAAGAGTCATGCAAACAGGTAGTAGTTGGGTGCAGTCCCGAAGCACTTGGAGGCAGTGACGGTTAGACAGGATTCGTCTCTCCCGGTATTGGGAGTTAATATCGCGCTGTGTCAAGGAGAGCCATTACACATAGTCGTCCCTGGCCAGGGCAAGCGAGATATACTGGTAGGTTTCCAGTGTTATCTCAGGGTGTTCTGGGCTACACTCCGACACGACTTGTACCGCTATTAGGGGACTGACGTTTACCGCCCCGTAGGCCCGCCATGCGATATTCTCATACGAACAGACCGGACTGTACGGAGACTGTCACATTCAGGCTCAGTAGGAGTTCGGATGGGTTCACCTCATCAGTCTTCTTATCGGCATCTACCTGGGGACCGTTACGTACAGCTAGTGCCGCTTGCGGTCTGTGGTTAAACCCACTGCCAGCGTAGTATCGAGTCTTTAGAGTCCCACACAGAGAGCTATTCGCCTTTGGGCAAAACAGAGTAGAGGTCGCATGGTTTTGCGACAGGGTTCGTTCACATCCGTGCACTTGTGCACGTTTGGTGTCCGGGCAATTATTACTAGCGGGCTTTGGTTTAAACCAGATCCTAGTATGCGTTTTGGGATTGGTTTTATCTCGTTTTTATTCGTTTTTCTCGAAACGCGGATGCGGGTGTGTATGCACGGTTGACAGAGACAGAGGCAGAGGATTCTCATTAGGGTTGTTGACTGTTGACTTTTTCTAAACCCTAATGAGAATAAGAAATATGATTAATAATAATATTAATTAAGTATTATTGTGTCATGGTTGGGTTGAAAGTTTGACTTTTGTTGACTTTGTTGACCGGTTGACTAGTTTGGACTTGTTGACCATCATCATTTCATGGCTATCATTCATGGCTATGACTTTTTGCTTGCTTGTTGTTCTTTACAAAATGAGTGCATGAAATGATAATGCCATTGACATGAACCATCACAAATACTTAATTATTATTATCATCATGATTATTTTTCTTTTTGAGAGCATGGTTGTAAAAAGTTATTCTCATTCTATCATTTCCATTCTCTCTCATCCAAGCTCTCCCTCTTCCTATTGCTCATGGTTCTTTTGTCTCATGAGTTGAGAAACAAGAACCATTGAGATAAAACCCTAAAAACACTTCTCTACTCACTCTAAAGTTCAAGGTCTAGCAAGCCAAGGATTTTAGTTTCCTCTCGATTGAGGAAGGAGCCAAAGGTAGAAGCTTTCGGGTGGATCCATCTTCGACACAAGGAGACGACGAGGTGAGGCCGATCCGACCACTACAAGGAGTCGAAGAGAAGGAGTTCAAGATTAGGTATAACCTTTAACATAGTAGTTAAACTCTTAGTTAGGTTGTTAGATAGTTTGTTTAGCAAAGATCCTTTTCTAGAGTCCATGTTACCTTCACCGGAAAAAAATTGTTTTTCACCATTTCTGCATCCCCGAAAGAACCGGGACGGGTAACGTGGACTTACAAACGGTATTTCCCGAATCTATATTTCCCAAAAGGTATTGTGCTATATTGCATATGAGTGTTGTGAGGAAGTAGGTCATTACCTCGTGATCTACTTAAAGGTATAGCAATGAAATATGATGTTTAATGTCAAAACTAAACTACATGGTATTTTACTGAAAAAGTACGATAAAGATTGCAATATGAAATATTTGCTATGGAACTTGTTCATGATATCTTGTTAATGATTAATAGTCAAGATGTAAGAGTTTGGAATGGTTGTGTTTAATGGAAATTGTACTTTTTAAAGTAAACCGAATCGGAAGTCGGATTAACTCCGCTTCTGTCGGGTTTTAGTTTTACAAATTTTTAGAATAGATAGAGAAGAGGGAGGTGGGACTTACGGTTTAGAGTCAAGAGAAGAGGGAGAGGAAGACGTAGGAGGCACCAGTGTGTCGTTTCGTCGCCGGAAGCTCCTAGGGTCGTCGTCGGAAGATCGCTGAAGTTTCGCCCTTCGCTAACTCTAGTTGTACACAAAATTCTAGAGAGTATTCTTGAGAGTTTGGACAGAATTGTGAGTGTGGGGCATGTGTTTAGGGGTGGTATTTATACGGTAATGCCAAGGTTTAGGGTAGATGAAAAGTTGTATTGAAAATGTAATAAAAATAGTATTAAAAATATGGTTTAATGGGGTTTTAATTGGATTTTAAAGGCTCTGGAAATGTGCAGGTGTTTTAAACTATGCAGGAGTTACCAGAATGCAAAAAGACAGAGGGTCAAAGAAGAGACTCGGCCGATCCGACTCAGCTCGGCCGGCGGCGACGGGCCGAGTCGGCTGAGTCGCCGGCCGAGTCACGGCGAGTCAGGCCGGGGCTCGCTGCCTTGGGTCGCTTGTCGGTTGGTCTACTCCCTGGGACAGTTTGTTTTATATTTGAAGTGGGGTTTTATGTGTTTAGCACGTATAGACTCGTAGACTTCTAAACATTTAAAAGAAAACAATATTAAAAATAATGTGGGGGTGGGATTTGAACTCTGGTGCTTTGGTTCAGCAGTGCAAGGTATTACCAATGAGCTACAAGCTCTTCTTGCTATTAAAAAGCAAAACAAATTTATAACTTGTGCTCAGGAAAAAGTACATATTTCTGTATTTTTTGAAAAATTGTACAGAAAGTTTAGGGTTGTTACATTCTACCCTCCTTATAAAAATTTCGTCCTCGTAATTTGTAAAAGGAAAGTATAACAGATTCAAGAAAAGTTTAGTGACTGAAGTACTGATAGTGTATGAAAAATAACAAAGTGATACAAGGGTTTTAAAAATGTGAAAGAGACTTACCAGTGTTACCTTAGTCAACTGTCTCGGCTTCTACGGCTGCTAAAGTGTAAGCCTGTCGCCGTGGCACGTTCCTCCTAGCTGGGGGCACATTTTTTCCTTGGGGAATGTTTCTCTGCCCTCGAGGCATGTCCCTCATTGCCTGTTGGAATTGGTGAGTAGGCTATGCAGGTGGTGGAGCTGGGAGTACGAGACGAGGTGTAGAAGCCTGGATAGCTGGCCGCTGCGGGTATTTGGTGGGTGTGTGAGCCGGATTGCGTCTATAAGGACAGTTTCCAATGCCGTGATTGGATGCGCCATAAACTAAGTATAGGCCTTTTGCGTGCCTACAGTCCTTCCACAAGTGTCCTTCCCTCTTGCAATAAAAGCAAAAATTGGTACTTGGCTGCTTATTAATTTCTTCCGATCTTCTTGATTCAACAGTTGGCCTTGAAGAGGCTTCTCCTGCCATCTGGTTAGCAGGGCGCTTCACTCCGGCAGATTGAGGTCCGCCCTTCTTCTTTACCACCGCCTCATATCTTCGGGCAGCTTTCAGAGCCAAATCATGGGTTGGGAAATCTCCTGTAGCTAGAGCAGCTTGGATTTCCTAGTCCAACCCTTGCTGCAATCTTCTAGCTCTGATCTCAGCAGTCGGTATGAGATGGGCCGCAAACCTGTTACGGTCTTGTGTTAGCTGTGTAGTATGTGATATAAAATCAAACACTGAGACATATCTTACCTGCTAAGCATTATAAACTCAGCATCATACTCATCTACTGATTTGGTCCATATTGAACTTTGTTGCAGATGGATGAACCGCTGTTCCATGTCGAACCTGGAAGTCTCAGGGAAGTACTTTGCGTCGAACATGTCGCGGAAAGTCTTCCATTCGATGGGTTGATCAAGACGGCTTTCTTCTGCCTTCCACCAAACCCGTGCATTGTCCGTGAACTACAGTTTCGCAACACGGACCCAAGCTATCCCTGGCACTTATGTTGTTGCCAGATCGTCTTCGATGCTCTGAGCCCATTCCTCAGCTTCCAGTGGGCTCTCTTTTCCTGAGAACTGTTTGGGATGCAAAGACCTGAATTGCTTCACCCCAGGTGCTTCTGCCTCTGGACGGTTCATTAAAAGAGCAGTCTGTTGCTGCTGTCCTTCTAGGAGGCTGCGGATCGCCTCAAGCAAAACCGTCTGCTCGTTGATCGGAGCAGTGATGGCAGGTGTGAGTGGTAGTGGTGGGGGAGTGTTGTTGAAGTTGGTGCTTGTATTGTTTGGGGAATCCATAACCTTGGAAGAAAATTAGGGTTAGGATAGATTCAAGGAATAAGGTTCAAGGAATGTGAATTGTAAAGAATGTTTTCATTTGCTGGTTCTTGTGTTATATTGCTTAGGTTGTCCATGCAGAACTGAACTGCATGGTAGGGTTCCATATAACTCTGACCTGCATGGGCCACCAACAAAACCTGTCACACCCCGCTTTCCGGAATACGGTGAAGGGGACGCGGCCAGGCCCGCTACGTATTAACTCTGAAGTAAATACGTTAAGCGTATTTAAGCAATATAAGTAAAATGCTCAAGAGACAAAAGATATAATTGAACATCAACTTTATTTATTAACATTCTTTCTGTACAATGCATGAGAAAGTAAATACATCTGAATGAAAGCAATGCCTAAACAGTGGCATAACAGAAATGGAAAGTACTGAATTGAAAAGTGTACAAGTGTCACTATAGATCGGGATCTTCAATAAACTGGTCCAAATCTTCATTGCTAAGCTCGATCTCTGGAAAGTCCGAATCACCTGACGACATTCAAAGAAGAAAGAGAAGGAATGTTGTCAGCGAACAATCGCTCGGTAAGTCCCAAAGATAATGGAGAAGAAGAATGGACAGAGAGAGAGTGTGTATTATTATTAATCTTGATTATATGGTTAACGTTCTTGTTTGTAGCTTGGTACAGAAGAGGCCAGTGTATACGAGAGGAGTCTCTATATGCCAAAGACTAAAGGCAAATGGAATACAAGGCTCCGTCAATAATACCACGGAACAAGGGCATGGATGTAATTACGTCTTAAGTGACCTCCTCGTACCACCTTTAACATATTCTATACCAGTCTACCCCTTTATAAACCCCGCGATGTCTTGTTTGTATTGTTGTATTGTTTGAATTGTATATTGTATGTAGATGGATGACTTGTGTTGTAAATGGAAGACTTGCCGAAACCATGATATCGTATAAATGGAAATGAATGTACTGGATAATCATGTAGATGGATGTATATCCATGGTTCGGTTCAGTCAAGTTGTATAGATTGAATATGTGTATTCATGAATTCATATTGAATTGTAGTTTGCACTTAAATCATATTCAAGTCAGATTATTTATAAAGAGACTCAGTCTGAGTCAGACAATTAGAAAAGAAATTGAAGTCCTGAATTAGGTTTTGATGTTATCAGTAACCGCTGCACATGGGCGGCAGGATTTGTGTCTTTTTCAAAAACGATTGCCGTGTTGATAACACCGTTTGTTAAGTTGTCTACCTTAAATAGGCAAGCACCCATATCTCCGGCTCCCTGAGGCTCAAGAGACTGGTCCCGCTTAAACCTATGTTTACTAAAGTCCTTATGGTAATTTATAGAACTTGAGGGGGTTATATGTAAAAATACTTTTTGTATAATTTTCAAAATACACCTCAAGTATTTTATTATCGTCTTTAAAGTTTTCATTGATGTATATTTTATCATTGTGACATATCTAGTGAATAAAACCTATTTTCATAATATACGGTATTGATTTGTAATATTGGAATTGTATGGTATTTTCTTGTAAAATGATTCTTTTGACTTAGAAAAGTTGGAATATTGATATTATAACAGAAATAGATATTTTGATAATACATATATATTTATATATTTATAAAAATAATTTTTAATTTATTATTTTCTAGAAATCTCATTTTCTTAAGATATTTGTATTTTAAATCTTTCGAGACCGAATACTCCTTGCGGAGTTCTGCATCTCGCACTACTAAGCCCGAAGATGTGCGATAATCCGCACCATCCTGAATGGGTTCCCCAAATGGATTGTAGCGGCGCTTTTCAAAGACTTGTGTAAAATACGTAATCTTGTAAAAATGGTTTTTATAAGTAAAAGGTAGTTTTGTGTAAAACGGTATTTCCCGAATCTATATTTCCCAAAAGGTATTGTGCTATGTTGCATATTAGTGTTGTGAGGAGCTAAGTCATTATCTCATGATCTACTTAAAGGTATAGCAATGAAATATGATGTTTAATGTCAAAACTAAACTACATGATATTTTACTGAAAAAGTACGATAAAGATTGCAATATGAAATATTTTGCTATGGAACTTGTTCATGATATCTTGTTAATGATTAATAGTCAAGATGTAAGAGTTTGGAATGGTTGTGTTTAATGAAAATTGTACTTTTTAAAGAAAACCGAATCGGAAGTCGGATTAACTCCGCTTCCGTCGGGTTTTAGTTTTACAAATTTTTAGAATAGAATAGAGAAGAGGGAGGTGGGAATTATGGGTTTAGAGTTAAGAGAAGAGGGAGAGGAAGACATAGGAGGCGCCGGTGCGTCGTTTCGTCGCCAGAAGCTCCTAGGGTCGTCGTCGGAAGATCGCCGGATTTTTGCCCTTCGCTAACTCCACTTGTACACAAAATTCTAGAGAGTATTCTTGAGAGTTTGGACAGAATTGTGAGTAAGGGGGTGTGTTTACGGGTGGTATTTATAGGGTAATGCTAGGGTTTAGGGTAGATGAAAAGTTGTTTTGAAAATGTAATAAAAATAGTATTAAAATTTTGATTTAATGGGGTTTTAATTGGATTTTAAAGGCTCTGGAAATGTGCAGGTGTTTTAAACTATGCAGGAGTTACCAGAATGCAAAAAGACAGAGGGTTAAAGAAGAGACTCAGCCGATCCGACTCAGCTCGGCCGGTGGCGGCGGGCCGAGTCGGCCGAGTCGCCGGCTGAGTCACGGCGAGTCAGGCCGGGGCTCGCTGCCGTGGGTCGCTCGTCGGTTGGTCTACTCCTTGGGACAGTTTGTTTTATATGTGAAGTGGGGTTTTATGTGTTTAGCACGTGTAGACTCCTGGACTTCTAAAAATTTATTAGAAAACAATATTAAAAATAATGTGGGGGATGGGATTTGAACTCTGGTGTTTTAGTTCAGCAATGCAAGGTATTACCAATGAGCTACAAGCACTTCTTGCTATTAAAAAGCAAAACAAATTTATAACTTGTACTCAGGCAAAAGTATATATTTCTGTATTTTTTGAAAAATTATACAGAAAGTTTAGGGTTGTTACAGCATGGTTCGTGTGGCCAAGCTCCAGCTCACCGACAATGCAAGAGTTTGGTGGAAGGCCGAGGAATGCCGTCTCACACAACCAATAGAGTGGAAGACGTTTCGCGATCTGTTCGATGCAAAGTTTTTCCCTGAGACTGCTCATTTTGAGATGGAACAACAGTTCATTCACATACAACAAAGCTCTATATAGGCAAAATCAATGGATGAATATGATGCCGAATTCATCATGCTTAGTAGGTAAATAATTCGTATCAAATTCTGTTCCGTAAAACACATCACTATCCCGACATCAAATCTTATCAGGTTCACGGCACACTTGATCCTGATCGATGAGATTTAGGCTAGACGATTCCAACAAGGCTTATACCCAGAGATTCAGGCGGCTTTAGCCATAGGCGACTATCAAACTCATGAACTCACACTGAAGGCAGCACGTCGTTATGAAACTGTGGTAAAGAAGAAGGGTAAGCCTCAAGCAGCCGTAATCAAACGCCCTGCTACCCAGATGACAGGAGGAGTCTTTTCTACGCCAACTTTTGCACCCAAGAGGCCAGGAGGATCGTTTAACTGGTCCAGTCCAGATTTCTATTTCTACTGCAAGAGAACTAGACACTTGTCGAAGGACTGCAGGTGTGCTAATGATCTGTGTTGGATTTGTGGCGCATCTACTCACGCTATAGGAGCATGCCCATATCGTATTAACATAACACCAGCACCCAGACCCGCAATTACAGCTCCGCAGAGGCCAACCATTCAGGCACCTGCACCCCGCATAGTGCTTCCTGCACCAGCTCCACGTGGACCGCCTGCATAGCCTCAGCATCAATTCCATCAGGCATAGAGAAACGTGCTTCAAGGGCAGAGGAATGTGCCTCCAGCAAGGAGGAATATACCGAAAAGCTGGCTTTTATAATGACGGTCGAGGAGGCCGAAGCCATATGACAAGTCATCACCAGTAAATTCTCCCATCCTTTCAACCTTTCAATTCTTGTGTATCATTATACTTCCCTATATCTAAACACGACCTCACACAACTTAGGTACTATACTGGTAGCCACCCATCCTGCACTCGCACTTTTCGACACTCGAGCTTCATACTGCTTCATGTCATAATGATTTGTGAGAAAGCACGCGATTCCAGTGAAGCCACTCATTTCAAGATGGAATGTCAGTTCCGAGAATAGAGTCTTGAAGGCAATTTTGGGATATGATCAATGCCCAGTTGTAGTTTGCGGTCGAGAATTCTCCGCAAATTTCAAAGTACTGGACATACCAAATTTTGATATTGTGTCGGGAATAGATTAGCTGGGAGTATTTTATGTTACCGATGATTGTCGTCAAAGGAGGATAGTATTTGAGATATCAGATCACCCGGTCTTCTATTTCAAAAGTGGAGATAGAACCTTGGAGCTAGAAAGCTACCGTGCTAAACCGAAGAATGCAAAAGTGTTTCCTCTACCAGTTGAAGAAGAAAACCTGAGGTAGTTTGAGAGTTCGAGAATGTGTTCCCTGATAACATATCAGGTTTGCCTCCCGATCGAGCTCTTGAATTTAGTATTGATTTACAACCTGGTGCACAAGCTGTAATCAAAGCTCCATACCGGTTAAGTCCGGAGGGATTGAAGGAAGTCCGTACTCACTTGGATGAACTTCTGAAGAAAGGTTGGATCCATCCCAATACTTCAAATTGGGGATCTCCGGTGTTACTAGTGAAGAAAAAGGAAGGTTCCTACCGGATGTGTGTGGATTATCGAGCTTTGAACGAAGTGACAATTAAGAACAAGTATCCACTACCGCGCATCGATGATCTTTTCGGTCGGTTAAGTGGATCTTTTGTCTTTTCAAAGCTAGATCTTCGTTCGGGTTACCACCAGGTGAAAGTCAAAGAGTCCGACATTCCGAAGACGACATTTAGTACTCGTTATGGCCATTATGAATATCTCGTAATGCTATTTGGAGTGACAATGCACCTGCCATCTTTATGAACCTGATGAACCAAGTTTTCTGAGAGTACTTAGACAGATTTGTTGTTATCTTCATCGACGATATGCTGGTGTATTCAAAGAATCGGAAAGAACACGCCGAACACTTACGGATTGTCCTGGAGACATTACGACAACATCAGCTCTACGCCAAGTACAGCAAGTGTGAATTTTGGCTAGATCAAGTCGGATTTCTCGGACATATCATTTCAGGTGAAGGAATCTCTGTGGATCCAACTAAGGTGTCAGCTGTCAGCGAGTGGCCGACACCAAAAAAGGTGAAAGATATAAGAAATTTCTTGGGTTTAGCAGGATACTACAGACGATTCATTGAAGAATTCTCAAAGATCACAGCACCCCTGACCAAGCTCACACGTAAAGACGAAGCATCCGTGTGGTCAGAAGCATGTGAAAAGGAATTTGTAGAACTCAAGTTGAGGTTAACCTCTGAACCTATTCTTGTAATACTGGATCAATCTAGCGGATTCGATGTGCATTGTGATGCGTCCGGTAAAGAATTAGGATGTGTTCTACATCGGCATGGAAAAGTTATGGCTTTTGCATCAAGACAGTTAAAAGTTCATGAGCGCAACTATCCAACACATGATCTGGAATTGGCAACCGTCATTTTCGCCGTCAAGATTTGGCATCACAACTTAATGGGAGAGCGAGTGGATATATACACTGACCACAAAAGTCCGAAGTATGTATTTACTCAGAAGGAACTCAACATGCGGTAGAGAAGATGGTTAGAACTCATGGCGGATTTCGACATCAACCAACAGTATCATCCTGGAAAGGTGAACGTAGTTCCCGATGCCCATAGTCGCCAGCCATTAGCAATGAACCTCACCGCTCAGTGGAGACTACAACAAGAACTACATGGATTGGAGATTGAAGTAGTTGTACTAAGTAACGCTTCATC
The DNA here is from genome assembly GCA_030015575.1 of Agapanthus africanus. NCBI lineage: Eukaryota > Viridiplantae > Streptophyta > Magnoliopsida > Asparagales > Amaryllidaceae > Agapanthus > Agapanthus africanus. The sequence goes on along the minus strand of CM057340.1, from coordinate 81,808,650 downwards.
TTTGACGAACTTATAAATCCAGTCCGCTCTTGTCAATCAGATCAAGGTAGCTCAAGCAAATGATCCCAAGCTACAAAATATCTGAGAACAAGTAGAGAGTGGACTACGAACCGACTTCATCATCCATGAAGATGGATCCTTGCGATATGGAAGCCGTTTATGTGTACCAGTCGGCTCTATTCTAGAAGAGTTGATGAAAGAAGCTCACAACTCTCCGTATTCGGTACACTTCGGTGGTACAAAAATATACAAGGATCTACGGCAACATTACTGGTGGCATGGAATGAAGCGAGAAGTAGCAAGGAGTGTAGCAAAGTGTCTAGTATGTCAGCAAGTGAAGGCTGAACATCACAGAATTGCTGGTTTATGTTAGCCATTACCAATCACAAAATGGAAATGGTAACACATTACCATGGACTTCGTAACTGCTCTCCCTCGCAGTACGAAGGGTAACGACACAATTTTGGTTATTGTGGATCGACTCACCAAGTCAGCTCACTTTATTCCATTCAGAGTTGGCCAGTCAACTTAGACATTGGAAAGGAAGTACATGGATGTGAGTAAAAATCTAAAGTAAGATTTATACCTTCAAGATGTACCATATTTGATGCCCATAAAATCATACAGGAGATCATAAGATTACATGGAGTACCTGTTTGCATCGTATCCGATCGTGATACAAGATTCCGATCACAGTTTTGGCAGAGTCTGCAAGCTAGCCTGGGGACGAATCTGAATTTCAGCATGGCGTATCATCCATAAATGGATGGACAGTCCAAGCGAATAATTCAGATATTAGAAGATATGCTGAGAGCTTGTATGTTAGACTTCGGAGGTTCATGGGAAGAACACCTACATCTAGTGGAGTTTTCATATAACAATAGCTACCAGGCAAGCATTGGGATGTCACCTTTTGCAGCACTCTAAGTATGGAAGTGGCATTCCCCGTTGAGTTGGGACAACGTTGGAGATCGTGAACTTCTTGGACCAGAGATGATTATGGCAACTGTAGATGTGGTCCGCACGATCAGGAAAAGGATGCGCATAGCCCAAGACCGACAGAAACATTGGGCAGATGCAAAACGTCGACACTTGGAGTTTCAACCCAGAGAGCATATATTCTTGAAGATCTCTCTAAACAAAGAAGTGATACGTTTTGGCAAAGGGGTAAACCAAGTCCAAGGTGTAGGGTGTTTTTCGTCACCCCATTGAGATGGGAATACGCGCACGCGTCTCAGGTATACTACAGATTCCCCCTGCCTAGGGTAGGCAAGGGTTTAATGATTGTGGGGATCCGAATCTTCGGCAGCCACGGACTAAGCTGCCGTTAATTACCCCTCGCCTTTGGGGCGAGGGAACCTCCGATTAACGGGTTAAACTGGTCATACGAACTCAATGTGCAGTGTACATGTGTTTTGTTTTGAAAGGGGTTTTTGGATATATCGGGAGCCACGCAGAGTTTTTACGGGGTCCCGCTACCCGGATAGCGGGCTGGGGGTCAAGGGAGCTAACAGCCTCCTTGCGGGGTTCGGGGCAGCGCCCCGGCCCAAAAAATTTTTTGAGGGGGAGAGTGTTGCGGAGTATGTGTATGTGTACATATGTATACATATGTATATATATACATGTATATATAAACAAAGGGGGGAAAAGACATCCAAAGGATGCATGGGGCAACACCTCGGGCGCTGTGCGCCTAGGTACTATGCGCTCAGGCGCAAGCGCGCCACGTATCGACACATGGGCGCTCTGCGCTTGAGCGCAAGCGCGCCACGTGTCGGCACGGGGGCGACTTGCGCTCGAGCGCTCGTGCTGGAGCGCAAGCGCGCCACGTGTAGGCACGCGGGCGCTCTGCGCTTGAGCGCCGGCGAGAATAAGAGGCTTTTAGCCTAAACAAAATTTCTCGGAAGAGAAATCAGAGAGGAGTTGGACTCCTAAGTGTTTTTCTTTGGGTTTAGTGAAAGGGGTTCTTCTTCCTCCTCCTCTGTTGGCTGGATCTTGAAGATCAAAAGATGTGAAATCTCAAAATCTCTCCTTTTTGGGATCTAAAGACATATCCAAGTTCCCCTTTGTGGGTTTGGTGGTGAAAAACTAATTTGTTTTTGAAAAGGAAGAGTAAAACTCTTGATTAATTCAGAAGAAGGAAGAAGGTTTGAGACCTTCAGAAAAGGGGAAGAAATACAAACCCTAGATTTTTTCTTTGAGAGAATGAAAAGTTGTCTCCTATTTTTATTCATCATGTTGCCTTATATAAGCTTACATATTTACATATAGCCCCTTGGGCTTTGCAAAATGGCATTTTGCCCATCCCATGGCTCATGTGCCATTTCTTTTTTGCACATAAGCCATGGGCTTACAAAATATTGTCTTTATGCCCATTTTGCATACATTCATGTATAAAAAATTACATAAAAATTATTTATTACATGATCTGCATTTTGGCATGGAGGAGGCTGGCCGCGGGCTCGACTTGGGCATGGGCCCGCTTGACCTGGGCTTGGGCCCACCTGGCTTGGGGTTGACCTTGACTTTGACTCGGTCAACGGGGGTGTAAATTTTTACCCCAACATGTATTCTTGAAGATCTCTCTAAACAAAGGAGTGATACGTTTTGGCAAAGGGGTAAATCAAGTCCAAGGTACATAGGACCGTTCGACATACTCGAACGATTTGGAGAAGTGGCATACCGTTTAGCACTACCACCCTCATTGGAAGGAATGCACAACATATTCTACATATCCCAGCCGCGACGATATGTGAGCGACCCCAGCCATATACTTGATCATTCAGAGCTCACAGTACAAACCGACCTAACCCGCGAGTAATAACCTTGAGATCCTAGACCATAAGGTGAAGACACTACGGAACAAGGAGGTGAACTTGGTCTGGATAATGTGGAGAAAAGATTCGCCAGGAGAATCAACTTGGGAAAGAGAAGAAGATATGCATACACGATACCCTTACCTCTTTGAAAATTAGTCTCTATGTAGATGTAAATTTCAAGGAAGAAATTTTATAAGGAGAGTAGAATGTAACGACTCTGAAATTCTTGTACAAAAATTTCTTATTATTGTACAGAAAAGAGTATTACGGCCTGTATAAGAGTTACAGGTTAGGTTTGTTTAATAAAAGAAAGAAGCAATTTGTACCTCACTGGTAAAATCTCTACATTGCCATGACATAGCCTTTATATTTGAATCCCATCAGACCCAATTATTTTTAGATTTTTCTTTTTTAAATTTTTCAGCAGCCCAAGAGTTGCAAATGCAATTCATGGAGAAATGAAAAGTTTCAGAAAAATCAAACATGTGCAAAGAGGAGTAAACACCCAATTTGACACGTGGCACAAATCTCGAGACAAATCTTCAATATCCGACCGCACGTTTCTCCCTTTGGGCCGGCGCCGACGGTTAGATTACCCCCAATCGCCTCCGTACTTTGCACACTAGTCCCTTCGACTCCCCTCAACTCTCCTGTACTGTTTGACTTCCCTACAATTAAACAATGACCCTTCAATTCATCATTTAACACCATTTTAAATCTTTTAATCCAAATTTTTATTCCCAAACCCTAATTCTTCATTAAAAATACCACCCATGCCCTATCTCCTCTCTATTCTGAAAATTTCTAGCAAAATTATCGCAAAAATTCCTAAGTGCAAGTGGAATCAAGTGGAGTTAGCAACCAAGCTCTTTCCATCGAAGATCGAAGTCGTTTTCGGAGCTTCCGCGACGCCACGGAAACCCCCTCTTTTTTTAACCTCTTCCCAACGCTACACAACGAGTAAGTCCCTCTTCTCTCTTTTCTTTCATCTCAAACCATCTTATAAAAAAACATGTCGGTAAAGTGGAGTTAACTCCGACGCATGTTATTTTAACCTTTGTACTCCCCTTTTAAGCAAAAATATGTCAAACAAACTTTCTCACACTACTTGTAACCTTTTTTACAATCATTTAGTTTTGAATTTAACCAAAATTTTCATATGAAACAATCATATAACGAATTTTTCATTAAAATATTATGAACTTTAGTATAACTCTTACTTCGATAATTGTTAAAAATACCTTTAGGAAAACTTCACGGGGTAACGACCTATCCCAAATGCACGCTATAGTTTCATAGCATGGTACTCTAAATATATAGCTAATTTAAAAAATAAGTTTTACATTAAAATACCACACTTTTTCAAAACAGGTTTCTTTTAATCGGTATTTTTGTAATTCTTGGCAATTACACCTCTACAACCCTCGTTAAGATACCCGCTAATAGATGGTATGGATTATCGCACATCCTTGGGACAGTAGAGCGAGATACAGAACTCCTCATGAAGTATTCGATCTCAAAAGGAAATAAAGATATGGTTTTTAAAAAATATGACTTTTCTAAATAAAAACGAAATTTTGGAAAATTATATAAAGCTATGAACTTATATTTTTAACCAAGACATATTATGAAACTATATTTTTAAAATGAAAGATTAGAATTTTAAATAAATACCAACAAGTTTCCAAAAGAGATAGTTTTCATAAAAATACCATAAACTTTTAAAAACTAGCTTTTATCACTAAAACACCATCTAAATTAAAATACATGTTCATGAAAACCCTAAATATTATAAATCACCCTCGAGATTTAATTCTAAACTATGTTAAATTATTTTTCATAAAACCTCATCGAGATATACAAAACAATATTTTAAGGACTATAAAATTAATATAGGCTTAAGCGGTACCATTTCTCTTGAGCCTCGGGAAGCCAGAGAAAGTGAGTGCTTGTCTATTCAGGCTAAACAACTTAACAGAGTTATCAAATGGAAATTGTCTTGGAAAAAGACATAAATCCTGCCGTCCATTTGCAACAGTTGCCGATTACTCCCGAACCCAAGAATTTCAAGAGCTAAATCCATTCACAAGTTTCTGACTTCAACCTGAATCCAAACTCAAAGCAGAATCCAAAATCAAACACGAACTTGAATATTTGATCATGAACCTGAACTCTCGACTTCAAATATCAAACTCAAACTTGTATACTTGACAAGACTTGACCGAACCATGGTTATAACTTGACATGAATACCTGAACACATGATTACATCTTGAATATGAACCTGAACATTTTATATCCATGGATTCGGCCAAGACCTGTAATCTTAATCTATACAATACAATACGCAGGGATAAAGGGGTAGATTGGTACGGAATGAATATCATGGTACGAGAGGTCACTTAAAGACACCTACATAAATTCATGTGCCGTTGTCCCGTGGGTTATGACGGGGCCTTGTACTACATGTTACCATAGTCTACGAGGTAAGATGGTCTCCTCTCGTATACATGAATACCTTCTGTATCAAACTATAAACAACCATGTTAGAATAACTATCCTATACTTGTGAATGATCATATACAATTTTACCTGTTCTCTGTTCATTTGGTTTCTATTCACATTATATACTATCTTCTCTTACTTCTTTTGGGACTTACCGAGCGCTGATTCGCTGACGACATTACTTTTTTTCTTTCTTTGGAATGTTCGTCAGGAGGACCGGACTCTGAGGAGATAAAGCCGAATCCGGAGGACTTGGACCAGTTTGTTGCTCAGCCAGACTACTAGCTCGTTTCAGCTTGCACTTACTTTTAGTATGCCATTGTTTAGGCATTTGCTTTTATTATTGTATCTTTTATTTTCAGTCGGTTGTATGTAAAGTTGAATATAAATAAAATTGTTGTTTTATCTTATTACTCTTGTCATTCTTATTTATTGTTATGTTGCTTAATTTTGCTTAACGTATTTTCTTAGTAATACGTTGCGAGTTTGCCATGTCACCGTTTCCGTCTACTGGGAAGCGGACGTGACATACAAGTATATGCCATAAAAACATTCACCTGTATCGTATCAAAACACATACACCCGTATCGTATCAAAATACATACACCCGTATTCGTATTAAGATACGAATACCCGTATTTGTATTAAAATACGAATACCCATATTTATATCAAGACACAAATATCCGTATTTATAAAAATACATGTATTCGTATAAATAATGTATTCGTGTTAAAATACAAATACCGTAAAAGAGAGATAATAAAAAAGAGATATAATACTAGCTCGCATTTCATCCAAATATGCTAATCTGGCTATCTTTCAAACCGGCTAGTATTAACAAAATGTCTGATTAAAAGTACGTGTACAAAAACACGTATTTAATCAAACCTAAATTCGTATCAAAATATATACACTACATCGTTTCGCCTGATCTGGGAAACCTTCTGTATGGGGCTTTAAAGATTCAACAATACATTTGCAGTGGGTTTAACCATAAGCACGTCGGCGGCACTAGTTGTACATAATAGCTGCCCAGGTATTGAATGAAAGGAAGGTCGACAAACAAACTCGTCTGTATCCCGACTAAGCCTGAAAGTGACAATCTCCGTACAGTCCGGTCTCTTCGTCTGAAAGTGTCGCAAACCGGGTCTAGTGGGGTGGAAAACGTCAGACCCCTAATAACTCGATAAGTCGTGTCAATATGGCTCAAAACCATCCTGAGAAATACTGATCTCACAATTAGTAAATATCAACTGTCTTGGCCAAAGTCTTATGGTGATAATCAATCGAGCACTGCGCGATATCGACTCCCTATACCGGGAGCGACGAATCCCTTCTATCGCTCACTACCCCTAAGTGTTTCGGAACTGTACCCAGCTAAAAACTATTTGAACGACTCTTTAAAGCTGTAGTAGGATAGTAATCTAAGTACCGTGGGAACACACTCGGGACGAATGACGATACCTGGTCTAAAGACTAACCTGTACCTATATCACCAGCGAACTACTATCTGATGATAGGTATATTATCATCTAGAAGTTCTCGGCAAGTCTGTCCAGTGTAACTCATAACCTAATGAGCACTTGTATACAATCTTTGGTGTTGGACACCAATTGCTGTGGGAAAGGCCACCTTCCCACATGGGAATAAGAAACGTATACACTAGTCTACTCTGGAGTATCGATGCCCTATCTCGAAACTCCAACGACTAGGGAAAATTTAAGAATGTACATGTAGACAACCCAGACCCCATGCGTATGATTGCTATCACAACTCTAATAGTCAAGCAAAGATCGTATAGGCTTTACCAACATGTATTCGAGACACGTAATATATAAATAGAACATATACATATGTTGAGGTAAAGACAAACCCGATAGCAAAATGTTCCCTCATAAAATGAGGCGGCACTTCAATTGAAAGACACATGAATGCCGACGTGCAAAGCACGTGCACATTTGTCTCTGGTAGGATTAAATCCTAAGGCAGCGCCTTACGTGAAACACACGTGAGCGCCAGCGCGAGTCTTTAGTAGGATTAAATTCTACACCAGCACCTCACGTGAAAGGCACGTGAGCACCGGCATGCATAGCGCATGAGTGTCAGCGTCCAAATTAAAGCGGGTTTTCTTGGATAGAATTAAATTCTACATGGAAAATATTTCCATAAATATTCCCTTTTAAATGGATCCGTTGAATCAAAAATCCAATGTTGATTAAAAATCATCAAAAGAAAGAATTAAATTTTATATGGGAAAATATTTTCCTAATCTTTCTAAATAAGAAAAATATACTTTGTTAAACAGAAAACCTTTGGATTAAAAATCCAATGATGATTAAAAATCATCGTTTGAATTAAAGATAGAATTAAATTCTATACACGAGAAAATATTTCCTTAATCTTTTTAAAAACAAGAAAATATATTCTGTTAAACAGAAAATCACTAAATCAATGATCCAACGGTGGATAAAATTCCCCGAATAATTTTTGAGACCAATTAAATCAATCGGTATCTCTCAATGAGAGATTTTCTCAAAACGGATCAACAGTTTGCAGTCCCTATATAAAGGACTTGAGACTTCAAGTCTGAAGGAGAGAGATAGAAAAGGAGAGATATATAGAAAGACCCCCAATAAGCTTTAGCAGCTACAACCGAGAATTCAATTCACTTTCTGAATAAAATTCCTTACTCCTCTTAAACCCCTAGGTAAAGGAAATAGAGATTAAAAAAAATCTGTTTTGCCTAACATATAAAATTCAAGGGTTTAACCCTCTAAAAGAACTTAGTTCTTCCTTTGTATCTGAGATCCGCAAGGCAAATCTCCCATAAGTTGAGAATTTAATTCTCATCGGGATGATTCTTTTCTTCAGACTCAAAATCTAGGGGAAAAATTAGGTATGAGAAAAGAAATAAAAAAGAAGAGAAGAGATAAAAGTTAGATCCCAGGAATTTAATTCCTCCGAAAACAGAGTTTAATCCTCTAAAAGAAGTTAGTTCTTATAAAAAAAGAAGAACAGAAGAACTTAGTTCTCAAAAAAGAAAATCTGATCACTAGATCCTCAAAACAATGATCTTGGTGATCATTGATGGTCAAAATGTCATTAATAAAAGTTTAACTTCTTTTCAAAATATATACAGAGAGTAAATCTTTAAATGGCTCAGCGTATCACGTGTTTCACACGTGAGCGCCTCACGTGAAACATACGTGAGCGCCAGATTGCAAAAAAGATTAGTGCTTAGCACTATTGCAGCGCCGCACGTGATAGCATATGAGCGTTAAGAAACTCTGTGCCTCACGTGAAACACACGTGAAAGTTAAGACACTTAACGCCTTACGTAAAACACACGTGAGCACTGAACAAAAGTTCTTAGTGTTAGGAATATGTATGCCCTAGAGGCCATTATTGTATGATATAATGGATACTTGGACATATATATAGAGGACTTTCTTTCTCGATATGATAGTATACTATCTGGTTACTCTTTATCTTAACATGTAGACTGGTATTCTTAAACTGTCTATCTCTTATATGTTGATAGAGCCCTTAGGGTGTTTGCTTGACTACCAGGACTATGATGCGGATCATACTACTGGGACCTGGGTAGTCCACAGGCACATCCTTCAATTGTTCCTAGTCGAGGGTACATTGAGACAGGGCATCGATATTACCATAGTAGACTAGTGTGTATGTTTCTTGACCCTGTATAGGGGCGATGCTTGATCCCATAACCATTGGTGTTTGACATCAAAGATTATACACAGGTGCTCATTGGAGAATGGGTATACCGAACAAGACTCGTCGAGGACTCATAGTTGGTAGTATACCTATCGTCAGATAGCATTCCTCTGGTATCACTGGTACAGGTTGGTCTGTAAACCCAAGATCGTCATAGAGTATTATGTGGCTCCCACTGTGCTTTGATTTCCTCTCTACCACGGCTCAAAGGAGGCATGCAAATAGGTGGATTTTGGGTACAATCTCGAGTCACATGGAAGCAATGAGCGATATGAAGGGTTTCGTCTCTTCCGGTATTGGAGGTTGATGTTGCGCTATGCTCGATTGGCTATAACTGGAAGTCCCTGGCCAGGGATATTGCTGAGATTTACTGATAAGAGTTATTAGTAGTTTCTCGAACCGTTATAGGCTAGATATCGGCATGACTTATCACGTTACTGGGGTCTGACGATTCCACCCTTAGACATGATATGCGACATATCAGATGAAGAAACCAGACTGTATGGTAAGTATCACTGATAGGCTTCATGGTGAGTTTGAACAAGCTTGCTTGTTGATCTTCATATCGCTCAATACCTGGGTAGCCGTTATGTCCAGCTAGTACCACTGACGGCTTGTGGGTGACTGATGCGATCATCACTTACTGCTGGCGTATTGACGAGTCTTTAGAGTCCCATACAAAAGTTTCCTGGTTCAAGCGAAACGAAGTAGGGTACATATGTGATATGTGCGGGGGCCTGATTAAATACGTGTATGTGATACCGTATTGTAATCTGGCAGTTATTTGTTATCGGTCAGGTTACATGTGATACAACCGGATTATCGAATCAAGTGTTGATTTGATAATGTGATATACAGATAAATGATATTAGTCTGTTATATGTAATATAACCGGATTATTAAATCAAGTGTTGATTTAATAATTTGATATATATTATATTTGATATAATTGTATCTTAACTAATATTATTGCTCACTAATTATTTGCTTAACTTAATATATATATATATATATATATATATATATATATTTGATATATGTATGTGTGTGTGTGTGTGTGTGTGTGTATATTTGATATATGTATATATATATATATATATATATATATATGTAGCATGGTTGCATTTTCTATTTTTTTGAAAAATAGAAATGAGGTGGAAAATGAGAGCATAGTTTCAAGTATGGCATTTATATTTGTTTATTTGTCTTGACTTACTATTCAAGCATGGTTGCAATTTATAATTGCAATTTTATTCCATGCTTGAATAAGTAAGGTCAAGGGTGTGCCATTCTCAAGACTTAGTTTTTTCTTGAGTTCATTTTCTTCACATGAGCTCACACTCTCTTGCTCTCATCTTCTTCTTCCTCCTCTTCATGATTCAAAACTTCAACCCCTCACATGTGATGTGAATCATGGAGTTTTGAATACATTAGTGAGCAAACCAACACCCCTACTTCACCATCCTACACTCGATTAGCAATCAAGTGTAGTGTGTTTCATATACTAAAGAGTTTAGTGTAGAGGTAGCTTGAGCTAAAGAGACTTCGGGTAGATCGTCTTTGGCGCGAAGATCACAGAGGATGCTCGTTCAACTCGAAGTGGAGTCGCGTGGACTACAACCCGGATCCTAAGAAGAGAAGGACTCAATCTATGAGGGTACAACCTCCTTTCATTCTCTTTAGTTTTCATATCATCATAGTTTTAAACCCTAATCTTCTAATTTGATCCTTAGTTAGTTTAGCTTAGCACCTAGAAAAATTTAAATATGGAATGTTTGATACCACTAGATCCTCATGGTGGTGCTAGGGTAGACTTTCATGGTATCAGAGCCAAGCTAGAAAATTTGGGTAGGTCTTTACGGCGTTAAAATGCTCGATCGGTTTTCGAAAAACACAATTTTTATACCTTTTGTCGATTTTTTCAAAAGTTGGAATTTTCGTAATTAAAAATATCCAAAAAATCGTGTAGGGTTTTCTATGGAGCCCCAAAAAATTCGATCCGCTAACTCCTTTAAACGACTGCGGAACCACGGCCCAAACCCCTGTTTGGCCGCGGTTCTGCCGCACATTTGTGAAATCTTGGGTTTAACTTTTCTATGCTGCTCCATATTAGCATTTAGCACTTTCTGGGTATTTTTGATGATTCTCAAGTTGTTGAGGTCTCTGGATTTTGTGGTATTTTGACAAACCGATTGAAATGTTTAACGTTGTATAGACTTTTGATGATATGTGATACAATTTTTAGTATTCAAATAATTAGTTTTGTGAAAATTAATTAGTATATTATAAATTTAGTGTATTAGTCTCGGTTAATCGGTTGCCACAGAATTTTGATTTGGATCAAAACTCCATCGCAATCGCGTATTGTACACGAACGCTCACCGGGTAACTCTAGTAGACAGCCCCGACCCATAGCCCCGACCAAGTGACTGTAGGAGAACCCCATTGCCAAAAGCACACACTCAGGTGCTTGCGGCAACGGTGTTCCGCCTTAGTGCACTTCGTCGACGGCATTGGGGGTGCGGCTATCCGCTAAAGTTTCCGACGAGTATTCGATAATGTAGTCGGGAATCCTGTTGAATTACCCGACTAAAGTAATTGAAAAGTGTTTTCAATTTGAGACTAAAATACAAGGGTTATAGGTTAGGCATGAAATCCGGAATATGAGATATTCTGGGTTTATGATGTCTAAGGATATACGGATTCTAATTATTATAGTTTTCCTTTTCTTTTCTGCGACCGTAAGTGTAATATGTGGGGTATCCCAAATCTCGTTGCTATATGTCAACGAAATTCGGGATACACGTATTTACTTACGTTGATGACATGCGATGTTATGTGTTGCTGGTGATATGATTTCTTGGATCGTCGTTAATGAATAGCCAGGGGTTTTATGTGAGATGAGAGTTTTTATTTTCATTCATGTAAAATCTGTATGTAATATTCTTTTATTGGGACACTTCCGGGTTGAGAATGATGCCACCATTCATGTATATTATTTACTTTTCCGCATTAAGATAGACCCAAGGCGGGAGAGCATAAGTAGCCGGGTTCTAAAGTCCAGTGGGAGACCATCTCAAGGAGTTGAGACCGGGTCTCCTAACTCTAGAATTGGTAGGGTTACTTGCCGCTCCCGTAGGGGTCTTGGGATGTGGGTTTGGCTATTCATCATGACCGTAGAATCCGTGTTTTACATTACTGGCTAAATTTAAAACACGGACATCCTAGTATATCTAATATTTCATATGTTGTTTCTGTTGCTTGGTTATGTGATGTGATCATATAACTGCGTAAGATGAATGTAATATTATATATATGATATATAATAAACGTTGCTTATGTTTTGCACCCGTGCTAGTCCAACCCCCGCTCTGCCGATAGTTAAGTAACCTAACGGTGTATGACGGGGCCCTGTGGCGAATGCGGATGGTATAAGCGTACGTTCTATTTTCGTTTCATTTTTCTGTGATGTTTAGGAAACATTAAATGATGGGACTTCATTAATGTGATTAATGAAAGAAAAGAAACCTAAAAATATTGTAGAATCAAAAAATTTCAAAAAAGGTAGCTTTAGTTATTGCTTTGCATAGTGGTATTCCTTGATGGATATCCAGCACCTCATTCGATGAGGAAAGAGCCGAGATTCCTTCACCGGGAGTGACTTCTTTAGCAAAAACTTGCAAATACTACAACCCACTTGGTTTAGTAATATGATAGCTTCTGTAGTTCTTACTTTGCATGGTGGTATTCCTTGATGGATATCCAGCACCTCATTCGATGAGGAAAGAGCCGAGATCCCTTCACCGGGAGTGACCTCTTTAGCAAAATCTAGCAGATACTATTGTGTTTGTTTTTGAAAACTACTCGATTTTTATAGCGGAGCTTAAACCACTCCTTTTCAAATCACTTGATTCTACAACTATATCAAGTTCATTATGCTCATAGTTTTCTTTAAAACCTGCATAGCCTTCCGTCATTTCAGATAAGTACTATTTAGTATTCGTGCTGCGTTTGTTGACCTTGTCAAGACGTAGTGTGCGATAGTTGATTAGTGCTTATCTGCCAGCATGTGATGCAATTGGATTAGGATAGTCGTACGGCCTTGTTGACCTTGTCAAGGGTCGTGCGGGTAGGTTTAATTCAATCACGAAATGAACAGGTTGAACTTGACTTACGGTTTATTGTTTTGTTGACCTTGTCAAGGTCATAAATCGCATGGGGTAAAAACAATTATTGGGAATTTCAAGTGTTGAAATTTGCAATGAGATTGCATACCTTCTATATGATAGTTGGATCCCGATACCCACTGCGAGTAAGAGTTACTCATAGGAGAGTTTTGCACTTTACAATTAGCTGATCTAGAAGGTGTACAGAAAGGTGTCAACGGGGTTAAGCCTCTAAGAAAACGAGGTTTATTTTAATTAGGTCCGTGTGAAAGTAAGGGGAACCTCCCTCGGAGTACCGACACTGGCCTGGCTGACCGGTTAGCGAACTTGTAGAATGTAATTAATCCCGGCTAATCTTACCTTTTAGAGTTTGAAGGAAGATTTGATAAAAACAGTGGGAGCCATCCTGATTAGATAAGATAATAACCAATCGAATCTTGTAAGAGTGCACGCTAAAGTGTTTTCTTCTCTCTATCTCTCTCCAGGCAGCGACCAATGATACGCCTTAATCAAGATAATAATATTGATATATTAATCGAACCCGCCTTTTACACTAGGCTGGGGAACATTAGTCCCGCTCTATCTTATGATTATCATAAGTCTGAGCAAGGAATGGGGAAACACCTGGATTCCCACGCCACCCGTACAAAGGAGCATGATGATGCATCTTCTTCGGGTGTGTTCGTTACTGAGAACTGTTTCTCAGTATGCTTTACATCCTGGATATTGGATACCGGATCAGGATCCCACGTATGTAATTTGTTACATGGGCTAAAGAAAGGTAGAGATCTAGGAAAAGGTGATAAATCTCTAACAGTAAGGAATGGAAAAATTGTTGCTGCCAAATCAGTTGGCGAATATCAACTTGTATTAACTGGTAATACATTGATTCTAAAAACGACTGTTATTACGTACCCTCGATGATGTGCAACATCATATCCATCTTTTTATTTAGATAAAAAAGATATAATTTTGCACTAGAGAAAAATGTTATGAACATTTTCCTAAATCAAGTGTTGATTGGGTTTGGTACATTGTGTAATGGTATATACATTCTGAATCAAAGTACAGTTCTAAACGTACAGAACATACACAAGAGGAAAAGTTCATAAATGAACGAAGCCTTCTTCTAGCACTGTAGACTAGGTCATATCAATGAGACAAGACTAGCTAAGTTCAATAAAGATGGATATTTGAATCCGTTCGAATTTACATCTTATGAAACTTGCCAGTTATGTCTCAAAGGCAAAATGACCAAAACTCCATTTACTGGAAACGGAGAAAGAGCTATTAAACTCTTGGGACTAATACACAGTGATGTATGCGGTCCTATGTCTACACATGCTAGGAATGGTTCCTCATACTTTATTCACCGATGATCTCTCAAGATTCGGACGTGTGTTCCTGTTGAAATATAAGTCTGAAGCTTTTATAAATTTCAAGGAATATAAGTACGAAGTAGAGAACCAGACGGGTAAAAGTATTAAAGTCTTTCGATTTAATCGAGGAGGAGAATACTTGAGCACGGAATTCTGGGATTATTTAAAAGAGAATGGGATTCTCTCTCAGCTTACTCCTCCGTATACACCATAGCACAACGGTATATCGGGGCAAAGGAATCGCACCCTATTAGATATGGTATGCTCTATGATGAGTAATGCTGAGTTGCCTATTTCCTTTTGGGGTTATGCACTTGAGATAGCTGCATTTCTATTGAATTGTTAGTTGTATGTATACCCTAGAGGCCAGTATTGTACAGATGATGTATATTATATTGGATGCTTGGACATATATAGAGATGACTTTCTTGCTCGATATGATAGTATGCTATCTGGTTACTCTTTATCTTAACATGTACACTAGTCTCTTTAAACTGTCTTATAGTTACATGTTGATAAAACCCTTAGGATGTGTACTTGACTACCTGGACTATGATGCAGATCATACTAGTGGGGACATGGTAGTCCATAAGTACATCCTTCAAGGTCCCTAGTCGTGGGTGTATCGAGACGGGGCATCGATATACCAGTGTAGACTAGCGTATACGCTTCTCGACCCATGTGATGGGCGATGGATGATCCCATATCCATTGGTGTTTGACATCAGAGATGGTATACGGGTGCTCAGTGGAGACTGGGTATACTGGACGGACTCGCCGAGAACTCCCAGATGGTATTATACCTCACGTCAGATGGCAGTTCTCAGGTGACACTTGTGCAGGTTAGTCTGTAGACCCGAGATCGTCATAGAGTCTTGTGTGATTCCCACTGTGCTTTGATCTCCACCTTACCACGTCCATGAGGGCGTGCAAAACGGTGGTCTTTGGGTACAGTCCCGAGTCACATGGAGGCAATGAGCGATAGGAGGGGTTTCGTCTCTCCCGGTATTGGGGGTTGATGTTGCGCTGTGCTCGATTGGCCGTAACAGGGAAGTCCCTGGCTAGGGATGATCAGAGATTTACTGGTAAGTGTTACCAGTAGTTTCTCGACCCGTTATGAGCCTCACATCGGCACGACTTATCGGTTATTGGGGTCTGACGTTTACCACCCCTAGACTTGATATGCGACGTATCAGACGAACAGACCGGACTGTACGGTAAGTGTTACTGGTTGGATTCACAGGAGTGTGAGCGGGCTAGCTCGTCGATCTTCTGATTGCTCAATACCCGGATGGCCGTTACGTTTAGCAGACCGCTTGCGGCTTGTGGGTGCTTGATATGATCATCATCTGCTACCGGCGTATTGACGAGTCTTTAGAGTCCTACACAGAGGTTTCCTGGCTCAAGCGAAACGAAATAGGAGCGCATATGAGATATGTGCGGGACCGAGAATAATGCGTGTATGTGATACCGCATTTCATTCTCGCGATAAATGTTTCGATTGGTTATATTCGATATGACCTAGTTATCGAATCATTGATTCGATAAATCGATACATTGGATACTAGTCGGTTATGTGCGATATGACCGGATCATTGAATCAAATGTTGATTTAATGATTTAATGTATAATTATATATTTGATATATTACTTTGCATTAGCTAGTATTGGTTCACTTTATATGGATTTTCTCACTCGATGTGCAAGAAGTATATATGATATACTTTTGTGCACTACTTTGTGTCATGTTTGATGATACATGTAGTTTGGTGTTGTGTTAAGACTTAAACCATGGTTATGATAATAGTTAGGGTTTTTATTTATTTACTTATTTATTTATCTATTCTTTTTGATAAATAAATATATATGATAACAAAACGGTTTCTTTCATGAAGCTTGATGAAGCTTCATAAAGTTTTGACTAAAGTGACTATTTTGTCATCATCCTTAACCCTAACCATTCTCATTTGACCATGGTTTATTCTCTACACTTAACCTAGGTTAGAAGATGATAAGTGTTGATTTAATTATTCTTTTTTCACAATACTTATCATATTCTAGCTTCATCTTCTCCTTCTTCTTCAAGAGAGAAAACTAGATGCCATCAATGGCAACTTGAGCAAAAATGAGTGAAATCCAATTCTAAAGTGAACCCACCTCCTATTTCTTCACCCTCTACCTCTTGCCAAGTTGTTTTGGGTGTTTTCTTCACAAGTTTCACAACTTTGTGAAGTCGGAGCTTGAACTTGTGATGCCTCGACGTAGATCGTCTTTGACACGAAGCCGACGACCTATTCCGCCCGTTTCTCCGATGAAGCCGACGAATGAGTTCGGGATTCATGATGGACAGCGAGAGGACACCCATGTGGAGCTAAGAAAGTGGATAACCGGATCTACAAAGGTTGTATCTCTCTTCCTTTAGTTAAAGTGTTAACTAGATTCGTTTTTCGCCTAGAATTCTAGCCGACGATCCGTATTAGGGTTTCTCGGCACCCATAAAATTTTAAATTGGAATGATCGATGCCTTGTGAGACCTCTATAGTGTGCCTAGGAACCCTACAGTGGTATCAGAGCCTAGCTAGAGCCTTAGGCGAAGTCTAGACGCAATTTGAAGCCCGAACGAACCCGAAACCCTAAACCAAACATGCTCTCTGGACTTTTTCCAAAATCTGGGATTTTTCCAGATTAAAAATATGTAGAAAAACCATCAGAAAAATATAAGAGTTTGTGTGAAATTCGACAGCCTAATTCCACTAAGTCGCCGCGGATCCGCGGCATGAGCCTGGCTCATGCGGCAGTTCCGCGGCTGTACGGCCTCAATATATAAAGAATTTTACACAGTAATTCTTAGTTTCCAGTGGTGATTTTTCTGGGTATTTTTAATAATTATTCAAGAGTTGAATTTTCTGGGGTTGCTTTGGGGATTCGGTGTTTCTATCGGGGTATCAAATTTCGTCTTTGTGTCTTTCCGGATAATTTTTAGAATATGTTAAAAAGTTCGACCGGATATAAATACCCAATTTTTCCCCTGTCGGGAAATTTCCAAGTGTTGGATTTTTCCGTAGTTTAACGACGTTCTAAGTAGTGCAAGTAACGCGATGGACCCTCTAGAAGACAACAAACCTTAACTCGATTATGTGACCGTCTTGAACTGCCCTTTGAACCTTCGGGTTTGGGGCAGTACGGCATGCCACATGTGAGGCGTTGGCTTGACCCTTCTACGGCTGGACCGTTGGTACTGAGGCACGTACTGAATGTTGCTAGACTTATTTCATGTGTTGGACTGTATCGGGAAAACTTGGGTGTTCGAATGTTCGATCGGAAAGTTTAACATTTTCTGTTTATCTGGAATGTGATACAATAATTGGAATTCACAAACTGTTATGAGATAACTGAATGAATGTTATAAATCTAGCAGTTTAGTCCCACATGATATTGAAAAGAGTTTTCGATAATGAGACTAAAATGCGGGATTTATATCTATTAGGCATGTGATGTCTAAGTATTTCATTTGATTAGGCATGCGATGTCTAAAGAAGTTGCGGATTCCAATTGTTGTAGTTTTACACTTTCTTTTCTGTGACCGTAAGTGTAGTATGTTCATATCGCCGGTTTCGTTGCTATATGTCAACGACAATTGGGGTATGCGTACTTACTTACGTTGATGACATGTGATGTTATATGTTGCTGGATATGTAATATTGGATCGTCGTGTTTGAATAGCCGGGGATTTTTATGTGAGATGAGTGTTTTTCATTTTCATTCATGTAAAAACTTGTATGTAATATTCATTTATTTGGGGCACTTCCAGGTAGCGGAAGTTGTCACCTTTTGTATATTATTTACTTTTCCGCATTAGGATAGACCCAAGGAGGGGAGCACAAGTAACCGGGTTCTGGGGTCCAGTGGGAGACCAACTCGAGGAGTCGAGTCCGGGTCTCCTAACCCTAGAATTGGCAGGGTTGCTTGCCGCTCTCGTAGGGGTCTAGGGGTGTGGGATTGGCTATTCATCACGACCGTGGAATTCGTGTTTTATACTGGCTCGTATTGAAAACACGGACGTCCTAGTATATCCAATGTTTCATATGTTTCTTCTGCTGCGATATCTGTGATGCGATCATGTGATGTTCTTTGATAGATACTTTATATAGTATATATGATATATTATATAGACGTTACTTATGTTTTGCACCCGCACTAGCCCTGCCCTGCTCTGTCGTTAGTTACCTAACCTAACGGTGCACGAGGGGACATCGAGGCGAATGCGGATGGCATAAGTGTACGTCATATCTATCTGTGATGTTTAGGTATTTAAATGATGGGACTTCATTAATGTGATTAATGAAAGAAAAGAAACCTAAGATGTTGTAAAATCAGATTTTAAACAAAACAGGTAGCTACAGTTCTTGCTTTGCATAGCGGTATATATGATATACCCTGCACCTTATTCGATGAGGAAAGGACCGAGATCCCTTCACCGGGAGTGACTCCTTTAGCAATAACTGGCAGATGCTACACACTCGGTCTGTTTTTGATTGCTTCTATAGTTTCTGCTTTGCACAGTGATATATATGATATATCCCGCACCTCATTCGACGAGGAAAGGGCCGACGATCCCTTCACCGGGAGTGACCCCTTTAGCAAAACTAGAAAAGCCTCAAAATCACTCCATTTCAAAACTTCATTTGATTCTACAACGATATCAAGTTCATTACGCAATAGGTTTTCAGAAAAACCTGTCGTAGCCCTCCGTCATTTCAAATAAGTACTAGTTAGTATTCGTGCTGCGGTAGCTTGGCATGCGTCAAGGCGTAGTGTACGGTAGCTAACTAGTGCTTATCTGCTAGCATACGATGCGATTGGATTAAGGTATCCGCACGGCGTTGTTTGGCATGCGTCAAGGGTCGTGCGGGTGGGTTTAATTCAATCAAGAAATGTACGGGTTGAACTTGACTAGCGGACTATGGGTTGTTTGGCATGCGTCAAGGTCATAGCACGCTAGGGGCAAAATATTATCGGGAATTTCAAGTGTTGAAATTTGCAATGAGATTGCATACCTTCTATGAGATAGTTGGATCCCGATACCCACTGCGAGTAAGAATTACTCCTGGGAGAGTTTTACACATTACAATTAGCCGATCAAGTAGGTGTCTAGAAAGGTGTTAACGAGGTTACGCCTCTGGGAAAACGAGGTTTACATTAATTAGGTTCGTGCGAAAGCACGGGGGACCTCTCTCAAAGTACCGACACTGGCCTGGCTGAAAGATTGGCGAACTTGTAGTGTGTAATTAATCCCGGCTAGTCTTTCCTTTTAGGGTTTGAAGGAAGATTTGATAAAAAGCAGTGGGAGCCATCCTGATTAGATAAGATAATAACCAATCTGATCTTGCACGAGCATACGCTAAAGTGTTTTCTTCTCTCTCTCTCCATGTAGCGACCATTTCATGCCCTAATAAAGATAATAATATGGATGTATTGACCAAACCTGCATGTTATACTGTGCTGGGGAACGTTGGTTCCGTTCTTTCCTATAAGAGTTATAGGAATGAACAGGATATAGGGGAATACCAGGATTCCCATGCCACCCGAATGAAGAAAGTACATGATGATGCATTTTCTTCGGATGTGTTCGTTACAGAGAACTGTTTCTCCATTTGCTCCACGTCCTGGGTATTAGATACCGGGTCAGGATCCCATTTATGTAATCAGTTACATGGGCTTAGGAAAGGTAGAGAACTTGGAGAAGGTGATAAAGACATTAGAGTTGGAAATGGTGCAATTGTTGCAGCTAAGACTGTCGGGGAATATCACCTTGCATTACCAACTGGTAATACATTGGTTCTGAACGAATGCTATTACATGCCGAACCTGATATGCAACATTATATCGGTTTCTTTATTGAGTAAAGAGGGATATAATTTTGTATTACAGGATAATGTTATGAACATTTTCCGTAACCAAAAGTTGGTTGGATCAGGCACGTTGTGCAATGGCATTTATGTTCTAAACCAATCAACAGTTCTGAGCATAACAAACACACACAAGAGGAAGAGTTCTGAACTTAATGAATCCTTCTTGTGGCATTGTAGACTGGGTCACATCAATGCGACACGACTAGCTAAGTTGCATAAAGATGGATATTTAAATCCGTTTGAATTTTCATCTTATGACACTTGCCAGTCATGTCTCAAAGGCAAGATGACCAAAGCTCCGTTTACGGGACATGGAGAAAGAGTTACCGAACTCTTGGGACTGATACATAGTGATGTACGCGGTCCCATGTCTACACATGCCAGGGATGGTTCTTCGTACTTCATTACATTCACTGACGATCTCTCTAGATTCGGATATGTGTTCCTGATGAAACACAAATCAGAAGCTTTTGAGAAATTTAGAGAATATAAACAAGAAGTCGAGAACCAAACCGGAAAAGTATTAAAATCCTACGATCTGATCGAGGAGGGGAATACTTGAGCAATGAATTCCTGGACTTCCTAAAAGAGAATGGGATTCTCTCTCAGCTGACTCCTCCATATACACCACAGCACAACGGTGTATCTGAACGGAGAAACCGCACCCTATTAGATATGGTGCGCTCAATGATGAGTACAGCTGAGTTACCTATTTCCTTCTGAGGATATGTGCTTGAGACAGCCATGGACCTATTGAATAGAGTTCCTACCAAATCAGTGCCTACCACTCCATATGAGATATGGAAAGGGAAGAGACCACATCTTAATTATATTAAGATATGGGGTTGTCCAGCCTATGCAAAAGACAAAATCCGGACAAACTCGAGGCAAGATCTGTCTTATGTAAGTTTGTAGGATATCCCAAAAATTCACAAGGGTATATCTTCTACCACCCCGAGGAACAAAAGGTGTTTGTTTCTCGACATGCCACTTTCTTAGAAAAAAGTTTTCTTATGAAACAGATAAGTGGCATTGAGGTAGAACTGGAAGAAGTTCCAGCGACACAGACTACAACAGAAGATTTGGTTGAACCAGAGGATTCCGTAGTTCCCGATGAACCCCAGCCACTCCGCCGATCTAGTAGGGTTCCTCGCCAACCTGAGAGATACTACGGTTTTCTCATGGATGGAGGGAGCGAGGATTGCATCATGGAGGATGATGACCCAACTAGCTTCGAGCAGGCCATCACGAGTAGGGACTCAGTGAAATGGCTGGATGCTATGCGGTCCGAGATGGAATCCATGTACACCAACAAAGTATGGACTTTGGAAGTTGCTCCTGAAGGGGTAAAACCCATCGGGAGCAAGTGGATCTTCAAGAAGAAACTTGGTGTAGATGGGAAAGTGGAGACTTTCAAAGCTAGACTTGTAGCAAAGGGTTTTCGTCAAAGACCAGGTGTGGACTATGACGAGACCTTTTCTCCAGTGGCTATGCTTAAATCCATCCGGATCATGCTTGCCATCGCTGCATATCATGATTACGAAATCTGGCAAATGGATGTTAAGACCGCCTTTCTAAATGGTGATTTAGAAGAGTGCGTGTACATGACTCAGCCAGAGGGCTTCGTAGACAGTGGGAGCAGCGGGAAGGTGTGCAAGCTGCTTAAATCCATTTATGGATTAAAGCAAGCATCGCGGAGTTGGAACATTTGCTTTGACGTCGTTATCAAAGAGTTTGATTTCGTCAAAAACCCAGATGAACCTTGTATCTACAAGAAGGTGGCAGGGAGTAAGGTTGTCTTCCTCGTATTGTACGTGGACGACATACTCTTGATAGGAAATGATATTCCTATGCTGCAATCGGTCAAGCTCTTCTTATCACAGAGATTCTCAATGAAAGATCTTGGTGATGCCTCCTGCATATTGGGAATCAGGATCTATAGAGATAGATCCAAACGGATACTGGGATTGTCCCAATCCAGGTACATTGACACCATACTAAAGAGGTTTAGTATGGAAGAATCCAAGCGTGGGAACTTACCCACGATCTTTGGAGTCACTCTCTCCAAAGAGATGTCTCCCAAGACTGATTTGGAGAGAGCTCGCATGCAAGGGATACCCTATGCTTCGGCAGTAGGCTCTATCATGTATGCGATGCTATGTACCAGACCCGATGTAGCATACTCACTAAGTGTAGTGAGTAGGTATCAAGCTGATCCTGGAGAGAGTCACTGGACAGCTGTGAAGAGCATTCTCAAGTACTTGCGAAGGACTAGAGATATGTTCTTGGTGTATGGTAACGGAGAGCTCCAAGTGGAGTCCTTTACCGATTCGAGCTTCCAGAGTGATAAGGACGACTCTAAGTCGCAGTCAGGCTTTATCTTTACCCTTTACGGAGGGGCGGTTAGCTGGAAGAGTTCCAAGCAGGAAACCGTGGCAGACTCGACGATGGAGGCTGAATACATCGCTGCCAACGATGCTGCCAAAGAAGCTGTCTGGATCAAGAAGTTCATTACTGAACTTGGAGTGGTTCCATCCATTGAGCGTCCAATACCTTTGTATTGTGATAACAATGGAGCGGTGGCTTTGGCCAAGGAACCCAGGTCCCATCAGCGGTCCAGGCATATTCTTAGGCGGTATCACCTGATCCGGGAGATAGTTGATCGCCGGGAGATCGAGATCAGGAGGGTTGACACGAAGAACAACACGGCGGATCCACTCACGAAGGCCATTCCCCAGATACAGTTTGAGAGACTCTTCGGGATGCTCTGAATGCGATACTACAGCAGCTGGCCCTAGTGCAAGTGGGAGATTGTTAGTTGTATGTATGCCCTAGAGGCCAGTATTGTATAGATGATGTATATTATATTGGATGCTTGGACATATATAGAGATGACTTTCTTGCTCGATATGATAGTATACTATCTGGTTACTCTTTATCTTAACATGTACACTAGTCTCTTTAAACTGTCTTATAGTTACATGTTGATAAAGCCCTTAGGATGTGTACTTGACTACCTGGACTATGATGCAGATCATACTAGTGGGGACATGGTAGTCCATAAGTACATCCTTCAAGGTCCCTAGTCGTGGGTGTATCGAGACGGGGCATCGATATACCAGTGTAGACTAGCGTATACGCTTCTCGACCCATGTGATGGGCGATGGATGATCCCATATCCATTGGTGTTTGACATCAGAGATGGTATACGGGTGCTCAGTGGAGACTGGGTACACTGGACGGACTCGCCGAGAACTCCCAGATGGTATTATACCTCACGTCAGATGGCAGTTCTCAGGTGACACTTGTGCAGGTTAGTCTGTAGACCCGAGATCGTCATAGAGTCTTATGTGATTCCCACTGTGCTTTGATCTCCACCTTACCACGTCCATGAGGGCGTGCAAAACGGTGGTCTTTGGGTACAGTCCCGAGTCACATGGAGGCAATGAGCGATAGGAGGGGTTTCGTCTCTCCCGGTATTGGGGGTTGATGTTGCGCTGTGCTCGATTGGCCGTAACAGGGAAGTCCCTGGCCAGGGCTGATCAGAGATTTGCTGGTAAGTGTTACCAGTAGTTTCTCGACCCGTTATGAGCCTCACATCGGCACGACTTATCGGTTATTGGGGTCTGACGTTTACCACCCCTAGACTTGATATGCGACGTATCAGACGAACAGACCGGACTGTACGGTAAGTGTTACTGGTTGGATTCACAGGAGTGTGAGCGGGCTAGCTCGTCGATCTTCTGATCGCTCAATACCCGGATGGCCGTTACGTTTAGCAGACCGCTTGCGGCTTGTGGGTGCTTGATATGATCATCATCTGCTACCGGCGTATTGACGAGTCTTTAGAGTCCTACACAGAGGTTTCCTGGCTCAAGCGAAACGAAATAGGAGCGCATATGAGATATGTGCGGGACCGAGAATAATGCGTGTATGTGATACCGCATTTCATTCTCGCGATAAATGTTTCGATTGGTTATATTCGATATGACCTAGTTATCAAATCATTGATTCGATAAATCGATACATTGGATACTAGTCGGTTATGTGCGACATGACCGGATCATTGAATCAAATGTTGATTTAATGATTTAATGTATAATTATATATTTGATATATTACTTTGCATTAGCTAGTATTGGTTCACTTTATATGGATTTTCTCACTCGATGTGCAAGAAGTATATATGATATACTTTTGTGCACTACTTTGTGTCATGTTTGATGATACATGTAGTTTGGTGTTGTGTTAAGACTTAAACCATGGTTATGATAATAGTTAGGGTTTTTATTTATTTACGTATTTATTTATCTATTCTTTTTGATAAATAAATATATATGATAACAAAATGGTTTCTTTCATGAAGCTTGATGAAGCTTCATGAAGCTTTGACTAAAGTGACTATTTTGTCATCATCCTTAACTCTAACCATTCTCATTTGACCATGGTTTATTCTCTACACTTAACCTAGGTTAGAAGATGATAAGTGTTGATTTAATTATTCTTTTTTCACAATACTTATCATATTCTAGCTTCATCTTCTCCTTCTTCTTCAAGAGAGAAAACTAGATGCCATCAATGGCAACTTGAGCAAAAGTGAGTGAAATCCAATTCTAAAGTGAACCCACCTCCTATTTCTTCACCCTCTACCTCTTGCCAAGTTGTTTTGGGTGTTTTCTTCATAAGTTTCACAACTTTGTGAAGTCGGAGCTTGAACTTGTGATGCCTCGACGTAGATCGTCTTTGACACGAAGCCGACGACCTATTCCACCCGTTTCTCCGATGAAGCCGACGAATGAGTTCGGGATTCATGATGGACAGCGAGAGGAAACCCACGTGGAGCTAAGGAAGTGGATAACCGGATCTACAAAGGTTGTAGCTCTCTTCCTTTAGTTAAAGTGTTAACAAGATTCGTTTTTCGCCTAGAATTCTAGCCGACGATCCGTATTAGGGTTTCTCGGCATCCATAAAATTTTAAATTGGCATGATCGATGCCTTGTGAGACATCTATAGTGTGCCTAGGAACCCTACATAGAGTTCCTACCAAATCCGTTGCCTACCACTCCATATGAGATATGGAATGGGAAGAGACCATCTCTTAAATAAGCTAAGATATTAGGTTGTCCGGTATATGTTAAACACAAAATCCGGACAAGCTCGAGGCAAGGTCAGTTCTATGCAAGTTTCTAGGATATTCCAAACTTTCGCGAGGATATATCTTCTACCACACTGAGGAACAAAAGGTGTTTGTTTCTTGACATGCCACCTTTTTAGAAAAGGACTTTCTTGTGAAGAAATTAGTGGTAATGAGGTAGAACTGGAAGAAGTTCCAGCAGCACAAACTATAACTGATAATTTAGTGGAACCGGAGGACTCAATAGTCCCCAACAAACCCCAGCCACTCCGCAGATCTAGTAGGGTTCCTTTTTCATCTGAGAGATACTACGGTATTCTCGGAGATGGTGGAAGTGAGGATTGAATAATGGAAGATGATGACCCAACTAGTTTCGAGCAGGCCATCACGAGTGGTGACTCAGTAAAATGACTGGATACTATGCGATCTGAGATGGAATTCATGTACACCAACAAAGTATGGACTTTGGATGTTGCTCCTGAAGGGGTAAAACCCATCGGGAACAAGCGGATCTTTGAGAAAGATAATTGGTGTAGATGGAAAAGTTGAGACTTTCAATGCTAGACTTGTAGTAAAAGGTTTTTCGTCAACGACCAAGTATTTGCTGTGACGAAACTTTTTCTTCAGTGACTATACTTAAGTCCATCAGGATCCTACTTGCCATTGCTGCATACCATCACTGTGAAATCTGGCATTTGGACGTCAAGACCGCTTTTCTAAATGGTGATTTAGAAGAGAGCGTGTTCCTAACACAGCCAGAGGGCTTCGTAGACAGTGGGAGCAGCGGAAGCATGTGCAAGCTGCTTAAATCAATTTACTGATTAAAGCAGGCATCGCGGAGATGGAACATCTGTTTTGATGAAGGAATCAAAAAGTTTGATTTCATCAAAAATGTAGATGAACCAAGTATATACCAGAAGGTTGTAGAGAGTAAGGTTGTCTTCCTCGTATTGTACGTGGATAACATACTCTTGATAGGAAAGGGTGTTCATATGCTACACTCGGTCAAGCTCTTATTATCATGTAAGTTCTCCATGATAGATCTGGGTGATGCCTCCTACGTCTTGGGGATTAAGATCTATAGAGATAAATCTAAGAGGATGTTGGGATTGTCCCAATTCAGGTACATAGACATCATACTAAAGAGGTTTAGTATGGAAGATTCTAAGTGTTGTAATGTACCCGCTTGTTAAGGAATCACTCTCTCCAAAAAGACGTCTCTCAAGACTGATTTGGAGAGGGCTTGCATACAAGGGATACCCTATACTTCGGCAGTCGGGTCAATCATGTATGCGATGTTATGTACGAGACCATATATAGAATACTCACTAGGTGTAGTGAGTAGGTATCAATCAGATCCTGGGGAAAAGCACTGGACAGCTGTGAAGAACATTCTTAAGTACTTGAGAAGCACTAAAGAAATGTTCTTAGTGTATGGTAACGATGAACTCCAGGTCAAGTCCTTTACCGATTCGAGCTTCCAGAGTGATAAAGACAACTGTGGGTCGGTCTTAGGTATTGTCTTGACCCTCAGTGGAGGGACGGTATGTTGGAAGAGTTCCAAGCTAGGTACCGCAGCAGACTCGACGATGAAGGCTAAATACATCGCTGCCATCGATGTTGCCAAAGAGGCTGTCTGGATGTATAAGTTCATAAGATGAACTAGGTGAGGTTCCTACCATTGAGCATCCAATACCTGTGTATTGTAATAATAATAGAGTTGTAGCTTTGGCCTAAGAACCCCGGTCCCATCAGCGATCCAGACATATTCTTAGGCGGTATCACCTGATCGGGGAGATAGTTGATCTCCCGGGAGGTTAGGAGAGTTGACACAGAGGATAACACAGCGGATCCACTCACAAAGGCCCACCCCGAAATGCGATTCAAGAGATTTTTGGGATGTTGGGTATGAGATACTACAACAACTAGCCTTAGTGAAAGTGGGAGATTGTTAGAAATATGTATACCCTAGAGGCCGTTATTGTATGATATAGTGGATGCTTAGACATATATATAGAGGACTTTCTTGCTCGACATGATAGTATGTTATCTAGTTACTCTTTATCTTAACATGTAGACTGGTATTCTTATACTGTCTATCTCTTACATGTTGATAAAGCCTTTATGGTGTTTTCTTGACTACCAGGACTATGATGCAGATCATACTACTGGAACCTGGGTAGTCCACAAGCACATCATTCAATTGTTCCTAGTCGAGGGTATATCGAGATAGGGAATCGATATTACCAGAGTAGACTAGTGTGTACGTTTCTTGACCCTGTATGGGGGCGATGATTGATTCCATAGCCATTGATGTTTGACATCAAAGATTGTACATAGGTGCTCATTGGAGAATGGGTACACCGAACAGGACTCACCGAGAACTCCTAGTTGGTAGTATACCTATCGTCAGATAGCAGTCCTCTGGTGACACTGGTACAAGTTAGTCTGTAGACCCGAGATCGTCATAGTCTTATGTAGCTCCCACTGTGCTTTGATTTCCTCCTTACCACGGTTCAAAGGAGTCGTGCAAACAGGTGGATTTTGGGTACAGTCCTAAGTCACATGGAGGCAATGAGCGATAGGAGGGGTTTTGTCTCTCCCGGTATTGAGGTTTGATGTTGCGCTATGCTCAATTAGCAATAACTGGAAGTCCCTGTCCAGGGCTGCTGCTGAGATTTACTGATAAGAGTTATCAGTAGTTTCTCAAACCGTTATAGGCCAGACATCGGCATGACTTATCACGTCCAGCTAGTACCGCTGACCGCTTGTGGGTGACTGATGTGATCATCACCTACTACTGACGTATTGACGAGTGTTTAGAGTCCCACACAGAAGTTTCCTGGTTTAAGTGAAACGAAATATGGCACATATGTGATATGTGCGGGGGCCTGATTAAATACGTATATACGATACCGTATTGTAATTTGGCAGCTATCTGTTATTGGTCAGGTTATATGTGATATAACCGGATTATCGAATCAAGTGTTGATTTGATAATATGATATACAGATAAATGATATTAGTCGGTTATATGTGATATAACTGGATTATTAAATAAAGTGTTGATTTAATAATTTGTTATATATTATATTTGATATAATTGTATCTTAACTAATATTATTGCTCACTAATTATTTGCTTAACTTAATATATATATATATATATATATATATATATATATATATATATTTGATATGTGTGTGTGTGTGTGTGTATTATATGTAGCATGGTTGCATTTTCTATTTTTGTGAAAAATAGAAATGGGGTGGAAAATGAGAACATGGTTTCAAG
Organism: Agapanthus africanus; assembly: GCA_030015575.1. NCBI lineage: Eukaryota > Viridiplantae > Streptophyta > Magnoliopsida > Asparagales > Amaryllidaceae > Agapanthus > Agapanthus africanus. The sequence goes on along the minus strand of CM057340.1, from coordinate 81,779,703 downwards.
TATGGCATTTATATTTGTTTATTTGTCTTGACTCACTATTCAAGCATGGTTGCAATTTATGTAATTTTATTCCATGAATGAATAAGTGAGGTCAAGGGTGTGCCATTCTCAAGGCTTAGTTTTTTTTTAGTTCATTTTCTTCACATGAGCTCACACTCTCTTGCTCTCATCTTCTTCTTCCTCCTCTTCATGATTCAAAACTCCAACACCTCACATGTGATGTGAATCATGGAGTTTTGAACACATTAGTGAGTAAACCAACACCCCTACTTCACCATCCTACATTTGATTAGCAATCAAGTGTAGTGTGTTTCCTACACTAAAGAGTTTGGTGTAGAGGTAGCTTGAGCTAGAGGGACTTCGGGTGGATCGTCTTTGGCACGAAGATTACGGAGGAGGCTCGTTCAACTCGAAGTGGAGCCTAGTGAAGTCACGTGGACTACAACCCGGAGCCTAAGAAGAGAAGGACTCGATCTACAAGGGTATAACCTCTTTCCCTTCTCTTTAGTTTTCATATCATCATAGTTTTAAACCCTAATCTTCTAGTTTGATCCTTAGTTAGTTTAGCTCAGCACCTAGAAAAATTTAAATATGGCATGTTTGATGCCACTAGAATCTCATGGTGGTGCTAGGGTAGACTGTTACTTAGCACTATATATATAGTCAAAAGACTAAGTGCTTAGCACTGCTGAATGAGGGAAAAAGCCCAGGACCGAGCCCAAATTGGCTAAGTCTCTGAAATTTCCTTACAGCCAAGCCTATATGTTATGTTGATGGATCTTAACAAAATTTAATGATCCCTAAACATACTTCTAAATTGATCTTAGTCTCAAACAAGATTAATGTATCTTTAGTTAAAAGAAACCGAGCCCAAATGCTCAAATATTTAAGTTTATCTTAATCAAAAATCAGATTAACGGTCCTTAAATAAAATAAAATATTCTTTGAACCGATGGAACATAGTTCAAACCCCAAATCTAAAATATACAGATTTGTACTAATTCCTGCCCTACGAGCGACGACATAAAATAGTCTCCGTATACAATCCATGGGCAACCTTAATAAACAAAAACACGACACGACACGATACGAAGTGACCTACCGGAGAAGGAGAAAGTTGTTATCACAACACGATAACGTAATTAACTACAGGGGCTTGGGCCTGCAGGGAAGAGCGTCCCCACAATAAAAACCCCTCATAAATGAGGGGGATCTGATAAAATCTTCTACATCGGTCGCATATATCCAAACATTCGATATACGGTATCAACTTAGTATTTTCGGAGAGGTGGATGGATATGTATAAATAGCATTTGCCCCCAAATTCAGGCAATACGACCAATTCTAGTTCGTCTCTGTTTTCGGCGGTAAACAGATTCTGGCACGCCTGGTGGGACCTTTTCTGTTTTCCACTCCATACTTCGTATGTCGTGTTTCGCGAACAAAATTGTGATTCACTATATTCATGGTTGCCCTTGAATTCGAAATGTTAAAACTTGGTACTTCGCTTTTGTGCATAATCAATGGTGTTCCCCCAATATTTGAACGTAACTGATGAACTAAGCTCTGTTAAAATTTAATGAGGCAGTGCCTCACGTGCCCCCTACTAGGGCGCTAGCGCCTTAGGATTAAATCTTATGATGGCGCCGCACGTGAAGCTCATGTGGGCGCCAATGTGCAAAGCACAGGAGCACCTAGAATTAAATTCTTAAATGGCGTCCACGTGTATGGCACGTGAGCGCCGGCGCCCAAGTTAAAATCAGTAGAATTAAATTCTATAGGGGGATATTTCCCTAAAAACTGGGATACTTTCTGTTAAATAGAGCCGTTGGATCAAAGATCCAATGGAGATGATAAATCATCAGAATATAGAATTAAATTTTATTAGGAGAAAATATCTCCCAAATCTTTCTAAGTGAGAAAGATACTCTAGGTTTGATAAAAAATCCAATGATAGAATAAAATTCTATTTTGGGAATATATTTCCTCAATTTTTACAAACAAAAAAGATTGCTCTATGTAAAATAGAGAGCCCTTAGATTAAAAATCTAATGGTGATTAAAAATCACCGTTTTACAAAATAAAATGTTGTACATGGAAAAATATTTCCCCAATCTTGTTAAAAACAAGAAAATATATTCTGTAAAACAGAAATCATTAGATCAAAAATCCAACGGTGAGTAAAATCCCCTGAAAAAATTGGAATCTCTCAATGAGAGATTTTCTCAAAACTAATTAACAAACTTGGCTCTACTATATAAAGGACCCGAGACACACGGTCTCATATAGAGGGAACCCCCATAAGCTTCTAAAAATACAGAAAGCTTCCAAAATAACAGAGGACTCAATTCTTAAGAAAAGAAGAAGACTTTCCTCCTTAAACCCTAAGTAAAGAAAACACAGAGATAAAAATATCTCTTTTTATCTACCTGAGGGTTTAACCCTTCTCAAAGAATTTAGTTCTTCCTCTGGATCAGAGATCCACAAGACAAGTCTCCCACAAGTTGAGAATTTAATTCTCATCAGGAAAATCTTGTTCTTAAGAATCAAAGATTCAGAAAAGAACTAGGTTAAAAAGAAAGAAAAAGGAAAAGAACATGTATTCTGGGAATTTAATTCCTCCAAAATTAGGGTTTAATCCTACATAAAGAACTTAGTTCTTATAAAAAGAAAAAAAGAATTTAGTCCTCCTGTAAAAAAAAAACGATCCAAGGTTTCAAAAATAGAGATCTTGATGATCATTAATGGCCAAGGCATTAACAGAAATTTAATCTCTAAAAAAGAAAAAAAAACTAGCGCCCCATGTGTTCTTCACGTGGGTGCCCTCCCAGCAGCGCCCAGCGCCTTACTTGAAAAACGCGCGGGCGTCCAAAGCAGAGAGTCAGCGCTTCACGTGAAATACATGTGGACGCTGAATCAAAGTGCTTAGCACTTATGTTAATTTCTGATGCGCTGTACCGCTTGTCCACACTATCGGCTTATGTGAACCCTTCGAGGTTCACCACGTCATGTTAGGAGATCGGGATATAACAAGTGGTATCAAAGCAGCAGGCTTGGTGATTCGGAGATCTTAGGAAGATGACGACTACGAACAATCAAATAGAGAAGTTCAACGGTCGTAATAATTTTGGTTTATGGAAGTTGAAGATGGCCGCAATTTTGAAGCAACATGTTGAACACACGATTGTTTTCGTGAGAGATAAGATACCAAAAGTGACCATAGATATAGATTTGGAGGCGATGGAAGATAAGGTGCACAGTTCGTTGCACCTTCACCTAACCGACTAGGTGCTTTGCGAAAATCACGCAAGAGCACACAGCAGCAGCTATTTGGAATAGGATGGAGTCCCTTTACAATAAGAAGTCTCTCTCGAACCATCTTTACCACAAGCAGAGGTTGTGCACCTTGAGGATGAAGGAAGGGACTTCGGTCAAATACCGCATCGACGAGCTCAATCAGATTGTGATGGAGTTACGAAATATGGAGGTGAAAATCGATGATGAAGATCAAGAGATGATTTTATTATGCTCTTTGACCGCCGAGTTCGGTCAGTTTGTCAAATCTATGATGTATAGCCGAGACAAATTATCTTTGGAAGATGTCAAAACAGGTTTAACAGTGAGGCGTTGAGGGAAAAGGTGTTCAGTGATAAGGGAAGTTTGGACGACGCGATGATCACTAGAGGCCTCTCGGTGAAGCAGCCAGATGATGGTTCTAAGAAATTGAGAAGCCGGGAGAATGACAAGTGCAAACATTGCAAAGAAAGAGGACGTTGTAAGGAAGATTTTCCGAAGCTAAAGGAGAAAGACAAGCAGATATCTTTCAGCACTGCAGTCGCAGAGGAGGATTCAGATCAAGGCAATAATGGTTCGGCTCTATCAGTTTGTGAGAATTCAAACGTACATGATTCATGGATGGTGGATTCAAGGAGCTCGTTCTATGCGACTCCGCATCGGAGTTAGTTTGCTACATATCGTTCAGTTGTTGGAGGCCCGTTCTTCATGGGGAATAATGCGTCGAGAAAATTTGTTGGGGTGGGCACGGTTAGAAGTTGCATGCTTTATAGGATAGTTATGGCATTGATAGGTGTCAGGCACATGCCAGATTTGAGGAGGAGCTCAGTCTCTTTAGGGCTTTGGGTTAGTTCGGGTACAAGTGCGTGGCCGACAGATATTCCATGAGAATTTACAAGGGTACTTTTATTTTCATGAAGGCAAAGATGGTGGGGAATCTATATTTTCTTCAAGAACAGACAATCGTATGATATGTTGTCGAAAATTCTACCAGTTCAGGCGATTCAGATTCGGTCAAGATGTGGTGTCCACGTTTGTGTCATATTGCTCAAACAAGTTTGGAAATGTCTCGGAAGAGGCAGTTACTTGGAAGTGGAGAGTTCAGTAAGACAGATTTCTGTGAGGACTGTGAGAAAAAGATATAGGTGGTTCCTGTTAGATATAGGTACCCTAGAGGCAATTATTGTAATTTTGCATAGACCTGTATGTACAAAACTTTCTAGCTCGATATGATAGTATACTATCTGGTTTGTTTTATTTTTCATGTGTATATATTTTACTTGATATTACATATCGCTTATACATGTTGATAAAGCCGTTAGGATCCTTTCTTGACTACCAGGATTATGATGTGATCATATTAGTAGGGTCTGGGTAGTCCATAAGCACATCTTTAAATGTTCCTAGTCGTAGGAGTATCGAGACGGGGCATCGGCACTCCAGAGTAGACTAGAGTATACGTTTCTTGACCCCGACCGGGACGATGGCTTGTCCCACAGCCATTGGTGTTTGACACCGTAGATTGTATACAGGTGCTCATTGGAGAATGAGTACACTGAACGGACTCCCGAGAACTCTTAAATGATATTATACCTATTGTCAGATAGCAGTTCTCTGTGACAATGATGCAGGGAGTCTTTTGACTTGAGATCGCCATAGGAGTTTAGCATGCAAGGAAAGAACCATACAACTTTTGGAGTATCTTCATATGCTCCATATTGGGTTGGACTCTAGTTAGGTCTTTAGGAGATGAGAAAAAGCTTATGGAAGACCTCCCTTGCCGAAGATAGATCCACCATTAGAACTCCCAACAATGGCTTCATCTTCTTAATGAACTAACCTAGATTGCTAATTTGCTAGGTTAGTAATCTAGGAGATGTAGTTTTCTTTCACATATAATTTTCCCACATTTAAATTCCTATTTTCATTTTTCATTTTAGTGGAGAGTGGAGAGCTAGAGGAAGAAGATGAAGAATGATGATCTTGAAAAATATGAAGAGATTTTAACAAGTGTTTAAACATAACTTGGAAAAATCTCATCCATCCATTTTCATCTCAAATACCAAGTGTCCAACCCACTCTCTTCCCTCCACATGTTCATATTACATGTATGGATTAGGGTGTGCCAATTCATGGCACAATATGGCTAAATGAGAACCAACAAGTAATAGGAATTATATAAATATGTATATATGTATTTATATGTAACATAATGCCGGCATAATGTTAATATGCCCTAATAAATATACATAAATATATTCCATGTGCATATAAATGCAATATGTGGAGAAATATAGAATGTGACATAATACTAGTAATTACATATATACAATATATGTAACATATATTAACTCAACACTAGATTTAAAATCCGTCTTTTCAAAAGACCGACCAGTATTACAAATGTCCGATTACCTTCAGTGTATAAAATACACTTATTTTAATCAGACCAATGCGTGTACCAATGTACCACAACTACATCGTTTTGTCAAACCCGGCAAACCCTCTATGTGAGATTTTAAAGACTCGACAATATGCCGGCGGTGGGTTTAACCATAAGCACGTCAGCGGCACTGGCTGTACGTAATGGCTACCCAGATATTATGCGAAAGTAAGATCAGTAAGTAAGCTCATCCAAACCCCTACTGAGCCTATAAACAACAGTCTCCGTATGGTCCGGTTTGTTCGTCTAAGAGTATCGCATATCGGATCTAGGTTGGATAAAGTCAGACCCCTAATAATACGATAAGTCGTGTCGGTGTACAACCTATCACCCATTAAGAAACTACTGATCCAAATCAGTAAATCTCGTCCACCTAGGCCTAAGATTTCTGGTGATGGCCACCCGTGCATAGTGCGACATCTACCCAAAATACCGGGAGAAACGAATCCCTGACGATCCGCTCACTGCCTCCATATGGCTCGGGACTGTACCCAACTAAAACGTGTTTGCACGACTCCTTTCATCCGTGGTAGGGTGGTAATCAAAGCATAATAGGAACTCACATGAGACAAATGACGATCTCAGGTCGAAAAACTAACATGTACTCATGTCACCGGAGAACTGCTATCTGACAATAGGTATAATACCATCTAGCATGCTCCCGACGAGTCCGTCCAGTGTAACTCATAACCCAATGAGCACCTGTATGCAATCTTTGATGATTAACTAACACTAGTGACTATGAGACCGGCCATCGCCCCTCGTCGGGGTCAAAAAACATATACACTAGTCTACTCTGGAATATCGATGCACGGTCTCGATATTCTCAGGACTAGGGACATTTAAGAATTTGCTTATAAACTACCTGGCCTCACTTGTATGATCGCCATCATAGCCCTTGTAGTCAAGCAAGAATCGTATGGGCTCTATCAATATGTAATAGTGATCCGTAATACCATATAATGCATGTACATAATTAGAAAGTCAAACCAAATAGCATACTATCATTTCGAGTAAGACTGTTCTACCTGTATTGGTCCTCCCTCAACCATTCTAATCGCCTACCTGCGATTACAATAATTGTCTTAAGGGCATTATAACCAACATATACTATAGATGAGTGTTCACCGCCAGAGACAGATCTGAGATGCGGAGACGTCTAGCCTGAATCTAGAGACGGATGCTATTTGAAATATATCCATCCACCTCTCCGAGGTTTGAATGGATGCGACCGATGTAGCGTGATTTTATTAGATTCCCCCTATTTGAGGGGTTATTTGATTGTGGGGACACTCTTCCTTATAGGTACATGCTCCTGCAATTAATTATGCTATCGCGTTGTAATAACAACTTTCACCTACCCCAGGAAGATCATTTCGTGTCGTGTTATATTATTTATTTTGGGGTTGCCCGTGAATTGTATACGGAAACTAGTTTATGTCGTCACTCGTAGGACGCGGATTAGTTCAGATCCGTATATATATTTTAAATTTGGGGCTGAACTTAGGATACAGATCTTGTGTAAACGAGGTCCATCGGTTCGAAATATATCATCTGAGAATCGTTAGTCATCTTTGAGACTAAGATTAACTCAGGGATATGCTTAAGGCTCGTTAATTCTGTTTTGAATTAAGATCAACTTAACAAATATAGATTAAGGACCTTTAGTCGTTTTTGAGACTAAAATCACTTAGATTTATTAATATTTTGATCAATATATTGCATATGAGAAACCAAAAACTTCATCATTTAATTCAATTTTGTTTAAGTAATCAAATAATGATTTATTATACAAGTGTGGAAATATATATGACGCACATGCCCGTTTATCTCATTTGAAAACGCACATGCATTGCACGTGATTACGCACTGTTTTATTTCAAAATTGTTACGCACGTGTGTATCACATGATGTATCTGTTATGGGTTCAAAGTTATGTATGTGCGCAAGTATGTACATACGTATGTATTTAACAAGTCAACGTGCATTGTACGTGACGCTCGCACATCCATGGATCATTTGCAACAAGTGCGCACACGTGCATATCACGTAACGCGCATACCTTTATGGGCAATATCCAATAAGTGCGTACACATGGATAGCATGTGATGCGCACATCTTCCGGAGATTATTTTTCAATCGGAAACAATTTTTAAACTAAGTGCGCACTATTTGGGCTGCGCTTGTTTCAATGAGAAACCGAAAGGTTTCATAAAGAAGCAATGACTTCTGTTTCTTTTACTCCATATTCTTTTCTTTCTTCTTTTATTTTCAAAAAAGTAAAAACTGGGAACTTTATCTTTTTCAAGTCATTTATATGCGTTTTACGGTGCGCATCTTATTTTTTTGAATTTTAGGATCAATCTCTCGCAAAAGTATACACTTTATGAATGAGAGACGAAGTCTAAGATCATTTGATCTTTTTCGGTGAATCAATGAATTCAAAAAGAAGTAAAGGTTTCTGTATAAAAGCAAAAGCTTTTTTAGAGAAGTTTTTCTCTTTATTGCTACCTTGCGCACTAATTCGCAGAGGAAGAAGAAGACTTGAAAGGGTTTCTCTTTTTTTAATTCTTCATATGGCACTCCTATTTATATGAGAAAAGAAATTAGGGTTTGTTTGATTTGTTTTGATCTGCTTTGTTTTCAATCTGATTTTAGATTGACTTAAAAAATATAATTGATTCATATCAATCGAAGGTGATATGCGCACCGTTGGATCTTTGATCCATAGATTTTTTTGTTAAGATATTTAATCAACAGAATATTTTCACGTTAATTAAGGATTTGATTGCTTATTAATCAAGATTTATTTCTTTTTTAATAAGCGTCTGTTTTAGGAAGTGCACATGCACACTTATCAAATTAGTTTAAAATGCATTTGCACCGTTAGATCTTTGATCTCAAGTTTATTTAACTTGTTGTTATTGGGACATTTTTTGATTAAGTGCGCAATGCGCACGTGCGTTGCAAGTGCATATGGCAAACATACGCGCACTTGTTATATGCGCACGTGCTTTGCATGTGCATGTGGCTAGTATGTGCGCATGTACTTTGCACACGCACATCGTACTTAATGACTTTTGTCAAGTGCAGGTGTCACTGATATGCACATGTGTTGCTCACGTGTCATCCATTAATCTTATACACGCACATATATAAGTGTGCATGTCTTAATTGTTATCTCTCAATCAAGTGTGCACTTGTTATGATGCGCGAACCAATGGCCTGTGATTTTCAGTGATGCCAATATCTTTTTCAGCACTTTCTTTGGTCAAAATATGGGAATTGTTCCTAAGGAACATTTTCTATGCCAAGACTTGAATACATCTCCTTATAAATTGGAGAAATAATCCTCTTTTCTTTCACATTCATAGAGAAAGGAATATAACTTGTAATTGCCCACATGCTTCTCGACAGCCATGAAAAGTACCCATTGAAGAAGTCATTTCTCGTTTTGCTGCACGCTTAATGAACCCCGTTCTCACGGATGCTCGGTGTGACACCGTGATATACGAGTTGATGGCTCGTAGGGGATCTTCTCTTCCTACCGCCTCTATTTGGCTTCACATGATCTTTCTCGCCATTCTCGATGACATTCCTCCTCACCGGGCGGTGATGACTTTGGCGATACTCGACGCAGCAGAGGAAAAAGTTGACTGCTTTCAGGAGGCCGGTCTGATCACGAAGCCTCTAAAGGACCGCTCCGTCCACCTGCTGAGTCATATACAGGATCGGCGGGCTGTCATGTTTACTTTTGCATACGAGCACGGAGCTGATCTGTGGGGAGCGACTTTTCGCGAGAATCATCGTTTTGACATGGTAGAGAGGGCTGAGAGAGAGTTAGAAAACTTTGTACGCTATTTCACTAATCCTGTCCAGATCCCATGTTTGGGAATCTTTTCACCGTGTAATGAAATGTTTATTTTAAATACATGTTTTCACTGTCGCCTAATGAATATTTCATATCCAACAACCGTCCTTCCATTGATTGCTTATTTAGACATGTGCGCATCTCGTATGTGCACACGTGCTTTGCATGTGCATATCGCATTTAAGAATTTCTGCCAAGTGCGAGCGTTAAGCATCCTTCCATCAAGTGCGCACATATATAAATGCGCATGCCTTTGAAGTCATTCTTTCATCAAGTGCGCACATATATAAGCGCACACTTAAACAGGTGCGAACAATGAGTTTGATATTTTAGCTTAGTGGAAAAACCACAGACATTTGTATCCGGTGCTTTCTAATATAGCTCGTGATTTACTAATCATTCCACTGTCTACAGTAACATCAGAAAGTGTTTTTAGTACGGATGGCAGGATATTAAGCAAGAAGAGATACAGTTTGGCGTACGACACAATTGAGTGCATGATTTGCTCGCAAGATTAGAAAGCAGCAGCTGTCAGGAAACAAAATAGAATCACTTTGGCATCAGATTATCTACCTGAGGAGTTTACAGGATCGGACGAGACCAACACCGAAAGAGGAACCACAAGCGGCGCCGACGAGTAGTGAGTAGGATCTGTAATAGTAAAAAAAACTACGTAGACCTGATTCCCTCTCATTGAGCTCAATATTTGGGAGGTATACGTAAGCAGCCCGAGTGGGTCCGGTCTCTAATATAAAAAAAAACAACAAATTGTATTATATAATTGTAATTTGATTTATGTTAATAAAAAATTTAGTTCATTTTTCATTTATTATTAATTTTTAAGTTTTTTTGTAATTTAAAAAAAATATACCAAAGTTGACTCGCCTGACTCAGACGAGTCGCCTCGCGATTCGCCTAGACCAGACGGCAAGGCAAGCAGGATCAGTGCCTATTGCTGTTGAACTCGCCTCGCCTAGCGCGCGAGACGAGTCCAACTCGCCTGTTGGGCGAATTGCCTTGTCTCGGTTCATTTGCCACGCCTGCTGCTTTGCGAATCGTCTCGTCTCGGATCATTTGCCACACCTGTTGCAGAGTCCTCAAGCTTTACCCCATTAATAAAGAAACATGTGCTCTTTTATTTATAAAAATTAACGAAAAAGAAAAGGGGAAAGTTTAATTTTTCGGACTCTGCAACTTTATACTCCATATGCCTAGTAGTGTAGGTCCTTGACCTTTTATTACCTTTCATATGCTAAGTCTCCTTATTCTCAATTTAATATATTTTATAATTGGGTAAATTGTCATCTCTGAGCACTTTTTTCCGCCGTCAAAAACCTCTTAGCCTCAAAGCGGTTGTCAAAACCCTGTTGGAAATTTTTCCTACAGTATGTACATAATAGCCTGCTATATCTAATCAATCCATACAAACTTTTTAGATATCGCAGGAAACAGTTTAGATATCACAAGCAAATGCTTAGATATTGCTGGTTACTGCTTGATATCATAGAAAACTAGATATAACAGGAAACTGCTAGATATCACAAGTAAGATGTTTTTTGACAACTAAAAACTTTTTATGGGGGTTTTGACCGCAGTTTCGAGGTCAGGGGATTTTTGACAACGGAAAAAAGTGCTTGGGGGTCTTTGATAATTTACCCTTTATAATTTAACTACAATTATAATAATTTGAATGTATTTATTATCATAACAAAAAATGAGGGAAACGGAGCCTAAAGGGTCATTGTAGGCTTCTAACTACTGTGACAGAGGCTATTTGCAAAGTAGTCGGAGACTTATCGGTAAAACTCCTACTCTCATGAGTCTTGTAACTGTAGTTGGGAGCCTACAGTGATACTCCGGGCCTCATTTCCTCCCCAAAAAAACATCTGGTATTACTTGCATTTGGTTTCTTTTATCTAGTTAGTATAACTGTTTCTATGGCTAATTGCAAGGAAATACCATCTTTTCAACTATTTACGAGAAATACTCTTATAACCATTTTATATTAGAGATAATATTTTCCAAAAGCTATGGATCGCCTCCTATTGCAATAAGTTAATTACCTTAAAATATGATGTTTGCATATGTTAATCTCTACAATTCTATTTAAATGTCTTTTTGGCCATCCTTTTGTGTTTCGAATTAATTGTTTTTTCAGAAGATTGATAAGAATGTTTGGGAATCTATTTGTTATAATTGTTGAAATATGTAATAATACATAAATCATGAATAATATAGGCAAAATTTGGTTTGGAATGAGTCTGAAAAGTAAATGAATAGTAAAATTAAATGTTGGCATCAATTTCGAATCAAGATTAAATAGAACAGATGTAATGCACAGTGGTGAACTTTCTACAATAAATACTCATTTATTTCGTAGGGTGATGAAATAAATTACGATGAAATAAATGTTATTTCGTCAGGTTCTTAATTTATTTTGTCGCGTGATTTATTTCGTCGGTTTTGACCCGACGGAATAAAGTCAAGAAAACTGGAAAATTTTCACTGTTTAAAACTTATTTCTCGGGTACCTTCCGACGAAATAAATTATTTTGTCGGAAAATACCAAATGAAATAAGCTTCAAACGGTGAAAAAAATAGACCAGGTTTTGCGTGGTTTTAGAGCATTCGATACAATCAATTCAGTACAAACAGCCACAACTCAATTCAATACAATCAATTCGGTACAAACAGTTACAAATTCTTAACTCGAATTCAATTCAATTCTATTAATTTCAATAACAATTTTAATTTAATTACAAACTCAATTCATTCATCATAATTTTACAATTTGTTAAAACAAAAAAAAAACGTACGAAATGGAGTGATTAGTCGATGAGAGCGCATTTTGTGCTTCTCCACTCCATCTCGAGCTCACTGGGCGCCGTCGTTGTCCGGAAAGTCAGTGAAATCCATCAAGTACTATAGTGTTATCCATAGATAGCTATCAATATACAATATTGTCCATAATTATATGAAAATTGTATTGAAATCAAGGATTATCAAACTTACGTACGGTGCTTTCTTTCCTTGATGGCTCAAGCTTCGAGCAATCTCTATCCTCCCCTTGTTGTGCAAACATACGGATAAGACGAAGCCTCAGGCTTATGCTAAAGCCACTAAGTGGATCGCCAGCGAGAGTAGGAGACGAGTCTTCTCATCAAAAATATCTTCAAAGTCACCAACAGTTCTATAAATCAAATTGGACTATACAGATCAGCTTATGATATCATGAGGTCGACAAAAGATGGTCTACATCAAGCAAACGTCCCCTTTCAAATACATGTTCCTTTTTCTCTTATAATTTCAGTATCTTTTACTCAATCGTGTCCTCGATAACAAATCTCACGATTCTAATAAACATGTGTAATATGATCAACACGAGAACTAAATGTAGAAAAGACAGATAAAGATAATATGAAGACAATTGCATTTTGATAAAAGCGCTTGATCGGCTTATATTGTCTAATATGATGAATTTGGCCTTGAGCCTGGCACTCCATAGCTGGGTTCCACCATAGGTCTATCAAGAAAACCTAAACCAGTTTTGGGTGATCGACGAAAAAACCAAGTATTACCAAAGGTAGTCAAAGAATTGTGTATGATTGTAAAATATTTAAAGACAATATCTCTAAGTACAAGAAACTATAAAAGTAAATAAGCATGTATATAACTTCCATTCTTATCTTTCCAAAGCCGGCATAACTAGGAATAGCATATCTATAAGTTAATGTATTGAAGTGCTGAATCATGGTGACCCAATACTCGTCTGTCTAAGTCACGGGCTTTGCTGCCATTTCGCCTCATATGGTTTGAAGAAATGAGAATACGATATTATGCTGTATGTAGGCAAATGTAAGAAAGGTTTCATGCAATTCAGCTTCTTGACTTCACAAGTCCTTCCAAAGTGAAAGTACCATCCCTTTAAACAGCCTTCTGATATTTGAAGTTGAACATTGTGTCGACTCATATATGAGAACAACAACAACAAGGTTTATTCCATAATTTTTTGGATCCGCTACATGAATCCTTTTCTCCATTCTCCTCAAAAAGAAAAAGATGTACCAATGAAGTTTCTTTACGTTTCATTTCATAAAGATCAAACTGTAAGTCGATGTCGCACACCCCATGCACTTGTGGGGAGGCGGAATTTACAAAAAACGATTTTGTTGCAACACCGACTTAAACTCCAAGATCTTTACGGAAGGTAGTCAAAGAATATTTGATTTTAGCATATATAATTTTTCTAATAACACTTTTCATCTCCATATTGGTATGAGTCTCCGGCTTTTACCAAATAAGATTAATAATTTTCACTTACCAAATACCAAATATTCACCTTTTTCAACCAACCAAAAAAAAAGAAGAGGAAAAACCTCTACTCTACTCTCCTAAATTGATTTTTAGTACCGCTGCTCAGCATTTCTAACCCCCATGGCCTTCTCTTCTTCTCCTGCGTCTCCTCCAACCCTACCTCATGTCTCCCATCTCATGCTCACCTTCCTCAATCTCCATTTCAACACCCCACAACATCTCTCCAATGCCTCGTCTCTCCTCTCTCATCTCCACACCCAATGCTCCCACTTGGATCAAACCATAGAGCAGCTCATCGACAAGCTCACCGCCGCCGCATCGGATTGGTTCTCTCGCTCGAACGAGGCCCGATCGATGCTGCACCGGCACCCGCTATCTCTAGGTTGGGGTTTTTATTTTGTCTTGCAAAACCCTAATCTGATTTTGATTGATTACTATAGTGTTGGTTGTGTATTGATGAATTGGATGTGTTTTCTGGGGTTTTAGATGGGAATGATAGAATGGGTCGGCAGCAAAAGAGGATCTTGGGCGAAGAATTGCCGTTGCTGGCCAAAGAGGTCCGTCGAATCGAAACGGTCCGGCTCTTTGCAGGTAAACATAATTTCAGTGTTGAACCTGTATACACTTAGTTTGTTAGATTTGCAACTCTCTTGAGAATATGTATAGAAATGCTTCCCAAACTAAGGAAAGGTACGTTTGTGTTCGGTACAAAGTTTATTTTGTACACTGCCATTTTTCACCTTGTAATCTCTATTTAAGTTAGAAAATAATATTTACGTATTTATATAGCAAATCAGATGGTATATATTGTCTCAGGACTAATTTGAGGAACAAAGATTTTTAGCATCACCACGAAATATCAGTTTGTATACTCAATAATCTCTAGAGTCTTGATTGATAGGTCCATAGGCTTTTTGATACCTAGTTTTCGTTGTTAAATGAACATACAAGTTTATATATAAAGAGAAAGTTCATTATTAAGCATCTTAAAAATAAAGAAAAATCTTCAATATAGAAAAATTATTTAATGACCTTATCTTCGTTTTGAAACATCCAGTTCTATAATGTCTTTTTTCTCCACAAAACCCTCCAGTTTTTTAGGAGCTTCATCCTATGCTTCCAATACCTTATCCTTTATTCTAGTTGCTTCTCGCTGTCGCCCTTTACGTGGCTTAGGATGTTTTGGGTCAAGAATTGTGATTTCATATGTAAGCTGAATGATATGAATACTTTTATCTTGAAGAGCTGACATGCCTAGACAGTTCCTAAATTTCATTTGCTTTCATCTCTTTCTCAATTGCAACTAGCTCACTTGATAATTATTAGTTGAGTCGTTTAACAATTGATTTACATTTTGGATTTCATGTGCAAGTTGTACATTATGAATGTTATATTCCTTTTTTTTAAATAAAAATTCATCTTTGATATTTTGACCATGAAGGCTTTTCAATGAACAATTTCTTGTGCAATATGTTTATCAAAATGTCATTATGAATGTTATATTCAATTTTTAAAAAAAAAATCAACTTCGATATTTTGACCATGAAGGCTTTTCAAATGAACAATTTCTTGTGTAATATGTTTATCAAAATGTCATTTGCAATATCGTGTAGAGATTTATGTAAAATTCACACCATTGCATTGCAGATAGCATGTTCATGATATCCTATGGAGCTTTATCCTAAATGCATTTGAGTAGGTTGGGAAGCGGCGAGCTTCGTAGGCATAAAACTCAGTTATTATGAGTTCTTTTTAGCACTAATCACTTTAAGGACGAACTATAATTATTAGGGAAAGACAAGAAAGAAACATAAAGCTAAGAGATAAGGGTTGATATAATAAAAGATAACTGTATTCATGAACCGATGATTACAAAGTGGGTGGGAGAGGCAATTTATAGATCATAGCCTTAGCCCCTAAGCAAAGGTTACTCACTAAGCAAAGCTTACATAAAGCATTAGGAAACTAAACATAGATGAGTCATGGGTACACATCATAACTCTAAACTTAGGTTGCCTACCCTAGGGGGATAGTTTATCAAGCCTAAGGGCATGACTTATCCCTTATTTATTACAACACTTACACCTATGAAAAGCACACAAAAACACACAAAGTACAAAATATAAAAATCACCCGTCTTGAAAAAGCGGTCTGCCTCCGAAGCCATCGCGTGTGCGTGATGCAACTTGAACGGAGTTGTGATGGGGAGCTGAATTTCTCTTTGACAAATCTTTGAGAGATCCAGCTCTTTAGTTCCTAGTTCCCTATGATTCTCCTGTGTCTGAGGCAAGGCATTTGATTTGGCTGGCAATAATGCCTTCGGAGCCTCCAAAACTTTTTCATCGAAGTAGTCTTGCAATTGTAGCTATAGGACCAAAATTACTGTTCTCCAGAATAGAGGATAAACTCTTTTTGAGATCTTTTCTGCTTGGCAGCGGATTCTTCGTTGGTAGTGAAGTTCACGAGAACAATGTTGTCTTCTGCTTCTATAAAAGTTGCGACGTCCTATATGCTCCATAGCTCTATGCAGTATTCTAATGCTGTGTTTAGTTTTTCTTCATACCATGAAACCTTTAAATCTTTTGGCTAGATCGTTGTATGATTTGACTCTTCTTGAACTTTATGAAGTTCCCATAATTGATAGGATTTGTGAATTTTGAGGAAGTGCCTTTCTTCCCAGATTGACTAAATTCTGAACATGAAGATTTTCTGAACTCTGGATAGAGTATCGATTTAGAGCTTGCAGGCATATTTTAAGAATGTGTTCCATGTATTCTTCTGGTTTATCTTTATTGATGCTTACATAGATAATCTTTATGTAGATATCTATAAAAATAATTATGTTGATAATATAATAGATCAACAACACATAATTTATTTAAGTACTTTTTTTAGTAGACTATCAATCTAATATGACAGATTGCAGCAACTTGTCATTCAATATCAATTTTTCAATTGATAGCATTATGTCATTTGGTAGCAATTTCTTAATTGTTAGCAACATGTCATTTTGTAATCAATATATATCTAATGAAAAATATTTAGATTTTCCTATAGGACCACAGTTCTCTAAATGGAAAACATATAAAAGAATTCTTGATTCTAGATTAGGATCTTTATGTTGCGAGAAATATGATCCCGATATTAATCAATAATTTGGCTGTACTCCAGAAAATTCTTATTATAAGAAAAGTAAAAAGAAAGAACCTTACCATAAAAGATATAAGATTAATGGAAAAACATAGGATTCAACATATAAGAAAAAGGTAAATGATGAAAAGGAATACAAACCTAGAAAGTTTGTTAAAATGAAATTTAGAAAAGGATGTAAATGCTTTAAATGCCAAAGAACATTTCGCTTCAGAATGTACAAAACAAATATCAGAAGTGACAAGTGACAATTGATGATCTCGAAAAATATGGTATACATATTGCCTACATCGAGGAATTATCAGAAATTGATAATAAATCAGTCTATGAAATAGAATCCATATATTTTCAATCTGAGATATCGGATATAGAATTTGAAAACATGTTTCATACATTCATGAATTATGAAGTAAAAAGTAAATATACTGAAACATCTTCGATTGAAGATAGTACCGGAGAAAGATTTGAAATCAATGATAATGATATAGAAAAATTAAAGGAAATGATTCCACATCCAAATTCTAAAGAGATATATAAGCATGTTCCAAGCTTCATATCCAAATTCACCGGGAGACAAGTATATATATTTGATAGAATGCAAGGGAATTTGGAAAACAAGACAATATACAATTTCGTTCCATAAAACTTTTGAACGAAAGAAAAATTCAGGAAATCAAGAGAAATATCCAAAAATGAATTATTTACACTTAGAAATGATTCAAGTCAAGATAACTGCGCAATCCAAATCTGGAATAAACACTCCTATCATGGTCATTGTTATGGATGAACGTATTGTAAATAATCCAATGTCATCATTATTACGAGGAGCTAAATCTAATTTAGCAAATAGATTTTTTAGAGTAAATATTAATCCAGATTATTGTGTAATCCTAAATGATGCTAATATAACATATTCATGTATCATGAGTATAAATTTAAAAGAATAAAAATGAAACCAGGTTCTAGAACTCTTGGTATCCAATGGGAAACTGTTGTAGCTTTGTCTGAAACTTCTACTTTTAGAACTAAAACAAGTAAAGAGCATTTACAATTGTTTGAAGTATCTGCAGCAAAAATTATAAAACCAAGATTAGTAGGTAGAAAATATTTTAGGATGGACCCAGATATGAAAATATTTATAGAAGAATGGAAACCTACAATTAAAACACCAGAAAAAATATTCATAGCATCAATAAATACTATCACTACAATCTATAGTGATAATCAAGCCAGTTCTAATATAGTAAAAGAAAAAGATAGGGATAATGATAATAAAGATTTAAGTGATCCTGTCAATATCAGAGAGGATGTTAAAATAATGTTAACTCCAGATATAATAAGAGAAGTCCACAGAAAAAGTTTTAGAGAACACAGAACTTTAACGAAATCCACTGATTCTGAAATTGGAAATTGGAAATTGTATAGTTAAAGTACCAATAAAAAATATACAATATGGATCCAAAGAAAAGAGATGAACTACAAATGTTTGTCTTTGCAGAGATGGCAAGCTCCAGCAATAGCGAGCTTTCTTGCAAGGGAAAAGAAAAGTCAACCACAGTTGACAATGATTTCTACAAAAGAATTTCTGCTCTTATGGGAGTGATATCTAGAAGCATTGCCCTTTCTTTATCTCCAGCAGGAGAAAATTTGTTGACGGCGGTCGACTCTTTCTTCAACTCCTATGGGAGAGAATGCAAATTCTTCATCACTGTCAACAGTAATTGACTTTCATGATACTCGAAAACCTGGAAGAAATGTTAAAAGATCTTTTGCTATAATAGCAAAGATTTTCATGAAGCTCTAAATACACAAGAATGTTATTTGGTTGGCCATATCCAACTCATTCAAATTACAAGAAAAGTACCGAAGCATCTCTGTTACCAATGTAACAAAACAATCTTTGGTGGAAAGAGTTCAAAAACTGCCTAAAGATCCAAAACAAAAGATACAGAGACATTCTCACCGGGAAAAGAAATTTTTGTCAGAGCATATGTGATGCTCAATGATCCTGCAATAACTCTATCAAAACTTAGAAAACTTAAATTCTTTACTTCAGAATTAACTCATGGGTGAGAATCAATCCATATAGTGATTCAGAATTGAGTTTTCTTCTTCAAACAAGATTTCGTTAGACACATAGTATTTGACAAGGAGATGTCGTCCTTATCTCTCATGCCAAGAGTTCAAGAAATACAAAAAGAATTCAGCTACAATAAGTATGATCAAATTTTGGGAGAAGTTACATCAGTAATGCCCGATTGGGATAACAAACCATGGGAAAATATTATCCCTGTTATCATTGCATCTACATAACTCCATATTTCGGCAGAAGTTATTAAAGCATACAATACTATAAATTCTCAGTTTTGGGATACACAATGGATCAACAACATAGAAAGAGGAAGAAGAGTTTTTCCTATCCCAGAAGATGCTATGCCAGCAAAATTCAGTAAAAGCAAAAGAATCATCATCTTGGTCGATAAAAGACTTGGACCAGATTGTAGAAGATCTAAGCAATCTCAACTTCTAGTGCAATGGCAACATATGATGAAGACAAAGGAGTTTAAAACCGCAACATATGTTAAAGAAAATTTTGACGAGAATAATCCTTTTGGAGGCAACATATGCCAACTATGTTATCAGACTCATGATTGGGATCATAACATCTCAGAAAATATGTGGCATTGAGGATTCGAATAATCGCCAAAGGGAAATTCTGCGCTTCATCACTACTCCGTTCAAACTACATCACGCACACGCGATGGCTTAGGAGGTTAATCTCTTTTTTGAGACGGGTGCTTTTTATATTTTGTACTTTGTGTGTTTTTGTGTGCTTTTTCTCAAGTGTTGAGTGTTGTAATTGTTAGAATAGTTTAAAATATATTGTTATTAGGGTATACCGTACCATGATACTTGGACATCACGTAATTGTAATATCTATATAAAGAGATCATTGGTCACATAATAAAATATCTAAATCTTTTCTCTTTTATCGTTTAACATGGTATCGGAGCATAGGAAGAGTTGGATGTCCAAGACGTCGATACCAGCAAATGGTAGAAACAACAACAAATGTAAAAGGTGGCATATCCAAGTAGTACAGGCCTTTAACTTCTTTACACCCATCAATCGGCTGCTTCGTCTGGTTGTTCCGGATCATAAAGTACTTAAAAGAGAAAGTTATTGAACACTTGAAATCATTGGTAAGACGAACATATAAAAGATTTGTATGAAGTGAAGAAACAACTAGAATATTTTTAAGCGGTAAGGAAGATGCCACATCAATACTGGTACAACCGCTAGCAGGAACATCTTCATTGACAATGGAAATGAATTTATGCGGAGTGGAGAACACAGAGTTTGGAGCGGTATGAGTCATGTGGTCTGAAGCCCCGGAGTTAAGGACCCAAGGGTTTGACTGAGACAATAAAGATATACATGATGTGGTTAAGTTAGTAGTAGAGATATAAGAGAAAATACGTTGCAGGTGCTGTAAGTCTTCAGGAGAGATCTGCGAGAATGATGATACTGGCAGTGTATCTCGTTTGAAGGCCCGCCTTGTTGCCAAAGATTATACTCAGCAATATGTTGTCGACTATATTGAGACTTTTTCTCCGGTGGCCAAACTAACCACTGTTCGTTTCTTGATCTCTCTTGCGGTTACCCGCGATTGGCCTCTACATTAGCTAGACGTCAAAAATGCCTTCTTCAATGGTGATATTTACAAGACGGTTTATATACAGCAGCCTCTTGGCTTTGAGCGTGGGGAAATTTTTTGTATGTCATCTTAAAAAATCTATCTATGGGCTAAAACAATCTCCTCGGGTATGGCTCGATAAATTCAGCATAGTGCTAAAAAAGATAAATTTCATAAGAAGCTCGGTAGATCAATCTATTTTTATACATAGACGGAAGAAAGAATGGTTATTCTCTTTATTTATGTTGATAACATAATTATCACTGGAGATGATTCCCAGTGTATATCTAAGGTCAAAATTCATTTGGCCTCACATTTTCATACCAAAGATCTTGGTCCTCTATGGTATTTTCTTGGTATAGAGGTATCTCGAAATAAAAGATCATTATTTCTCACAGCGGAAATATACTGCCAATCTACTTAAATACAGGATTTCTTGGTTGTCGCGCTGCTGATACTTCCATGGATACAATAGTAAAGCTCTCTCGTGTTAGCTCACCTGATTACCTGCCATTTTCCCGATCCAGGTCGGTATAGACGGTTAGTTAGAAAGCTAGTCTATCTTACGGTTACTCGTCCAGACATATCCTTTGTAGTCAGCACAGTAAATCAGTTAATGCAGGCGCCCTTAGCTTATTTTCAGGCTATTGAGTGCATTCTATACTATTTGAAACGTGCATCTGGGCAAGATCTTCTCTATAAACCCTGTTCGAATATGTCTCTTGTAGCCTATGCTGATGCAGATTTTGCGGGATTTGTCGATGACCGTTGCTCTATAAGTGGATTTTGTGTTTTCTTTGCGGGAAGCCTAATTACTTTGCGCAGCAAGAAGCAACATGTTGCATGCTCATCAGCCGAGACTGAATATAGGACTATGGCTCATGCCATCTCATAATTGACGTGGCTTTTCATATTGCTTCGAGATCTCGATATTAGTTCTACAACACCATCATCATTGTTCTGTAACAATAAAGCTGCAATTCATATTTTAGAGAATCCAGTGTTTTACGAATGCATAAAACACATTGAACTGGATTGTCACTTTATCCGGGAGAAAATTGTTGAAAAGGAAGTCAATCGCCATCATGTTTCTACTCATGCACAGAGTGCGGATATTTTGATGAAATATCTTCCAAGACCCGCATTCGTTCATCTATTGTCCAAGTTATGCATCACTGATATCTATACACCAATTTGCGGAGAGTGTTGGAATAGTTTAGAATATATTATTATTATTATGGTACACCATATCATGATGTTTGGGTATCAAGTAATTGTAATCTCTATATGAAGAGACCATTAATCACATAATAAAGTATCTAAATTTTCTCTTTTTTATCGTTTAACAGTAATAAATAAGGGATGGGTCATGCCCTTAGGCTTGATAAACTATCCCCAAGAGTAGGCAACCTTAGTTTAGAGTCATGATGTGTAGTTTCCTAGTGCTTTGTGTGAGCGTTACTTAGGGGCTAAGGCTATGTTCTATAAATAGCCTCCCCTATCCCACTTTGTAATCATCAGTTCATGAATAAAGTTATCTTTTTATTATGTCAAGTCTCCTCTCTTAGCTTTATGTTTCCTTGGTCTTTCACTAATAATTCTAGTTTGTAAGCGATTAGTGCTGAAGAGAGCTCATAATAATTGAGTTTTATGCCTACGAAGCCCGCCGCTTCCCAATCAAAGTAATTGCCCATTTGCCTAGAATACACTTTCTAAGGTCGTGTCATGGTCCAACTCTACGACAAAGTAAAAATCTAGATTAGATAATTGGCTTGAAAGTGCTTAATTATCCGTATGCATTACAACAACAACCGAGCCTTTTATCCCAAGCATATGGGGTAGGCTACATGAACCAACATGAGAATCACGCCGGGTCGAGCACATGAATCACCCACCTCCACTCACTTTTATTGAACAATATACTTTTATTAAGACCTTTGGCATCCGTATCTTTTCATGTCGCCTCCATCCACGTTATCTTCGGTCTCCCTTTTGCTCTTTTGATTTGGCCTAAATCGAGATATCCATTCGTCGAACCGGTGCTTCCGTAGGTTTATGTCGCACATAACCAAACCATCTTAGACGGTTTTTCCGCATCTTCTCCACAGGTGCTATATTAACTTTTGCATGAATATCCTTATTTCACACCTTATTCTTTCAAGTGTTACCACACATCCAACGAAGCATACGCATCTCCGCTACATGCATTTTCTGTACATGATGTTTCTTAGGAGCCCAGGCAGGCCGAATAATGCTTCGATAAAACTTCTCTTTCAACCTTAACGGAAAGTTACGATTGCACAAAATTCCCGTTTCCATTTCAACCAACCAGTCTGAATCATCTGGTTGACCTCGCTATCGATCTCTCCATCATTTTGGATGATGGAACTTAGATATCTAAATTGATTGTTCGATGATATTTCTTGCTCATCCAGTGTTATACCACTATGATCTCGATTTCTCTGTTTACTAAAATTGTATTGCATATATACTGTCTTGGACCTACTTAATCTAAATCCCCGAGATTCCATCGATTGTCTCCATAAGGCATTAACTCTTGCTTTTGTTTCATTTACCAGAATAATATCACCAGCGAATAACATACATCAAGGTATCTCATCTTGGATAGTACTAGTATGCCCATCCATCACAATGGTAAACATGAATGGACTTAATGCAGATCTTTGATGCAATCCAATTGTGATCGAAAAATCTCTCGTTAGGTTCTCATTTACCTGCATGCATTCATGAATAATATTAATTGTTCTTGCAACTTATAAAATTGCTTGGATTTCTTGTGGGTTAATATTTCATGTTGCGAACTGCTAATCTCAGTAACTGATTTAGAAATTTTGATTGGTCCTAACCTTTATCATGACGATCAGTAATTAAATCTTTAGCGTTACTAGTATGATAAAAGCATTTATGTGATCGATGTTTCATAGATTTTGAATGACTAATAAGCCTATGAGAGTTATGCTCTTTCACAAATTAACTAACTTTCCATGTCCTTAATTTGGTATGAACAATTTTCATTTGTGCTCGACATCCATTCCTTGTGTTTCTTTGTGCATCATCTTTTGTTCTCCAACCTTTGTTATTGACATAAATTCTTGATATACCTCATTCCCGGTTCTTGACTTATTAGTTGAATATTTGCGAATACCAAAATATGTCCTTGCAAATGCATTGTAAAAATCATATGTAATTTTATAAGTAGGGAACTCTCAAAATCTTAGTGATATTGGTCATTTATTTTCGATTTTTATGCTGCCATTATTTTTATGATTAAGAGAAAAATAATGCACAATCATTAGAGGATAAGATGTAAGAACAAGAATAAAATATACAATTTTTGATAATTTTTTAATAAAATAATACAAATTATATTTAGCAACAACTGAATAAATATAAACTATAGTAACGGCACAATTCATCATATCAAATCTTTGAATATGAAACAAAAAGAAAATACCTCTAAACAATTCAAACCAGAACTGTGCTAATCCATGCCATCTACAAGATTTCTCACACATGAATAAATATTTACCGAGTTAAAAAGATTATATGTCCTAACTGAAATTCATTACAGGTTTTTTCGACACTAATTTATTTGGTTCCCGATAGAATCACATCTTGATAGAGTAAAAATTAAACTTTGTCTTCGACCAATCCAACCCTAAATTTTACAAAAAAGTTTTTTTTACAAAATTCAAGAAAAATAAAAAAAATTTGATTTATACTTAAGATTTAAATGGTGTCATGGATGTTGGAGAGGCCAGGGCTATTGGAACCGACGTCGTTTTCCTAATCAAAAGAGAGTGTGGGAGAGAGGTAGGTAGGAGTTCAGGAAAGAGAGAGATGCGAAAAAGTTAGAAAAGAGTGCAACAAGTCAAATCAGCAAAGATTTGGGCTTGATTTCTTTAAATTATGGACGAGTTTTTTTTTTTTGAAATATATGTAGGCACCAACCCGCAATGAATAGGGAATGTATAAAAATGCTAAAATAGGAGTTGTGTAATTATCACAATCCAAAAGTTTTTTAGGTAACATATACAAATCACTTAGGTGGCTGCATGCTTTCAAAATGAATGAGCTACCCCCTCTTAAACACTTCTTTTCATAGAAACTTCTCTCTCAGATGCACTCACACATATTTATTATGTATGGTAAGGCATATCCTAACATCTTATAAAAGTTTAAATATATGTCAATGATCTGAGACATATAAAAATTTCTTTCATAAGTTCAAATATATCTTAATGATGATCAAGCTATTTTTTAGTTAACTTAGCATGAAACTCTTCTTACCATAGTCCTGCTGTGAATCCGTATTGAATGAGAAGTTCAACGGTAACAATTTCAGATTTTGTATGCGTTCTATAAATGGCTGGTTTTAATTAAGATTCGATGCTACTTAAAGGAATTAAGGTTGCTTTAAAATCGGACAATGACAAAAAACTATAATTTGGTTGTGTTTTGTAGCAGTGACCGCTTAATCAGACATAGATTTGACCAACTGATGAACAATGAAGAAATAATAACTTCAAAAATATTATTTTGACTATAAATCTCGAGTCCGTTTTGCATGTATTTATATATTTTTAAATAAGATATACGGATTTAATGAGCCCTTGATCAAATTGTGGACCTAGTTCCCAACACTTAGCAAAAAGTAAACGGTGACATCATAAATTGCATCATGTCAACATCAATCCACCATCTCTCGCTCTTTATATATATATATATATATATATAGATATATATATATATATATAGAGAGAGAGAGAATAATGGAGGAAAGAGGCCTCGGGTTTTTTCGTCAGGCGGCGTTAAAAAATACACGCACTACCATTTTATTTGACGATCGGTACCGGTCATCTTAATCTTCATCATATAATATGTCGATGCATCAAATTTCATGTGATTCTAACAACTTTCTACTGTTGATTTAGCGAGTGCAAAATTTATGGTTTACCAACCGTAGAGCTTTTTACATTGCCAATCAACGGGGAAAATGTGTTAGAATCACATGAAATTTGGTGTATCGACATATTAGATAATGAAGATCAAGATGGCAGGAGCCGATCATCGAATAAAATGGTGGAGGGTCCTCCTAGCTCCATTATATATATGTGTGTGTGTGTTTTATTACAAACAAGTCAACAAAAAAGGAACTCCATTCCCTGCAATATTTTTAAAAGTGAAACCAATGGCTAGGATTACCTCATATAACAGAGGTACAACTGGCTCTTAATAAAAAAAAGAACCAATATCCTTTTCTTCTCTCCCTCGTTCAATATGCACACTCTTACATGTAATTTACCCAATCTTCACCCCCAAACCCTAACCCAATCCCATAGATACATCAACGTGCAGCCTCGTCGCAAACTCTTCATCACTTTCGATGGCCTCCACCCTTTTTTGTCCGATTGATGCTCTTATCTGAGGCTCTTGTTGTGGCATTTCATTAAACATTAGGAGTGCAAAAGCTCAGCCTTGATACATTTCAGTTACACTAACATTTGATCCATACAAAAGGCCCTTCACTCAATCCATATGCTACAACAATTTTATATAAAAAAAAGAACAATTCCCATAGTGTGTGTGTATATTAATTTTAACTACCAACTTCATTCGGAATTTGATAAAACTAATAAATTTATAAGATTTGACAAAATTCCTTGTGACTTTCATAGTCGGCAAAGAGGCGTGTCACCATATAAAGGTTCCATTGTCGCATTGTCGATTGACGTAGCTGCTTTGAGAGGCGTCGACGATGGTTGTCATATGAATTGTCGGCGATGATGAGCGTGGTTAACGGTTGAGGCCGTTAATCATGGCAAAAGGAGAGACGTGGAGTACGTTGTGGTGTGATCTCTTTGAGGGATTGGTTAGGGTTTCTGTAGGGTTTAGATGAGATGCATGAAGCTGAGAGGGGAAAAGAGATGAAGTTGTACTCTTCAACTTTTCCTTTTTCTTAAAATTAAAAAGCCAGCTATACTTTTTTTTATGAGACTTAATCATAACCATATATTTCACTTTTAAATGGACTGTGATTGGAGTTCCTGTTTATTTATGGACGGGCTTCTATTGAAGTATTTCTTTATAAATATATTTCTTTTTCTTCTTTTCTTTTTGGATGAAATTCTTCTAATTTTCTCTTCATCTTATCAAAATCTAAAGCGTCTAAATTTTCTTTCATCTAAACGAAAAATCCTTTTTATTTAAATTTCAAAGTTTCAATGAATGTAGGCATTTGCTATATTTTCTTCATGTTTCCATTATTAATCTAATACACCGAATTTTAATCCAAATACTTTTTATTCTACAAAATTTATGATCTTTAATTTTTCAAATATTATTTTGATTGAATTGATCCACGTCAAACGTTGTGATAATTTTACATTTCATCTTTGAAATTTACAACGTTTAAATAAGAGAACTAAGAATCGGTTTTTAAACCGATTTTTGTAAGATTTCTTAGCTATATACCTAAAATTTTAAATCATTTCCGGACCAATTTTTATTAAGATTTTTTGGTCGATCAAGAGAGCGACGAGGACGAGTAGGTGAAAGGACAGTCACGTAAGATCGTATTGAGATAAAGGACCGATGCAAACATGGGAAGCGGCGAAGGACAATGAGCGAGTTGGATTTCGATGGGTTCTAAAAATAAAGATTTTTTTTCATGATTTAGATGGAGTTTAGTGGAGGGTCAAGGACGCAGCCAGAAAATTTATTTAATGGGATGGATAAAAACACTCATTTAATAAAAAATAGTAATGTTTCAAATACAAAGAAGTCGCAAATTTTTTATCTATGGTTTTCAAAGTAAAATAATACCTAAAAGTAAGTGATTTAGTTGTGTTCTAATTATAAACTAATTTTGAATTAATAAATTATTCGTATTAGATTGTTAGAGTCATTTTTTTCATTATAGACTTTTCTTCCATAATATAATATTTATATTTAAAATATAGAGAATACATATATCAACTAAATATCTACTAACATACACTTCACATTAAATACTAATACTTTTAAACTTCTTAAAGGATTGTAGGTTTTTCTTGTTAAAGTAATGGTAAGTACTGAACATGTGTCATTCAAAAAAATTAAAATTAAAATACAACCATTTAGGTTCAATCCTATGACCTTTAGACCGACAAAAGAAGACTATAATTTCTCTTTGAATAATTTAACTATAATCTATACTTATAGTAATTTATAAAGATATTGAAAGAGAGAAACTAGCAATTTGTATAAGTTCTTCATAACCTTGGGGCCGCTCGCTCCCCGGCTTCGTCTCTATAGGGTTTTATTCAGTTTGATTCAAAAGAAAAGGAAAGGAAAGAAAAGAGTTTTGGGTTTAGGGTCCGGATGGTGGAGAGAGGATTTTTAACTCACTAACCATTGAGAATTGAGGTAAACATTAAAGGATAGGGGATTGACATGTGGCAGTTGATAATTTATAGAACCGGTTTGTTTGGTTACAGAGTGAGAAAGAGACCTGAAACCGAATGCATTGAAGAATTTTATATAAATCTCTATTATTATAATGGAAACTCTATAGGTGTGAAACATGCCATCATTTGATGGCATTTCTATTTTAATAAAAAATTCGAAAAAAATCCTTTAATGAGTTCTCTTATTTCAACATCCACATTATCAACTTTCTATATAAAATTTAAATCTCTCCCTCTTAAAAAATGATCTCTATACCATGAATCTTCTTATTAAATTTTTTAAATTGACTCCTTAATTTCAACGACTCCATTCTTTTTCCACCCTTATTTCTCCCACCCTCATACATGCAAAATGTGATAATATTAATTTTCTTCATGTGCATTGCACATGTAAAAATACAAGTCTACTGTTATGAGAACACTTCAGTGTTATTATATCAACATTTCTCGATCTAATTTTTTTCCCTCTCTGTCACTATATAATATTATTTTATAGAATCTACGACCATTATTCTCAAATTTTTGACACTCTATAGTCTATACCTTTGTGAAAATCAACCTTATGAGTTGTGAATGCCTCGTCTTAATTCACCCGTTCTCTTATACCTTTTGTATCAACCCTATCTAATGTATAAGGACAAAAATTCATCTTGCATTGTCAGGTCGATTGATTATATCTAACTTGGCATACATGTGTTTGGTGATATTTCAGTGCTTCCACTCTCATTAATCCATGCCCGATTTCATATTGTACTAGTAGTTGAGCCTGATAAATTAACTTCCAAGAAATACAATTTGAGAAAATTGTTCTATGCGGGCCCATTTGAGGTCTCCCTGGCATATTCTCCAGTTACTCTCTATAAGTTGAAACTTGAAAGTCATGTTATGGCTCTAGTCTCTTAGTAAGAGATGCCGTGTGGAAAGTCAGGTTGGTTATCAAGTCATATATTATAAGTTACAACAAGCCTGCCTAATATGTATTATTTCCGTATATCTACCAAAAGTGTTAAAATCATATGGTACTCATGAATTATTTGGTAGTTTGGATATTTCCTATGTTGTTTTGTTTCTTGCCAGTTTAAGCTTCAAAAGTTCTTGTGAACAAGGAAAAAGTTCGAGGGAGCTATTCTTTGCCGTATTTAGGTCCTGAAGCTTGCACATTCAATTATTTTAATACAAAAAATTTGATATTTCTGTTTTGTTATATACCCAGAACAATAATGGTGCATTGATAAGCATGAACAGTTGAGCTAGGAGAATCTAGTGATAGTCTTGAATATTCATTACAGAGACAATTTATGATACATATGTCCAACATATAGTTTTCCTGATTAGATTCATAACTTAGATGCTTATTGAACAAACTTTCCGTGGTTCAAAATTATTGATTAATGTCTAGAGTCAGTGGCTGAGATCATGTTTCTCTGGTTTCTGTAGTTGATTGTCTAGGTGATCGATTTATACTTTCCCAACATTAGCAACCTTTTCATAACTCTCTCTGCCTCTGCTGACCTTGCAGAGACAACCTTAAAGCTGGAAGGTCTAGTAGGTGACCTTGAGGATGCAATTCTCTCAATTATGAACCAAACTTCAAGAAGTAATTCATTTAACCTTTCGAAAGCTTCAATCCCAATTGTGAGTGCTTATGATTTTTATTCGATTGCTATATCATGTTTGTGAAACTGCAAGCAGATAACTATAATTAAACAATACTAGACATGAAAGTAATAGCACATTTTATTATGACTATTAAATGAGATGCTATATTTATAATTTTCTACTGGAAATACAGGAAACCGTCCAGGAACAAGCAAAGGTTTTATTTTGCATTAAAGCCATGAACCAAATAGAAGAAATTTTGGCAGGTATTGCAATTAACAGGCCACATTGGACTCGTCTTCTCTTGGCTGTTGATTCTAGGGTAGAAAAAGCATTAGCCATTTTGAGGCCAAAGTGTCTTTCTAACCATCGAAACCTACTTGCTTCTCTTGGATGGCCACCATCTCTTTCAACATCAAAAATTGAGAAAGGAAAGAGTTTGGAAATTCCTAATCCTCTTGTTCTGATGCAAGGGGAAAAGAAAGAGAAATATTCTCAGAGCTTTCTAGAACTCTGTGCGTTGCAACATTTGCAAGTGCGGCGCACTGCACGGCAACATGATTGTAAATTATCAGACTATAAAGGTTTTAAGCGCGGCCTATGGCCTATTGATGAACTAGTAAATCCAATTGCATCGAGGATGGAATATCATTTTTGTCGGTGGTCTGAAGAACCCAAGTTCATTTTTGCACTGGTATACAAAACTACACGAGATTTCCTTGATGGAGTAGACAATATTTTGCAGCCATTGATTGACAAAGCAGCTCTTGTTGGTTGTAGTGCTAAAGAAGCTTGGGTGTCGGCAATGGTCAAAATGCTTTCCAAATATCTTGAAACTCACGTTTTTCCTGATCTTGTAAAGAATTATGATGCTCGAGCTGATAACACAGAGATATATACTTCATGGCTTCATCTAGTTGATCTTATGATTAATTTTGATAAGAAAATGCAAATTCTTGCAACTTCAGGGACTCCATTGATGGGACCATTTGCTTATTTTGAAGGACTTTCACAATCTCAACTGCTGCTTTCAATATTTGATGAACATCGAGATTGGCTTCAGATATGGGCGGAAGTAGAACTTAATGAGGCTCAGCAAAAACTAAATTTAGAATTGGAGGATGAGCAAAATTGGTTGATATTTATTGGCCAACAAGATAATTTGGACACCGATGAAAAAGCTGACACATTCCTTCTTTCAACTAGGGAAGATTATAAAGCTCCATTAATTGCAGATTCTGTAGTTAAAATCTCATGGGCAATAATCGAGAGGAGCAAATCTATTCCGTCCAATTCATTGGGATTTCAATTTATCCGATCCTCTGCTATTTTATTCTTAAATCATTTCTTCATCTTCTTGCTTCAGCGTTCTCAGGATATGGACTTCATAAATGCGATATTTGAAGACAATGATTTGCTCACAGCTGTCAGTTCAGTAAATACTGCACGATATTGTGAATCTATCTTGCTAGAATGGAATGAAGATATCAGTATCTTGGAGATGGCTGTTAATGACAAAAATCCCAATACTTCATTTTTCAGTGACGAAATCATGTTTTTGATCAAGTTGCAGACCGATTGCCTTGTCGAAATTGTGTCTGCTCTTCTACTGCAATTTGATGCGCTATCTTTAAATTACATTCATGGCATCATACATTGGGCGAGAGAAGAAATCGAATCTGAAGAAGTTGGAAATATGAGCTTGAGTCTTGGGTTTGTCGAAGCGCTTGATATGCTGAGAGACCGATTAAGAGTTTTAAGGCTAAATCTCAACCCAAAGGACTTTCTAGATCTATGGAGAAGCACTGCAGGAGGGCTCGACCATTTTATCTTCAGCAGCGTCCCTTTGAGCAATGCAAAATTCTCTAGACATGGAGTCGAACAGTTTAAAGTCGATGTGAGAGCGCTTTATCTTGTATTTAAGCCTTTGTGCGCACGGCCTGAAGCATTTTTTCCTTGTACCAGTGATTCTTTGAAACTACTAGCCATGGAGAAGAAAGACGTGGACCGTCTGCTAAAAGTTGTAGCAGCGGGCGAAAACTCGGAAGAGTGTTTGAGAACAAGGGG
Source organism: Agapanthus africanus (assembly GCA_030015575.1). NCBI lineage: Eukaryota > Viridiplantae > Streptophyta > Magnoliopsida > Asparagales > Amaryllidaceae > Agapanthus > Agapanthus africanus. The sequence goes on along the minus strand of CM057340.1, from coordinate 81,747,799 downwards.
CCTTTTTCATTTATCTTTAGGTCAGGCCGAAAAAATCTTGAGGAATAGAAAGTTTGAAGGTTGATAAATTAAGAGGGATAATTTAGCATGTTGTAACTGCTGTAGTGATAGTCTAACCTATATATGAGCTTTTGAAGTTGCTGAAACATATAACTTGAATTTTTTTGAAACTTGTATATGATGTTGGTTTTAATCATTTTTACCATGATACAATTTATCTTATTTGGGGAATATTCCTTGTGTAATTTTTTGGTAATATCTGCTGTAGAAGTGCTTTATGTTTTTCGATTTCAAAGTCCTGGCGATGCATCTATCCAAAGTTTTCATTTAAAACTGAGAAAATAGGCTGTTATCTTATACCAATCTGTTGTGGTTCATGACAAAATGATCGATAATACTTGGTACCTTCTAGTGATACTAATCTAAATAGAATGTTTTATCTTTTAGTGGATCTTTATCCAAAAGTTTTGAAGGAGAGAAGCCAGACACATGGAGCTAAGTATTATTTTTTAATGCAACAGAAAACAAACTTGTATGAAAGCTAAATCTGTCAACAGATGGAGAAAATAGGCTGTTATCTTATGTTCAGAACTTAGAGTTTAGGCGGCAATTCAACATATGCGGTAGGTTGTCTCTGTTGAGCCAATGAATCTGTCATCTGGTGGCAGTTGTGTATACTCAATTTTCGAAGAGCAAACAGATGCTGCAGACTCAAAGGATGTAGCGATTGGCATATTACTTATGGCTAATGTCCGAAGCACAGAGAATTCTTGAGACAAAGATGACAGTATCATCCCGTTACAGGACGATATGTCTAGGATCATAAGCAGGGGCATGATGGGAAGAGAAGTTAGGTGATAACACACATTTACTTTCAGTTCTTAAAGAAAAGACAACCTCGGAAGCATCCTCAGGTTCCGGCAATTTGCTATTTGAAGACGATGAAGGTGAGGAAAGTCACCATCCTCTACTGCTAACCACTCTTCCCATTTATACATCTTTTCAAATTCCAACTTCTCCAATGCAGGAAATGCCTTGAAAATTTTATTTTCACGGCCATAAAGGTAACAATCAAGATGTGTCAAGCTGTCAAGAGATTCCATGTGGAGATGCTTGAGAGATGGAAGTTGTCCGAGAGGCGGAAGAAATTCAATACCACCACACTCATGAAGTGTAACCGACTCTAATTTTGTGAGGCAATGATCTCCCGTCCATTTTGGAAACCTGCTTCCATGATAACGTTGTACAATTAGCTCTTTAAGTTGGCATGGGACTGGAGGCACTCAAACACTTTCTCCTGAAGCTCAAGCAGCTGTCTCTTGCGAAAAGCAACCTCCACTTTAGCTTTCTTCAGGTTGACAGGTTTGTACACTGCGTCTATATTGAAAATTCACTGGTCATCTTGTGATTCCGCTTTATTGTTTGAGCTTTCCGCTATCAACAGATCTTCACCAACATCATCTTGAAGTCCTATTGTATGCAAGGCAGCTCCCAAAATTGGATGCTCTTGTTCCCAAAGCACTCGGTCAAGCGAAACACTATTCGGATCAGAATATGAGCCAGACCATTCTAATGTCAGTTTCTCAAGATGCTCTTTGCCCCTCAAGTCGGCTGCCTTGGCATCATCGGCATTGACAATGTTACAAAGCCCTGAAATGATGAGCTCTGCCCTGAGGTTTACAAGATATTCTAGCTCTCTGATCACGTAGTGTCTACTCTCTCTACTGATGTGGAAGACCGACAAGGTTTGCAAATTGGTTAGTTTTCTGATACCAAGGGGCAAATGCACGGTTTTAACTACAGTAGGAAGAAGAAGATGACGTAGGTTAGATAAAAAATAAAAGCATTCCGGTAGATCTTGGAGATCATAACTATATTGCAACTCCAGGGCCTGTAAATTGTATAGGCTACAAATGATTTGGGCAACACCCATATTTGAGTGCGATTGAGGCCAAGGAAGCGGAGGAATTTATCGAATCTGGCAAAGCGTCAAGATTTGTGTAACGCAGATCTAATGTCCTTAATTGTAAGTTTTGGTACACTTGAGCGGATAATGAAGTAGGCAGGAGATCTGAATCAGGTATGTAATGGTACTGTTGGATGTATGGATTCCTCAACCTATTTATAACTATAAGTGTCCTTAAAGCTCTGAGAGGATCAGAGATTTATGGTTGCTTTAGTATCCTTTGGGAAAATTAATGAATGCCGGGCTTCTTTATGAAAAGAGACATTGCTGTCATCTATACTACAAAATGTACCAGAAACAGATCGTGCAAGGTCATGCAAAAGATGATGCATCACATAGTTATCTTTTCCAGCATGACAACAATGAAAGAATGACATCATGGAGGGACATCATGGAGGAGATGGAATGCCTTGTAAAATTGGAAGAGAACAACGACCTTTCAGAATTTGTGTTGACCGGGCTTAAAGAATGTCGACATGAACTATATGATGTGTACAAAAAAGAGGAGATTATGTGGAGACAGAGGTCTAGAATTAACTGGCTCAAGGAAGGGGATCTAAATACTAGTTTTTTCCACAAGATTGCGAATGGTAGAAAAAGAAGAAACGCCATGAGGTCATTACGGATCGGGGATGAGGAGGTGGAGGATGAACATCAAATCCGTAGTCATATCGAAGAAACATCTAAGAATCTCTTTGGTAGATCGGAGGTAAGAAGATTACATGCTGAGGAGAATCTTTGGGAGGATAATTCGGATGAGATTTCAGAGGCATTACAGAGGCTTGAGGAGCCATTTACCGTAGCGGAGATTAAACAAGCAGTGTTTGGTTTAGGAGCAGAGAAAGCTGCTGGACCTAATGGAATCCCGATGCCGTTTTATCAAAAATTTTGGGATCTCGTTAAAGATGATTTGCTTTGCATGTTTAATGATATTTATGATGGGCAAGAAGACCTTAACAGGCTTAACTATGCTAAGGTAGTTCTTATTCCTAAGGTTGGCGATCCGAAGGAGGTTGGAGAATTTAGGCCGATTAGTATGCTCAACTGTTCTCTTAAGATCTTTGCGAAGGTCATAGCAAACAGATTGAGTGGGATTCTTCAGTTGATGATCGGGGATCAAACTAGGTTTATCTCTGGAAGAAACATTCTTGATGGTGTTGTTATTGGTCAAGAGGTTATCCAACAAGCTACTAGGAAAAACATTCATGGATACCTTCTTAAGCTGGATTTTGAGAAAGCATATGATAGAGTAGAGTGGGATTGTATCTTAGAAGTGATGAGAGTTAGAAAGTTTGGTCCCAAATGGCGGAATGGCTGTCGTTGGCTAAATCCGTGATCGTAGTTAATGAATCCCTGACCAAAGAAACTAAGTGCAGACGCGGACTCCGACATGGTGACCCTCTTTCCCCGTTCATAATCTTTACCCTTGCTGTTGATGGCCTCAATAGAATGATTGACCGGTTTAGGGAAAAAGGCGTTATTGAAGGTATGGGGTGCAATAGACGACACTCAAGAGTGATCAATTTGCAGTAGGCGGATGACACGTTAATCTTTAGTAAAATCTTTAGAAACCAGATTACATATTTGAAGTGGATCCTGTATTGTTTCGAACTTTGGTCGGGATTAAAGATCAACTTTCATAAGAGCTCGGTTATTCACCTAGGTCATGGTACTTTTGATTCGACCCTGATTAGTGAGTACTTTAATTGTAAAGAATCCGCTTTTCCACTTATGTATCTTGGACTCCCTATGAAACCGGGCAAATTGAAAAGAAATGACTAGCTTCTGATGGTGGAGAAAATTGAGCAAAGACTCGATGAATGAAAAGGAAACTTTCTCTCGTTTGGTGGTTGCATCACTCTTCTTAACTATGTCCTTTCGGCTATTCCTACCTACTTTTTGGCCTTTTTTGATTTACTTGGGTGGGTGGAAAAAAGAATTGATAGAACTAGACGACGCTTCCTTTGGAGAGGGTCTGGACAAAATTCTAAAGGACATCACTTGACTAAGTGGGATGAAGTTTGTAGGAAAAAGGAGATGGCGGATTGGGTGCTGTGAACCTTAGAGAGATGAACCAAGCGTTGTCGACAAAATGGTGGTGGAAATTGTATAACGGACCCTCGGGAGTTTGGAAAGACTGGGTCAAGAATAGTTACTTCAAAACAAACTGCTTAAGGGGAACTGAAAAAAAAATTGGCACTATGTCAGGCTTTGGTAAGGGGTACGTAGGGTTAGTGCTTTGTTCTTTGCCGGCTCTTCGATGATTTTAGGTAGGCAAAGACACCAGCTTCTGGCATGACAGATGTTGTGATGATGTGGCTCTCAAACACAAATTTTTTGATCTTTTTGGGCGAGCCAGGGATCAAGGAGCGACGGTTTTTGACCTATGGAATGGAGAGAGCTGGGATCTAAAACTTGGGATACATAGGACCTCCCCCTTAAGTCACTATATTGGAGATGGTCCAGAGATGGTTGTTTTTCAGTTAAATCACTATATTTGGTGATTAATACTGGGGGAGGAACGGTGTCAAGCCCAACCTTTATCTGAAGAGTTGCTGCCCCTTTGAAAGTCAAGGCTTTCACTTGGCTCGTGTTTAGGAACACTATCCTCACTCGAGATAATCTTATGAAAAGAAAGTGGCAAGGCCCGAATCAATGCTGCATTTGTAGAGCACAGGTGGAATCTATCAATCATCTGATGCTCCGTTGTCCGATTATTAAGAGAATTTGGAAGATTTTTCTTTTGAGGTTTAACCTTCCTGGGTTTCCTAGTACTTCTAAATCTTTATGGGGTAAATGGCGAGTTAATAGGGCCCTAGGGGCATACGATAAGGCTTGGGACATTGTGAGTGTGGCTACTAGCTGGGGGTTATGGCTTGAGCGTAATAATGCTATTTTTAGAGATAAAAAATGCTATTTTTGCTAAAATTTGCTCGTTCATTGCTAACTGGATGCATCTTGCCTCAACAGATACTAAGAAGATGATTCGAAAGATCATTCCGGAAGTGGTTCTTGACTCGCAGCATGGCGATGAGGATGTGGAGGAGGATGAGTCCTCTGAGGGGCTTGCGATTGGGTGACCTTGTGCTGGGGGCTTGGAGGACTGATGCTTATTCTTTGAGCTTGGTGTCCTCTTTTCATTTTTGGGGATGTAGGCCCGCTTTTTGTTTCTAGCCGTGAGAGAACTGCTGCATCCATTTTTGCTGCAACTATACTCTTTTTCTTTGTTCAGTGCTGAGCTGTTGTGACCATTTTTCAAAATTTCGGCCGAAACCACCGATACGTGGTGGTTTCGTATCGGTTTCGGCGGAAACCGATACGAAACCCAAAATCGATACGAAACCAACCATACATTATCGTTTCGGCTGAACACTTTAAAAACTTATTTTTTATACCATTTTTACTGTCATTGTGATCATTTTAGGCCTTCGTTAGAAAACCGCAAAAAAGTCAACCCAAGCCTTATATTAATACTTATCTAAGTACACTTTTCAATACATCTTGCATCATGGCTGAATTTTTAAACATTAGGATCATTGTCTTATAATATATAACCATAAATTTAAGTATTTAATATATCTACACTTTTGTATGTTGTATTACAGTCGAAACTGAAACTGAAACCCGAACCCGAACCAAGATTAGCGAAATTAGCCGAAACCCAACAAAACTAATAAAATTATGAGAGACGGAAACCGAAACCGGGTTCTTGAACCTTGGTTGTGACACTGACTAGTTTATTGCAGTAAGGATTTGCACTTGTTTGTTGCCTTTTATTTTCTTCCTGTTGTTGTAGCACCTTGGGTGCTGTACGGGGAACTTCTTGTATTAAAAACTTTTTAATGATATTCTGGGGGGTTTATTTGAACCCGCCGTGTCTCAAAAAGAAAAAAGAAAAACAATGAAAGAATGACCTCTGCAGCAACTCATCAAAATACTAGCAGCCGATATCTTCCACTGCTTTTCCTTTCTCGGGGTCAATAAAGCCTTCTGCAATCCATAACTTGACCATTCTATCTTTCTCGAATACATGACCCTTTGCGAAAATGGAACAATAAGCAAAACAAGATCGCAGAGGAAAGGGCAAAGAAAAGTAGCTCAGTATCAAAACCGGTGAAATCTCATCGGTTTTTTCATATGGATTCCATATGGCACTTTGCAAGATAATCATTCCACATATCCTCCTCCCTCTGATGCCGGAGAGCAGAACCAAGCATCTTTATGGAAACAGGAATGCCATGACATTTTTCCATGATTTTTCTCCCAACCGTGACAACAGTTTGTTTTATGTTTGAGGTCTTGGGAGCCAAAGGCATGTTGTTGAGATAAAAACCAAGAGTTTTCTATTGAAAGACGTTCAAGAGGATAAAATGGCATTGACTGAATGGACCTAGCGACGTCTTCAGTACTCATAGTTATCAAAACTTTGCTTCCTAATTCAGCAGACGTTAAAGGAATGCGTATGCTCTCCCATAGCTTTAAGTTGTCATAGCAGAAATCATCTCGAACTAGCAAAATTCTCTTCCCTCTAGATATGGATTTCAAGTTCGATGCAAATGAACTTGGCTCTGGAAAACTCCAATGTTTGAGATGTGATGGATTCTAAAATGCTTTTTGCTAGACCTGCTGCATCAATATCTTGTGACATGCAGACCCATCCCCGAATCCCAAAATGGTCGGAAACCCAAGTATGGTTGTAAACAAGCTGGGATAGGGTTGTTATGCCAACACCAGCAGTTCCCACTATGGGGACGAAACAAGGGCTTTCTATATTTGCAGATACCAACAATTCAATTATATTATACTTCTTTAACTGGTCGGACCACTGAATCATACTTCCACAGAATCTGGTATCCAACTGAAATACCTCATATCATGAAGAGAATAAAGACGCCTCACGTATGATGAATACACGAGCATTTTCTTCAAAACACATAAGTAACCAGCACCGTCTTTACAGGACAGTGCTGCCATAAAGTCCGAAAGCTGTCATCCTATCGTACGCCACGCAACAACAACAATGGGCTTCAGCATTTTTCCAAGATATAGCCCCACCATTTCCTTCTCGAAAATTTGATCTCGTATAGTCTAAAGAATCAAAGAAAGACCAAAGAATGAGCCTCCGTGATTGATGGAACCTGCATGCAGAGCAAAATCATGCAACATTCAAACCTTGGTAGCATGGCCAACTCACACAGCACGAATCAAATCCCTTAGCTTGTTAAAACAATCATCTGTGTTCAGCTGCGCATTTCAACAAACATCTTGTGGGCCCACTCTTTTGTCTCTGTAAAGCATCGCTGTGGAACTAGGCATTTGCATTCCATCAACAGGCAAACCAAGGGGTGCTAATCGAACCGAGATAGCTCGAGTTCAGCTCGGGTTCGGTTTGATAATGGTTCGTTCAAGCTCGGTTCGTTTATTAATGAGCCGAACTTGAGCTAAAATCCTAGCCCGTTAAGTAAACGGTCCGAACTTGAGCTAAACCTAACTCGTTCCTTAACAACTCGAGTTTGGTTCATTTATAACATATGTTTTAAATTTATAACATATGTTTTTAATATTTGATAAAGAAGCAGCCCTTGACGGTCATTCCGGACCAACTGCAATAAACCATCCGGACGCTGTCTTGTCAAAGAAGGGGAGAGCTCCTTTGTCATAATTGTAATGTCTAAAATAGTGTGTGTGTGGGGGGGGGGGGGGGGGGGGGGTTGTTCTTTTTTTTACATTGATAAGAATTTGCTCACAATGTGTTTGATAAAATGCTTCAATCAACTACATCGAGTAAGTCAGCAGAACCATGAATGCCAAGCTTTATACGGTCATTTTCGGAACTTCACATGATCAGGTACTTCGGTTTAGTTTCAGTTTCCTAGCTGTTCTTTTCTTTTTTTTTTTATATAAAATTTAATTCAACTCTGTAATCTCTTATATTTTGGTGGAGAAGGTAATCAAAATTGGATTTGATCATAGGAGTGAGCTTGGTTTGGGAGGACATTGGCTTCCTTGAAGATCATTATTTAGACACAGTATCTTTCTAGAACAATATTGTTTTAAACAAATGCATAGCTTACCTTTAGGGGACCTGCGAAGGCCCCTTGTAAATACTCCTGCGAGTGGGGGTAAAACAAGGGGGCCCTGGTCCCTCCGGTGCATACGGGACCCGCCCTACAGTCCCGCATTTGCAGCGGACTTCACAGGGGCCTGTTCGCGGGCCCCTTTTACTCTTTATTTCCTTGTGTGCATCTAGAGTACAAAATTTCCAATTCAAATCCTGAGCTTGTGGTTAGTAGGGTATCTAACAAATCAAAGATAGACAAGGCACGGAAGAGGAAAGCATATCTCGATAGAGTATTAATTGAGGATTTTCTTCAAATATCTCGGTGAATTTTAGATGTGTTGTTAGTAAGATTTGCAATAGGTATGCATGATTTGACAAATATGTTAAGCTCTTTGAAGCCATCAAACAAAGATGATAAAGTTGCGCTAGAGTTACAACAGTGGTGCAATAACAAAGTAGATAAAAATTTGAAGTCTGACACGTCTAGCAAACTCGCATGTCTGCACATCTGCCATTATTCTTCCATGTTGTTTGAGTGGAAGTAGTCAACAAGTATTAGAAGATATCACTCAATATTCACCATAACTTCAAAATTTGGGTGTATGGAAGAGATAGTAATAGGTTTTTAGATCCGTCCAGGTTCATGGCCAGCTGGATGCCTAGTTTAAGTGGATTTCAAACTTATCACAGCAAACATAGGCTTTGACCCACAAACAAGACATCTCAATTTGCAAGTAAGTGTTATAATGTAAATCATATCCTTCAATCTTCACCGCAACTTTGAAGTTTTGCCGTTTCGGTGTAGCAGAATTACATTAAGAATGAGATTAGTAACTAGCCAGGACCTCTTTTACGATGTGCTGCAAACGGTCCATAAACAAATGGTTTCTGACTTTCAGTTAGTAGGAAAAACTTGGGTACCAAGCTTCTGAAAAGTTGATTATTGCTGCAAATATGTATTCAGAAATAAATTTAAGTTGGTAGGATTTTGGGCACCAAGCTGGCTCACAGTTGATACTTGATACTATATGTCCAGTTATCTTTATAAACAGCTTGCATTTCAGGATCCTTTCCTCAGGGCTTCCGCCATATCTTAATTTTTCCTGCCCGTTACTCAGGGAATTAAATGGTCACCACAGCCATATCTTCTCTGAAAAGACTGATCCAAAATTTAGAGAGTCCGATCAAAAGTTTGGTTGCCCCATCATAGAGCCATCTTCATGAAGATCTTCGAAAACTGAAGGTGTCACTAATGGGAATTCAAACAGTCCTTTTTGATGCAGGTGCGAAAGAGTGGAGAGATGAGCAAGCGAATGATCTCAAGGAAGTTCCTTTCAGCGCTGAGGACAAAATTGATGCATTCATGTTCGCGCTGCTGCATACAAATTTTGCAAGCAGAGAAGAAGAGGTACATGATTGTATTACTTCCCTTTCATGTACCATGAGAAATATCAGGGAGAGGTTTGATGAGATTTCATTCCAAAAAGAAGCTCTCTTCTTCAAGGAAAGGTTTGGTAGCAACACACGCCTACCATGTGAGAGTGACGCAAATAAAAATAATGTTTATAGTAAGGAGGAGGATAAGACTCATATAATCGAAATGTTGTTATCTGCAAGTCTAGAGAAACCTTGTTTCTTGTCCATAGTGGGCATTACTGGTGTCGGTAAAACAACCATAGCCCATCTTGTTTACGACAACCCGAGGGTGCTTGACCATTTCGAAACACGGGTGTGGGTTTACATGTCAGAAGACATAGATGCTGCATGCCCATTGTTGTTAGATTTGCAATATGTGTTCACGGCGATGAAGTTTTTGCTGGTTTTAGATGATTTCTGTTATGAAAACCTAAGGCTATGGGAGAGCATGTGCGTTTCCTTAGTGTCTGATCAATTAAGAAGCAGAGTTTTATTAAATACTAGAAATGATCAACTTGGTAGAACCATACAAACAATGCCAGTTGATCCTCTTAAGCATTTATCAGAAGACGGTTCTTTTTGCTATTTCCAAACCAAGCCTTTGGCTCCCAAGAACTTGATGCAGAACATAATTATGTAAAGATTGGGAGAGAAATTGTTGAAAAATGTCATGGCCTTCCTATTTCCTTAAAGATGCTTGGTTGTGCTCTACAACATAAGAGGGAGGAGGGTGTTTGGAATTGATGGAGATCCTTTCCAGATCTCTTTCAGATGTTGTCTTCCGTTGATCTCCCGGTGGATTCTGGAGGGGATCCCCTGTTGTGTGTGGGTCTCAATAGGTGTAGAGGAAGTTTGGTGAATGGAGGAATGTGGCGCCGAGTACCTGCAAAGAAGTCCCGGGGTGGTTGGATACCACCGAGGACCCTCCGACGATCAAGTTAGTACTAGATCCGAGCAGCATAACGGCTAAGTGGAGTAAAAAATGGCTTACTTGACCCCTATGTGATGGGGGTTTATATAGTGGTGGAGGCATGCAGCAGCAGGCACGAAAATCTCGCCAGCAGTTACGCTCCCGACGTCACGCCCGCGTAGAGAGCGGATCGTCCATAAATGGGGATCGTGGAGGCATGGAACATGGGATGTTGTTGGCGGAGAATCCGCGCATGGTGAGATTCGCGGAGCTGCGGTTACGCCTGTGAGTGGCGGCACTGGTCGGAGGGCCGAGGAAGACCGCCTCGGCAAACGGGTTCGGGGACAAGCGAGAAGCCCGAAGAGACTTGGTCTGGCGATAGCTTGAGGCGACCTAAGGGGCCGAGGAGGCCAATAAGCGGGGAGCCCCGAGGAGGGCTGGCTTGCGCTGGCTGGACGGGTACAGGGGTGGCATGGCCTGCCTTTGTGGGCCCTTTCTTCTGAGTTCTGGGACGTGCCGTTCGCCACGTGTCATGATCCTGAAGGTCGCCAGTATTGAGCATTATCATTAGCCCCCTACTCTTGTCCTGACCAGTTGTCGGGTCGGGACAGGAGTGGATCGCCGGGCCTCCCGGGGTGAGCTCCCTCCTAAGGTTTCGTCAGGACGCGTCCCTGGGCCGTGAGCTGTCTTTTCCGCTGTCGAGTCAGGGTGAGATCTTTGCATTTAAGGAGGGTGCGCCGGTTCGTGTATCTTGTCTTTGAAGTGGCGGTCCACGTGTCGAGCATCGGTTGGTCGACGTGACGTGCGCAGACCTACGACGCCTGAAAGGACGCGGTCCAATGTGGGAATGACAGGTGGATCAATCTGATCCGTTTGGACGCGAGGAGGCATTTCGGCGGGAGACGAAGGGTGCCCTTGGATGAGATTGCTCGCGGCGATAAATAGGGATGGGGCCTGCTCCATGGCCCCTAAACCTTCATCTCGCCTTCCTTCTAAGTTTTGACTGCTCGGCGCTCCTCCTTTTTGGGAATACATGGTTCGTTCTCATTCTTTGGGTCGCTCATCCCAGGGGGAGGCCCGTGACGCGGACGTGCCCCCGGCTGGCCGAGGTTCTACTACGAATGTCCTGCCGGCGGCAGGGTCTTCCGCCTCGTTGGCGGCTCCCAAGGGTTTTTCCGACGGCGGTCAGAGGCGCCTGCGGTCACCCGAGCCCCAGACGGGAGATGGAGGAGGGGGCGAGGACGGGGTCCCCCTTAAGAGGAAAAAAACAATCTCTCGTGCATCGTCGTCAATGGTCCCTGAAGGGATCCCCATGCAGAAGGGAGAGGCCATCTTCATGGTTCCGTCTGGGCTATCTGTCGCTGCCGGCTTGCTCGCCGGAATGGAAGAGTCGGCAGGAGGGAGACTCCCGTGCGGTACCCTGAGGGCCTAAATGGAAGCCATAGCCCAGGGGGCGGTCCAGGTACGAACCCTTTCATGCGTTGTCTTTGGCCTTTCTTCTTTGGCCCGAGTGACTTCTGGTTTCTCACCCGCTTCCTGTCAGGTCCTTCAACACTGCGCCATCGCCGCTCGTATGGAAGCCGAGGGAGCGCTCCACGCACCGAGCCCGGTAGAGGCATTCCCTTCGGAGGTTGAGGCCTTGCGGCGTGACCTGCGCCTGGAGAGGGCTAGGGCCGATGTCCTGGCAGCCCGTGCGGAGTCTGTGGAGCTTGCCAATTCAGCGAATCAGGGCGTCCGTCGTCGCCTGAGTGCATCTCTTCGGGTTGCCGAGAGGAAGCTGGCGAAGCTGGCGGATCTGGCTGACCGCTTCACGGCCATGGAGAAGGAGAGAGATGCCAGCCGGAGGGATGCCGAGGCGGCGCTTCTGTCGGCTCAGGCCGCTGAGGCCCGGGCCAGGAAAGCCGTGGCCGATTACAAGATGTCAGAGCAATTTTACGTCAAGCTCGGCGGGTATTCTGCCGTCGCGTAGAATAAGACTCTGGATGCCATGAAGGAGCAGCTTCCCAATTTCGCCGATGGCGAGCTCCATGCTCGGGTCCCGCTCCCGGTCGCAAGGCCTCCGGCCGATAACGATGGGGGGAATAAGGCGCGCCCCTGGTGGCGAAACCTCCGGTGGTGAAGCCCCAGCGATGAGGGAGACGAGGCGCAGGGGGGAGGGGGTTTGCGACTTGGGCCTTTTTGATATTTCCTTGCCCCCCTTTGTAAGCCTCTGGGCAGTTTGTTAGGTTGGGAGCCAAGAATACCCTCTGTAAAGACCGCCTTTTAGTAATAAAACTTTTTTCTTTCTTTGGTTTCCTTGATTTGCGCTTTTGTCTTTGGTTCGTGATGAACACTTGTAAAATTTTTCTTCTTGCGCTGTTGGGCCTCCATGTCAGGTTGGCTATCTGTCTAGCGATCGCCCGTCGAGTTGATTCATGCGCTGCTGAGGAGAAGGCGTCCCCATGCGTCTCCATGGCCTCGAATTCGAGGGGAGATCGCTCGAGACTTGGATAGACCTGATGCCCCTGGTTGGCAGCTCGGGCCGTCCGCGCGTGGTGGGCGGAGGGCTATCCGTCTTATTTGGACCGAGCAGGATAGCTGCTCGGTTGCCTCTTGCGAGGGCTTTTGATCCTTCAGGACGGGGACTGAGCAGGGTTACTGCCCAGTGCCTCTTGGCGAGAACTTTGATCCCTATCGGTCGTGGTAGGAAGCTACCAGCCGGGGATAGCCGAGCAAGGGCTCGACTGCCTCTGGGAGGACTTTGGTCCTTGGCGCAGGAGGGGATGTAGAAGCCTACCAAGGACCCTTGGCCGGGCAGGGTTACTGCTTGGTGCCTCTTGGCGTAGGCTTTTGTCCTGAAGGATAGCCGAGCGAGGGATCCTCGGGCTCGACCGCCTCTGGGAGGGCTTTCTGATCCTGGGCGTTGTGGTAGAGAAGCTACCCGCCGGGACCGACTGGGCAGGAACGTGCGGTTGCCTCTTTCGAGGGCTTTGATCCTTCAGGACGGGAACCGAGCAGGATTACTGCTCAGTGCCTCTTGGCGAGGGCTTTGATCCCTGTCGGTCGTGGTAGGATGCTACCAGCCGGGGATAGCCGAGCAAGGACTCGACTGTCTCTAGGAGGACTTTGGTCCTTGGCCCGGGAGGGGCTGTAGAAGCCTACCAAGGACCCTCGGCCGGGCAGGGTTACCATCCGGTGCCTCTTAACGAGTGCTTTTTTCCTGAAGGATAGCCGAGCGAGGGATCCTCGGGCTCGACTGCCACTGGGAGGGCTTTCTGATCCTCGGCGTTGCGGCAGGGAAGCTGCCCGCTGGGGATAGCCGAGCGACGGTCGGGCTCGACTGCCTCTGGGAGGGCTTTCCGATCCCTGACGTTGCGGTAGGGAAGCTACCCGTCAGGGATAACCGAGCAGGGTAGCTGTTGGACTGACTCTAAAGAGGACTTTTTGGTCCTTAGCGTCAGGAGGATGTAGGAAGCCTACTAAGGATAGCCGAGCAGTGGGTTGCCCGGCCGCCTCTTGGCGAGGGCTTTAAATTGTAAAGACGGAACTCTAATCGGGATGATTCGACGTTTCTTTATTCGTATGGACAGGATTTTTAGAGAACGCTTTACATCATCTTTGTGAAAGGGAAAAAGAGAGGGGTGGTATACACTCGCTGGCTTTAACCTCACTGGTATAGCTTGAGCTTCTTGGCGTTATAAGGCCGCGGAAGCTTTCGTCCGTCCGCATCTTGTAGGCGGTAGGCTCCGCCAGGGAACGCCTCAGAGACGAGGAAGGGACCCTCCCACTTTAGGGAGAACTTATGAAGCCTGCCTTGGTCGATGAACTCGTTCCGCCGTAGGACCAGATCCCCGGTCTTGAAGGAGCGGTGTTTGACCCGAGCGTTGTAGTATCGGGCCGTTTGTTGTTGATAGGCGGCAGCTCTGATCTGAGCCCGATCCCTTTTCTCCAACAAGATGTCGAGTTTGGTCCGTAGCGCCGAGGTGTTTGTGTCATCGTCGAAGTGCTCGACCCAATGACTGGGTAGCCCGATCTCCGTTGGGACCATCGCTTCGGTCCCGTAGCAGAGGTTGAAAGGGGTCTCCCCGGTGGGAATCTTTTTTGACGTGCGCAGGGCCCATAAGACCCGCGATAGTTCTTCGACCTAACTACCTTGTCGCCCTTCTAGGCGGGTCCGGAGATCTCGGAGGACGTCTCGGTTAGCGACCTCGGCCTGTCCGTTGCATTAGGATGCGCGACCGCAGCGAACTTCATGAGGATATGGTACTCTTTGCAGAAGTCCTTCACTTTTTCTTTCTCGAAGTTCGTCCCGTGGTCGGTGATGATACACCTCGGGATGCCAAACCGGAGTATCAGGTTGTTTTGTAGGAACTTGATGGTTGTGGCGGCGTCCGGTTTCCTGATGGAGACGGCCTCGATCCACTTGGTGAAGTAGTCCACCGCGACGAGGACGTATTTGCGCCCGCCTGTTCCGGTAGGGAACTGGCCGATCATATCCAACCCTTACTGGGCAAACGGCCATAGGGATGTTAGGGCAGTCAGCTCGGTATCCGGGAGGCGGGGAATGCTGCTGTGGAGCTGGCAGCTCTTGCACCTCCTGACCAGCTTCAGGGCGTCCTCGTCCATAGTGGGCCAGTAGTACCCTTGGAGCAACGCCTTTTGGATTAAGGTTCGAGCCCTCTGGTGTGCACCGCCCACCCCTTCATGGATTTCCCGAAGGACGTAGTCGGCTTCGTAGGGGTCAATGCACCGGAGCAGGGGTTGAGTGAAGGCCTATTTGTAGAGGTTCCTGTTGCTCCAGACGAAGTGGTGGGCTTTGGTCCGGAGACGGCGGGTGGCCGCCCGGTCCTCCGGGAGCATGCCGTCTTTCAGGAACTCCACGAGGGTCTTCCTCCAATCCTGGTCGCTCTCCTGGGCCGCGTACACATGGAGTGTCATCGCTCCGTCTCCCACGCTGGGTTGAGGCAAGCTTTCGAAGAGGATAGACCGCTTATTGTTGGCCGAGTATGATGAAGCCAGCTTGCTCAGGACGTCTGCTTGGGCATTCAGCTTCCTGGGTATTTGTTTTACCTGGACTTCGTCGAAGTTTCTTCAGAGTTTCCTCACTTCGTCTAGGTACTTCATCATCAAAGGCTTTCGAGCTTTGAAGCGGCCGGTCACTTGACCGATAACAAGGGCAGAGTCGCTGTGGATTCGAATTATCTTCAGCCCCAGCCCGACGGCCATGCGCAGTCCGGCTAGGAGGGCCTCGTACTCTGATGCGTTGTTCGATACTTTGAAACCGAGCCTCAAAAAATACTCCATCTCTGCTTCGTTTGGGCCCCGGATAATGAGGTCGGCACCGCAGCCTTCCTCGGTAGAAGACCCGTCGACGTAGATGACCCATTCCGGAACCGATCCAGGGCCTTCCGTGATGGGACACTGGGTTGCGAGGGGCGGCGTGGACTCCGGCTTCTTGCTAGGGATGGTGCATTCAACGATGAAATCGGCCAGAGCCTGCGCCTTGATGGCTTTCTTCGGGCGATACCTTATGTCAAACTGAGATAGCTCCCACCTCCATTTTTCTAGGCGGCCCGAGGATTCTGGTGATGCTAGGATAGCTCCCAACGGGCGCTCGGTGAGGACGATGATGGTGTGTGCTTGGAAGTAGTGCCGCAGCTTCCGCGAGACTACCACGAGGGCTAAGATAATTTTCTCTATGGCGGGGTACCTCGTTTCCACGTCCTTAAACACGTGTCTCACATAGTACACCGGCTTCTGCGCTCCCTCGGCCTCTCGGACGAGCACCGAGCCTGCTGCTTGGTCGGATACTGCTAGATACAGCGACAGCTCGTCTCCTTCCACTGGCTGGGTGAGCAGCGGCGGCTTTGCGAGGTGCTTCTTCAATTGGTCGAAAGCGGCTTGGCATTCCTCCGACCACTCGAACCTCGGGATTTTCCTCAGCGCCTTAAAGAACGGAAGCACTTCTCCCCCAACCTGGACATGAAACGGCTCAGAGCGGCGACCCGTCCCGTGAGCCGCATGATCTCGATGTTGGTCTTGGGCGCGACCATGTTCAGGATAGCGTCGATCTTCTCTGGGCTGGCCTCAATTCCGCGGTGAGTGACCATGAACCGGAGGAACTTTCCCCCGGTGACTCTGAATGCGCACTTGGCGGGGTTTAGCTTCATGTTGAACTTGCGGAGCACTTCGAAAGCCTCGCCCAGGTCCTTGGCATGGTTGGCCAACGAGATGGATTTGACGAGCATGTCGTCAACGTAGACTTCCATATTCCTGCCGATCTGTGGCTTAAACATGCGGTTAACCAACCTTTGGTATGTGGGCCCAGCGTTCTTGAGGCCGAAGGGCATCACCTTGTAGCAGTACACTCCCTGGTCCGTTGTGAATGCGGTCAGATCTTCATCTTCAGGATTCATACGGATTTGGTTGTAGCCGGAGAAAGCATCCATAAAGCTCAATAGCTCGTGGCCGGCCGAGCTGTCGACGAGCTGGTCTATGCGGGGGAGCGGAAAGTTGTCCTTGGGGCAGGCCTTATTGAGGTCGGTGAAGTCGACACACATACACCACTTCCCGCTTGACTTCTTGACCAGAAATACGTTTGCCAGCCACTCCGAGTAAGGTACATTTCTGATGAAGTTGGCAGTGAGGAGCCGATCAACCTCCTCTTCGATAGCCTTCTGTTTGACCGGGGCGAAACTTTTTTTCTTCTGTCTAACGGGTCGGGCCGCATGGTCAACCCCGAGCTTGTGGGAGATGATTTTGGGATCGATCCCAGGCATGTTAGCAGGCGCCCAGGTGAAGACGTCGGAGTTGCTTCTGAGGAATCTGATCAGGTCATCCTGCTGAGTCCCGTCATGGTCTCCTTCTGTTAGGGGCACCTCGGTCAAAGGTTCGACCGGTGCCCCACGGACCTCCTTCCGCTCGTCTCGGGTGTCCAGGGAACCTTTGATGTCGTCACATGCCTTGGCGTTGTCGGTAGGCTGCTCAGGCGAAGACGTTTCGGTAAGGCCTATCTTCGTGACCCGCTGGCTCCCGTATGCCTGACCTATCCCGTCCCGATCGAGAGGGAACTTTATCGCCAGGTGGTAGGTCGATATCTGGGCTTGGAGGGAGTTCAACGTCGGGCGGTCGAGGAGGACGTTGTAGGCCGACGGGACTTTCGCTACGATGAAGTCCACAGGTAGCGTGCGCGTGCGGCCGGGCTCCCCGATCATGAACTGCAGGGTGATCACCCCTTGCGCCGGGATGGAGTGGTTGGTGAACCTCGAGAGGACGTGAGAGGTCGGTTTCAGGTCTGCTGGGGCGAGCCCCATACGCAGGAAACAGTCGTGGAAGAGGACGTCCGCCGAACTGCCCGAATCGACGAGTATCCGGTGGACCTAGTACCGGTGGATTTGGGCCGTGATCACCAACGGGTCGTTGTGGGGCACGGATATGCCGTGGAGATCCTCGTCGCCAAAGGTGATGGTCTCTCGGCCTCTAGCCCTTTTGCTCGGGCGGCTGCCCGCGTCTTCATTGAGGGGAAAGCGGCGGCTGGGACCTGGATTTTCGGGACGATTATTTGCCATGTGGATGGAGATCGGAAGGCCAACTTTGTTTCTGTGAAGTTTTCGTTTCCACAGACGGCGCCAACTGATGGATGTCCTTTTTAGATCTCCTTCAGATGTTGTCTTCCGTTGATCTCCCGGTGGATTCTGGAGGGGATCCCCTGTTGCGTGTGGGTCTCAATGGGTGTAGAGAAAGTTTGGTGATTGGAGGAATGTGGCGCCGAGTACCTGCAAAGAAGTCCGGGGTGGTTGAATACCATCGAGGACCCGCCGACGATCAAGTTAGTACTAGATCCGAGCAGCGTAACGGCTAAGTGGAGTAAAAAATGGTTTACTTGACCCCTCTGTGATGGGGGTTTATATAGTGGTGGAGGCATGCAGCAGCTGTTGGAGATAGTGCCCTCAGAGTCAATTATTGGATCACAGGCACGTGATTGCAATGATTGAGGGAGGACCTATCCCGGTAGAACAGTCTTACTCGAGATGATAGTATGCTATCAGGTTTACCTTTATCATCGTGTACTGCTTTAGGTGACATGACATGTCACTATTGCACGTTGATAGAGCCCCTAGGATTCTTGCTTGACCACCAGCAGTATGAGGGCGATCATATAAGTGGGAGCTGGGGGTCTACAAACGTATCCTTAAAAGGTCCCTAGTCGTGGGAGTTTCGAGACCGGGCATCGATACTCCATTAGTAGACTAGTGTATACAGTCGAGACCCCGACGAGGGGCGGTGGCCGGTCTCACAAGCCACTGGTGTCAGTTGGATCACCTAAGATGTATACAGGTGCTCATTGGGTTATGAGTACACTGGACAGGACTCGCCGGGAACATGCTAGTTGGTCTTATACCTGACGTCAGATAGCAGTTCCCAGGTGACATGTGTACAGGTTAGTTCATCGACCTGGGGATCGTCATTTGTCTCGTGTGAGTTCCCACTGTGCTTTGATTACTACCCTACCACGGCTCAAAGGAGTCGTGCAAACAGGTTTTAGTTGGGTACAGTCCCGAGCCACATGGAGGCAGTGAGCGGATCTTCGGGGGTTTCGTCTCTCCCGGTATTGGGGGTGAGGTCGCGCTGTGTCTAGGAGAGCCATTACACGAAGTCCTTGGCCAAGGCAGGAGATTTACTGGTAGGTATTCCAGTAGTATCTCAGGGTGTTCTGGGCTACACTCCGACACGACTTGTACCGCTTTTGGGGGTCTGACTTTTACCAACCCCCTAGGCCCGCCATGCGATGCTCATAGACGAACGGACCGGACTGTACGGATATTGTCACTGACAGGCTCAGTAGGGTGTCAGGATGAGTTCGCTCATCGACGTCCCTTTTAGTCAATAGCTGGTGGCCCGTTACGTATTGGCTTATACCTCTGACGTGCTAGTGGTTAAATCCACAGCCATAGTATTGACGAGTCTTTAGAGTCTACCACACTTTCAGTTACTCAGTTTTCGGGCGAAACGCTGTAGAGGCCGTATGGAGATATGGCAGGGTCCGATCAGATACGTGCGGTATTGCACGGATCAGGATCGGACGGTTTGTACTAGTAGCCGTATAGGTATATGGCAGGGTTCGATCAGATATGTGCGGTATTGCACGGATCAGGATCGAACGGATATTACTAGCCGGCTTTGGTTTAAGCCGGATCCTAGTTTAGTACAGTGTAGATTTTGTCTCTTTGCATTTGTATCCGGACGGAATACAGATGCGGGTGTGTATGCACAGTATCGGGGTTTTCCTGTAATTTATTACGGGACCTGTTTTCTGGAGTTGCCAGTTTGTATTCCGTTCCGGCCGGTTTTCCTTTGTTCTTTCCCGGCCGGACTTTTCCGATGGAGGGGGTAATTTGCAGTTTTGCAAATTACATTAGTGGAAGGGGTTTCTTTGCATATTGTTATGATATGATAGCTTTCATTATCTTTTGCACCATTCTTGCATTAAATGAGATATGAAAGGTTAAGGTGTGAAGTATGGTTGATGTTTTCTTTTGCTTTAGGATGTGGTCACCTCCTTCTATCTCCTACACTCACCTTCCTTTGTTAATTCCTCCCACCATTTTTCCCACATATAGACTTGGCCGGCCACTTGGGTAGGGGAGGATGGTTCATTTGTTTTGGTGTTGAAAATTTATCAATCATCTCATTTTTATCATGCCACCAAAACCCTCTCCAAAGTTCATGATTTCCTTCTCCCTCCATGGCAACTCCACCACCCCAAAAGAGACTATGATTAGACACTACACATTCTACTGCAAATCTTGGACGCGTCGATTCGCCAGCTTCGCGCCCGAGTTGCCTCGGTATTGAGGTGGGAGCCCGTAAAAGATACAGGCGACGTGGTGCCCTTTCCGACGAGGAGGAGACGGACGGAGATCCCGCGAGGAGATCGGAGTGGAGATGAAGACCGGAGGACTCGGATCAGTCGGTATATCTCTAACCCGTATTCTAGTTAGCTTAGACTTGTTAATGGTTGCGATCCGGAGTTTAGTGCGCGGTGGTGCCGGTTTGCAAAGTCCGCAAAAATTTAAGTTTATCACCGTTTCCGCATTCCGGCGTCGGATTGACGGCCGGGGCGCCGCCGTGCACTTACAGTGGTATCAGAGCCTCGCCATTAACTTAGTCTAGCTTTGTGTAATGTGTTTTTCAGTTCCGATCGATCGAAATGTCCAAAAACCCGTATTTGCCCACGACAGTTTCTGTTGAAATTTTTTGGTCTCGAAAAATTTTTCAGGTTGTAAAATATTGATGTACTGGAAAATCTAAGAGTTCTGTAAAAATTTGATGAAGTAACTCCACAGTTGGAGCGCGGAACCGCCGCGAAAACCCCCTTTGTGCGGCCCTTCCGCCGCGCACTATTCACATCACTTCACCATTTTTTTTTACAGAGGCCTTATGGGCTTAAAATATGGGCTTTGGAATATTAAAGTTGGGCCAATTGTTTCTGTGAGTGCTACAGTTTTCTTTGGGGCCCACTTGTTAATTGTTTGATCAATCGGAAATTTTTTAAACACATTTTTCACAGTATTTACATTATATCTGCGACCGTGAATGTCACTCGATCGGTAAATCCGGTCTAACTGCTATAGCCCGGTTAGACGGATTTGCGAACGTGACTTTCACGTTGATGTTCTATGTATTTGCTGTGATGTTGCGGATCGGTCGTGGGGGATAGCCTGGATGCAATGCTAGTACAGTGTTGTTGTATTATGTACATTTGATATTGCGGGGCGAGCGTCCGACATGTGGACTGCCGTCACTGCCTGATTGTATTATTCTTTTGGGGCACGACCTGGTTGCGGTCGATGTACCCGGTGTATGTATATTTTACTTTCTGTACTAGGGTTACCCCGCGGAGGGGTGCACGGATAGCCGGGTTCTGGAGGGCAACGGGCCCGCATCTCAGGGCATTGAGACGGAGGGGCTTCAGTCTGGAATTGGCGGGCTATTCGCCGCACTCGTAGGGGGTACAGGTTGACCCAGGAGGGGTGCCCAAGTTGCCGGATTCCGTGAAGTGCTGGGTGGTCCATTCACGGCGCTGAAGGGGGCTGCCTCGCTTCAGGTTTTGGCAGGTGACTTGCCGCGCCCGTAGGGGTCTAGGATTTCATTGCACAGGCTATCCACACGACCAGGGGAACGTCGGGTTTCAGTAGTGGCTCTGTGAAACCCGGGGATCCCAGATATCTGTATTGTTCTGTGATGCTGTACATTTCTGTGATGTTGCATTTTATTCACGCCTTGAGCGAATATAATATATTGGTATATATATTAGTAGATGTTGTATATGTTTTTCATCCGCGCTAGTCCAGTCCCCGCTCTGCCGTTAGTTAGCTAACCTAACGGGTGATGACGGGACCCAGTGGCGAATGCGGATGGCATATACGTACGTCAGTATATTTTCGTTCTTTGTGGTGTGATTAATTGATGGGACTGCATTGATTCGGATCAATGCAAGTTTAACAAACCTATTCTGATGTTGTTGGAACACTTTTCAAAAAGCTGTTATTGCAAGGACGTTCACTTTTGCTTTGCATCGTGGTATTCATTTGGAATATCCTGCTCCTCAGTCGACGAGGCAAGGGCCGAGATCCCTTCACCGGGAGTGACCCCTTGGACAAAAGTTTGCGTCAGGGCAATGACTTCACTATAGCCGATTACTTTTGCTTTGCACCGTGGTATTCATTTGGAATATCCTGCACCCCATTCTACGGGGAAAGAGCCGAGATCCCTTCACCGGGAGTGACCTCTTTAGCAAAGGTTTTCGTCACTATATTTTCAAAAAGCTATCCGTTCCTTCAACGATATCAAGTTCATTACGTTAAAGGTTTTCGCCAGAAACCATTCGTAGCCCTCCGTCATTTCAGTTAAGTATTCGGTAGTATTCAAGCTATGTATTTTGACCTCACGCTAAGGCATAGTGATTGGTAGCTGCCGGGTATTTATCTGTTGCATAGATAGATGCGTTGGTTTGGGACAGTCGTACAACTATTTTGGCCTACGTCAAGGGTATGTACGGGTGGGTTCAGATTAACCTGGATAATGACGGGCAGAACTTGACATGTGACTTATGATATTTTGACCTCACGCCAAGGTCATAAGAGCATGGGGCAGAAATCACATCGGGAGTTTCAAAAGAACTGAAACTTGCCAGATATGCGCATACCTTCTGGAGTGTGATACCGTGAGCGGATTCCGTCACGTTATCATGCGATGAGAGTTGGATCCCGATTCCCACTGATGAGTTGGTTTACTCCTCGGGTGACCCCGACTAATTCTTCTTTCAGGTTTGGAGGAGAATTTGAGGTACAGTGGGAGGATTCCAGATTAGATAAATTGGTGACCATTCTGATCTAGGTTAGAGTGCACGCTGAGTGTTTCTTTTCTCTCTCTCTGGCAGCGACCATTTGACCCGACCCTAAGACTTTGACTCAGTAACCATGTTGACCGAACCTTCTTAAACACCGGCTTTTGGATTGTCAGAGTTGCAAACCTCATTGCCACTCCTGCTTTTACCCTTTTCTCCGGGACACCCCGTATTGCTACGAACGTCCACTTCCATTGGACAAAACCATCGTATGGTTAGATACGAACTCGAAGGAATTCGAGGATGGTTTCCGGTTCTGGAGAAAACGGATAGGATTATTCAGTTGTCTTTTCCTTTTACCCTCTCTCAGGTTACGAGTACTCCTTGGTTTAGGGGTAGTACACCTATTATGCTTATTGGATAGTCTTCTTACAAACCTTAGGCTGGTGCCGACCGGTAGGGAATGAAGAAAACCAATTAGCATAACGATGGTGTGCAGAAGGTATTAAGTTCAGACAAAGCAAGGGATTAGTAAGAGGGCAAAGTAAATTGCAACAGTTATTCACGACCAAACCAAATATTTCGTTACCACTCCCACATCACCTTTGTTTTTCTCCAGGACACTCCGTATCACTACGAAGATCCACAGTTTATTTGGATACTCCATCGTATGGTTATATACGAACTCGAATGGAACTGGTTCCAGTTCGGGGATGGATTCTGGTTCAGGAGAAATAGGAATAAGGTTTATTCGGTTGTCTTTTATCTTCACCCTCTCTCATTGCGAGTGTTCCTAGGATTGGGACAGTACACCCATTATGCTTATTGGATAGTCTTCTTCCAAACCATAGGCTGGTGCCGAACGGTAGGGAAGGAAGAAAACCATTTGGCCTAAAAGGGTGTGCAGAAGGTAAAGACTAAAGACATATGAAGGGATTTGGAGAGGTGGCAAAGAACTATACGGTTACAGTCGTGAATCTGGAAGAGGCATTACTAGGAATACCAGGATACCCCATCGGAACATTTCAATGTTTCAGTCTCACTGTGTAATGTTAAAGGAAAACTGATTTCCCGATTAGATACTTACTCCAGGGTATGTATTTACCAGGTACGATTCTCACATCTGTATGGTTTTACAGATGATGAGTGGGAGTAAGTTATTGGGAATTGGGTGATTATCCTCATTATATCAGGATTCGTTGTAATCGGTGATATTTGAGGAGATCACCTGGGCTGTTTGCCGGTCGGCAAATATTTGGTTTTGAATATCCGTTTTTATGCACCAATTTCAAATTGATATATCTGTACGTCTATTTTCATAGAGTGAGATATACCTTTTGATATTATGTCGATGACATTTACCTATATCAGTGGATGGTTAGGTAAGGAGCGTTAAACAGCGGTGTAATTCTTCTTAACCATAAGTACAGTTTTCAACCTACGACACACAGTGAAAGAGTTGTTAGACTCAGCGGACTTATACAGAGTA
Organism: Agapanthus africanus; assembly: GCA_030015575.1. Lineage (NCBI taxonomy): Eukaryota > Viridiplantae > Streptophyta > Magnoliopsida > Asparagales > Amaryllidaceae > Agapanthus > Agapanthus africanus. Next base: position 81,723,629 of record CM057340.1, on the reverse strand, counting down.
TTGTATGTTGTCCAGTGTCCATCAGGACAGAGGGGTTGGTCCTCGTACTACATTCAGTTTACTTATGACTTCTCTAGTTTTTAGACAGGTGTTTCGTGGAAACACAGGGTCCGAATTTGGAGAAGTTATTGGTATTTGAATAGAGTGGAGAACCAGGTGTCGCAAGTATCGGGATTCTTCAAAGAGATCGAAGATGTAGATACTTGTGTATGGTATTCAGTTGATAGTAATGATAAAGAGATCTTGCTTCTCTTTCAGGTTACTCATAATTGGAAGTATTCCTAAGTTGAGTAACGCTGGTCGGCCTCCTTCCATTTAGTTGACATGCGCTGGGGACAGCTGCATGTTTTGAATCTGGTTCAATTAAATCAGTGCCTCTGTTTCTATATTGGATATAGAACAGTTCATATCTTAACGATGTTAAGGTACGGGGAGTTGTCCGGTTTATGATTAAAACCAGACACTGGACAACTCAAGGCACGTTTCTGTAATGGCTGTTTGTGGGTTGACCCAGGCTATGACGAGGGTTGACTTTCTACCATCTGGATGAACAATAGCAATATTGTTCTAGACTCGCCACAGTTTTATTAAAAATGGATTTTTTTTTCAGAAAACAGTAGTGGGAGTATGGTAGAACTGGAAGTGATTCCAGAACCACAAACGATTACTGAAGATTTGATAAGGAACCTGAAGATTCAATCTGGATTGACATTCCATTGGCCACTCCGCAGATAAGGTGGGTAACTTCAGGCACCCGAGAGGTACTCCGGTAGACTCAAGGACGGTGACAGGGAAGTTCTTGTTTACCCACACTTGCCATTGTTGTTGTTCCAGGCTGCGAGACCCGGCAGGAGGATGAGTATAGCGTCGTTCTAAACTAGCTTTAGAAGTGCACGTCTATATGACTCTGCCAGAGGGTTGTCGTAGTCAGTGGGAGCAGCGGAAGCATTGGTGGACATCAGGCTTATGTCTGTTTATAGACTAAAGCAGATATAGCGGAGATAGATCATCTAATTCTGATGTGACAGTCATGGGTTTGACGTCATCAGAATAGGGGATGGATCTGTTGAGAAGATAGTAGGGTGTGATATCCGGGTTTTGGATGACATACACAAAGTAGGAAAAGAAACTCCTATACTACAATCGGTTATTCTTTGGTCGTCACACAGTGGTTTCTCCACAAGGAACTTGGACACAATATCAGACATACTGGTTACTAGATCTATGGTTTTGGATCTAGATTTGGGTGGTTTCCCAATCAGGGTACCTTGACAGCATTCTAAGAGTATTTAGAATGGACGACTCCTGGCACGGTAGTGTACCTGCAGGTAATGGAGTCACCCTCTCTAAAGGTGTCTTATAGACTAAAGTAGAGAGGGATGTGCATGATTGGCAGATCACTTGCTTAGGCAATTGAGTCAATCATGAGATGTCAAGTACCACACCAGATGTTGTTCTTGCACTAGATGCAATAAGTTGATATTGATCCAATCCTGGAGGAACAGTCGGAAGCAGTTTTAGAACATAAGTGGCTGTTCTAGGGATATGATAACGAAAGCCCTATTCGGGAAACAGTTATCATTCCAGGCTTCCAAGGTGACCTGGACGACAAGGAGGTTGTCAGAGTTACAGATTTCCTTCTGACGAGGGGCAGTATTTTGGACAGGTGATCCAAGGCAATACTGAGGGAGGCATGGTGCAGGATACTGATTAAGTTCAGTTGACGATACAGTCTAAGAAGTTTGGATTTGGAGTTCATTTATGAGCTGAGTCCCATCAGACATCCAGACACTCTAAGACAGGTATTGCTCATTTCGGGAGATGGCATTCTCCGCGAACTTGAGATATAGAGAGATATAGAAAGAAACTTCAGAGCGGATCCACTCACTAAGGCTATTCCTCGAACGCAATAGTTTCGCAAACAGGTTTTGTGCGACTGACTAGTAGAGGAGTTGGGTGTTCGGTATCACACGGGCTGTGAGTATGCGACATCGCAATAATTAGCCTTGAGTGCAAGTGGGAGATTGTTGGAGATAGTGCCCTCAGAGTCAATTATTGGATCACAGGCACGTGATTGCAATGATTGAGGGAGGACCTATCCCGGTAGAACAGTCTTACTCGAGATGATAGTATGCTATCAGGTTTACCTTTATCATCGTGTACTGCTTTAGGTGACATGACATGTCACTATTGCACGTTGATAGAGCCCCTAGGATTCTTGCTTGACCACCAGCAGTATGAGGGCGATCATATAAGTGGGAGCTGGGGGTCTACAAACGTATCCTTAAAAGGTCCCTAGTCGTGGGAGTTTCGAGACCGGACATCGATACTCCATTAGTAGACTAGTGTATACAGTCGAGACCCCGACGAGGGGCGGTGGCCGGTCTCACAAGCCACTGGTGTCAGTTGGATCACCTAAGATGTATACAGGTGCTCATTGGGTTATGAGTACACTGGACAGGACTCGCCGGGAACATGCTAGTTGGTCTTATACCTGACGTCAGATAGCAGTTCCCAGGTGACATGTGTACAGGTTAGTTCATCGACCTGGGGATCGTCATTTGTCTCGTGTGAGTTCCCACTGTGCTTTGATTACTACCCTACCACGGCTCAAAGGAGTCGTGCAAACAGGTTTTAGTTGGGTACAGTCCCGAGCCACATGGAGGCAGTGAGCGGATCTTCGGGGGTTTCGTCTCTCCCGGTATTGGGGGTGAGGTCGCGCTGTGTCTAGGAGAGCCATTACACGAAGTCCTTGGCCAAGGCAGGAGATTTACTGGTAGGTATTCCAGTAGTATCTCAGGGTGTTCTGGGCTACACTCCGACACGACTTGTACCGCTTTTGGGGGTCTGACTTTTACCAACCCCCTAGGCCCGCCATGCGATGCTCATAGACGAACGGACCGGACTGTACGGATATTGTCACTGACAGGCTCAGTAGGGTGTCAGGATGAGTTCGCTCATCGACGTCCTTTTTAGTCAATAGCTGGTGGCCCGTTACGTATTGGCTTATACCTCTGACGTGCTAGTGGTTAAATCCACAGCCATAGTATTGACGAGTCTTTAGAGTCTACCACACTTTCAGTTACTCAGTTTTCGGGCGAAACGCTGTAGAGGCCGTATGGAGATATGGCAGGGTCCGATCAGATACGTGCGGTATTGCACGGATCAGGATCGGACGGTTTGTACTAGTAGCCGTATAGGTATATGGCAGGGTTCGATCAGATACGTGCGGTATTGCACGGATCAGGATCGAACGGATATTACTAGCCGGCTTTGGTTTAAGCCGGATCCTAGTTTAGTACAGTGTAGATTTTGTCTCTTTGCATTTGTATCCGGACGGAATACAGATGCGGGTGTGTATGCACAGTATCGGGGTTTTCCTGTAATTTATTACGGGACCTGTTTTCTGGAGTTGCCAGTTTGTATTCCGTTCCGGCCGGTTTTCCTTTGTTCTTTCCCGGCCGGACTTTTCCGATGGAGGGGGTAATTTGCAGTTTTGCAAATTACATTAGTGGAAGGGGTTTCTTTGCATATTGTTATGATATGATAGCTTTCATTATCTTTTGCACCATTCTTGCATTAAATGAGATATGAAAGGTTAAGGTGTGAAGTATGGTTGATGTTTTCTTTTGCTTTAGGATGTGGTCACCTCCTTCTATCTCCTACACTCACCTTCCTTTGTTAATTCCTCCCACCATTTTTCCCACATATAGACTTGGCCGGCCACTTGGGTAGGGGAGGATGGTTCATTTGTTTTGGTGTTGAAAATTTATCAATCATCTCATTTTTATCATGCCACCAAAACCCTCTCCAAAGTTCATGATTTCCTTCTCCCTCCATGGCAACTCCACCACCCCAAAAGAGACTATGATTAGACACTACACATTCTACTGCAAATCTTGGACGCATCGATTCGCCAGCTTCGCGCCCGAGTTGCCTCGGTATTGAGGTGGGAGCCCGTAAAAGATACAGGCGACGTGGTGCCCTTTCCGACGAGGAGGAGACGGACGGAGATCCCGCGAGGAGATCGGAGTGGAGATGAAGACCGGAGGACTCGGATCAGTCGGTATATCTCTAACCCGTATTCTAGTTAGCTTAGACTTGTTAATGGTTGCGATCCGGAGTTTAGTGCGCGGTGGTGCCGGTTTGCAAAGTCCGCAAAAATTTAAGTTTATCACCGTTTCCGCATTCCGGCGTCGGATTGACGGCCGGGGCGCCGCCGTGCACTTACAGCAGCAGGCACGAAAATCTCGCCAGCAGTTACGCTCCCGACGTCACGCCCGCGTAGAGAGCGGATCGCCCATAAATGGGGATCGTGGAGGCGTGGAATATGGGATGTTGCTGGCGGAGAATCCGCGCATGGAGAGATTCGCGGAACTGCGGTTACGCCTATGAGTGGCGGAACTGGTCGGAGGGTCGAGGAAGACCGCCTCGGCAAACGGGCTCGGGGACGAGCGAGAAGGCCGAGGAGACTTGGTCTGGCGATAGCTCGAGGCGAGCTGAGAGGCCGAAGAGGCCAATAAGCGGGGAGCCCCAAGGAGGGCTGGCTTGCGCTGGCCGGACGGGTACAGGGGTGGCATGGCCTGCCTTTGTGGGCCCTTTCTTCTGAGTTCTGGGACGTGCCGTTCGCCACGTGTCATGATCTTGAGGGTCGCCAGTATTGAGCATTATCAGGAATGATATTTTGCAAGTGGTGTATGGGTTGCAGATGGAAAAGATAATGCAACTTTTTCGGTTTTAATGTTGAGCTACTTTTTTTTACCCCTGCCGCTGCGATCTTGTTTTGTATATTGTTCCATGTTTCCAAAGAGTTATCTATTCAAGAAAGATCAATTGGTCAGGTTATGGATTGCAGAAGGTTTTAATGAACCCATTGAAGGAAAAATAGTAGAAGACACGGGGGGTGAGTATTTTGATGAATTGCTGCAGAGTTCATTCTTTCACTGTTATCATGGTGGAAAAAATAAGTTTGTAATGCATCATCTCTTGCACGATCTTGCAAGATCTATTTCAGCAACAATTTGCAGAAAGATGATAGCAATCTTTCCTGTCCTCTAGAAGCCTGACACTCATTGATTTTTCCTAAAGATGCAAGAGCAATGGTAACATTCCAGTCCTCTTTTGAACCTAGATCTTTACGAACACTTATAGTTATAAATAGGTTAGTAAAGCCATCCATCCAACAATACAGTTACACACCTGATTCAGTTCTCCTTCCTATTTCTTTGTCAGCTAATATGTTCCAAAACTTACAATTCTTAAGGACATTAGATCCGAGTTACACAAATCTTGAAGATTTACCTGACTCAATCGTCATGTTGAAACTCCTCCGCTTTTTTGGCCTCAATTGCACTAATATTAGGATATTGCCGGAATCACTGTGTAGCCTGTATAATTTACAAAATTGCAATATTGCTATTTTCTTCAAGATCTACCAGAAGGCTTTCTTTGTTTATCTAACCCACAACATTTTCTTCTTCCCTCCTTAGAGGAAAATGTCCATTTACCCCTTGGCATCGGCAAACTAACTAATCTACAAACTTTATCAATGTTAAACATAGGGAGACAGAGTGAACATTATGTAATCAGAGAGCTAGAATATCTTGTAAACCTCAGGGTAGAGCTCATAATTTCAGGGCTTCGTAACATCATCAATGCCGATGATACCGAGACAGCTAACTTGAAGAGCAAAGAGTATCTTGAGAAGTTGACGTTACAATGGTCATTTTCTGATTCATTCCAGTGTGTCTCTTGACCAAGTGATTTGGCAACAAGAATGCCTAGATTTTGGACCTGAATTGCACACTACAGAGCTTGAAGATAAAGCTGAATTTCAGTTAATACCACTTATCTCGAATGATGATGATGCAGAATTACAAGAAGACGACCAGTGGATTTTCAGAATTGACACAACATACAACCCTGTCGACCCAAAGAAAGCTAAAATTGAGGTTAGTTGGCACATGAGACTGCTGCTTGAGCTTCAGGAGAACGCGTTTGAGTGCCTTCAGCCTCATGCAAACTTCAAAGAGTTGGTCATACGACACTATCATGGAAGGAGGTTTCCAAATTGGATAGGAGATCATTACCTCACCAAATTCGTATCCATGACATTCCATTACTGTGGTATTCAAATTTTTCCACTTCTTGGAAAATTACCATCCCTCCGGCATCTCCAGATAGAAACTAATTACAGCTTGAAACATATCAGTCGTGAGTTTTTTAACCATGGAGGTGAGGTTTACAAGGCATTTCCTGCACTGGAGACGCTAAAATTCGAGGATATGTATGGATGGGAAGAGTGGCGCGGAGTTGAAGATTTTGACTTTCTTCGCCTTCGTCATCTTAAATTAACACGAAATTGAGGATACTTCCCAATTTGCCTTTTCTTCAAAATTTTATTAATCTCAAATAAACTCTTCTCACTAATAATTTCTCTCTCTCAAATAACCTCTCTCTTAATTACAAACTTTAAACATGGACTCCTTATATAGCCAATACATGATAAGATTAAATCTTATCAAACTAACTTTAACTTTATCTCTAATTAAATTTTCAAACTAACTTAATCTAATTCAACTAACTATTTAAATTTAGAACTTAAATTTAACTCTAATCTTATAATTGAATTGTTATTTCCAACAGCCTTCTTTAATTCAATTCTTTCTTGAATGCATGTCGAGCAACCCTTGAACGTCCTTCTTTAAGTCTTTGACTTTACCTCCTTGCTTTACCTTTAATCCAAATTTATCTTGCTTGCATGCTTGAGGAATTCTTCAATCTACTCGATTTATCTTCAACTTTGAATAGCTTTATAAACATTGTAGTGCAAACTTCTCTCTTGTCGCAGTAACCCGATTTCTTTGACAGCTAGTAGCGTGAATCTTTGACATTGATCAAATCTTGAATAATAACTAACTGATTAAAAGTAAGATACTTGTTGTCGCATCTTCACCTTTTTCTTCCACTTGATTCCCACCAATTTTCCACCTTTAACCAAACTAATCAAGAACATCGAGCTTTTCCTTTTTACCGCTTTAATCTTTTCATACTTGACCTTTTATTTTCTTGATTTTCTATTTACTTTTTCTTTCTTCCTTTTTCTTTTAATCTTTTCGTTTTATAATTTCTTTTATAGTAAACAAAAAACCTCTTATCTCTTTCTTCCTTGAACTATGAAATCTTCCTTCTTTCTTGATGTTGTGAACTTTCTCGTTTTCGTACTTTTCTTTTATGTTGAATTCAATTTTGAACATTTCTGAATAAAAGATATGGATACTTTTTTTTTCTTTTCTTCCTTTTCTGATATCTTGACACTTTCATATAGCAAGATGCTTTGTCTTCTTGTTGTCCAAGCATGTAGGTTTCTTGAACATTATTTACTCTTCATACTTTTTCACTTTTTTCTATTGTGAGAAATATCTAGAAGCGATTGATCTTCTTTTTCTTCTACCTTCTTGTTCACAATATTTTCACCGATTTGTTCAACTGCATAAACGGCTTTTCCTCAAACTTTAAAATCTTCTTTATTTCTTTCTTTTCTAAATTTTCTTCAAACTTCTTATCCTTTTTCGTGAAATCATTGACTTGAATATTTTTCTCCTCCTCTTTAACTCTTTTGGTTTCTGGAATATTCTTTTCCTCATCTCCAAATTTCTTGATTTCTTGAATTCTTTTCTTCTCTTCTATGAAATCTTTAGCTTTATGGACTTCTTTCATCTTCGGAATCAATTTCACTTCTTCTACGAAGTTTTTAACCTTTTGAATTATCTTTTCATCCTTCACAAAATCTTTTGATTGGCGACTTTCCTTCTTTTCATCTTCAAATTCTTTGACATCTTCCGTTTCTATAATTTCACAAATCTTTTGATAATATTAACTTTCTTCCTCTCCTCTTCCACGAGGTCTTTAGCTTCTTGAACTTTTCTCTTTTTTTTCAAGAGTTGAATTTTTGGAATTTTCTTTTTCAATTCAACAAATTCTTTATTATCACTAATTCTCTTTTCTTCTTCCATGAGCTTTTCTGATTCGTGGGATTTCCCAATCTCTTCCTCCTCCCGGAACTTCTCCAACTCTTCAAGTTCCTCATCTTTCACAACCTCTTTTTCAAATTTTTCGATATCTTGAGATTTCTTTTCTTCTTCCACGATATTCTTCTCTTCATTGACTTTATCAGACTCCACTTCCTTCTAATTTCTGGATCCATCTCCTTTTGAGTTTCTCCATAGGTCCCCCGCATAAGATCCCAAACCTCCTTCATATTTTTGAAATTACCTCCAAAGATGCTGAGCAAACCTATATCAATTGTTTTACCAACTATGTAGCGCTTTATTGTTTTTTTATTGTTAATTCATTAAATTACTCTTTTTCTTTTGATATTAGCCAATCTGTATGACCTTTTATATCATTTTTCTATGATATCCTAAACACCGTCAGAAATTAAAAATTCTTTTACCATGGCACTCAAACTCTGGTAGTTATCCTTGGTAAGATACCATCATACAATCACATCGGGTACCATCATCATCATTTGGCGTTGGCTTCACAAACTACTTGTTGAATGACAACGATCAAAACCTTGTGTACAACGGCGATCAAGCGGCTCTAGCTCTAATACCATTGTTGGTATATTAAGATACCAAAACAATATATATAGGAGGTGATAAAAGAAAACTATTTTAATGGAGGAGAAATTTCTAAACTTTATTAATCTCAAGAAACTCTTATTTATAATAATTTCTCTCTCTCAAATAATCTCTCTCTTAATTGCAAACTTTAAACCTAAACTCCTTTTATAGCCCATGCATGATAAGATCAATCTTTTCAAACTAACTCTAACTTTATCTCAAATTTAAAACTCAAACTAACTCAATCTAATTCAACTAACTATTTAAATTTAAAATTTAAAATTTAAATTTAGTTCTAATCTTAGAATTGAATTATTATTTCCAACATATGTATAGTTAACATCAATACTGTTTAATTTTCATAATATAATTTTGCTGATGCCTACCTTCTTATTTCTCAAAAATTTCCTTTGAATTGGGTGTTATAATTAGTTATACTACTTGATGTCTCCGTCGAGCCTTTCTTCAGTTCTAAGTGTGTCGTGGGTATACTTGTGTTTCTATGATGCATTTTCTTTTATTTATATATACTTGACTAGGCTTCTTCCAATAGAATGTGATATCAAATCCTATCCATTTTTTGACCATTAGATATGGTTTGGGATTTATGAAATTAATTATTTAATGGTTGGAAAAAATGAAAGTTTTTATTCATAATTGATTGTACACATCCCAAAGTGGATCTAACGGTAAAAAAATGGGTAGGATTTGATATTTAATCCTTTACGAGGCAGCCTAGTCGAACTTCTGTAGTGACTAGTCTTAACTTTTAGATTCATCTATACTCTTCCTCTCTAATTAATGAGAGTGACTGGTATCTGGCCACCAGAACAAAATGATATCATATAATTTGTCAATCGTTTGAGTTCCAAATAATAATGCTTAGATAATCCAAGGGAATAGACCAGGACCACCATATGACAAATCTATAATGAATATACAAACTCATATTAGGAATCAAGACATATATCAAAAGTTCGCTCACTTCTTCTTTGCTCTGAACCATAACCAAACCAAACTTGATCTCTATTCTATTCTCATGGATTCATCCACTCACATCGTCGCTATGCCCTACCCTGGCAGAGGACAAATCAATCCTCTGATGAACGCTTGTATGTTAATCGCCTCTCGAGGCCTCGCCATCACCATCACCTTTGTAGTCACTGAAGAGTGGCTTGGCCTTCTCTCCTCCACTCAAATCCCTTCCAATCTTTACTTACGCTCTATCCCAAATGTTATTCCATCGGAATTTGAATGCGGCGATGATCCTGAGGGGTTCTTCAAGGCTGTGATGACGATGATGGAAGCTCCGTTTGAGCGCATTTTAGATGAGATCGGGTCTGAATGCATGCGGGCCATGGCAATGATAGCTGATACAGCCCTTCCCTGAGTGGTAACCGTCGGCAATAGAAGAAATATACCGGTGTACTCGTTTTGGACACAGTCGGCAGCCTGTTTTAGTCTCAAGCACCATGATGAGCTTCTGCTTCTCAATCACTGTTTGCTCACAGCAAACTTAACAGGTCTGCCTATTTTTTATTTTTATTTTTCGGTTAATTGTATATGGCTTCCATCAAGCTGCTTCTTTGCTGTTCTCTCTACGAAACTGTGGATCTCTTTTTTCTTCTATCTTGTAAAAACTGTGAATTTTCTTCCTGTTGGTTGTTAAGCTGTATCGTTTCCCTTGCACTGTAAACTTGTTCTTCTTTTAATATAGTTCGTGAGACGGGCAAGTCGTCAAAAAAATAGAATGTATACCTCTTTCATCACATATATCCTATGTTGCACGGAATCGTTGCCGGGGAGATGTATCCGTATCGGACTCGTATCCATGTTGGATTCCTTCAGATGTGTCAAATATTCTTGTAGAATTCTTTTTGGCACATCTTCAAACTTGAATTTTGTTCTAGATATATTGAACATGTCTAAAACATTAACTATCTAAGCATCAACACTGTCGAAGTATTTGTATTTTTAGTTTAGATTAACTAACAAGATAAGCCGTTGTTATGAATTTATTATGTAAATATATTCTTACAACAAAACTTAACGAACTTTATCCTTAATTTTTGGAAAATCGTGAACCCCTAATCTGACTCCGTATTATATCCCATATCCCTGTCTGAATCCATGCTACTTACCTTATAACCCCTCGGCTAGTTCATTAGACATGACAGCCTTGATTTAGCAGAGAATTAGATCAAATTTTCTGATTTAAGTCAAGTCCTAATGAGGCTGCTCAAAGGGGGCCATGTGACAACAACCCACTTGAAGTGTGATAAAGAGCCAGACGAGGTATTCACAAAGGGTTAGTTTTCGCAACATGAAACCATTATAATATTTGTATGCATATAAATCTCTCTACATATCCCAATAGCCAGTTATGAAACTAGTGATCTGCCTATCAATTTGTATGTAATGTTTGCTAATTGGTTTCCATAAACATAAAATTGTGAGCTATCTATTGTATGTTATGTTAGAGCACCTAAATTGGAGTGGTTTCCAGTATGGTTTTTCTTTTTATCTATTAATTTCTTGGTCTGCAAATTTATTTTTTCCAGCAGAAGCAATTTTTAATAGTAATGTTAAATTTTTTTGTGCAGAGATGGCAGAAGAAACTGTGGACATGAGAATCATCAAGTCCATGAGAATTTGTTACCTCCACTCAACTACCTTTAAACCCCCTCTAGAAATAAACATACAAGCCTTCTCATTGGTAAAGAAAGCACAAGGTCTCCTTCTGACCTCATTCTACGAGCTCGAATCCCACGTTATCGACGCCTTAAGAACTATCCTCCCAATTCCCATTTACCCACTCGGCCCTTCGATTCCATAAACAAAATCTGTACATCAAAACACAGACTACTATTATTCATGGTTAAATTCCCAGCCGAAAAGTTCAGTACTCTACGTCTCATTCGGGAGTTTTCTGCCAATTTCTAAACAACAGATGAATGAGATCGCGATAGGTCTGAATGCCAGCGGTTATCGCTACATGTGGGTTGCGCTTGAAAATCTCTGCAAAACTCGAGAATTAAGTATCGGCGATAAAGGGATAATTGTTCCATGGTGCAATCAAATTGGGGTCTTGTGTCATTCTTCTGTTGGGGGATTTTTCATGCATTGTGGATGGAATTTGATGCTCGAAGGTTTATGTGCAGGGTTACCGATGCTTACATTTCCTCTGTTGTTTGATCAGTTTCCGAATAGTAAGATGATAGTAGACGTGATGATACTCAATATTGACGACCTCCAAGATCAGGACACGTGGCAGATGGCGTGTCCCAAGACTGAGAAGAAAGGGCCCGCAGAGGCCAACCAGGACACCCTACACCCGACCTGCAAGCACAAGCTGGCCCTCCTCGAGCCCCCCTGCAAATTAGCCTCCTCGACCTCTCTCCTCGCCCCCGAGCCACCACAGGACCAAGATGCCTCGGCTCTCCCGCTCGTTCCCAAGCTCTCCCGCCGAGGCCATTTTCCTCGGTCCCTCCGACCGACCACTCCACCACTCACAGGCGTAACCGCCGCTCCGCAAATCTCGCCATGCGCGGATTCTCCGCCAGCAACATCCCACGTTCCACGCCATCACGATCCCCATTAACAGGTGATCCGCTCATTACGCGGGCGTGACGTCGGGAGTGTAACTGCCGGCGAGATTCTCGCGCCTGCTGCTGCGTGTCGCCGCCACTATATAAGCCCCTATCACAGAGAGGTCAAGTAAGCCATTCTTTACACTTACGCCGTTACTCTGCTCGGATCTTGTCACTGGCTTGAGCGTCGGAGGGTCTTTGGTGGTACCAAACCATCCCGGAACTTCTTTGCAGGTACACGGCGGCAGCCTCCTCATCCCACTTTGTCCTCTCAAAACCCATTGAGACCCACACGTAACGAAAGACAATCAACCCAGTTCACCTCGAGATCAACGGAAGACAACATCTGACGGAGGCCCGAAAAGGAGCTCCATCAGTTGGCGCCGTCTGTGGGAATCGAACACACGAAATACAAAGTTGGCCTTCCTATCTCCATCCTCATGGCAGACCACCATCCTAGTGATCTCGGTACCAGCCGCCACCTCCCACTCACCGAAGGCGGTGATGAACCTCCTCCCATGACCGTCATCAACGCCCTCACAGGCCGGATAGATCGACTGTAGTCCCTCGACGAGGCCCTCATCCGCGTCCAAGCAACCGTGCCCGGGCCCCAGATCGTCGCTCCACCGCCTCCAGAAGGCACCGCCCATGTCAGGAGGGATAACCACCAACGGGCTGCGTCCCTTAGCCACCGGTCTCTCGAGCCAGTGCTCCCTGAGGCCCGCTGGGCGCCCCAGGGCTCCACGCCAAGATCCGTCGCCAGAACGCCTCGCCTCGGGCCTCCTCGAGACCCTTATCCCTCTGAGGAGATGTCAGTCATCTCGCCCATCCACAGGCGTGGTTGACCCCACCACCATCGGCGGGGCCGCATAGAAGAGGTCCGCCCCGGCGACTCAAGAGCTACCTCGTCCCGGGACCCGAGGCACCTCATTGAGAGGAATCGGGGCCGCTTCCAGATGCAGGTCACCCGCAGCGGAGGCCAAGGGTCCCAAGGCGTCGATTCCTCGGGATACCACGGTCGGCTCGACGCCCTCGAGAAGAGAATCGAGGGCATGCGCCGAGAAGCTCACCTCTCGAGCGACGGGGCTAAGTACGCCTCCGACTAGCTCACGAAGCAATTCACCGAGCAGCTGCTCGCCGACCATTTGGACGCTTTCACCGCAGGGATGAGCTTCCAGGACCACTCCGACGCCGCCCAGTGCAGGGCCTTCCCGGCCACTCTCATCCGCGCATGTCGGGACTGGTTCCGGGGGCTCAACCCCCGCTCGATCTCGATCTTCGACGAGTTGGCTACTCAGTTCCTCGGCCATACATGCAAAAAGGAGGAAAATACAACAGTGGCGGGTGGCTTCCCTACCGCAACGCCAAGGACCAAAAAGCCCTCTCAGAGGCAGTCGAGCCCGAGGTTCCCTCGCTCGGCTATCCCCAGCGAGCAGCTTCCCTGCCACAGCGCTGGGGATCGAAAAGTCCTCTCAGAGACAGTCGAGCCCGAGGTTCTCTCGCTCGGCTATTCCCAGCGGGCAGCTTCCCTGCCGCAACGCTAAGGATCAAAAAGCCCTCCCAGAAGCAGTCGGACCCGAGGATCCCTCGCTCGGCTATCCCCAGCGGGCAGCTTCCCTGCCGCAACACCGGGGATCAAAAAAGCCCCAGCTGGACGGGCGGGCTGCACCTCGTCAAAGATTCAACCCAACAACTACCCTGCTCGATCGACCCCAACGGGCAGCTCCCCTGCCGCAACGCCGAGGATCAAAAAGCCCTTGCAGAGGTAGTCGAGCCCGAGCTTCTCTCGCTTGGCTATCCCCAGCGGGCAGCTTCCCTGCCACAACGCTGGGGATCAAAAAGTCCTCCCAAAAGGCAGTCGAGCCCGAGCTTCCCTCGCTCAACTATCCCCAGCGGGCAGCTTCCCTGCCACAACGCTGCGGATCAAAAAGTCCTCTCAGAGGCAGTCGAGCCCGAGCTTCCCTCGCTCGGCTATCCCCAGCGGGCAGGTTCCCTGCCACAACGCTGCGGATCAAAAAGCCCTCTCAGAGGCAGTCGAGTCCGAGGTTCTCTCGCTCGGCTATCCCCGGCGGGCAGCTTCCCTGCCACAACGCCGGGGATCAAAAAGCCCTCCCAGAGACAGTCGAGGCCCGAGGTTCCCTCACTCGGCTATCCTTCAGGACAAAAGCCCTCGCTAAGAGGCACCGGGCAGTAACCCTACCCGGCCAAGGGTCCTTGGTAGGCTTCTTACAACCCTATAGCTTTTTCTCGCGCCAAGGACCAAAGTCCTTCCAGAGACAGTCGGGTCCTTGCCCGGCTATCCCCGTCCGGTAGCTTCCTACCACAACCGACAGGGATCAAAGTCCTCGCCAAGAGGCACTGGGCAGTAACCCTGCTCGGTCCCCGTCCTGAAGGATCAGAAAGCCCTCCCAGAGGCAGTCGAGCCCGAGGATCCCTCGCTCGGCTATCCCTGGCGGGTAGCTTCCCTACCGCAACGCCAGGGATCGGAAAGTCCTCCCAGAGGCAGTCGAGCCCGAGGATCCCTCGCTCGGCTGTCCCTGGCGGGTAGCATCCCTACCGCAACGCCAGGGATCGGAAAGCCCTCGCCAAAAGGCACCGAGCAGCTACCCTGCTCGGCCATCCTTCGCAGGCCTCTCACGGCCCCTCCAGCGTCAAGGATCAAAGCCCTCGCCAAGAGGCACCGAGCAGCTGCCCTGCTCGGCCATCCTTCGCAGGCCTCTCACGGCCCCTCCCCTCGCCAAGAGGCACCGAGCAGCTACCCTGCTCAGCCATCCTTCGCAGGCCTCTCACGGCCCCTCCAGCGTCAAGGATCAAAGCCCTCACCAAGAGGCACCGAGCAGCTACCCTGCTCGGCCATCCTTCGCAGGCCTCTCACGGCCCCTCCAGCGTCAAGGATCAAAGCCCTCGCCAAGAGGCACCGAGCAGCTACCCTGCTCGGCCATCCTTCGCAGGCCTCTCACGGCCCCTCCAGCGTCGAGGATCAAAGCCCTCGCCGAAAGGCACCGAGCAACTACCTTGCTCGGCCATCCTTCGCAGGCCTCTCACGGCCCCTCCAACGTCAAGGGTCAAAAGCCCTCGCCGAGAGGCACCGAGCGGCTACCCTGTTCGGCCATCCTTCGCAGGCCTATCGCGGCCCTTCCAGCGTCAAGGATCAAAGCCCTCGCCGAGAGTCACCGAGCAGCTACCCTGCTCGTCCATCCTTCGCAGGTCTCTCACGGCCCCTCCAGCGTTAAGGATCAAAGCCCTCGCCAAGAGGCACCGAGCAGCTACCGTGCTCGGTGCATCCCCAGCGGGTATCCTCCTGCCCATCAGATGCTGATGGTCTGAATCCCTCACCGTGAGACCGCCGAATTCCTTCCTGCTCGCCGTATCCCCAGCGGGCATCCTCCTGCCCATCAGACGCTGATTGTCTGAAGCCCTCATCGCGAGGCCGTCGAGTTCTTCCTACTCGGCGCATCGACAGCAGGCATCCTCCTGCCCGTCAGACGCTGATGGTCTGAAGCCCTCACCGTGAGGCCGCCGAATTCCTTCCTGCTCGGCGCATCCCCAGCGGGCATCCTCCTGCACATCAGGTGTTGAGGATCTCAAGCCCTCATCGTGAGGCCGCCGAGTTCCTTCCTGCTCGGCGCATCCCAGCGGGTATCCCCTGCCCATCAGACGCTGAGGATCTGAAGCCCTCTTCACAAGGCCGCCGAGCCCTTTCTTGCTCGGCGCATCCCTGCGAGTAGCTTCCTACCCAACAAGAGACATCAGGTCTGTCCAAGCCCAAACGATCCCCCTTTGACTCCGAGGCCCAATGAGTACCTCCTCGAAAATGCTCGTCGGCAAGCGATTGCAGTCAACTCGACGGGCGATCGTTAGACAGAGGGCCAACCTAACATTAAAACATAAGCGCAACGGTGCAGGCAAGGAAAAATAACATTCTTCACAAACAGGCAGAACGTGGGAGCTAAGGAAAAACTTTATCACTACCAACAAAAACAGTTTTTGGTTACAAAAGGTATTTTCTGGCTCCTCAGCCTTACAAAAATTCAAAAGAAAAACAAATTGAAGATTGGGGAGCGGAGGCCCTACACCTCGGGCCCAGGCACGGCCATGAGGTCCTCAACCTCCACCACTGGGGGCGTCGGGTCCTCGGCCCCCACCTCGCCGAGAACCTCTCCCCCTTGCTCGTCGGCGCCCATGAGGGGGAACTCGGCCCGGAGATCCGCGTCGTTGAATTCCAGCATCTTGGACTTCACGGCATCAAGGGCGTTGTGCCAGATGCGGGTCGTGGCTACAGCTAGGTCGTCGTAAAAATCCCTCAACCTCTTATAGCTCGCCACGGCCTTCGATCCAGCAGACTCTAAGGCCTCGGCCGACGCCCCCAGCTCCTTCCGGAGGGTCTTCACCGTCTTCTTCGGGCTTCCGGCGAGCACCTGGGAGTCTCCGAGCTTGCCCTCGGCGATCGCGGCAGCCTCTCGATGCCGGACGGCCTCCTTCTTCCCCGCTGCCACCTCGCCCTCAGGGCGGCGATCCTCACCGACATCGCCTCCTGCTCCCGTCTGGAGCTTTCTTGCAACGCGGCGAGCTGGCCCGCGGCCTCCACCGTCGGGGCAACAACCTCGGTCTTCATGCGGAGGGCGAGGGCCACGTGCTGGAGAGTCTGGGAAGGAGCAAAAAGAGGAAGGATCAGAAACATGAAGGAAAACACTAAGGCTCACCGTGCAATGGGGGCTTACCTGCACGGCTTCCTGGACGATCGACGCCAGCTGAGCTTTGAGGGTCCCCCCAGGAACCCGACCCCCGGCCGAGGTTTCTATCTCATGAAGGAGGCTGTCCGCGACTGATAGCCCGGACGACACCGCGAACCGGCGCCCCCTTCCTCCACCACGGTCGGGGAGGACCGACCCCCGGAAGGTCTCCGGGAACTCCTCCTGAGCGGCTCCGGAGGGGAGCCGATCTCCTCTTCCGAAGCAGTGTCCTCCACAATCAGGGCCCGCTTCCGGCCCGACACTCTGCTGGGGCCCGGGGCGGGATCCACCGTCGAGCGTCCTCGGGGCACCGCCACCGGGGCGGTGGGAGCGGGGCCAGCCTGCGCCCGGGAAGAGCTGGCGCCCCCAGCCCTAGCAGGCTGCCTCGGTTGGTGCTTAGCATTTCGGAGAACGCCGAAGTCCATGGATCTTGCACAAAACAAACACCCCACTTATCAGCAACGCGAGTAAAACATAAACCCAGAAAGCAAGCCTCACTTACCAACGTACTCGACGGGGCTAAGCCCGGCCCAGCTCAGAACCCTCTCGGACAGCAGCACGTAGTATCGAGGGATGGGTTCCCACGACGCCACTCTCACCGCGGCGGGATCGTCGGACAGGTTCCCCGGCAGATTCTTCTCTCTCGACCACTTGGTGGGCACCGGCCAGTCCTCTCCCTCGGGAGGGGAGACGAAGAAAAACTTCTTCTTCCGATCATGAATGGAGGAGGGCAAGGCCACGACCCCAGTCCCGGCAGCAACCCCGAGCCGCTTCCTAAAAGTAAAATAAACCCACCTCGGGTCGCCAGCTCGACCGCCGGGGTGATTCTTAAAAGCAAGGGAGGAATCGAGAAGGGAAAGGCTGAAGGGAACCGCTTGCAGCTTCAGGCGGATCAGGAACCCAAGGAGGATCCTCTACGCGTTCGGCACTAACTGGTCGGGAGCCAAACCGAAGAAATTCAGAGAGGCGACGACCTCAGGAGAGAAGGGCAAGCGCATTCCGTCCCAAAATGCTTCCGAATATAGGGCAATCTCCCTGCCCCGTACCTGGTCTGCCCTCTCTCCTTCCTCGGCCAGACGAAGCGTATAGCGCGGGAGAATGTGGAAGCGAGCTCGTCCTCGTGCCTCACCCAGCACGGGGTGCTGGGGTCTACATCTACCGCCTTCTCCCTAGAGGCGGCCCCCGCCTCACGACCTCGGAGAGAGAGCCCAGCTCCTGCTCCCCGAGGGGACTCGGACACATCTAAAGGAACCCTAACATCTACTCCTACGACGTGTACTGATTCTACAGAGGAAGACATCTAACCTGGGAGGGAAACTCTTCAAAGGTTAGGAACGAGAGAGGGGAGACGAGCGCCGAGCAGCTGGGGCTTGAGAATGAGGAATATGAGAGAGTAAGGGCCCTAGGGCGGGCCCCACCTGTATTTATTACCGCATACGGCCTCATCCAATGGCGCCCATCGTCTCCTGCCGAAACGGCCCCTTGCGCCCAGCGGCCCCGATCGCTCTATGCGGCAGCCCAGCGATTGGTCGTGTCCCATCAGACGCCGCAGACCTGCGTACGTCACGTCAGCCGGTTGGTGCTCGACACGTGGACCATCGCTTCCACTGCAGAGTGCACGAACCGGCGCAGCACCCTCCTTAAATGCAAAGATCTCGCCTCGATTCACTAGTGGAAAAGACAACCGACGGCTCGAGGACTCATCCCGACACAACCTTGAGGAGGAGCTCACCTCGGGGAGCCCGGCAGTCCACTCCTGACCCGACCCGCTAGCTGGTCGGGGCAAAAGTGGAGGGCTAATGATGATACTCAATATTGACGACCTCCAAGATCAGGACACGTGGCAGATGACGTGTCCCAAGACTGAGAAGAAAGGGCCCGCAGAGGCCGACTAGGCCACCCTACACCCGACCTGCAAGCACAAGCTGGCCCTCCTCGAGGCCCCCTGCAAATTAACCTCTTCGGCCTCTCAGCTCGCCCCCGAGCCACCACAGGACCAAGATGCCTCGGCTCTCCCGCTCGTTCCCGAGCTCTCCCGCCGAGGCCATTTTCCTCGGTCCCTCCGACCGACCAACTCCACCACTCATAGGCGTAACCGCCGCTCCGCAAATATCGCCATGCGCGGATTCTCCGCCAGAAACATCCCACGTTTCACGCCATCACGATCCCCATTAACGGGCGATCCACTCATTACGCGGGCGTGACATCGGGAGCGTAACTGCCGGCAAGATTCTCGCGCCTGCTGCTGCGTGCTACCGCCACTATATAAGCCCCTATCACAGAAGGGTCAAGTAAGCCATTCTTTACACTTACGCCGTTACTCTGCTCGGATCTTGTCGCTGACTTGAGCGTCGGAGGGTACTTGGTGGTACCAAACCACCCCGAGACTTCTTTGCGGTACACGGCGGTAGCCTCCTCATCCCACTTTGTCCTCTCAAAACCCATTGAGACCCACACGTAACGAAGGACAATCAACCCAGTTTACCTCGAGATCAACGGAAGACAACATCTGACGGAGGCCCGAAAAGGAGCTCCATCAAGACGATTTGAAGGTTGGGGTGAGAGTGAAGAAGCAAGAATTTGGTGAGGAGAATTTGGTGGGGAGAGAGGAGATAGTGAGGTTGGTGAAGATGGTGGATGAATTTAGATGGTGAAGAGAGCAGGAAATTGAGAGCTAGAGCTGCAGAAATGAAGGCAAAGTGCTATGCAGCATTGGAAGAGGGTGGATCTTCAATTGATAGCCTTGAGGAATTCATTAGATTTGTGAAAGGCCAAGGTTTAAATGCTCTCTAATTGGAATGTATTGGAACCGGAAGATCCAATAATTTTGGTGTTTATTGAAGCTCCAATAGTTTGCTGAATGAATGTATCAATTAATAAGCTTTCTATAGTTGTTATAATTTAATGAAATTGTCTTGTTAATTGTCCAGATTCCTAGATTAATATTCTTGGTGATTATAAGATGATGTTGATCCCTTGTGGCAGTTAGTTGCTTGTATTGACTGGTATGATGCCTATATAACATCAAAGCTCAGCTCACAACTATAGAGAGGTTGTGCCTATTGCGGTATTCGAGCTACATGCAGCCAAGTTTTGGTTAGAAGACGATGTAGCCTTGATTATAGGTTGGATTAATCATTAAGGTTCCATTTCTGGTATTGCAAAGCTGATGCTTGATGATATATGGAATTGGATTGAGGTGCTTGATAGTTTTCGAGCCTCTCATATTTTCTGTGAAAGAAATGCAGGTGCCGATTATTTGTTAGATGTTGGAGTACTGGATGATGTGGTCAGGTTTGTAGAGATAGCCCTTCCAAGAGTTTTATTGCAGTTGGACTGGAAGAACCACCAGGATCAGATCTTTTGCATAAAAAAAAAAAAAACTCGGTTCCCTATAAAATTTGTTAAAGACTTGGTACTCAGATCACAGGAAAAAATGCTCTTTGGCTCACAAAGAAAACTATTAACACAATAAAATTGGTCAAAGATTAGGTACTCAGATAACTGGGAGAAAAGCCCTTTTGGCTCACAGGAAAACTCTTATGCCCCTGGAGATGAGGAGGCATATCAAAATTTAATGCCGATACAGGACTCATCGTCAGCCGATGCAAACTATATACGAAAGAGGTACTTTGGCTAATACAAGGTATGGTGGAAAAGGAAGTAGAAACACGTAGTAGGGATACACAATACATCCATTACATCTCTCTACAGTCAGCAGTACAAAATGCTCACATACATCACTGAATTTACATAGTTTTACATCGTGTCAATATCTTCGGCATACACAATGCAATTTAGAGAAAATGTTATGATACAAGTCATATCAGTGAGAAATACAACGGGCGTCGATCATTAATCAGGATATTAGTGAGATGTCTTTATGCATATGGTATGATCTGTGCCACTCTAACCAACTGTCACGTGCCACTCTAACCAACTGTCACATGCCATCAGATGCCATAACCTTCACGAGAACATCAAATGAAAGAAGAGACATTAGGAAGTTTCAGATATTGCATGAATAAATAGTATACATGCTGCAGTTGCACCCAGAACACATCCAGATGAATTGCATCAAATTCAAAAAGATCAGAAAAATAAATTTGTTTCATATATATGATATCATGCTTGTTGGGGCATTTTTCTAGGTTGAGCATAATTCCGAGTAGTACATTTCTCTCTAGTCTAGAGGAGTTTGGATGATGTCAACTGGTCGACTAGGATCATTGGAACCTACGGAAGCACCGGTTCGATGAATGAATATTCTCGATTTAGGCCAATTCGAAAGGATGAAAGCGAGGCTGAAGAAAACGTGGATGGAGGGATACGAAAAGATATGGATGCCAAAGGCCTTAATGAAAGTTTATTGTTCGATAGGAGTGAGTGGAGGCGGAGAATCCATGTCCTCGCCCCGGTGTGATTCTCATGTTGGTTCATGTAGTATGCTTGGGATAAAGGCTCGGTTGTTGTATGTTTTTCTGAATGTTTCATGATATATGATATGCTACTAACTGGTTACCTTGGAATGGTAGTCTATCCTCTCCCTGGCTATAAATCGACAATTTGAAACGTTACGTAGTACCTTTTCTGCTTTACTTGTTCATTCAGCAGTCAGCCTATATCCTAAAAATACAATATGTTTGGTTGCAAAACTCTAATTTATGGATTCCCAAATCCTCAGGAGTGCAAATCCATGGATTTAGCATTCCCGTGTTTGTTTTGTATCAAATAGAATGTGATGACCTGCAAATTCACCTTTCTTTTGTTTGGTTAGACCAAAAGTGGCTTTGGATTTCAAAATCCAAGACTAGGATTCGAAGTTAACTTTTATCACCTCCTCATAAAACAAAATTTGATTATGTCATTCTCAAAGGGTTCTTCTCAAGAACACTTTGGTCCCAAAAATAAAATACGAAAGAAAAGAAAAAATATACCCCCATCAAGAACAAGCTGTTGGAAATTTTGATGGGTCAGTATCCAAATAAAATTGCAGTATATCGCAGAAATTATTGAAACTCAAATAATCGTAAGCTTTAGTAAATTTCAAAATTGAAAATTGCATAAATACATGGGAAAGGAATTATCTTACCAGTTACTCATTCCATATGGATTTGGTATCCAAACTTCTCAAATCCACTCCAAATCCAGCAACCAAACAGCTAAAGAAACCATTAGTGTGCACCATTAAATGCAATACTTTAGTTAAGAACAGCCGTTGAAGGCGAAAATGACCATTTAGATTTTCTCCAACTTTTTTGTTTGCCTTTCCCACACAAACTACAAGTGAACATTTTGATGAGTTATAGTTCCCTGATGTCTATTTATTATTATTTAAGCATTAATTTTCATGCAGTAGTTTGATAGATCAATATGTATAGTTAGCATCAAGACTATTTCAACAGAACAAGAAATATACTTGAAATCAATAATGCTTCATTTCCTTAATAAGATTTTGATGATGCCTACTTTCTCATTTCTCCAAAATTTCCATCAATTGGATGTTATAATTAGTTACACCCTGCTACTGCATGGTGTCTCCATGGAGCCATTAATCAGTTCAAGGTGTATTCTGTGTATGCAAGTGTTTGTATGAACGTATTTAATTTTATTTGTATATATCATAGGGACTAGTCTAATAATGAAAGTGATTTGTATCTGGCCACCAGAACAAAATGTTAATCATATAATGTGTCTATCATCTCAGTCCCAATGATGAGGATCGGTCTACGAAGACACGATGCTCAGCACGATCTTCAACTCTCAAGAGAAAATACAATATCAAAAACCTAAAATAACCAAGGACGACATAATCATACCTCTCCTTCAAACACAAAGTCGCAGCTTTTCCTTGCCAACAAGTAAATTTTTTTCAATAATCAATTCGATTCCCTTGATACAATGGGTTCCATCCCTTTAAATAAGAGAATAGAATTCGTATCCAAAAAAATAAAAAAGAAATCTTAACTAAAAAGGAAAGATAATAAACTAAACATAATCTAGACTAATTAGATCTAAATAAATAACAATTTAAATTGCAACAAATCTTTAATTAAATCTCAATTTAAGTTGCAACAATTCTTCTGCCGAATCTTCCAAATCTTCAATCAAATCTTAACTGAATCTTCATCAATTCTTCATTAGAATCCAATCCTGACAAGTCAACTCCCACTCAGTCTCGATAATCTGCTCGGTCTTGGTCTTGGCCATATGCTCCTGCATCAGATTCCTCGGGTTGGAATGAAGCGGTCCTCAAGTTTGGTTCTTCATGTTCTTTGGCGCGACGTTTTACATCTCAAGGAAATCGATTGGGTCGAGTATTGATACATACCAAATCTTCAACTTGAAATTCGGCCTATCTTCAATACTTGTATGTTGCTGCTTTATGCTTCTTATTCATCTTTTCTATCTCTTCTCGAACTTTTTGATGAAGCTTCTTATTACATTCGGCCATGTTGTCGGCATCTCCACTAAACTCTGTCACATCTCTTACGAAATTCGACCATATAAAATATTCCTCCACCAAAGCAATGGTCTTATCTCGACCGAAATTTTTTACCTAACCTCCATTGTGAGTTTCTAAAATAAGTGCTTCCCGAAGTGAGGAATTCAGCACACATAATCGACGCCCTGTGACAAGCACATAATCTTCGAAATATCTGCATGACACTTTATCCAAATTTCACCAAAATTTTCATCTTTCTTATACAATTCTTCGACTGCTCAAAATCGATAACTTTGACTTGCAAAGCCGACAAAAGTGAAAATTGTCTGTTCAGCTCATCAGCTATTTTGTTCGGATGACTTTTGTTAATCAGTAAAACTGCTACCGGAACGAGATCGATATTATATAGAATTTCTCGGTCATGCAGAAATTCTTTTGGAATAATATCTGAAAACTCATGTAGAAAAAGTTCGGTAGATAACTCAAGGTAGCCTTATTAGCCTCTGACGTCTTCAAAGTGTACATCGCACCAATTTCCTCGACCGCCTCTATAAACTCAGTATGACTCAAAAAGTTAATGTTAGCCAAATTGTTGTTGTATGCTCATTTGATTTTCATCCAACCATCTTCGTCCTTACTCTCTTGGCCATTCATATCTCGATGAATTACAAGAGACTCCTCACGATCTCCATAAGTAATTCACCGGCCTCATCATATATCATACTCATCATAAATTGGTGCACTTCTTCCTCAATAGCATCCTCCTCGATTATTGTTATGGCTTATCGGTTGGGACACTTGGATTTATAATGTCCATATCCTTAGCACTTATGGCATTGTCCTTGTTGGGGTAAAAAATTATACCCCGGTTGACCAACTCAAAGTCCAAGTCAACCCAACCAAAAAATTCCAAACTTTTGATCTAATAGACCGCTAAGTCTTTAAACTGGGAACAGATGACTTCTAAATCGTTAAACTGGGAACAGATGATCCCTAAGTCGTTAAACTGGGAACGAGGAAAATCCTCTCACGGCAAATGATGAGTTGCTCCTGGCATTATTCCAATGCAGCAATGTTGATGCCGACCCAAAAACCAAAGTCCCACAAGACGTGCCAGAATCTGTAAGGTGTTTTTCGTCACCCCATTGAGATGAGAATATGCGTCGCTTGTCAGGCGCATTACAAATTCCCTCTGTCTAGGGTAGACTGGGATTTATTGATTGTGGGAATCCAAATCTCCGACAGCCGTGGACTAAGCTGCCGTTAATTATCCCTCGTATTTGGAGTGAGAGAACCTTTGATTAACGGGTCAAACTGGTCATGCGAACTCAATGTACAGTATACGTGTGTTGTGTTTTGAGGGGTTTTGAATATATCGGGGGCCACGCAGAGTTTATGGGGGTCCCGCTATCCGGATAGTAGGCTGGAGATCAAGGGGGCTAGCAGCCCCCTTATGGGGTGCAGGGCAGCGCCTTGTTAGAAATTTTTTTCCAACGGAAGACGTGTTTTGGATGTGGAGTGCATGGAAAATGAGGGGTGAGGAGCGTCTTAAAGACGCGTGCAGGGCACGTGACCCGCGGGCGCTCAGTGCCCACGCGCCTGGCATGTGACCCGTGGGCGCCAAGCGCCCACACGTCTGGCACGTTACCCGCGGGCGCTAGGCACGTTACCTGCGGGCATCTAGATCCGACGTGCCATGCATGCGTCTTTAAGACGCTCCTCACCCCTCATTTTCCATGCACTCCACACCTAAAACACGTCTCTCGTTGGAAAAAAATTTCTAACGGGGCGCTGCCCCGCACCTCGCAAGGGGGCGGCTAGCCCCCTTGACCCCCAGCCTGCTATCTGGATAGCAGGACCCCCGTAAACTCTGCGTGGCCCCCGATATATCCAAAACCCCTCAAAATACAACACACGTACACTGCACATTGAGTTCGCATGACCAGTTTGATCCGTCAATCGGAGGTTTCCTCACTCCAAATGCGAGGGGTAATTAACGGTAGCTTAGTCCGCGGCTGCCGGAGATTTGGATCCCCACAATCAATAAACCCCAGCCTACCCTAAGCAGGGGGAATCTGTAATGCGCCTGACAAGAGACGCGTATTCCCATCTCAATAGGGTGACCTACAGTCCTATCTTACCTCCTTCGAAATCACTTGGTTTAATCGAGTTCGTTGGCATCTTTTTGGCCGAAGTTGTAGTATTGACCTTTCTTCAGACTTCGGATGTTTTTGTGTATCAGCCGGTTTAGGTTGGTAGCCGCCTGTCAATGAGAACCTCCTTGGCTGGTGGCATTATTCGACCTCGGTTACCTTTTGGACTTCAACCGTTTCTCTACTTGACCGTCAATTTGTATAGGTTATTGTATGAAATATATTGTTTGAGCTTGACTATATCTTTATTTTCGGCGCGATACCCGCATAAGTATCGAGCAATTGTCTGATGTTCGGCCTTTGTAACTCTGCATCTCATTATCAAGAAGTCGAACTCCTCAGTGTATTCTTTGAAGGATCAATCTCCTTGTGAAAGGTATGCAACTGGATATATGTTAGTTGCACATAATCCTTTGTCAGACTCTTTTCGTAAAGTTTCTTCTCTATCTTCTCCCAAGTAATGATCTTGGGCTCCCGGCTTGGACACATTTGATCTTTAAATTCTCCTACCAAATCGAAGGGTGTTCGAGTGCGACCACCTTCAGTTTTTTCTTCTCGGTAGTTGAAGACTCGCTCGACAGTATGCAACCAGTCGATGAAAGCCACCAAATTGATCTTACCAGAAAATTCCGTTAATTCCACATTCATGTCAAATCTCCTATAGCGGTCGGTAGGATACCGATCCGTATGCCCAATAATCCTTTCAACGTCGGGATTCCAAACGCTGTAAAGGATTTTTTTATCTTCGGGCCCCAAACTGTCATCATCTGGCATGCGAAGGTTGGCGTATTTGATGGTCGTCGTTAGTCGTTGAATTTGTCTTTGAATTTCTTCATCATCGGATCCTTAACACTGAAAAGAGTTTTTATCTTCGGACCACAAACTGTCATCATCTAGCCCCCGAAGGTTGGCATACTTGATATTCGTTGAACTTGTCTTCGAAATTCTTCGATCTCGATATCTCGCAGTCCCCGCTCGCGTTGGTGTGCACCTTGCCCATGCCCACAGTGTGCCATTGGTTCTTTGTCTTTCACCAAAAATGCAAAGACGGCTGTGCTCTGATATCAACTGATGAAGATTGGTCTACAAAGACGTGATGCTCAGAATCTCCAACTCTCAAGAGAAAAACACGATCAAAATCCTAAAATAACCAAGGACGATGTATGATTGTCTCTCCTTCAAACATAAAGCCCTAGCTTTTTCCTTGCTAACAAACAAAATTTATTCTATAATCAACTCAACTATCTTGATACAATGTGTTCCATTTCTTTAATAAGAGAATTGAATTCTTAACCAAAAAGAAAGAAATCTTAGCTAGAAAAGGAAAGAAAATAAACTAAACCTTCTAAACTAATTAAATCTAAATAAATCTCAATTTAAATTGCAACCAATCATTTGTCCAATCTTCAATCAAATCTTGACCGAATCTTCATCAAACCTTCATTAGAATCGGCTCCTGCCAAGTCGTCTCTCACTCGGCCGGGTAACCTGCTCGGTCTTGGTCTTGGCCATATGTTCCGACATCACCCAACTAATAATACTTCAAAGGAATATACCAGGACCGCCATATGACATTTTAAATTCAAAGGAATATATTCAAAAACCCAACTATAACTTTGTTTAATGCAGCATTAACGCAAACGAAAATCTTCATTTCAGTTGTCCTATCGTAAAGCTTGATCCTTCTCTTATTTAGTTATTAGCTCTGTTTTTTTTTTTTTTGGAATAATGCTGGTCTGTCCAATTTCATGATAGACCTAGACTAAATTCAAAATGATGCATTGTCATTTCCAGCAGACAACTCTATAATGAAAATACAAACTCATACTAAGAATCAAGACATATATCAAAAGCTTGCTCACCTTCTTCTTTGCTCTGAACCACATCCAAACCAAACTTGATCTCTACTCTATTCTCATGGATTCATCCACTCACATCGTCGTTGTGCCCTACCCTGGCAGAGGACACATCAATCCTTTGATGAGCGCTTGTAAGTTAATCGCCTCTCGAGGCCTCGCCCTCACCATCACCTTTGTTGTCACTGAACAGTGGCTTGGCCCTCTCTCCTCCACTCAAATCCCTTCCAATCTTTACTTACGCTCTATCCCGAATGTTATGCCATCGGAATTTGAACACGGCGCTGATCCTGAGGGTTTCTTCGAGGCTGTGATGACGATGATGGAAGCTCTGTTTGAGCGCATTTCAGATGAGACTGAGTCTGAGTGCATGCAGGCCATGGCAATCATATCTGATACTGCCCTGCCATGGGTGGTAACTGTTGGCAATAGATGGAATATTCTAGTGTACTCGTTTTGGACAGAGTCCGCAGCTGACCTTAGTCTCATGTACCATACCGAGCTTCTACTTCTCAATCACCATTTGCTCACAGCAAACTTAGCAGGTCTGCCTATTTTTATTTTTATCTTTTGGTTAATTGTAGTTGGCACTGCTTCTCATTCACCACTTATAACCTATGCTGCACGGATTCACTGACGAGGAGAAAATGTCCGTATCAGCTTCGTATCCATGTTGGATTCTTTCGGATGGGTGAAATATTCTTGTATAATTCTTTTTGGCACATCTTCAAACTTAAATTATGCTCCAAATATATTGAGCATGTGTGAATCACTAAAACATCATCTCTCTATGAATCAATGCTATCAAAATATTTGTATTTTTAGTTTAGATTAACTAAAAAGATAAGTTTTTGTTATTATGTATATATATTCTTTCAACAAAAACTTAAATTATCCAAACGAATCGTACCCTTAATTTTCGGAAAATTGTGGATCCCTAATCTGACTCGTATTCTATCCTATATCCTTGTCCGAATCCATGCTTCTTACCTTATAACCCCTCGGCTAGTTTATTAGTACATGACAGCCTTTACTTAGTAAAGAATTAGATCAAATTTTCTCATTTCAGTCGAGTCATATTGAGGCTGCTCAGAGGTGCTATGTGATAACATCCCGGTTGAAGTTTGATAAAACGTTAGACGAGGTATTCATGAAGGGTTACACAATTAACCTTACTCATTTAGTTTTTGTAACAGGAAACCATTATAATGTTTGTATGTTTGTTCCATTCAGATATAAATTTCTTTACATATGCCAATAGCCAGGATCGAAACTTGTGATCTGCTTATCAATTTGTATGTAACGTTTGCTACTTGGGTTCCATAAACATAAAATTGTGAGCTATCTACTGTATGTTACATGTTAGAGCTCCTTAATTAGAGTAGCAGAAGCAATCATTAGTAGTAATGTTAATTTTTCTTTTCTGTTCTTTTCTTTTTTTGCAGAGATAGCAGAAGAAACTGTGGACTACATCCCAGGAATCAAGTCCATAAGAATTTGTGACCTCCACTCAACTTGCTATAAACCCCCTCTAGAAATAAACATAGAAGCCTTCTCATGGTAACCAAAGCACAAGGTCACCTTCTTACCTCATTCTACGAGCTCGAATCCCCCGTTATCGACGCCTTAAGAATCATCCTCCTAATTCCCATTTTCCCAGTCGGGCCTTCGATTCCCTTAACAAAATCTATCCATCAATTCCCAGCCGAAAAGTTCAGTACTCTACGTATCACTCGGGTGTTTTCTGCCTATTTCTGAACAACAGATGAATGAGCGGTTATCGCTACATGTGGGTTGTGCGTGAAAATCTCTGCAAAAGTCAAGAATTAAGTGTCAGCGATAAAGGGATAATTGTTCCATGGTGCAACCAAATTGAGGTCTTGTGTCATTCTTCTGTTGGGGTTTTTTTCACGCATTGTGGGTGGAATTCGATGCTTGAAGGCTTATATGCTGGGTTACCGATGCTTACATTTCCTTTGTTGTTTGATCAGTTTCTGAATAGTAAGATGATAGTTGACGATTTGAAGGTCGGGGTGAGAGTGAAAGAAGCAAGAATTTGGTGAGGAGGGTGAGAGGAGACAGTGAAGTTGGTGAAGATGGTGATGAATTTAGATGGTGAAGAGAGCAGGAAAATGAGAGCTAGAGCTGCAGAAAAGAAGGCAAAGTGCTATGCAGCATTGGAAGAAGGTGGTTCTTCTATTGCTAGCCTTGAAGAATTAATTGGAATTGTGAAAGACCATTGCTTAAATGCGCTCTTTCATTGGAAAACACTACAACTGGAAGATCCAATAATTTGGTGTTTATTGAAGCTCCAACAGTTTGCTGAATGAATATATTAAGCTTTCTATTGTTGTTATAATTCAATGCAATTGTCTTGTTAATTGTTCAGATGCCTAGATCATTAATATCCTTGGTGATTATAAGATGATGTTGACGCCTTTCGGCAGTTAGTTGCTAGTATTGATGGATATTCAGGTGCCAATAACATCAAACCTCAGCTCACCCTCAAATTCATTACACAAAAAAAATTTGTTAAAGACTTGGTACCGTAGGAGAAAAGAAAAATTCCAAACCTACCAGGCTGGTTGGTTTTTTTTTTATTTCTGATCATCCCTATAACAAGTGCACGTTACTTTCAAAGACACCATCATCCATGCAATGACATCATTGAAATTGACATCCACCCAATATGAAGGCCGGCATGGCTCATAGAAAAACTCTTATGCCCCTTGACATGAGGAGGCATACCAAATTTTAATGCCAATACAGAGATGACCGTCAACCGATGCAAAGTATATGCAAAAGACGTACTTTGGCTAATACTAGATACGGTGGAAAAGGAGGTAGAAACACATGGTAGGGATACAACAATACATCCCCCGCATCTCTCTACAGTCAGCACTACAAAATGCTCACATACATCACTGAATACATCATGTCCCTATCTTTGGCATACATAAGTACAAGGCCCACTCGAGAGATTATCAAATAACACAATTTAGAGAATACGTTATATAACAACACGCATGTCACATCAGTGAGAAAAATGACGGGCATCGATCATTGATCATAATATTATTGAGATGTCTTTATGCATATGGAATGAACTGCGCCACGCTAACTGATGATGTAGCATGCCATCAGATGCCATATCCTTCATGAGAACATCAAATGAAAGAAAAGCTTGCACTAAGAACACATCCAGATGAATTGCATCAATTCAAACATATCAGGAAAAGAAATTTGTTTCATATATATGACATCATGCTTGTTAGGACATTTTCTAGGTTTCAACATAATTCCAAGTATAACAGTTATCATCCTTCTCCTTCTTCTGCACTTCTCTCTAGTCTAGGGTAATTTGGATGATGTCAACTCGGCAACTAGGATCATATGGAAACCCCACTCATGCTTTAGGTTTTTCAACCATCAACTGTTTAAGAGAGGGTTGCCATCATATCGCCGACCTCAAATTTCGACAAATATCATAGGAGCTTTGCTTTGTAACGGTCCCTGTTTTTTAAGAAGACTTTGATGATTAGATGATGAGATGATACAACGGCAGACTTAAGGATATATATATATTTGAGAAGGCCACTAAGGTATTAGTAAGATATTATTTGGACTGACCACATATGTTATGCATTTTCAAATCTAACGACAATTCTAAACTTTTCCATGGAATCAATTATCAGCTACCAAGTGTCTGTGCAATATAACTACATATGTTTGCTTGCTCAAAAGATATGTCATGCGTGTATATCGTAAATAATATTTTTTCCTGAAAGAAAAAAATATGATCTTATGTAACAATTGTTGCATGTCATGCTTGAGTAGAGGTGTCTGGTCCAAAAACAAGCCAAAAAGGAAATTTTTTTGGACCAATAATCAAGGATACCAGACCTCAGAATAAGGTAGGCATAAGCAAATTTAGAGTGCTGCACCTACATTTGTTAGATAGGTATGTGACTATCCACACTTCTTGTCCATAGACCCTGAGTAGAACTCCTCAAGATGGCCAAATGTACATTCATCTAATGTATATCTTGTGTGTGTGAAAAAATTAACCTAAGGTTAACCGATGGGCATTGGGATCATTAGTAAAGGGAGTCACATGAGTGTCACTGGTTACAAGAACTTCAGTCTGTAGTACTTTATTATCTCTATTCTTTAGTAAGAAAGAAAGATCATTTTCAGTTTGCGGTACCTTTCTTCCAAATTTTCCACTTGACACGAAAACTCTTGGAATTGTGCAAGCCTATAATCATAAACTGTATATTTCTAATTTATTTACTTTTTAGATGTCCAAGTAAGAACAACAGGTATTGATATTTAAGCTACTGGCAACAATCATAATGTTTCCGAAGGTTTCTAATTTATTTACTTTTTACATGTCCAAGGAAGAACAGATATTGATATTTAAGCTACTGGCAACAATCATAATGTTTCCAAAGGTGATAATCTGCAACCCAGGTGCACCAATTCCACCCCCCCCCCACAACTCGTTCAACTCAATCGTTCACTGCGTTCACTTGCCTCTCCGTTCCGCTTCGCTTCAATCGTGAAACCCTATCGTTCACTCCGTTCACTTGCTTCGGATTAACTCATTAACCCCCCCCCCCCCGAAAAAAAAAGTGAATCATATTGATGTCAGATTTTTTCCAACTTATTTGGTTCAATGCTGTGTTCAGTTGATTATCTAATTGAACCATGACAATTGTTTTTTCTATTTTATTTACAGATAAGTATCAGCACTAGGTAAATATTTTAGAACTAAATTCTTCCCTAGACCCAGCGAAGTATCAACATGATATGTGGACCATATATAGCAGGAACATACATCTTTTTCTTACAGCTAAGATAACACATGATATCGGCAGAATCATATTTAGTTAAATACGTTAAAGTGTTAAATACGGAAAGCATAATCAAGTGACAATTAAAAACTTCAATAACCAGATATCATTAAAATTCCTAACCTTCATCTGAACTTCCCAGCTCCGCTCCACACATATTTTGCTGAAAGAATTAGCCAAAGAGGCCACGACACTTTGAAGACCCACATAAACACTTCTTTGATCTCCAAGGTCCCGCGACCTTACCATAATCATAAGTTAGCTCTGTCATCGGAGGAATGTGATTCATTGCAAAGAACATAATATGTGGATATCCCTCATCACTATGATCATGCTGAACTGGCTGCCAGAACACATTCGGGGAGCAACTATGGTTCATGAACCTTGCTATATTTCCGATATGTTTTGCACTAATAACAAAAGACGGGGGCTTAGGAGACTCGGTTGATTCATCATCACTACCTTCACCAAGTAACTCAGGTATATAATTCCAGTTAAATGTATTGTCACTAGAATTTGCCTGAAACATATACACATTTTCTTCACTGTCTTGATCTGCACTGCCCTTATCAATGCCTTCACCGGTGTATTCACATATAAAAGCGCCGGCTCGAATTGGATGCCAACACCTAAGCCCCCAACCACGATCCCTTGTCTTAAACACCTCAAAGTTGAGCTTAATACCCTTTTGGGTAACTCTATTTCGACAATTAGAAGAACATGAACAGGAATTACTGCACTCATATATCAAAGGCTTACGACTCACTACAAGCCCATTTGGGCTATAAGGAACATATCCACCATTTTGCTGAGCACAAAAGCAATTCAGATCCCCGGGGAGGCACACAGTTTGGCACATGCACCTATTTAAAGGTTTCATGGAGTTTATAGGACGCAAATATTTGTTTTTAGTGACA
The DNA here is from genome assembly GCA_030015575.1 of Agapanthus africanus. NCBI lineage: Eukaryota > Viridiplantae > Streptophyta > Magnoliopsida > Asparagales > Amaryllidaceae > Agapanthus > Agapanthus africanus. Next base: position 81,690,452 of record CM057340.1, on the reverse strand, counting down.
TATGTGAAATGTATCGGTTCTTTCTCATCATCAACTTCATTAACAAGGGAAACCAGGACGTTTTCAGCGCCAGAGGACATATCAGGAAGAATAACTCTTCCTCTTGAAAAAGGATTATCTATCCATTTCTGGGTCATTTTCCACACTGTGATTCCATCGGGTTGCCTCGGTACTCTCATCAACTTGAATTTAAAAACATTATGCCCCGACTTTGACTTATCAACCCATGACTCATGAATCCTATAGATCCCATCGTAAATGTAGATCTTTCCCTGCACACAACTGAAATCTTTCGCGCTTCGAACGACTCTAATCTCGTTACCCCGGTGCAAGCTTCGCTCTAAAGCTAGATTACCCCTTTCAAGCTTTTGATAATCTTTGCCAGAACCACCCTGGCCACTATAAATAATCGTATCAACATCGCCATCTTCGTTTTCATAGCCACCTGAAGAAACGATACAAATGGCCACAGTATCCTCCTCGTTACCAAACTTTGCGGTCGTCGTGTCGATCCCAGCCATGATCTGATGATGCAATCCCATCAAACACATCTCGAACCTAAAATAGAACATATCGCCGACCTCAACCCAGGAACGGTGCCTATCCTCTTGTCTACATTTATTCGTAGCCCATGGTCCGTCATGACGGGCCCCACCTTCAAATCGCCACGTTTGGTTCCGTTATTCACCTCATCTACCTGCTGGGTCCTTCTTCTCAGAGCATCGAACGTAGTAAGAATCACCTCCACCGATTCCCTCGGGTTCTGAGAAGAAGGGAGCAACCGCACACGGTCGTAGACCTTCACAGGCTTCAGTTGCTTCGCCTTCTTTTCATCGGTGCTTTTTGGGCCGGAACTACCAACCTTTTGTTTCATTTTCTTGCTTGACCCTGAAGTCGAAAGAGAGCCATTGGCATCGAGACGGGTAAAGCCGCTCCTAGTGTTCAACGGAGTTGCATACACCACCTTTTGATTAGAAGTTTGAGAAGAAGCAAGAGTCGGAAACAACGGAGTGAAATTGGGAGGAAGCCCAGACCCAGAGCTAAGAGAAAAGGATCCAAAAGGCGTAACGGCAATAAATGGAGGGCCATCAATTGCATGAGCCCAAGCGATGAAGGGCGCATCGGAGCTAAGCTTCTCATTCGTTTCACATCCAAAACCGGTTCTTTGGACGATGAAGGGGTGCTCATCGAATCGCCCTTCATCGCTGCACACTCGTAGCTCAACAAATAGAATTCAAAGCTTATGCAACAACAATCATGAGGTGAAGACCCAGATCGAATTCATAAGCAAGATGAGATTTTGAGGAGAGGGGCATGAAAATAACAGGATGAATTCAAGAGGGTCGCAAGGAATTCATGAAATTGGAAAGGGGATCGAAAGATCAGAAGTACCTTTTTTAGGGTTTCGACATGAAGATGTTCTTCCCCAAATGAGCTTTAGATCCCTAAATTTCTCCCCTGTGATGAAATATTTCGCTCTATTTTTTTCAGCTGGAGATGGATCAAGCAACACATTTCGCTTGCCCCCTCTCTCTTTTGAGATCGAGATGTGTCATAAAAAGTTTGCGATTGAGTTCATTGGGACAGTTTTACGATGGAAGAGAAGGATCTTGAGCCGTTGGATGCTGTTATTACACTGGCTAGTATTTTGCATGTGCATATTAGGTATAATTTGTAAAAAATAGATTTGTGGACTTGGTGAAAGAGAATAATGGAGAAAAGAGCCGATAGGAGGGGATTTCCCCCAATGGCGTCAAAAAAACATAACATCCATCATTTTTTCCGACAATCGGCATCTATCATCATCATCATCGTTATCGTCTAAGATGTGCATACACCCAATTTTATGTGATTTCACCACTTTTTCACCGTTGAATTAGCAATGTAAAAAGTTCTATTATCGGTAAACCATTAATTTTGCACCAACTAAATCAACGGTAAAAAAAATGGTATAATCACATGAAATTTGGTGTATCCACATCTTAGATGATAAAGATGGAAATGATGTATGCCGATCGTCGAAAAAAAAACATGGAGGATGCATTTTTCCGACGTCATAGGAGGAAATTCCCTCCTATGGCACCTTTCCTCCATTAACCTCTATTGGAAAAGTGTTATGGAGTCGGTTGCGATTACAATTTAGGCTTTGATTTTATATATTTTTTAATAAATTTCTCTTGCAAATTAGATAGCCAAACTTCCAAATCAATTTCAAAATTGGAGACTCCATGTCTTTTGTAATATAATAGAGATATAAAAGGCGTGTGTAAATTTATTTATTCAGGAAGTGACATGAAAATTTCTTAAGTTATCTATTGTTTTTCTTAATTTAAATTAAATAAATGAGGTTAGTAGTAATATTAGAATTGAGAAATTTATGAAATATAAAAGATAAAAAATATAAGGGTTTATGTATAAATTTGTAAGTCATGTCACTTTTTGGACGCGGATCAGGTCAAAGCTGGATTTGACGTTTTTTTTGTCAAACTTGGTTATCCACCGTTCGTGGTGTAATACACAGACGGCTGAAATTGAAATAAAATAGAAATCTTATTTTTAAAGATGTATTTATTTTCTTACTAAATTTTAACCTTCTGTGCAGTACACCACAGACGGTGGATAACCAGTTTGGACAAAAAAACGTCAAATCCAGTTTTGACCTGATCCGCGTCCCAATTTTTAGGCTTTGGAGCATGAAAGAGAACGTGTAATATGAACGTGAGCGAGAAAAAGTGAGTTGTTGACTATTCATTTTCTTATATTTGTCTTTTTCGGTGGATGAGATGGACATCTTCAGTTCTCTATTTGGGTAATGGAATTTTATCGTTTTTTCTATTTTTTATCTTGTTGATTAATGACATCATTTAGGCACTTCAAGTTATAATAACAAAGAGGCTGGTGCAATGGACTTTCTTCATGGTTCGTAACCTTTTAAAGTGTTCTTTTTACACCCACCTAAGGGCATGTTTGGCATTTAGAAAGCGACAAGAAAGTAAAAAAAAGTTAGAAAGTGGCCGAAGGTGAAATAAAAAGAAAATGAAAAATAAAACACTAATCGTTATTTGTCTTGTTAAAAAGAAAGTGGGAAAGAAAATAAGTTGAGCCTTTATATGACATTGGAAAGTGAATAACTAATTTTTACTTCTTTTGTTTGTTTCTACGTACAGAAAGTGATTTAAGATCACTTGCATAAGCTTATCATCCATGTTATAAATATGGGTTTAAGGGTCTTGAGTTCGAACTTAGGAAATATTCATGTGCCCCTCACCCAAAGCACCTTCACCCTCTCAATTCTTTTCAGATTGTGATAAAAAAATTAGAAAAAGAAAAAAAAACCTCGTTTTCCTTTATTGATCACTACGCTGCCGATGATCCTTTCGTCCACTTCTTTGTTCTCGGGTTCCACATCTCCTCTCATCGATGGCTACGCTGCCGACGACGAGGGGTTCCGACCTCTCGCCTCCTTCGACCTCAACCCTGAATCAGTTAGGGCTTTCATGCCTGTGCCCACAACTTAAATTTGCTGTCATTTCTGCTGAGAATATTTATTCGTTGCAATGGATTCGATTCTTAGGGTTTTCCATTGTTTAGAGAACCAAGTAATTTATTGTCAAAACCTAAGATGTGCATCAAATTGAGAAGGATATCTTACTTTATGATTAATTTGTTATAGATTACTGTGATTAGGGCAAAACTGGGGTAAATCTTGGTCAAGTTTATTAAAATTGGGACAAAATTCTTAGCTTCCATGGCCGATTTGTTGTGCTTTGAATGTTTATCAACAAATCTTGGTTTATATTTGAGTGTTTTGGCTTTCAATCTGATTAGTGTGTTGGGAGCGCATGCAGCGAATGAGCGACAACCAACCCTTATGGATCTAAACCAAGATCTTTTTAAAACGAATAACAAAACTAGAACAAATGAAAACCAATTAACACAAGAGGTTTGGGGGAAAAGGGAAGAGCTCTTTATTAGAACTTTCGAGAAAAAAAAAAGCCTTACAGAGAAATACAATAACTCTCTCCTTTATGATCTCCAACGAGATATTCTTCTCTCTCTCAAAGCTCTCCTTATGATCATCTTGATCCTTTATGGAGCGGTCTCTCGCCTCTCTTAACCTTATGATCAATACAATACATTTAAAACTTTAACGCTAAGATCCTATATATAACCCATACAAATCTGAGTTACAATAAGATCTCAAAAATTATGAAACTGTCCCCCAGAAATTGATTTTTCGAGATAAATCTTGAACTTGAATTTACGCTTATCTGTATGGCAGACGTTTGAACCTATAGGGGCAGACGTCTGCGCTTCCTCTGCTTGAGGAGTAGAGCGTTACCAGACGTTTGATCTTGATGGTTCAGACGTTTGTGCCCCTTAGCGCGTCTGGCCAGAGAGTGGCCAGATGTCTGATGCTCATAGCTCAGACATCTGGGCCACCTCTAGAAATCTGGACTTTATTGCCAGATGTCTGAAGCTCATTACTCCAGACGTCTGGCCTTTCTCAGGATTTATGAACAATCTCGATATATAAGACATCCTTCATAACAATCTCCACTTTGGCTTGTATATCCTTATAGCCACCTTGAAAACTTGTTGTCTTCGTCTTGTATCCTTTAGGATTGCCTTAGTTGTTCTTCATGTTTCTCCTGCTGGCACAACTCCAAACCGTAAAACTGCGAACCGTCACAATCATCCCCATAACTGCAAAACTGGTGCTGTCATAGTTTTTAACCAGAACTGTGAAACTGATGCGACCCTCCTACCGAGGTTGTTAATTGTAAGTATGCCCTGAAGGCCATTATTGTACATGATTGTATATTATAATGAATGCTTGGACATATATAAGGAGGACTTTCTTGCTCGACATGATGGTATACTATCTGGTTACTCTTTATCTTAACATGTAGACTAGTATTGTGATACTGTTTTTCTCTCACATGTTGGTAAATCCCTCAGGATGTGTACTTGAATACCAGGATTATGATGCAGATCATACTAGTGGGGCCAGGGTTGTCACGCCCCGCTTCCCAGTGTACGGCGAAGTGGACGCGACGAGATCCGCTACGTATGTACTCAGAAGTACATACGCTAAGCGTAGCTAAGCAATATAAAATATTACACAAGAGACAAGAGTATAAAAAGAACAGCAACTTTTATTTATTAACATTATTTGTACAATACATGAAAGGAAATACAACTGAAATAAAAGATGCCTAAACAGTGGCATAACAGGAAATGAGAAGTACAGAAAGGAAAAGTGTACAATGAAACTACAGTGCAGGGTCTTCAGTAAACTGCTCCAAGCCTTCTTGCGATGGCTCAATCTCGGCCGGGTCCAAATCACCTGACGACATTCAAAGAAGAGAGAAACAGAATGTCGTCAGCGAACAGGTCGCTCGGTAAGTCCGAAAGATAAGAGAGGAATAGACAGAGAGTAAGAGAGGGAGAGTGTAGCTTTTAATGTTGTATTATAATATTGTAATGTTGTATTAACGCTGTTGTTTGTAGCCTGGTACAGAAGATGCCAGTGTATACGAGGGGAGTCCCACTTACACCGGGGACTTTGGTAACCTGTAGTACAAGGCTCCGTCGATAATGCCACGGAACAACGGCATGGATGTAATTACGTCTTAAGTGACCACCTCGTGCCACCTTAAACATATTCCGTACCAGTCTACCCCTTAAACCCCGCAATGTCTTGTTTGTATTGTTATCTTTGAAAATTGTGTTGATTGTATAAGTGATTAACTGACTGACCGAAACCATGATATCAGGAAACGGCTATAACCATAGAGTCATGTAAATGGAATACTGGGAATCATGTAAAAGGAATATCCATGGTTCGGTTCAGTCAAGTTATATAGATTGTTAACTAGATTCTGGGATTCATGTATTCATCTTGAGTTGAAATATAAAGAATATAGATTGACTTGAATTATATTCAAGTCAGAAATAGTCAGACTCTAACCCGAGTCAGACTAGAGAAGATAATTTGAAGTTCTATATTTGTTAGGGGTCTTATTGTAATTTATAAAACTTGAAGGGGTTTATTGTAAAAAGTAATATTGTATAGTTTTTCAAAATACAACTCAAGTAATTATTATCGTCTTTATGTATATACAACAATTTAATAATCAAGATAAATATGTATACATGTTCGAATATCATGAAATGAGTCAAGTATATTATATGAGTAACTACCAAAAACAATGCTGTAAAGAAATATTATGTACGACTAATTAATCAAGTCAAAAGAATGCGAGAACATAAACAAAAATATGGCTCTAAGTGTTTTCCATGCGTGAGTTCCAGTTTCACCTAAATACGACTACCGGTTTGAGAGATATATATGTTTTCGTATCGTCGCGTAAAACAGATCAGAATCTATTCGGCATTGTCACATATTTTTAAAACGCAGTTTGAGTTAATTTCTATCGGTTTTCAGGTTATGAAAATTATTAGAAAATTTTAGGTCTTTCGATGTACTTATCCAAAACACCAAGATTCATAAGATTTAGATTTCTGAAGCTCTAGTTATGATCATTTTAATATCAGCGTTTAAAACAGAAATTCAGATTTCTGGACAGCAACTATATATTCTATTGCAAAGCCTATATCAGGTTGTTTCATGCATTCCTAAGTAATATAATATACATAAAATTATAGTTCTATCAATGGTGCATCTACACATCTAAATTTTGTCACAAACGGATATCGGGTGTTCGAGTTATGTCCAATTTAAAAACAGTGTGCGAATCGGAACAGATTCTGTCCAGATCCGTCACTTAATATTGTAACGCAGTTTTCTTTATCTTAGATGGGTTTTCAGTAAAACTATAAAACTAAGAAAATCTAGATCATTCGATGTTGATATCAAAAACACCTGAGTTTGCTCAATTTTGATACCGGTATACCAAGTTATATGTCCTAGAAATTGACCGATAACTGCAGTTTTCTGTTTTACGATCAGTGAATAAATACGATGTAATTCATAAACCGTCATGCGGATCGATCTAAAATTTTTACAGCATGTATAAAATAATATAATATATCATATGTAAATTCCATGAAATTTTCAGAAGTAAAAATTAATTTCTAAAAATTATTTTAAATCTAAAGGTATTGATGTGTATACTAAAATCGGCAAAGAGATTAACTAGTATTTTTATGCAAGTTTTATCCTTTCTTTTAATAACCAAACCGATTCCATGAGATATCGTAGATATATTATGGATTGAAATCTATGTTCTCACAACTTGTAATAAACATTCATAATCATGAAGAAAGAATTAAAAAATACTTTAATTTGAACAAGAGATAATAAGATATTATTAGACCATATAGAATCATATATATCTAAACTTATGTATATGTATATGTATATGTTTATGTGTATCTTCTCTTATGGATTATGATATGAAAAGAATAGGGGGTTCACGATGCATGACAAGAGGAAAAAAGAGGTGGGGGGAAAGGGGAGAGAAGGGACTTACATACACAAGCCGGTATTGTCACCGGGCTTGTCTATCCGCCGATAGTCTCGCGTTACTAGCGAGACCTTCTTGAAGACTTCTTCATGTTCTTCTTCTTGGACTCTAGGTGAAGAGGAAGAAGTGAGAGATAGAAAAATATGAGGAAGGAAAAGATGAAGGAGGACAATAAAGATGGTGTAATGGTGAATTATGTATAATAATATATGCATTCAACATGAGAATTAAAAGAGAAATGAAAGGTCACCATTCATTTTGGAAATGAAAGGTCTCATTTGTAGGTTATGAGAAAAATAAAAATGATAAAAAATAATTGCAAGAATGGGGATTTGAACATGTGACTTATGGAATAATAATGCAAGGACTTAACCAATGAGCTATAAGGTTGTTCATGCACATATTTAATTAGAATTAAATATATGATATTGCTTAAAAAGAAAATGGGCTTTTTAGATGGGCTGTAGAGAATCAGAATAATAGATTTGGGTTAACGATTTATGAAAGGAAAAATAAGAATGAGAAGTTAAAAACTTAAAAATAAGAAAAAGAAATTGTACCTAGAAAAAAATACATAATAGATTGAGAAATAAAATAATAATAAATTTAATAGAAAAAGGAAAATACCAAGTACAAATAAATACGGTATATTATTGAAGAGGGATAATACAAATGTATAAAGATTTTGGGGTCATTACATTCTACCCTCCTTAAAAATAATTTCGTCCTCGAAATTACTCAAGAAGAATTATGTAACAGAGTAAGGAAACAAGATTAGGATGATATCCTCTTCGAGCTCCGTCAATTAATCCTCTAACCAATTGAGCTAATAAGTCTACAATATACAAATAGAAAGGATGAATAAGAATTAAGGATTCAAAAGTGGGGAGATGGAGTTCAAGGAAACCGAAGGTGGAGTTCAAGATGGATTCAAGGAATATGTAATGTAAAGAATGTTTTCAGTTGCTGTTTCTTGTGTTTTATATTGCTTAGGGTTCCATACAGCTTCGACCTGCATGGGCCACCAACAAAACCTGTCACGCCCCGCTTCCCAGTGTACGGCGAAGTGGACGCGACGAGGTCCGCTACGTATGTACTCAGAAGTACATACGCTAAGCGTAGCTAAGCAATATAAAATATTACACAAGAGACAAGAGTATAAAAAGAACAGCAACTTTTATTTATTAACATTATTTGTACAATACATGAAAGGAAATACAACTGAAATAAAAGATGCCTAAACAGTGGCATAACAGGAAATGAGAAGTACAGAAAGGAAAAGTGTACAATGAAACTACAGTGCAGGGTCTTCAGTAAACTGCTCCAAGTCTTCTTGCGATGGCTCAATCTCGGCCGGGTCCAAATCACCTGACGACATTCAAAGAAGAGAGAAACAGAATGTCGTCAGCGAACAGGTCGCTCGGTAAGTCCGAAAGATAAGAGAGGAATAGACAGAGAGTAAGAGAGGGAGAGTGTAGCTTTTAATGTTGTATTATAATATTGTAATGTTGTATTAACGCTGTTGTTTGTAGCCTGGTACAGAAGATGCCAGTGTATACGAGGGGAGTCCCACTTACACCGGGGACTTTGGTAACCTGTAGTACAAGGCTCCGTCGATTGATGCCACGGAACAACGGCATGGATGTAATTACGTCTTAAGTGACCACCTCGTGCCACCTTAAACATATTCCGTACCAGTCTACCCCTTAAACCCCGCAATGTCTTGTTTGTATTGTTATCTTATAAAATTGTGTTGATTGTATGAGTGATTAACTGACTGACCGAAACCATGATATCAGGAAACGGCTATAACCATAGAGTCATGTAAATGGAATACTGGGAATCATGTAAAAGGAATATCCATGGTTCGGTTCAGTCAAGTTATATAGATTGTTAACTGGATTCTGGGATTCATGTATTCATCTTGAGTTGAAATATAAAGAATATAGATTGACTTGAATTATATTCAAGTCAGAAATAGTCAGACTCTAACCCGAGTCAGACTAGAGAAGATAATTTGAAGTTCTATATTTGTTAGGGGTCTTATTGTAATTTATAAAACTTGAAGGGGTTTATTGTAAAAAGTAATATTGTATAGTTTTTCAAAATACAACTCAAGTAATTATTATCGTCTTTATGTATATACAACAATTTAATAATCAAGATAAATATGTATACATGTTCGAATATCATGAAATGAGTCAAGTATATTATATGAGTAACTACCAAAAACAATGCTGTAAAGAAATATTATGTACGACTAATTAATCAAGTCAAAAGAATGCGAGAACATAAACAAAAATATGGCTCTAAGTGTTTTCCATGCGTGAGTTCCAGTTTCACCTAAATACGACTACCGGTTTGAGAGATATATATGTTTTCGTATCGTCGCGTAAAACAGATCAGAATCTATTCGGCATCGTCACATATTTTTAAAACGCAGTTTGAGTTAATTTCTATCGGTTTTCAGGTTATGAAAATTATTAGAAAATTTTAGGTCTTTCGATGTACTTATCCAAAACACCAAGATTCATAAGATTTAGATTTCTGAAGCTCTAGTTATGATCATTTTAATATCAGCGTTTAAAACAGAAATTCAGATTTCTGGACAGCAACTATATATTCTATTGCAAAGCCTATATCAGGTTGTTTCATGCATTCCTAAGTAATATAATATACATAAAATTATAGTTCTATCAATGGTGCATCTACACATCTAAATTTTGTCACAAACGGATATCGGGTGTTCGAGTTATGTCCAATTTAAAAACAGTGTGCGAATCGGAACAGATTCTGTCCAGATCCGTCACTTAATATTGTAACGCAGTTTTCTTTATCTTAGATGGGTTTTCAGTAAAACTATAAAACTAAGAAAATCTAGATCATTCGATGTTGATATCAAAAACACCTGAGTTTGCTCAATTTGGATACCGGTATACCAAGTTATATGTCCTAGAAATTGACCGATAACTGCAGTTTTCTGTTTTACGATCAGTGAATAAATACGATGTAATTCATAAACCGTCATGCGGATCGATCTAAAATTTTTACAGCATGTATAAAATAATATAATATATCATATGTAAATTCCATGAAATTTTCAGAAGTAAAAATTAATTTCTAAAAATTATTTTAAATCTAAAGGTATTGATGTGTATACTAAAATCGGCAAAGAGATTAACTAGTATTTTTATGCAAGCTTTATCCTTTCTTTTAATAACCAAACCGATTCCATGAGATATCGTAGATATATTATGGATTGAAATCTATGTTCTCACAACTTGTAATAAGCATTCATAATCATGAAGAAAGAATTAAAAAATACTTTAATTTGAACAAGAGATAATAAGATATTATTAGACCATATAGAATCATATATATCTAAACTTATGTATATGTATATGTATATGTTTATGTGTATCTTCTCTTATAGATTATGATATGAAAAGAATAGGGGGTTCACGATGCATGACAAGAGGAAAAAAGAGGTGGGGGGAAAGGGGGAGAGAAGGGACTTACATACACAAGCCGGTATTGTCACCGGGCTTGTCTATCCGCCGATAGTCTCGCGTTACTAGCGAGACCTTCTTGAAGACTTCTTCATGTTCTTCTTCTTGGACTCTAGGTGAAGAGGAAGAAGTGAGAGATAGAAAGATATGAGGAAGGAAAAGATGGAGGAGGACAATAAAGATGGTGTAATGGTGAATTATGTATAATAATATATGCATTCAACATGAGAATTAAAAGAGAAATGAAAGGTCACCATTCATTTTGGAAATGAAAGGTCTCATTTGTAGGTTATGAGAAAAATAAAAATGATAAAAAATAATTGCAAGAATGGGGATTTGAACATGTGACTTATGGAATAATAATGCAAGGACTTAACCAATGAGCTATAAGGTTGTTCATGCACATATTTAATTAGAATTAAATATATGATATTGCTTAAAAAGAAAATGGGCTTTTTAGATGGGCTGTAGAGAATCAGAATAATAGATTTGGGTTAAAGATTTATGAAAGGAAAAATAAGAATGAGAAGTTAAAAACTTAAAAATAAGAAAAAGAAATTGTACCTAGAAAAAAATACATAATAGATTGAGAAATAAAATAATAATAAATTTAATAGAAAAAGGAAAATACCAAGTACAAATAAATACGGTATATTATTGAAGAGGGATAATACAAATGTATAAAGATTTTGGGGTCATTACAAGGGTAGTCTACAAGTTCATCCTTTAATTGTTCCTAGTCGCAGGTGTATCGAGACGGGGTATCGATATTCCAGAGTAGACTAGCGTATATGTTTCTTGACCTATTTGATGGGCGATGGATGATCCCATATCCATTGGTGTTTGACATCAAAGATTGTATACGGGTGCTCAGTGGAGACTGGGTACACTGAACAGGACTCGTCGAGAACTCCTAAATGGTATTATACCTAACGTTAGATAGCAGTTCTCTGGTGACACTGATACATATTAGTCTGTAGACCCGAGATCGTCATAGAGTCTTGTGTGATTCCCACTGTGTTTTGATTTCCACCTTACCACGTTCTAAGGAGAGCGTGCAAAACGGTGGTTTTTGGGTACAGTCCCGAGTCACATGGAGGCAATGAGCGATAGGGGATTTCGTCTCTCCCGGTATTGGGGGTTGATGTTGCGTTGTTCTCGATTGGCCATAACAGGAAGTCCCTTGCCAGGCTGATACAGAGATTTACTGGTAAATGTTATCAGTAGTTTCTCGACCCGTTATGAGCCTCACATCGGCACGACTTATCAAGTTATTGGGGTCTGACATTTACCACCACCAGTCTTGATATGCGACATATTAAACGAAGAGACCGGACTGTACGGTAGTGTTACTCAATGGATTCACGGGAGTATGAACAAGCTTGCTTGTTGATCTTCTGATCGCTTAATACCCGGGTAGCCGTTACTTCCAGCTAGTACCGCTGACGGCTTGTGGGTGACTGATATGATCATCACCTACTTCCGGCGTATTGACGACTCTTTAGAGTCATACACAGAGGTTTCCTAGCTCATGCGAAACGAAGTAGGGCACATATGTGATATGTGCGGGACCGAGATTAATACGTGTATGCGATACCGTATTCTAATCTCGCGATATATGATATTAGTCGGTTTATATGATATAACCGGATTATTAAATCAAGTGTTGATTTAATAATTTAATATATAATTATATATTTGATATATTAATATATATTAACTAATATTAGCTCACTTAAGAATTTCTTTTTTACTTATACATTTAATATATATGTGATATATGTTATTGTATTTATTTTGTGTCATGCTTGATGATACATTGCACATGGATGTATAAGACTCATACCATACTTAAGATAATTAGGGTGATTATTTATTTAGGGAATAAACAAAATTAGGTGGAAAATAGCTTAGTTTAGATGCTTGTGGAAGCTTGTGGAAACCTTGACTTAGTCCACTAATTTTATTTTACTCTAGATATTTATTAATCTAACCACTATCTTTAGCCATGGTTAAGTCTCTACAAGAGTTAATATATGATATTTTCTCACCCGTGATTGCAAGAATTCACCACTTCTTCTTCTTCATCTCATTTTGAGCTCACTAGGTTTTCTTGAGTGAGGAAAAGAAAGAGAGAAAAATAATTCTAAAGTGAGAAAATTTCCTACTTCACCAATCTATACAAAACTAGCCATTTAGTATAGGTTGCTTCATTCACTAATTCTCAATTAGTGAAGAGGTAGCTTGAGTTAGAGATTCTTCGACGTAGATCATCTTCGGCCTCGAAGATCCTTGAGCAAGCTCGTTCCTTTTGTCTAGTGGAGCCTAACGAGAGTCCGGGAGACCACTACTTGGAACTAAGGGACTACTACATGGAGCTTTAGAAAAGAAGGACCGGTCTACAAAGGTTGTATTCCTATATCACTTAGTGTAAAGTTGTTTACATGTTTTAAAAACCCCAATTCTCTACTTAGATCCTTGGTTCGGGCTCGCTAGGCACCCTAATTTTTTAAAGTTGCATACTTGATGCTTGCCTGTCACGCCCCGCTTCCCAGTGTACGGCGAAGGGGACGCGACGAGGTCCACTACGTATATACTCAGAAGTACATACGCTAAGCATATCTAAGCAATATAAAATAAATACACAAGAAACAAGAAATAAAAGAACAGCAACCTTTATTTGTTAACATTCTTTGTACAATACATGAAAGGAAATACAACTGAATTAAAAGGATGCCTAAACAGTGGCATAACAGGAATGAAAAGTACAGAAAGGAAAAGTGTACAATGAAACTACAGTGCAGGGTCTTCAGTAAACTGCTCCAAGTCTTCTTGCGATGGCTCAACCTCTGCCGAGTCCAAATCACCTGACGACATTCAAAGAAGAGAGAAATAGAATGTCGTCAACGAACAGGTCGTTCGGTAAGTCCCAAAAGTAAGAAGAAAGTAGGAAAAGACAGAATAAGAAGATAACTTTTAAAGTGTATACTATTGCTGAATGTTATGTTAACGCTGTTATTTGTAGCTTGGTACAGAAGGATGCCAGTGTATACGAGAGGAGTCTCTATATGCCAGAGACTAGAGGCACGTATAGTACAAGGAACCGTTTATGCCACGGTACAACAGCAACTAGATTCATGTTAGGTGTATTAAGTCTGACCACCTCGTGCCACCTTTAACACCTTCCGTACCAATCTACCCCTTAAACCCCGCGATATCTTGTTTGTATTGTTGTCTTGTAGATTGTATTGGTTGTATGATTGATTGACTGACTGACCGAAACCATGATATCAGGAAACGGTTATAACCGTAGAGTCATGTAAATGGAATACTGAGAATCATGTAAAAGGAATATATATCCATGGTTCGGTTCAGTCAAGTTGTATAAATTGATAATTGTATTCATAGATTCATGTGTTCATATTGAATTAGAATATTATAGATTATAGATTGACTTGAATTATATTCAAGTCAGATTAATCAGACTCAAACCCGAGTCAGACAATCAGGAATGCAAATCGAAGTCTTATAATTGCTAAGATCCTTAGAGTAATTTATAAAACTTGACTGAGGGAATTTTGGGTTAGGACAGATTCAAGGTATATGATGAAATGATGCGAAGGTTTCGGTATGATTGTAAAAGAGGTGAGGGAATTTTGGATTAAGACAGATTCAAGGTATATGATGAAATGATAAGATTAAAGGAACATGAAATTGTAAGATTCAAGGAACATGAATTATAAAGAATGTTTTAGTTGCTGGTTCTTGTGGTTTATATTGCTTAAGGTTCCATACAGCTCTGACCTGCATGGGCCACCAACAAAACCTGTCACGCCCCGCTTCCCAGTTTACGGCGAAGGGGACGCGACGAGGTCCGCTACGTATATACTCAGAAGTATATACGCTAAGCGTATCTAAGCAATATAAAATAAATACACAAGAGACAAGGAATAAAAGAACAGCAACCTTTATTTGTTAACATTCTTTGTACAATACATGAAAGGAAATACAACTGAATTAAAAAGATGCCTAAACAGTGGCATAACAGGAATGAAAAGTACAGAAAGGAAAAGTGTACAATGAAACTACAGTGCATGGTCTTCAGTAAACTGCTCCAAGTCTTCTTGCGATGGCTCAACCTTTGCCGGGTTCAAATAACCTGACGACATTCAAAGAAGAGAGAAACAGAATGTCGTCAGCGAACAGCTCGCTCGGTAAGTCCCAAAAGTAAGAAGAAAGTAGGAAAAGACAGAATAAGAAGATAACTTTTAAAGTGTATACTATTGCTGAATATTATGTTAACGCTATTGTTTGTAGCTTGGTACAGAAGGATGCCAGTGTATACGAGGGGAGTCTCTATATGCCAGAGACTAGAGGCACGTATAGTACAAGAAACCGTTTATGCCACGGTACAACAGCAGCTGGATTCATGTTAGGTGTATTAAGTCTGACCACCTCGTGCCACCTTTAACACCTTCCGTACCAATCTACCCCTTAAACCCCGCGATGTCTTGTTTGTATTGTTATCTTGTAAATTGTATTGGTTGCATGATTGATTGACTGACTTATCGAAACCATGATATCAGGAAAACGGTTATAACCGTAGAGTCGTGTAAATGGAATACTGAGAATCATGTAAAAGGAATATATATTCATGGTTCGGTTCAGTCAAGTTGTATAAATTGATAATTGTATTCATGGATTCATGTGTTCATATTGAATTGGAATATTGTAGATTATAGATTGACTTGAATCATATTCAAGTCAGATTAATCAGACTCAAACCCGAGTCAGACAATCAGGAATGTGAATCGAAGTTTTATAATTGCTAGGGTCTTTAGGGTAATTTATAAAACTTGAGGGGGTTTTAAGTAAAAATACTTTTATATACTTTTCAAATTACGCCTCAAGTATTTATTGTTCGTCTTTAGAGTTGTAATGAGGTGGATTTTTTGTTATGATATTTCTAGTGAAAATATCCTAGTTTTATAAATAAGGGTATTTATCTGTAATATTGATTATTTGAAGTTTATGGTATTTTAGTGTAAAATTCATTATAGTGATTTTTTTTAGAAAAAGGTTGAAAATTTATATTATAATAAAATAGATATTTAAATGATAAATATACATATGTTTATACAAAAATAATTTTTAAATAATATTTTATATTCCAAAAATCTCATTTTCTTAAGATGTCGTATTTTAAACCTTTCGAGACCGAATGCTCCTTGCGGAGGTCTGAATCTCGCACTACTAGCCCGAGGGTGCGCGATAAACCGTACAATTGAACGGGTTCCCCAAAAATGGGTTGTAGCGGCGCTTTGCAAAGATTGTAAAATATTAATCCTTTAGAAAACGGTTTTATAAAGTTAAAGGTATTTATTTGCAAAGTGTAATTTTCCGTATTTTAGATTCTAGGATTTCCTAAGCCAACTAGCCTATTTCTAAAGGGTCTAAACAACAAGTCGTTAGAAGCCTCAAATCGTCTCTTCACCGCCAATTGTGGCCAGGTAAGTACAAGTGAGGAAGGAGGGATCCGCTCACGAATCGTGAGGCGGGCCTTTTAAAGTTACCGAAGCTCACTTGCTTAGCCTAGACACCACAAAGTCAGGTTTAGATAAATGATCGATATCCATAACTTATCGTATTTTCCTACTAAGAAGTATTTACTTACAAGTGTATCAAATCTAAAACCATTAAGAATGGTTTTATTAAGATTTTGGTATTTTAATGAAAGTTTCGTTTATCGTATTCTAAGTTTTGATGATATCGTTTTAGGGTTGTATTTGCATGTGTGTGGAGGTAGGTCGTTACCTCGTGCTCTACTTAAAATGTATAGCAAGTTAAGAGGTTAAATGTGAAATTGAAACATGATGGTATTAAAGTGAAAAATACGGTAAATTGAAAAGGTTATCATTTCATGTGTGAAAACTTATTCAAATTGATTTTTACAAGTTTAATAATCAAGATAAAGATGTTTAGGTATGATTGAATTGATTAGAAGTGAAATTTTATAGAAAACCGAATCGGAAATCGGATTTGTTCCGATTCCGTCGGGTTTCGTAATTTCGTATTTTTTTTTTGAGAATTAGAAAGGAAGATAGAATGGGACTTACGGGTTTAGATCTATACTAAGGAGTGAGGGGGACTAAAGGGGTTGCCGAGGCGTTGCTTCGTTGCCGGTTGTTCCTAAAAACGTCGCCGGAATTCCCGCCGGAATTTCGCCGGAGCTTCACCATGCACTCGTTTTCAAATTACACACTCTTGGAAAATTTTAAGAGCGTAAGCTTAGGGTTTTTGGGATGAGAGGGTAGAGGGTAGGGGGTGTATTTATAGGGTAGGGTAGGGTAGGTGAAGAGTTTTTAAATAATAAAATAATGTAAAAATGTATAAAATCATTAAAAATTGGAGTAAATAGGTTATATGAAAGGTTTTAATGTAAAAATGTATTAAAAATCATTAAAATGGAGTAAATGGGGATTTCAAAGGTCTCTGAAACCGATCTAGGAATTTTAAGTGTACAGGGGGGTTTAGAAGATGAAGAGACACAATATTGAAGAAGTGAACTCGGCCGTCCGGACGAGTCTGGCCGGCGGCGCCGGGCCGAGTCAGGGCATGGGGAGGTGGGGAGTCGTCTAGTGTAGCCTCTGGTATATTTAGTTTTTAAAGTTCAGTTCAACTTTTGGGAGTTACGGTGTATGGACTGTTGGGTTTCCAAAGGATTTAAAACAAAAACAATATAAAAATAATGTGGGGCAGGGGATTTGAACTCTGGTGGCTTGGTTCGGCAGTGTAAGGTATTACCAATGAGCTACAAGTTCCTTCTTGTAATTAAATTGCTAATTAATTACTTAAGTCTTGTGCTCAGGCAATAAATACCCTTTTATGGATTTTGAAAAAAAAACAATTTAAAAATTTGTATGAAGAGAGTGTATAAGAAAATTATGGTTGTTATATTCTACCCTCCTTATAAAAATTTCGTCCTCGAAATTTGTAAAAGGAAAGTGTAACAGTTTCAAAGAAAGTTTGAAGACTGGAGTATAGATAGTGCATGAAAAATGTGTGAAGGAATGAAAAGATGCGAAGGTTTTGGTATGATTGTAAAAGAGGTGAGGGAATTTTGGGTTAGGACAGATTCAAGGTATATGATGAAATGATAAGATTCAAAGAACATGAAATTGTAAGATTCAAGGAACATGAATTGTAAAGAATGTTTTAGTTGCTGGTTCTTGTGGTTTATATTGCTTAGGGTTCCATACAGCTCTGACCTGCATGGGCTACCAACAAAACCTGTCACGCCCCGCTTTCCAGTGTACGGTGAAGGGGACGCGACGAGGTCCGCTACGTATATACTCAGAAGTATATACGCTAAGCGTATCTAAGCAATATAAAATAAATACACAAGAGACAAGAAATAAAAGAACATCAACCTTTATTTGTTAACATTCTTTTGTACAATACATGAAAGGAAATACAACTGAATTAAAAAGATGCCTAAACAGTGGCATAACAGGAATGAAAAGTACAGAAAGGAAAAGTGTACAATGAAACTACAGTGCATGGTCTTCAGTAAATTGCTCCAAGTCTTCTTGCGATGGCTCAACCTTTGCCGGGTCCAAATAACCTGACGACATTCAAAGAAGAGAGAAACAGAATGTCGTCAGCGAACAGGTCGCTCGGTAAGTCCCAAAAGTAAGAAGAAAGTAGGAAAAGACAGAATAAGAAGATAACTTTTAAAGTGTCTACTATTGCTGAATGTTATGTTAACGCTGTTGTTTATAACTTGGTACAGAAGGATGCCAGTGTATACGAGGGGAGTCTCTATATGCCAGAGACTAGAGGCACGTATAGTACAAGGAACCGTTTATGCCACGGTACAACAGCAACTAGATTCATGTTAGGTGTATTAAGTCTGACCACCTCGTGCCACCTTTAACACCTTCCGTACCAATCTACCCCTTAAACCCCGCGATATCTTGTTTGTATTGTTGTCTTGTAGATTGTATTGGTTGTATGATTGATTGACTGACTTACCGAAACCATGATATCAGGAAACGGTTATAACCGTAGAGTCATGTAAATGGAATACTGAGAATCATGTAAAAGGAATATATATCCATGGTTCGGTTCAGTCAAGTTGTATAAATTGATAATTGTATTCATGGATTCATGTGTTCATATTGAATTGGAATATTGTAGATTATAGATTGACTTGAATCATATTCAAGTCAGATTAATCAGACTCAAACCCGAGTCAGACAATCAGGAATGTGAATCGAAGTTTTATAATTGCTAGGGTCTTTAGGGTAATTTATAAAACTTGAGGGGGTTTTAAGTAAAAATACTTTTATATACTTTTCAAATTACGCCTCAAGTATTTATTGTTCGTCTTTAGAGTTGTAATGAGGGTGGATTTTATGTTGTGATATTTCTAGTGAAAATATCCTAGTTTTATAAATAAGGGTATTTATCTGTAATATTGATTATTTGAAGTTCATGGTATTTTAGTGTAAAATTCATTATAGTGATTTTTTTTAGAAAAAGGTTGAAAATTTATATTATAATAAAATAGATATTTAAATGATAAATATACATATGTTTATACAAAAATAATTTTTAAATAATATTTTATATTCCAAAAATCTCATTTTCTTAAGATGTCGTATTTTAAACCTTTCGATACCGAATGCTCCTTGCGGAGGTCTGAATCTCGCACTACTAGCCCGAGGGTGCACGATAAACCGCACAATCCCGAACGGGTTCCCCAAAAATGGGTTGTAGCGGCGGTTTGCAAAGATTGTAAAATACTAATCCTTTAGAAAACGGTTTTATAAACTAAAAGGTATTTATTTGAAAAGTGTAATTTCCGTATTTTAGATTCCAGGGTTTCCTAAGCCAACTAGCATATTTCTAAATGGTCTAAACGATAAGTTGTTAGAAGGCTCAAATCGCTTCTTCACCGCCAATTGTGGTCAGGTAAGTACAAGTGAGGAAGGAGGGATCCGCTCACGAATCGTGAGGCGGGCCTTTTAAAGTTACCTAAGCTTACTTGCCTAGCCTAGACACCACAAAGTCAGGTTTAGATAAACGGTCGATATCCACAACTTATCGTATTTTCCTACTAAGAAGTATTTACTTACAAGTGTATCAAATCTAAAACCTTTAAGAATGGTTTTATTAAGATTATGGCATTTTATTGAAAGTTTCGTTTTATCGTATTCTAAGTTTTGATGATATCGTTTTAGGGTTGTATTTGCGTGTGTGTGGAGGTAGGTCGTTATCTCATGCTCTACTTAAAATGTATAGCAAGTTAAGAGGTTAAATGTGAAATTGAAACATGATGGTATTAAAGTGAAAAATACGGTAAATTGAAAAGGTTATCATTTCATGTGTGAAAACTTATTCAAATTGATTTTTACAAGTTTAATAATCAAGATAAAGATGTTTAGGCATGATTGAATTGATTAGAAGTGAAATTTTTATAGAAAACCGAATCGAAAATCGGATTTGTCCCGATTCCGTCGGGTTTCGTAATTTCGTATTTTTTTTTTGAGAATTAGAAAGGTAGATAGAATGGGACTTACGGGTTTCGATCTATACTAAGGAGTGAGGGGGACTAAAGGGGTTGCCGAGGCGTTGCTTCGTCGCCGGTTGTTCCTAAAAACGTCGCCGGAATTCCCGTCGGAATTTCGCCGGAGCTTCGCCATGCACTCGTTTTCAAATTACACACTCTTGGAAAATTTTGAGAGTGTAAGCTTAGGGTTTTGGGGATGAGAGGGTAGAGGGTAGGGGGTGTATTTATAGGGTAGGCTAGGGTAGGGTAGGTGAAAAGTTTTTAAATAATAAAAAAATGTAAAAATGTATAAAATTATTAAAAATTGGAGTAAATAGGGTATATGAAAGGTTTTAATGTAAAAATGTATTAAAAATCATAAAAATGGAGTAAATGAGGATTTCAAAGGTCTCTGAAACCGATCTAGGAATTTGAAGTATACAGGGGGGTTTAGAAGATGAAGAGACACAATATTGAAGAAGTGAACTCGGCCGTCCGGATGAGTCCGGCCGGCGGCGCCGGGCCGAGTCAGGGCATGGGGAGGTGGGGAGTCGTCTAGTGTAGCTTCTGGTATATTTAGTTTTTAAAGTTCAGCTCAACTTTTGGGAGTTACGGTGTGTGGACTGTTGGGCTTCCAAAGGATTTAAAACAAAAACAATATAAAAATAATATAGGGCAGGGGATTTGAACTCTGGTGGCTGGGTTCGGCAGTGTAAGGTATTACCAATGAGCTACACGTTCCTTCTTGTAATTAAATTGCTAATTAATTACTTAAGTCTTGTGCTCAGGCAATAAATACCCTTTTATGGATTTTGAAAAAAAAACAATTTAAAAATTTGTATGAAGAGAGTGTATAAGAAAATTAGGGTTGTTACATTGCCGAAACCGTGTCGGGGTGCTAAGCGAACCCAGCATTGGTATCAGAGCCATGCTAGAGCATTAGGAGTGGTCTAGGCGAAGTTAAAGTGTTCGATCGACTATTCAAAAACCTGGAAAACATGCTCTTTGGAAATTTTCAAAATTTGGAATTTTTGGGTTTAAAAATATTCAGAAAATTATGCAGGGTATTGTATGGACCCCCAAGAAAAACGAACCCCTAACTCAACTTAATGACCGCGGAGCCGCGGTCAAAACATGCTTTTGGTGGCGGTTCCGCGGCGCCGTTGGAGAGGCCAGGGACGTGCCTTCTTGTGATGGTCCGTATGTACTATTGGCACTATCTGGGTATTTTGGAATCTGTCTCAAGTGTTGAGGTCTCTGAAAATTGTGGGTTTTGATGGATCGATCAAAATGTTTAATACCGTCTAGATATCTATAATTTTTGATACAATATTTGAAATCCACAATAATTAGTTTTGTGAAAACTAATTAGAACTTTGTGAATCTAGCAATTTAGTCTCTTTTGATTGGTTGCCGCGGGGTTTTGATTCGGATCAAAACTCTGTTGCAATCACGTATAGTACGCGGACACTCGCCGGGTAACACTACTCGATAGCCACGCCCCATAGCCCCGACCAAATGACTGTAGGAGAACCCCGTAGCCAAAAGCGTCCGTTCGGGTGCTTGCGGCCGCGATGCTCTGCCTAAGTGCACTTCGTCGACGACATCGGGGGTGCGGCTGTCTACTAATATTTCCGACGAGCATTCGATCATTTGTTGGGAATCTTGTTGAATTGCTTGACTGGATATTGAAAAGTGTTTTCAATTTGAGACTAAAATGCCGGGTTTATAATGTTAGGCATGAAATTCGGAATATGTGATATTCCGGGTTTATGATGTCTAAGGAATTTTTACGGTTATGCATGAAATCCGAAGTATGTGATATTTCGGGTTTATGATATCTAAAGTGGTTGCGGATTCCAATTATTGTAGTTTTCAGTTTCTTTTCTACGACCGTAAGTGTAATATGTGGAGTATTGCCGGTTTCGTTGCTATACGTCAACGACAATTGGGATACGCATATTTACTTACGTTGATGACATGTGATGTTATGTGTTGCTGGGATATATTATATTGGATCGTCGTGTTTGAATAGCCGGGGGTTTTTGCGTAAGATGAGAGTTTTTCATTTTCATTCATGTAAAAACTTGTATGTAATATTCTTTTATTGGGACACTTCCGGATTGAGGATGATGTCACTATTGTTGTATATTATTTACTTTTCCGCATTAGGATAGACCCAAGGTAGGAAGCACAAGTAACCGGGTTCTAGAGTCCAGTGGGAGACCATATCGAGGAGTCGAGTCCGGGTCTCCTAACTCTAGAATTGGTAGGATTGCTTGCCTCTCTAGTAGGGGTCTAGAGATGCGGGTTTAGTTATTCATCACGACCGTTGAATCCGTGTTTTTTACTGGCTTGATTTAAAACATGGACCTCCTAGTATATCCAATATTTCATATGTTGTCATCTGCTGCAATGTTCTGTGATGAGATCATATTACGGCGTGAGACAAATGCTTTATATTATATATATGATATATAATAAACGTTGCTTATCTTTTGCAAGCTAGTCCTGCCTCCGCTCTGCCATTAGTTATCTAACCTAACGGTGCATGACGGGACCCCATGGCGAATGTAGATGGCATAAGCGTACGTTATATAAGTATTTTCGTTTCTTTATCTGTTATGCTTAGGAAGCATACATGATGGGACGTTTCTTTATCTGTTATGCTTAGGAAGCATACATGATGGGACTTCATTAATGAGATTAATGAAAAGAAAGAAACCTAATGATGTTGTTGAATCAAATTTTCAAAAAGGGTAGCTCTAGTTTTTGCTTTGCATAGTGGTATTCCTTGATGAATATCCAACACCTCATTCGATGAGGAAAGAGCCGAGATCCCTTCACCGGGAGTGACCTCTTTAGCAAAATCTAGCAGATGCTACAACCCACTCGTTTTTGTATTTTGATTGCTTCTCTAGTTCTTGTTTTGCATAGTGGTATTCCTTGATGAATATCCAGCACCTCATTCGATGAGGAAAGAGCCGAGATCCCTTCACTGGGAGTGACCTATTTAGCGAAACTAGCAAAAGCCTAAAAAACACTCCTTTTCAAAATCACTCGATTCTACAACGATATCAAGTTCATTACGCAAAAGGTTTTCTTAAAAACCTGTCGTAGCCTTCCGTCATTTCAGATAAGTACTACTTAGTATGCGTGCTACGTTTGTTGGCATGCGTCAAGGAGTAGTGTGTGGTATCTATTTAGTGCTTATCTGCTGCATATGATGCGATTGGATTAGGGTAGTCGTGCGACTTTGTTGGCCTGCATTAAGGGTCATGCGGGTGAGTTTAATTCAATCATGAAATGTACATATTGAACTTGACTAGCGGGTTATGGTTTGTTGGCTTGCGTCAAGATCATAGGACGCTAGGGGTAGAATATTGTTGGGAATTTCAAGTGTTGAAATTTGCAATGAGATTGCATACCTTCTATGAGATAGTTGGATCCCGATACCCACTGCGAGTAAAAGTTACTCCTGGGAGAGTTTTGCACTTTACAATTAGCCGATCAAAGTAGGTGTCTAGAAAGGTGTCAACGGGCTTATGCCTATGGGTAAACGAGGTTTATTCTAATTAGGTCCGTGCGAAAGCACGAGAAACCTCCCTCAAAGTACCGATCTTGGCTTGGCCGAACGATTGAAGAACTTATAGGGTGTAATTAATCCTGGCTAGTCTTACCTTTTAGGGTTTGAAGAAAGATTTGATAAAAACAGTGGGAGCCATCCTGATTAGATAAGATAATAACCAATCTAATCTTGCAAGAGCATACGTTAAGTGTTTTCTTCTCTCTCTCTCCTGGTAGCGACCATGTCACGCATTAATCAAGATAATAATATGGATGTATTGACCGAACCCGCTTGTTATACTAAGCTGGGGAACGTTGGTTCCGCTCTATCTTATAATTGTTATAAGTCCGAGCAGAAAATAGGAGAATATCCGAATTCCCACGTGATCCGAACGAGGAATGAGTATGTTGATGCATCTTCTTCGGGTATGTTCGTTACCAAGAACTATTTTTTAGTATACTCTACGTCCTGGGCATTAGATACCGGATCAGGATCCTATATATGCAATATGTTACATGGGCTAAAGAAAGGTAGAGAATTGGGAAAAGATGATCATTATCTAAAAGTAGGGAATGGTGCAAATGTTGCAGCCAAAGCAGTTGGCAAATATCACTTTGTATTACCAACTAGTAATACATTGATTCTGAATGAATGTTATTACATATTAAACCTGATATGCAATTTTATATCAGTTTCTTTATTAACTAAAGAAGGATATAATTTTGTATTGCAGGATAATATTATGAAAATTTTCCTGAATCAAAAATTGATTGGATCAGGCACGTTATGAAATGGCATATATGTTCTAAATCAAACTACAGTTCTTCCCGTATAGAACACACATAAGAGGAAAAGTTCAGAAATGAACGAATCCTTCTTATGACATTGTAGACTAGGTCATATCAATGTAATACGACTAGCTAAGTTACATAAAGAAGGATATTTAAATCGGTTTGAATTTACTTCTTATGAAACTTGCCAGTCATGTATCAAAGGTAAAATGACTAAAACTCCGTTTACTGGACACGAAAAAAGAGCTACTGAACTCTTAGGACTGATATATAGTGATGTATGCGGTCCCATGTCAACACATACCATGGTTGGTTTCTCGTACTTCATTATATTCACCGATGATCTCTCAAGATTCGGACATGTATTCCTGTTGAAACACAAGTCTGAAGCTTTTGAGATAGTCAAGGAATATAAGTGCAAAGTAGATAATCAAACGGGTAAAAGTATTAAAATCGTTCGATCTGATCGGGGAGGAGAATACTTATCCTGGATTATTTAAAAGAGAATGGGATTCTCTCTCAGCTTACTCCTCCAGATATACCACAGCACAACGGTGTATCGGAGCGGAGGAATCGCACCCTATTAGATATGGTGCACTCTATGATGAGTACTGCTAAGTTACCTATTTCCTTTTAGGGGTTATGCGCTTAAGAAGCCGCATACCTATTGAATCGAGTTCCATCCAAATCAATGCCTACCACTCCATATGAGATATGGAATGGGAAGAGACCATCTCTTAAACGAGTTAAGATATGGGGTGGTCCGGTCTTTGTTGAAAAGAAAAATCCGGACAAGCTCGAGATAAGGTCAGTACTGTATAAGTTTGTTGGATATCCCAAACATTTGCGAGGGTATATCTTCTACCACACCGAGGAGCAAAAGGGGTTTTGTTTCTTGGCATGCCACCTTTAAAAAAAAAGGAATTTCTTATGAAAAAAATTAGTGGTCATGAGGTAGAACTGGAAGAAGTTCCAGCTAGACAAACTAACAACTGATGATTGGGTAGAACCGGAGAATTCAATAGTTCCCGACGAACCTCAGCCTCTCCGCAGATCTAGTAGGGTTTCTCATCCGTCTGAGAGATACTACGGTTTTCTTAATAACAGTGGGAGCGAGTATTGCATCATGGAAGATAATGACCTTATTAGTTTCGAGCAGGCCATCACGAGTGGGGACTCTATGAATGGCTGGATGCTATGCAATCTGAGATGGAATCCATATGCACCAACAAAGTGTGGACTTTGGTAGTTGCACCTGAAGGGGTAAAACCCATTGGGAGCAAGTGGATCTTGAGAAGATTCTTGGTGTAGATGGAAAAGTTGAGACTTTCAAAGCTAGACTTGTAGCAAAAGGTTTTCGTCAATGACCAGGTATGGATTTTGATGAAACCTTTTCTCCAGTGGCTATGCTTAAGTCCATTCGGATCCTACTTGCCATCGCTGTATACCATGACTACGAAATCTGGCATATGGATGTCAAGACCGTTTTTTTAGACTACCTGCCTCCAAGTGCTTTGGGACTGCACCCAAAAACTACTTGTTTGAACGACTCTTTAAATTCGTGGTAGGATAGCAATCAAAGTATAGTGAGAACACACTCGAGACATGAAAGAGGCAATTTCTTTCTACCTTATGAATTTAGAAGAAAGCATACATAGCAATTACCACTAATAATGATAAACATGCTAAAAGATTAAAACTTGAAGCAAGAAAACTAACTATGAGGTGTTTAGCTACTATGTTTAGTATCCTTACATCCTATTTGCTTTCTTGAAAACTCCAAGTGGTAGTTGTTTTTGTGGTTGAACTCCTTGAGCTCCTTTGTAGGTGATGGAAGAAGCAAGCTTGTTGATCCAAAAGTCCTAGATGATCCACCTTGAGAAGCTCCTACAAGAGGCTACAAGTCTTCAATCTTGAAGACTAACATAGATCCTAAGTGTGTTATGTTTAGGAACTATGGTTATAGTTGATCCTTCACTAATTAATTTTATCTCTCTTAATTTCCCTTTTTCTTTTCTTTTTCCAACTAAGGAGAGGAGGAAGATGATGGAGCTAAAAATAAAGAGAGAGAATGAAAGTGTTAGAATGAGAAAAAGAAAACCTAATAGTTTAGTTTTTAACCATAACCTTAGGAAAATCTAAACCATTAGATTTTATCAGCATAGCATATGTCCACCCTCTTCTCTCTCCTCCGCATATCATCACACTAACCATGGGTGAGGGTGTGTTGTGCTCTAAGAACAACATAAGCAAAAGGAAAAAGAAAATAAAAGAAAACTAAATTAATTACAACTTGTATATATATAATTAAATGTATAAATACATGTACATATACATACACTTGTAATTAATTTCTAATATATTTAAAATACATAAATAGACAAAATCTAATTAGTGATAAAATACTAGTAAATACATACACTAAATATATGTATCAAATATATATATTAAATCGGCACCCGATTTAATATCCGTCTTCCGAAAAAGATCGACTAGTATTTCAACTGTCCGATTACCGTTAGTGCAACAAGTACACTAGTTTTAACCGGACCCCTGCACATACCAAGTAAGGCAACTATAATATTTTGCCAAAGTTGGAAAACCCCTCTGTGTGGCACTCTAAACACTCGACAATACGCTGGTAGTGTGTTCACTGAAGAAAACCCTGAAGAACTCACAAGCACGTCAACGACACTAACTATACGTAACGGCTATCCAGATATCTGTTGAAGGAAAGATCAACAAGCAAACTCATCCAAACCCCTACCGAGGCTATCAGTGACATTCACCATACAGTTCGGTCCGTTCGTATGAGAGTATCGAATATCGGGTTTAGGGTTGGTAAACGTCAGACCCTTAATAACATGATAATTCATGCAAATGTGGAACCCAATACCATCTGAGAAACTACTGGTATCACTATCAGTAAATCTCACCTGCCTTGGCCAGGGACTTATGGTATCGGCCAACCACACACTGCGCGACATCAACTCCCAATACCGGGAGAGATAAATCCCTTCTATCACTCATTGCCTCCAAGTGTTTCGGAACTGCACCCAACTACTACCTGTTTGCACGGCTCTTTAAAGCCGTGGTAGAGTAGTAATCTAAGTACAGTGGGAATACACTTGAGAAGAATGATGATGTCAGGTCATGCGGACTACCTGTACTCATGTCATCTGAGAACTGCCATCTGACGGTAAGTATAATACCAACTAGCATGTTTCCGGTGAGTTCGTCCAGTGTAACTCATAACCTAATGAGCACATGTATACAATCTTTGGTGCCGGACACCGATGACTGTAGGACATGCCACCTCCCTTCATGAGGATAAGAAACATATACACTAGTCTAATCCAGAGTATCGATGCCCTGTCTCAAAACTCCAACGACTAGGGACAATTTAAGGATATGCTTATAGACCACCTAAAGCCCACGAGTACGATCGCCATCATAACTTTAGTAGTCAAGCAAAAATCCTACGGGATTTACCAATATGTATAAGCGATACGTAATAAAAATAGAACATATACACATGTTGAGGAAAAGACAAACAAGATAGCAGACTATCAAAACGAGTAAGACTGTCATGTACATATATATCCTAAGCATACACATGTAATATACAATCATGTACTATACAATAATGGCCTCTAGGGCATACATATCTAACAGAGACGAATCCCTTCTATCGCTCACTGTCCCCAAGTGCTTCAGGACTGTACCCAACTAAAACTTGTTTGCACGACTCTTTAAAGCCGTGGTAAGATAGTAATATAAGTACAGTAGGAACACACTCGGGACGAATGACGATGTCAGCTCTAAAGACCAACATGTACCTATATTACCATAGAACTGCATCTGATGATAGGTATATTACCATCTAAAAGTTTTCAGCGAGTCCGTCCAGTGTAACTCATAACCTAATAAGCACCATTATACTATCATTGGTGCCGTACACTAATAGCTGTGGGACAGGCTGCCTTCCTTCAGGGGATTAAGAAATGTATACACTACTCTACTCCGGAGTATCAATACCTTGTCTCGAAACTCTAACAACTAGGGACAATTTAAGAATGTGCTTTTAGACTACCTAGACCCCATGAGTATGATCGCCATCATAACTCAGTAGTCAAGCAAAGATACTACGAGCTTTACCAACATATATTTGAGATACATAATATAAATAGAACATATACACATGTTGAGGCAAAGACAAATAAAATAGCATACTATCAAATCGAGCAAGACTGTTCTATACATATATATCCCAAGTATCCACATGTAATATACAATTATGTACTATACAATATTGGCCTCTAGGGTATACATATCAAACAGATATGTGCAGGGATCCGATTAAATACGTGTACTGGCTACACGGACTTAATCGGACGGTTGATAATACTAGCCGGTTTAGGATTAAGTCGGATTATTGAATCAAGTATTGATTTAATAATATATATATATATGTATATATATGTATGTATGTATATGTATATGTATCTGTATGTATATGTATCTGTATGTATGTATCTGTGTGTGTATTCTAGTATTATGTGCACTATTCATTTTCTCTCTTGGCTATTCGTATTTTTATATGGATACATGTATATGTATTTCGATTCGTATACCGGGTTATATTCCGTATTTATACGAAATATTTTCAGAAGGATGACACCTCATTATTTGATTTTCTTTTTAGAAAATCAATAGGAAATAAGGTGGCTTTAGGTATGGTTGTGAGTATGGTAGAAAGGAATGAGCTTCTTTATTTTAATCTAAAATTGCTATGTCATATTTATTTTTATGGTGGAAAATAAAACTTATCCATTCTCTTATAAACTCACATACTTAGCTCGTTTGCATGGATAACTCTTCATCCTCCTCCTCCTTCTTCATTGCTCTCTTGAGCATGTAAGATGAGGGAAAATGATAGTAAAAAAAATCCTACATCCCCACACTCTATTTCTAACAAGTTTGGAGTGTCGATTGCTTACTAAGTAAAGCTGGAGCTTTCATTAATTCGCTCGAGCGGATCATCTTCAGCAAGGGCATTTGTCTCTCAAGCTTGTTCCCGACGGCTTATCAGGAGCTTATAGGGGGTCTTACACAATTGGGTGGACACGCGATAAAGGTTGTAATCCTTAAACCTTACATTCTTAGTTTACTAGTTTAGTTGGAACGATCGGTAAGGATTAGTTTCTAGTTCTCTCCGTAAAAAAATTTGTTTTTCGATTCCGCATCGGCCATGGTTGTAGTAGCAAGGACACTAGAAACTTTCAGTATTAACCGCTTCGGCCCAAAAATAATGAAGTAAATTATGTTCATTCAACATTGTTCTAACTATTTCTTGAAAAGATTGATTCTTCCGTTCAACGACTCCATTTTGTTGTGGAGTTCTAGAATAAGAGAATTCATATTTAATCCCGTGATCATGACAAAAATCTTTGAAAAATGAGTTTTGAAATTCACCTCCGTGATCACTTCGGATTTTGATAATAGAAAGTTGTTTTTCATTTTGTACTTTGTTGAAAAATGTTTTGAAAGTAACAGAGGCATCACTTTTATTTGTAAGAAAATAAACCCTTGTAAATCTCGAATAGACATCAACAAGAACAAATGCAAAAGATTTACCACCTAAGCTCAATGTCCAATAAAGACCAAATAAATCCATATGAATTAATTCAAGAAGGTTTGAAGTCGATACCACAACCATAAGCTTGAATGAACTCTTGACTTCCTTACTCATTTGGCATGCATCACACAACTTGTCTTTGATGAATTTAAGATTTGGAATCCTAACGACTAAGTCCTTATTGGTGATGTTTGAAATTAAGTCCATGGAAGCACGTCCAAGCCTTCAGTGCCATAACCAACCTTCATCCTCTACAACACTTAAGCACTCAAAATTTTCAGTAGAAATCTTACAAGATTCAATAGAATAAACACTTCCATTTCTTTTACCACAAAGAATAACTTCATCTTTTGAATCAAGAATTTTTCCAAACTTTTTATCAAAAGATACTTTAAAACCTTGGTAACAAAATTGACTAATACTTAGAAAATTATGTTTTAAACCATCAACAAGAAGAATATCTTCCAAAGTATTAGTATTAAATTTAATATTACTTTTACCAATAATTTTACCTTTACTATCATCATCAAAGGTGACCATGCCACCTTGTTCTCTTGATAGGGTTGCAAAGCTCTCAATTTTGCCTGTCATATACCTTGAGCAACCACTATCAAGGAACCATTTATTTTCACGTTGCGGCTTGCGAAGTATCTATAGAAGATACAATAAATGTAACTTTTGGTACCCAAGTCTTAGTGGGTCCATGGGGGTTTGTCTTTGGAACCCAAATCAAATTCTTGAAAGATCTATTCTTACAATGATAAGAAATATGCCCAATACGACCATAATAGTTGCACAAAATATGAGTGGAGCTATGAGGTGTGTACATGTATAGCAAGATAGTGTCATGTAGTGGAGATGCTTCTAGTCTTGGGTCTTTTAATATTTAGAGTATGAGAAAATCGATGTGAGGTAGTGGCATGTGTATTATGAGCATGGTAATTACAAGAAGTAGATGCATGCAATGGTTTTGCTTTAACAAAAGTAGACTTGAAAGAAGATTTGTCAAAACTAGAATTCGATGTAGAATCATTATCAAAACTAAGACCCTTTCTTCAATTTGAAACTCTCAAGTTTTCTATCATAGTGTTTAAGGAGTCTTTGCTAGTGGCGAATTTATGCAAAATAATGTCAAGATCACTAATTCTCGTTTCCATTTTCTCAACCTTAACCAACATGGCATTATGGGTGTTTGTCAAAAAATCATATTTTGTTTTGAGAGAAGTAAAAGTAGCAGTGGGTCTCTCGTTTTTAAAAATGGATTTTTCAAGAGAACTAGATAAAGAAGCGATTTTGGCCGAGAGAGTTTCATTCTTAAGTTTTAAAATATCACTCACTACAAGTTTTAGAAGAAATTTCTTTTTCAAGAAAAACGATTTTCTTTTTAGCATTAGAGTATTTAGATCTCAAACTTGTGAAGGCATCATGAAGTGAACCAAAAGTATCAAGTAATACTTCAAAAGAATAAGAATTTAAGTCTTCCATTACCTCTTCCTTTTGTGCCATAAATATCTCTTGATCGGTTGGCCTTCATCATTGCCGCTTCCCTATGAATCATCACATGTGCTAGTTTTGAAATCTCTTCTATTTGGTCATTGTGGAGCATCCTTTTCTTGGTTAAGAGGAAAATTGGTGACTAGATGTCCACGCTTTCTACAATTGAAGTATGGGCCGACATCTTTATTGTAGGAGCGAATCTTTTGGAAATTTCCTCTCTTGTAGTCTCTCTTAAACTTTAAAAAATAGTTGAATTGCTTAGTTAGGATTGTAATCTCCTCACCGTCTCCAATTAGCTCATCGTCACTTGTCTTGGAGGAGGCTTTGGATTTGAATAGCGCTTTTAATGAAATCTTGGATGAAGCTTTGAGGGTAATGGTCTTCATCTTTTCATTTTTGTCATCCTTCTCCTTTTCTTCTTCATTTTCATAGGCTTTGAGCTCTATCTAATGAGTCTTGAGATTTCCTTGAAGCTCTTCAAATGTCATCATCTTCATATCGGCTATCTCCTTGAGATTTGTAGCCTTCATTTGCTATTTCTTGGTGAGGGAGCATAGGATCTTTCTCACCATCTCTTCATTACTCATCGGATCATCTAATAAGGAATCAAGAGCATTAGTAATGAAAATAAAATGACTAAACATTGTGTCCATGTTTTCATCGGGCAACATTCGAAAATTTTCATATTCTGTTTTCATAAGATCAATTTTTGCTTTCTTGACATTGGAGCTCCTTTCATGAGCATTCAATAAACTTTTCCACATAGCATGAGAACTTTTGCATTTAATAACTCTAGCCAAATAATTTTTATTAAGACAAGAAAATAAAGCAAACCGGACCTTACGATTAGCTTCATAAGCATTTTAATGATTCTTAGTCCACTTGTCTACTTCAAGATCGGGTAAAACATATTCATTCATAACGGTGTATCTTCAAACATCTCTACTTTGGGATTCTAAGAAATACCCTATCTTAACATTCCATGTAGTAAAGTTAGTTCCATCGAAATAAGATGGTTTGGTGATGGATTGGGAGTGTCCCTCTATAGATGATGTGGTTGAAGTAGAAGCCATAGGATCTCTCTAGGGTTTTAATCCTATCAAATAAGAGCACCAAGCTCTGATACCAATTGAAATAATCCAAGAGGAGGCTGAATAGGATTATGCTAACAACAACTACAAATTAAAAAAAATTAACTTGCAAGCAATTAAACAAACAAATTATGTGCAAGTAAAAGTAAAGGATAAAGATGGAGAAAATTCAAACACAAGAGTTTTAGAGAGGTTCGGAAAATCCTCTAATTCTCTCGCTTTAGGCGTCGAGCCCGTTCCACTATATCACATCTCCACTGACACTTCACGTTGCCACCGCAACACTTTACAATCACGTCTCCACCGAGACACCGACGTTGCATACTTGCAACCTCTTACAATCATATCTCCACCGAGACTCCAAGTTTTCCTTCCTTACAATGATTCTTTCACACTTTAGAGACCTCACTCAAGAGAAGAAGAAGATTTTAAAACAAGAATCACTCTCTCAAGAGTTTACAATTAAAGCTCTAAGTATACTTCAATGAGTATAAGATTTGCCAATAAAAGCTCAAGTAAATATGTATTTTGGTGGTTGAGAAAGATGAGAATAATTTAATGCAAAGCTCAGTAAAATTCTTACAATAAATTCCCACCAAACACCCTTATAAACCCACACACAAAAAACTAGCCGTTATAGCATTTAATGCACAATTGACAGTGACACCAGATGTCTGAAGTATATCGAGGCAGAAATCTGCTGTCTAAAAAATATAGCCGTTATGATCATTTAATGCACTGTAACAATCAAATATTTTGAAGAAATTTTAACCTCCAACGTCTGCGATTCAAAATGGCAGACGTCTGAAGAAGGGATGTCACAACTGACAATACACTGCAGACGTCTGTCACGAAGAGCTACAGACGTCTGACCATTGGTCTCAAAATAAAAGAGCGCATTCCAGATATCTGAAGTTCAATTTGGCAGACGTCTGAAGTTCTAAAACACCATTTTTAAAAACTTTATTTTAAGCCTTCAAACGTCTGGCTGAAAACACCTTCAGACGTCTGTGTAGCATGAAAATTTCTGACATGTCTGATATTTTGAAAAAGAACAGTAGGCAGACGTCTGGAATTGTTCTAGGCAGACCTAGAAAAAAAATTAGAAAACTTGTCTTTGAAAATAAAAATTGTTTTGAACAAAAATACCATGCAAGACATAAACCAAATGTTTCATGCAAAAGATTGTGTGTGCTTGAGCTCTTATAGGTTAATCTCATAGGCCATGAAGTACTTATATCAATATCTTAGAGATTACAATATCGGCTCGAACTCTTGAATTCTTTAACCTTCGACTTCTTGAGTAATCTTCTCTTGGACTTCGACTTCTTAACTTCTTGAATCTTGAAATTGTCCTTTTGAGGAATAGATTTGCAATTTTAGCTCAATAGGCTCCAACCTCCAATAGATTTGCAATTTTAGCTCAGTAGCCTACATCCTCCAATCATGAGAATTTCCTGAAAAATCAATCTCAAACACGACCAATCTCATATATAGTGTTATTAAATATGCAATATAGAAACACACGTATATAACTATTAATATTTTGCAACATCATCAAAACTAAAAATTGGATTATGAAAATCCATAAGTCATTAAATTAAAAAAGGCGGGGGGTTTATCAACAATTTACACTTAAATAAATTATGATAAATTTCTTTACGCACGTGCTTTGCACATAATTATAAAAAAATTATGATAAATTTCTTTATTAATTTCACTACGTGCATCATCGTAATTGTACAACAATAATGACATGAAAATTTAGTTATGCATTTGCAAAATAATAATGATGTGACATTTAATTAATTACGTGCATTGCACAGAAATCAATGATGTTTTTTTCTTTCAATTTTTCTGAAAATATAAGATTAAATGACCCCTTCCTTTTACCATGTAACAATAGAGATAACACTAATTTTCTTTTATTTTTAGATGAAAGTTGTGAAAACATAATTGTTCTTATACAAGAGAGATCTGTCTCATTTCCGTCTTCTCGAAAACCCGAGCAATCATTAAAGCCAATTCTTTGTTCAACTGCTCTTCTATTCAGTTATCGATAATGAAATGGAAATTGCAGCGGCGATGCCGCGGTGTAGTAATATTGAGTTCTCTTGTCAAAGGGTCGATGCAAACCAAACAATGTTAGGGAAGCAACCCAGCTGCTTGATAAGATGCCTGACTTATTTAAAATAAAGGAAGAAGCAGTCACATTTTATATGGGGAACATTGGGACCAGTAGACTAACAAGGTGATTTTTTGGCATGATTTATCCTGATTTATTGTTCGATTAACTCTTTTCTTCCTTTTATCCTAAGTGCATTTTGTATCCTGTATTAACCTCAAATTTATTAGTTGCTGCAGGGCGGTCGGAATTTTGCAGTACATTGTTCAATCTTTCTATTTATTCCTCTGTTTATCCAATATCAGATTTACAGTTTTTATATTGGCCTACGATGGTTTACGAACTTGAAATGATAATTGAAGTTATGGATTTTTTTTCTTTTCTTTTTGGAATAAATGGTTCAAGAGATGCAGCATAAATGCAGAGATCGGCAGTACAGGACATTTACATTGTGTACTTTGCTTTGCAAGTGATATAAATCTCCTACTATGATCACTTGATATGATTTAAGTAGACAGTTTTTTAAGTCGAGTACTTTGCAATTGATATAAGTCACCAGATATGATGATTCATATCTGCCGGTATAAACATATAAATAATCAGACAAAATGACAACTTCGGTCCAAAAATTTTGAATGAAAATTCTGGAATGATAGTTCACATTTAAATTACCATAGGCTTCCAAATTCAAGGTTGTAACATATGTGCTGAGGATAAGGTAGTGTGCGCAGGCTTATCAAATATTATATCGTGATATATTATCTGTGCATGTTTCTTGTGCATGCCGGAGAACTGTGAATGATGCTAATTCAGGATGCACGCTTGGAGACTTCATGCGCTATTAAAAATTTTGCTTTTGTTCCTCATGGACAATTTATCACTTTACTGATGAGGCGTATACCCTTACCACCGATTTTCCAAATTTGAACTTAACAGCGAATCTGGCAAATAAATCAGAAGCAGCTTTATTTTAGCATCGCTATGATTTTCCTTAGATAACCTGAAAGTATCTTGTTTAAAGATCCATGGATTTATGGACAGGATAGAAATAAAGATGTGCACCGCATATTATAATCTCTTAAAACGTCTCGTTAATATATTGGCCGCTATACTTTGACTAGCTAGGTATGAGGATGCCTTAAGAAAACTGACATGCACAAGATCCTGAAAAATTTCAACGTCTAAATACTCAAGCAGCAGACGATGACCTCGAAATGTAAAATAGACCATAAAGGTGTCGACCAAATACTAATAGATAAAGATAACAGCAGCAAGGAAAAATGGTTAGCGGAAAATTGGTCCGTTCTGCACGTTCACTTGTTTGGTAGGAAACCATGTCTGGAAATTTTCATGTTCCGTCCTTCCCAATTTTTTCAAGAATTGTTCTCGTGGCTACAAGTACTTGGACAACAAAAAAATCACTTTACTTTATTTAATAGACAACAAAAAATTTACATCAAACACCATACATATAGATGGAAAGTGTGAACCCAACTGATCCCGCCAAACGAGAATCCCAAAACGATCAATTGGGGCCGGTGTTGAGGCTACACGCACGGATAAGATCAATAGCAATCGAGAAGAGAAGAGAAACAGGAATCTGCGAATGCCACACCCTCTGCCCATGCATTCCTGATTTGGTCGACATAAGCCAGATCGTCGGAGGACCACCCAATATCCCTTAAGCCAGCAGCAGCAGCAGCAGCGGCGGCATTGTAGTCGTCATCATGAGGCGGCGGCCCAACCTCCATCAAGGGTTCTTCCAAGCCCATAATTTCATCAATCGTCTCATCCAGCGAAAGATATGCAATTCCTCCTTCATCAATGAACTCATGACTGTCACCAATGTCTAGTTGTTGTGGCTGCTGGTGCTCAAGAGAAGAAGAAGTCGGGGAAAGGGCCTGATGATCACAAGCAGGAGTCGTCTCAAGCACTACGTGATGCTGCTTCTGCGATTGATCATCCATGTCATCGCCGCCGCCGCCGCCGCCGCCGCCACGGAAGGTCTTCTCAACGAGTCTCCCGCCAGGAGAACGAACAGAGAGAGCCACACGAACGCCACATAGAACAGAGAGCTCCTCTGCCAGCTTGAAAAGCCCGCTCCTTCGCTTAGAAAAGGTGACGTTGAGGGACTCTCTGTTTCCGATCTTCTCGATTTTCTTCCTCCTCCCCTTTCCACGCTCCTCCTCCTCCTCCTCCTCCTCCTCTGCAATAATCATCATCGGAGAAGATGAGGAGGAGGACCCATCAAATGCGGCTTCGATGAAATCTCCGGTGGTGGTTTGAGGAGACTGGATCGAGACGGCCACTCGAACCCCGCAGAGGACGGAGAGCTGCTCGGATTTGTGGATGAGAGTCCTGTGGCGCCTGTTGAATGTCCGGACGAGGGATTTGTTGTCGGTGATCTTCACCAAGGGGACCTTGCGCCGTCCTCTCCCTCCCTTACAACCCATCGACGATGATTGAGAAAATTGAAATTGAAGAAGAGGAGGTGAAACAACAGAGAGAGCTGCAATGCCCTAAGAAGAGTTTTGTGTGGCTGGGGATTTGTTACTTATGCCCTAAGAAGAGTTTTGTGGGGTCGGCGTCGGTTGCAAGCAACCAACCGAATGAATAACTGCTTTGATCTCAATCTTCTGTAATTAATTACTTATTATTATCACGCCCCCAAGCTCATTAATTAGTTATGATAAATAAACATATCTCTGTAAGGTGTTTTCATAGATATTGCAAGAAAAGAAACAGATATTCAGAAGAATATTATAGATGATATTGCATGAAATTTAACCTGCTCAAAAAAAGTTAGATATTGCAGTTATCTGGATAGATACTGCAGTTAAGTCATTAGATATCGCAGTTAACTCCATAAATATTGTCCATAATTTGATATTTTCATAGTCCATAAAAAAGTTAGATATTTTCATAGTCTATAATTTGATTTATCATGATAAATCACGATTTTAAAATAAATAGTCTCAGGACATTTTGTCACGATATACTTGACTATATTCATTGTAACAACTTAAGAGATTATTAAATATATATATTTTTTTTGACAATTTACCCTAAATATCAAATAATAAGGTTCACTTTTGACAATTACAAGTGTAATGGTTAGAACAAAATGTGTATATAAACAAGTAATAAATGGACATATCGGCTGAGGGATGGCTATGAATTACTAGTATAATGGTTAGAACACAATGTGTATATAAATAAGTAATAAATGGACATCATATGTCCGGCTGTTACGGGATTCACAGGTCGACCATTATTATAGCCAGGCTAAGGTAGACAATGGATCGGACTTGGACCATACTCCTATAAGTTTGTGCTCACGTAATTTTCTTCCCTTTTCCCTTTTTTCCCCATATCTTGGCTGTCTTGATCAAGATTGAAAGCTAGGATACAAATTAAAACTCATGCAGTCATGCTAGGACTAATTATTTCAAAATTTTTAAGATAATTCAAATCAATACCACAATTTTTTTATTTTGGTTTTGCTTTCTGTTTTTTGTATTTATGTTTTTTTTAGAAGAAGAAATACCGTAAGTTTATAATTAAAATATAAAAAAAAGAAATAATATATTGCAAGTCCAGTTAGTCCATATATATATATGCTTCTTTTTGTCCA
Organism: Agapanthus africanus; assembly: GCA_030015575.1. NCBI lineage: Eukaryota > Viridiplantae > Streptophyta > Magnoliopsida > Asparagales > Amaryllidaceae > Agapanthus > Agapanthus africanus. The sequence goes on along the minus strand of CM057340.1, from coordinate 81,651,553 downwards.
GCACCGTACTTCCAGTTTAAACTCATGAGGAAACTTAGCATACAACTAATTTCTTTTTTACTACTAGTATGTACCATACCTAATTCAAGTATATCAGACTAGATTTCTCATCTCACCGCCAAATCTTGGGGTTTTTTTACATCAGGGTGGATTTAATAAAATGATTGGTAAAGAGGAATATTATATTATTGCATAATTTATCAATGCACCGTGTGTTTATTAGGAATATTATATTATTGCATATTGTATTCATGTTTCTTATGGGGTTATAGGCAGAGGCCCGAGATATCCATGTGTATATAATTGTATTTTCCATTGAGAAATAATCAATCCATTCTCTACTAATTCTTGTATCATGGTATCATAGCCGCATCGAGCCTAACACTATTGATTGCTCGACGCCTTCATCTTTCTGTATCGTCGTCGATATTAACATTGGTATCGTCTAGCCAATTAATCCAACGGTTTCTTTGTTGGTTTGATCTCGAGATTTTCGTGTTTGACGACTTCTACGATACAATCGTCTGCTTCTCCAAATCGATTCGATCGAGGACCTTTATTTTGATTTGATATCATTGTCCCGATCTGGTGTTGCCCTCTTTGCCTCCTTGTTCTCGCCGACCTCAACAATTTCACCGGTTCCACCCACCGGGTCTACATCTATACAGTATTGTCACGGCCAGAAAATGGCACGTGACCGATATTTGAATCACGTGAAGTCTATAGGCCCCTATCGTAACCCAAATAAGCTGAAAGTTAGGAATCTAAATCTTTTTAAGTAAAATAACGAATGTGAAGTTTTGAAAAAGATTATCGATGAAATCAAGTTCTTTTTTTAAAGTATAAATAAGATTCGTAGAAATGCAAGTGGGTTATATATACTATAATTTGAAAGCATTTTTGTCAGTTGAAATTTGGGCAAAGCCACCTTTGTAAATTTTGATCAAAACTAGTACATAAACCATAATAATATTGGTATCCTCAAGCGGGAGCTAGCTCTACGTCAATCGGCTGAAACATAACCGCGCAAGTAAATATACGATGCCCAAGACAAAGATCAACTCAAAAAAGAATAAAGAAAACCAAAACATCATCAAATCAATCGTATCCAAATAACATACAAGTCTCGTCACTAAGTCCAAAGAATATACAACCGGTCTCTAAGTCCTCAATATACATAGTCTGGTTGATAGAGCTTTTAACCAGATATAATGAATATAAAATATACAATGGTGGTTACGATCTGTAGTGTAACCCACCTACCAAGCAAATCACCTAAAAGAAGAATGTACCAGCAAGTCGCTACTGGTGTCCACCATGAGTTTTCCTAGAGTTCATGTTGATGTTGCGAGCTTTGAAAATCGTTTTTAAAATATTCCGCCTCCTCGCGAACCCGTGTGGTGCGCGACATCGACTTATATATATACGTTTTTAAAATATTCCGCCTCCTCGCGAACCTGTGCGGTGTGCGACATCGACTTATATATATATATATATATATATATATATATATCGTGCCTGTATCGAAATGTGGTACCATATCATCCATATCATGTATATATATATATCATATGATGAGTGTCCATCAACGACATTCGAAATCATCATAAAACCCTGAGCGTCCAGATCGACACTCGAAACCATCATAAATCCCGTGTCCGGTATCGACACGTAAATTCTCATATCTCAGGTGCCGTCTCATCGAACAGTGTTAGGCTACGTCCAGTATCGACACGTAAACCATCGTAAATTATCATATTGGGCCCAGGGGTTTTTACACAAGTTCCAGCCTACGTCCTTTTCTTCCATTTTCATTTTTTCCCCTATATCTTCCCTGTTTTGATCAAGATTGAAAGCTAGGATACAAAATAAGACTCATGTAGTCATGCCAGGACAAATTTTTTCAAAATTTTTGAAGATAACTCAAATCAAATACCACAATTTTTTTAATTTTGGTTTTGATTTCTTTTTTTGTATTTATGTTTCTTTTTGGAAGAAGAAATACGTAAAGTTTATAATTAAAATATAAAAAAAAAGAAATAATATATTGCAAGTCGAGTTAGTCCACACACACACACACATATATAGAGAATAATGGAGAAAAGAGGCCATAGGAGGGGATTTCGTCTTATGGCATCGAAAAAATACAACCTCCATCATTTTTTCCAACGATCGGCATCCATCATCATCATCGTTATCATCTAAGATGTGCATACACCAAATTTCATGTGATCAACCAATTTTTCACCGTTGAATTAGCAATGGAAAGGGCCTGATGATCACAAGCACAAGTTGTCTCAGAAATAAAAGGAAGGGGAATGAATGTGGCTGCCCCCTCTCTCTCTCTCTCTTTCACCCTCACTCTCTCTTATTCTCATCCCTCTCAAGTTCATGCTTTACTCTCTCTCTCTCCAATCATTCTCTTTTTAACCTTTTCTCTTTTTCTCACAATAACACACATAATTCCCATAAAACCACACAAATGAAACAACATATAACATGTCATGGTGCACTAGCCATGGAAAACTGTAGAAACACGGATTTGGCTTAATCGCGATTAGCAGTGCACTAATCGGGTTTTTAGTTAAGCAGCATATAATAAATTATAAAAATGCCAAATCCAATAAATATATTTTTAAATGACTAAATCATCTTAATCTCCAATTATTTCACAATTATTGGTATATATTTATACCCTTTTACGAAAACCCCTATTTAGCAAATCGGGTTGTTTTCGCGAAATATATTATTTTAATATTAAATTCCAAAAATAATATTTTATATTTTCTGAAATGTTACAATTTTCCCCCCTTAAATAAATTCGGTCCCAGAATTTAAAATTAAACCCTCAAATGCTAAAACATTTCGATAATCGACTTAAATCAACGGGGCTCCGAAATCACGGAAGATATAGAAATACTACAGCGCATCGCGTGCGCCTGAAAACGAGTACAAAACTCAAAATCGAACTCCATCAAGCGTCACGCAAATCTTCCGATTTGCACGCATATCATCGGAGTTACAATGGAGATACGGATCCTGAAATCCACTACTGAAATCCAAAATGCACTAGTCAAATAATATAATAAGTGTATAGTACGCATCTTTGGAAAACCTTCAAAAACTGAATAAAACACATGCAAAAACTTTTCTGAAGAGCCGCGTGATGCGTAACTCACGGCATAAGTGACAGACGCTCATTTGTAAAGTAATAAATATGCATTCATATATGTTTTGCTAAATATGCAATCCGCCGTTTCTAAAATATTCCAAAAGGTTTTCCTTTTTAATGTTCGTGTCGCTCACGGACACGTAGGAAATAGCGAGACTATAGCTCCTTTTCGAAAAGCTCTTGGTAAACTTTATGCATGCAAAGTACTCAGGTACTATTCTCAGATCAGTCATGTTCGGCTACTACATAGTATAGTGCCCATCATGAAAACAAAGTGCTCAAGAGCAAAATCAGCCTCGAAAGGTGTATCCAATAATCACGTACGTCTGGTGCGCACAGAAATCAAAGCTAAATACAAGTGCTACGAATGTACATAAAAACCAAAACTAAGTGCAGCGGGTGTGCACGAAAACATCTGTCCAGTGCAACGGATGTGCATGACAACAATATCAAGTGCATCTAGAGTGCACGAAAGTCTCAACCCTATGCAACTATCCTGCCCAATGAAAATCCTAATCGAATGCATCCTGTGTACACAAAAGTCACATCTCATATCATGTGTCCAACATGCGCGAAAATCCAAATCAAGTGCATCCGTCATGCACGAATGAAATCTCAATCAAGGGTATCTAACATGCATGAGTAAAATCTCACTCGAGTGCACCCGATGCGCACAAAATCCAATATCAAGCGCCTAATATGCGCAAAAATCCAACACAAGCGCGTTAGGTCCATAAAAATCATCTAGTGCAGTAACATGCACAAAAACGAACATCAAGTTCAAATGCGCACAAAAACACCAATCTGGTAGCACAAATGCTCAAAAACAAAAATCGGGTGCAACCAAGGTACGGTGCATAAATCTAGTGCACCCAATGCACGAAATATCAATCTGGTGCAACAAATGCATAAAATAACGATCTAGTGTAACAAATACACGAAATAACGATCTAGTGCAACAAATGCACGAAATACAAATCGGGTGCATCCAATGCACGAAATACAAATACGGTGCATCCAGTATACGAAATACAAATACGGTGCATCCAGTACATGAAATACAAATCCGGTGCATCCAGTGCACGAAATACCAATTCGGTGCAACAATGCACGGAAACTCATCAATAACTCAAATGCGTATAAAATCCACACCAAGTGTACCAAGGTGTAATAAATCCAAAAACGTGCGCAACTACGTGCACAAAATCCGTATCAATGCACTGCAAGCACATGTAAGCTATACCGAGTGCAAAAATCAAATCGAGTGCATACCACATGCACAAAATCAAATTAATTGTATGAAATCCACGAAATCATAAACATGTGCTACCAAGGCACAAAATGAATATCAAGTGCAACAGATATGCACAAATTGTAACACCCGAGTTTGTGTTTTGTGGTAATTGTGTGTTTAATGAGGGGGTTTTGGTAAAAAGTTTACCAAAACGGCTTTTAAATATTTTATCTGGTTTTATGAATATTTTATTGGAATTTTATCTGGACTGCACACACTTGTGCATGTTAACTTGGGTTAAATCTAGGGTTACCATGTTTAGATGAGCATGGTAGGTTAACCATGTTTAGCCAACCATGATGGGTTAATCATTTGGTTAAGATAATTGGGGTTAATTAAGGGTCTTTAGCTTTGTTTAAGGGTGTCACGCCCCACTTCCCAGAGTACGCAAGATTGGGCACGTGACATAGCCAACCATGCTACCTGTGGGTAGGAAGCATCCATCCACAGTCACATTACGGCTGTAGAGATATCAAGAACAAGATAAAACTATCTAACACATGTCCAAATCCAGAATAACAAGAGTCAATGATAAATAAAAATGCGGAAGCAAATGATCCAATACAATAATAGAAAAGTATGTCCCATAATGCGGGCTCACATCTGGAAATAAGAATGCAGGAAATAAACTAATCACTACAGAACTCACAAATCAGCCTGCTGGCTGAAGTACTCCTGCTCGGTCAGCGACAGTGGTAAAGAATCTGGGCCATGCAAAACCCAGACGTCAGCGCGTCATGTCAACCAATAATATAATATGAACATGGTAATAAGCAATGCAGAAAATAGACATGAATAAGGCAATAGTATGAAACAAGCAGTGCAGGGTAGTGTGCAGTGGGTAACTAAACTGTTCTATCGGGTTTCCTATTCTAAAGTCTTTGAAATCAATTCGAGTAATCCTCTATGTAACTCAAAGGATATGTCCCGTTACCCCCCGGGACCACGGATCAGGAAGATGGGAACCAATAATGGTTCTGTCCCGTTGCCCCCCGGGACCACGGATCAGGAATGTAAGAGTCACGAATGGCTCTGTCCCGTTACCCCCCGGGACCACGGATCAAGTAATACCCTTTTAAGTTACACTTTAGATTACCCGTTTGATTTCCCCATACCCCCAGGTTATATGTGTCAGGTCAGGTATTCAGTAGTCAAGGACTAATGCCAACACAGGATCAGGTAACAGGTCAGGTTTGTCTGGATAGACAACAGGAATGGTCCATGAGGACTCCATGTCAGGTTTGTTGGCATTAGGCATGAGATCATGTAACAGGTCAGGTCATGGTACATCAGGTTAAGTCGATAGTAAAGGGTACCATGTCCGGTGCATCGGTATGTATATATGTCATGTGTAGCAAGGTCAGGTCAAGATGTAACACAATCGAGGGTGTGCTCACAACAGGTATATAATCGAACAAGGAATAACAGCAGGAAATAAAGTAAACAACAATAAGCAGTTCATTTAATCACAATGGTGCATTAATATAGTGCAGTTGTATTATCATATTAACAGGTTTGAGCACCCTTGTGGTGCAATAAATCACATGACTGTGCAATACTGTTATATCAATATCAGAATGCAATAGAGCTACAAGTGTAAGGTTACCGTCCTTTAAACGGTAAATGTGATTAACGGGTAACTTCGTTATTAGGGTTAAAGTGGCAAAATGCGGTTTTAGGTTAACTGTATCATGATATAAGTCATATTTCGTCCAAATGAGAAAAGTAGCTACACCTAGTTAATTTTGCAAGTTTAATGAGTCAAACACATTTAATTTGTATAGCATAGCATGTAGCAAGTAATACTTGCCTCGACGGTTCGCGAACCGGGAAAAACGGACGTAGCGTCGGCGGAAAAACACGCGACGGACGCACGGTTCACGGATCGGGTCCAAACAACGAACAGTGGGACCACGCGGACCAGGGTACCTTGCTGGAATGTCGGGTCAAGTCGTCGGCACGGCCGGATTCCGGCGAACCGCCAAAACAGCGACAAAAGTTAGCAAATACTACGCACGGACAAAAACAACCAGCGAGGGGAAAAAGGAAGGGGGAAAGTGAAGGGAAGCTTACTGGGGTTGCAAGGGTCGCGATAGCGACGGGGTCGACGGCGATGGGGCACCGGCGAGGAAGCGGCGGCGGCGGCAGACTCGGCTGCAGGTTGCTGTTGGGTTCTGTTGCGGCGCCGGGCACTTGGGAGGAGGAGGAAGGTGTCGAGGTCGGGAAGAGGGGCGAAGGGGGAGATGCTGGCGTCGTCGGCGACGAGTTGCGGCGGCGACGGCGGCCACGGTGGGTGCAGGTGGCTACGGTGTTGGGTGCACGGGGACGTGGGAGAAGAGGAAGGAGGTGAGGTTGAGACGAGGACGATGGTGGCGTCGGCGTTGGGCTGCGGCGGCGGCGGCGCGGTGGCTGGGCTAGGGTTCCGATGGGGTTAGGGTTTCGTGATCGCTCTGGGAAAAGAATGGGGACGAGGAAACGTAGTATATATAGGGATAGAGAGAGGGGGTTAGAGAGAGAGAGAGAAAGAGAAATTAGAGAGAGAGAGAGAGACGTGAGGAAGAGAGAGATAGAGACAGAGAAGGAGAGAGAGGAGAGATAGAGAGGTAGAGAGAGGGTTATAAGGCAGGGGGCCCACGAGGTTTAAGCCTCGTGATTGGCTGGGCGTGGGGAAAAGGGAATTTTTTTAAAAGATTTCTTAATATTTAAATGGTTAGAAAGGTAACAGAGTAAGTTACGTATATATATTATAGTTTTAGAATATATTATTAAATTGGGATTTTGGCGCTAAATGAAACATTTCCAAATCGCGCCCGGGTCGCGCCCAAAAATTTGAAATTTAAATAGTAGGATTTTAAACGGGTTCCAAATTTTAAAATGAGATGTTTTATGATTAAAAAGCATGCCCCCAAGTCGGACACTTGCACGCGCGCGTAGCCGTCCAAACTCGCCCGTTTCACCGAACGGGATGAAAACTCGACGCGCGGACGCTACCACGCGGCTAGGGGTGACGAGTAGGCCAATGTGGATATTTTTAATTTTACTTTAGGTGTTAAAATTTGTTATATGCAAAACTGACTTAGCCGGTTAAAATTTTACAGTGAAACCCAAACAGGCAAAATAAATGAAATGAGCAATGTCAAACACTCAACCAGTAACAGAAATAGTATTATTGGGCTCGGGTGTTACATCATACCCAACTACAAAAGAATTTCGTCCTCGAAATTCCAAGAATACAAGATAGATAACTACAGGAAAATATGAGGAAACCTCTGCCGGATCTCGTCTTCTCGCTCCCAAGTGGATTCTCCATGCGATCGATTACCCCAAGAAACTAGCACAAGGGGGATAACCTTGTTCTTAAGAACCTTTTCCCTTCGATCCTTGATTTCAACCGGTCGCTCCTTAAAAGTTAGGTCCTCCCGTACAGTTAACTCCGAATGATCCAAGACGTGGGTTTCATCTCGAACATACCTTCGTAGTTGAGATACATGAAACACATCGTGCACACCTGCCAAGGACTGTGGTAACGCCAAACGGTACGCTACCTCTCCAACACGCTCCAATATCTCGAAGGGTCCAACGAATCGAGGACTAAGCTTTCCCCGACTCCCAAAACGAATCACTCCTCTAGTCGGTGATATCTTCAAGAATACCAAATCACCCACGGCGAACTCTAGAGGTCTTCTTGACGTGTCAGCCCAACTTTTCTGTCTGTCTTGAGCTGCCTTCATATGCTTCCTGATGGCGTTAACCTTCTCAACGGTCTGTACTACCAAGTCTGGTCCCAATAATCTTCGTTCACCAACGTCATCCCAACAAACAGGTGAACAGCACTTACGACCATATAAAGCTTCAAACGGAGCCATCTGAATAGTCGCTTGGAAACTATTGTTGTAGGAAAACTCCACCAAGTGTAGGTGATCCTCCCAAGAACCTTTGAAGTCCAACATGCATGCTCTCAACATATCCTCAAGAGTTTGGATCGTTCTCTCCGACTGACCATCAGTTTGAGGATGATAAGCTGTGCTAAACTTCAATCGAGTCCCCAAGCTTTCCTGTAAACTCCTCCAGAAGTGTGATAAGAATCGAGTGTCCCGATCGGACACGATGCTCACCGGTACTCCATGCAATCTTACAATCTCCTGCATGTACCGCTCTGCCAAAGTCTCCGTTGATTGACCAACCCGAAAAGGAATAAAGTGAGCTGCCTTGGTCAACCGATCGACAATCACCCATACTGCATTGTTGCCCTTTGGACTCCGCGGTAAAGCCGTCACGAAATCCATGGTTATATGTTCCCACTTCCACTGAGGAATCGGAAGTGGTTGCAACAAACCAGCAACCCTTTGGTGTTCAGCCTTGACTTGCTGACATACCAAGCACTTAGCCACGAAGCGAGCGATCTCCCGTTTCATACCTTCCCACCAGAAATGCTGTCGAATATCTCGGTACATCTTTGTACCTCCTGTATGTACAGAGTAAGCTGAACTGTGTGCCTCCTTCGTAAGCTCTTCACGCACACCCCCCTTTGCCACACACACACGGCTACCATACCTCAACGAACCATCTTCGTGGACCAGTAAATCTGTTCGTAGTCCGGCTTCAACCTGCTCTCGAAACTTTTGCAGTCTAGGATCCTGCGATTGTGCCTCCTTAATCTTCTCAACTAAGGACGACTGTACTTGCAACTGTATCAACTGTCCCGTAGAATGTGGTAGCACAACCTCCAAGTCAAATCTTCGAAAATCCGCAATGATCTCCCTCTGTGTAGTCAATACCTGAATCGCTGGTAACCGACTAAGCGCATCCGGCACGACGTTAACTTTTCCCGGATGCTACTTAAGATCAAGGTCGTAGTCGGCCATCAGCTCCAACCATCTGCGTTGCCTCATGTTCAACTCCTTCTGAGTGAACACATACTTCAAACTCTTGTGATCTGTAAAACTTCGACTCTCTCGCCCAAAAGGTAGTGTCTCCAAATCTTCAAGGCGAAGATCACAGCCGCAAGCTCCAAGTCATGAGTCGGATAATTCTTCTCATGGGTCTTCAGTTGTCTTGATGCGTAAGCTACGACCTTCCCATTCTGCATCAAAACACATCCCAATCCTTTTCCAGATGCGTCGCTGTGAATCACCAGTCCTCCGGAATTGTCTGGTACGGTCAGGATAGGGGCGGTTTGCAGGGTTCCTAGGCACTCTAGTGAGGTCTCCCAAGCCATCAACCATGGCAATTTCAAAAATTATGGTGCCTACAAACCCTAAAGTACGGATCGTTTGCTAGATATCAAGGCGAACAAAAACTAGTTAACAATTAACTATATAAAATACGGAAATACAACCTTTGTAGATCCGGTGCTCCACCTCCATAGCTCCGCAACGAGGTCCTCTCCGCTGTCCAAATCGAATCTGGGCTCTAGGATCGGCTTCGTCGGAGAATGGGCAAGCTAGGTCGTCGATGTCCATGCCGAAGATGATCTACGTCGAAGCATCGATGAATCAAGCTCCACCTTCACCAAGTCATGAAACTTGTGAAGGAAACACACTCTACTACTTGGCAAGAGGTAGAGGATGAAGAAATAGGAAGTGGGTAGACTTTAGAATTGGATTTCTCACTCATTTCCAACAATCACCATTGATGGACTTCAAGCTTCTTCACTTGAAGAATGAAGAAGAAGAAGGAAAAAGGTTATGATAAGTTAAAAAAAAATGAAAAGAAAATGAAATTCTTATCATAATTCTAACTAGAGTTAAGTGTAGAGAATGAATCATGGTTAGTGGGAATGGTTAGGGTTAAGGATGAGATAAGGATGGTTGACTTGAACAAAGCTTCATGAAGCTTCAACTAAAGTCCAAATCTAGCAACCATTCTTTTCTCTTTTCTTTTTATTTTCCAAAGTGAATAAACAAATAAATAAATGAATAAATAAGTAATGGAAAATAAAACCCTAACCATTCTTTTAACCATGGTTTATTCTTTGCACTTAACCAAGTAAACTTGTATCATCAAACATGATACAATCAAGTGAGAAAATCCGTCTAAAGTGAACCGATACTAGTTAATGTAAAGTAATATATCAAATATATAATTATACATTAAATCATTAAATCAACACTTGATTCAATGATCCGGTCATGCGCACATAACCGACTGGTATCTAATATATCGGCTTATCGAATCAACGCTTGAATCGATAACTAGGTTATATCGCATACAACCATTCGATATATATATCGCGAGAATAGAATACGGTATCACATACACGCATTATTCTCGGTCCCGCACATATCTCATATGCGCTCCTATTTCGTTTTGCTTGAGCCAGGAAACCTCTGTGTAGGACTCTAAAGACTCGTCAATACGCCGGCAGCAGATGATGATCATATCAAGCATCCACAAGCCGCAAGCGGTCTGCTAAACGTAACGGCCACCCGGGTATTGAGCGATCTGAAGATCGACGAGCAAGCCCGCTCACACTCCAGTGAATCCGACCAGTAACACTACCGTACAGTCCGGTCTGATCGTCTGATATGTCGCATATCTCGCCTAGGGGTGGTAAACGTCAGACCCCAATAGCTCAATAAGTCGTGTCGATATGAGGTCTATAACTGTTCGAGAAACTACTGGTAACACTTACCAGTAAATCTCAGCAACCCTGGCCAGGGATTTCCTGTTATAGCCAATCGAACACAGCGCAACATCAACCCCCTATACCGGGAGAGACGAATCCCCTCCTATCGCTCATTGCCTCCATGTGACTCGGGACTGTACCCAAAAACCACCGTTTTGCACGCCCTCTTGGACGTGGTAAGATGGAAATCAAAGCACAGTGGGAACCACACAAGACTCTATGACGATCTCGGGTCAACAGACTACTCTGTACCAGTGTCACCAGAGAACTGCCATCTGACGTGAGGTATAATACCATCTGGGAGTTCTCGGCGAGTCCGTCCAGTGTACCCAGTCTCTACTGAGCACCCGTATATCATCTCTGATGTCAAACACCGATGGATATGGGATCATCCATCGCCCATCTACATGGGTCGAGAAGGTACACGCTAGTCTACTCTGGTATATCGATGCCCCGTCTCGATACACCCTCGACTAGGGACTTTGAAGGATGTACTTATAGACTACCATGTCCCCACTAGTATGATCCGCATCATAGTCCAGGTAGTCAAGTACAGATCCTAAGGGCTTTACCAACATGTAACAGAGAGACAATCAGCATACACGTTAAGGTAAAGGGTAACCAGATAGCATACTATCATGTCGAGCAAGAAAGTCCTCCCTATATATGTCCCAGCATCCACTACAATATACATCCTATGTACAGTAATGGCCTCTAGGGCATACATATAACTAACAATCTCCCACTTGCACTAGGGCCATCTGTAGCAGTGGTTGCAGTATCTCATACTCAACCATCCCATAAAAGTGTCTCTCTCTGGGAACAGGCCTTTGTGAGTGGATCCGCTGTGTTGTCCTCTGAGTCTACTCTCCAAACCTCGATCACCCTGGAGATCAACCATCTCCATGATCAGGCGATGCTGCCTTAGAATAAGTCTGGATCACTGATGGGACCAGCGTTCCTCGGGATAAGCCACAACTCCATTGTCACACAATGGGAGGAACATAGTTCATCTCATGAACCATTATACATCCAAACAACCTCTTTGGTAGCATCTTAAGTAGCGATGTATCCTGCCTTTATCGTCTAGTATGTCACGGTATCTAGCTTGGAACTCTTCCAACATACCGTCCCTTTACTGAGGGTAAAGACAATGCCTGTGACTGACACTCAGTCGTCTTTATCACCCTGAAACAATTCCAGTGATTCTTCCCAGGATCGGTTGATACCGTCTCACTACAACTAGTGAGAATCCTAACATCCAATTAAATCTATCTCATAGATCCAAAATCCAGGATTTAGGAGGTATCACTTTGATCCTATATGGAGAATCATTGTGATAAGCGGAGATTGATCGAGCGTAGCATAAGAAACTCTTTTCTTATCAAGAGTATGTCATCCACGTACTCTACGAGGATCATCACCATACTCCCTACTACCTTTTTGTTTATACAAGGTTCATCTACCATTTTGATGATGTCAAACTCTTTGACTACTTCATCAAAACAGACGTTCCAACTCCGCGATGCCTGCTTTATCCTATAAAGCATCTTGCACACGTTTCCGCTGCTCCCACTGTCTACGAAGCCCTCTGGCTGTGTACTTACAGACGCACTCTTCTAAATCATCATTTAGAAAAGCAGTCAAGACACCCAACCACCAGATATCGTAGTCATGGTATGTAGCCGTGGTAAGTAGGATCTGGATGGACTTAAGCATAGATCCTTGAAAAGGTTTCATCATAATCCACGCCTGGTAAATGATGCAAACTTTTAACAAGTCTAGCTTTGAAAGTCTCAACTCTTCCATGTACACCAAGTAATCTTCTCAAGATATACTTGCTCCTGATGGGGATTTAACCCTTCAGATATAGCAACCAAAGTCCATACTTTGTTGGTGTATAAGGATTCCATCTCAGATCACTAAACATCCAGCCATTCTTACAGAGTCCCACTCCTGATGGCCAGCTCGAAACTAGTTGGGTCATCATCTCATGATGCAATCCTCGCTCCCACTGTCATAGAGAAACTGAAGTATCTCTCTGGTGGGTGAGGAACCCTACTACATCGGCGGAGAGGCTGAGGTTCGTTGGAATCTACTGAATCCTTTGGCTCTATCAAATCATCTGCTGTAGTTTGTATAGCTGGAACATTTCCAGTTCTACATAACAGACCTTGCCTCGAGCTTGTCCGGATTTTGCTTTCAGACATAGGCCGGGCAACCCCAAATCTTAACTAACTTAAGAAATGGGCTCTTCCCCTTCCATATCACATATGAAGTGGTAGGCAACTGATTTGATTTGAACCCTATTCAATAGGTATGCAACTTCTCAAGTGCATAACTCCCAAAAGGAAATAGGTAACTCAGCAGTACTCATCATAGAGCACACCATATCATATAGGGTGTATCTGCTCCGCCCCGATATACCATCGTGCTATGGTGTATACAGAGGAGTAATGCTGAGAGACAATCTCATTCTCCTTTAGAATAGTCCAGGAATTCCGTGCTCAAGTATTCTCCTCCTTGATCTCATCAAAGGACATAATACTTATACCCGTATATCTGGTTCTCTACTTCTAACTTATATTCTGTGAATATCTCAAAAGGCTCGGACTCATGTTTCAACAGGAACATATATCTGAATCTTGAGAGATTATCAGAGAATGTAATGAAGTACAAAGAACCAGTCCTGGCATGTGTAGACAGGGGACCTTACATACATCAACATGTATCATCCCAAGAGTTCACTAACTCTTTCTCTGTTTCCAATAAACAGAGCTATGGTCATCTTATCTTTGTGACATGACTGGCGAGTTTCACAAGATGTAAATTCAAACTGATTTAAATATGCATCTTTATGTAACTCAAGCTAGTCGGGTCGCATTGATCTGACCTAGTCTACAATACCTCAAGAAGGATTCGTTCATTTCTGAACTCTTCCTCTTGTGTGTGTTCCGTATACTAAGAACTGTAGTTTGATTTAGAACATCAATGCTTTTAGATAACGTGCCTGAACCGATCAACTTTTGATATAGGAAATGTTCAAAACATTATCCAACAATACAAAATTATATCCTTTCCTTTCTAACAAAGAGAGTGATATGATTTGGTATATCAGGTTCGGTATCAAATAACATTCGTTCAGAATCAATGTATTGTAATACAGGGTGACAGTGACCAACAGACTTGGCTGCAACTCTTGCCCCGTTTTCTGTCTCATGAAACTTATCACCCGTTCTCAGTTCTCTACCTTTCAGTAGCCCTATGTAACAGATTACATATCTGGGATCCTGATCTGGTATCACATACCCAGGACGCGGAGGATACTGAGAAACAGTTCTTTGTAACGAACACACCCGAAGATGATGCATCAGCATGCATTCTCTTCGTTTGGGCGGCACGGGAATTCTGGTAATCCCCAATTTCCTGCTCTGTCTTATAACAATTATAAGTTGGAGCGGGACCAACGTTCCCCAGCTCAGTATAACAAGCGGGTTCGGTCAATAATCCGTATTATTATCTTGATTAAGGCGTGATATGGTCGCTACCTGGAGAGAGAGAGAAGAAAACACTCAGCGTGCGCTCTGTCAAGAATAGATTGGTTTTTATTTTATCTAATCAGGATGGCTCCCACTGCTTTTTATCAAATCTTCCTTCAAACCCTAAAAGGAAAGACTAGCCGGGATTAATTACACACTACAAGTTCGCCAATCTTTCAGCCAGGCCAGTGTCGGTACTTTGAGGGAGGTCCCCCGTGCTTTCGCACGAACCTAATTAATGTAAACCTCGTTTTCCCAGAGGCGTAACCCCGTTGACACCTTTCTAGACACCTACTTGATCGGCTAATTGTAATGTATAAAACTCTCCCAGGAGTAACTCTTACTCGCAGCGGGTATCGGGATCCAACTATCTCATAGAAGGTATGCAATCTCATTGCAAATTTCAACACTTGAAATTCCCGATAATATTTTGCCCCTAACGTGCTATGACCTTGACGAAAGCCAACAAACCATAGCCCGCTAGTCAAGTTCAACCCGTACATTTCTTGATCGAATTAAACCCACCCGCACGACCCTTGACGAAAGCCAACAAAGCCGCACGACTACCCTAATCCAATCGCATCGTATGCTGGCAGATAAGCAGCATATAGCTACCGCACACTGCACCTTGACGAAAGCCAACAAATGCAGCACGAATACTATATACTACTTATCTGAAATGACGGAGGGCTACGACAGGTTTTTCTGAAAACCTATTGCGTAATGAACTTGATATCGTTGTAGGATCGAATGAATTTTGAAATGGAGTGTTTTTGAGGCTTTTCTAGTTTTGCTAAAGGAGTCACTCCCGGTGAAGGGATCGTCGGTCCTTTCCTCGTCGAATGAGGTGCGGGATATATCATATATATCACTGTGCAAAGCAAAAACACTTAAAAGCAATCAAAAGACAAACCGAGTGTGTAGCATCTGCCAGTTATTGCTAAAGGAGTCACTCCCGGTGAAGGGATCTCGGTCCTTTCCTCATCGAATAAGGTGCAGGATATATCATATATACCGCTATGCAAAGCAAGAACTGTAGCTACCTGTTTTATTTTGAAATTCGATTCTACAACATCTTAGGTTTCTTTTATTTCATTAATCACATTAATGAAGTCCCATCATTTAATTACCTAAACATCACAGATAAATACGACGTACACTTATGCCATCCGCATTCGCCTCGATGTCCCCTCGTGCACCGTTAGGTTAGGTAACTAACGACAGAGCAGGGCAGGGCTAGCGCGGGTGTAAAACATAAGTAACGTCTATATAATATATCATATATACTATATACTATATCCATCACAGAACATCTCATGATCACATCACAGATATCGCAGCAGAAGAATCATATGAAATATTGGATATACTAGGACGTCCGTGTTTTCAATACGAGCCAGTATAAAACACGGATTCCACGGTCGTGATGAATAGCCAAACCCACATCCCTAGACCCCTACGAGAGCGGCAAGCAACCCTACCAATTCTAGAGTTAGGAGACCCGGACTCGACTCCTCGAGTTGGTCTCCCACTGGACTCCAGAACCCGGTTACTTGTGCCCTCCTCCTTGGGTCTATCCTAGTGCGGAAAAGTAAATAATATACAACAGGTGACAACTTCCGCAACCTGGAAGCGCCCCAATAAAAGAATATTACATACAAGTTTTTACATGAATGAAAATGAAAAACACTCATCTCACATAAAAACCCCCGGCTATTCAAACACGACTATCCAATATAACATATCCAGCAACACATAACATCACATGTCATCAACGTAAGTAAATATGCGCATCCCAATTGTCGTTGACGTATAGCAACGAAACCGGCGATATCACATATTACACTTACGGTCACAGAAAAGAAAGTGTAAAACTACAACAGTTGGAATCCGCAACCACCTCAGACATCGCATGCCTGACCAAATGAATTACTTAGACATCGCATGCCTAACAATTATAAACCCCGCATTTTAGTCTCATTATCGAAAACACTTTTCAATATCTAGTCGGGCAATTCAACAAGATTCCCGACAGTCTGATCGAATGCTCGTCGCAAACTTCTGTAGACGGCCACACCCCCGATACCGTCGACGAAGTGCACCAAGGCGGAACACCGCTACCGCGAGCACCCGGACGGATGCTTTCGGCGACGGGGTTCTCCTACAGTCACTTGGTCGGGGCTATGGAGTTAGGCTGTCTATTAAGTTTACCCGGCGAGTATCCGCGTACGCTACGTGATTGCGACGGACTTTTGATCACATCAAAATTCCGTGGCAACCGATCAAGTGAGACTAAATTGCTACGTTTATAACATTCATTCAGTTATCATATAACTTATTTGTGAATTCCAATTATTGTATCCCATTCCAGATAAACAGAAAATGTTAAACTTTCCGATCGAACAATCGAACACCCAAGTTTTCCCGATACAGATCAACACATGAAATAAGTCTAACAACATTCCGTTCGTGCCTCAGTACCAACGATCCAGCCGTAGAAGGGTCAAGCCAACGCCTCACATGTGGCACGCCGTACTACCCCAAACCCGAAGGTTCGAAGGGCAGTTCAAGACGGTCACATAATCGAGTTAAGGTTTGTGTCTTCTAGAGGGACCATCGCGTTACTTGCACTACTTAGAACGTCGTTAAACTACGGAAAAATCCAACACTTGGAAATTTCCCGACAGGGGAAAAATTGGGTATTTATATCCGGTCGAACTTTTTAACATATTCTAAAATTTATCCAGAAAGCCACACAGACAAAATTTGATACCCCGATCGAAATACCGAATCCCCAAAACAACTGTAGAAATTTCAACTCTTGAAAAATTATTAAAAATATCCAGGAAGACCAACACTGGAAATTAAGAATTACTGTACAAATTCTGATCCCAGAAAAGACAAAAAGGCCGCCCTTCCGCCGCACAAGCCAAGCTTGTGCCGCGGAAGCGCGGCGCATTAAACGAATTGGGTGCACGAATTTTACAGTATTTCATATATTCACCTGCTGATTTTTCTGAACATTTTTAATGTGGAAAAAGACCAGATTTTAAAAATTGTACAGAGAGCAACTTTGAATCGGGGTTTCGGGTTCGTTCGGACTTCAATTTCCGTCTGGACTTCGCCTAAGGCTCTAGCTAGGCTCTGATACCACTGCAGGGTTCCTAGGCACTCTAGTGAGGTCTCCCAAGCCATCAACCATGGCAATTTCAAAAATTATGGTGCCTACAAACCCTAAAGTACGGATCGTTTGCTAAATATCTAGGCGAACAAAAACTAGTTAACAATTAACTATATAAAATACGGAAATACAACCTTTGTAGATCCGGTGCTCCACCTCCATAGCTCCGCAACGAGGTCCTCTCCGCTGTCCAAATCGAATCTGGGCTCTAGGATCGGCTTCGTCGGAGAATGGGCAAGCTAGGTCGTCGATGTCCATGCCGAAGATGATCTACGTCGAAGCATCGATGAATCAAGCTCCACCTTCACCAAGTCATGAAACTTGTGAAGGAAACACACTCTACTACTTGGCAAGAGGTAGAGGATGAAGAAATAGGAAGTGGGTAGACTTTAGAATTGGATTTCTCACTCATTTCCAACAATCACCATTGATGGACTTCAAGCTTCTTCACTTGAAGAATGAAGAAGAAGAAGGAAAAAGGTTATGATAAGTTAAAAAAAATGAAAAGAAAATGAAATTCTTATCATAATTCTAACTAGAGTTAAGTGTAGAGAATGAATCATGGTTAGTGGGAATGGTTAGGGTTAAGGATGAGATAAGGATGGTTGACTTGAACAAAGCTTCATGAAGCTTCAACTAAAGTCCAAATCTAGCAACCATTCTTTTCTCTTTTCTTTTTATTTTCCAAAGTGAATAAACAAATAAATAAATGAATAAATAAGTAATGGAAAATAAAACCCTAACCATTCTTTTAACCATGGTTTATTCTTTGCACTTAACCAAGTAAACTTGTATCATCAAACATGATACAATCAAGTGAGAAAATCCGTCTAAAGTGAACCGATACTAGTTAATGTAAAGTAATATATCAAATATATAATTATACATTAAATCATTAAATCAACACTTGATTCAATGATCCGGTCATGCGCACATAACCGACTGGTATCTAATATATCGGCTTATCGAATCAACGCTTGAATCGATAACTAGGTTATATCGCATACAACCATTCGATATATATATCGCGAGAATAGAATACGGTATCACATACACGCATTATTCTCGGTCCCGCACATATCTCATATGCGCTCCTATTTCGTTTTGCTTGAGCCAGGAAACCTCTGTGTAGGACTCTAAAGACTCGTCAATACGCCGGCAGCAGATGATGATCATATCAAGCATCCACAAGCCGCAAGCGGTCTGCTAAACGTAACGGCCACCCGGGTATTGAGCGATCTGAAGATCGACGAGCAAGCCCGCTCACACTCCAGTGAATCCGACCAGTAACACTACCGTACAGTCCGGTCTGATCGTCTGATATGTCGCATATCTCGCCTAGGGGTGGTAAACGTCAGACCCCAATAGCTCAATAAGTCGTGTCGATATGAGGTCTATAACTGTTCGAGAAACTACTGGTAACACTTACCAGTAAATCTCAGCAACCCTGGCCAGGGATTTCCTGTTATAGCCAATCGAACACAGCGCAACATCAACCCCCTATACCGGGAGAGACGAATCCCCTCCTATCGCTCATTGCCTCCATGTGACTCGGGACTGTACCCAAAAACCACCGTTTTGCACGCCCTCTTGGACGTGGTAAGATGGAAATCAAAGCACAGTGGGAACCACACAAGACTCTATGACGATCTCGGGTCAACAGACTACTCTGTACCAGTGTCACCAGAGAACTGCCATCTGACGTGAGGTATAATACCATCTGGGAGTTCTCGGCGAGTCCGTCCAGTGTACCCAGTCTCTACTGAGCACCCGTATATCATCTCTGATGTCAAACACCGATGGATATGGGATCATCCATCGCCCATCTGCATGGGTCGAGAAGGTACACGCTAGTCTACTCTGGTATATCGATGCCCCGTCTCGATACACCCTCGACTAGGGACTTTGAAGGATGTACTTATAGACTACCATGTCCCCACTAGTATGATCCGCATCATAGTCCAGGTAGTCAAGTACAGATCCTAAGGGCTTTACCAACATGTAACAGAGAGACAATCAGCATACACGTTAAGGTAAAGGGTAACCAGATAGCATACTATCATGTCGAGCAAGAAAGTCCTCCCTATATATGTCCCAGCATCCACTACAATATACATCCTATGTACAGTAATGGCCTCTAGGGCATACATATAACTAACACGGTTATCAACTTCTGCTTCAACGTCTCGAAGGCCAATGCACATCTATCCGTCCAAATAAAAGGTACTTCCTTGCGCGTAAGCTTGGTCAACGGTTCCGCTAAACGAGCGAAGTTCTCCACAAATCTCCTGTAGTATCCGGCCAAACCAAGGAAACTTCTTATCTCAGCCACATTTCTTGGAATAGGCCAATCTCGAACTGCTGCAATCTTTTCGGGATCGACGGCGATTCCATCGCCCGACACAACATGCCCCAGAAACTTCACTTCTTCCAGCCAAAATTCGCACTTACTCATCTTCGCATACAATTTCTCCTGTCTCAGTGTCTGCAGTGCGATCTTCAAATGCTCAGCATGCTCTTCCGAACTCTTCGAGTAAACCAGAATGTCGTCAATGAATACCACAATAAACTGGTCCAAGAATGGTGAAAAGATTCTGTTCATCAAATCCATGAATATTGCGGGCGCATTCGTTACTCCGAAGGGCATCACTAGATACTCGAAATGTCCATACCGAGTTCGAAACGCCGTCTTGCAAATATCTTCTGCTTTTACTCGGACCTGATGATATCCGGATCGCAAATCCAGTTTCGAGAATACCCTCGCGCCACTAAGCTGCTCAAAAAGTTCTTCAATGCGGGGGATCGGGTACTTGTTCTTAATAGTCACCCGGTTTAATTCTCGATAATCAATGCACATCCTTCTCGTGCCATCCTTCTTCTTTACTAAAAGAACTGGAGCTCCCCAAGGCGAGTTGCTGCTTCGAATCCAACCCTTCTCAAGTAATTCACCAACTTGATTCTTAACTTCTTCCAATTCCACTGGTGCCATTGGATAATAAGCTTTAGATACTGGCGCTGCACCAGGAATAAGGTCAATCGCGAACTCCACGTCTCGCTTTGGCGGTAAGCCTGATATATCTTCAAATACGTCCATAAAGTCGCGAACAACTGCCGGCTCTTCATTACTATCAACTTCCATAGCTGTAAGAACACTGTTTGTCGGCCTAGCCCTGAACTCGACTGGCCCGACAGAACTGCTTCCCCCAGTGAAGGTAAACTCAGGGTGTCCGGGAATCTGAAAAATTACCTTCCTTGCCCTACAGTCAATGTGGGCGTGGAAAGTGCCAAGAAAATCCATTCCCAAGACAACTTCATAGCTGCCCGTATCTATTACCAAGAAATCTGCAAAGAGTTCCCGTCCGCACACAACAACTGTACAATCTCTATATTCCCTACTAGCTATGATTTTCCCATTCCCAGTGTGTATGTCCCAAAAACTAGACAGGGTCGTGCAGGTAATCGAGTGCGTAGTTATAAATTTGGATGACATAAAACAGTGGGATGCTCCGGAATCAAATAATGCCAATGCGGGAAAACCATGAACGAGTAAAGTACCCGAAACCACTTCTCCTGATGCCTTAGCTTCCTCAGCTGTCAAGGTGAAAGCTCGAGCCTGATTAGGTCCCTGAGTCAGCTGTTTCTGCCCTTGGAACGGTCTCTGCTGAGGCTTCTGTATATCATCTCTCGTGCGAAGCTTCGACGGACAGGCACCAACTGCGTGATCAGCTGCCCCACAAACCAGACAAAGTCCCAACTTCCTTCGGCAATCCTTCTGCACATGCCCGGGCAAACGGCAGTAGTCACAAATCATGCCTTTTCTTCGATCAATGACCACAGGCTTCTTCATTGGTGCTACCCCACGTCGATCCACTGGAATACCTCTGCGCCCATGATCTCGGTTAGGTACAAATGCGGGCTTCCTGGTCGCAACTGCTGTCTGCTGTAGGTTCCCTTTCATTCCCGATAAACTCTGCTGCTCCCGAGCTGCCGTAAGAACCTGTGAGAAAGTGGTCAAACCCAGGGAGACAATCTGCCTCTGGATGTCCACATCCAAACTGCGCAAGAACCTTCGCGCCCTGTCTGCCTCGTTGGCGACTAAGGGTCCAGCGAAGCGGCTGAGTCTCGTCCATTCCGCTGCATGTACGTCCACAGGTGCTCCATTTTGCCTCAGCCCAATAAATTTCTCTTCCATTTCCTCCCGTGCAGTCCGCAGGAAGAATTTCTCCAGGAAACTCTTAGAGAAATCCGCCCAACTGATTGGCTTGGGCAAGCGGGTCTCCTCCACAAGCCACCACTCTCGGGCGTAATCCACTAGCTGGATGCGCACCACATCAACCCTTTTGTCCTCTGGGATCTGTGCCGCAATCAGCAAATTCTCCGTGTCCACTAGCCACTGCTCGGCTGGCAACGGCTCCTCCAGACCAGTGAAAGTAGTAGGACCCAAACGTCTGAAATCTGCCACGGTCCCTATCCGGTCAACTGGTTTCGCTCCAGCGTTGTTTACAGACTGCCGAATGGCCTGCAAACCCTCCTGAAATGAATCTGCTTGCTGCTGGATCAGCTCAGTATGCCTCTTCTGATTTTCCAACATTCCACGTATCACTCCCAACATGGCGGCTTCATCCACGCGCCTCTGATACGTCTTGAAATTCTTATCTGCCATATTCCTGAAATCAAAACACCCAACATTAGCATGATGATAGATTCAATATATAAATCAAGGCTAGAACTCCAAGATACTTAAATAGAGTACCGCATTGTAACTATGCCGCGGTATCATAGCCACAATTACTTAACTCCACCCAAGTCGCCTAAGTCCTAGAGATAACAAGAAATCAGGTTTTCGAGTTAACATGCAAAGTAAGTTTGCACGTCGACATAATCCGGAAGAATGTGATTCAAGAATGGTAAAACGGTCAAGGCGGTAGGACATGTTTTCCTAAGTACGGGTATTCTGATTCGTGTATCGGGTACAATACCCAACTACAAAGAATCAACCCAACCAACCTATGTCTCTGATACCAAAAGAACCATGTCACACCCCGCTTCCCAGAGTACGCAAGATTGGGCACGTGACATAGCCAACCATGCTACCTGTGGGTAGGAAGCATCCATCCACAGTCACATTACGGCTGTAGAGATATCAAGAACAAGATAAAACTATCTAACACATGTCCAAATCCAGAATAACAAGAGTCAATGATAAATAAAAATGCGGAAGCAAATGATCCAATACAATAATAGAAAAGTATGTCCCATAATGCGGGCTCACATCTGGAAATAAGAATGCAGGAAATAAACTAATCACTACAGAACTCACAAATCAGCCTGCTGGCTGAAGTACTCCTGCTCGGTCAGCGACAGTGGTAAAGAATCTGGGCCATGCAAAACCCAGACGTCAGCGCGTCATGTCAACCAATAATATAATATGAACATGGTAATAAGCAATGCAGAAAATAGACATGAATAAGGCAATAGTATGAAACAAGCAGTGCAGGGTAGTGTGCAGTGGGTAACTAAACTGTTCTATCGGGTTTCCTATTCTAAAGTCTTTGAAATCAATTCGAGTAATCCTCTATGTAACTCAAAGAATATGTCCCGTTACCCCCCGGGACCACGGATCAGGAAGATGGGAACCAATAATGGTTCTGTCCCGTTGCCCCCCGGGACCACGGATCAGGAATGTAAGAGTCACGAATGGCTCTGTCCCGTTACCCCCCGGGACCACGGATCAAGTAATACCCTTTTAAGTTATATTTTAGATTACCCGTTTGATTTCCCCATACCCCCAGGTTATATGTGTCAGGTCAGGTATTCAGTAGTCAAGGACTAATGCCAACACAGGATCAGGTAACAGGTCAGGTTTGTCTAGATAGACAACAGGAATGGTCCATGAGAACTCCATGTCAGGTTTGTTGGCATTAGGCATGAGATCATGTAACAGGTCAGGTCATGGTACATCAGGTTAAGTCGATAGTAAAGGGTACCATGTCCGGTGCATCGGTATGTATATATGTCATGTGTAGCAAGGTCAGGTCAAGATGTAACACAATCGAGGGTGTGCTCACAACAGGTATATAATCGAACAAGGAATAACAGCAGGAAATAAAGTAAACAACAATAAGCAGTTCATTTAATCACAATGGTGCATTAATATAGTGCAGTTGTATTATCATATTAACAGGTTTGAGCACCCTTGCGGTGCAATAAATCACATGATTGTGCAATACTGTTATATCAATATCAGAATGCAATAGAGCTACAAGTGTAAGGTTACCGTCCTTTAAACGGTAAATGTGATTAACGGGTAACTTCGTTATTAGGGTTAAAGTGGCAAAATGCGGTTTTAGGTTAACTGTATCATGATATAAGTCATATTTCGTCCAAATGAGAAAAGTAGCTACACCTAGTTAATTTTGCAAGTTTAATGAGTCAAACACATTTAATTTGTATAGCATAGCATGTAGCAAGTAATACTTGCCTCGACAGTTCGCGAACCGGGAAAAACGGACATAGCGTCGGCGGAAAAACACGCGACAGACGCACGGTTCACGGATCGGGTCCAAACAACGAACAGTGGGACCACGCGGACCGGGGTACCTTGCTGGAATGTCGGGTCAAGTCGTCGGCACGGCCGGATTCCGGCGAACCGCCAAAACAGCGACAAAAGTTAGCAAATACTACGCACGGACAAAAACAACCAGCGAGGGGAAAAAGGAAGGGAGAAAGTGAAGGGAAGCATACTGGGGTTGCAAGGGTCGCGATAGCGACGGGGTCGACGGCGATGGGGCGCCGGCGAGGAAGCGGCGGCGGCAGACTCGGCTGCAGGTTGCTGTTGGGTTCTGTTGCGGCGCCGGGCACTTGGGAGGAGGAGGAAGGTGTCGAGGTCGGGAAGAGGGGCGAAGGGGGAGATGCTGGCGTCGTCGGCGATGAGTTGCGGCGGCGACGGCGGCCACGGTGGGTGCAGGTGGCTACGGCGTTGGGTGCATGGGGACGTGGGAGAGGAGGAAGGAGGTGAGGTTGAGACGAGGACGATGGTGGCGTCGGCGTTGGGCTGCGGCGGCGACGGCGCGGTGGCTGGGCTAGGGTTCCGATGGGGTTAGGGTTTCGTGATCGCTCTGGGAAAAGAATGGGGACGAGGAAACGTAGTATATATAGGGATAGAGAGAGAGAGGGTTAGAGAGAGAGAGAGAAAGAGAAATTAGAGAGAGAGAGACGTGTGGAAGAGAGAGATAGAGACAGAGAAGGAGAGAGGAGAGATAGAGAGGTAGAGAGAGGGTTATAAGGCAGGGGGCCCATGAGGTTTAAGCCTCGTGATTGGCTGGGCGTGGGGAAAAGGGAATTTTTTAAAAAGATTTCTTAATATTTAAATGGTTAGAAAGGTAACAGAGTAAGTTACGTATATATATTATAGTTTTAGAATATATTATTAAATTGGGATTTTGGCGCTAAATGAAACATTTCCAAATCGTGCCCGGGTCGCGCCCAAAAATTTGAAATTTAAATAGTAGGATTTTAAGCGGGTTCCAAATTTTAAAATGAGATGTTTTATGATTAAAAAGCATGCCCCCAAGTCGGACACTTGCACGCGCGCGTAGCCTTCCAAACTCGCCCGTTTCACCGAACGGGATGAAAACTCGACGCGCGGACGCTACCACGCGGCTAGGGGTGACGAGTAGGCCAATATGGATATTTTTAATTTTACTTTAGATGTTAAAATTTGTTATATGCAAAACTGACTTAGCCGGTTAAAATTTTACAGTGAAACCCAAACAGGCAAAATAAATGAAATGAGCAATGTCAAGCACTCAACCAGTAACAGAAATAGTATTTTTGGGCTCGGGTGTTACAAAGGGTGATTAGGATGGGGGTTGACTTGTATAGGGAGAGAGTGAGCCATGATGGCTTGTGCAAACTAGCATGTTTTAAGAGAGAGAGAGAATGGTGGCTTAAAGCAAATGTCACACCCCATTTCATTTCAAAACTTTTTGCTTCCCTCTCACACTCACATCTCTCTCTCACACCTACACACACATCAGCCACCATAGCTGCTGCTACAAGCTGCAACACCATCAGCCCCATATCAAACATCATCAGCACATTTTCAGCCACCAGAACAGCAGCTACATCAGCCAACATCAGCACAACTTCAGAACATATTTTTATCAACATCAGCTGCAACAACTTTATTCAAACCAACACACCACCACACCATCATAAACTTCACTTCACCCCACACAACAATACCCTACATCAGCCACAAAACAGCCCCCTACATCTGCTGCTACTACAGCCACAGCAACAACCTCATTCAAAAACAACAGCAACACAAAAGAAATATAGCAACAACAGCAACAACAGCAACAAAAGCATCAGCCCAACACTTCAGCCACAAATACATCAGCTGCAACAGCAGCAAGAACAGCCCCAACACAACATCAGCCCCAACACAACATCAGCCAACACAATATCAGCCCCAACACAACATCAGCCAATCAGCCAACACAATATCAGCCAACACAACATCAGCCCAAACACAAACATCAGCCCTCAACACAACAACATCAGCCCTCAAATACAACAACATCAACAGCAGTAGCTGCTGCTGGAACAGCTACAAAAACCTCAGCCATAAATACTTCAGCTGCTACAACAGCAGCAACCAAAGCAGCAGCAACAGCAACAAACTGCTGTTGAAAAACGGCAACAGCATCAGCTGCTACAGGAACAACATCAGCAGCTGTAGGAGCAACTTAGCAGTCCGGCAACAGAATCAGCCAACACAATATCAGCCAACACAACATCAGCCCCAACACAAACATCAGCCCTCAACATAACAACATCAGCCCTCAAATACAACAACATCAACAGCAGTAGCTGCTGCTGGAACAGCTACAAAAACCTCAGCCACAAATACTTCAGCTGCTACAACAGCAGCAACCAAAGCAGCAGCAACAGCAACGAACTGCTGTTGAAAAACAGCAACAGCATCAGCTGCTACAGGAACAACACCAGCAGCTGTAGGAGCAACTCAGCAGTCCAGCAACAGCCCTTCTTCCTTCCTCCTTCCCTTCTCCTTCATTCTAGGACCCCTTGAGGTATAATTCCGCAACCTAACTCCTATCTTGCTAAGTTCTGGTGATATATCTGAAATTTAGTGTTATTATGTGGTTTAGTACTAGTTTAGGTAAATTGAGTGAGATTTGGCCAAGTAATGATTGTGATGATTAGTGTAGCCTAATTAGGTACTGTTGAGACCAGTTTAACCTAGATCTACCCCAGATTCCCGTAAAATACCAGATTTATTCGACTTGGCGTAAATTAGCAATTTTGTCGATTTTGTGACCTTTCTGGAATCTGCTACAACCCGAGATACCCTAGAATAAAATTGGCTTGGCAGTAAGATATGCAGGCAGATAGAAACCAACACCCAAAGACCTAGCCCCCAAAACCCATTCCAGGCCGCAGATTAATTCCCCCTGGCCGCAATTTGCGGCCAGAGCAGGGGGAAACCCCCCTCGTTTTTTGGTGCACGGCTCTTTTACCTGTAAACTTGACCCTGGGTATGTCTACTTTTGTCTGATTCCAATCAGGGTAGAATCTGGGTTGATTTTCCTATATTGGCGCATGATTTACGACTTGTTTAGCATGGATTTTTGGTACTCGATGATTCATTTCTGTCGGGTGGCGTTTGAACGCCAACGGCAGAGGGATATTGGCTGTGTTTGCACGCGAGGCTATAGGTTTTTACTTATAGACGTAGCGTGTACCATTTTGGTTTCCGACATGGTTTTCATGTGTTTTAGCATGTGATATCCTTGTAGGTACCCCACGTGGCATCGAGGCGTTGGAGATGCAAATGGCGACATCGGCACCGGCACACATAAAGCAAAGTGAGTAGATTTATTTCTACGGGGAGAAGTCGGGTGGATGGCGTATAGCACCCCCGCAGTTCGTGGTGATGTATACGGATGCGTATACGCACCAACAATTACTATATGTTATTTAGGATTAATGATAATGTTAAGATGGATATTGGTGTGTTGGATTGGTGATAGGTTACGAAACCCTAGGGTAGTGGGTGCACTACACATACACATACACACATACATACTTGCATACATCCTTATTTCATATGTGCTTATGGGATTCTATATAGTTATGTGGTCACATGGGTATGGGACTATGTGTTCACATACAGATTTGAGGATGATACTTGGGATTGAGATGAGTCGATGATATTTGATCCGAGATTATGATATCGGTGATATGGTGAAATTCGTATTTGAGATACGTCCTGATATGATAGCGGGTCTTGGATGACGATGCCATTTGCATAGTGATTTATACATATAAAATGATCGACATGGGATTAAGTTACGAGATATGATATGATATGATATGACCAGATATTATAATAGACCGCATTGGGCGATATATACTCCTTGTGATGAGACGTGCTGATGATATCGATTTATACGAGACTGTCGATCAGTAGCCAGAGCATGATTATAGTGCTGATATTAGTATTGTACTAGACGTAGGTCAGTACCCGGATTATGATATTGGAAAAAGAGAATACTAGATGAATGACTTGATGAATAAGACATCGACCCGTACCCAGATTTGGGGATGCCGTACGACGGATTTACGTACGAGCTATATATTGATGTTTGATCCGCACTCTTGACTTGGGAATAACTGATTATAGAGATATGGTATCGGATGTGATATTATCGAGGCGGGATCACCAACTATATATGTATATATATATATATGTATCGACTCAGAGGTTAGACGGTTTTCCTTACCCACTGTTAGCTTTAACTCAGCCTTATAGTTGGTGTAGCTATATGACTCTTATGACATTAGATGCAGTTTAGCTACCCCTTGTGTTTAGCATTCAGCTCCCGCACATTATTATTGTTGCTCCGCATCGCATGCTTATTGTGATTCATGTTTCATTGTTGACATCATGCTGTTAGGACACCAGCACCATTACCGATGATGCGTATGTACCACGTACACTTATTTGCCGGCTCATACACATCTTCATCGGTAATTGCCATGTCACGTACACTTAGAGAATATTATTGCTTGATTTAGCTTGTTAGCTAGTAGTGACATGACATTAGTATACTTGCCTGATATGCCAGCTTGACATTGTAATTATTACCTGTCACTTCATGCATACTGTTGTTCATTATATGCCGCATTCATGGATTCTCATGCTTATATTCATGGTTTTACATGCTATTGATGATTCGGATTTCCATGATATTTTTCTGGATTTGGTGGAAAACCGCAAAACTTATATAAACTGCTTTCTCTCTTTTTAAATAAAAAGTGCGGTTTTCTCATGATGTATTAGTCGTCCACCATGAGTTTGCTGATGGATTTCGAGACCCGATTCGAGGAGTGGAAGAACCGTTTCGGGTATATGGTGGGCCCGGTGCGGTACCCCGGGGCAAGAGGATCGCAGGAGATGGCGTTGAGCCTGGCAGGGGAGCACTACTGACCGGTGATTTTACCCGACGCACCGGATATCCGCAGGATACCGTTGTGCTCTTGAGATGTATGGTAGGGGCCGGTTTGGACTGACGGCGCCCTAGATATTGTGATTGAGACATTGAGATTTGAGATATTGAGGTACAGAGATTGTGACACATAGATATCGAGATATTTGGACACTTGTTTTGTGTCGATGCTGGGCACTGTTTTATGCCGATTTCATTTATGATACCTCATTTTTAAAATACAGAAATCTCACTGATTTATGAAAGCAGTTTTCTTCAGTACATGCATTCTGTTTCATGCATTCATACATCATCCATATGATACATTGCTACCTGAGGCGCTGACACGGGCACACGGGATTACCCTTGGGTTAGATATTTACCCTAGTCATTGTTATAGGCTGCTGGTTATATATTTGAGGATTATATATTATGATCGTATGACCTAAGATTGCGTCATACATGCGATTTTCTGTTCGTAGATGTTTTTCTATTCACGAGTTGGCAACTCACCCCCGTTGTGCCCCAGTTTCTTGCAGGTCTTACCGTACGGGGTCATTACGGCGTTGCGGGCACTGTTTCCTTCGGGTGACTTGCTAGTAGGTGGGTTTATTTGTATCGTACCCATCATTATACATTGTATATTATATTTCAGTTGTATCTAGAAGTTCCAACAACCAAACATGTACTTATTTGAGATAGAGACCAGTGATGTTTATTCTTTCGACCTTAGAGTTGCGTGTTACATTTCTATGGATTTCATGCTGATTGGAGTTCCCTTTTCTGTTGTGATCCTCGCCTTTAGGCGTTGTATATTATGTTGCATACTGGTTGATTTGAAATGGTTTTTCCTACACTCTAGTACTTTTCTTGGTTTGGATTTCTGGGTTCGGCTTACTTAGGGTACGTACGCCTCGAGACGTTCGTAGTCTAAGTGCCAGTCATGTTCCGTACTTTCGGGTCGTGACACAAATCGTAAACCAACACAATAGTGTGTAAAACATATATCAAGTGCAATAACTATGCACAAAATGTAAATACCCAGTAAGTGCAGCTATGGTGCACGAAAACAATATCATGAAACTCAATCATTAAAACTCAAATCCAAGCGATATAAGCGTGATACTCGGATCACAATGCAAATCGCAACAAATGATATTGAGGCACACTTCCTACAATGTCGAAGAATGTCGGTGCGCCCAAAACAGGCAGAGAAAGAACATCTGCTTGCCTCCTGCTCACAGGCTGGTGTCCTCTGTCTCTGGGTCCTCATTTTCTCTGTGGATTACCAATCTCGCAATCCATCGGCTCATCGGCCCATTCAGGTGTGCTAAAGGGAACAATTCCGCTCTGGCACTCCTCTGGTCACCTCTCGGCCAATTAGCATGATCACTCGTAAGTAGCACATCACTGGCGTCGGCCTCTGGTCCTACGAATACACGTGACACATCTGATCCTCGGTGCAAATCTTATCGCAGCAGTGTCCTGGAAGGAACCTGCTCAGGGTCTCTTCCGATCTCGCCTATGCCGACTATACGGAGGTTGGTACTCTTGCATAATCTTTTCTCGCTTTCTGGACATCTGTGTTCTCAGCAGGGCATTTCCTCGGGAACTGGTCGTATCCCAATGCCTCTGTATACATATCAGATCCTCTGGCATCAACGGGGAGTAACAACATCTCGTTAATCTCTCGCACGAACCTCTTGTTCCACCCGTCTCTATTATCGTCCGCTTCGACGTCACGTCATGCTATCAGCGTACTGCAATTGTTCTCGGCTACATTCAATCCGGAATCTCTCACATGGACTCGACATCGCGAACTCGGTATCTTCATCACTCTGTAGAATATCTCTAGCCGATCACGTCCTCAGGAACTCGTCCCAATCATCGTAGGAATATACCTTATTCATTCGTTCTCGATCAACTCACAACATGTCTGGGTGAAGTCCTCTATCCGAAGCCGGTCCACTTACTGATCTCCTATCGGATCATTCCATGAACGACGTCATATCTGGATCGATCTACTCTGTATCTGAATAAGATTCTCCACACTGGAAATCTTCAACTCAACTGGGCCTGCGCCGGCGTATCAAATCGGACGAATCACCTTCATCTCTCAACTCAAGATAGACTAGCTATCATCTGTCGCATCTCTGCCTGAAAGCTCCAGCGATCTCAGCTCATAAGCTCTGGAAGCAACATCCCATCAATCTCAGCAACAGCTGTCATCTGTCTGCAAGGTAGACGACATCACGATCTCTGAGGTAGGCTGTACATCAACAGTCCTCTCACAACAGGCAGCCTCTAACAATGACCCGATCATCCGGTGCACAACCGAACACTCGCCTCATACAAGAGGTCACAACACAAACACTACATCAAGACGTTCCTATGTCTCCAGAAACACGATGGTCAGTCCTCGTCCATGACGATCTCGCCCTGACCGCATCACTAGCAGCAGCTCAATCTGCGCTCATACCATGATGACAGGAACCTCAATCGAGTATCAACGAAAATAGATCAAAGGGTTGAAAAGAATCAACAGATCCCAAAATGGATACATGATCATAAGAAGGAACGGAATCAGTGAGAGTATGATCATGGAAACGAATAGAATCAAGGATCTCAAATGGATGTATCATCAAGGGGACGATGAGAATCACAGATCTCAAAATATGTACATCCTAAGATTTCTTAAGTGGAGTATCGTATAGTAACTATGCCGCAGAACATATGTACGGTACGTCACTCTACTCAAGCTACCTACTCCATCAATCAGGGTCAACCTATATAACGAAAGTTCGGGTCTAATACCCTCCTGTTCAAGTCTAAGTTCCGTAAGGTCAAGCCTAGGTTCCGAAATATATACACGCCCAAGACTCCGCATAGTCAAACATAGACTCAAACCAAGGTTAAACCTAGCGCTCTACTACCAACTTTGTCACGACTCGAAATTTAGTTCGTGACCGGCACTTAAATCACGCCACGTCTAAACGCGTAACGTAAATTAAGTAAGCCGAAGACCAGAAATCTAAACCTTTTAAAGAAAATAAAGAGGTGAAGTTTTGAAATAAAGGTATGATGAAATCAATGTTTTCTTAAATACATAGAAAAAGGAACTTGAAAAATGCAAGTTTATTTTACTAGTCGAAAAACATGTTTCTTCTTTTTTAAAAATTTAGGCAGCAATTCCTTTGTATATTTTGATCCAAAATCAAATATACATAATAATGATAAAGGCATCCCCAAGCGGGAGCTAGCTCTTCGCCAATCGGTGGATTCACAACCACGCAAGACAGTATATATATATACGACGCCCAACGGTGAAGATCACCACAAAAGATAAAGTAAAGCAAGACATCAAACCCACCAAGCGAATATATAACCCATCGCTCAAGTCTCACAACTACAAGTCTTGCTAAGTCTTACTACTTATACAATTACTAGTTTCTGATTTGATGGAGTTGACTAGATACAGCAGGAATAATAAATACAATAGGGGTACGATCCAACATGTACCACCTACCAAAGCAAAACACCCGTATGCAGCTGTGTGCCAGCGATGCCGCTACTGATCCATGCGATCAACCTGCAAGAACTGTGGCACAATGGGGTGAGTTGCCAACTCATGAGTAGAAAACATTATCAGGTAGAAATCGAATAAAATAACGATTTCCTTGGTCAACTATATCATAAAGGTAATACTATGATATCTAGGGTGACCATATCAGTATATGTGCCAACAATCTAAATAGATGCCTATCAGCATGTGGATCTCATTAACGTGTCCATCAATGACACAACAACATCATACATGTAAATATCATAAAAGCATATGCATGAAAGTATTAGGATATAAATTAACGTGTGTCCCTCGCGACATATCAAAATCATGGAACCTGAGTGTCCAGTATCGACACTCGAAACATCTTGAAGCCCGTGTCCAACATCGACACGTAAATCCTCATATCTCGGGCTCCGTCAGTCCGGATCGGCCCACGGGCTCCGTCTGCGGGACCGGCCCTCGGGCTCCGGCAGATCGGGTTGGCCCATATCCATCTCTTGACTCTGGTCGGTATCCTTCGGATAACCGCCGAGCCCAAATATTATCACCGGTAGGTAGTGCTCTCCCTGCCAGGCTCATCGTCATCCCCATGAAATCTCTTTCTTGTCCCGAGGTACCATACCGGGTCCACCATGAACCCGAAAACAGATCATCCAAATCCTCGAATCGGGTTTCACATATCACACGTCTCAGAACCGAGAAAACGCATAGTGGACGCACTGAAATATCATATCAAGAGAAACCGGGTTTTTAAAACAATACATACTTTCTTTTGAAATAACCACGGTTCTCAAATCGAGAAATCTCGTGAAAGCAGCATATCTCAATACGTATAATCATACAGCATGATGTATGCGACATATAACAGAATGTAAGCATATTCGTATCTCATGCAAGGAGTCATATCATGATGCAACAATTCTACTGTGTGAGTGACATAGCAATTATCGATGATGAAGTGTGTGAGCCGGCCAATCTGTATAAGTGTAACATACGCATCATCGATAATGGTGTAGGTGTACTAGCACATGTATATGAAATGCAATGAGAGTGACATGAACGTATAATAAAGTAAATCGTATGCGAATGCTGACAGGTATACGTATCTAATATGACCGAGTCGGTGAATCTATCAATCGGCATCCAGCCTCACAACATCACGTACGGTATAATCTATCGTACGGCTTCCTCTAGTTAAGGGTATGGATCAATCATTATAAAACTCATTACGTACGGTAAATCATCGTACGACGGCATCAAACCATTAAGAATCCTATCAACCTATATGACAATGAGGGTACAGACCTAACGTCACGTACGACCTATCATTCATGATTCACCATATTATATATATCTATATATCTATATCCCATGTCGTATCCATAAAAACCTCATATCGGGGGACCGACAAAGGTATCGATCATCTCAATCGACTCGCATCCATATACCGACATATCAATAAAGTCATCATATCACATCGTATATCCTTTTCATCACATTAAGTCATCTTACATCAAGTCAATTTTATATATACATTCTACCTTATACATCAAATGTCATGCTACTCTAAAACTCATACCTATTCTAGTGCAACTATATATTTATAAGTCGTGATTCACATTCACTTTTCATATCCCTAAAGCTTTCATCTCATATCCCCATATATATATTCAATCACTCATATCATCTCTAACTATCTTTTTAACCATAACCCCAGTTCCTAATCTAGGTTTCTACGACTGTATCCTGTAGATCGGTTTCCATTTATAATTTGCGGGGGTGCTATACGCCATCCATCCGACTTCCCCCGTAGATATAAATCTACTCACCTTGATCTTTGCTTGCCGAAGTCGATGACACCATGCTCCGTCGTCTCGGAATCCACGCGAAGGTACCTACAAGTCAACACATTCGCAAATGCTATCAAACATCAAGTTTCGAAATCCGATACGACACACGGTGCGCTCATAGGTTAGAACATATAGACTACGCATGCAAAAACAACCAAACAACCAAACAACCCTCGTAGTTGACGTAAAAACATCCAACGACCCAATACAATATAAAACACTAAAACTAAGAATTCCAAAATACGGAAAACATAGCTAAAAACACCCCCAATGTGCTCCCAGATTTTGATTCAGGTAAAATGGGGATAAACAAACAGTACTGTGGGGTAGTATATAGAGTGTGTGATCTACTGGACCAATTCCAGCACCTAATTCCACATTTTGGCCGGCCATATAGCCCCCAAAACCGGCTACCTCGGCCCAATCAGCTTCGTTGGGGTTCGTCTTCGCAGGGTGGTCTCCTAGTGTCTTAAATAAGTCCATGGTATTGTTTGTTTTCTCAGAATTACCCCAGGTTGCTCCAGATTCCTTGTAGGATACTAAATGTCGCAAAACCGACATGGGTAATTTCCTAAGTTCGTATTTTGGGTTCTATACTCTGGTCCAGGTCAAGAATCACCTCTAAAGTCTAGTAAACAGCCACTATATCACCACATGTCCACACAATCACTCAACCCTTCTCTAGGAATTTTCAACGTCACGAATCATCACTAAACCAATTCTAAACAAAAATAGAAACTAAAGCAACTAAATTATTAAGCTAATGGTGTAGGAAATACCTCTTTTGGGCAACTCAAGAAAAACCCTAACTTCTCAAAGTCTCCAAAATCCAAACTTGTAAGGTCCAATGTGTAGAGGATGAAGTGGAGATCATTTTTAATGAAGATGATGTAGGATTTTAATGAAGATTTGGAGATGATATTTGGGGATGGAGATGGAGGGAGATGAGTTGAGGAAGAAGATGAAGGAAATAATGGGGAGGGGAAATGAATGTGGCTGCCTTCTCTCTCTCTTACCCTCACTCTCTCTTATTCTCATCTCTCTCAAGTCCATGCTTCACTCTCTCTCTCTCTCTCCAATCATTCTCTTTTTAACCTTTTCTCTTTTTCTCACAATAACACACATAATTCCCATAAAACCACACAAATGAAACAACATGTAACATGTCATGGTGCACTAACCATAGAAAACTGTAGAAATACGGATTTGGCTTAATCGCGATTAACAGTGCACTAATCGGGATTTTAGTTAAACTGCATATAATAAATTATAAAAATGCCAAATCCAATAAATATATTTTTAAATGACTAAATCATCTTAATCTCCAATTATTTCACAATTATTGGAATATATTTATACCCTTTTATGAAAACCCCAATTTAGCAAATTGGGTAGTTTTCACGAAATATATTATTTTAATATTAAATTCAAAAAATAATATTTTATATTTTCTGAAATGTTAAACCTACGCCCAGATCGATTCCCGCCAAAATGAAGCGTTGCACCTCGCGGCCGTCGAGGCTCCACGTGGCAGTCGACCATTGGGGGCGTCTCGTCGTGATAGGAGTCAGAGACAGCCTATCGTGCCCCGCCAACCAACGTCGGACACATTGCCAGTAGCCCAATTGGCGATCAAGTGAAATGCCACCCCTTTTTAAAGCGCAATGATTTCACCAATCCGCTGACGTCATCGGGGATACGCGCGAAAACTTAGACGCGCGGTAATACGCCACGTGGACTCAAAGGTCGAAAAACGTAGCTACCAAACGCCCTATCGTTCCCGGACAACCCACCACGAAGGAATCTCGGCACCAAGCTGAGCAGAGGAAGCCAAACAGACCACTCTCGACCCGACCCATGAATAGGTCGGAACGAGAGTGGGGGGCTAATGATGATGCTCACAAGTGGGAATTCCCCAGATCATGACACGTAGCTGATGACGTGTCCCGGGGGTCATGGAGCTGGTATAAGCCTGATGCATTGGAGACATTCCTCAGGCCCCCGTCTCGTCTCTGAGCCTTCTGACAGACCGAGCTTCCTCGGCCTCCCGGCTCGTCTCCGAGCCATCTAACAGGCCGAGCTTCCTCGACCTCCCGGCTCGTCTCCGAGCCATCTGACAGACCGAGCTTCCTCGATGTCCCAATCCACCGAGAGCGCGAAGCCCAAGCTCCCCCGCAACGGCTCCGCATATCTCGCCAAGGAGAGATATCCGCCGTCCTACGCAGACTCGTGCCCCTATTAATGAGCGGATCCCGCTATCAACATGGACATAACGCGGGGGCGTAACTGACGGTGAGGATCTCGCGCCGGCTCGCTCCACGCGACCACTATATAAATCTCTCTTTCAGACGACTCAGGTAATTCGAATTGATTCCAATACGCCGCTACTCTGCACTTATTCCACAGTACTAACTTGATCGTCGGAGGGTCCAACGGTGGCCACCCACCCCGGGACTTTCCTTGCAGATAACTCGGCGTCAACACCAACCCATTAAGATCCACATACAATAACTCTCAAATAAAATCTCAGCCGCGTAAGATCGCTCTCGCCAGATCGACGGAGGACAACATATGAGGGAGATCACAACCTCCATCTGCAGGGCTCTTAAAACATCTCGTTACTATATTGGCCGCTATACTTTGACTAGCTAGGTATGAGGATGCCCTAAGAAAACTGGCATGCACAAGAGCCTGAAAAATTTCAACGTTTAAATACTCAAGCAGCATGACCTCGAAATGTAAAATAGACCATAAAGGTGTCGACCAGATACTAATAGATAAAAGATAACAGCCGCAAGGAAATGGTTAGCGGAAAATTGGTCCGTTCTGCACGTTCACTTGTTTGGTAGGAAACCATGTCTGGAAATTTTCATGTTCCGTCCTTCCCAATTTTTTCAAGAGTTGTTCTCGTGGCTACAAGTACTTAGACAACAAAAAAATCACTTAACTTTATTTAATAGACAACAAAAAAATTACATCAAACACCATACATATAGATGGAAAGTGTGAACCCAACTGATCCCGCCAAACGAGAATCCCAAAACGATCAATTGGGGCCGGTGTTGAGGCTACACGCACGGATAAGAGAAACAGGAATCTGCGAATGCCACACCCTCTGCCCATGCATTCCTGATTTGGTCGACATAAGCCAGATCGTCGGAGGACCACCCAATATCCCTTAAGCCAGCAGCAGCAGCAGCAGCAGCAGCATTGTAGTCGTCATCATGAGGCGGCGGCCCAACCTCCATCAAGGGTTCTTCCAAGCCCATAATTTCATCAATCGTCTCATCCAGCGAAAGATATGCAATTCCTCCTTTATCAATGAACTCATGACTGTCACCAATGTCTAGTTGTTGTGGCTGCTGGTGCTCAAGAGAAGAAGAAGTCGGGGAAAGGGCCTGATGATCACAAGCAGGAGTCGTCTCAAGCACTACGTGATGCTGCTTCTGCGATTGATCATCCATGTCATCGCCGCCGCCGCCGCCGCCGCCGCCACGGAAGGTCTTCTCAACGAGTCTCCCGCCAGGAGAACGAACAGAGAGAGCCACACGAACGCCACATAGAACAGAGAGCTCCTCTGCCAGCTTGAAAAGCCCGCTCCTTCGCTTAGAAAAGGTGACGTTGAGGGACTCTCTGTTTCCGATCTTCTCGATTTTCTTCCTCCTCCCCTTTCCACGCTCCTCCTCCTCCTCCTCCTCCTCCTCTGCAATAATCATCATCGGAGAAGATGAGGAGGAGGACCCATCAAATGCGGCTTCGATGAAATCTCCGGTGGTGGTCTGAGGAGACTGGATCGAGACGGCCACTCGAACCCCGCAGAGGACGGAGAGCTGCTCGGATTTGTGGATGAGAGTCCTGTGGCGCCTGTTGAATGTCCGGACGAGGGATTTGTTGTCGGTGATCTTCACCAAGGGGACCTTGCGCCGTCCTCTCCCTCCCTTACAACCCATCGACGATGATTGAGAAAATTGAAATTGAAGAAGAGGAGGTGAAACAACTGAGAGAGCTGCAATGCCCTAAGAAGAGTTTTGTGTGGCTGGGGATTTGTTACTTATGCCCTAAGAAGAGTTTTGTGGGGTCGGCGTCGGTTGCAAGCAACCAACCGAATGAATAACTGCTTTGATCTCAATCTTCTGTAATTAATTACTTATTAATTAGTTATGAAAAATAAACATATCCCTGTAAGGTGTTTTCATAGATATTGTAAGAAAAGAAACAGATATTCAGAAGAATATCATAGATGATATTGCATGAAATTAAACCTGCTCAAAAGAAGTTAGATATTGCAGTTAAGTCATTAGATATCGCAGCTAACTCCATAAATATTGTCCATAATTTGATATTTTCATAGTCCATAAATAAGTTAGATATTTTCATGGTCTATAATTTGATTTATCCTGATAAATCACGATTTTAAAATAAATAGCCTCGGGACATTTTGTCACAATATACTTGACTATATTCATTGTAACAACTTAAGAGATTATTAATTTTTTTTTTGTTGACAATTTACCCTAAATATCAAATAATAAGGTTCACTTTTGACAATTACAAGTGTAATGGTTAGAACAACATGTGTATATAAACAAGTAATAAATGGACATATCGGCTGAGGGATGGCTATGAAATACTAGTATAATGGTTAGAACACAATGTGTATATAAATAAGTAATAAATGGACATCATATGTCCGGCCGTTACGGGATTCACAGGTCCACCGTTATTATAGCCAGGCTAAGGTAGACAATGGATCGGACTTGGACCATACTCTTATAAGTTTGTGCTTACGTAGTTTTCTTCCCTTTTCCCTTTTCTCCCCATATCTTGGCTGTTTTGATCAAGATTGAAATCTAGGATACAAATTAAAACTCATGTAGTCATGCTAGGACTAATTATTTCAAAATTTTTAAGCTAATTCAAATCAATACCACAGTTTTTTTATTTTGGTTTTGCTTTCTGTTTTTTGTATTTATGTTTTTTTAGAAGAAGAAATACCGTAAGTTTATAATTAAAATATAAAAAAAAAGAAATAATATATTGCTAGTCGAGTTAGTCCATACAACTAATTTCTTTTTTACTACTAGTATGTACTATACCTAATTCAAGTATATCAGACTAGATTTCTCATCTCACCGCCAAATCTTGGGGTTTTTTTTACATCAGGGTGGATTTAATAAAATGATTGGTAAAGAGGAATATTATATTATTGCATAATTTATCAATGCACCGTGTGTTTATTAGGAATATTATATTATTGCATATTGTATTCCTGTTTTTTATGGGCCATATTGGTGGGAGGAGCCTCTTTCAGGCCACCGTTTTCACCAAGAAGACCGGGAGTAACTTTTAACCGGCCCAGTCCAGGCTTTTGCACCTACTGCAGGAAGAATGGACATTTGGTGAAAGATTGCAGGCGTGCAAACGGCCTATGCTTAGTCTGCGGTTCATTCACTCACGATATCGGTGCATGTCCCAGTAGACTCAACCCGAATCCAGCATACAGACTAGCAATCACCTATCCACATCAGCCAGCTATCCAGGCACCTGCACCACGTCTTGCTCTCCCAGCCTCACATCCTCGTGGACCTACTGCACCTCCTCCTCGTCAATTTCATCAAACACAAAGAAACCTACCTCCGGGACAAAAGAACAGACAGAGTAATGCTCCTCCAGCTTGGAGGAATGTACCTAGGTGACATGCTTTCACAATAACTATGGAAGAAGCTGAAGGCACTGGTCAAGTAATCACTGGTAACTCTTTTCTTTCAAGCTTTCTTTCAATCCTTATACATATCCAAATATCTTTTCAATACCTAAAACATATCCCATATAATTAGGTACGATCTTAGTAGCCTCACTTCCTGCACTAGCACTCTTCGATACTGGAGCATCTCATTGCTTTATGTCGCAACGGTTCATCCGAACTCATGCGATTCCAGTGACACCGCTCGTATCCAACTGGAATGTCAATTCAGGGAACGGCGTTCTAAAGAAAACAATGGGATACGACCTGTGTCCAGTGGTCGTCTGCAGCAGAGAATTCTATGCTGACTTTAAGGTGCTAGACATACCAAACTTCGATGTAGTTTTGGGTATGGATTAGCTAGGAACTTTCTATGCTGCCATCGACTGTCTTCAAAGGAGGGTAGTGTTCGAGATTCCAGGCCATTCGGTCTTTTATTTCAAAAGTGGAGACCGTACTCTAGAACCTAGCACCTACAAGGCTAAGCCAAAAAAGACAGTGATTGCAACTCATCAGGAAGAAGAAGACAAGCCAGAGGTAGTTCAGGAGTTCAACGACGTATTTCCTGAAGACATATCAGATTTGTCTCCTGATCGAGCTCTTGAATTTGGAATTGATTTAGCACCTGGTGCATAACCGGTGATCAAAGCACCATACCGATTAAGCCCAAAAGGTTTGAAGGAGATCCGTACTCAATTGGATGAACTTTTGAAGAAATGATGGATTCGTCCCAGTACTTCAAGTTGGGATCTCCAGTTCTACCTGTGAAGAAGAAAGAAGGTTCATATAGAATGTGTAATACCCAGTTCTTTTATACACCAATATCCATATTTTTGTTACTTACAAAATTTAATTATTTATATTCATAATTATTATTTTCATTATTTTTAAAAACCTAACCCTAATTTAATCTAATACCTTTTAAATTTTCCTAAACAACTCATAACCCAAACCCAAGCCCTATTCCCTTTTATTTTCCTTTTCTTTTATTTTCCCAGCCCAAACCCGTTCCCTTTCCCCCGAACCCGGCCTAAACCCTTCTCCCATACCCGACCCGCTTCCTATTCCTTCGTCCTCTCTTCTCCACTTCGCTTTTTCCCGCCCACGTTTTCCCCCAACGGTTCCCGCTCGCCCCCGCGTCGCTGTGCCTCACTCTCACATCGCCGCTCCCCGCCGCAACCGCGACCATGATCTCGCACACGCGCTCGCGCCCCTCTCCCGCGACCTCGTCCCAACTCCCCGCGTCGAGTTCCCCCTCTTCGCCCAACAACCCCCCCACGACTCGCTCCTTCCTCGCCAACAACCTCCGATCTCTTCGCTCGCGCCCTCCCTCTTTCTGCACTCCCTTTCTTCATCACTTTTCTCCCTCTCTCACTCTCATTCTCCCTCTCACCCCAAGACCCTACAGCCGCTTCCTCTCCCGAGCATCTCGACTGCCATCCTCCTTCCTCCGGGGCTCCACCTCGTCGGCCCCCACCGTCGCCTCCGTCCTTTCACCGCCGACTTCGCCCTCGTCTCCCTCATGTCTCGACCTCCTCCTCCACTCGCCTAACTCCCCTACCCATTGCCTACACACCGGAACCCGACGCCAGCCACCACCTCCGACCTCGTCGCCGTCCCCTCTCGCCGCCGGCCATCTCGTCGTTTCTTCAGCATCACCAACATCACCTCCTACTCCTTCACCAAGCTCCTCACCGCTTCCCCCTCCCACAGCACCCAACTCCAAACCCCGAGCCTCGCCCTCGGTTCCTGCCCCCTCACCGTGCGTCTCGCTGTCCTCTCCCTCCGGCGCCGACCATCTGCGACACCCTCTCACCGCTACAGCAAGCAACCCCCGCCACCATCGACGCCTCCCCGTCGCAGTCGCAGTCAAGCTTGAGCCTAGTCGTCGCTGTGCCGTGTTCGTGATACGATCGTGCCGTTGCTGTTGCCGTACCGTCGTCGACACATCGCTAGGCAAGTATATTACTTGTTTCATGCTATTAGTTCGTAGTTAATTCAGTTTAGAATTAATATCGTAGATATATATTTCATGCGAGCATATACGATACAAGTGTTTGGTTTGGAACTTTAGGCGAAAACATAACTTTAAATGGCGGAACTTGTGATCCTTGGAACCGTCTACTGTTTACTAATGTGCCGTGGGAATTTGTTTGAAAACCACAGTCGTTTCACCTATGAAATATTAATCTCAATAATCATTACGAAATTTGAATTTCCTGAACATGCTAGACCGTTAAATTCACGTTAAATCTTTTACAAATTGGATTTTGGCGTTCCATGGCTCGTATCGAATCCAACGGGATAATCTACAGAACCCTATAATTTATATCTAAAATTGAACTAGTTCCCATAAATAAAACTGCGGAGAATTACGATTTTGGATTGCAGTCCAGAGCGGAAATTCCAGATAACCCCGGTTCTAACTCACTGTATTTTCCTTATTCTAATGCGAGAATGTGCGGAACCCTATATAGATATGTAGAAAATTAAGTTATCTTTCTTACTCCACTAGTTTCACTGGGTTCCTGCTCTGTATGCCATTTTTAACACATTTTATAATGTCGACATGTCTAGCTGAATTCTGCAGAGACTGATTTTACACATCAACCTTAACCTGATCATAACTTCCTGTTGATATAGGATATTACTGATCCTCTAATTGCAGTGGAAACCTAACTGATAACCCTAAATATTGTCCAACTATAGAGTCACCTAATTACGATCCCAACTGGGATTAAAATGTGTTATGAAACGGACTTCTGATTCTGAAACCGGATTTCCAGTAGCGAACACTTAAATTGAAATGGCCGTATCTAGCAAACCTAAAACCCGATTGGCGCGAAACAAATTTTGACAGATAGATAATTAAACATACTACTTACCCCTTTTTCATTGTTTTGATTGATTTTGCATATATGATTTATAATAAATTATGCAAGTGGTAGGGCACTGACTGATGATATTTTGTTCATATCACAATTATTGTATTCTCATCATATCATATATATG
Source organism: Agapanthus africanus (assembly GCA_030015575.1). NCBI lineage: Eukaryota > Viridiplantae > Streptophyta > Magnoliopsida > Asparagales > Amaryllidaceae > Agapanthus > Agapanthus africanus. The sequence goes on along the minus strand of CM057340.1, from coordinate 81,608,053 downwards.
TCATTGCATTGGTAACCTAGTGATCATGTGCATTACCCAGTGTTAGGTATTAGTGTTTGATTGTGGCAAGTACGTTAGTGTTTAAGCATGAATGGATAAGTGAAAGTGACACGTACTTGTACACAATCAGCGAACCCTATTGATTTATTGCATTGTCGACGCCTATGGGACGTATATAAGTGTAACCATAATTGGAATGGGATGCTTATGGAGCACTTATATTAGTGTCATAAGTAAGGCACCAAACACTATCCATTTATCTTGGGTATCAGTCGAGACATGCTTGATGGAGATTTTGTCTCCAGTTCTCATGTAGACTTGTTATGGACCGACTGGTATTTGAATTTATGGTTGGCGTTTGATATAGACCACGGGATGTGGGGTAGTTTGGGTGTGAGTTCAATAGAATCTCGGGAGTCCCATTGCCGGCACATACAGCGATTCTGGAGATATATGGGTGATATTACTGATTATTAGCGAGCGACTCGGGCCCGTGTTCCTTTGCCTTTGGGTCCTACCCTTGGATAGGGGATACTCACGAGTGGTTGACTCTCACACTTGGAATGACGATAGGTTTAGCGATCTGGACAGTGAGACTTAGAGACTGATAGGGTTAGTTACATTGACATGCATTGCTTACTGATTCAATATACCTGCCATACTGTTCACTGCTTTACTGTTTATCTGCTCTATTATCTACCTGTATTGGCGACTTCATGTTCACGTCATTATTCCATGCTTACTATTTCATATTCATCATTATTGCACCTGTTCACATTTGTATTTATATATATTGCTATTGTGTCGCTCTGACGACCTGAGTATGCATGCCCAGAGTGAGAAGTGGATTCAGCTCGGACCAGGATCTGACATACCTCGAGGATATTGCGAACATCTTGATCAGCGACCCAGAGCTATACTTCCTTGATATCTACCTGGTTAGTTCTTTGTATTTGTTTCGATTTAGTGACTGCATTTCTCATTACCTGTGCATTGAGTACTGATTACCATGTAAAGTTAGAAGCCGAAGTGTGACTACGGCAGGATGTTTCCTTGACCGTAGGAGTATGGCTGGCCTTGTCAACCCTTCGTATTCCGTATTTTGGAAGCGGGGCGTGACAGAATATGCGTTGATTATAGAGCTCTGAACGAAGTAACGATAAAGAACAAGTATCCACTACCGCGCATCGACGATCTGTTCGATCAGCTAAGTGGATTTTGCGTTTTCTCCAAATTAGATCTTCGTTCGGGTTATCATCAGGTGAAGGTCAAAGAGTCTGATATTCCTAAAACAACATTTAGAAATCGTTATGGACATTACGAATTTCTCATGATGCCATTTGGAGTGACCAACGCGCACCAGCCATATTCATGAACCTAATGAATCAAGTTTTCCAGGAGTACCTAGACAGATTTGTTGTTATCTTCATCGACGACATTCTGGTGTATTCTAATAGTCGGAAAGAGCATGCCGAGCATTTACGAATTGTCCTGGAGACTTTGCGATAGCATAAAGTCTATACCAAGTACAGCAAGTGCGAGTTTTAGCTAGATCAAGTCGGTTTTCTAGGAAATATTGTATCAGGTGATGGAATCTCTGTAGATCCAGCTAAAGTATCAGCAGTAAGCGAATGGCCGACACCGAAAACAGTGAAGTACGTTCGAAGTTTCTTGGGTTTAGCATGATACCACCAAAGATTTATTGAAGGATTTTCGAAAATTGCAACACCCCTGACCAAGCTCACACGTAAAGATGAAGAATTCGTGTGGTCAGAAGCATGCGAACAAGCTTTCGTAGAACTTAAGTCAAGATTGACATCAGCGACTATTCTCGTAATACCGGACCAATCTGGAGGCTTCGTAGTGCATTGTGACGCATCTAGTAAGGGAATAGGATGTGTTCTACATCAGTACGGTAAAGTTGTAGTGTATGCATCAAGACAGCTGAAGGTTCATGAGCGCAACTATCCGACGCATGATCTGGAGTTGGCAGCCGTTATCTTTGCACTCAAAATTTAGCGTCATTATCTTCTTGGAGAATGGGTAGATATATACACAGACCATAAAAGTCTGAAGTATGTGTTTACTCAGAAAGAGTTGAATATGCGGTAGAGAAGATGGTTAGAACTTATGGCGGACTTCAACATCAACCTACAATATTATCCAGGAAAGGTGAATGTAGTATCTGATGCACTTAATCGCCAACCACTATCAATTAATCTCACCGCACAGTGGAAGCTATAGCAAGATTTGCATTAGATGGAGATAGAAGTGGTCATGCTAGATAACACTTCAAGTTTGATGAACTTACAAATTCAGTCTACAATTGTCAATCAGATCAAAACAGCTCAAGCAAGTGATGCCAAGTTGCAAAAGATCAGAGAACAAGTAGAAAGTGGACTTCGAACAGACTTCATCATTCACGATGACGGATCTTTGAAATATGGCAGCAGATTGTGTATACCACCAGGTTCACCAGGTTCTGTTCGGGAAGAATTGATGAAAAAAGTTCACAGCTCTCCCTACTCAGTACACCCTGGAGATACAAAGATGTACAAAGATCTACGGCAACATTACTGGCGGCATGTAATGAAGCATGAAGTAGCCAAAAGCGTCGCTAAATGTTTGGTGTGTCAGCAAGTGAAAGCTGAACATCACTGGACTGCTGGTTTACTTCAACCATTAGCTATATAGAATGGAAGTGGCAACACATCACCATGGACTTCGTGACTGCACTTCCCCAATAAATTTGCAATTTTAGCTCAATAGCCTACATCCTCCATTATATGCTTGAATCATGAGAATTTCCTGAAAAATTAATCTCAAACACGACCAAGCACATATACAGTATTATTAAATATGCAATATAAAAACACATGTATATAACTATTAATATTTTGCAACATCATCAAAACTAAAATTGGATTACTAAAATCCATAAGGCATTAAAAAAGGCCGGGGGTTTATCAGCAATTTACTCTTAAATAAATTATGATAAATTTCTTTGCGCACGTGCTTTGCACATAATTATAAAAAATTTATGATAAATTTCTTTATTAATTTCACTACGTGCATCGTAATTGTACAACAATAATGACATGAAAATTTAGTCATGCATTTGCAAAATAATAATGATGCGACATTTAATTACGTGCATTGCACAGAAATCAATGATGTTTTTTCTTTCAATTTTTCTGAAAATATAAGATTAAATGACCCCTTCCTTTTACCATGTAACAATAGAGATAACACTAATTTTCTTTTATTTTTAGATGAAAGTAGTGAAAACGTAATTGTTCTGATACAAGAGAGATCTGTTTCATTCGTCTTCTCGAAAACCCGAGCAATCATTAAAGCCAATTCTTTGTTCAACTACTCTTCTATTCAGTTATCGATAATGAAATGGAAATTGCAGTGGGCGGCTTGTATCTGTGTACGCTATGTATTTGACATGTGCTTGCCTCGTGTTTGGGGCGGCTTGTATCTGTGTTTGATACATGTCCGACAATCGCTAATAACATTATGAAATTAATTACCAAGTTATGTAAATTTTTTAATAGCATTAAAGATCTTTTCTAGCCTTATTTTGTTCTTTTTTTTATAAGACCAAGATTTCAGAATTTGATCTCAAGTAATTAATAGGTTATGTGAGTAAATTATTCTAGTAAACTAACAGCAGAAAATATAAAATATAAACTATGATAGATATGAGCACAATTCAAACTCTCAGGGTCTAATACAGATTCTAAAACAAAGGCATATGATCAGAAAAACACAAAGTGAGGTTAACATAGAATTGAAGAACTACAACACATGCGTTAGATTATATCTGAGAGAGCAACACCATAATTTAACTCGAACCCAAAGAAAAAAAAACACTTAACTTTATTTAATAGACAACAAAAAAAGTACATCAAACACCATACATATAGATGGAAAGTGTGAACCCAACTGATCCCGCCAAACGAGAATCCCAAAACGATCAATTGGGGCCGGTGTTGAGGCTACACGCACGGATAAGATCAATAGCAATCGAGAAGAGAAGAGAAACAGGAATCTGCGAATGCCACACCCTCTGCCCATGCATTCCTGATTTGGTCGACATAAGCCAGATCGTCGGAGGACCACCCAATATCCCTTAAGCCAGCAGCAGCAGCAGCAGCAGCAGCAGCATTGTAGTCATCATCATGAGGCGGCGGCCCAACCTCCATCAAGGGTTCTTCCAAGCCCATAATTTCATCAATCGTCTCATCCAGCAAAAGATATGCAATTCCTCCTTCATCAATGAACTCATGACTGTCACCAATGTCTAGTTGTTGTGGCTGCTGGTGCTCAAGAGAAGAAGAAGTCGGGGAAAGGGCCTGATGATCACAAGCAGGAGTCGTCTCAAGCACTACGTGATGCTGCTTCTGCGATTGATCATCCATTTCACCGCCGCCGCCGCCGCCGCCGCGGAAGGTCTTCTCAACGAGCCTCCCGCCAGGAGAACGAACAGAGAGAGCCACACGAACGCCACATAGAACAGAGAGCTCCTCTGCCAGCTTGAAAAGCCCGCTCCTTCGCTTAGAAAAGGTGACGTTGAGGGACTCTCTGTTTCCGATCTTCTCGATTTTCTTCCTCCTCCCCTTTCCACTCTCCTCCGCATCCTCCTCCTCCTCCTCCTCCTCCTCAGCAATAATCATCATCGGAGAAGATGAGGAGGAGGACCCATCAAATGCGGCTTCGATGAAATCTCCAGTGGTGGTCTGAGGAGACTGGATCGAGACGGCCACTCGAACCCCGCAGAGGACGGAGAGCTGCTCGGATTTGTGGATGAGAGTCCTGTGGCGCCTGTTGAATGTCCGGACGAGGGATTTGTTGTCGGTGATCTTCACCAAGGGGACCTTGCGCCGTCCTCTCCCTCCCTTACAACCCATCGACGATGATTGAGAAAATTGAAATTGAAGAAGAGGAGGTGAAACAACTGAGAGAGCTGCAATGCCCTAAGAAGAGTTTTGTGTGGCTGGGGATTTGTTACTTATGCCCTAAGAAGAGTTTTGTGGGGTCGGCGTCGGTTGCAAGCAACCAACCGAATGAATAACTGCTTTGATCTCAATCTTCTGTAATTAATTACTTATTATTATCACGCCCCCAAGCTCATTAACTAGTTATGAAAATAAACATATCCCTGTAAGGTGTTTTCATAGATATTGTAAGAAAAGAAACAGATATTCAGAAGAATATTATAGATGATATTGCATGAAATTAAACCTGCTCAAAAGAAGTTAGATATAGCAGTTAAGTCATTAGATATCGCAGCTAACTCCATAAATATTGTCCATAATTTGATATTTTCATAGTCCATAAATAAGTTAGATATTTTCATGGTCTATAATTTGATTTATCCTGATAAATCACGATTTTAAAATAAATAGTCTCAGGACATTTTGTCACGATATACTTGACTATATTCATCGTAAGAAACTTAAGAGATTATTAATTTTTTTTTTTTTGACAATTTACCCTAAATATCAAATAATAAGGTTCACTTTTGACAATTACAAGTGTAATGGTTAGAACAAAATGTGTATATAAACAAGTAATAAATGGACATATCGGCCGAGGGATGGCTATGAATTACTAGTATATTAATGGTTAGAACACAATGTGTATATAAATAAGTAATAAATGGACATCATATGTCCGGCCGTTACGGGATTCACAGGTCGACCGTTATTATAGCCAGGCTAAGGTAGACAATGGATCGGACTTGGACCATTCTCCTATAAGTTTGTGCTTCTGTAATTTTCTTCCCTTTTCCCTTTTTTCCCCATATCTTGGTTGTCTTGATCAAGATTGAAAGCTAGGATACAAATTAAAACTCATGTAGTCATGCCAGGACTAATTATTTCAAAATTTTTAAGGTAATTCAAATCAATACCACAATTTTTTTATTTTGGTTTTGCTTTCTGTTTTTTGTATTTATGTTTTTGTTAGAAGAAGAAATACCGTAAGTTTATAATTAAAATATAAAAAAAAAAAGAAATAATATATTGCAAGTCCAGTTAGTCCATATATATATGCTTCTTTTTGTCCAGCACCGTACTTCCAGTTTAAACTGATTAACATCCAAGATCGCCATACTGTCTTGTGTGTGTTCCCATTGTATTTTGATTAATATCATACCACGTCTTTAAAGAGTCATATAAACTGATTTTAGTCGGGTATATTCCCGAAGCACATGGAGACAGTGAGCGGCCGAAGAGATTCGTCTCACCCGGTATAGAGAGTCGATATCGCGCAGTATAGGACATGAATATAACCATAAGTCCGTGGCCGCAGCAAGTGAAATAAACTGATAGGTGTTATTAGTTGTATCTCTGTTGGTTATGACTTCGATGTCAGCACGACTTATCAGATTATTGGGGGTATGACAGATTCCACCCAACAGAACCGGTATGCAATACTCTTTTACAAAGAGACCGGATTGTATGGTATTCGTCGCTTATAGACTTTGTCGGGTCCGGATGAGTTTGCTCGTCAACCTGCCTTTATCTTGATCATACTCGGATAGTCGTTACGTGCAGCTAGTACCGTTGACTAGCTTGTGGGTTAACCCGTGAGGGGATTGAATTTGAAAGTGTTTCAGATTCAATCGAATATGATCCTGTTTAACCTACTGCCGGCGTATTGACAGGTCTTTAGAGTCCCGTAACAAAAGTGCCTATCCAGGCGAAAAGATGATGTGGCATGCGTATCGGGATACGTGCGAGGGTTCGATTAAATACATGAATGTGATACACATGATTTAATCGGATGATTTCTATACTGGCCGGTTTATTTATAAACCGGAATATTAAGTCAAGTGTTGACTTAATAACCGTATGTGTAATATGGTTTCTACTATATGTGTATAAAATACACACTCTCCCTTGCTCTTCCACTAGTATATGATTTTAATAGATTTGTTTATGAGTAGGATACATACATTCTTCTCTATATGATTATATATGTGTATGTATATAGATAAATTTTGGCTCTCTCATTTATATGTATTTGATACATATAATACATACTATGTATTTGATATATTGTGTATTTGTATTTTGATACAAATACATTCTCATTTTATTGAAAAATATACAAAGAGTGCATGTGGGGTCCTCTCTCTCGCTCTCTCTTTGGATGACATAAGAGGAGAGAAGAGTTTTTAAAACTCTTAATATATATATATATATATATATATATATATATATATATATAATAAAAAAAGATTAGAAGAGAAAAGAAAAGAAAAGAAGAAAAAGAAGATGCTTATTTATTCTCTTTTCTTCTTTATCTTTTTCATCTTCTTCTTTTTTTTTTTGTGAGCATAGCTTCTGCTTCTTCTTCCTCTTCTTGATTTTTTGTGATGAGTAAAAAGAAATGAAAAAGATAAAGAAAGAGTTTTTCTCCCACAACATCGCTCCCTCTATAACCTAGTGAGTTCATAGGGCGAGTTGGTACACTTGTGAAGTAGGGTTAGAGCTTGGGAGCTTTCACTGCAGATCATCTACGGCGAGGCGATCGGCATCCACGTTCATTTGGGAGCTCACGGGTCTAGTTAGGATCTTCCGATAGGAGATCGGACATGTAGGGTGTTTTTCGTCACCCCATTGAGATGGGAATACGCGCACGCTTGTCAGGCGTACTACAGATTCCCCCTGCCTAGGGTAGGCTGGTGTTTAATAATTGTGGGGATCCGAATCTCCGGCAGCCACGGACTAAGCTGCCGTTAATTACCCCTCGCCTTTGGAGCGAGCAAACCTCCGATTGACGGGTTAAACTGGTCATGCGAACTCGATGTGCAGTGTACGTGTGTTGTGTTTTGAAGGGGGGTTTGGATATATCGGGAGCCACGCAGAGTTTTTACGGGGGTCCAGCTACCCGGATAGCGGGCTGGGGGTCAAGGGGCTAGCAGCCTCCTTGCGGGGTGCGGAGCAGCGCTCTGTTAGAATTTTTTTTCTAACAGGGACAGTGTCGTGGTGTATTTGTGTGTGCACATATGTATGCATATGTGTGTGTATATATATATGTATATATGTATATATATATATAAAAGAAAGAAGGGGAAAAGGCATCCAAATGATGCGTGGGGCCAGCGCCTTGGGCTCTGTGCGCCCAGGTGCTGTGCGCTCAGGCGCTAGCGTGCCACGTGTCGGCACGTGGGAGCTCTGTGCTTGAGCGCAGGGCGCTGTAGCGCAAGTGCGCTGTAGCGCAAGTGCGCCACATGTCGGCACGTGGGCGCTTTGCGCTTTAGCGCCTGACGCTCGAGCGCAAGTGCGCCACGTGTCGGCACGGGGGCGACTTGCGCTGGAGCGCTGTGCGCTTGAGCGCAAGCGCGCCACGTGTCGGCACGTGGGCGACTTGCGCTCGAGCGCAGGGCGTTGTTGTGCAAGCGCGCCACATGTCGGCACGTGGGCGCTTTGCGCTTGAGCGCTAAGCGCTTGAACGCAAGCGCGCCACGTGTCCGCACGTGGGCGCTCTGCGCTTGAGCGCTAAGCGCTTGAACGCAAGCGCGCCACGTGTCAGCACGTGGGCGCTCTGCGCTTGAGCGCCGGCGAGGAAAAAAGGCTTTTAGCCTAAAAAGATTCTCGGAAGAGAAATCGGAGTAGAGTTGGACTTCTAAGTGTGTTTTTGGGGTTAATGGAAGGGGTTCTTCTTCTTCCTCCTCTGTTAGCTGGATCTTGAAGATCAAGAGATGTGAGATCTCAAAATCTCTCCTTTTGGGGATCTAAAAACAGATCCAAGTTCCCCTTTGTGGGTTTGGTGGTGAAAAACTATCTTGTTTTTGAAAAGGAAGAGTAAAACTCTTGATTTAATTCAAAAGAAAGAAGAAAGTTTGAGATCTTCAGAAAGGGGAAAGAGGCACAAACCCTAGGTTTTTGAGAGAATGAAAAAGTGTTTTTTTGTTATTCATCATCATGTTGTCTTTTATAGGCTTACATATTTACATATAGCCCCTTGGGCTTCACAAAATGGCATTTTAACCATCCCATGGCTCATGTGTCATTTCTTTTTGCACATAAGCCACGGGCTTACAAAATATTGGCTTTATGCCCATTTTGCATGCATTCATGTATAAAAAATTACATAAAAATTATTTATTACATGATCTATATTTTGGCATGGAGGAGGCTGGCCGCGGGCTCGACTTGGGCATGGACCCGCTTGACCTGGGCTTGGGCCCACCTAGCTTGGGGGTTGACCTTGACTTTGACTCGGTCAACCGGGGTGTAAATTTTTACCCCAACAAATTGCCCCCCATCAATGAATGCACACCGCAGATGTGGGTCGTGTGCATGAAATTGATGGATCTTCTTTTGCGTGGAGGCGACTTGCTTTGGTTCCCACTTTTTGGGACGCACTGCCCTTTTTACGACATGGACGGCCGACGCTTGACGCGTCTCCGAGACAGAGTGTCCGTGGTAGACGTTTCCCTAGCCCGGAGTGATTTCATTGACGTGCCCTCGGCACGGAGTGTCGCTGGTCGACGTTTTCCCGAGGTGGAGTATCGGCTGGTTGACGTGTCCCCGAGACGGAGTGTCTGCTTGACGTTTCCCTGAGACGGAGTGTCACTGGTCGACGTGTCCCCGGCGCGGAGTATCTGTGTTGGACATTTCCCCGATGCAGAGTATCGCTGGTTGACGTGTCCCCGGCGCGGAGTGTCTGCTTGACGTTTCCCCGGCCCGGAGTGTCGCTGGTCGACTTTTCCCCGGCACGGAGTGTCGCTGGTCGACTTTTCCCCGGCGCGGAGTGTCGGGTTGACTTTTCCCCGGCACGGAGTGTCGCTGATCGACTTTTCCCTGGCGCGGAGTGTCGGGTTGACTTTTCCCCGGCACGGAGTGTCGCTGATCGACTTTTCCCCGGCGCAGAGTGTCGCGGGTTGACTTTTCCCCGGCACGGAGTGTCGCTGATCGACTTTTCCCTGGCGCGAAATGTCGCTGGTTGACTTTTCTCCGGCACGGAGTGTCGCTGATCGACATTTCCCCGGCGCGGAGTGTCGGGTTGACTTTTCCCCGGCACGGAGTGTCGCTGATCGACTTTTCCCCGGCGCGGAGTGTTGGGTTGACTTTTCCCCGGCACGGAGTGTCGCTGATCGACTTTTCCCCGGCGCGGAGTGTCGCTGGTTGACTTTTCCCCGGCACGGAGTGTCGCTGATCGACTTTTCCCCGGCGCGGAGTGTCGGGTTGAATTTTTCCCGGCACGGAGTGTCGCTGATCGACTTTTCCCCGTCGTGGAGTGTCGCTGGTTGAATTTTCCCCGGCACGGAGTGTCGTTGATCGACTTTTCCCCGGCGCGGAGTGTCGGGTTGACTTTTCCCCGGCACGGAGTGTTGCTGATCGACTTTTCCCCGGCGTAGAGTGTCGGGTTGACTTTTCCCTGGCACGGAGTGTCGCTGATCGACTTTTCCCCGGCGCGGAGCGTCGGGTTGACTTTTCCCCGGCACGGAGTGTCGCTGATCGACTTTTCCCCGGCGCGGAGTGTCGCTGGTTGACTTCCCCAGCACGGAGTGTCGGGTTGACTTTTCCCCGGCACGGAGTGTCGGGTTGACTTTTCCCCGGCATGGAGTGTCGCTGATCGACTTTTCCCCGGCGCGGAGTGTCGCTTGTTGACGCAGAGGTCGATGTTGGAATTGATTGGTTTGATCTGTTTGATTTGAGTTGACATCAGCATCGCTACATTGGAATATGGTACCGGGAGCGAATCATCATCTGTCATGAGAGGATTTGAGGATTTGGTTTTTTTTGTTCGGCATCTGCATTGCTGCACTGGAATAATGCCAGGAGCAACTCATCATTTGCCTCGGGAGGATTTAGAAATTGGTTTTTGTTTGGCATCAGTATCGCTACACTGAAATGTGGTAACAGGAGCGAATCATCATTTGCACTTGCTTATTAGGAAGCGATGGTTTAGGAGACAGGTTTTAGGTCCCTATCACCTAAGTCTTTCAATTTTGTGAGCCGTAAGGGTCTCACAAAGCATTTTCTCCCTACGGGTCGTAAGGATCCCGTAAGTGTATTTTCTCCTTAGGAGTCATGGGGACTCCCAAGTGTATTGCTCCTTTGTGAGTCGTAAGGATCTCACGCGAGAATTTTCTCCTCACAAAGTCGAGAGGACTTTGTGAGTGCATTTCATCTCTTTTTTACGAGTGTGCGCCCTTTCGGGTTTTCACAAACTCGCCGGCAGTCCTGCTGTTTTTACTTACGGAGCCCTTTCGGGTTTTCATCCGTGCCCATTTTGCTTGTGGACATGCCTTTTTTATTTCTATTCTTTTTTTAATTTTTGGTGGGACTTTGAATGTGGTCTCACCGGTAGGACCTGGGAGGGACTGGGATTGTTTTACGCCTGTGAATTGTATACGGTTTTGCAGGATGTATGATCCAGACCGTAGGGCCAAAAACATTTTGGGTCTTTGTTGGCGTCTACATCGCTGCACTAGAATATGGTACCAGGAGCGACTCATCATTCGCCGTTGGGATTTGGAATTTGGCTGGCGTCTGCATCGCTGCACTGGAATATGGTACCAGGAGCGACTCATCATTCGCCACTTGGGGATTGGGGAGCGATGGCTTAGGAGACAGGTTCAGATCCCTATCGCCTAAGGCTTTTCAATTTTATGGGCCGTGAGGGTCCCATAAAAGCATTTTCTCCCTGCGAGTCGTAAGGATCCCGCAGTTGTATTTTCTCCTTAGGAGTCGTGAGGACTCCTAAGTGTGTTTTTCTTTTATGAATCGTAAGGATCCCACAAAGGTTTGTTGTCCTCATGTATCGTGAGGACACATGAGTGGATTTCCCTCGTTCCCAGTTTAATGACTTAGATTTCGACTGTTTCCAGTTTAACGACTTAAAGGTCATCTGTTTCTAGTTTAACGACTTGGAGGTCATCTGTTTCCAGTTTAACGACTTGGAGGTCATCTGTTTCCAGTTTAACGACTTGGTGGTCATCTGTTTCCAGTTTAACGACTTGGTGGTCATCTGTTTCCAGTTTAACGACTTGGAGGTCTACTGTTTCCAGTTTAACGACTTAGAGGTCATCTGTTTCCAGTTTAACGACATAGAGATCATCTGTTTCCAGTTTAACGACATAGAGGTCATCTGTTTCCAGTTTAACGACTTGGTGGTCATCTGTTTCCAGTTTAACGACATGGAGGTCATCTGTTTCCAGTTTAAAGACTTAGGTTTCTATTGATAGCGAGCTTGGAATTTTGGGGTAGGGGCCGGCGTCAGCGTTGCTAACACTGAAGCAGAGGTGCTAGGAGCAATTCATCATTTGCCTACTCTTATTGGCGGAGCGATGGCTTAGGAGACGAGTTTAGGTCCCTATCGCCTAAGGCTTTTCAATTTTATAGGCTGTGAGGGCCCTATGAAAGCATTTTCTCCCTGTGAGTCGTGAGGATCCCGCAGGTGTATTTTCTCCTTAGGAGTCGTGAGGACTCCTAAGTGTGTTTTTCCTTTGTGAGTCGTAAGGATCACACAAAGTTTTGTTCTCCTCATGTATCGTGAGGACACATGAGTGGGTCTTCTCAATGGAGCATAACTCCAAAGGCGGAGACCAGACGCATAACTGGTGATTACGGCGGGGCATGGGTATGATGAGAATTATTTGAGCCCGTGGATTGTATACGGCAGTCAATTTGGGGACTGGCCGTAGGGCCGGAAGAATTTTGAAAAAGTGGATTTTTTTTGGCGTCTGCATCGTTGCACTGGAATATGGTACCAGGAGCAACTCATCATTCGCCAGTTGTTTTTTTTTTGTTTTACCGCGATTGCTCTATCATTTCAGCTTTTCTTATCGCAAAGGTCGCGATTGCCCTATCATTTCGGCTATTTATTCGCGGTTACCCCATCATTTCGGCTTTATTTTCATGTTTATCTTTACTCACTGATTTTTTTTTGCGAGTTGCCCCATCATTTCGGCTTTTCTTTATTTTTCTTTTATTTACTCATTTTTTGTTTATTTACATACATATATATTTTTTTTACATTCCCAGTTTAACGACTTAGAGGTCGATGGTTCCTGGTTTAATGACGTGGTGGTCATTTATTCCCAGTTTAAAGACTTGGTGGTCTATCATTCCCAGTTTAACGACGTGGTGGTCAGCGGGTGTTCCCAGTTTAATGACGTGGTGGTCCTTTTTGCTTATCCCAGCTCCTTGAACTTTGATCTTGGCGGAGCTGTGTTGATGACTTAGCTCTGTGGCTTGCCGATACATCCGAGGATTGTGAGGTTTTTCCAAGCTTATAATGGTCCTCTGCCCAATCTTTGAAAATATAGCAGTCTTCGATGGTATGACCCACCACTCTATGATATGGGCAGTATATGGGATTGCCGGTCATGTTCATTTCCTATGGCCTCTTTGGAACAGGCAGTTGCAGACCGTTGTTCAAGACGTCCATGAATATTTTGCGGACTTCATCCCTCCTGAAGGAGTATACCTTCTTCTTTCTTTCCATTGGAGTAGGTGCCTTTACTGATGCTGGTCCTCGAGGCACATGTCTGGGAGGATTAGGTTCCCGAAAGGCTTCGGTCTCCATTTGCATGAAATCGGCGATCGTAGCTTGACTGTTTGCTAACACGCATTTAGACAGTTCTATCTCTCCCATCTTGTATTGCCTTTCGACCCAATCTTTGAAGACGAAGCAGTCCTCAATGGCATGACCTATCACCCTATGATAGGGGCAATATTTTGGGTCGTCAGTCATATTCTCTTCTTGCGGTCTCTTTGATTCTGGCAGTTGTAGACCGTTTCTTAGGGCGTCCCTGAATATCTTGTGGACCTTTTCCCTCTTGAAGGAATAGACCTTTTCTAGCTTCTCTTTCAGAGGCGATTCCCCCCCGGTGTATGTATCGGAGGGACTGGAGGCTGATTGCGGCCGTTTTTCGCGAAGGCGCTCCGCTTTTAGGTTGAAAGGGATATCAGTTGGCTGCCCCTGGGTATCAATCCCTGGCTCATGAGCCAAAATTTGATTCTGCTGTAATTGCAATCGGACGACTTGGGTCACGAGATCTGCCACGACGTTTGCCAGCTCGTCGACTTTGGAATAGACCTCGGCCATCTTCTCATCCCTGTCCTGAAACTGCCTTTGAAGCCATTGGAATAATGCTTGTTCTGTAGTTCCGGCTATGATAACCGGGTAATCTTTATTGCCTGAGCTCAATTCCGTAGGAACCATGGGCTCCTCTGGCTTATCGGCCTGAGCGGGCTCTTCATCATTTAGATCGAGCCGATGCTGGGTAGCGTCAACCATATCATCACCATGGCTGTGAAGAAGAGGAGGGTTCGTTTCTTCATGTCCGGCCATGTAGACAGTGTGGATAACACATTCAGCCATTCTTTCATCACCGGCAGCTGGTTTCGCGGAGCGATCCGGGCTTTGGAAATTCATAAATTTTAATATGGCCAGAGCCCTAGCCCTTTTGTTGGCTCTATATCTGAGCCGCTTCTGCCTCAGCTTCTCTGCCTTAAGCTCTTGGCAAGCTTCTGCTCTTCGGGAAGCCGCCATAGGCCGAGTGATGGGGATGCTTAAGAAGACATTTGCCCGCGTGTCCGTCGAAGGTATCGCCTGGGCTTGCCCACGACGTCTGGCAACTTCTTTTGTTCCGATGGCTTTGTCCCCAGTTGGGGCCATGGAAATCCGTCCAGACACCGATTTGCGTTTGGGTTGGGATGCCTTCGAGACCACCACATTTGGCCTCTTGCCTTTCGAGGCCGGTTTGTCGGTCACCGGAGCTTGAGGAGCTGGGATGGCGTTAGCTGACACGAACATAATAGAGCCAAATGGTAGCGGCTCCTCCTCCCATTGTAGCCCGAGACTGGCCGGAAGGACCGTTCTGGAGTCCATCTTCATCATGTATGAGATGGGAGCTGAGTTCATCTTCGGAGACATTGTTGAAAGGTGATTACTTGAAAATCCTGCATGAAAAAGCATTATTTTAGTATAAATATAGATATGTATATTGATTGAGTTCGCATGAACGTTTAACCCAAAATATAGGAGGAGAGATTGGTCCCACCGGGCATGCCAAAATCTGTAGGGTGTTTTTCGTCACCCCATTGAGATGGGAATACGCGCACGCTTGTCAGGAGTACTATAGATTCCCCCTGCCTAGGGTAGGCCGGGGTTTAACAATTGTGGGGATCTGAATCTCCGGCAGCCGCGGACTAAGCTGCCGTTAATTACCCCTCGCCTTTGGAGCGAGGGAACCTCCGATTGACGGGTTAAACTGGTCATGCAAACTCGATGTGCAGTGTACGTGTGTTGTGTTTTGAAGGGGGGTTTTGGATATATCGGGAGCCACGCAGAGTTTTTACGAGGGTCCCGCTACTCGGATAGCAGGCTGGGGGTCAAGGGGGCTAGCAGCCTCCTTGCGGGGTGCGGGGCAGCGCCCCGTTAGAAATTTTTTTCTAACAAGGACAGTGTCGTGGTGTATGTGTGTGTGCACATATGTATGTAGGGTTCCTAGGCACACTCATGAGGTTCCACAAGGTATCTACCATGCCAAAATCAAATTTTTTATGTGCCTAACAACCCTAATAAGATCGTATACTAGAGGATAGGCGAAACAAAAAGCAAGTTAACTACTTTAACTACAAGTGAAAAGGATTACAACCTTTGTAGATACGGTCCTTCACTTCTAAAGCTCCGTGTTGACGTTCCTTCGCTGCGATCATCGGGATCCCGGACCCTAGCGTTGGTTTCATCGGAAATATGAGCGGGCTAGGTCGTTGACTTCGAGGCCGAAGATGATCTACGTCGGGGAGACTCAAACTCAAGCTATTCCTTCACTTGGTCATGAACTTTGTGAAGATAACACCCTATGCTACATGGAAAGTGGTAGAGGATGAAGAAATAGGAAGTGGGTTCACTTTGGATTTGGATTTCTCACTCTAAATCTTCACTTAAAAATTTCAAGCAAGCTTTCTTCTTCTTGAAGAAGAAGAAGAAGAAAAGAAAAGAATAATATATCATTATCAAAAATGAATAATCAAGTGAAGTTTATCATGTTGCAACCATGGGTGAGTAAACCATTATAGAGACTAAACTAGAGTTTAGGTTGATGGTTAGGTCAAAGAACAAAATAAAATGGTTAGACCTTTTCAAAGATTCTATGAAGCTTCATGAAGCTTTAAGCCAAAACAAGAAAAGCCACCATTTAGTTTTACTAAAATAAATAAATAAATAAAAGAAAATAAAACCCTAACCATTAACCTAAACTTGGTGTAAGTCATACACACACCCAAGTTTGCATGTATCATCAATCATGATACAAACTAGTGCACAAACATATATCATATATACAACTTGTGCACAAAAAGTGAGAAAGACAATCTTAAGTGAACCAATACTAGTTAATGTAAAGTAATATATCAAATATATAATTATACATCAAATCATTAAATCAATACTTGATTTAATGATCCAGTCATATCGCATATAACCGACTAATATCAAGTGTATCAATATATCGAATCAACACTTGATTCGGTAACCCGGCTATATCACATATAACCGATCAATGATACAAATCGCGAGAATAGAATACAGTATCACATACTGGTATTATTCTCGGTCCCGCACATATCTCATATGCGCTCCTATTTTGTTTCGCTTGAGCCAGGAAACCCCTGTGTAGGACTCTAAAGATTCGTCAATACGCCGGCAGTAGGTGATGATCATATCAAACACCCACAAGCCGCAAGCGGTCTGCTAAACGTAACGGCCACCCGGGTATTGAGCGATCAGAAGATCAACGAGCAAGCCTGCTCACACTTCTGTGAATCCAACCAGTAACACTTACCGCACAGTCCGGTTTGTTCGTCTGATATGTTGCATATCTCGCCTAGGGGTGGTAAACGTCAGACCCCAATAGCTTGATAAGTCATGCCGATGTAAGGTCCATAACAAGCATGAAACTACTGATAACATTTACCATTAAATCAGTGCAACCCTGGCTAGGGATTTCCAGTTATGGCCAGTCGAGCATAGCGCAACATCAACCCCCAATACCGGGAGAGACGAATCCCCTCCTATCGCTCATTGCCTCCATATGAATCGGGATTGTACCCAAAAATCACCTGTTTTCATGACTCAGTAGAGCCATGGTAGGGTGGAAATCAAAGCACAGTGGGAGACACACAAGACTCTATGACGATCTTGGGTCAACAGACTAAGCTGTACCAGTGTCACCAGAGAACTGCCATCTGACGTGAGGTATAATACCATCTGGGAGTTCTCAGCGAGTCCGTTCAGTGTACCCAGTCACCACTGAGCACCCGCATACCATCTCTGATGTCAAACACCAATGGATATGGGATCATCCATCGCCCATCACATGGGTCGAGAAGATATACGCTAGACTACTCTGGAATATCGATGCCCCGTCTTGATATTCCCATGACTAGGAACATTGAAGGATGTACTCATGGACTACCCAGGCCCCACTAGTACGATCTGCATCATAGTCCTGCAAGTCGAGTACACATCCTAAGGTCTTTATCAACATGTAATAGAGAGACAGCAAGTATACATGTTAAGATAAAGAGCAACCAGATAACGTACTATCATGTCGAGCAAGAAAGTCCTACCTATATATGTCCCAGCATCCACTACAATATACATCTCATGTATAGTAATGGCCTCTAGGGCATACATATAACTAACAATCTCCCACTTGCACTAGGGCCATCTGTAGCAGTGGTTGCAGTATCTCATACTCAACCATCCCATAAAAAGTCTCTCTCTGGGAAAAAGCCTTTGTGGGTGGATCCGCCGTGTTGTCCTCTGAGTCTACTCTCCTAACCTTGATCACCCTGGAGATCAACTATCTCCATGATCAGGTGATGCTGCCTCAGAGTATGTCTGGGTCACTGATGGGACCGGGGTTCCTGGGCCAATGCCAAACTTCCATTGTCATACAATGGTAGGAACCTAGTTCATCTCATGAACTAATATACACCCAAACTGCCTCTTTGGTAGTATCATTGATAGCGATGTCACCAGCCTTTATCGTCTAGTTTGCCACGGTATCTCGCTTGGAACTCTTCCAACATACCGTCCTTCCACTGAGGGTAAAGACAATGCCTGCGACTGACATTCAGTCGTCCTTATCACCCTGAAACCTTTTCAGTGATTCTCCCCAGGATCGATTGATACCATCTTACTACACTTAGTGAGAATCCTAATATCCATTTAGAACTATCTCATAGATCCAAAACCCAGGATTTAAGAGGTATCATTTTGATCCTATATGGAGAATCATTGTGATAAGTGGAGATTGACTGAGTGTAGCATAGGAAACTCTTTTCCTATCAAGAGTATGTTGTCCCCGTACAATACGAGGATGACCACCTTACTCTCTACTACCTTTTTGTATATACAAGGTTCATCTACCATTTTGATGAAGTCAAACTCTTTGACTGTCACATCAAAACAGACGTTCCAACTTCGCGATGCCTGCTTTAATCTGTAAAGCAACTTGCACACGTTTCCGCTGCTCCCACTGTTTACGAAGACCTCTGGCTGTGTACTTATAGACGTTCTCTTCTAAATCAGTATTTAGAAAAATAGTCATGACATCCAACCACCAGATATCGTAGTCATGGTATGTAGCAAGGGCAAGTAGGATCTGGATGGACTTAAGCACAGCCACTGGAAAAGGTTTCATCATTATCCATGCCTGGTCGATGATGAAAACCATTAACAAGTCTAGTTTTGAAAGTCTCAACTTTTCCATCTACACCAAGTAATCTTTTCAAGATATACTTGCTCCTGATGGGGATTTAACCATTCAGATATAGCATCCAAAGTCCATACTTTGTTGGTGTACATGGATTCCATCTCAGATTGCTAAGCACCCAGCCATTCTTACAGAGTCCCCACTCTTGATGGCCTGCTCGAAACTAGTTAGGTCATCATCTCATGATGCAATCCTCGCTCCTACTGTGATCGAGAAACCGAAGTATCTCTCAGGCGGATGAGGAACCCTACCAGATTGGCGGAGAGGCTGAGGTTCGTCAGAGACTATTGAATCCTTTGGTTCTATCAAATCATCAGCTGTAGTTTGTATAGCTGGAAATCCTTCCAGTTCTACAGAACCGACCTTGCCTCGAGCTTGTCTGGATTTTGCTTTTGACATAGGCCGGACAACCCCAAATCTTAACTTGCTTAAGAGATGGGCTCTTCCCATACCATATCATATGGAGTGGTAGGCAGTGATCTGATTCGAACCTAATTCAATAGGTATGCAGCTTCTTAAGTGCATGACCCCCAAAAAGGAAACAGGTAACTCAGCAGTACTCATCATAGAGCGCACCATATCATATAGGGTGTGATTGCTCCGCCCCGATACACCGACGTGCTGTGGTGTATACGGAGGAGTAATGCTGAGAGAGAATCTCATTCTCCTTTAGAATAGTCCAGGAATCCCATGCACAAGTATTCTCCTCCCTGATCTTATCATAGGACATAATACTTCTACCCGGTTTTTGGTTCTCTACTTCTAACTTATATTCTTTGAATTTCTCAAAAGCTTCAGACATGTGTTTCAACAGAAACATGTGTCCGAATCTTGAGAGATCATCAGTGAATGTAAGGAAGTACAAAGAAACAGTCCTGGTATATGTAGACTGGGGACCTTCATACATCACTATGTATTAGTCCCAAGAGTTCACTAACTCTTTCTCTGTTTCGAGTAAACAGAACTATGGTCATCTTATCTTTGTGACATGACTGGCAAGTTTCACAAGATGTAAATTCAAACTGATTTAAATATGCATCTAATATGTAACTTCAGCTAGTCGGGTCACATTGATATGACCTAGTCTACAATGCCTCAAGAAGAATTCGTTCATTTCTGAACTCTTCTTCTCATGTGTGTTCTGTATACTAAGAACTGTAGTTTGATTTAGAACGTCAATGCTTTTAGATAACGTACCTGAACCGATCAACTCTTGATATAGGAAATGTTCAAAACATTATCCAACAATACAAAATTATATCCTTCTTTAGTAAATAAAGAGACTGATATAATGTTGTATATCAGGTTCGGTATTTAATAACATTCGTTCAGAATCAGTGTATTCTGGTAATACAGGGTGATAGTAACCAACAGACTTGGCTGCAACACTTGCACCGTTCTCTGTCTCATGAAACTTATCACCCGTTCTCAGTTATCTACCTTTCTGTAGCCCTATGTAACAGATTAAATATCTGGGATCCTGATCCGGTGTCAAATACCCAGGACGCAGAGGATACTGAGAAACAGTTCTTTGTAATGAACACACCCGAAGAAGATGCATCTACATGCAGTTTCTTCGTTTGGGTGGCATGGGAATCCTGGTATTCCCCTAATTCCTGCTCGGTCTTATAACAATTATAAGTTGGAGTGGGACCAACGTTCCCCAGCTCAGTATAACAAGCGGGTTCGGTCAATACATCCATATTATTATCTTGATTAAGGCGTGACATGGTCGCTACCTGGAGAGAGAGAGAGAAGAAATCACTCTGCGTGCGCTCTTGCAAGATTTGATTGGTTATATATTTTATCTAATCAGGATGGCTCCCACTGTTTTTATCAAATCTTCCTTCAAACCTTAAAAGGAAAGACTAGCCGGGATTAATTACACTCTACAAGTCCGCCAATATTTCAGCCAGGCCAGTGCCGGTACTTTGAGGGAGGTTCCCCGTGCTTTCGCACGGACCTAATTAAAATAAACCTCGTTTTCCCAGGGGCGTAACCCCGTTGACACCTTTCTAGACACCTACTTGATCGGCTAATTGTAAAGTGCAAAACTCTCCCAGGAGTAACAATTACTCACAGCGGGTATCATGATCCAACTATCATATAGAAGGTATGCAATCTCATTGCAAATTTCAACACTTGAAACTCCCGATAAAGGTTTTTACCCCTAGCACTTATGACCTTAATTATGGTCAACAAATCATAAGCACTAGTCAAGCTCTACCCGTCATTTCGTGATTAATTAGACCCACTCACATGACCCTTAACTAAGGTCAACAAAGTCACGCGACTGTCCTAACTAATCGCATCATATGCGGTGTAGGAAGACATCACTCAGCTACCGTACACTGTGCCTTGACTATGGTCAACAAACACAACACGAATACTAAGTACTCTACTTCCTAAAATGACGGAGAGTTGCGGATGGTTTTTCTGAAAACCTTTAACGCTTTGAACTTGATTTCGTTGCGGAATCAAATGGTTTTTAAATGGAGTGTTTTTGAGGCTTTTTGAGTTTTGCTAAAGGGGTCACTCCCGGTGAAGGGATCGTCGGCCTTTCCTCATCGAATAAGGTGCAGGATATATCATATATATCGCTGTGCAAAGCAAAAACTATAGAAGCAATCAAAAGACAAACCGAGGGTTGTAGCATCTGCTAATTATTGCTAAAGAGGTCACTCCCGGTGAAGGGATCGTCGGCTCTTTCCTCATCGAATAAGGTGCTGGATGTTTTGCAAGGAACACCGCTATGCAAAGCAACAACTAGAGCTACCTAATTTTTGAAATTCGATTCCACAACATCTTTTAGGTTTATTTTCTTTCATTAATCTCATTAATGGATGTCCCATCATTTAAGTCCACCTAAATATCACAGATAAATACAACGTACACTTATGCCATCCGCATTCGCCTCGATGTCCCGTCTGCACCGTTAGGTTAGGTAACTAACGACAGAACGGGGCAGGGCTAGCGCGGGTGTAAAACATAAGCAACGTCTATATAATATATCATATATACTATATACAATATCTATCAGAACATATCACATGATCACATCACAGATAACACAGCAGAAAATATCATATGAAATATTGGATATACTAGGACGTCCGTGTTTTATTTTGAGCGTGTATAAAACACGGATTCCACAGTCGTGATGAATAGCCAATCCCATACCCCTAGACCCCTACGAGAGCGGCAAGCAACCCTACCAATTCTAGAGTTAGGAGACCCAGACTCGACTCCTCGAGATGGTCTCCCACTGGACCCTAGAACCCGATTACTTGTGCTCCCCTCCTTGGGTCTATCCAAATGCGGAAAAGTAAATAATATACAATGGTGACATCATCCTCAACCCGGAAGTGCCCCAATAAATGAATATTATATACAAGTTTTTTACATGAATGAAAATGAAAAACACTCGTCTCACATAAAAAACCCCGGCTATTCAAACACGACGATCCAATATAACATATCCAGCAACACATAACATCACATGTCATCAACGTAAGTAAATATGCCCATCCCAATTGTCGTTGACATATAGCAACGAAACTGACGATATCACATATTACACTTACGGTCGCAGAAAAGAAAGTGTAAAACTACAACAGTTGGAATCCGCAACCTCCTTAGACATTGCATGCCTAATCAAATGAATTCCTTAGATATCGCATGCCTAACAATTATAAACCCCGCATTTTAGCCTCAAAATCGAAAACCCTTTTCAATATCAAGTCGGGCAATTCAACAAGATTCCCGACATCCTGATCGAATGCTCGTCGTAAACTTTAGTAGACGGCCGCACCCCCGGATGCCGTCGACGAAGTGCACTAAGGCGGAACACCGCTGCCGCGAGCACTCGAACGGATGCTTTTGGCTATGGGGTTCTCCTACAGTCACTTGGTCGGGGCTATGGGGCGTGGCTGTCTATTAAGTTTACCCGACGAGTATCCGTGTACGCTACGTGATTGCGACGGACTTTTGATCACATCAAAATTCTGTGGCAACCCATCAAGTGAGACTAAACTGCTAGATTTATAGCATTCAAATTATTTATCTCATAACTGCTTGTGGATTCCAATTATTGTATCACATTCCAGATAAATAGACAATGTTAAACTTTCCGATCGAATAATCAAATACCCAAGTTTTCCCGAAAAGCTCAACACTTGAAATAAGTTTAAAAACATCCACTTCATGCCACAGTACCAACGGTCCAGCCGTAGAAGGGTCAAGCCAACGCCTCACATGTGGCACGCCGTACTACCCCAAACCCTAAGGTTCAAAGGGCAGTTCAAGACGGTCACATAATCGAGTTAAGGTTTGTTGTCTTCTAAAGGGTCCATCGCGTTACTTGCACTACTTAGAACGCTCTTAAACTACGGAAAAATCCAACACTTGGAAATTTCCCGGCAGGGGAAAAAGTGAGTTATTTATATCCGGTCGAACTTTTCAACATGTTCTAAAATTACCCGGAAAAAACACATAGACAAAATTAAACTTTCGATCGAATCGACGAACTCCCAATACAACCCAGAAAACTCAACTGTTGAGTATAAATAAAAAATACCCAGAAAACACAAGAATTATACAAGAACATTACCATGCAAATTAAAAAGAATGTTGTGATTGTACGGCCGCGGAACCGCCACACGAGCCAAGCTCATGCCGCGGTTCTGCGGCGCTTTGATAGACTTAGGCGCACTTGCTGCACAGTAACTCCTAGGAAACCCTGCTGAATTTTTTGGATATTTTTAATTTGGAAAATTCCATAGTTTCAAAAATTGTACATAGAAGGGTATCGATTAGGGTTTCGGGGTTCGATCGGGTTTCTAACTTCGTCTACACTTCGCCTAAACCTCTAGCTAGGCTCTGATACCACTGTAGGGTTCCTAGGCACACTCATGAGGTTCCACAAGGCATCTACCATGCCAAAATCAAATTTTTTATGTGCCTAACAACCCTAATAAGATCGTATACTAGAGGATAGGCGAAACAAAAAGCAAGTTAACTACTTTAACTACAAGTGAAAAGGATTACAACCTTTGTAGATCCGGTCCTTCACTTCTAAACCTCCGTGTTGATGTCCCTTCGCTGCGATCATCGGGATCCCGGACCTTAGCGTTGGTTTCATCGGAGAAATGAGCAGGCTAGGTCGTTGACTTCGAGGCCGAAGATGATCTACGTCGGGGAGACTCAAACTCAAGCTATTCCTTCTCTTGGTCATGAACTTTGTGAAGATAACACCCTATACTACATGGAAAGTGGTAGAGGATGAAGAAATAGGAAGTGGGTTCATTTTGGATTTGGATTTCTCACTCTAAATCTTCACTTAAAAATTTTAAGCAAGCTTTCTTCTTCTTGAAGAAGAAGAAGAAGAAAAGAAAAGAATAATATATCATTATCAAAAATGAATAATCAAGTGAAGTTTATCATGTTGCAACCATGGGTGAGTGAACCATTGTAGAGACTAAACTAGAGTTTAGGTTGATGGTTAGGTCAAAGAACAAAATAAAATGGTTAGACTTTTTCAAAGATGCTATGAAGCTTTAAGCCAAAACAAGAAAAGCCACCATTTAGTTTTACCAAAATAAATAAATAAATAAAAGAAAATAAAACCCTAACCATTAACCTAAACTTGGTGTAAGTCATACACACACCCAAGTTTGCATGTATCATCAATCATGATACAAACTAGTGCACAAACATATATCATATATACAACTTGTGCACAAACATATATCATATATACAACTTGTGCACAAAAAGTGAGAAAGACAATCTTAAGTGAACCAATACTAGTTAATGTAAAGTAATATATCAAATATATAATTATACATCAAATCATTAAATCAATACTTGATTTAATGATCCGGTCATATCGTATATAACCGACTAATATCAAGTGTATCAATGTATCGAATCAACACTTGATTCGGTAACCCGGCTATATCACATATAACCGATCAATGATACAAATCGCGAGAATAGAATACAGTATCACATACTGGTATTATTCTCGGTCCCGCATATATCTCATACGCGCTCCTATTTCGTTTCGCTTGAGCCAGGAAACCCCTGTGTAGGGCTCTAAAGACTCGTCAATACGCCGGCAGTAGGTGATGATCATATCAAACACCCACAAGTCGCAAGCGGTCTGCTAAACGTAACGGCCACCCGGGTATTGAGCGATCAGAAGATCAACGAGCAAGCCTGCTCACACTCCTGTGAATCCAACCAGTAACACTTACCGCACAGTCCGGTCTGTTCGTCTGATATGTCGCATATCTCGCCTAGGGGTGGTAAACGTCAGACCCCAGTAGCTTGATAAGTCATGCCGATGTAAGGTCCATAACAAGCATGAAACTACTGATAACACTTACCAGTAAATCAGTGCAACCCTGGCCAGGGATTTCCAGTTATGGCCAGTCGAGCATCGCGCAACATCAACCCCCAATACCGGGAGAGACGAATCCCCTCCTATCGCTCATTGACTCCATGTGAATCGGAACTGTACCCAAAAACCATCTGTTTGCACGACTCAGTAGAGCCGTGGTAGGGTGGAAATCAAAGCACAGTGGGAGACACACAAGACTCTATGATGATCTTGGGTCAACAAACTAAGCTGTACCAGTGTCACCAGAGAACTGCCATCTGACGTGAGGTATAATACCATCTGGGAGTTCTCGGTGAGTCCGTTCAGTGTACCCAGTCACCACTGAGCACCCGCATACCATCTCTGATGTCAAACACCAATGGATATGGGATCATCCATCGCCCATCACATGGGTCGAGAAGATATACGCTAGTCTACTCCTGAATATCGATGCCCCGTCTCGATAATCCCACGACTAGGAACATTGAAGGATGTACTCATGGACTACCCAGGCCCCACTAGTACGATCTGCATCATAGTCCTGCAAGTCGAGTACACATCCTAAGGGCTTTATCAACATGTAATAGAGAGACAACAAGTATACATGTTAAGATAAAGAGCAACCAGATAGCGTACTATCATGTCGAGCAAGAAAGTTCTACCTATATATGTCCCAGCATCCACTACAATATACATCTCATGTACAGTAATGGCCTCTAGGGCATACATATAACTAACAATGTATGCATATGTGTGTGTGTATATATATATGTATATATGTATATATATATGTATATATATATACATATATATATAAGAAAGAGGGGGAAAAGGCATCCAAAGGATGCGTGGGGCCAGCGCCCTGGGTGCTGTGCGCCCAGGTGCTGTGCGCTCAGGCACTAGCATGCCACTTGTCGGCACGTGGGCGCTCTGCGCTTGAGCGCAGGGCGCTGTAGCGCAAGCGCGCCACGTGTCGGCACGTGGGCGCTTTGCGCTTCAGCGCCTGACGCTCGAGCGCAAGTGCGCCACGTGTCGGCACGGGGGCGACTTGCGCTGGAGCGCTGGGCGCTGGAGCGCAAGCGCGCCACGTGTCGGCCTGGGGGCGACTTGCGCCAGAGCACTGTGCGCTTGAGCGCAAGCGCGCCACATGTCGGCACGTGGGCGACTTGCGTTCGAGCGCAGGGCGTTGTTATGCAAGCGCGCCACGTGTCGGCACGTGGGCGCTTTGCGCTTGAGCGCTAAGCGCTCGAGCGCAAGCGCGCCACGTGTCAGCACGTGGGCGCTCTGCGCTTGAGTGCCGGCGAGAAAAAAAGGTTTTTAGCCTAAAAAGATTCTCGGAAGAGAAATCAGAGTGGAGTTGGACTCCTAAGTGTGTTTTTGGGGTTAATGGAATGGGTTCTTCCTCTTCCTCCTTTGTTAGCTGGATCTTGAAGATCAAGAGATGTGAGAGCTCAAAATCTCTCCTTTTTGGGATCTAAAAACAGATCCAAATTCCCCTTTGTGGGTTTGGTGGTGAAAAACTATCTTGTTTTTGAAAAGGAAGAGTAAAACTCTTGATTTAATTCAAAAGAAAGAAGAAGGTTTGAGACCTTCAGAAAGGGGAAAGAGGCACAAACCCTAGGTTTTTGAGAGAATGAAAAAAGTGTTTTTTTTGTTATTCATCATCATGTTGCCTTTTATAGGCTTACTTATTTACATATAGCCCCTTGGGCTTCACATAATGGCATTTTAGCCATCCCATGGCTCATGTGTCATTTCTTTTTGCACATAAGCCACGGGCTTACAAAATATTGGCTTTATGCCCATTTTGCATGCATTCATGTATAAAAAATTACAGAAAAATTATTTATTACATGATCTATATTTTGGCATGGAGGAGGCTGGCCGCGGGCTCGACGTGGGCATGGGCCCACTTGACCTGGACTTGGGCCCACCTAGCTTGGGGGTTGACCTTGACTTTGACTCGGTCAACCGGGGTGTAAATTTTTACCCCAACAGGACACGCTACAAAGATTGTAGCAACCCTAAACCCTCTCTAGTTTATTTGTATGCTCTTTTCATTTTCAAGTTGATATCTTTTGGATTGATTTCTTGGTTTAGTTGCTATTTCTCTCTAAAATTTTTGATTTTGCATTTCCTCCTTGGCTGCTATTGTACCGTAGAGAGCAGTAGGATCCCAACAGACATCTCTTCGCATAGCGGTAGTAGTTAGCGAATATGGTCAGCCAGTAGTAGCTGTATCGACGAATTAACCAATGCATCTTTATACCAGCTTGATGGGCTCCACATATTCCTCCGTGTACTTCACCCATTACCGTCATCGACTCACTTTTATCGAGGCAACGAAGTGTCAAACCATCATAGCACTTATGGTACAAGACTCCCTCAATTAAGATATACCACAGGGCTATTCTTCGCAACCTCTTATCGGTCGTCAAACTGGGATTCATTAGGTACTCGGATATAGGTTTAAGCCAATCGTTGCTGGCGTCTACCGCCCCTACTAACCAAGTAGTACCCCCGGAATCTACATCCCTTCGGCCAACCTTCAAGATGGTATCCGGTTCCATTAAGATCCTTCCCAAGCCAGATGCCAGCTGAGCAAGGTCATTTGCTCTGACAATGCACTCTCTGTCGATATGCTGTGTGCGAACCTCAATGAAACTTTTGAGCAATCCTTTGACCTTTTCCACATATCTGATCAAGTTCGCTCTTAAGCACTGGAACTTTCTAAATGTTTGTTCGATCACCACCTCGGAATTACCAAAGATTCTTATGCTAAGTACTACCATATTATCGATGAGAATTTCTAAGGCGAGTATCAAGGCCTTGTGCTCGGCCTGATTGTTCGTACAATCTTCATCAATGGCTACCGAATAATAAAAAAGGCCATCTGGTGATACAAGGATGACGCCTGCTCCGGCATGCTACCTCGTGTTGGAACCATCAAAGTATAGGGTCCAAGATTCGGTTCCCAAGTAGCCGATCATCTCTATATCATCCTCCAGCCCTGTAGTTAGGCATGGGTGATTGGCCAGAAAATCTGCTATTGCCTTTCCCTTCACTTCCCTCATTGGTACATATTTTATCAATAACTCGGACATAACTAATTTCCATTACCCCAACTTGTCCTTTCAACCCACGATTCGTCAGCATATATTTCAAAATATCGACTGTGCTAATAAGTTGAATCTCATAAGGTAAGAGTTAATGCCTCAACTTTGTGCAAATGTTGTAAAAAGATAAGCACATCTTTTCTATCGGCTGATATCGTTTCTCAACATCGGATAGGATTCTACTCAAATAATAAATCACCTTCTCCTGCTCATTCTCGTTCTCCTGAGCGAGTAACCTGCAGATAGACTTTTTCGTGGCTAATATATATACTTTAATTGGTTTTTCGGCTACTGGGGGTACTATGACCGGCGGTTTAGTCAAGTACTCCTTAATGACATTGAAATCCTTTTGTTGATCTTCCCCCAGATGAATACTGCGTCACTCTTCAGGCGGAGTAAAGGGGAAAAACATCTTACCTTATCAGCCAAATTTGCTATGAACCTCCGCAGATAATTGACCTACCCTAACAGTCTTTGTAGCTCCTTATTGCTTGGCGTTCTCGCTTCAATTATCACCTTGGTCTAGTTCTGATGGATCATTATTCCTTTCTGGTGGAATGGAAGCCCAAGAAATTTCCTGCCGAAACCCCAAACGCACATATCAGGGAATTGAGTCATAAATTGTGTTGCCTCATCCCTTCAAAAGCCTGCTTCAAATATGCCAAGTGATCGTCTTCTCCTTTTGATTTTAAAATAATTTCATCTACATATACTTCAACGAATTTGGTGATCGTGTCGTAGAATATATGATTCATGGCACGCTGGTAAGTGGCTCCAGCGTTTTTCAATCCGAATGGCATAACGACCCATTCATAGAGCCCTAACGGATTAGGACACCGGAAGGCCGTCTTGCTTACATTTTGTTTGGAAAGGTAGATCTAGTTGTATCCCGAATGTCCATCCATCAATGACATCATTCCATGTCCTACTGAGACATCTAATAACGATTGGACCACGAGCATCAGATAATCTTCCTTAGGAGTCGCTTCGTTCAAGTCCCTAAAGTCGATACAGACTTTGAGCTTTCCATTCTTCTTTCGCAGCGGCACGATATTGGTAAGGGTACCAAGCTTACCAGACGAAGCTGGCTTGTAACACTCGTTCCACCTCCTCTTTTATTTTAGGAAGAGTATCTAATGCCATTCTTCTCAGTGGTTGCTTTAGAGTTTTACAATTTTATTTCAGAGGAAGTTTATTCCCCTCTGTCTAAACCGGTGAGCTCCTCATAGTTCCACGCAAAACAATCGGTGTAGTCTAGCAAAAGTTTTATAATTGCATATGAAAAGTATTACATAAATTCTTACTAATTAAAAGTAGCCGAACACAACTACTGCTGTTCTGGCAAAAAATATAACAAGTTTAAGCTTCATTTTTTTTTTATCTTAGACGCACATTGAATGCCAGCGCCAAAGATTTTCTGGCGCACATTAAATGCCAGCGCCAGAGATCCCCAAGATCCCCAAAAGGGAAAATTTTCTTTTACTTAAAGCTTAAGGTTTATATATTGGAAATTAATTTCTCCCATCTTTCTAAACAAAAAGATACCAATCTTGTTAATAAGAAATCAATCATATAATTTCTTAAACAAATGAAAATATAAAATTGGTTAATAAAGACCCTTGGATATATAATCTAACAGTGCTTAGGCACCTGAGCTGATATCAATAATATGTAATTATCTCTGTACACATCTTTCTAAACAAATAAATCAATCAGGTATTTTTCTAAACAAAGAAAATACCAATTGGGTTAATAAAGACCCTTGGATCAAAATCCAACAATGCTTAAGCATCCGGACTGATCTTAAGATCAATTAGAGAAACTAAATGATAGATTTTCTCTACTTGCCCAACAAATTCATACCCTTATATAAAGAACCCATGAGATCAATTCTTAAAAAAAGCCGACCCCCAATAAACTTGAGATAAAAAAAAAGCTTAAGATTTCTTTGTTCTCTGCAAACTTCTTCTTCCTCCTTTCATAAACCGAGATAAGTTAGGAGATTAATCTCCATGATAGAAGGCTTAAGCCTCAATGATAAGAAGGTTAATCTTCTGTCATGACCTGCTTCCCGGTGTACGGGGAAGGAGACGCGGCGAGACCGCGACGTATTTACTCAGAAGTAAATACGTTAAGCGTAAATAAGCAATATAAATGTAAAGCACAAAAATGACAAGATATGTAATAAAACAACAACTTTTTATTGATAACCATTCTTTACATACATCTGAAAAGTAAACTACAATGAAAGAATGCGATACCTAAACAATGGCATATGAACTGAAAGTAAAGTAAGTACAAGTAGAAACTAGAACTCTGGCTCCTCTGTAAACTACTCCAAATCGTCCTAACTGGGCTCGATCTCTTGAGAGTCGGGTCCTCCTGACAACATTCCAAAGAAAGAAGTGATAGGAATGTCGTCAGCGAACTAGCGCTCGCTAAGTTCCAAGAGATAGAATAGAAATAGATAGGTAAAAAGCATAGAATAGATAAATTATGTGTTTGTTATGTTAACGTAGTTTTTTTTAGTTTGGTACAGAGAGTATCAGTGTATACGAAAGGAGTCCAACTTTTTGTTGGAGATGTATGCCCTAAAGGCCATTATTGTATATGTATACATTTGGATGCTTGGACACACATATATATATATATATATATATGTACATGACAGTCTTACTCGATATGATAGTATGCTATCTGGTTTGTCTTTATCTTAACATGTGTATGTTTTACTTGCTATTATATATCTTTTATACATATTGATAAATCCCGTAGGATCATTGCTAGACTATCTGCATTGTGATGGCGATCATATTTGTGGGAGCTGGGTAGTCAGTACGCACATCCTTAAATGGTCCTTAGTCATGAGAGTATCGAGACTGGACATCGATATTCCGGAGTAAACTTGTGTATACGTTTCTAGACCCCCGACGAGGGGCAATGGTATGGTCTCGCAACCATTGTTCTTTCTGTAGGGTTCCTAGGCACACTATAGAGGTCTCACAAGGCATCGAACATGCCAATTTAAAATTTTATGGGTGCCGAGAAACCCTAATACGGATCGTCGGCTAGATTTCTAGGCGAAACTATAAACTAGTTAACACTTTAACTAAATGTTAGATGCTACAACCTTTGTAGATCCGGTTCTCCACTTCCTTAGCTCCACGTGGGTGTCCTCTTGCTGTCCATCATGAATCCCGAACTCAATCGTCGGCTTCATCGGAGAAACGAGCGAGCTTGGTCGTCGGCTTCGTGTCAAAGACGATCTACGTCGAGGCATCACAAGTTCAAGCTCCGACTTCACAAAGTTGTGAAACTTGTGAAGAAAACACCCAAAACAACTTGGCAAGAGGTAGAGGGTGAAGAAATAGGAGGTGGGTTCACTTTAGAATTGGATTTCACTCACTTTTGCTCAAGTTGCCATTGATGGCATCTAGTTTTCTCTCTTGAAGAAGAAGGAGAAGATGAAGCTAGTTTATGATAAGTTATTTAAAATGAAAAGAAAAATTCATACTTATCATAATCTAACTAGGGTTAAGTGTAGAGAATAAACCATGGTCACTTGAGAGGGTTAGGGTTAAGCATGATGACAAGAATGGTTGCATAAGTCAAAGCTTCATGAAGCTTCAACTAGAAACAAAAGAAGCCCCCATTCTTATCTAAATCATTTCCAAATAAATAAACAAATAAATAAATGAAAAAGCAAAACCCTAATCATCTCTTAACCATGGTTTAATCCTTTACACTTAACCACAAGATCAAGTATCATCAAACATGATACAAATATGTGCACAAAAGTATATCACATATACTTCTTGCACATCAAGTGAGAAAATCCATATAAAGTGAACCAATACTAGTTAATGCAATGTAGTATATCATATATATAATTATACATTAAATCATTAAATCAACACTTGATTTAACAATCCGGTCATATCGCATATAACCGACTAGTATCCAATGTATCGGCTTATCGAATCAATGATTCGATAACTAGGTCATATCGAATATAACCAATCGAAACATTTATCGCGAGAATGAAATGCGGTATCACATACACGCATTATTCTCGGTCCCGCACATATCTCATATGCGCTCCTATTTCGTTTCGCTTGAGCCAGGAAACCTCTGTGTAGGACTCTAAAGACTCGTCAATACGCCGGTAGCAGATGATGATCATATCAAGCACCCACAAGCCGCAAGCGGTCTGCTAAACGTAACGGCCATCCGGGTATTGAGCGATCAGAAGATCGACGAGCTAGCCCGCTCACACTCCTGTGAATCCAACCAGTAACACTTACCGTACAGTCCGGTCTGTTCGTCTGATACGTCGCATATCAAGTCTAGGGGTGGTAAACGTCAGACCCCAATAACCGATAAGTCGTGCCGATGTGAGGCTCATAACGGGTCGAGAAACTACTGGTAACACTTACCAGCAAATCTCTGATCAGCCCTGGCCAGGGACTTCCCTGTTACGGCCAATCGAGCACAGCGCAACATCAACCCCCAATACCGGGAGAGACGAAACCCCTCCTATCGCTCATTGCCTCCATGTGGCTCGGGACTGTACCCAAAGACCACCGTTTTGCACGCCCTCATGGACGTGGTAAGGTGGAGATCAAAGCACAGTGGGAATCACACAAGGCTCTATGACGATCTCGGGTCTACAGACTAACCTGCACAAGTGTCACCTGAGAACTGCCATCTGACGTGAGGTATAATACCATCTGGGAGTTCTCGGCGAGTCCGTCCAGTGTACCCAGTCTCCACTGGGCACCCGTATACCATCTCTGATGTCAAACACCAATGGATATGGGATCATCCATCGCCCATCGCATGGGTCGAGAAGCGTATACGCTAGTCTACTCTGGTATATCGATGCCCCGTCTCGATACACCCACGACTAGGGACGATGAAGGATGTACTTATGGACAACCATGTCCCCACTAGTATGATCTGCATCATAGTCCAGGTAGTCAAGTACACATCCTAAGGGCTTTACCAACATGTAACTATAAGACAGTATAAAGAGACTAGTGTACATGTTAAGATAAAGAGCAACCAGATAGCATACTATCATATCGAGCAAGAAAGTCATCTCTATATATGTCCAAGCATCCAATATAATATACATCATCTGTACAATACTGGCCTCTAGGGCATACATACAACTAACACTTTCACACCTAAGATCGTATACAGGTGCTCACTGGGGGTGAGTACACCGGACGGACTCGTCGAGAACTTCCAGATGGTACTATACTTATCGTCAGGTGGAAGTTCTCTGGTGACATGAGTACAGGTTAGTATTTAGAAGCAGTTGTCTCGTGTGAGTTCCCACTGTGCTTTGATCACTACCCTACCACGACTTTACTGATTCGTGCAAACAGGTTTTGGTTGGGTACAGTCCCGAGCCACATGGAGGCAGAGAGCGATTGTCGGGGATTCGTCTTTCCCGGTATAGGGAGTTGATATCGCACCATGTTCGATTGGTCAGGACCATAAGACCTTGGCCAAGACCATTGGGATTTACTGATAGACTGATCAGTAGTTTCCCGGATTGGTCCTGAGCCACATTAGCACGAATTACTGGATTATTAGGGTCTGACGTTTACCACCCCTAGACCCGGTATGCGATACTCTCAGTCGAAGAGACCGGACTGTACGGAGATTTTCACAGATAGGCTCAGTAGGGATCCGGATGAGTTTGCTCGTCGGCCTTCCTTTTTGACAGGTACCCGGGTAGCCGTTACGTACAACTAGTGCCGCTGACGTGCTTGTGGTTATGGATTTATCCAGTAACTCACTGCCGGCGTACTGTCAATTCTTTAAAATCCCACACAGAGGGTTTCCCTGGTTCAGGAGAAATGATGTAGTAGCCGTATTGGATACGTGCAGGGTTCCGATCGATTGATATACTTTGTACCCAGACTTTCGATCGGACAGTTGGTAGTACCAGCCGGCTCGGGTTTGAGCCGGATTGTTATATCAGGTATTGACTTGATAATTTAAATATATTTATTTCGATATGTATATTCTAGTATTACGTTCTTAGTGTTATTCTATCTCTTTGGGCATTCGTGTTTTTATCCGAATGCGAGTATGTATATACAGCAGACTGTAATCAGTATTTTATTACAGATTACCTTCTAGAAGGTTGACACCTCATCATTGACTTTTTCATTTATTGATAAATGGAAATGAGGTGGAAATTGGAGGAGAGGGAGGAATTGTGAGAGCCATGACTTCAATAGTTGACAAATGAATTATTTATTCATTTGGATCAATATTGAAGTATGGTTGCTAATTTTTTTATTATGAAAATTCATACACAAAACCACTGTGTTGAATTTTCTCTCACATGCATGCTTCATTATTCTTGAGCTCCCATTTTTGCTTCACTCTCCTCCCTCCTCTTGAGTTTCCTCCACCTTCATCATCTTCCTCTTCACTACCCTCTCATGAGTTGAGAAACAAGTAAAGAGGCAAGATAGAGATAGTAGAACACATAGAACTCCACACTATATCCTAGACAACTTAGATTAGCAACCCAAGTTCTCTAGTTGCACCTATTGATACTTAGTTAGGAGCTAGAGCCATGGATCACATCACTCGGGTGGATCATCTACGACAAAGGAGGACCGAAGAACAAGCCCGGTCCCGAAGAACCGATGGAGCGGGAAAAGAGGGTCAAGCATGTTCAAGGTGGTCACTTGGAGCTAACGACGAGGAAAGAAGACCGAAGGACTTGGATCGTTTGGTGAGACTTCCTTCATAGTAGTTAGCTCTTTTAGTTTTGCTAGATAGGTTTATGGAAAGAACCGGGTTTTCATTGGGTTAACTTAGCGCCGTTTTTGAAATCTTAAGAAAAATTTTGTTCTGCAAACCGCCACGTTCGATGGCTAGGGCGTTAAGGTAACCCAACATGGTATTAGAGCCACCCATACAACCTTAATCTAGCTAGTTGCGACATTAGAATTCACGTTTTTTCGGGCATCGAAAACTGTCACAAAAACAGTCCCGAATTTTTGAGTTTCGAGATATTTTCACACCCCGCGGGCTCTCGGTTTGAATTAAGAAGCCGCAGGGTGGTGCGTGGGCACCCCGGGGAGACCCGGAGGGGACCGAATGGCTGGGCCCACTCCCCAAGACCACCACAAGGTGGTCTTGGGGGTGGGGACCCAAAACTTCCCCTCCATGGGCAGTTTCGGGTCTGTCTCACCCTCTGGCCACCTTGTGGTGGCTTTAGGGGTGGGGTACCCCCTCTAGGCCCCTGACTCAAAGTTAATTTCATGCTCTAACTCCCCGTGAAGGTTCGGGCGCGTTTCTTTTTGATTCAGACCTACGAATTGGCTCAAAACTCGACTTTTTTGGATGTTTAGTGCACTTTTTTTTTATCCTTAGTATATTTGGGATGTGCGCTAATTGTGTTTTGGAATTCTAATGTCATGACTTTGTTTGCATGCATGGATGTGTTGGTAACGTTGTCTAATTGCTATATGCTCAATTAGACGAAGTTACACACTTGTTTCGGTTACTTGTTTATGTGGATATATATCTTGTTATGGTTTGTGCAGATTGTCGTGATGGATAGCCTTGGGTGCAATGGTAGTGGAGTTTAGTTTTATTTGTACATTTAATATTGCGGGGAAAGCGTCCGACATGTGGACTGTCGTCTCTGTCGTGTTGTATATTATTTGATTGGGGCACGACCGGGTTGAGGTCGATGTCACCTTGTACATATTATTTTCATTTTCTGTACTAGCCCCGCGGTGGAGTGCACGAATAGCCGGGTTCTAGAAGGCAACAAGCCTGCATCTCATAGCATTGAGACGGAGGGGGATTCATTCTAGAATTGGCGGGCTATTCGCTGCACTCGTAGGGGGTATAGGATGACCTATGGAGGGGCGCCCAAGTTACCGGATTCCGTGAATTGTTGGATGGCCCATTCACTTTGTTGAAGGGGGTTGCCTCACTTCTGGGATTGGCGGGTAACTTGCTGCGCTCGTAGGGCTCCAGGTTTTCATTGCACAGGCTATCCACACGACTGGGAACGTCTGTTTTTATTTTCGGCTCAAATGAAACCCGGGGCTCCAGGATTATCCACCTTTCTGTATTGTTGGCTGAGATTCTGTGATGTTGTTTGCTATCATGCCTGGGACGATTGTTATATATACTTATATATATACTAGTAGATATTGTATATGTTTTGCACCCGCGCTAGTCCAGCTCCCACTCTGTCGTTAGTTAAGTAACCTAACGGGTGATGACGGGGCCCATGGCGAATGCGGATGGAATATATGTACATTGTATTTTTGTTCTTTTTGTGGTGTGATAGGATTAATTGATGGGACCGCATTAATTTTAATTAATGCAAGATAAGAAAACCTAAAAGATGTTGTTGGAACAAATTTCGAAAAACTGTAGTTATATTCTTTCGCTTTGCACAGTGGTATTCGGTCATGAATATCCAGCACCTCATTCCAGGAGGCAAGAGCCGAGATCCTTTCACGGGGAGTGACCACTTGAGCGAAAGTCTATACTGTAGATTACTAGGTTTTTTCAAAAACAGAAGTTTTTCAAAAAGCGGAGCTTAAACCACTCCTTTTCAAAAATGCTCAGGTTCCTTCAACAATATCAAGTTCATTACGTTAACGGGTTTTTCTCCAAAAACCCAGCCGTAGCCCTCCGTCATTTTCTACAAGTACTACTCAGTATTCAAGCTACGTATTTTGGTATTGTCAAGGTGTAGTGATCGATAGCTGAGTATTGCTTATTTGTAGCTTTGTTTCTGATTATTTAAGACAGTCGCATAGCTATGTTGGCATTGTCAAGGGTTATGTGAGTGGGTCTAAGTTAATCAAGATTATGACGGACCGAACTTGACTAGCGGCTTATGATATGTTGGCATTGTCAAGTTCATAAAGTCGTTTGGGGAAAAAACAACATCGGGAGTTTCAAATATACAGGAAACTTGCTAGCGTTGCATACCTTCTGGAGTGTGGTAACTAGAGTGGCTTCCATCTAGGTTATCAGGCAATGATAGTTGGATCCTGATCGTACTGATGAGTAGGATTACTCCTGGGAGATTTTTTTACTTAACAATCAATGCTATAAACCAAGTAGGTGTCTAGAACGGTGTTAGCGGGGCAACACCTCCGGGGAAAAGAGGTTTATATAATTAAGGAACTTCGCGAAAGCATTGGAAAACCTCCCTCAAAGTACTGACACTAGCCTGGCCGAAAGGTTAAGAAAGTATTATGACGTGAGATTAATCCCAACTAATTCTTCTTTTTAGGTTTGAAGAAGAATTCGAGGAAACAGTGGGAGCCATCCTGGTTAGATAAACTAATAACCAGTCTAATCTTGCAAGAGCGCACGCTGAGTGTTTCTTTTCTCTCTCTCCAGGTAGCAACCACTTCATGCCCTAATCAAGATAATAAAATGTATCGCTTGACCGATCCGAATTCTTATTCGGGACTGGGGAACGTCGATTTGGCTCTAACCTATGACAGCAGTCATGAGTATGAGCAGAGGAAAGAGGATTGTATGAATTCCTTGATGACCCCATCGATGAAGAAGCATACTATGCGTCTTTTTCTGGTGTTCTTGTTATTGAGAACTATTTTTCGGTCAATCCTACCTCCTGGGTACTAGATACCGAATCAGGATCTCATATCTGTAATGTATTACGGAGACTGAGAAAAAGTAGGATGGTTGGACCTGGTGATATGTCCCTCAGAGTAGGGAATGGAGCACAAGTTGATGCTTCTGCCGTTGGTGAATATCACCTAGTTTTGCCAAATGGCAATACACTGATTTTGAACAATTGCTACTATGTACTTTCCATGGTTTGCAACATCATATCAGTATCTTTACTCAATAAAGATGGATATACGTTTGTTCTTGATAGAAATATCATGAACATTTACCTTAATCAGGTATTGGTTGTAGAAGGTACACTGTGTAATGGTATCTATGTTCTTAATCAAAACATAGTTCTCAGTATACAAAATACACGCAAGAGGAAGAGTTCAAATGTGAACGAATCCTACTTGTGGAATTGTAGACTTGGTCATATCGGAGAGAATAGACTGAGTAAGTTGCATAAAGATGGACTTTTTGATACGTTCGAATTTTCATCTTATGAAACTTGTCAATCTTGTCTCAAAGGAAAGATGACCAAATCTCCGTTCACCGGACACGGAGAAAGAGCAGCAGAGCTTTTGGGACTAATACACAGTGATGCATTTGGTCCAATGTCTATACATGCAAGGGGAGGGTTCTCGTACTTCATCACATTCACTCACGATCTCTCTAGGTTCGGATATGTGTATCTCATGAAACACAAATCTGAAGCTTTTGAGAAATTCAAAGAATTCAAA
Source organism: Agapanthus africanus (assembly GCA_030015575.1). Taxonomy (NCBI): domain Eukaryota; kingdom Viridiplantae; phylum Streptophyta; class Magnoliopsida; order Asparagales; family Amaryllidaceae; genus Agapanthus; species Agapanthus africanus. The sequence continues at coordinate 81,569,407 of CM057340.1, read as the reverse complement.
AACGAAGTAGAGAACCAGATTGGCAAAAGTATCAAGATTCTCCGATCTGATAGAGGAGGGGAGTACTTAAGCACGGAATTCCTAGATTAGCTAAAGGAGAATGGAATTCTCTCTCAGCTTACTCCTCCGTATACGCCACAGCACAACGGTGTATCGGAGCGGAGGAATCGTACTCTTTTGGACATGGTTCACTCCATGATGAGTAACGCTGAGTTGTCTCTTTCCTTTTGGGGACATGCACTTCGGACAGCAGCATATCTATCGAATCAGGTTCCATCCAAATCTGTGCCTAAGACTCCATATGAAATATGGAGTGGTAAAAGGCCGTATCTTGAACGTATTAAGATATGGGGTTGTCCGGCCTATGTAAAAGTACAAAATCCAGACAAACTTCAGGCATGGTCAGTTTTATGCAAGTTTATGGGATATCCTAAAAATTCTCTGGGATATCTGTTCTACCACACCGAGGAACAGAAAGTGTTCATTGCTCATCACGCCACATTTTTAGAGTGGCAATTTCTTGCAAAAGAAATAAGTGGGAGCACGGTAAAACTGGGTGAAATGTCTAAACCACAAACTCAAACTGAGGATTTGGTAGAACCTCAAGATTCGATAATCCCAGACGAACCTCAGCCACTCCGCAGATCTAGTAGGATTTCTCATCCGCCCGAGAGATACTATGGTTTTCTCATAGATGGGGATTGAGAGGATTGCATCTTAGAAGAAAATGATCCTACTAGTTTTAGGCAGGCCATTATCAGTAGGGACTCTGATAAATGGTTGGATGCTATGCGATCCGAAATGGATTCCATGTACACCAATAAAGTATGGACCTTGGAAATTGCTCCACCTGGGGTAAAACCCGTTAGATGCAAATGGATCTACAAAAAGAAATTCGGTGTAGATGGGCAGGTGGAAACCTATAAGGCTAGACTTGTTGCAAAAGGTTTTCGTCAAAGACTAGGTGTGGACTATGACGAAACCTTTTCTCCAGTGGCTATGCTCAAATCCATTCGAATCCTACTTGCCATTGCTGCCTTCTAGGACTATGAGATCTGGCAGATGGACGTAAAAATGGCTTTTCTGAATGGAAGTTTAGAAGAGTGCGTTTATATGGATCAGCCGGAAGGTTTCATAGACAGTGGGAGCAGCGGAAAGGTGTGCAAGTTGCTTAAATCCATTTATGGATTAAAGCAGGCATCATGGAGCTGGAACATCTGTTTTGATGCAACAGTCAAGGTATTTGACTTCTTCAAGAATGAGGATGAGCCTTGTATATATAAGAAGATTATAGGCCGAACTGTCGTGTTCCTAGTCTTGTACGTGGACGACATTCTTTTGATAGGAAATGATATTCCTATGCTATAATCGGTCAAGATATTCTTATTACAAAGGTTCTCCATGAAGGACCTGGGTGATGCCTCATATATTCCGGGGATTAAGATCTACAGAGATATATCCAAGAGATTACTGGGACTTTCACAGTCCAGGTACATAGAGACCATACTAAAGAGATTTAGTATGGAAGATTCCAAGCGAGGTAACATACCCGCATTGCACGGAATCACCTTCTCCAAGGAGATGTCTCCCAAGACTGATGAGGAGAGGGTTCACATGAGCACTATACCCTACGCTTCGGCGGTAGGATCTATAATGTATGCGATGCTATGTACCCGACTAGATGTAGCTTACGCGCTTAGCGTGGTGAGCCGGTATCAGTCTAACCCAGGTGAGAACCACTGGACAGCTGTTAAGAACATTCTGAAGTACCTGAGAAGGACTGAAGAATTATTCCTGGTATTTGGTAATAGGGACCTCCAGGTGGAGTCTTTTACCAATTCGAGCTTCCAGAGTGACAAGGATGACAGCAAGTCTGTCTCGGGTTTTGTATTTACCCTTAACGGAGCGGCGGTCTGTTGGAAGAGTTCCAAACATGACACCGTCACAGACTCGACGATGAAGGCTGAATACATAGCTGCCAACAATGCCCCAAAAGAAGCCGTCTGGATTAAGAAGTTCATTACTGAACTTCAGGCTGTTCCATCCATTGTTAACCCAATACCTGTATATTGCGACAACAATGGAGCTATGGCTTTAGCAAGGGAACCACGGTCCCATCAAAAATCCAGGCACATCTTGAGGCGGTATCACCTGATCAGGGAGATCATTGATCGCCGGGAGATCGAGGTGTGGAGAGTGGACTCAAAAGACAACACCGCGGATCCATTCACTAAGGCCCTTCCTCAAGAACAGTTCGAGAGACTTTTTGAGATGTTGGGTATTCGATACGCCAACAACTGGCCCTAGAGCAGACGTTGGGTACTCGATACGCCGATATATATGGCCTTAGTGCAAGTGGGAGATTGTTGGATATGTATGTCTTAGAGGCCATTATTGTATATATATACATTTGGATGCTTGGACATGTATATATGTACATGATAGTCTTGCTCGATATGATAGTATGCTATCTGGTTTGTCTTTATCTTAACCTTGATATGTTTTAGTTGCTATTATATATCTTTAATACATGTTGATAAAGCCCGTAGGATCATTTCTAGACTACCTGTGTTGTGATGGTGATCATACTTGTGGGAGATGGGTAGTCGGTACGCACATCCTTAAATGGTCCCTAGTCATGAGAGTATCAAGACTGGGCATCGATATTCCGGAGTAGACTAGTGTATACGTTTCTAGACCCCGACGAGGGGCGATGGTACGGTCCCGCAACCATTGGTCTTTCGCACCTAAGATCGTATACAGATGCTCACTGGGGGTGAGTACACCGGACAGACTCGCCGAGAACTTCCAGATGGTACTATAACTATCGTCAGGTGGAAGTTCTCTGGTAACATGAGTACATGATAGTCTTTATACCTGAGATCGGCATTTGTCTCGTATGAGTTCCCACTGTGCTTTGATCACTATCCTACCACGGCTCTACTAAGTCGTGCAAACAGGTTTTGGTTGGGTACAGTCCTGAGCCACAAGGAGCCAATGAGCGATTGTCGGGGATTCATATCTCTCGGTATAGGGAGTCGATATCGTACAGTATTCGATTGGTCAGGACCATAAGACCTTGTCTAAGGCAGTTGGGATTTACTGATAGGCTGATCAGTAGTTTCCCGGATTGGTCCTGAGCCACATCAGCACGAATTACTGGGTTATTAGGGTCTGACGTTTACCACCCCCAGACCCGGTATGCGATACTCTCAGACGAAGAGACCGGACTGTACGGAGATTGTCACAGATAGGCTCAGTAAGGATCTGGATGAGTTTGCTCATCGCCTTTCCTTTTCGACAAGTACCCGGATAGCCGTTACGTACAGCTAGTGCCGCTGACGTGCTTGTGCTTATGGATTTATCCAGTAACTCACTGCCGGCGTACTGTCGAGTCTTTAGAGTCCCACATTGAAGGTTTCCCTGGTTCAGGCGAAATGATGTAGTAGCCATATTAGATACGTGCAGGTTCCGATCGATTGATGTACTTTGTACCCGAACTTTCGATCGGACAGTTGCTGGTACTAGCCGGCTCAGGTTTCAGCCGGATTGTTATATCAGGTATTGACTTGATAATTTAAATATATGTATTTCGATATATATATTCTAGTATTACGTTCTTCATGTTATTCTATCTTTTTGGCATTCGTGTTTTTATCCGAATGTGGGTATATATATACAGCAGACTGTAATCCGTATTTTATTACAGATTACCTTTTAGAAGGTGGACACCTCATCATGGACTTTTCCATTTATTGATAAATGGAAATGAGGTGGAAATTGGAGGAGAGGGTGGAATGGTGAGAGCCATGACTTCAATTGTTGACATTTGAATTATTTATTTATTTGGATCAGCTATTGAAGTATGGTTGCTAGTTTTTTTATTATGAAAATTCATACACAAAACCATTATGTTGAATTTTCTCTCACATGCATGCTTCATTATTCTTGAGCTCCCATTTTTGCTTCACTCTCCTCCCTCCTCTTGAGTTTCCTCCACCTTCATCATTTTTCTCTTCACTACCCTCTCATGAGTTGAGAAACAAGTGAAGAGGCAGGATAGAGATAATAGAACATATAGAACTCCACACTACATCCTAGACAATTTGGATTAGCAACCCAAGTTCTCTAGTTTCTCCTATTGACACTTAGTTAGGAGCTAGAGCCATGTATCACATCCCTCGGGTGGATCATCTACGTCAAAAGAGGACTGGAGAACAAGCCCGATCCCGGAGAACCGATGGAGCGGGAAAAGAGGATCAAGCATGTTCAAGGTGGTCATTTGGAGCTAACGACGAGGAAAGAAGACCGAAGGACTTGGATCGTTTGGTGAGACTTCCTTCATAGTAGTTAGCTCTTTTAGTTTTGCTAGATAGGTTTATGGAAAGATCCGGGTTTTCATTAAGTTAACTTAGCGCCGTTTTTGAAATCTTAAGAAAATTTTTGTTCCGCAAACCGCCACGTTCAATAGCTAAGGCGTTAAGGTAACCCATCACTTTTCCTATGGACTATGGTAACCCGTAGTACAAGGCCCCGTCGACAAAACCACTGGACAACGGCACGGATGTTCATGTAGTGTTTTTTAGTGACCATCTCGTTCCACTTCTAATACATTTCGTACCAGTCTACCCCGTTAAAAACCTCGTAGTGTATATTGTATTGATTGTAGTTATCAGACTTGCCGAGTCCATGGTATAAGTTGTTCATGTAAACGGTTTAGGATGTAAATGGATTCATGTAGTCAAGTTCCAGACATATCCATGGTTCGGTCAAGTCAAGTCATGTTGCATGTTCTGATATTGTTCTGGTATTCATGTTCAAGTGTTCATGTTTGGTATATTGGATTTATGTTGAATTGATGTTACGATTGGATTCATATTGAATTGGATTGAGATTAGACTGAGACTCAGATTGAGTCAGACACTTTAAAACTGATTTGGATCCTGATTAGGTTTAGGAGTTATCTGTAACTGTTGCATATGGAAGGCGGGATTTGTGTCTTTTTCCAAGACAATAACCGTTGATAACTCCGTTTTAGTTTTCTCCCTTAAATAGACAAGCACCCACTTTCTCCGGCTCCATGAGGCTCAAAAGAATTGGTCCCGATTATACATCTATTTACTAGGGTCCTTAATGTAATTTTATATAATTTGAGGGGGTTTTATGAAAAATAATTTTTAGTATACCTTCAAAATAAACCTTAAGTAAGTATTTATCGTATTTAGGGTTTTTATGGATGTAACTTTTAAAGAGTGAGATATTCTAGTGAATAAATACCTAGCTTAAATAATTCATGGTATTAAAGTGTAAACTTTAACTTGTAATGATTCTTGATGGTATTTTCATGAAATTGTAATTCTATTATTTTGTTTATAAAACGTGGAATTTAATAATATCTCAAAATATGTGATTTGATAATATTTATATAATTATAAAAAAATTAATTTTATTCATTAAGTAAAAATCTCGTTTTTCATAAAAATTCTATTAAAAATTCAATCGAGATCGTATGCTCCGTGAGAAGGTCTGCATCTCGCTCTACTAGTCCCGAGGATGTGCGATAATCCGCACCATCCCGTTCGGCTTCCCCAAAATAGGTTGTAGAGATATAATCGCAAGGAATGAATTAACACACTTTAAAGAAATCCGGGTTTTTAAACAGTTTAGGGTATTTTGATGAAAAGTCATATTTTGTCACAAAATATTGTTCAAGCGAATCATGCTATGTCAAGATGTGTATATGTAAGAGGTAGGTCATTACCTCGTGAGATATTCTAAAGGTATGCTAAGCTAAATACTTAAAAGATGTCATATGTAAAGTTTGTGGTATTTAAACGAAAAACGCTAATTAAAGTTACATAACATGATATTTTAAGATGAAAATTATTCTCAATATTTGTTTCATGATTACTAAGCAAGATATAGTAATATGAATGAGTGAGTCTTAAGATAAATTGTGATTTTAACGATTTTAGAATCGAATGTCGGGATAACTCCATTTCCGACAAGTTTTGAAAAGAGAACCTTTTAAGATGAAAGAATAAAATAAGAAGTGGGACTTACTTGTTAAAAAGACAAGGGAGAGGTAGAATAAGGGAATAATGGTCTTCGTGTGGTCGCGGAATCGCTGAAAACGTCTCGAATACTCGCTGGAAAGTGACCTTGGGCTAACTCAACTTGTACTCTTATTTGACTTAGGAAATTTTGAGAATTTTTTACAAGAGATTTCAGAATGAAGAGGGCTAGGGTATGGGGTTGTATTTATAGGGTAAAATTAGGGTTTAGGAATTGAAGAGTGAATTAAAAAATGCATTAAAAATGAGATTAAAGGGTGAATTTAAACTCTGTGGATAAATGCAGGATAAACAAACAGAACTGGGGTAGTGGGGTAGGCCAAGAGTCATGTATGCAGAGAATGGGAGCCATTTCCTACGGGGGGATCGTCGGCGCCGGGCTTCTGACCGATCTCGCCGGCCACATGGAGGCGATGAGGGCTGGGATTCTTGCCACGTGTCCTAGCTGGTGTTAAATCTAATTTGCACATGTTTGATTTTCTGTGACTTTTCATTTTACGTGTATTGCACGTGTAAACTTTTGGGCTTCCCAAAAAATTGAAAATAAAAATTCAGAAAAATAATATGTGGCTGATGGGATTCGAACACAGGGGCTATGTCACAGTAGTGCAAGACTTTACCAATGAGCCACAAGCTACTTTTTGCTGTTCTTAAACAAGAATAACTTTTAAATTGTGCTCAGGCTTGCAAATTCCTTTCTGTATTTTAAAAGAAAAATTTTGTACAGAAAATTAGGATTGTTACATTCTACCCTCCTTATAAAAATTTCGTACTCGAAATTTATAGAAGGAAGTTGTAACAGATTAAAGAAAATTTGATGACAGCGGTGGTGAAAAAAATACTGAAAGTGCATGAAAAATATGTTTGCAAGAATGAAAGGATGCAAGGGTTTTGGAAGAAGAAAGATTACCAGTGCTACTTTGACCTATATCTTCGGCTTCTCCGGCCGCTAAAGTGAAAGCTTGACGCCGGAGTACATTTCTCCTAGCTGGAGGCACATTGCTTTGTCCTTAGGGCATGTTTCTCTGCCTTTGAGCCATGTTCCTCATTGCCTGGTGGAACTGACGAGGAGGCTGTGCAAGAGGTCCACGAGAAGGTGGAGCAGGTAGGGAAAGACAAGGTACAGGAGCCTGAATAGCTGGCCGCTGCGGAAAGGTGCTGTGTGCTGGAACTGGGTTGCGTCTATGAGGACATGTTCCAATGCCATGAGTGGATATGCCAAAAACTAAGCACAGGCCGTTTGCACGCCTGCAGTCCTTCCCCTAGTGTTCATTCCTCTTGCAGTAGAAGCAAAAATCTGGACTTAGCCGGCTAAATGTTACTTCCGGGCTTCTGGGTACAAACGGTAGCCTGAAAGAGGTTCCTCCTGCCATCTAATTGGCAGGGCGCTTCTCACCGGCAGTCTGAGGTCTGCCTTTCTTCTTTACAACCGCCTCATATCTTCGGGCAGCCTTAAGATCAAGATCATGGGTTGGGAAATCCCCTGTAGCTAATGCAGCTTGGATCTTCAGGTCCAACCCTTGCTGAAATCGTCGGGCTCTGATCTCAGCAGTCAGTATGAGATGTGCAGCGTACCTGCTGTGCATGGTAAACTCAGCATCATTTTCATCCATTGATTTGTTCCACATTGAACCTTGTTGCAAATGGATAAATTGTTGCTCCATGTAAAAATGGGCAGTCTCGGGAAAATATTTCGCGTCGAACATCTCGCGAAAAGTTCTCCCTTCAATCGGCTGGGTGAGTCGGCTTTCTTCAGCCATCCACCAGAATCTGGCGTTATCAGTGAGTTGCAGCTTCGCAACTCTCACCCAAGAAACCTCTAGCACTTGTGCTGCAGCCAGGTCATCTTCAATAGACTAAGCCCATTCTTCTTTTTCCAGGGGCTTTCTTTCCCAGAAAAGTTCTTAGGGTGCAATGCCTAAAATTGCTTCACTCCGGGTGCCTCAGATTCTGGGCGGTGTAGTAAGATAGCAGTCTGTTGCTGCTGTCCCTCCAAGAGGCTCTTGATTGCCCCAAGCAATACCGTCTGCTCGTTGATAGGAACTTTTACGGTAGGTGGTGGTGGTAGAGGAGGTGGAGTGTTTTCATTCACGTTGGTACTGGTGTTGTTTGGGAAATCCATAACCTTGAAAGAAAAAGAAAGGTTATAATAGATTTAAGGAATTGAAATGTAAAGAATGTATAGTTGCTGATTCTTATAATTCTTGTGATATATTGCTTAGGTTTCCATGCAGAACTGACCCTGCATGGCAAGAATTCATGCAGAACTGACCTGCATGGGCCGCCAACAAAATATGTCATGCCCCGCTTCCCGGTGTACGGGGAAGGAGACGTGGCGATGCCGTGACGTATTTAGTCATAAGTAAACACGTTAAGCGTAAATAAGCAATATAAATGTAAAGCACAAGAATGACAAGTGATGTAATAAAACAACAACTTTTTATCGATAACCATTCTTTACATACGTCTGAAAAGTAAAGTACAATGAAAGAAAGCGATGCCTAAACAATGACATATGACCTGCAAGTAAAGTAAGTACAAGTAGGAATTAGAACTTTGGCTCCTCTGTAAACTGCTCCAAATCATCCTGGCTGGGCTCGATCTCCTGAGAGTCGGGTCCTCCTGACAACATTACAAAGAAAGAAGAGATATGAATGTCATCAGCGAACTAGCGCTCGGTAATTCCCAAGATATAGAATAGAAATAGACAGGTAAAGAGCATAGAATAGATAAATTATGTGTTTGTTATGTTAACGTAGTTGTTTGTAACTTGGTACAGAAGGTATCAGTGTATACGAAAGGAGTCCAACTTTTCCCGTGGACTATGGTAACCCGTAGTACAAGGCCCCGTCGACAAATCTCGGGACAACGGCATGGATGTTCATGTAGTGTCTTTTAGTGACCATCCGTTCCACTTCTAATACATTCCGTACCAGTCTACCCCGTTAAAACCCCCATAGTGTATATTATATTGATTGTAGTTATTAGACTTACCGAGGCCATAGTATAAGTTATTCATGTAAACGGTTCAAGATGTAAACGGATATTCATGTAGTCAAGTTCAAGACATAGCTATGGTTCGGTCAAGTCAAGTCATGTTTCATGTTCTGATATTATTCTGGTGTTCATGTTCAAGTGTTCATATTTGGTATATTGGATTCATGTTGAATTGAAGTTATGATTGGATTCATATTGAATTGGATTGAGATTAGACCGAGACTCAGATTGAGTCAGACACTTTAAAACTGATTTGGATCCTGAATAGGTTTAGGAGTTATCGGTAACTGCTGCACATGGACGGCAGAATTTGTCTTTTTCCAAGAAAATTACCGTTGATAACTCCATTTTAGTTTTCTACCTTAAATAGGCAAGCACCCACTTTCTCCGACTCCCTGAGGCTCAAGAGAATTGGTCCCGCTTAAATCTATATTTACTAGGGTCCTTAATGTAATTTTATATAACTTGAAGGGGTTTTATGAAAAATAATTTCTAGTATACTTTCAAATAAATCTCAAGTAAGTATTTATCGTATTTAGGATTTTCATGGATGTAACTTTTAAAGAGTGAAGTATTCTAGTGAATAAATACCTAACTTAAATAATTCTTGGTATTAAAGTGTAAAGTTTGACTTGTATTGATTATTGATGGTATTTTCATGAAATTGTAATTCTATTATTTTGTTTAGAAAAATTGGAATTTAATAATATCTCAAAATATGTGATATGATAATATTTATATAATTTTAAAAAAATTAATTTTATTTATTAAGTAAAAATCTCGTTTTCTTGAAAATTGTATTAAAAATTCCATCGAGATCGTATGCTCCGTAAGGTCTGCATCTCGCTCTACTAGTCCCGAGAATGTGCGATAATCCGCACCATCCCGATCGGATTTCCCAAAATGGGTTGTAGAGGTATAATCGTAAGGAATGAATTAACACACTTTAAAGAAATCCGGGTTTTTAAATAGTTTAGGGTATTTTGATGAAAAGTCGTATTTTGTCACAAAAATATTGTTCAAGCGATTCGTGCTATATCAAGATGTGTGTATGTGAGAGGTAGGTCATTACCTCGTGAGATATTCTAAAGGTATGCTAAGCTAAATACTTAAAAGATGTTATAGATAAAGTTTGTGGTATTTAAACGAAAAACGCTAATTAAAGTTACATAACATGATATTTTAAGATGAAAATTGTTCTCAGTATTTGTTTCATGATTACTAAGCAAGATATAGTGATATAGATGAGTGATTCTTAAGATAAATTGTGATTTTAACGATTTTAGAATCGAATGTCGGGATAACTCCACTTCCGACAAGTTTTGAAAAGAGAACCTTTTAAGATGAAAGAATAGAATAAGAAGTGGGACTTACTTGTTAAAAAGATAGGGGAGAGGTAGAGTAAGGGAATATTAGTCTTCGTGTGGTCGCGGAATTGCCCGAAACATCTCGAATTCTCGCCGGAAAGTGACCTTGGGCTAACTCCACTTGTACTCTTATTTGACTTGGGAAATTTTGAGAATTTTTTACAAGAGATTTCAGAATAAAGAGGGCTAGGGTATGGGGTTGTATTTATAGGGTAAAATTAGGGTTTAGGGATTGAAGAGTGAATTAAAAAATGCATTAAAAATGAGATTAAAAGGTGAATTTAAACTCTCTGGATAAATGCAGGAAAAACAAACAGAACTGGGGTAGTGGGGGTAGGCTAAGAGTCATGTGTGCATTGAATGGGAGCCATTCCCTATGGGGGGACCGTTGGCGCCGGGCTTCTGACCGATCTCGCCGGCCACGTGGAGGTGATGAGGGCTGGGATTCTTGCCACGTGTCCTAGCTAGTGTTAAATCTAATTTGCACATGTTTGATTTTCTGTGACTTTTTATTTTACGTGTATTGCACGTGTAAACTTTTGGGCTTCCCAAAAAATTTAAAATAAAAATTCAGAAAAATAATATGTGGCTGATGGGATTCAAACACAGGGGCTATGTCACAGCTGTGCAAGGCTTTACCAATGTGCTACAAGCTACTTCTTGCTATTCTTAAACTAGAATAACTTTTAAATTGTGTTCAGGCTTGCAAACTCTTTTCTGTACTTTAAGAAGAAAAATTTTGTACGGAAAATTAGGGTCGTTACATCTTCATGTATAGAACATAAATTCTTCTTGGATTTGAAAATCTTTGTGTTAAAACTTCTCTGAAAAGAGAGATTTTTTGATCTTAAGATCTAGGGTTTAGGGAAAACTTAAGTTTTTCTTGACAAAGATGATGATGATGATGATGGACAAAACCTTAAAGATATGAAAATTAATCATAAAACAATTACGATGATGATGTTTACATTTCAATCAATTCCTACAATAACCATAAGATAAAAAGAGGCTCAAGACCTCAAAGTTGAGATCTTGATGTTATTATTGGTCTATATAAACCATTAACAGAAGCTTAAACTTCTCTAAAACTTAAGTTTAATTCACTCTTCTCTGATAAAGTGTTGTGTAGTAGTAACCGAAATCAATAATGGTGTCGTGTTTAGCTAGCCAAGATGAGTACGGGTCGTCCTCAGGGATGCGTGGAACTTTTAATGTTGCTTTAGACGAGTTGAATAAAATAAATGAATAGGGATGAATAGATTCTAGATCTACGTTTAAATATGGATATAGAATATATAAGAAGAATGTTTGTAGGGTTCGTTAGGATTTAGTAGTCATGGATGACTAATAAAGATTACTCCTTTTATCTATTGATAGATTTAAAACTAGATTGATAGTAATGAATGACGATTAGGGTTTTTGGAGGAAACTAGGGTTTCCCCGCTATTGACCCTTGTACTTTCATTTATCTCTATTCATATCTAGCCCTTAACAAAATAATTGTTAATCTGATCTCAAATCACGGTCGAGACTAGCAATAAATTGGTAGCGTGCCCGATAAGGATGTTAACGATTCTTTTGCTAGAGTTTATAAACTTCATAAGATTTAAAAGAAGTTAAAGTATTTTCTCATTCATTGTTCTACCCTAATCCTACGAACCCTATCAAGCGGAGAATTACTCGCGTAGGATGGAGATAGAAGAAGAAGAACGGATAGAGATCGTAATGTAAATACAAAAATTAAATGCTAAATAATTAAAATAATGATCTACCTTTATTAATCAACTTCACAATTACAAAACCTTCAAGTTTAGATTATAAGAGGAAGAAATTGCTCTCGATCTCTGCCTTGTAAAAAGTAGATGTTCCGTCGAATCTCACGTCGCCTTATCACGTCGAATCGCGGAACTGTCGTGGATCACTTGTTCTTTGATGGTGATTTGCTTCGTGTAAAAGGTGATGATTTCTAAGTATAGCCCTCGGTCCCATAGTCACAAATTCGTCGTTCGGGTATAATTCGGCGAGATCGAAAATTCAGATTCGGAGAACTATTCGGTAAAATTCGGTAGGTATTCGAGAAAGATTCGGTAAGTGTTCGGGAAATGTTCGGGAATGATTTCGAGCAAGAAATTAATATATGAGACGCTAGGTTTTGATTTTTTGAATTATTTGCTGTTTTTTGAATTATTCGCTGTTTTTTCACATAATTCGCGAATTATTCGCGAATAATTCGCGAATTATTCGCGAATAATTCGCGAATTATTCGACCCGCCGATTAATTCGGTGATTAAGTCGGCTGATCAAAAATTCGTGAATTATTCGCGAATTATGTGATTATGCTCGGTCCTATTTATAGTCACAGAAGATACAAACCCTAAATCCCAAGTATTAAGGTTTATTGTGAAAATCCTACCCACAAAATCCCATACCCTAACTTCACATAAGCGCCGTGAATCCGCCGCGTTTAGGGTATGTTTGTCGCGCAACCGCGGCCGTTTGGTGGGATCAGTGATGAAATTTCTTCTGTAGCCTCAAAATAACATATGGAGATTGTTTTGATATCTAGAATCTTCATATCTTCTCTTAGTCTCTGCCAGTATTGATTCTTCGATTTTATTTAACTTTATCGGCAGATTTTGATTCTGATATCTCGATATCCCAATCTCCTGACCTGAGCCAAATCTTGCACAATATCTCCATGAATAATGTTAGTAATATTTGTTATAGAGATATTATTCTAACCATTTGTATGATGTTATATCTTTTAAAGAATCATGATTAGAATATTTGATATGATATGCATAATAAAAATATTATATAAATATTATATGCATACATTTTCCTTCATAATGTTAATTATAGTATATAAACATATGGTAAATAGTATTTTGCAGATAAACCCCAAATATGTTCTATATTTATAATAAACACCTTTAGATATTTAAGAAAAGTAAGGAAAATATTATATCAAATGCGCGATATTTTCGACTGAACACTATGCGCCAGAAGCATATGCGCTGATGGCCATGCGCCAATGGGCTTAAGCCACGTGACATGCGCCACGGTGCTAAGCGCCTATGATTGATGCGCCATAAAACCCCATACACTAAAAAACTGAACCAGTAGGCTTAAGCCGCATGGTATGCGCCCAACCCATATCCGTCAATATTTAATGCGCTAGAGACCAAAAAGTCAAAGGCATGCGCCAATCCCCATCGTACACGGGGTATGCGCCACAACTCTAATGCGCCAATGATTTAATATGCCATGGACCCATATACTTTTGTCAGTGCACCAATAGTAGCGTGGCACGTGGCATGCGCCAGAACTTCTGTACGCCAATACATATACTCCAGAGCCAATTCATAGTCCAAATTGACTAAAGTTTATAAATCTTAAGCTTCTATAATATCCCTTGAGCCCATATACTCATATGTTTTAAGTTGATCTTAATCTAAAACAAGATTAACGATCCTTAAATATATTTTCTAAGTCGATCTTAGTCCCATATACAACTAATGGTCCTCAGACATATACCCTGAACAGATGGAACATATGACCTAGGCTTAACCCAAATATGAGATTTACGGATTTGGACTAATCTACTTCCTACGAGCGACGATATATATTAGTCTCCGTATACAATCCAAGGGCAACCCAAAATAAACAAATCATAATATGACACGAAGTGATATATCTAGAATAGAGAAAGTTATTATCGCGTTGCGATAATGTAATTAACTGCAGGGGCTTGCGCCTGTAGGAAAAAGCATCCTCGCAATAAAAAACTCCTCATCATTGAGTGGAAATCTGAAAAGTCGGCTACAACGTTCGCATCCATCCAAACCTCCGATATATAGTGCCATAAATCAACTTGGTATTTTCGGAGAGGTGGATGGATATTTTTCATATAGCATCTGCCCCTGTATTTAGGCTGGACGCACTCCTCGCACCTCAGTCTGGTTTTTGACGGTAAACAGATTCTGGAACGCCCGGTGTAACCTTTTTTCTTTTTCTACTACACACTTTGTGTGACGTCTTTCGTGAACCAATCACGGTATATTATGTTTATGTTTCCCTTGGATGTTTAGGTTACTAAAACTGGTGTTTCACTTCCGTATAGATCAATGGCCTCATCCAGCAACTCCAACCGCAGTACTAGCTTTAACACCACTCCATCCAGAGTAACTTGGTCAGGGTAGGCTATGGCCCCTGTACTCTGTATTCCGATGGCTCAAGTGGCACAACAACTCAATGGGCTCTTTTTTGAAGCGATGCTTCTATCTCCCTCCCTTAGCATCCCAGCACCAAAGGAGGAGACGCTGAAGAAGTCAGTCTTTGATAGGCTGACAACTGCTGCTGATAAGCCTGCTCAATCTGAAGGTTCGGTCTTCCAGAGGCTGAAGTCTGACTCTGCGAGTTCCTCTAAAAAGCCTGCGATTCTAAAGAAGTCGGTCTTCAAATGGATGGCATTCGCAACTCCTGGTATGACCGAGGTCCCGAAGGATGATGTTCCTCCTCCCAAGCAGTATGTCTTCCACAAGCTGACACCTCAAACTGCTGTTGCTCCCATGCCCAGACAGTCAGTTTTCAAGCGACTGTCACCTACCGAAACTTCATATAAATGCATGGGACAGGATAGTCCAATCTGAAAAGAACACAGGGGGCATATCCAAGAAGCCCCCACGACTGAAGAAACACCGACCCCTGTAATCAGAAGTGGTCGATGCCGATACTGGTGCCGAATGAGGAAGGCTAGGGGTAGCTCCCCATCTGGGCTGACTCCACCTGCTAAGATGATCCGAATTGCTGTTCCAACTAGGAACAGATTTGAACCGCTAAAGATGGTTAAACACAATTCACCCACTGCTATACTGAAGAAATCGCCACCTCCTGTAGAAATGCATGATGAGCTAAAGACGGTACACTTAGTCAAGTGGCTTTTTCGACAATCCACAGAGTTTAAAAAGAAGTCCAGAACTCTTTCATTGATAACAGCTACTCTCGCCAGCCAAAGAAGCTCAAAGATCGACATGATGATAAAAGATTCCCTCCCAAATACAAGGAGGCTCATTCGCAGAAGGTTCCTGCTACGATGGTTCCTTTAAAAACAACTTCTCATAAAAGAGAGAGGCCTGATAAAGTCCTTGTGACCAAGGAAAATTCCAAAGGCTGACACTCCAAACGCCCAAAGTCTGGGGGCATGGTAGTTCACACATTATATACGATGAACTCCAAAGAAGAGATCGTGCTTCCATTTCTCAGAGAACAATCACTCGGTCTATAACGAAAGATCAGTAGAAGCTCCAAGAGATATTGGCTCAAGCGGCGAAACTCATGAGTTCACCACCTAATGCAAACCCTGACAACGCTCCTGAAGAAAGAATGGGGCAGAAGTCTAATATCGACTACTTGATGCGCTTCTTTGAAAAGAAGGATGAGAGAGCTGCGGAAATGAATGCTAGGATGGACAAGATGGCCCTTCGATTCCAAACTAAGGTCAGGATAATAGCTCAACCGGAACCACCGGCAGATGAGCCGTCGGTTGTTATCGATGACAAAGGAGACATGTCGAATCCTCTAAAAACTCCATCAATGGCGAATGAGGAGACGATCTCCAAATAAATGCTGGATGAATTTATCGCCCAGCAATTTAAAGCTCTGTAGGCCAATGAAGCGGCAGGCAAGCTGATTAAGACCGGTCGACCGTACCCAGCATGGTATGACCAGAGGCGATACCCTCCGGGATACACGATCCCAACGTTCCAAGTATACAAGGGGATCGGCAATCCTCGTCATCATATCACTCACTTCAGATCTAGGTGCGACAACGCCGGAGGAGATGATGTATTGCTTCTTCGTCAATTCGTTAGCAGTCTATCAGGCACAACTTTCGAGTGGTATTCGGAGCTTCCTAATAACTCCGTTAAGATTTTTGATGAAATGGAAATACTCTTCTGCCAAAGATTCTCCGGTGCAAGTGAACACATAGCTATGGCAACATTGGTCAATGAAAGAATCAAGTCGAACGAGACATGGGTTCAATATATTATCCGATGGAGAAACTTGTGGTCTAAGTGCGAGCAGCGCATCGGCAAAGCTCCGACCGTCGGAATGTTCGTGGAAACCATCGATCGGAACTCACAAGTATACCCATTCATGGCCTTCTTCAAGCCTACTACCTTCCACGAGCTTATTAATAAACTAGCTCGGTTGAATTCGATGGGTCAAGGTCCTTCCTCTTTGGGCGAAGACTCATGAAACTATAAAGGGAAAGCCAAGATGTCATTTGTCACCAATGTACAGCAGCAGCAGAGTGGCCCTAAAGCATCCGGTCGCCAAAATAATAATCGTACGGGGCCGATTCTCGAGGAAAAGATAGGGCGCGAATATATGTTCCCTCGTGATAAAACAAAGAAGCTGTTCAAGCTCGCCATAAAGAATAGAATGCTGACGTTGCCCAAGCCACGGCGACCAGCCCAAGCTAATGAGGTCAGCAATCCAAATTATTGCTCCTACCATTGGGTGGTAAGCCATCCGATCGAAGACTGTTATGTCTTTGAGAACTGGGTCGAAGACTAGTATAAACAGGGTAAATTCATACTATCGAATAAATGGAAGGTGAATCTGCCCCAAAAGCATACCCTTAAGGGGGTTAATATGCAGGGGGCATCCTATTCATTCGTAGAAGAAATCCCGTGGGAGATAGCGCTTTCCTCTAAAACAAAGTTGATGTTAAGGGATCTCCGAGTATGTTCGGAAATCAGGTGGAAGAGCCCACTTGAACCTGAGATCATAAAAAGGATGTTGAATCCACGTCCCACTCCGAAGATTACAGATAAACGGAAATGCCCCAAAGTTAAGTAGCCTAAGAAGAAGAAAAAGAAAAAGAAAGCAAAGAAGCCCGTGCAGCCTGCTAGGTATGTAGACAGTCATACAGAGATACAAAATTATATAAATGCGCTAAAGGAATATAATCAGAAGGCGCATTCACCAGTCACTCTCGAGGAATTTCTTCAACATATCCTTGAGAATAGCGAAAAGGATGAAGATGACGACTTAGAGGGAGAATAGGAGGAAATAGAGGAACGTGTGGAAAGTTTTCACATGGTCTCTCACTCCTCCATGTATGACGAAGATGCGCCAGCTGCGACCGAAAGTGATTCAGACGGACATGAGGCAGAATCAATACTAGAAGCTCCAAGTTTGCCACAAGAAGAGCCAATTGAGAAGCTCCTTGTTTCCCCCAATCAGAGCAAAGCTCTGCTGGAAATTCAAAATTCAAATTTTGAAGCAACGCTTCAAATCCCAGGCGCAACGCGCCACGTGTCCGGCGCTGATACGTCAGCACAGCGCCCAAGAAGGCGCGCCCAATCAGAGCAAAGCTCTATTTTAAGGAAGCAACGCTTCAGTTGCGCAGGCACTGCGCTGCGCGACACGTGTCAGCGCAGATGCGCTGGCGCAGTTGCGCTGCGCTGTGCGTGCGCGACACGTGTCACGTGCTAGGGCATCTGCGCCAAACATAATTAAAATTCTAAGAAATCTTTTCTGTTCTTGTTAAAACAAGAAGATTTTCTTCTGCAAAGCAGAAGCTCTTGGATCAAAGATCCAACGGTGGGGAAAATTCCCCAAATTACTCAAAGAAATATCTCTTTAACAAATTTAACTAATTTATGGGCACTATAAAAAGGACCCTAGGCCTCAATTCAAAGGCATCATCATTTTCTAAAAAAAAAGAGAGAGAAAGAGAACTCCGAAGAACTCCTCAAGAAAAAAGGTAAAGACCTTCAAGAGAGAAAAGAAATCTCTTTTAATAAATCATTGATCTAAAAAAACCAGATCAATGTTCTTCACATAATAAACAGTGCTTTGCACTTCTCATGAACCTCTGGTTCTTTAAAAGACAAGAAAACAACAAAATAAAAATGGTGCTTTGCACCTTTATGAACCTCTGGTTCCTGAAACAAAAAGAAGAATTTATTTTTTCCTTGATCTAATTTAGATCAAGAGATCAAATAGTGCTTTGCACTTCTGTTCTTGAATCTAAAAGATTCTTAGTGCTCTGCACTTCCAAACTGCGCTGTTGCGCTCTTAAAAGAGCGCTACGTGTCAGCTATAGAACCACTTGCGCTACACGCTCTTGAAATAGAGCTTTGCTCTCTGGAATTGGCGCAACTCACCAGAGCGCGCCACGTGTCAGCAGCGCAACAGCGCAGCGCACTGCGCTGTTGCGCTTGCGCTCAGTAATTGGCGCAAAGCGCCTGACAAATGCAATGCATTTCTTTTACTGAAGGGCCAGGCCCAATTAAAAGACCCAACAGGCCTAATTAAATTGATGCTCTGCATCATTTATAAATGGGCAGAGCCCAAACGAAATAATAAAAATGCTATGCATTTATAAAGGAGGCAAAGCCCAGACAAAACAGATGCCTTGCTTCATTCATAAATGAGCAGAGCCCAGAATAAATTGATGCTCTGCATTTTTTTGGGCAAAGCCCAAACAAAAAAATGGAAGAAATACAATGCATTATTTAATAAAATGTTGAACATTTTCAACTGGACTTAGCCCAATTCTGGCCGTAAGTCCTTAAATTAAATTGACTGAGCAAGATTGCTCTCTTAAATCAATTTACTTCCGGTTCGAGGGTACATCTCCGAACTCCTCTGACACTTCTCGTTGTAATCCTTCAACGACGTCAGAGAGGCGACGGGTCCCAACGACCACACATGGATACGGACTGCGGGGTCCTTAAACTCGTGGACCGAGACGTCCTTAAACTAATATCGGACCGAAACGTCCCTAAACTAATATCGGACCGAAACGTCCTTAAACTAATATCGGACCGAAACGTCCTTAAACTAATATTGGACCACCATGTCCCTAAACTGGTAATGGACCACTACGTCCCTAAACTGGAACAATAGAGCCTCCAAATGCTCTTTTGCCGGATCTAAACGATCCCGTTTAAGTTGATCTTAGCCCCCAAACACGGCTAACATATCCTTAAACATTTAAATGGACTATAAAACTCCAAATCGACTTTGGTTCAGGGGTACATCTCTGAACTCCTCTGACATCTGCCATTGTAATCCTTCAACGACGTTAGAGAGGTGACGAGTCCCGATGGCCAGATATTAAATGGATTATCACGTTAAGTTGATCTTAGTCTTAAACAGGACTATCGTATCCTTAACAAACGTTTAAGTTGATCTTAGCCGCAATGCAGCTAACGTATCCTTAAACTAAAAACACCAAACCCAAATCTAAGTAAATACGGATTTGGACTAATCCACGTCCTACGGGCGACGGCATTACTCAGTCTACGCATACAATCCACGGGCAACCACAAACAAAACAAACACACACGACACGAAGTGAAATTCTGGAGAAGGAGAAAGTTGTTACCGCGATGCGGTAGCGTAATTAACTGCAGGGGCTTGCGCCTGCAGGGAAGAGCGTCCCCACAATCAAAAAACCCCCTCAAGCGAGGGGGAATCTGACGAAGTCTGCTACATCGGCCGCATCCGTCTAAACCTCCGATACACGGTGCCATAAATCAACTTGGCATCTTCGGAGAGGTGGACGGATAAAACTAAATAGCATCTGCCCCGAATCTCAGCGTCAGGATATCGCGGGCCTGTGTGTCGTCCTTCGGAGGGGAACAGATTCTGGCACGCTCGGTGGGACCTCTTCCTCTTTCCACTCCACACGTCGTATGTCGTCTTCGCGAACCAATCGCGGTTTGTTAATGGTTGCCTTCGGATTTCAAGTTACTAAGATTTGATCTTTTGCCTGGCGCAGAACTCAAGATTCAATGGCCTCTAACTGCACCAACTGCTCGAAGTGCCACTGCAACGGACGCTCCACCTCACCGGGAGGTGTAGCATATAGGCCCCAAGAGGCTTCCTTCCTCACTCTGCCGGTAGATCAGGTGACCCGAGCCACCACTGGTCTGTTCTTTGGGATCATGATCCCACCTACAAGCTTCCCTACGCCAATACCTGCACCGAAAGTGAACAAGAAGTCGGTTTTCGACCGGCTCACTGCTACGACGACCCCTGTCAACGGGTCGCCCACTACCAAACCGAAGCCTCTGTTTTCACCAGGCTAAATCAGAACTCTAAATTGGCTGTCCCGAGGAAGGCAATAACTGTTGCTCAAGAAGTCGTCAAGGCGGCTTCCCCTGTCAAAGAGTCAGTCTTTTCAAGACTGACGATTCCTGCTCCTGCCCCTGCTCAAGGATCCGTCTTCGATAGATTGAATATCACCCCTCAAAAGACAACCTCACTCAGGCAGGGGGCAAAAAGAAGCTGTCTCTATCTTTGAGCCAGTCCCAACGGCTCGTCATGCACTCGTCGCCATTGGCGACGAGTGAGGAAGGCAGGGGGCAATTCCCCCTCAGGGCTAACTCCACCGGCTCCAGTGGTGGAAGTCAACGCTGCTGTTCCAACTGGGAACAGCTTTGAACTGCTGAGGAGGGTACGGAAGAATGCTCCAACCGCTACACTGAAAAGATCTCCTCCGCCTGCGGAGAGAGTCCCAGAAACAAAGCAAGAACAGCCCCCTCAACGGCTGTCCTCAAGAATTTATAAAGTTTGGCGGAGGGTTCAAGACTCCGTGATTGACCCAGGTCACTCTCGTCACCAGAAAAAGGCGAAGATGGAAAAAGACAAGGACCGTCCCATTAAACAGCGGGGGACAGCAGCTGCTAGGATGCCCACTTCAACGGTTTCTTCAACCTCAACGGCCCACAAAAGAAGGAGGCCAGAGAAAACTCCCACGTCAATGGCAAAAGTTAAAAATGGTGAACCTAAATGCCCCAAGTCAGGGGGCATAACGGTTCATACGGTTTACATGGCATCGGGAAAAGAAGATAGCCGCATATCAATAGGTCATAGACCGCACACGAGGTCAGTGACCAAGGCTCAGGAGCAGTAGCAGAAGCTCCAAGAAATGATGAACGCTATGGCCGCACTTACAGGGCCAAAAGAAACCCCTGAAACATCCTCGGACGAGCGTCAAGAACAAGAAACGGACGCTGAATTCCTTCGTCGTGTGCTAGAAAAGAAAGATAAGGAAGCTGCGGAGCAGGCGGCCAACATAAAGAAAATGGCCCTCCTGTTCCAGGATATGGTAGGTATGATGATTCAGCAAGATTCACCTGCTGAAGATCCCCCGATCATTCTTGAAGACGATAGGGGAGAGACGTCGAATCCTCCACCAGCTCTGTCCACAGCTAAAGAGGATACAATCTCCAAAGCTGATTTGGATGAATACATCGCCCAGTAAATACGGGTTCATCATGCGACCGAAGCGGCCGGTCAGGTCGTAAAAACGGGGCGGCCATATCCAAGTTGGTGCGATCAAATCAAGTACCCGCCAGGTTATACAATTCCCAAGTTCCATGTCTACAAAGGGATGGGCAATCCCCATCAGCATGTTGCCCAGTTCAGGGCACTCTGCGGCAATACCGGCGGTGATGACAAGCTTTTGCTTTGCCAGTTTGTTGGAAGCTTATCGGATACGGCGTTCGAATGGTACTCTGAGCTCCCGAACGACTCTATTAAAACCTTCGCGGAGATGGAGCTGTTGTTTACTCAGCGTTTTGCAAGTGCCAGTGAACGTACCCCGATGACAGCACTGATTAACGCCAGGGTAAAACCCGGCGAGACGTGGGTTCAGTACGCTATACGATGGCGGAACTTATGGTCGAAGTGTGAGCAGCGCATTGAAGAAGCTCCCACGGTGGGTATGTTTGTGGGAACCCTCGATCCACAAGCAACCATCTCCCAGTTTATGATGTTTTTCAAGCCGACTACCTTCCAGGCCTTGATTGACAAACTAGCGCAAATGGATCAAATGGGCCATAAACCCCCTCTTCCAAGGCCAGATTCCCAAAATGACAAAGGGAAGGGAAAAGCGATCGTCGTCGCTAATGCTCAACAACAACCGAGCGACTCGAAGCCGGTTGCTCGTCAAAATAATATGCGACCGTACGTGCCCCTTGAGGATAGGATGGGATGTCCTTATTCCTTTCTCCGCGATAAAACGATGAGGTTATTCGAGCTGGCGTTGCGCAACAGACTCATAAATCTGCCTGATCCAAAGCGTCCGTTGCAACCAAGTGACGTCAACGAGCCCGACTACTGTCCTTATCATCGAGTACTAGGCCATCCGATCGAAGATTGCTACGTTTTCAAGAATTGGCTTGAAAACCAGTACCGACAGGGCAAGTTCGCGTTATCTGACAAATGGAAGGTGAATCCCCCGCAGCCCCACACCTCTAAGGGGACGAATACGCCGGGGGCAACATGCTCTGTATTATCGACTAAGACAAAGAGGATGCTAAACGATCTTCAGACGTGTCCAGCAATCAAGTGGAAGAACCCGTTGGAACCGCAGGTCATTGAAAGGATGTTGAAGCCACGTCCAACTCCAAAGACCGATGGTGGCGGTTCAAGCACTTGCAGCCAGCCGTCAAAATCTTCGAAAAAGAAGACGAAGAAATCTAAGAAGCCCGTGAAGCCTGGCGGCAAACGCACGGACTTACAAAAGCAAATTGACGCGCTGGATGAATACAACCAAAAGGCACGGACTCCCATTACGCTCCAAGAGTTCCTCAATCACGTTTTTCAAGAAGAGGATGAGGGAGAAAGTTCATCAGATGAATCCGAGGAATATGTGGCGAGCTGTCATATGATTTCCCATTCGACCACGAATGATGAGGAGACTCCTTGCACCGAAAAGCTAGGGGCAGATCCTGAACCAAAAGTTCTGGGGCCATCAGATGAAGTAATTGACGCACTCCTTAATGAAGCTCGGTTGAAAAGTAAAGCTGATCGGGAGCGCGAGGCGGCTATATTTGAAAGGGCCAAGCGCCAGCGACTTGATGAAGGAGCTGAGACGATCCCGTTGGAGCTGAACACCTCCGCTACCGACAAAAGCCAATTCAAGATGAGGAAAAAGTTTGCTAAGGCCATATCAATGGGTATGAAGCTACCATCCTCTAAAGGAAGCATCACCAATGAAATAGAAATGCACCCGTCCTATTGCTTATATCATCAGAAGGTTTCGTACCCCACCCAAGAGTGCAAAGCTTTCGATAGATGGTGGCAAGGATATGTTGCTCATCGACAGCGCTTTAAGCGGGAAAAGCGTAAAACTCGTCGGGAGCAAAGAAATACGACCGAAGGGATTAAAAGAACTACCAGTGATTGTTGCATGGTTAACACCAGCGGGTCACAAGTGCCTACATTCGGGAGTGATTCTGATGAAGAGATAGAACTTTCCCCTCTCTTTAAAGAGTCCGCTTCGAGAACAGAAGAAGAACCGAAGGTTTGCGAAAATATCCGGCTACGTAATCGCACGCTGCCCAAAAAGAACCTCGGACCCTCGAACAGGAAAGATAAAGGGAAAGAAAAGGTCTCTGAAGATATCGTCTTAGATGACCAAGTGGTGGAAGAGCTAGCTGCCAAAGACCCACCAAAGAAGAATAAGGTAGACTACAACGTCTTAGCACATCTGAGGAAGCTGCCCTCACAGCTCAGCATTCTTGACGCCCTTTTGCTATCAAAAGAGGCGAGAGATTCGTTGATTAAGGCGCTCCAAGACCCAGAACAATTCCAAGCATGCCTGGCCGAGGAAAAGATGAAGGATGAATTGGAGGAAGTGCACACGGCCGATATTACTTTTGGCGATGAAGACCTTCTACTTGGGACGTGCGAACACAATCGCCCTCTCTATGTCTCGGGATACTGCCATGATATAAAGATAGGCAAAATCCTGATCGATAACGGGTCGTCTGTTAACCTACTCAACGTGCGGGTGTTGAAGGAAATCCGCATGAGCGTCCAGCACCTTGCTCGGGACAAGATCACCATCTCCGGGTTTGACTCCCAATCATCAAAGACTCTTGGATCTGTGATACTGACGCTACGCTTCGGGCTACTTGTCACGGACATTAAGTTCCATGTCATAGACGCCAAGACATGCTACAACGCTTTGCTCGGCCGACCATGGTTACACGAGTACAACATCATCCCTTCTACACAACATCAGTGTATGAAGTATTTTAAGGATGGTTTCGAGTATACCGTGACGGGAGAACTGAACCCGTTCTCTGTAAACGAGGTCCGCAAATATGAAGACGCCAAATACTTCTTACCGGATTTCGAAGACACAGAGAAGTGTCACAAGCCGGAGAATAAAACTAACGCTACCATCCCTGTCCTCGGCAGTGATACTGAGGAGGAAGAGGAGATAGTTTATTCGGGTCTGCCCCAACACAACAAGCTGGGACCACCGGCTCCTACATTGATCTTTGGCAGCGACTCGGAAGATGAAATCCATGCTGTATTCTCTGCTCGACCTTCAATACAGACGTCCGCTGACGAGGAGAAAAGTCTACAAGTCACCATAGTGCCGCTTAAACACCATAAAGAACTGGACGCACTTAATATCTACAGTGTAGAAGAGTTGCGGACATTCTATATCCCTCCCAGGCGAGAGAGCGAGAAAGCAATTCTGTTTTACCGCTCTGAAGAAACCAAGGTAGAAAAAGAAATCTGGCATGGCGCGGATTCTACGCTCGACAGGCTTCAGCCTATCCGTCTCCCCAGATATTATACGGAAGGTTTGAAAAAGCTGCTGAAACGCCAGGGGATACCCTTCAAGCAGACCGTCCGAAAAGCCAAGTTCTATGCAAAATCTGGAACGTTCCCGGGACTCAACGCAAACTGCCTAACGGGAGAATGGAAACAAAAGGGCTTGGATACATCCGGTCAAAGAAACGAGAGTTACTGTCCGGCTGTTACGTCGTGTATGACCTCGATGAAGAAGCGGCTGCTCAATAGGAGGACGCTAATCCTAAACTAGTGAAAGTTCCAGATGCAAAGGAGCCCAGTCCGTCGTTTGAGGAACAAATGGGCAGACTTATAAAGAAAGCTGGTCAAAAAGTCCGAGATGATCACAACCGCGAGACGGCCATTTATGAGAAAGCCAAGACGCAACGCCTTCTCCAACAGGCCGTAAAGGATGAAAATACCGCTCCTTGTCAACCTGTTATAAAGAAGGCTCGGTGCAAAAGCAGAAATAAGTTGAAAGCCCAAAAAGGCACTCAACAACAACAAAGCAGGGCTAAGAAGCCACGCAAACGGGAGTTGACCGTTATTGATCTATCCCTCATGAAGAAAATGGGTCGAGCGTACTCGTTTCCTCGGGACAAGATGAAGAAGATACTTGATCTTGCTCTAAAGCATCAATTGCTTACATTGCCGGAATCCAAGCACCCCGAGCAAGCAAGCGAGGTCTCTGGCCCAAACTATTGCTCTTACCATCGAGTAATAGGGCATCCGCTCGAAGACTGCTTCACCTTTAAGAATTGGGTCGAAGATCAGTACCAGCTCGGCAAGTTCGTTCTCTCTGACAACTGGAAGGTAACGCCGCCACAGAAGCACGAGCCCAAGGTCACAAAAGAAGAACCGGTTCCACATTGGGATTGGAAGCGAATTCGCACCTGTCACATGATTACAATATTAAAAGAAGAGCCCGAGGACATAGATGAGCTCCCCTGGTGCTTCGAAAACAGCAACGACGAAATAATCTCAGAATTCCCACCAGTGCCAAAAGAGCTGGAAGATGGAGTCCATACCACTGCAGATAACCTCAAGAAGATTGAGTTGGGGGCGGCAAACGATCCACGACCGACATTCATCAGCGAGTTACTATCTGAAGAAAGGGTAGCTGCGTTAAAGGATGTACTTCTGCAGCATAGAGATTGCTTCGCGTGGAACTATTCCGAAATGCCGGGATTGGATCCAGAAATCGCCATGCATAGATTGGCAATATCCCCGGACATCAAACCAGTCTAACAGGCGTCGAGGAGAATGCGACTCGAGCTTGAGATGAGCATCAATGCTGAGGTCAAGAAGCTGATCGACTCTGGCTTCATTCAGGAAGTTCAATACCCTGAATGGATCGCCAACATCGTCCCGGTGATGAAGAAAAATGGGACTGTGCGCATATGCGTAGATTTTCGGGATCTCAATAAAGCTTGCCCGAAGGATGATTTCCCAGTGCCAGTCACCGAACTAATGATAGACAACACGTCTACGCATGAGATTTTCTCCTTCATGGACGGCTCATCGGGGTATAACCAGATAAAGATGCATCCCGAAGACCAGAAGCACACCGCCTTCAGGACTCCTTTGGGTATATTCTACTACAAGGTGATGCCCTTCGGCTTAAAGAACGCCGGTGCCACTTATCAAAGGGCCATGACAAAGATCTTCGATGACCTTATATATGAAATCGTCGAATGCTATATCGACGACCTCGTTGTTAAAAGCAAATCATATGAGGAACATCTTGAGCATCTGAAGACCGTATTTCAACGCCTTCGGCAATACAACTTGAAGATGAACCCGCTCAAGTGTGCATTCGGAGTTTCCTCGGGAAAATTCCTGGGATTCATCGTCCGGCACCGAGGTATTGAAATAGATCCGTCAAAGATCAAAGCGATCATGGAAATGCCTCCGTCAAGAACTCTTAAATAGTTGCGATCTCTCCAAGGGAAGCTCGCATACATACGGCGATTTATAGCCAATCTTTCAGGCAAGTGCCGTCCCTATAGCCACCTGATGAAGAAGGGAACCCCGTTTGTTTGGGATCACAAATGCCAGGGCGCGCTGGACGAAATTAAACAGTACCTGCAGAACCCGCCGGTGTTGGCTGCTCCGGTCAAGGGAAAACCCCTCATTCTTTACACAACCGCCCTCGAAGGTTCTTTAGGCGCGTTATGGGCACAAGAGAACGATCAAGGAAAAGAAAGAGCACTCTACTACTTAAGTCGAGTTCTGCTGGGGGCAGAAAGCAACTACTCTCCCATTGAAAAACATTGCCTGGCGTTGATCTTCGCGATAACAAAACTCAGGCACTATGCATTGGCGCACGAAGTCCATCTCATTTCAAAGGTGGACCCCCTTAAATACCTGATGTCGAAGGCCATGTTGACGGGACGACTCGCTAAATGGGCCCTGCTCTTGATGGAGTTCTCGATAACGTATCAACCTCTCAAGGCAGTGAAAGGCCAGGCCATCGCCGATTTCCTCGCTGAGCACCCGATACTTGCCGATTCTCTTCTGAATTGCGATCTGCCAGACGAACAGGCATTTGACGCGATCGACGGTGATAATACCCGGTGGGAGCTTTATTTTGACGGAGCGTCTTCCGTAAAGAAGCGCAAAGAAAGTACCCCTATGATCAAATCGGGGGTAGGCCTCATCTTCGTGACTCTACAAGGAGGGATAATGCGTTTCACTTTCTCCTTAACAGAGCCGAGGACGAATAACAAAGCCGAA
Organism: Agapanthus africanus; assembly: GCA_030015575.1. Classification (NCBI taxonomy): domain Eukaryota; kingdom Viridiplantae; phylum Streptophyta; class Magnoliopsida; order Asparagales; family Amaryllidaceae; genus Agapanthus; species Agapanthus africanus. The sequence continues at coordinate 81,541,611 of CM057340.1, read as the reverse complement.
TAACGAAGCCGAATATGAAGCCTTGATAGCAGGTCTTGAGATCGCCATTGACATGGGAATTGAAGACCTCCTTATATACGCGGATTCTCAACTAGTCGTTAGTCAAGTAAACGGTGACTACCAAACATGCAAACCGGAGTTGGTAAAGTACGGGGAAAAGGTGCAACAACTGTTGACCCAAATTCCCTCCTATACTTTGGAGAACATACCGCGCGCGGAAAACAGCAAAGCAGACGCATTGGCCAAACTTGCTAAAGAACTGACCGACGAGAACCTCGATGACGTTAAAATCGTGGTGCAAAGCCGTCGGGTGCTTGCCCCAGCAGAAATATCTCCAGAATCATCCGAAGAAAAAAGAGCGAGCGAGCAGACGACCCTGCAAGTAAAAGATTAGGAAAATACCGAGGATTGGAGAGAAGTCTTCATAGACTACTTTAAATCCCACCGAATGCCTGAAGAAGCGTCCACAAGACATCAGCTCACGAAACGAGCTCTGTCTTTCGCCTTCGTCAATGACACTCTGTACAAGAGGTCGTTTAATTCTCTGTGGCTGAGATGCTTAGGACCTGACGAAGCGAAAAGAGTCGTTCAGGAAGTTCACGACGGACTCTGCGGTTCTCACCAAGCGGGCCTAAAGATGAAGTTGAAGATCAAACAGATGGGCTACTATTGGCCCACGATGATTCAGGACTGCCTTAAATATGCGAAGCAATGCCACTCATGCCAAATCCATGGGGACTTCATCCACCAGCATCCAAATCCACTACATCCAACGGTGGCTAGCTGGCCATTCGAAATGTGGGGGACTGACATAGTCGGCCCCATCGAACCAGCATCGTCTAGTGGACATCGTTTCATCCTGGCGACGACTGACTACTTCTCTAAATGGGCAGAAGCAGTACCGTTAAGAGAAGTGAAGACGGAAAATATCATCCACTTCTTCAAGACGCATGTCATATATCGGTTTGGAACTCCGCGATGGATCATCTCTGATAACGGGCCAGCTTACAGAAGCCACAAGATCAGTCGCTTTGCACAGCAGCACAATATAGACTGGAGATATTCCTCGGTTTATAATCCGCGAGCTAACGGTCTAGCTGAGGCCTTCAACAAGACCTTAACAAAGATCATGAAGAAAACAGTGTCGCGAAATAAGAAAGACTGGCACGAAAGACTGCAAGAGGCTCTCTGGGCATATCGAACTACGTTTAAAACGGCCACAAACGCAACACCATATGCGTTAGTATTCGGGACAGAAGCAGTACTCCCCCTCGAGATAGAGTTACCCTCTCTACGAGTGGCAATCCATTACGAGCTGACGGACGAAGAAAATGCTCACCTTCGGCTTGAGGAGCTTGACGCCCTTGAAGAAACACGGCTCATAGCGCAACAAAATCTGGAGGCCTATAAAGCAAAGATGACGTGCTCATATGAAAGACTGACTCGACCGAGGACATTCTGCTAAGGCGAGCTTATGCTAGTGGTCAAAAGGCCTATGATCCCCAATCGCGCCAAGCGGGGAAAATTCGAGCCAAACTATGAAGGCCCGTACGTCATAGATAAGGTCTACCAGGGCGGGGCCTATCTACTCATAGATATGCACGGTGAAAGGCCTTTCAGGCCGATAAACGGTCGCTTCCTAAAGAAATACTATGCTTGATGAGCTACAGCCTAGGTCAATGATAGATGACGACGACTACGTCCGCTCACTATCTTCCTAAGCTCAAGCTTTATAAGCAGTAGCCCGCCTCTCAACCACGGACCGAAATGTCCTTAAACTAGTAGCAGACCGAAACGTCTTTAAAACTACTACCGCAGCATCTTTAGGCTGACGAGATATAAAAAAAAACATATAAAAATAAAATAAAATAAAAACGGTATGTCCATAAGCAAAAGGGGCACGGATGAAAACCCGAAAGGGCTCCGTGAGTAAAAACAGCAGGGCTACCGGCGAGTGTTCGTGAAAACCCGAAAGGGCGTGACCTCGTAAAAAAAAGAGAGAAAAAAAATATAAAAATAAAAAGAATAAAAAAAAACGGTATGACCATAAGCAAAATGGGCACGGATGAAAACCCGAAAGGGCTCCGTGAGTAAAAACAGCAGGGCTACCGGCGAGTGTTTGTGAAAACCCGAAAGGGCGCAACCTCGTTAAAAGACACTTATAGGGTCCTCTCGACCTTGTAAGGAGAAACCACCCGCGTGGGATCCTTACGACTCACAAAGGTTCAACACACTTAGGAATCCCCACGATTCCTAAGGAGAAAATACACTTGCAAGATCCTCACGACTCGTAAGGAGGACTCTCTTATGGGACCCTCACGGCTCATAAGAGTTGAAAGTCTTAAGTTACAGAGACCTAAACCTGTGCTTAAGCGACCCCCACAACCTTCGATATTGCCCTACAAGTGGCTTAATACTGACCTTTGTATACAATCCACGGGCACGAATAAACATTTCCCTAATCAAGTCTCATCCGAGACTGGGGATATGCTCGCATGATGAACAACCTTTATAAGTCCTCTCGACTTAAAAGGAGAAAACCTTCTTGTAGGATCCTTACGACTTACAGAGGAACATACACTTAGGAATCCTCATGGTTCCTAAGGAGAAAATACACCTACAAGATCCTCACGACTTGTGGGGAGAAATACCTTTGTGAGACCCTTACGGCTCATGAAGTTAAAAGCCTTAGACGACAGGACCCTAACCCTGGTCGCTAAACCACCTTTGTTCAACATCGACAGAGGCAGATGATGATTCGCTCCTGGCAATATCCCAGTTGTAGCGGTGCTGATGCCGAAATCGGTGTCTAATTCCAGGTTTACGGCGGAAAGCCAATAGGCCGCACATGCATACGAAATAGCCGAAATGATAGGGCAACTTGTAATAAAAAGCAGCAAGTAAAAATGTATGCATGCAAAATAGCCGAAATGATTGGGCAACTCGCAATAAAAAGCAGCGAGTAAAAATAAAATAAATAGCCGAAATGATTGGGCACCGCGAAAAATAGCCGAAATGATTGGGCAATCGCGACCTTCGCGATAGAAAAGCAGAAATGATAGAGCATCGCGGAGATAAAACAAAAAATGATGATAAAACTTTGGCCCTACAGATAAGATCACATCGATCCCTGTATACAATCCAAGGGCATAAACAAAGAGGGAACCATACTTTCCCAACAGGCTCCGCCAGAAGACGAAGCCAAATCTCGACGGTTCAGTCCAACTCCGAAGAAGTCAGTGTCTTCAGCAGATACCTCGACTCACGGATACAAACACTCCTTGACGAGAGCCTCCTGATCTGCGTCGACTAGCAGAGCCACCAGTGCCTCCGTGGGAAATCCTCGACTCGTTTCAAACCCCAAGGAAACAAATAATCCTTGGCGCTTGGGAAACAAATAATCCCTAGCAAATTCCTCGACTCACGGATACGAACACTCCTTGACGAGAGCCTCCTGATCCGCGTCGACTCGCAGAGAAACCAGTGCCTCCGTGGGAAATCCTCGACTCGTTTCAAACCCCAAGGAAACAAATAATCCTTGGCGCTTGGGAGACAAATAATCCCTAGCAAACTCCTCGACTCACGGATACAAACACTCCTTGACGAGAGCCTTCTGATCCGCGTCGACTCGCAGAGCCACCAGTGCCTCCGTGGGAAATCCTCGACTCGTTTCAAACCCCAAGGAAACAAATAATCCTTGGCGCTTGGGAAACAAATAATCCCTAGCAAACTCCTCGACTCACGGATACAAACACTCCTTGACGAGAGCCTTCTGATCCGCGTCGACTCGCAGAGCCACCAGTGCCTCCGTGGGAAATCCTCGACTCGTTTCAAACCCCATGGAAACAAATAATCCTTGGCGCTTGGGAAACAAATAATTCCTAGCAAATTCCTCGACTCACGGATACAAACACTCCTTGACGAGAGCCTCCTGATCCGCGTCAACTCGCAGAGCCACCAGTGCCTCCGTGGGAAATCCTCGACTCGTTTCAAACCCCAAGGAAACAAATAATCCTTGGCGCTTGGGAAACAAATAATCCCTAGCAAACTCCTCGTCTCACGGATACAAACACTCCTTGACGAGAGCCTCCTGATTCGCGTCGGCTCGCAGAGAAACTAGTGTCTCCGCGGGAGATTCCCGATTCGTCTCAACATGCAAATGAAGCCTCAGGCAGCAAGGACTAAAAAACTTGCTTCCTGAACAATGGGACCCTGCAAGTCAATCCAAAATGGTCTCTTGCATACTATTCACGGGTCTCACTCTCCAAAGTCGAATTTCGACGAGGAGGGAAACAACCGCTTGTGGGTCCTCTCGACTCGTAAGCGGGAAAAATTCTCTTATAGGATCCTTACGACTTGTAAGAGAAAAGCACACTTAGGAATCCTCCCGATTCCTAAGGAGAAAGCCCACCTACGAGATCCTTTCGATCCGTAGGGAGAAAAGTCTCTATGAGACCCTTACGGCTCATAGAGTTGAAAAGTCTTAGGCAGCAGATCTGAACCTGCGGCCTAAGCCATCGTTATCTCTTGGAAAAAAAACTAAGTTATCTGCCAATTATGTTTATCAAAGATAACATGCTGATAATAAGAGAAGGCAGAAAGCAAAAGAGCATACAAGACATTGCAAAAGAAAATGTGTATCTTTATTCATTGACTTCAATCAAATACAAGATGAATCGTACAAAAGAATAAAGAATGGATACATATTATTTAAAAGGATTTTTTTACAAATACATTGATACAAAGGTAGCTATTGGGAAGGAAGCGTCTTAAGTAGCTTTATCAGTTGTTCGTACACTTCCTTCCATGCCTTTTCCTGATTGGCCACCACTGCCAACTCCGCCTCTACTTGGGCCCGTTGCTGTGTGACAGATGCAAGCTGATCCCTGACGGCCTGATGAGCAGCTTCACGGCTTGGAGTGTCATGCTCGGCGACTTCAAGTGCCCGCTTCAGTCTCAGCCCATTTGAAATGCGCTCCAGAAGGCCCTCGAAGACGGCCTTCACCTCAGCGGCGTTTGCCTCAACTTCAGCACGCAGGCGAGCAGTTTCGCTTGAAGATTCTTGGCACTCCTTCAGCCTCAAAGCTGCTTCTTGTTCCAAATGACGGAAATGAAAAGTGCTTTGCTCGAGCCATGCTCCCCGTTGAGTGCTCACGGTCAAAGTCTCGGGGGATAGGCGCATCGACTCCAGCTGATGAAGGCGAGCCTCAATCTCCCGACAATGGTTAACCCAAGAGGCGACAATGCCCTTGTCATGGAAGGTGGAAAATATCACCAACATCGGGTTAACCGTCGTAGCGAAGTCCTCAGCAGATGTAGGAGCCTCAACGTCGAGTTCCTCGATGTAGTCACTCAACATGCGCAGACTGTTCGCCGCACCTTTTGAGGATGGACGTCTCTGGGAAGGGCCGTCCGGTATTGTAATACGAGACTCAAAAGGCACCGAGACTGGAACGACAGCTGAAAAGGACAAAATGTGATTAGATGATGATTCAATAGATACGGAGAAAGTCATTGATAAGATAGTTTACTATACCGGTTGAAGCAGGTGGCAAGGCCGAGAGGGCCGGTGGCGCAACCGATCTTTCTTCTCCCCCTTCGATTTGTAACACTGCGGTCAGGACAAGAGAGAGTTAGTAATAATTCTACCACTGAAAAACAAAGATATCAATCGGGAACGGTACTCACCAGCGCTACCAGAGAGGGAGGCGAATTCAGATGGGAAGGAGAAGTGTGGGAGCAACACTTGATAGAGATGGTCAAAAAGCACTCCTAAAAGACACAACAGTATAACTTTAGTACACAAATTATGCGTCTGGAAGATAAGATTAATAAATTGCAAACCCATACCTTCCAACATCTTCGAGGGTATGAGAGAGGGTTGAGAGGTGACCACCGCCAAGGCAGTCGTTGAAGGCACTCCCTCGAGCAGTGGGGCATCGGCGCTAGCTGCACCTGCGTTACAAGAAAGGTGAACTTGTCAGAAAGGATTGTAAAATAAGAAAAACAGTAACCTAAGGTTTACCTGAGGAGCTCCCGGCCGAAACAGAAGCGACTCCCTCCTCTATCGACATGAGGCCACCGCTTGTAACCTCATCACCCGACTCGATGGGGACAGTCGTCGTGCTCGCGCGACCAGGAGACGGCGGAAGATCGTAGACGGGGAGGGCAATGATTGGAGCATTGCCGGACTCTTGGGAGAGAGTGGCTAACTCTTCCCCAGGTGTCGTTCCCATCTCACCCGCTACGTCTTCAGGCTCCGCCGTCTCCATCGGCTCATCCACCATCACCACGAGGTCGCCGGTTTCAAGCGCCTCGTCCGCCACCACCCTCGGTTCAGTTGTAATGATCATTTCATCTGCCGCCACTTCAGGTTCGGCGTCAATGACCTTCTCGGCTGCAGGCCCCTCGACCTCCACCTCAGGCTCCAGAGCCACAACGATGTTGCCCACCGTCGGCTCGAGTTCGGCAGGTACCGCTTCCTCTGTTTCTTTGGGATCAACGGTTTCCGCCTCCCCCTCGATCGGACTTGGCCCTGCAAGATAAGGGATATAAGGACCAATGACATTAAAAATCCTTTTAACAAAAACTCTGAGAGAAATATTACCTGAAGCGGATTTACCGTTTGCGCTCCGAACTGCGCGCGCCACCTCTCTGCGGGCAGTGGATAGGGCGACAGGGGCCTCTTCAGATGGAGTATCAGCACGAGGGGCGGTGCTGGGACCCGCTCCCATAGCCAAGGCAGCCCTGCGTGCCTTCGCCTCACGCCTCAGCCGCTTCCTTTCCTCCCGGGCTGTCGCGATGGACCTTTTTGACGCCTCCTTCAAGGCGTCGTCATCCTCGTTCAGGGATGCCTCCAGAGCCTTTAAGGCATCTTTCATCGGCTCTTCAAGACGAACCTCCTGCGGTGGCCCAGAGGAAGCGGGAACATCGGCAGCTGGTAAAACATCTACGTCGTTTGGTGGGAACGGCATTGAGGTTTCTGCAATAAAAAGGGAGAGGTTAGATCGACCATAATACGAGGGAGATGGAGACTTGATGGATTAAAACTTACTAAGGCCCATAGACGCTCTAAGACGTTCCTCCTCCTAGAAAGTCTTCAAAGAAGCGGCGATGGCTTCTTCATCAGTGATGCCTGTTGGAAGAAAGGAAAGAAAAGCGTTAGTCAAAGGCAATGAAGAGGATATGTTGCAATAAAGAAAAGGCGACTAGTAGTTACCTGATTGCGCTAGTTTAGCCAGCCACACGTCACGCCTCGCCAACCACGCTGAAGCTTCGAGAGCAGCCTCCAAGTCTGTATCGTCCGGCGGCGGCATCACTAGTCCTTAGTTAGTCCCGTATTCGATCAGGCCCTCGGCATAGGGGGCATGAGGTTCCTGACCGAACACGACGTCCGCGGCGAAGAGCGATTTCTTTTTCTTTTGCCCTCCGACCCTAGGCTCACGTGGGATCGACTTCCGCTTAGCAGCCACTTTGGGACGACGGGTCCCGATGTCTGCACCTTTACCGGACTCTGGCGAGGCCACGACCACTGTCTCCACTGGAGCACGGGGCGCTGGGGCTGCATCTGTAATATCGGGAAGCGGCAATCCGTGCGGAAGACTTTGTGCACGTGATGGTCTTCCCCCGGCATCTTTTAGAGGAGGAACCACCGGGGTCCTTGGCATTAAGGGAGCATTACGGTCGGTGCCGGGAGGTGCTTCTTTGCGGTCGATCAACACTCGCCTCTTCTCCTTTATAACGGCCCCCGTCGCATGATTGTACCACTCTTTATATACATTAAGGAGTCGTGGAGCGCAGGCCGGCGTGCTGATAAAAAAACGAGAACCCGTGTTTAGGCGCATAAAGTGATGTAACGCGTTCTCCATCCCTTCTTCATTGGTAGCAGGTTCCAGTAAGAAAGCTTCCAAGGGTACCCCTTGATCGTAGCCCAGTTGTTGGGTGAAACGATGCCGGTTATATCTCATGAAGATTGTCGCACCGCCCTGCCTGAAAACTAAGAAGCCCTGTCTGATAGAATACAAGTGGAGGGTCTCCCGGACCGTCAACACTAAAGCTCCATCCTTAAAGGAATCCTGTAATGGTCGCACCGCAGTGGTGGACGCTTTTCCAATGGTTAGTACCTTGTCGATGAAGGACATCCCGACTCCAACGGTGTGAGGGCGAAGCAGTAAACCCCTGGCATTCCGTGGTGAGGGGGTCACGATTGATGAGCCAATCAACTGTATAATGCGAGGAAAACCGCACTTGTTAAAGAATGAAGGCCTTTTATGCATGCCAAAGACACCCGCCGTGTTTAGCTCGAGCCACGATGCAAAGTAATGCATCGGGAAGACCACATGCAGTACCCCGGGCTCATTGGCATCCGCTGCTCGGCTGAGGCCATGATATAGGTGCGCCAATCCAGCGATCCCTATAACCACCTTTACCCCGATGACCATTCGGTGGGCTGGGTAGAAGACGGAAGGCCGCATGCGATGAGAGTGCATTGGGATCGCGAACCAACTCAGCCACAGTCCGAGAAATCCTAAAAAGAAGGCCTCCTCATCCATTCCAGGGGCCGCAATTTCTGCAAAAGACATGGTTGGGGAGTTAGGAAGAAAAAAGTCCTTTTGGTTTATGTCTTTCACTGGCAGGTTATCCAAACCTAAACCGAAAGGGTCATCCAGGGTGGCAAACTTGGCAGATCCCGATGAAATGACGCTTGGACGAAGGAAACGAGCAATGAAGTCCTCAAAGATAACCCCCCGACTCCCATGTTCGATAAAAAGGGACTCGTAGATGTTCAACACCTTGATCAGGCTCGGGAATTGGTGTTGAACGGCATTTTCCGGCGTGATCCCCCTTACCATCGGCTTAGCACTGAAGACGTACTCATCTGTTGGGAGCAGCTCTTCATAGTGTTCCCCCATGACTGGTAGGCCGGATACCTCCGCGAATTCCTCCAAAGAGATGGACACTTCCCGATCCATGGCAAGGAAAGTGTGGGTGGGAATGTTCCATTGCTCCAGGAAAGCCTTAAACCACCAGGTGGGGAGCGTGGGATACTGGAAGAGAGAGACGTAGACCGCGGGGTACAATCCAAATCTTATCAACTGCGACTTCTTCGTCGACAGGATATACCGGGCCCACGGGAGGTAGCCAATCGGATGGCGGGGGATCAGACCAATGTTATATGATTGCCCCCAGGGTCTCGCCTCGCCCTGACAGATACGAAGTCCTAGGATATCCAAGACCATAGGACGTTGGACCGGAACCGCATCCATAGCGGGATGAAGAAAGCTGTTCGCGGTCCAATTCACCATCTCCACGGCGTACTGCACCGGGGGTGGGCTGGCGTAATGAATCGCCGTTATAGGTTCTGACGGCACCGCGCATGTGAAGCTCCGGCGGCCCATGATGATCTGATTATACCACGACCCCCAAAGGTGGAGACTCTTGTATTCCGGGTCGTACTCCTTAATCATGGCCAGGACTTCACGGTCCAAGGGCGCCTCGGGAAATCCCTCCTCCGAGTGGACGAACGGGAATGAAGTGTCTAGAGACATGATCGCTGCAAAAGAACAATTTAGCCGTTAGTATTGTAATTCCAACGTTTGGCGTCTAAAAAAAAAGAGAATGCATTAATTAAATTAAAATTAATTAATTACACCACACAGCAGTGCAGTGAGTAGGAGACCAAAGGGGGGACCGACAAAATCTGGATGACAATACGTCAGTTAATAAGACAACCTCATCATTGGATGAGATTGTCAGTTGGTCCCCAGGAAAACATTCCCATTTATAAAAAAAGGGTGGGAAGAATCCCTAGAGACAAGGAGAAAATCTCCTCTTTCAGAGCAAAGCTCTGTCACAGAGTGACATTTGTCAAACTCTGGCCCCAGGGAAATAATATTCCTTAAAAAGAGCACAGCTCTATGGTAATAATGGAAAGGTCCATCAGAAAATGTCTACACCTAGAATTTTTGGAATCTTGGAAAATCCACGAAAAACTTGTGAAAACTTTTCATTTTTTTTAGATCTAAAAGATCCACAGATGATCTATGAGCAAAGCTCTGTTCATGGGTTAAAACCTATGAACAAGATCCCTGTAGATCTACAAGTTTTTGAGAGCAAAGCTCTGTTTATGAAACCCCAATGGGGATCTCTTTAGATCAAAAGATCTGTAAGAGCAAAGCTCTTTGGTTAAGGTTAATTTAAGTTAATTTGATTTAAATTAATTTTACCTAAAGTTTTTAACTTTGGAAATGAGCAAAGCTCTGAAGTTCTGGAAACGAGAGCAAAGCTCTGAAGTTCTAAGCAAGAGCAAAGCTCTGGAATCAAAATCTAGAAAATGGTGAAGTTTTCTAAAGGGCCATAGGTCTTATTTATAAGGCGCTTGCGCCCCTTCAGCTCACCTCTTGATCCAACGGTCAGGGGCTTGCTACCTCTGCACTCACGTGCGCGCCACGTGAGCGCAACGGTGGGGGGGCATTTGTTTCCCCCAATCAGAACAAAGCTCTGCTGGAAATTCAAAATTCAAATTTTGAAGCAACGCTTCAAATCCCGGGCGCAACGCGCCACGTGTCCGGCGCTGATACGTCAGCGCAGCGCCCAAGAAGGCGCGCCCAATCAGAGCAAAGCTCTATTTTAAGGAAGCAACGCTTCAGTTGCGCAGGCACTGCGCTGCACGACACGTGTCAGCGCAGATGCGCTAGCGCAGCTGCGCGACACGTGTCAGCGCAGATGCGCTAGCGCAGCTGCGCTGTGCTGTGCGCTGCGCGACACGTGTCAGCGCAGATGCGCTAGCGCAGTTGCGCTGCGCGACACGTGTCACGCGCTGGGGTATCTGCGTCAAACAGAATTAAAATTCTAAGAAATCTTTTCTGTTCTTGTTAAAACAAGAAGATTTTCTTCTGCAAAGCAGAAGCCCTTGGATCAAAGATCCAACGGTGTTGAAAATTCCCCAAATCACTCAGAGAAAGATCTCTTTAACAAATTTAACTAATTTATGGGCACTATAAAAAGGACCCTAGGCCTCAATTCAAAGGCATCATCATTTTCTAAAAAAGAGAGAGAGAGAAAGAGAACTCCGAAGAACTCCTCAAGAAAAAAGGTAAAGACCTTCAAGAGAGAAATGAAATCTTTTTTGATAAATCATTGATCTAAAAAACCAGATCAATGTTCTTCACATAATAAATAGTGTTTTGCACTTCTCATGAACCTCTGGTTCTTTAAAAGACAAGAAAACAACAAAATAAAAATGGTGCTTTGCACCTTTATGAACCTCTGGTTCTTGAAACAAAAAGAAGAATTTATTTTTTCCTTGATCTAATTTAGATCAAGAGATCAAATAGTGCTTTGCACTTCTGTTCTTGAATCTAAAAGATTTTTAGTGCTCTGCACTTCCAAACTGCGCTGTTGCGCTCTTAAAAGAGCGCCACGTGTCAGCTATAGAACCACTTGCGCTACGCGCTCTTGAAATAGAGTTTTGCTCTCTGGAATTGGCGCAACTCACCTGAGCGCGCCACGTGTCAGCAGCGCAACAGCGCAGCGCACTAGCACAGCGCACTGCGCTGTTGCGCTTGCGCTCACCAGAGCATGACACGTGTCCTCACCACAAGCGCTTGCGCTCAGTAATTGGCGCAAAGCGCCTGAAAAATGCAATGCATTTCTTTTACTGAAGGGCCAGGCCCAATTAAAAGACCAAACAGGCCTAATTGAATTGATGCTCTACATCATTTATAAATGGGCAGAGCCCAAACGAAATAATAAAAATGCTATGCATTTATACAGGGGGCAAAGCCCAGACAAAACAGATGCCTTGCTTCATTCATAAATGAGCAGAGCCCAGAATAAATTGATGCTCTGGATTTTTTTGGGCATAGCCCAAACAAAATAAATGGAAGAAATGCAATGCATTATTTAATAAAATGTTGAACATTTTCAACTGGACTTAGCCCAATTCTGGCCGTAAGTCCTTAAATTAAATTGACTGAGCAAGATTGCTCTCTTAAATCAATTTACTTCCGGTTCGAGGGTACATCTCTGAACTCCTTTGACACTTCTCGTTGTAATCCTTCAACGACGTCAGAGAGGCAACGGGTCCCAACGACTGTTAGTTATATGTATGCCCTAGAGGCCATTACTGTACATTGGATGTATATTGTAGTGGATGCTGGGACATATATAGGTAGGACTTTCTTGCTCGACATGATAGTATGCAATCTGGTTGCCTTTATCTTAACATGTATACTTTCTGTCTCTCTGATTACATGTTGATAAAGCCCTTAGGATGTTTACTCGACTTCCAGGACTATGATGCAGATCATACTAGTGGGGCCTGGGTAGTCAATGAGTACATCCTTCATTGTTCCTAGTCGTGGGAATATCGAGACGGGGCATCGATATTCCAGAGTAGACTAGCGCATATCTTCTCGACCCATGAGATGGGCGATGGATGATCCCATATCCATTGGTGTTTGACATCGAAGATGGTATGCGGGTGCTCAGTGGAGACTGGGTACACTGAACGGACTCGCCGAGAACTCCCAGATGGTATTATACCTCACGTCAGATGGCAGTTCTCTGGTGACACTGGTACAGCTTAGTCTGTTGACCCGAGATCGTCATAGAGTCTTGTGTGTCTCCCACTGTGCTTTGATTTCCACCCTACCACGGCTCTACTGAGTTGTGCAAACAGGTGGTTTTTGGGTACAGTCCCGATTCACATGGAGGCAATGAGCGATAGGAGGGGATTCGTCTCTCCCGGTATTGGGGGTTGATGTTGTGCTATGCTCGACTGGCCATAACAGGAAATCCCTGGCCAGGGTTGCAGTGATATACTGGTAAGAGTTATCAGTAGTTTCACGAATGTTATGGACCTCAAGTCGGCATGACTTATCGAGCTATTGGGGTCTGACGTTTACCACCCCTAGGCGAGATATGCGACATATCAGACGAACAGACCGGACTGTACGGTAAGTGTTACTGGTTGGATTCACAGGAGTGTGAGCGGGCTTGCTCGTCGATCTTCTGATCGCTCAATACCCGGGTGGCCGTTACGTTTAGCAGACCGCTTGCGGCCTGTGGGTGTTTGATATGATCAACATCTGCTGCCGGCGTATTGACGAGTCTTTAGAGTCCTACACAGAGGTTTCCTGGCTCAAGCGAAACGAAATAGGAGCGCATATGAGATATGTGCGGGACCGAGAATAATGCGTGTATGTGATACCGTATTCTATTCTCGCGATGAATGTATCGATTAGTTATATGCGATATAACCTAGTTATCGAATCAAGGATTGATTCGATAAGCCGATACGTTGGATACTGGCCGGTTATATGCGACATGACCGGATCATTGAATCAAGTGTTGATTTAATTATTTAATGTATAAATATATATTTGATATATTACTTTGCATTAACTAGTATTGGTTCACTTTAAATGGATTTACTCACTTGTATTGCACATTGTATATGTGATATATTTTTGTGCACATGATTGTATCATGTTTGATGATACATTCTTTCTTGGTTTTGTGTAAAGTATTGAACCATGGTTAGTTAGTGGTTAGGGTATCATTTCATTTGCTTATTCATTTATCTTTTTATTTATTTCATTTGAAAAGAAAAAGAGAAATGAATGGTGGCTATATTTGTTTTTAGTTGAAGATTCATGAAGCATTGACTTAGTCACCATTCTTGTCTCATGCCTAACCCTAACCACTCATCTAACCTAAGTTAAGTCTCTACACTAAACCATGGTTGAAGATATGATAAGTATTGTATTTTCTTTTCTATTTTGATTTAACTTATCATATCTTTTCTTCTTCTTCTTCGTCTTGAGCAAGAAAGAGAAAGCTTGACCATCAATGGTGATTGATGGAAAAGTGTGAGAAATCCAAATCTAAAGTTTACCCACTTCCTATTTCTTCATCCTCTACCTCTTGCCAAGTTGTATAGGGTATTTACTTCACAAGTTTTCAAAGCTTGGTGAAGTTGGAGCTTGTTCTTGTGATGCTTCGACGTAGATCATCTTCGGCATCGAACCGACGATCAAGCCCGCCTATTCTTCGATGATGCCAATGCTTGAGTCATGGGTTCAATTTGGACAGCGGAGGGAGATCATCGCGGAGCTTAGGAAGTGGTGGACCGGATGTATAAAGGTTGTAGCCCCTTCCCTATTTCTATATTTCCGTTTACTTGCTTGCTTTGCCTAAATATCTAGTTAACGATCCGTTCTAGGTTTTCTCGGCACCGTATTTTTTAGAAATTTGCATGTTTGATCACTTGTAAGACTCAACTAGGGTGCCTAGGAACCCTACAGTGGTATCAGAGCCTAGCTAGAGCCTTAGGCGAAGTCCTGACGGAGTTAGAAGTCCGATCGACCCAAAACCCCGACTTTGAATATGCTCTCTGTACATTTTCTCATTTCGAGGATTTTTCCACATTAAAAATATCCAGAAAAATCAGCAGGCTAATTTAAGAATTACTGTGAATTTCGATGGAGTAATTCCATCAAAGAGCCGCGGATCCGCGGCACGAGCATGGCTTGTGCGGCGGATCCGCGGCCAGTTTGTCGTTTTGTGCATCCACTGTTACACAGTAATTCTTAGTTATCTGTGCTGGATTTCCTGGGGATTTTAATAATTTTTTCCAGAGTTGCATTTTCTGGGTTGTATTGGGGACCCGGTGTATTCGATCGGACTGTCTAATTTTTGTCGGTGTGCTTTTCCGGGTATTCTTAGAATATGTTAAAAGGTTCGACCGGATATAAATACCCACTTTTTCCCCTGCCGGGAAATTTCCAATTGTTGGACTTTTCCGTAGTTTAACGACGTTCTAAGTAGTGCAAGTAACTCGATGGACCCTCTAGAAGACAACAAACCTTAACTCGATTATGTGACCGTCTTGAACTGCCCTTTGAACCTTCGGGTTTGGGGCAGTACGGCGTGCCACATGTGAGGCGTTGGCTTGACCCTTCTACGGCTGGACCGTTGGTACTGAGGCACGAACTGAATATTGTTAGACTTATTTCATGTGTTGAGCTGTATCGGGAAAACTTGGGTGTTCGATTGTTCGATCGAAAAGTTTAGTATTTTCTATTTATCCGGAATGTGATACAATAATTGGAATTCACAAATTGTTATGAGATAACGGAATGAATATTATAAACGTAGCAGTTTAGTCTCACTTGATCGGTTGCCACGGAGTTTTGATATGATCAAAAGTCCGTCGCAATCACGTAGCGTACGCGGATACTCGCCGGGTAAACTTAATAGACAGCCTCACCCCATAGCCCCGACCAAGTGACTGTAGGAGAACCCCATCGCCGAAAGCATCCGTTCGGGTGCTCCCGGTAGCGGTGTTCCGCCTTGGTGCACTTCGTCGACGGCGTCGTGGGTGCGGCCGCCTACTAAAGTTTGCGACGAGCATTCGATCAGAATGTCGGGAATCCTGTTGAATTGCCCGACTTGATATTGAAAAGAGTTTTCGATAATGAGACTAAAATGCGGGGTTTATAATTGTTAGACATGCGATGTCTAAGTAATTCATTTGGTCAGGCATGCGATGTCTGAGGAGGTTGCGGATTCCAACTGTTGTAGTTTTACATTTTCTTTTCTGTGACCGTAAGTGTAATATGTGATATCGCCGGTTTCGTTGCTATATGTCAACGATAATTAGGATGCGCATATTTACTTACGTTGATGACATGTGATGTTATGTGTTGCTGGATATGTTATATTGGATCGTTGTGTTTGAATAGCCGGGGTTTTTTTATGTGAGATGAGTCTTTTTCATTTTCATTCATGTAAAAACTTGTATGTAATATTCTTTTATTGGGGCACTTCCAGGTTGCGGAAGTTATCACCGTTGATGTATATTATTTACTTTTCTGCACTAGGATAGACCCAAGGAGGGGAGCACAAGTAACCGGGTTCTGGGGTCCAGTGGGAGACCAACTCGAGGAGTCGAGTCCGGGTCTCCTAACCCTAGAATTGGTAGGGTTGCTTGCCGCTCTCGTAGGGGTCTTGGGGTGTGGGATTGGCTATTCATCACGACCGTGGAATCCGTGTTTTATACTGGCTCGTATTGAAAACACGGACGTCCTAGTATATCCAATATTTCATATGTTTCTTCTGCTGTGATTTATCTGAGATCATGTGATGTTCTGTGACAGATATTATATATAGTATATATGATATATTATATAGACGTTGCTTATGTTTTACACCCGCGCTAGCCCTGCCCCGCTCTGCCGTTAGTTACCTAACCTAACGGTGCAGACAGGACATCGAGGCGAATGCGGATGGCATAAGCGTACGTTATATTTATCTGTGATGTTTAGGTGGACTTAAATGATGGGATATTCATTAATGAGATTAATGAAAGAAAGTAAACCTAATTGATGTTGTGGAATCGAATTTCAAAATAAAAATAGGTAGCTACAGTTCTTGCTTTGCATCGCGGTGTTCATTATAGAACATCCTGCACCTTGTTCGATGAGGAAAGGACCGAGATCCCTTCACCGGGAGTGACTCCTTTAGCAATAACTGGCAGATGCTACAACCCTCGGTTTGTCTTTGATCGCTTCTATAGTTTCCGCTTTGCACAGTGATATATATGATATATCCCGCACCTCATTCGACGAGGAAAGGGCCGACGATCCCTTCACCGGGAGTGACCCCTTTAGCAAAACTAGAAAAGCCTCGAAAACATTCCATTTAAAAACCATTTGATTCCGCAACGAGATCAAGTTCAAAGCGTTAAAGGTTTTCACAAAAACCATTCGCAACCCTCCGTCATTTTAGGTAGTAGAGTACTTAGTATTCGTGCTGTGTTTGTTGACCATAGTCAAGGCACAGTGTACGGTAGCTAAGTGATGTCTTCCTACACCGCATATGATGCGATTAGTTAGGACAGTCGCGTGACTTTGTTGACCATAGTTAAGGGTCATGTGGGTGGGTCTAATTAATCACGAAATGACGGGTAGAACTTGACTAGTACTTATGATTTGTTGACCATAGTTAAGGTCATAGGTGCTAGGGGTAAAAACCTTTATCGGGAGTTTCAAGTATTGAAATTTGCAATGAGATTGCATACCTTCTATGTGATAGTTGGATCTCGATACCCACTGCGAGTAATTGTTACTCCTGGGAGAGTTTTGCACTTTGCAATTAGCCGATCAAGTAGGTGTCTAGAAAGGTGTCAACGGGGTTACGCCTCTGGGAAAACGAGGTTTACTGTAATTAGGTCCGTGCGAAAGCACGGGGAACCTCCCTCAAAGTACCGACACTGGCCTGGCTGAAAGGTTGGCGAACTTGTAGAGTGTAATTAATCCCGGCTAGTCTTTCCTTTTAAGGTTTGAAGGAAGATTTGATAAAAACAGTGGGAGCCATCCTGATTAGATAAAATACATAACCAATCTAATCTTGCAAGAGCGCACGCAGAGTGTTTTCTTCTCTCTCTCTTCTGGTAGCGACCATATCACGCCTTAATCAAGATAATAATACGGAATTTTGACCGAACCCGCTTGTTATACTGAGCTGGGGAACGTTGGTCCCGCTCCAACTTATAATTGTTATAAGACAGAGCAGGAAATTGGGGAATACCAGAATTCCTATGCCGCCCAAACGAAGAAAGTGCATATGATGCATCTCCTTCGGGTGTGTTCATTACAAAGAACTGTTTCTCAGTATCCTCTGCATCCTGGGTATATGATACCGGATCAGGATCCCAGATATGTAATCTGTTACATAGGGCTACAAGAGGGTAGAAAAACTGAATACGGGTGATAAGTTTCATGAGGCAGAAAACGGGGCAAGTGTTGCAGCCAAGTCTGTTGGTCACTGTCACCCTGTATTACGAATACATTGATTCTGAACAAATGCTATTAGATACCGAACCTGATATACCAAATCATATCACTCTCTTTGTTAGAAAAGAAAGGATATAATTTTGTATTGATGGATAATGTTTTGAACATTTCCTATATCAAAAGTTGATCGGTTCAGGCACGTTGTCTAAAAGCATTGACGTTCTAAATCAAACTACAGTTCCTAGTATACTGAACACACACAAGAAGAAGAGTTCAGAAATGAACGAATTCTTCTTGAGGCATTATAGACTAGGTCATATCAATGCGACCCGACTGGCTGAAGTTACATTTAGATGTATATTTAAATTAGTTTGAATTTACATCTTGTGAAACTTGCCAGTCATGTCACAAAGATAATATGACCATAGCTCTGTTTATTGGAAACAGAGAAAGAGTTAATGAACTCTTGGGACTGATGCATGATGATGTATGTAAGGTCTCCTGTCTACACATGCTAGGACTGGTTCTTTATACTTCATTATATTCTCTGATGATCTCTCAAGATTCAGTCATATATTCCTGTTGAAATATAAGTCCGAACCTTTTGAGGTATTCACAGAATATAAGTAGGAAGTAGAGAACCAAAATACGGGTATAAGTATTATGTCCTATGATGAGATCAGGGAGGAGAATACTTGTGCATAGCATTCCTGGACTATTCTAAAAGAAAATGAGATTCTCTCTCAGCATTACTCCTCCGTATAAACCATAGCACGATGGTGTATCGGGGCGGAGCAATCACACCCTATATGATAAGGTGTGCTCTATGATGAGTACTACTGAGTTACCTATTTCCTTTTTGGGAGTTATGCGCTTGAGAAGCTGCATACCTATTGAATAAGGTTCGATTCAAATCAGTGCCTACCACTCCATATGAGATATGGTATGGGAAGAGCCTATCTCTTAAGTTAGTTAAGATTTGGGATTGTCCGGCCTATGTCAAAAGCAAAATCCGGACAAGATCGAGGCAAGGTTAGTTCTATAGAACTGGAAAGGTTCCAGCTATACGAAACTACAGCTGAAGATTTGACAGAACCAAAGGATTCTATAGTCCCCGACGAACCTCAGCCTCTCCGCCGATCTGGTAGGGTTCCTCCCCTGCCTGAGAGATACCTCGGTTTCTCGATGACAGTGGGAGCAAGGATTGCATCATGAGATGATGACCCAACTAGATTCGAGCAGGCCATCGAGAGTAGGGACTCTGTAAGAATGGCTGGATGCTTAGCGATCTGAGATGGAATCCATGTACACCAGCAAAGTATGGACTTTAGCTGCTATATCTGAAGGGTTAAATCCCCATCAGGAGCAAGTATATCTTGAGAAGATTACTTGGTGTAGATGGAAAAGTTGAGACTTTCAAAGCTAGACTTGTTAAAGGTTTTCGTCATCGACCAGGCACGGGTAATGATGAAACCTTTTCCATGGAATATGCTTAAGTCTGTCCAGATCCTACTTACCACGGCTACATACCATGATTACGATATCTGGCGGTTGGGTGCCATGACTGCTTTTCTAAATACTGATTTAGAAGAGAACGTCTATAAGAACACAGCCAGAGGTCTTCGTAAACAGTGGGAGCAGCGGAAACGTGTGCAAGTTGCTTTACATAATGAAGCAGGCATCGCGGAGTTGGAACGTCTGTTTTGATGTGATAGTCAAAGTGTTTGACTTCATCAAAATGGTAGACGAACCTTGTATAAACAAAAAGGTAGTAGGGAGTATGGTGACGATCCTCGTAGAGTACGTGGATGGCATACTCTTGTTAGGGAAGGAGTTTCCTATGCTACACTCGATCAATCTCCGCTTATCACAAAGATTTTCCATATAGGATCAAAGTGATACCTACTAAATCCTAAGCTTTGGATCTATGAGATAGATCTAATTGAATGTTAGGATACTCACTAGTTGTAGTGAGATGGTATCAATCGATCCTGGGGAGAATCACTGGAAGTGTTCCAGGGTGATAAAGACGACTGAATGTCAGTCACAGGCACTGTCTTTACCCTCAGTAAAGGGACGGTATGTTGGAAGAGTTCCAAGCTCGATACCGTGGCAAACTAGACGATAAAGGCTGGTAACATCGCTATTAAAGATACTACCAAAGAGGAAGTTTGGGTGTACATTGGTTCATAAGATGAACTAGGTTCCTGCCATTGTATGACAATGGAAGCGTGGCTTCGACCCTGGAACCCTGGTCCCATCAGTGACCCAGACATATTCTGAGGCAGCATCACCTGATCATGGAGATAGTTGATCTCCAGGGTGATCGAGGTTAGGAGAGTAGACTCAGAGGAGAACACGGCGGATCCACTCACGAAGGCCTTTTCCCAAAGAGAGACTTTATGGGATGGTTGAGTATGTGATACTGCAACCACTGCTACAGATGGCCCTAGTGCAAGTGGGAGATTGTTAGTTATATGTATGCCCTAGAGGCCATTACTGTACATTGGATGTATATTGTAGTGGATGCTGGGACATATATAGGTAGGACTTTCTTGCTCGACATGATAGTATGCTATCTGGTTGCTCTTTATCTTAACATGTATACTTTCTGTCTCTCTGATTACATGTTGATAAAGCCCTTAGGATGTTTACTCGACTTCCAGGACTATGATGCAGATCATACTAGTGGGGCCTGGGTAGTCAATGAGTACATCCTTCATTGTTCCTAGTCGTGGGAATATCGAGACGGGGCATCGATATTCCAGAGTAGACTAGCGCATATCTTCTCGACCCATGCGATGGACGATGGATGATCCCATATCCATTGGTGTTTGACATCGAAGATGGTATGCGGGTGCTCAGTGGAGACTGGGTACACTGAACGGACTCGCCGAGAACTCCCAGATGGTATTATACCTCACGTCAGATGGCAGTTCTCTGGTGACACTGGTACAGCTTAGTCTGTTGACCCGAGATCGTCATAGAGTCTTGTGTGTCTCCCACTGTGCTTTGATTTCCACCCTACCATGGCTCTACTGAGTTGTGCAAACAGGTGGTTTTTGGGTACAGTCCCGATTCACATGGAGGCAATGAGCGATAGGAGGGGATTCGTCTCTCCCGGTATTGGGGGTTGATGTTGTGCTATGCTCGACTGGCCATAACAGGAAATCCCTGGCCAGGGTTGCAGTGATATACTGGTAAGAGTTATCAGTAGTTTCACGAATGTTATGGACCTCAAGTCGGCATGACTTATCGAGCTATTGGGGTCTGACGTTTACCACCCCTAGGCGAGATATGCGACATATCAGACGAACAGACCGGACTGTACGGTAAGTGTTACAGGTTGGATTCACAGGAGTGTGAGCGGGCTTGCTCGTCGATCTTCTGATCGCTCAATACCCGGATGGCCGTTACGTTTAGCAGACCGCTTGCGGCCTGTGGGTGTTTGATATGATCAACATCTGCTGCCGGCGTATTGACGAGTCTTTAGAGTCCTACACAGAGGTTTCCTGGCTCAAGCGAAACGAAATAGGAGCGCATATGAGATATGTGCGGGACCGAGAATAATGCGTGTATGTGATACCGTATTCTATTCTCGCGATGAATGTATCGATTAGTTATATGCGATATAACCTAGTTATCGAATCAAGGATTGATTCGATAAGCCGATACGTTGGATACTGGCCGGTTATATGCGACATGACCGGATCATTGAATCAAGTGTTGATTTAATGATTTAATGTATAATTATATATTTGATATATTACTTTGCATTAACTAGTATTGGTTCACTTTAAATGGATTTACTCACTTGTATTGCACATTGTATATGTGATATATTTTTGTGCACATGATTGTATCATGTTTGATGATACATTCTTTCTTGGTTTTGTGTAAAGTATTGAACCATAGTTAGTTAGTGGTTAGGGTATCATTTCATTTGCTTATTCATTTATCTTTTTATTTATTTCATTTGAAAAGAAAAAGAGAAATGAATGGTGGCTATATTTGTTTTTAGTTGAAGATTCATGAAGCATTGACTTAGTCACCATTCTTGTCTCATGCCTAACCCTAACCACTCATCTAACCTAAGTTAAGTCTCTACACTAAACCATGGTTGAAGATATGATAAGTATTGTATTTTCTTTTCTATTTTGATTTAACTTATCATATCTTTTCTTCTTCTTCTTCATCTTGAGCAAGAAAGAGAAAGCTTGACCATCAATGGTGATTGATGGAAAAGTGTGAGAAATCCAAATCTAAAGTTTACCCACTTCCTATTTCTTCATCCTCTACCTCTTGCCAAGTTGTATAGGGTATTTACTTCACAAGTTTTCAAAGCTTGGTGAAGTTGGAGCTTGTTCTTGTGATGCTTCGACGTAGATCATCTTCGGCATCGAACCGACGATCAAGCCCGCCTATTCTTCGATGATGCCAATGCTTGAGTCATGGGTTCGATTTGGACAGCGGAGGGAGATCATCGCGGAGCTTAGGAAGTGGTGGACCGGATCTACAAAGGTTGTAGCCCCTTCCCTATTTCTATATTTCCGTTTACTTGCTTGCTTTGCCTAAATATCTAGTTAACGATCCGTTCTAGGTTTTCTCGGCACCGTATTTTTTAGAAATTTGCATGTTTGATCACTTGTAAGACTCAACTAGGGTGCCTAGGAACCCTACAACGACCACGCCTGGATACGGACTGCGGTGTCCCTAAACTCGTTGACCGAGACGTCCTTAAACTAATATCGGACCGAAACGTCCTTAAACTAATATCGGACCGAAACGTCCTTAAACTAATATTGGACCACCATGTCCCTAAACTGGTAATGGACCACTACGTCCCTAAACTGGAACAATAGAGCCTCCAAATGCTCTTTTGCCGGATCTAAACGATCCCGTTTAAGTTGATCTTAGCCCCCAAACACGGCTAACATATCCTTAAACATTTAAATGGACTATAAAACTCCAAATCGACTTTGGTTCAGGGGTACATCTCTGAATTCCTCTGACATCTGCCGTTGTAATCCTTCAACGACGTTAGAGAGGTGACGAGTCCCGATGGCCAGATATTAAATGGATTATCACGTTAAGTTGATCTTAGTCTTAAACAGGACTATCGTATCCTTAACAAATGTTTAAGTTGATCTTAGCCGCAACGCAGCTAACGTATCCTTAAACTAAAAACACCAAACCCAAATCTAAGTAAATACGGATTTGGACTAATCCACGTCCTACGGGCGACGGCATTACTCAGTCTCCGTATACAATCCACGGGCAACCACAAACAAAACAAACACACACGACACGAAGTGAAATTCTGGAGAAGGACAAAGTTGTTACCGCGATACGGTAGCGTAATTAACTACAGGGGCTTGCGTCTGCAGGGAAGAGCGTCCCCACAATCAAAAAAACCCCTCAAGCGAGGGGGAATCTGACGAAGTCTGCTACATCGGCCGCATCCGTCTAAACCTCCGATACACGGTGCCATAAATCAACTTGGCATCTTCGGAGAGGTGGACGGATAAAACCAAATAGCATCTGCCCCGAATCTCAGTGTCAGGACATCGCGGTCTTGTGCGCCGTCCTTCGGAGGGGAACACTCCTTAGAGAAGCCTTTCAAAGAAATAAGGAAAATCAAAGATGTGAACTGTCCATATATGAGAAGGCCAGGCAACAGTGATTGATGTGAAAAAGTTGTGTTTGTAGAATAACCACAATCAATAACGGTGTCGCGCGTAGTTAGACCGAGATGAGTACGGGTCGTCCTCTGGGAAACGTGGAACCTTTTACTCTTAGTTTAGACGTGTTGAGAAAGAGAGGAGGGATAAAGAATATTGTAGAATGGTTGTAGGATCTAGATCTACGTTAAACACGGATGCAAAATATATATCTAGATTAACTACGGATGTAAGTTTATATAAGAAGGGGGCTTGTAGGGATCATTAGGATTTAGTAGTTATGGATGATTAATTAAAAATTACTCTTTCTATCTTTTAATAGATTTAAAACTAGAACGATAGTGATGCATGTAGATTAGGATTTCTGGAGGGAAAAAGAATCCCACTCTTAACCCCCTATCTCGACACGGAACTCCGTTCATATCTAGACTTTACCAAAACAATCATTAATCTAATCTCTAATCGCGGTCGAGACTAACAATGAATTGGTAGCGCGCCCGATCAGGATGTTAATGATTCTTTTGATAAAGTTTATAAACTTTATAGGACGTAAAAAGAATTTAGGTATTTTCATCATCCATTAACCTACCCTAATCCTACGAACCCTAACAAGTGGAGAATTACTCGCGCATGTTGGGAGAAGGAGAGATGGAGAGAGAATTCATAATGAAACTACAAAGAAATAGAATAAGAAAAAGAACTATCTTTATTAATCAACAAAACTCATTACACTTTGTTTCCTTAGAAAATGATTACAAATACTAGTTTGCTTCTCGATCTCTTCTAAGGGGGTAGATGAACCGTTGATGATCAGCCTGGATGTGTGAGCCGTCTTGGACTTCGTGATCTCGTCGACTTCATGATTTTTCCAAGAGGCTCTCGGTCCTTATTTATAGTCCCAAAACCAGAATCCTAGATGCTTAAATTGGAAACTAGTAGTTAAGATCCAAACTGAAAAATTCCAGCTCCCAATTCGTCAAAACCGCGGCGGATCCGCGGCCAAATGGTGGGTTTGGCCGCAGATCCGCGGCCAAATAGTGACATCTTAGGCTTAATCTTCTTGTGGGCTCTTCTGGTGATATATGGTGATCTTTTGAATCTCAGGAAACTGAAAATCTTCTCGTAGTTACTGCCAGACTTGATTTCTTTAGTTTGCTTTCTTAATTAGGTAGGTTTGCTCTAACAACTTTGATTCCCTTGATTTTAGCCCTGAAAATTCTGCACAATAACTCCACAAATAATATTAGTAGAGCTTGTTTTATTAAGATATTAATTTCAACATTAAGATTTGGTCAATGGTATTTTTGCATATATTTTCCTACCAAATGTTAGTTATAATATATCAACACATGAAAATAGTATTTTTACAGATAAACCCTCATATGTATCATATATTATAATAAACACCTTTTCTAATATAGAAATAGTAGGAAAATGTTATATTAAATGTGCAGTTTTATCAACTGAACAAATACCCCCAAACTTATCTTTGATCGTCCCGAGCAAACTAGTTTATTCAAGAGAAGGAGAAAAAGAAAAGAGAAAACTAAGCACACTTTCGTAGGCAATACGATTGCACTGAGCACGTGCAACAAGCCGTTAAACCTCTAGGTGTCCCTAGTAGTAGGAGTGTTGTCTCCTGAGGGTTTTCAGCGGATTACACCCACAAAATCCTATAATAAAAGAGAGATAGTGAAATTTACATATAAAGA
Organism: Agapanthus africanus; assembly: GCA_030015575.1. Lineage (NCBI taxonomy): Eukaryota > Viridiplantae > Streptophyta > Magnoliopsida > Asparagales > Amaryllidaceae > Agapanthus > Agapanthus africanus. Next base: position 81,516,417 of record CM057340.1, on the reverse strand, counting down.
TAAGAACCATAAAAGAAATACTTTGAAAATTTAGAGTTTCCAACTACACTAGCTTTTCAGTTGTCGTGAGCCCTATCTTAATAGTCATGAAAAGATGTTAGAAATCACATCATCCCTAAATAAAACATCGTCTTTATTCTTCATTCCTACCTTTCATCCAAATATCGATCATATACCCCTACGTGTGTGTAAAGAACATCCCTAAACTCGGAGAATTCAATTCAAGCTATCATACTCTTGTCCATCTGCCTCAGTACTTTTTTGTATCGATGAATATTTAGTTGAGTTTGCTCACACAATTTTCATGCGACCGTTAATACTTCTTGAGGTACTAACCGAATGATTACTCACGTGCTTGCTGATTAGGTGTATTAGTATTTTCCTCGTCTTGCACCACCTAAGGCTTACCAGTGACTCCCAGACCAGTTGGTCTAAGGCACTAGGTGATGAAGCACCCTCGCTATATTTTTTTATTGCTGCCTCGGTGATAACAAAACCAGTGTTCATTTTTCTCCACCATTTTATCTTTTATTCATTTTTTTACTTCCTTCATATTTTGGCTTTTAGACAAGAGCATTTCAAGGTATCATCTACTATCCCGAGCTTCAAGACGTGTGTAAGTGCGTATATTAGGGTATAAACATTCAAATGTTTGGTTTCCAGAATAGGAACTATTTTTCAGACTTATTTTTATCCTCAGATTAGTGACTTCTTTCATCTTACTAACCCTTAGGACAACAGCTCATAACTACTTATTACTAGTTCGTTTAAGAAAACTTCTAATTTTCTTGGTTTTCTTAAATTTTTCCAATCTTTTAGATGTAATTTTTCACTATCTAATATTTTATTATCAAATTTTTTTTTGTGTGCTTATATATAGTATAATGCAAAGTAATGCGTAAATAAGCACAGACCTCCCCCAAACCTGTTTGCAGCAGTGTCCTCACTGTTGTTATCCGTTAAGCTCAAAAACCTGTAGACTTGGGAGGAGAAAGGGGACAAGAAATAATGAAAGTGAAATCCTCCCCCAAACTTCTTTTTGGCTCACAATTTTGTAAAAATCATTTTCTTTCAGGAGCCAAAATATACCCCCTCCAAACTTGAGTTAAACAATGTTAATCTCTTAAAATCACACGAGGGGGTCCAGGTTATTGGTCAATGCCAAAATTTGCAAAGACCGAAAGTCAACACCAACCATTCAAAGATTTTATCAGTATAGCGTATAGGTAATGTGTTGTATCGAGTCAAGAAAAAATGGGGAAGGGATAAGAGGTAGTCTGGAAAGGGTTTGAATTTTAAATTAGAGAAAAGAAAGAATGAGGATGAATGTGAATGATTAGGAAGAAGGAATGGTGACGGTTCAATCTCTATAGGTGGAGATTGATCAATCATAAAATCCGTATTGTTTAAAAATTCAATTTCGTCAGCAAAAAGTTCTTCAAAACTTTTATCAGTGGTGTGATCGAACATTTTGCTGTCAAAGAGTTTTGTGCCAGAATTTATCCTACTTGATTCATCAAAAATCATTGAGGCAGAGGACTCGAAAAACTCATCTACCTTATTTTCAAAAATATCCAAATCAAGTTGAATTTCTGGTATTATTGAACTTGAATTAACGGATTGTGATTCATCAAAACTCACTGAAACTATAGGAACAGAAGAAGAACCGGAGAAAGTAGAAGGTGAAATGGGTAAACAAATTGGTATGTCGAGTGTTGCTGAACCAGATGTGGAAGATGGAGGCTGTATTTCGGTCTAATCTTCGGGTATACCATTATCATCAACTTCAAGACGTATTTGGGGTTCGGGAAGAATTAAAGGCTCAAGATGATGACCACAAGGAAGTGAAAGGATCTGATGAATTGGTGGGACAAAATCATCCAAAATTTCGGGTTCATTAATCAATATATCCCCAAACGTCAATCACCTCATTCAAGTGAAGGTTAGAATTCTCAAACACCTCATCAAAAGTATGGTTTTCAATCAGTTTTGGTTCAAGAGTGGAGGTGTAGAGATCACAAGGGTTGGGTATGGTTTCACTTGAAATGGACCCTTCACAATCGGGTAAATCAAACACTACAAAGTCACACAACTTATCAGACATTCTATTTGGTGTACTTGATGAATCTATGAAACTGGAATTGTGGATTTCAGTTTGGAATGGGGAGGTTTGATTAGGAAGGGTGTACAGTTCTGTCTCACTACCCAAATTCTCATTTTGTCCTATGCCCGAATCATATACTGAAAAATTTTGGGCTGGTTTGAAATTATTTGCTTGCATCCACTCTGTCATTTGGTTCGACATTTCCAAAATTTTTTCTAATGTCTGCTCAAGACTAGACTTGGGTCGATAAGGGGTTTCAGGATAAGATTGAAATTCTTATGGACGATTAAAACTCCCAAATGACTGATTAGAAGAACTGTCTAGAGAAGGTGGAAAAGTCAGATTGGATTGATAGGAATAGAATGGTTGCGAAAATTGGGTAGGAGTAGGATCAATATTATAATAAGAAGAATATTGATATGGGTTGGTTGGTTGGCTATTTTCAATAGACATCTTATATGCCACAAACCGCCTATCAAACTCTTCTTTGGACAGTGGTGGTGATGGTTGATATTGGTCCGGCTTGAAACTTTGGCCTCTAGCCCTAGCTATATACTCAGCAATGGATATGCGTTTATGGGCATCCTCACTCGGAGTATCAACAGAAACATGTATGGAATTAGGATACTGTTGATAGGACATGGATTGAGGTCGCCAACTGTTTCTACCCGCTTGTTCTATCCGATCTCTTAAGGACATGGGAGAGTCGGATGGTATACCGAAGGGATTACGAAAACAAGAGATATCTAGTTGTCGACAGCAAAGATCGACAAGAGATCGTCTGTTTGGGTCACCCATTATAAGAAGAGAAGAGGGGGAAAAGGGTAAAAAGGGGAGAAAATAATTGGTTTGTTTTGAAAAATGACGGATTTAGAAAAATCACACAAAAATGCACAAACAACCCTAGAACTATGGTTACCTAGGTCCAGTCTCTAGACCGCTCCTAGACTTCCAAATGACAAGCCGCAGGATAAATCCTCTACCACTTCTTTACTACTCTTGTAGCCAGGTAAGTACCAGGTAAGTGGGAGGTTGTCCACTACGTAAGTAGTGGTCCTAATTAAGTAACCACTTGCCTTAGACACACTTGCCTAGACACCACAAAAGTAATGCGGATAAGCGATAGATTACCCACGACTTTCCTCTGTCCTTATTGAGCACGACAGTCCTTAGAGTCTGGTCTAGATATTTTTTAAATTAATGTAGGGCTGATGCAGATGCTCGGTTTGTGATTTGTGGGGCTTAGGAAGGGTGATGAAATCCCCACCTAATCTGGATTTGGTCTTTGCCCCTTAAAGTCCGTATTAAAATATGCAAAACAAAACCAATCACAAAACTTTGCAAAAAGATTTGTGAGCGGCGATATTTTGCAAAGAATCCCGCATAAAAGAGATTTTATTGGATTTCAGAGGAGAGAGAAAGAGGTTAGAATCTTACCAGAGAAGTGTGGAACCCTAGATCCTCAACTTGGCCGCGTTTCCGCCGCCAATACACTCCTTCTGCCGCGGATCCGCCGCAAGAAAGATGGATCAGGTGATGAAATTTTCCTCTGTGGCCTCCTACACTCCTCTGGATCTTGATGAATGTCTCTGAATCTCTGTTTCCTCAATTCTGTGACTCCAGATCCCCTCGCAAAATTCACACGACAATCGTTAAATATATAATTTGCAGTTTTGTTTTATTTATGATATAGATCGTATAAGAATTCAACACAAATAGTAAGAATAAAAAATTACGCACGGATCCCCGGCAACGGAGCCATTTGATTGATCTAAAAAGGTTGTTTTTGTACAATAACCGCAATCAATAACGGTGTCACGCGTAGCTAGACCGAGATGAGTACGGGTCGTCCTCTAGGAAACGTGGAACCTTTTACTCTTACTTTAGACGTGTTGAGAAAGAGAGGAGGGATAAAGAATATTGTAGAATGGTTGTAGGATCTAGATCTACGTTAAACACGGATGCAAAATATATATCTAGATTAACTACGGATATAAGTTTATATAAGAAGAGGGCTTGCAGGGTTCATTAGGATTTAGTAGTTATGGATGATTAATTAAAAATTACTCTTTCTATCCTTTAATAGATTTAAAACTAGAACGACAGTGATGCATGTAGATTAGGGTTTCTGGAGGGAAAAGGAATCCCACTCTTAACCCCCTATCTCGATACGGAACTCTGTTCATATCTAGCCTTTACCAAAACAATCATTAATCTAATCTTTAATCGCGGTCGAGACTAACAATGAATTGGTAGCGCGCCCGATTAGGATGTTAATGATTCTTTTGATAAAGTTTATAAACTTTATAGGACGTAAAAAGAGTTTAGGTATTTTCATCATCCATTAACCTACCCTAATCCTACGAACCCTAACAAGCGGAGAATTACTCGCGCATGCTGGGAGAAGAAGAGATGGAAAGAGAATTCATAATGAGACTACAAAGAAATAGAATAAGAAAAAGAACTACCTTTATTAATCAACAAAACTCATTACACTTTGTTTCCTTAGAAAATGATTACAAATACTAGTTTGCTTCTCGATCCCTTCTAAGGAGGTAGATGAACCGTTGATGATCAGCCTGGATGCGTGAGCCGTCTTGGACTTCGTGATCTCGTCGATTTGATAATTCTTCCAAGAGGCTCTCGGTCCTTATTTATAGTCCCAAAATCAGAATCCTAGATGCTTAAATTGGAAACTAGTAGTTAAGATCCAAACTGAAAAATTCCAGCTCCCAATTCGTCAAAACCGTGGCGGATCCACGGCCAAATGGTGGGTTTGGCCGCGGATCCGCGGCTAAATAGTGACATCTTGGGCTCAATCTTCTTGTGGGCTATTCTGGTGATATATGGTGATCTTTTGAATCTCAGGAAACTGAAAATATTCTCGTAGTTACTGCCAGACTTGATTTCTTTAGTTTGCTTTCTTAATTAGGCAGGTTTGCTCTAACAACTTTGATTCCATTGATTTTAGCCCTGAAAATTCTGCACAACAACTCCACAAATAATATTAGTAGAGTTTGTTTTATTGAGATATTAATTTCAACATTAAGATTTGGTCAATGGTATTTTTGCATACATTTTCCTACCAAATGTTAATTATAATATATCAACACATGAAAATAGTATTTTTACAGATAAACCCTCATATGTATCATATATTATAATAAACACCTTTTCTAATATAGAAATAGTAGGAAAAATGTTATATTTAATGTGAAGTTTTATCAACTGAACAAACAGCGTCTAAACAGGAAAGCCACGGAAGAGGTGAATTTTATAACCTCCCAACCAAAGCAAGATATACTGCCGAAGATGAAAATCAAGGTCAAGGCTAAGAAGCACTTCGCTAAGGTCTTATCGAAAGGGATGAAGCAACCACCCGTGAAGATGTGTACACCAGGGGTTGTATACTTCGAAGGTGGAGAAGAGTACCCAAAATATTGTCTTTACCACCGGAGAATCTGTCACCCCATCGACGAATGTAGAGCGTTCGGGAAATGGCGGCAAAAGTATTTCTCTCACCAAAGGAAGTTAGAAAAGGAGAAGGGAAAGGCCAAGGCTCGCCTGCTCCCGCATGATAGTTCCGAAGCAAACAGCTGGGCAAGGTCAGTGACTGAGAGCAGTTGTATGAACAAGGCTATGTCTTCAAAAGAAAAGGGTTCAACAGTGCCAACTTTTGGAAGTGACTCGAAATATGAAATCCACGTCAACCTTCCCTATGCAAACTCCTCATCAGGGAAAGAAGAGAAGGTAAAAGACTGAGGCAATATCCGTCTGTGGAACCACACCCTTCCCGAGAAAACCTTGGACCTGCAAGCAAGGATCCAAAGAATCAAGATAAGGGTAAACGGAGGATTCCCGAAGAGATTGTTCTAGATGAAGAGGTGGCTAAAGATCTCGCCGCCAAAGAACCGTCCAAGAGGAATAAGGTGGACTACAATGTGTTAGCCCATCTAAGGAAGCTGCCTTCTTACTTGAGTATATATGATACTCTACTCCTGTCGAAAGAACTCCGGCAATCCTTAATCAAAGCATTGGAAGAACCTGATCATTTCCAAGCTTTCTTTGCTGAGGAAGTAATGAAGGATAAACTGACAGAAGTATGTACAACCGAAATTATCTTCGGTGAAGAAGATCTTATCCTGAGAACGTTCGGGCATAATCAAATGTTCTACATGGATAGGTACCGCGATGATAGGAGGATAAATAAGATCCTCATCGATAACGACTTTTCAGTCAACCTTTTGAATGTAAAGGTGCTTAAGAAGCTTTGTATGGATGTTTGATATCTCGGCCATGAAAAGATCACCATCTCCAGATTCGACTCGCAGTCTTCAAAAATGCTTAGGTCTATAGTATTGATATTGCGCTTCGGACAGCTCATCATAGACGTAAAGTTCCATGTCATTGAAGGAAAAACATGCTATCGAGCTTTAATCGGTAGACCTAGGCTACACGAGCATGGCATCATCCATTCTACACAACATCAGTGTATGAAGTATTTTAAGGATGGCCAAGAACACACCATCACAGGAGAGCTCAACCCTTTCTCCATAAATGAAGTACGAAAGTATGAAGATGCTAAGTACATCCTGTCAGACTTCGAAGATACCGAGAGGTGCGGAAAATCGAAGAAAAAACAAGTACAACCAGCCACTATCCCAATCTTTGGAAGCGATTCCGAAGAATAAGAAAAGATAGTGTTCATGGGTCAACCTCCGAAGGAAACCTATAAACATAGCTCATCAACCTGTTAGGAATATGTATGCCCTAGAGGCCATTATTGTATGTTATAGTGGGTGCTTGGACATATATATAGAGGATTTTCTTGCTCGACATGATAGTATTCTATCTGGTTGCACTTTATCTTAACATGTACACTTGTATTATTATACTGTCTCTCTGATACATGTTGATAAAGCCCTTAGGATGTTAGCTTGACTACCAAGACTATGATGTGGATCATACTACTGGGACTTGTGTAGTCTACAAGCACATCCTTTAACAGTTCCTAGTTGAGGGAGTATCGAGACAGGGCATCGATATTCCAGAGTAGACTAGTGTGTACATTTCTTGACCCTGTATAGGGCGATGGTTGATCCCATAACCATTGGTGTTTGCACAAAAGATTGTACACAGGTGCTCATTAGAGAATCGTGTAGGGTTCTTGTGCACGGCAACAAGGTTTCGGGAGGCATCGTCCATGCCATTTTCAAATTTTTGTCATGCTAAAGAACTCTAACCTAGGATGTTTAACTAGAGAATCATACGAAACAAATTTTAAACTACTTTACAAATAAGTGAACTAGGAATACAACCTTTGTAGACTGGTCCTTCACTTCAATAGCTCCGTGTAGTAGTCCCTTCGCTCCAAGTAGTGATCTTCCGGACTCTAACATGGCTTCACAAGGTGAAAGGAACGAGCTTGCGCGAAGTCTTCGAGGCTAAAAATGATCTACGTCGAGGAGACACTAACCCAAGCTACTACTTCACTAATGAGAGATTAGTGAAGCTAACACCCTATACTAAAGTTCTAATCTAGTAGAGGATGATGAAGTAGGATTTTTTCTCACTTTAGAATTCTTTTTCTCACTTTTATTTCTCACTTGCACAAAAGCTAGAGAGCTCTTGAGCTTGAAGAAGAAGATGAAGAGAGATAATGTTGTGAGAGTGAATGGCAACCATGGGTGAGAAAATATCTAATATTACTCATGTAGAGACTTAACCATGAGTTAAGATAATGGTTGGGTTAACAAATATCTAGTGTAAGACAAAACTAGTGGACTAAGTCAATGGATCTCAAAGCTTCATGAAGCTTCATGCCATGTGACAAATTTCCATCTTATAATTGAATTACCATAAATAAATAAACCCTACATTATCTTTATGATGGTGCAAGTCTCATACACCCATGTTGCATGTATCATCAACCATGACACATAATAAAACACAATTAATATATATCACATATATATTAAGTGTGCACATGTGAGAAAAATAAATGCTTAAGTGAGCTAATATTAGTTAATGTAAACTAGTATATCAAATATACAATTATACACTAAATTATCAAATCAACACTTGATTTAATAATCCGGCTATATCATATATAACCGACTAATATTAAATGTACCAACTTATCGAATCAACACTTGATTCGATAACCCGGCTATATCATATATAACCGATCGATACAAATATCGCGAGAATAGAATACGGTATTACATACTCGTATTAATCTCAGTCCAGTACATATCACATATGTGCTCCTACTTCGTTTTTCCTGAGCCAGTAAAATCTCTGTGTAGGACTCTAAAGACTCGTCAATACGCCGGCAGTAGGTGATGATCATATCAAGCACCCACAAGCCGTCAGCGGTACTAGCTGGACGTAACGGCTACCCGGGTATTGAGCGATCAGAAGATCAACAAGCAAGCCCGCTCTAGCTCCTGTAAATCCTGTCAGTAACACTACCGTACAGTCTGGTCTCTTCGTCTAAGATGTCACATATCCAGTTTAGGGGTGGTAAACGTTAGCCCCCAATAACTCGATAAGTCATGCCGATACGAGGCTCATAACAGGTCGAGAAACTACTAATAACACTTACCAGTAAATCTCTAAATCAGCCCTGGCCAGGGACTTTCAGTTATAGCCAATCGAGCACAGCACGACATCTACCCCCACTACCGGGAGAGACGAAATCCCCTCCTATCGCTCATTACCTCCATGTGACTCGGGACTGTACCCAAAAAACCACCGTTTTGCACGTCCTCTTGAACATGGTAAGGTGGAAATCAAAGCACAATGGGAATCACACAAGACTCTATGACGATCTCGGGTCTACAGACTAACCTGCACAAGTGTCACCTGAGAACTGCCATCTGACGTGAGGTATAATACCATCTGGGAGTTCTCGGCGAGTCCGTCCAGTGTACCCAGTCTCCACTGAGCACCCGTATACCATCTCTGATGTCAAACACCAATGTATATGGGATCATCCATCGCCCATCTCATGGGTCGAGAAGCGTATACGCTAGTCTACTCTGGTATATCGATGCCCTGTCTCGATACACCCATGACTAGGAACATTAAAGGATGAACTTATGGACTACTATGGCCCCACTAGTATGATCTGCATCATAATCCTGGTAGTCAAGTACACATCCTAAGGGTTTTACCAACATGTAACCATAAGACAGTATCAAGAGACAAGTATACATGTTAAGATAATGAGCAACCAGATAGCATACTATCATGTCGAGCAAGAAAGTACTCTCTATATATGTCCAAGAATCCACTATAATATACATCATATGTACAATAATGGCCTCTAGGGCATACATACAACTAACAAATCGGTACACCGAACAGGACTCGCCGAGAAATCCTAGATGGTAATATAATTATCGTCAGATAGTAGTTCTCTGCTGACACTGGTACAGATTAGTCTGTACACTCGAGATCGTCATAGTGTCTTGTGTGGCTCCCACTGTGCTTTGATTTTCTCCCTACCATGACTCAAAAGAGTCGTGCAAACATGTGGATTTTGGGTACGGTCCCGAGTCACATAGAGGCAATGAGCGAAAGGAGGGGTTTCGTCTCTCCCAGTATTAGGACTTGATGTTGCGCAATGATCGATTAGCTATAACAGGAAGTCCCTAGCCGGGGCTGATGATGAGATTTACTGGTAAGATTTATCAGAAATTTCTCGAACCGTTATGAGCCATACATCGGCATGACTTATCAAGTTATCGGGTTCTGACGATTCTACCCCTAGACTCGATATGCGACATATCAGACGAAGAGACCGAACTGTACGGTAAGTGTTACGTATAGGCTTCATGGGAGCTTGGACAAGCTTGCTTGTTAATCTTCTAATAGCTCAATACCTGGGTAGCCATTACGTTCAGATAATACCACTGATGTCTTGTGGGTGACTGATATGATGATCACCTACTGCTGGCGTATTGACGAGTCTTTAGAGTCCCACACAGAAGTTTCCTAGTTCAAGCGAAACGAAGTAGGGCACATATGTTGATATGTGCGGGGGGCTTGATTAAATACGATTATGTGATACCGTATTCTAATCTTACGGTTATTTGATATCGGTTAGGTTATATGTGATATAACAGGAGTATTGAATCAAGTGTTGATTTGATATTGTGATATATAGATAAATGATATTAGTCGATTATATGTGATATAACCGGATTATTAAATCAAGTGTTGATTTAATAATTTGATATATATTTATATTTGATATAATTATATGTTAACTAATATTATTGCTCACTAATTATTTTCTTCATAATATATATATTATATAAAGCATGGTTTGATTTTCTATTTTTAGAAAATAGAAAATGAGGTGTAAATGGGGAGATATTTGAGGAATGGTGAGGCATGGCTTTTTCTATTATTTTATTTCATTTGTTTGCACTATTGAAGCACGGTGCAATATATTATTTGAATATATTGTATGCTTCAATAAGTGTAGAGAGATGAGAGCCATTTGGAGAGGACTTGAGATTTTTCTCTAGTTCATGCCTTAGCCATTTTTCTAGCTCTCTCCATTGATCTTCTTCCTCCTCATGTTTAATCCATAAACCCTCACATGTGATGTGAACCATATGGCTTAAGACATCCTTAGTGGGCAAACAAAACCCATACTTCATCATCCTAGTTTAGATTAGCACTTTAAACTAGTGTGTTACCTTCACTAATGAGATTTTAGTGAAGAGGTAGCCTGGATTTAAGAAGCTTCGGGTGGATCATCTTCGGCATGAAGATCGCGAAGGAAGCTCGTTCAAACTTCAAGTGGAGCTACGAAGAGTTGTAGAGACTACAACCCGGAGCATTAGAAGAGAAGGACACGGTCTACAAAGGTTGTTGCCTCCTTCTCTTTGTGTAAAGTTTGTTACATCATCATAGAAACCCTAATAATCTAGTTTGATCCTTAGTTTGTGTAGCTTAGCACCAAGAAATTTTTAAAATTGCATGCTTGATGCCGGTTTAAACTTCATGGTGGTGCTAGGGTAGACTTTCATGGTATCAGAGCCAAACTAGAACATTAAGGAAGGTCTTTACAATGTTAAAGTGTTCGATCGAATTTTCGAAGCCGGGTTTTCTCAAGTTTCTGTCGATTTTTCAAATGTTGAAATTTTTGTGATTAAAAATATCCAGAAATATGGGCATGGTTTTTAATGGAGCCCCAAGAAATTCGAAGCCATAACTCCCACAAAGCGCCATGAAACCGTGGCCCAAACCCAAGTTTAGCCGCGGTTCCGCCGCAAGTTTGGGGTGTTCTAGGTTGATTTTTCTTGTGCTGCTCCATTATTAGATTTGGCACTTTCTGGATGTTTTTAGTGATGCTCAAGCTGTTGAGGTTTCTGGAATTTTTGGGTGTTCGATAAATCGATCGAAATGTTTAACGTTGTATAGATTTTGATGATATGTGATACAATTTTTAGAATCCAAAATAATTAGTTTTGTGAAAACTAGTTAGTATTTTGTAAATCTAGCATTATAGTCTCTTTTGATCGATTGCCACGAAGTTCAATTTGGATCGAAACTCCGTCGCAATCGTGTATCGTACGCGAATACTCACCGAATAACTTTACTAGGTAGCCACACCCCATAGCCCCAACCAAGTGACTGTAGGAGAACCCCGTTGCTAAAAGTATCCACTCGGGTGCTCGTGACCACGGTGTTCCGCCTAAGTGCACTTCGTCGACAACATCAGGGGTGCGGCCATCTACTAAAATTTCCGACGAGTATTCGATCGAGTAGTCGGGAATCTTGTTGAATTGCCCGACTAAGTTATTGAAAAGTGTTTTCTATTTGGGACTAAAATGCAAGGTTTATAGGTTAGGCATGAAATTCGGAATATGAGATATTTCGGGTTTATGATGTCTAAGGAAATGAAGATTCTAAATATTGTAGTTTTATATTTCTTTTCTGCGACCGTAAGTGTAATATGTGGGGTATCCCCGATCTCGTTGTTATATGTCAACGGAATTTGGGATACGCACATTTACTTACATTGATGATATGTGATATTATGTGTTGCTGTGATATGTAATATTGGATCGTTGTGATTGAATAGCCGGGGGTTTTATGTGAGATGGGAGTTTTTCAATTTTCATTTATGTAAAATTGTATGTAATATTCTTTTATTGGGACACTTCCGGGTTGAGGATGATGTCACTATTGATATATATTATTTACTTTTCCGCATTAGGATAGACCCAAGGCGAGGAGCACAAGTAACCGGGTTCTAGAGTCCAGTGGGAGACCATCTCGAGGAGTCGAGACCGGGTCTCCTAACTCTAGAATTGGCAGGTTGCTTGCCGCTCTCGTAGGGGTCTAGGGATATGGGTTTGGCTATTCATCACGACCGTGGAATCGGTGTTTTTCATTACTGGCTAAATTTAAAACACAGACCTCTTAGTGTATCTAATATTTCATATGTTTACTTCTGCTGCTTTGGTTCTATGATGTGATCATATAACTGTGTGAGAAGAATGCTATATATATATATATATATGATATATATAATAAACATTACTTATGTTTTGCACCCGTGCTAGTCCAGCCCCCGCTCTGCCGTTAGTTAAGTAACCTAACGGTGCATGACGGGGCCCCGTGGCGAATGCGGATGGTATAAGTGTATGTTCTATTTTCGTTTCTTCTCTGTGATGTTTAGAGAAACTTAAATGATGGGACTTCATTAATGAGATTAATGGAAAGAAAAGAAACCTAAAGATGTTGTAGAATCAAGATTTTTAAAAAAGGCAACTATAGTTTTTGCTTTGCATAGTGGTATTCTTTGATGAATATCCAGCACCTCATTCGATGAGGAAAGAGCCGAGATCCATTCACTGGGAGTGACCTCTTTTGCAAAACTAGCAAATGCTACAACCCACTCGGTTTTGTTTTTGATAGCTTCTATAGTTCTTGTTTTGCATAGTGGTATTTCTTGATGAATATCCACTACCTCATTCGATGAGGAAAGAGCCGAGATCCCTTCACCGAGAGTGACATCTTTAGCAAAACTAGCAAGGGCTACAAAAACCACTCCTTTTTCAAAACACTAAATTCTACAACGATATCAAGTTCATTACGCTAAAGGTTTTCTTCAAAACCAGTCGTAGCCCTCCGTCATTTCAGATAAGTGCTATTTAGTATTTGTGCTGTGTTTGTTGACCTTGTCAAGACGTAGTGTACTGTAGTTGATTAGTGCTTATCTACCGCATGTGATGCGATTGGATTAGGGTAGTCGTACGGCTTTGTTGACCTTGTCAAGGGTCGTGCAGGTAGGTTTAATTCAATCACGAAATGAACGGGTTGAACATGACTTGTGATTTATGATTTGTTGACCTTGTCAAGGTCATAAACCACATGGGGTAAAAACAGATATTGGGAATTTCAAGTGTTGAAATTTGCAATGAGATTGCATACCTTATATCAGATAGTTGGATCCCGATTCCCACTGTGAGTAAGTGTTACTCCTGAGAGAGTTTTCCACTTTACAATTAGTTGATCCAGTAGGTTTCTAAGAAAGGTGTTAACAGGGTTATGCCCCTGCAGAAACGAGGTTATTTAATTAGTTTCATGCGAATGCATGAGGAGACTCCCTCGGAGTACCAATACCTTCCTGGCTGACCGATTGGCGAACTTGTAGAGTGTAATTAATCCCGGCTAACCTTACATTTATGGTTTGAAGGAAGATTTGATAAAAACAGTAGGATCCATCCAGATTAGATAAGATAACAACCAATCTAATCTTGCAAAGAACGCACGCTAATACGTTTCCTTCTCTCTCTCCAGGTAACGACCAATAGCACGCCTTAATCAAGATAATAATATGGATGTATTGACTGAACCCGCTTATTATACTGAGCTGGGGAATGTTGGTTCCTCTTTTTCTTATGATTGTCATAAGTCTGAGCAAGGAATAGGGGAATATCAGGATTCCCACGCCACCCGAACGAAGAAACAGCATAATGATGCATCTACTTCGGGTGTGTTCGTTACCAAGAACTGTTTCTCAGTTTGCTTTACGTCCTGGGTTTTGGATACCGGATCAGGATCCCATGTATGTAATTTGTTACATGGGCTAAGGAGAGGTAGAGAATCGGGAAAGGGTGATATGTCTCTAAAAGTAGGGAATGTAGCAATTGTTGCAGCCAAAGCAGTTGGAGAATATCACCTAGTATTACCAAATGGTAATACATTGATTCTGAACGACTGTTATTACGTATCAAATATGATGTGCAATATTATATCAGCTTCTTTGTTGCATAAAGAAGGATATAACTTTGCATTAGAGGATAATGTTATGAACATTTTCCTAAATAAAATGTTGATTGGGTTTGGTACATTATGTAGTGGTATATACGTTCTAAATCAAACTACAGTTCTAAATGTACAGAACACACACAAGAGGAAAAGTTCAGAAATGAATAAAGACTTCTTGTGGCAATGCAGAAAAGGTTATATCAATGTGACAAGGCTAGCTAAGTTGCATAAAGATGGATATTTGAATCAGTTCGAATTTACATCTTATGAAACTTGCGAGTCATGTCTCAAAGGCAAGATGACCAAAACTCCGTTTACTGAACACGGAGAAAAACTACTGAACTCTTGGGACTGATACATAGTGATGTATGTGGTCCTATGTCTACACATGCCAGGAATGGTTCCTCATACTTCATTACATTCACCGATGATCTCTCAAGATTCGGACATGTGTTCCTGTTGAAACACAAATCTGAAGTTTTTGAGAAATTCAAGGAATATAAGAACGAAGTTGAAAACCAGACGGGTAAAAGTATTAAAGTCCTACAATCTGATCGGGGAGGAGAATACTTGAGCACGGAATTCTGAGATTATTTAAAAGAGAATGAGATTCTCTCTCAGCTTACTCCTCCATATACACCACAGCACAACGGAGTATCGGAGCGAAGAAATCGCATCTTATTAGATATGGTGCGCTCTATGATGAGTAATGCTGAGTTACCTATTTCCTTTTGGGGTTATGCACTTAAGAAGGTTGCATACCTATTGAATCAAGTTCTATCAAAAGTTGTGCCTAAAACACCATATGAGATATGGAGTGGAAAGAGACCATATCTTAAACGAGTTAAGATATGGGGTTGTCCGGCCCATGTTAAAAAACAGAATCCGGACAAACTCGAGGCACGATCAGTTCTATGAAAGTTTGTGGGATATCCAAAGAATTCACATGGATATTTGTTCTACCATAGTGAGGAACAAAAGGTGTTTGTTGCTCAACATGCCACCTTTTTAGAGAAGAAATTTCTTGTAAAAGAAATTAGTGGTAATGAGGTAGAGCTGGAAGAAGTTCCAGCTACACAAACTACAACTGATAATTTAGTGGAACCGGAGGATCCAGTAGTCTCCGACGAACCTCAGCCACTCCGCAGATCTAGTAGGGTTCCTCATCCACCTGAGAGATACTACGGTTTTCTCATAGATGGTAGAAGAGAGGATTGCATCTTGGAAGATAACGACCCAACAAGTTTCGAGCAGGCCATCACAAATGGAGACACTATGAAATGGCTGGATGCTATGCGATCTCAGATGGAATCCGTGTACACCAACAAAGTATGCACTTTGGAAGTTGCTCCTGAAGGGGTAAAACCCATCGAGAGAAAGTGGATCTTTAAGAAGAAACCTGGTGTAGATGGAAAAGTTGAGACTTTCAAAGCTATATTTGTAGCAAAAGGTTTTCGTCAACGACCAGGTGTCGACTATAATGAAACCTTTTCTCCTGTCGCTATGTTTAAGTCCATCGGGATCCTACTTGCCATTGTTGGATACCATGACTACGAAATCTGGCAGATGGACGTCAAGACCGCTTTTCTAAATGGTGATTTAGAAGAGAGCGTGTACATGACACAGCCAGAGGGCTTCGTAGACAGTGGGAGCAGCGGGAAGGCGTGCAAGCTGCTTAAATCCATCTACGGATTAAAGGAGGCATCGCTGAGCTGGAACATCTATTTTGATGAAGCTATCAAAGAGTTTGACTTCATCAAAAATGTAGATGAACCTTGTATATACAAGAATATTGTAGAGAGTAAGGTTGCCTTCATCGTATTGTACATGGATGACATACTCTTGATACGAAACGATGTTCCTATGCTACACTCAGCCAAGCTCTTCTTATCACAAAAGTTCTCTATGAAAGATCTAGGTGATGCCTCCTACATCGTGGGGATAAAGATCTATATAGATATATCTAAGCGGATGTTGAGATTGTCCCAATCCAGATATATAGACACCATACTAAAGACGTTTAGTATGGAAGATTCTAAGCGTGGTAATTTACCCGCTTGTTCAAGAATCATTCTCTCTAAAGAGATGTCTCCTAAGATTGATTTGGAGAGGGATCGCATGTAAGGGATACCCTATGCTTCGGCAATTGGGTCTATCATGTATGCGATGTTATGTACCAGACCGGATGTAGCTTACTCACTAGGTGTAGTGAATAGGTATCAATCAGATCCTGTGGAGAAACACTGGACAACTGTGAAGAACATTCTTATGTACTTAAGAAGGACTAAAGAAATGTTCTTGGTGTATGGTAACGGTGAACTCCAGGTGAAGTCCTTTACTGATTCGAGCTTCTAGAGTGATAAAGACGACAGAAAGTCGGTCTCGGGTTTTGTCTTTACCCTCAATGGAGGGGCGGTATGTTGGAAGAGTTCTAAGCAAGATACCGTAGCAGACTCGATGATGGAGGCAGAATACTTCGCTACCAATGATGCTGCCAAAGAGACTTTCTGGATGAAGATCATTGCTGAACTTGGTGTGGTTCCATCCATTGAGCATCTAATACCTGTGTATTGTGATAACAATGGAGCAGTGGTTTTGGCCAAGGAACCCCAGTCCCATCAGAGATCCAGACATATTCTTAGACGGTATCACCTGATCCGGGAGATAGTAGATCGACGGGAGATTGAGATCAGGAGAGTTGACATGAAGGACAACGTAGCGGATCCGCTCACGAAGGCCCTCCCCCAGACGCAGTTTGAGAGACTTTTTGGGATGTTGGGTATGAGATACTACAACAACTGGCCTTAGTGCAAGTGGGAGATTGTTAGGAATATGTATGCCCTAGAGGCCATTATTATATGTTATAGTGGATGCTTGGACATATATATAGAGGACTTTCTTGCTCGGCATGATAGTATGCTATCTGGTTGCACTTTATCTTAACATGTACACTTGTATTATTATACTGTCTCTCTGATACATGTTGATAAATCCCTTAGGATGTTAGCTTCACTATCAGGACTATGATGCGGATCATACTACTGGGACTTGTGTAGTCTACAACCACATCCTTTAACAGTTCCTAGTCGAGGGAGTATCGAAACAGGGCATCGATATTCCAGAGTAGACTAGTGTGTACGTTTCTTGACCCTGTAGGGGGTGATGGTTGATCCCATAACCATTGGTGTTTGACATCAAAGATTGTACACAGGTTGCTCATTAGAGAATGCGTACACCGAACAGGACTTGCCGAGAACTCCTAGATGGTAATATACCTATCGTCAGATAGCAGTTCTCTGGTGACACTGATACAGGTTAGTCTGTAGACTTGAGATCGTCATAGTGTCTTGTATGTCTCCCACTGTGCTTTGATTTCCTCCCTACCACGGCTCAAAGGAGTCATGCAAACAGGTGGATTTTGGGTACAGTCCCGAGTCATATGGAGGCAGTGAGCGACAGGAGGGGTTTCATCTCTCCCAGTATTGGGAGTTGATGTTGTGCAATGCTCGATTAGCTATAACAGGAAGTCCTTAGCCAGGGCTGATGATAAGATTTACTGATAAGAGTTATCAGTATTTTCTCGAACCATTATGAGCCATATATCGGCATGACTTATCAAGTTACCGGGGTCTAACGACTCCACCCCTAGACTCAATATGAGACATATCATACGAAGAGACCGGACTGTACGGTAAGTGTTACTTATAGGATTCATGGGAGTTTGGACAAGCTTGCTTGTTGATCTTCTAATCGCTCAATACCTGGGTAGCCGTTATGTACAGCTAGTACCGCTGACGGCTTGTGGGTGAATGATGTGATCATCACCTACTGCTGGCGTATTGACGAGTCTTTAGAGTCCCACACAGAAGTTTCCTAGTTCAAGAGAAACGAAGTAGGGCACATATGTTGATATGTGCGGGGGCCCTGATTAAATTCGAGTATGTGATACCGTATTCGAATCTTGCGGTTATTTGATATCGGTTAGGTTATATGTGATATAACCAGATTATTGAATCAAGTGTTGATTTGATAATGTGATATACTGATAAATGATATTAGTCGGTTATATGTGATATAACCGGATTATTAAATCAAGTGTTGATTTAATAATTTGATATATATTTATATTTGATATAATTATATGTTAACTAATATTATTGCTCACTAATTATTTTCTTCATAATATATATTAATATATATGATATTATATATATATATATGAAGCATGGTTTGATTTTCTATTTTTAGAAAATAGAAAATGAGGTGTAAATGGAGAGATATTTGAGGAATAGTGAGGCATGGCTTTTTCTATTATTTTATTTAATTTGTTTGCACTGTTGAAGCATGGTGCAATATATTATTTGAATATATAGTATGCTTCAATAAGTGTAGAGAGATGAGAGCCAATTGGAGAGGACTTGAGAGTTTTCTTTAGTTCATGCCTTAGCCATTTTTCTAGCTCTTTCTATTGATCTTCTTCCTCCTCAGGCTTAAGCCATAAACCCTCACATGTGATGTGAACCATATGGCTTAAGACATCCTTAGTGAGCAAACAAAACCCCTACTTCATCATCCTAGTTAAGATTAGCACTTTAAACTAGTGTGTTACCTTCACTAATGAGATTTTAGTGAAGAGGTGGCTTGGATTTAAGAAGCTTCGGATGGATCATCTTCGACACGAAGATCGCGGAGGAAGCTCGTTCAAACTTCATGTGGAGCTACGAGAAGTCGTAGAGACTACAACCCAGAGCATTAGAAGAGAAGGACATGGTCTACAAAGGTTGTTGCCTCTTTTTCTTTGTGTAAAGTTTGTTACATCATCATAGAAACTCTAATAATCTAGTTTGATCCTTAGTTAGTGTAGCTTAGCACCAAGAAATTTTTAAAATTGCATGTTTGATGCCGGTTTAAACCTCATGGTGGTGCAAGGGTAGACTTTCACAACCCTCATTTCTAGTCTTCGACAGTGACTCGGAAGAAAAAGCTGATGAAGTGTTCTCTACCCACCTATAGGTGAAGATTCCTGCTGAAATAGAACGAGCTCTACATATTATGATGGTTCCATCTTTCTACTATAAAGAACTCAATGCACTCGGCACTTACAGCATGCTGGAGCTAGTCACCTTTCATCTACCTCACAAAAATAGGGGCGAAAATGCGATTCTCTTCTATAAGTCGGAAGAAACCAGAGTGGAGAAAGAGATGTAGCATAGATTTGATCTGAATCTCGATAGGTCATAATCAATCCCTATGCTAAGATACTATTCGAGGAATTTAAAAGAAACCCTTAATCGGCAGGGAATACCATTCCAACAAACTGCCCTTCAGGCTCAATATTACAGGAAGGTATAGGAAGTGCCAAAGACACGCTAATTCATGCCTCATGAAAAGTTTGATACCACTGGTTTGGGATACGTTCAGCCCAAGAAGAAGGAGTGAATTCATAGCTGCTATGCCTTAATCGAAAGAGAAGACACTTATGGTAGATGACGCGACCGAGCAAGAGGGAGATACTCCACAAAGTGCTTCAACCCAACCATCAGAAGAGCTGATTGAGACGCTGATGAAAGAAACAGTTCAAGAAGTCGATGAGCTCGAAGAATGTATAATGGACCTATATGAAAAGGTCATGTTGTTACCTCCAACCGAGCAATACAATGGAATATGGAGTTATGTTAGTCCGGCACTGCAACAGCTACCTTTGCTTTCCTTTATAAGAGAGGAGATTCAAAGTAACAATAATGAAAATAAGACGGCATCTACGTTCAACCCTCAACCAAGACAAGACGATCATGGGACACTGCGTCAACGAGAAAAATGCCGCCCAAGCTCATCCCTTATACAGAAGATAAGACAGATATATTCTTTTCCCCGTGATAAGACAAGTAAGATATTCGCCCTCTTCATGAAGCACCAAATGCTAACGTTGCCCGAGTCTAAGCAGCCCCATCAAGCAAATACCTTTAATCATCCAGATTACTGTCTTTATCATCGGATCATCAGCCATCCGATCGAGGATTGCTTTGTCTTCAAGAATTGGACGGAAGAGCAATATAGGCAAGGCAAGTTCACGCTAAGTGACAGCTAGAGAGTAGAGCCTCCACGAAAGCATGTACCAATGCGAGACCGGTTTGTTGGAAAAACCATGTCATTGTTGTGTTGTAAATTACCGCAATCAATAACGGTGTTGCAATAGCTAGCCGATAGTGAGTACGGGTCGTCCACAGGTAAATGGTGAACTACTTATCTTGTTTTAAATGAGTTGACAAAGAAAGGTGGGATTTTTATTGTTTTATACCAAGAAGTTTTGAAAAGTTTATAAAAGAAGGGCTTGTAGGGGGATTTAGTAGTTAATGGATGGAGTTTTAAAAATAATTCTTTTTATCTTTTAATTATTTATTACTAGAGAAATAGCGATGAATGTGGATTAGGTTTCTTGGAGGGAATTAGGATTTCCCTCTACTGACCCTTGTCCTTCCATTGATCCCTATTCATCTCAAGCCCTTAACAAAGCAAGTATTAACGAATCTCAAATCATGGTCGTGACTATCATAAATTGATAGCACGCCCGATAAGAGAGTTAATATTCATTTTGCTAAAGTTTATAAAAAATTAAACTTTAAAAATAATTTAAGAGATATTATTCATCCATTTTTCTACCATATCCTACAAACCATAAAAAGCGAGAATTTACTCGCTCATGGAGATCAACGAAGTAAATAAGGAAACATAGAAGATTAATGAACCCATAAGAAATAACATAATTAAAATTGCGGAAATTAAATGCAGAAATTAAATGCGGAAAGTAAATGCGACAAAATTAAAAGAAAGAACTATCTTTTATTGAATAAACTATTGCACTGCAGAAGTTGTTCACTGAAAAACCAAATTACAAAACTCTTGTTTTCTCTAGATTACTTGATCGGTAGATCAGTCGATTCCTTCTTCGATGATTAGATGAATTGATAGATAGCTCCCGGTCCTTTTATAAGCTATGGAACTTGAAACCCTATACGTCATATTAAAGTCTGTGCAAAGACGATCAAGCTCCTGATTTTTCACATCCAACGACCACAGAACAACCGCGGTTTAGCCGCCTAATGCTCCTATTGGCCGTGGATCCGCCGCCCTCTGGTGGGTTTGAATTTCCAGATTCTTCGTTCCTTCTTCTCTCGATATTTGGAGATCCTTCTGATAACAAAATATTCTGAAAATATATCTCTTAGTCTCTGCCGTTGCGAGATTCTTCAATTTGCTCCTATAATTCGGCAGATTTGGATTGGTAATTCGATTTGTTGTGGATCTTCCTACTTATTTTTCAGAACTGAGATGATCTATTATAATACCTGCACAATATCTCAAATCAACTTGTCAGTAGCATTTATTTTATTTGAGATAATATTCCAACCAATTAATTAATATAATATCTTTAAAATATTGGTTAAGAATATTTGATATGATATGCATATTTTAATAATAAATAATCTCATGGATATTTTATTTAAATATGATATGCATATATTTTCCAATTATATTAATTATAAATTAAGAAACATATGACAATAATCTTTTTACAAATAAACCCACATATGTTCTTAATTTACAAATAACACCTTTTAGTAATTAATAATAATAGGGAAAATGACCGTACAAATGTGCAATAAATATGACTGATCAAATATCTCCAAACTTATCTTTGATCGTCCCGAGCAAACTATTTTATTTCAAAAGAAAAAGAAAAAACCTAGCACACTTTTATAGGCAACACGATTGCACTTAGCTCGTGCAACAAGCCTTTAAATATCTAGGTGTCCCTAATAGGAGGAGTGTTCTCTTCTGAGGGTTTTCAGTGGATTATACCCACAAAATCCCAAAATAAAAGAAAGAAGACAAAAATTACATGAAAAGATAAGGAACATATAAAAGAAAAACTTGAAAAGAAGAATTTCAAAATACATTAGCATTTTAGTTATCATGAGCCCTATCTTAATGGTTTTGAAAAGATGTCAGAAATCACATCCTCCCTCAAGAAAACATCGTCTTTAGTCATCCTCCCTACCTTTCCTCCAAACATCGATCATATACCCCTACTTGTGTGTAAAAGACATCTCTACACGTGGAGAATTCAATTCAAGCTATCATACCCTTTGTCCATATTCCTTAGTACTTTCTAGTCAGTGATGTTTTAAATGGATTTGCTCACATATTCTTCATGCGAACGTTAATATTTCTTGAGGCACTAACCAACCGATTACCGAATGTGCTCCCTTATTAAGGCGTAATCAGCAATATCCTAGTCTTGCAACAACTAAGGCTTAGCAGTGACTCCCAAACCAGTTGGTCTAAGACACTAGGTAATAAGTCACCCTCGCTATATTTTTTTTATATGCTGCCTTAAGTAATTACAAAACCAGTGTTCATTTTTTTATCCTTTTATTTTATGTGTCATTTATATTTTGTTTTCCTTCATACTAAGGCTTCTAGGCAAGAGCATTTTAAGGTGTCCTCTACTATCCCAAGTTTCAGGATGTGTGCAAGTGCATATAGTAGGGTATCAACGTTCAGACGTTTGGATTCAAGAATATGGACTATTTTTCAGACTTATTTCTATCCGCAGATTAGTGATTTCTTCATCTTACTAACCCTTGGAACAACAGCTCATGACCACGTATTACCAGCTTCGTTCTAAAACATCTAATTTTTTTGCATTTCTTAAGTCTCTTCCTCTCTTTCATATGTATTTTTCACTTTCTAACTTTTATTTTCAAATTTTTTTTATATTGCTTTATTTTTATGGTGCAAATTGATACATGAATAAGCAAACCTCCTCCCCAAATCTGTTTGCAGCAGTGTCCTCACTGATGTTATCCTGTAAGCTCAAAACCTGTAGACCTAGGTGGAGAATAATAGGGTCAAAAGATAGTCAAATGGGAAGTCACCCCCAAACTTGTTCTTTGGCTCACGATCATGAAAAAATTTCCTTTCTTTCAAGAACCATTTAAAAAATATTTTTCTTCCTCCCAAACTTAATTAAAACAGTATTTCTACTATTTAAGCATTTGAAGTTCAAAATAAGAAAGGAGAAAATCGCATTAGTATATACAAGGCTTTACAAAGCCTAAAATAACACCAACCATTCAAATATTTTATCAAAGTAACACCTTGGTTGGTGAAAGATAGTGTAATGGATAAACATGAAGAAGACTCGAGACTGTGTAAGAAATGAGGTTGTATGATATCTCGAGTAGAAGAAATAGAAATGAGAATAACGATAAGAGACGATGTGGGGGGAAGATAAGAGGTGTAATCGAAAGGTTTTATGTCTCGGTTGGTGGAGACGAAAAAATGATGATGAATGAATACGAGAGTGTGAAAGATAAGGAATGGGTGGAATGGTCGTATTCTCGTATCTGATAAGAAGAAGGGATGGCAGTTCAACTTCTTCGACCTCAAAGGGAGGCGCACGAATTTCCGGTAGAGGTTGATTCATCATAGCACCGAAGTCTTCAAGGAACACGAGTTTTTCGGCAAAAATATTTTCAAAACTTTCATCGATGATCTCATCGGAAAGAAAGGAATCGGGATCTATATGAGTGGAATAAGAAGATTCACAAGGAAGGTTGAAAGTTTCAAGGTCAATGTGTTGCGCACCAGGATTCAAAACACTCGATTTGTCAGAAATTATGGAGGTAGGAGACTCGAAAAGCTCATCTACCTTATTCTCAAAAGAGTCTAACTCGAGTGGTCTTTCAAGAATCATAGAACTCGAAATAGCAGAGTGTGATTCATCAAAGCTTGGTAGAATTGAAAGAAGATGAGAAGAACCAAAGAAAGTTTGTAACGAAATGGGTAAATAAACTTAGGTGTCGAGCATTATTGATCCAGATGTGGGAGATGAAGGCTGAATATCATTTTGCATATCGGATAGGTTGGTGATAAGAATATGATCGATTAAATGTACAGTAAGATGTTCACATTCAATGGAAGGGACATTATGGGTCAGAAAATCCAACTCATCCAACATAGAGAATTCATCTTCAAAGATATTCTCAACACTGATCTCACTAGCACTGTTAGTCAAACCAAACGAATAGTTCCTTAAAAATTCATCAATAATATTATCCTCAATCGATTGATCATTTGGTTCACTTGATGGAATTGAAAGGTTTGAAATGTCAAGTTTAGTTGGATAAGAATCAGTTTGATGTGAAATGGTGTAAGGCTCTCTTTCACACACATGATTGGAAAAGTCAAATATGTTATTCTCGGGCACCTCATTAATTCGATTATTAAGCGGTTGATCATCAAATATGTAATACCCAGCCCCTTTTATACCAAAATCTATATTTTGTTACTCTATAATTCTATTTATAATTTTATTTATCTTATTTATAATTTTATTTATCCTAAACCAAAAATCCCAAACCCTACCTATCCTATTTATTCTAATAAATTTACCTCAGCCCATTCATTTATTTTCTTAAACTTAATCCATTTTAAACTCATCCCGGCCCGCAGAAAATTATAAAAAGGGAAATTCCTTTATTTTCTGGCCCGGCCCAACCCCTCTTCAAGCCCGCTTCAGCCCTCCAACCCGACCCGACCCACTACCCTCTCATCTTCCTCCAACGGCTCTTCCCGCCTTCCCCGCTCGCGATCCACGATCTCCGCAGCACCCCACGCCTACGCACACGTCGCCGCTCGTCACGCACAATGCTCGCGAGCGTTACACCCACAACGCTCACCCCCTCGTCTCCCCATCTCTTTTCCCCCTCACTTCCATCACTCCCTCGCCCTCCTCTCTTTCCTTCCTCCTTCTCTTTCACCCACTTCCGCACCCACCACTTCCACCGGCGACGACGACGACGACCGATTCCCCTTCCTTCATCACCTCACCGTCGCTCGCCTCCACCTCGTCGTCTCCACCCTTGTCCTCAGCCTCGTCGCACCCACCTACACCCGAGCCGACTCCCTCCTCACCGCCGTTCAGCCATCGCCATCGAGACCTCCTCATCTCCTCCACCTCGTCACCAAACTCCTCCACTCA
This sequence comes from Agapanthus africanus, assembly GCA_030015575.1. Taxonomy (NCBI): domain Eukaryota; kingdom Viridiplantae; phylum Streptophyta; class Magnoliopsida; order Asparagales; family Amaryllidaceae; genus Agapanthus; species Agapanthus africanus. The sequence continues at coordinate 81,490,966 of CM057340.1, read as the reverse complement.
CCCACAGCACCCCCGAACTGCTCCTCCTCTCCCTCACACACACTCTGTTCTCTCTCTCTGTGATATCTCTCTCTCTCTCTAACCCTCTCTTTCTTTCTCTCGCTCACCCACTCTCTCTCTTCTCGTTCTCACCCTCTCTCTTTCTTCCCCACAATCTCTCCTCTTCCTTAGCTAACCCTCCCTAAAACCCATCTCCACCCCGAGCTCATCTTGCTGCAGCCTACACCACCGACCACCAACCTAGCCTGCACCCCGACGACGCCGACAGGCTCCCCGCTGCCCCGAGCCGTCTCGTCGACTCGAGCACCACTTCCTCACCTCCCTCTCAGCCGATCACTACCTCACCGGAGAGTCCCTCAACCCAGAACCCCGAGCTCACCCATCGTCGCAACACCACCTTGCTGTTACCATCAACACCGGCACTTGCATCCATCCCAATCGACGTTCGTCGTGCGTTCGTGACTTTACATTCACCGTACATCCCCGAGACATGTCCAGGCAAGTTTCCCTACTTGCTACATGCTACCTTTTGTTAATTACAAATTAAAATCGTATATATCTCATGTTTTACTTTATGTTAAAAATAACGACGTAACTGATCGATATATGTTCTCATAGGAAATCATTATTTAATTTGACGGAACTAAATGGTATAGTTTGGCCCGTATGACCGTGAATCTAGTGTGTGAATTTCATTGGATAAATGACCGTTAACGACTAAAATGACTACCCCCAAGTTTACTAGAAAAACTGGAATTTTATTGTACCTGAAAACCGTTAAAATCACCATAAATTATTTACATACTAGAACGATGTGTTCGAGGGCTCAAATCGAAGACAACTTGACAAACTTTAACCCTATATTAGTTTCCAGATATTCCTGTACTTAAACTGTGACGATATTTGGATCGGAGTGCGACTCTAGACTGCAGTCCAGAGTGGCTGTGTTTACTGTGTGCTGTCCCGTAATTGGTACCACACTGTTTCCTTAACTCGTAGGTTGCGGAACTCCACTGTTTATTAAAGGTGAATCCGTTAACTAGACAACACAAGTAGTTTCATCCTGTTTCGTTATTGTTTGTTATTTAATCTGTAATTTAAAAGATGTGGACGTATAACAGTCCCAGCAGAATCAGAATTAACGTATTAGTGTTAGACAGTGTATAACTCCTGACGTCCAGATGAGATTGAAGATCCTTCTATTGCGTTGAAAACCTTACCGAAAACCCTAGATTTCATTCAACTGTAGCGTCGCTAAAATCTGATCCCAACTGGGATTAAAATGCGTTGCGAAACGGACTTTCGATTCTGAAACCGGATTTCCAGCCACGAACGTTTAAAATGAAATGGCCATAATTAATGATCCTGGAACCCGATTGGCATGAAACCAAATTTGATGGATAGATAACTGAACATACTAATTATTACCTGTTTATCGTTTCGCTAAACTGTACACGTACGATTCATGATAAATCGTGCAAGTGATAGAATACTATTTTATGACACCTTAATCATGCTTTACATACTGTTCACGCATCATATCATATACATGTCACTGCATTGATAACCTAGTGATAACGTGCGTTATCCAGTGTTAGGTATTAGTGATGATTGTGGCAAGTACGTCAGTGTTCGTGTATCAGTGAATAAGTGAAAGTGATACGTACTTGTACACAATCAGTGAACCTTATGATTCTATTGCATTGTCGACGTCTGTGGGACGTGTGTACGTGTGACTATAAGTGGTATGGGAAACTTATGGAAGCTCTTGCATGGGTGTCACAGATAAGGCATCAGACACTGCCATTTATCTTAGGTATTAGTCGGGACGTAGTTGATGGAGGCCCTGCCTCCAGTTCTCGCGCAGACTTGTCACAGACCGATTGGTATTTAAGATTATGGTTAGCGTTTGATGTAGACCGCAGGGTGTGGGATAGTTTGAGTGTGAGTTCAACAGAATCTCGGGAGTCCCATGCCGGCTTATATATTTAGGGAGATATATGGAGATTTACAGGGTACGTGATTATTACCGTGATATACATGTTGGGCCCGTGGTCCCTTGCCCTTGGGTTCTACCCTTGGGTGGAGGACACTCACGAGTGGTTGACTCTCACACTTGGACTGACGATAGGCTTAGTGACCTGTACAGTGAGACTTAGAGACTGATAGGGATACTGGCATTGATATACCTTACTTACTGTGTTGACATACGTGGCATATCATTCTACTGCTTTTACTGTTCCGCTGCATTGATTTCTGCATGTTCATACCCATACTGCCATTGATCTCTTGTTATATATATCTATTATCACTGTTAGAATTGTCACATAATTATATATATATATATTGCTTTTGTTTCGCTCTGACGACCTGAGTATGCATGCTCAGTGTGAGGAGAAGATTTAGCCTGGACCAGGACTAGACGTACATCACGGACATCTTGTTTAGCTATCCATAGTTATATCTCTCATTTCCCATCAGGTCAGTTCATTTTACTGTTTTGTTCCAGTTACTGCATTTCTCATTACCTGCGCATTATTTACTGATTACCATGTAAAGCTAGAAGCCGAAGTGTGACTACGGCAGGATATTTCCTTGACCGTAGGAGCATGGCTGGCCTTGTCAACCCCTCGTATTCCGTATTTTGGGAAGCGGGGCGTGACATGGTTTAGTTGGTATCAGAGCCAGGTTTTGCTTCGATTGGGATTGTAGTTTTCCGTGTATAGCTTGACAATCTAAGACATTCCTTGGTCTAGGTTGTAAACTTGTCATTCTTGATCCATATTCACATCGTGTGTTCAGCTATCCATTCGCTAGGGTTTCAGGTGACTTGGCAAAGTTTCGTGTTTGTAATGGTGAACTACATCACGATTACACTACCATACTCTGTTTAAGTGACTTGGAGTCATACAGTTGATTTTTCCGCTTGTAATAAATTTCATCACATCTGATATTTTTGAATCTTTGTCCAATCCTTATTATATTTGAATCTTATAGCTTGTGCCTTATATCATCTTCGAAATTATTATTTCAGGATCATGTCTTTCAACGACTCTTCCTCTATCTCCACTCCCCAGAATCAGACTGTTGAGATTCTGAGTGTACTGCAAAGTTTGAAGGAAGCCCAGGAGCGAACAAACGACTTGTTAGCTGAAGGACTGAGAAGGCAGGTGAATCAGGCACCAGCGGGAGTCTCCAATCATAAAGGGATTCATGTTAGACGAGGAAAAGAGAAGAAGATGAAGCGCCAATTTGCTTCCCCGCGACAGAAGCAACAGAAGACCCCATGTTGTGGGTACTGTAAGAGGCCAGGACATCTCCATAGGGATTGTCGCCGCGCCCAAAGGAAATGTCTGATTTGTGGATCCAGCGGACATCTTATCAACGGTTGCCCAAGAAGGAAGGAGCTACAAGGAGGAGACTCATCCACACTCTCCACTTCTGCCAAGTGATGATTATTGCGTAGTTCGAACATCGAGGATTCAACTCGCGTGACGAGAATACAGCAGTCTAGCAATCAAAGAAGAATTTTCATGTTTTCTACTTTCAGTAATAATGTTGTCATTTTCTTAAAAATATTTCTTTCCGTTTGAAATCTTGTATCCGTTGAACATTTAGTTGAATGCAATAAAACTTGAATCGTAATATATGTATCATTCTCTTGCTTTCTCCTTATTTATACTATTCATTATCACAGCATTTTAATCCTGATCTTTCAGTTCCTGCCACCGCATATGTTTCCTATACTCCGTATCCTGAGCTATTTTCTTGATGTATTCCACTGCCTAATCATGACTCTTACTTTTCAGGCCATGGCCCACCCTGGAGCAACGCCGCATCTAGATGAGGATGCACAGTCATGTGTTTCCTTAGACCGCACGCTGACGAGTTTTGATGACGAGATCAACGATCCCCAGGCCATTTTCGGGAACAGCGATTCCGAAGACGAAGGAGCAGTTGCCCTCGAGTTTAACATGATAGAAGATTCCGACGAAGAGGAAAGAGACCCTGAAGAGAACCCGATAGAGGAAGATCCCGAGGAAGACCCGATAGAAGAAAATCCAGTTGAAGAAAATCCAGTGGAGAAAAATCCCATAGAAGAGAATCCCATGGAATCAGATCTTGATGAAGAAGCTCCAGCCAAGGAAGAAGGACCAGAAGGACAAGACCTTGCGGTGGAAGAACTCCCAATGACGATCCCTGCAAGGCGATATGGGAATAGACGCCCCTACCTGAGCGCGCGAGCCTACCGCAACCTGCTGAATCTTCACAACCGCGACTGACGGGAATCCTTTTAGATGTTGTTTTATCTGGCCAAATAAATCTGTCTATAGATTAGGACCACATTTCGTTTTGCGAATGCTTTGTTTAGAATCTTCTGGAATAAAATAAATTGTGGAGTTCGCTGATCTTTCGATCTTCTTAGTTCACTTGCTACTTGATTATTTCTTATGTACAATTTCCTTTACTGAGATCTGTCCACCTCTACTCCTTACATTGCCTTAACCCTCACTCAAATTAACCAGTACCACACCCGATCTTTAGAGGTCCACCTTCACCCTTCGTCTGTGCCCCGTTTGAGATCCTTCTGGGAGGAGGACATTTCTTGTGAAATTTCCGAGTTCGCTAACCATTCAATTTTTTTTCGATTCATATGGTGTACCGACCGTTATGCTCCCCATACTTTTCCCCTAGTAGTCCTTTGTTGCTCATCCTTACTTCCTGTGCTGACCCGATCCCAATCTCTTTGACCTTCAGCCTAAAGCAGCCACACTCCGACCTTTGAATGATCCACACTTCCTTGTAATCCCTACCCTAGCTAGCCCTATATAACGTTATGTTTTCCTTTTACCCTAAATATATATATTTAGGGACTTTATTATTCGAAATTTGGTTTTCACTATCTTGTATTTGTCAAAGAGTGCGTATTATTGACTACTTAGTTTTATGTATTTCAAGTACATTGCTATTATCCTCATTTTCAGTAGCGCAACCTTACACCGCGCATATTTGTGTTCCATGTACCTTATTTTCGCTATGTGAGTTTCTAAGTTATTTGATCGATACATCGTCCTAAAATGTTTTAACCCACCGACAAATCTTTCATTATTTTATTGTCATTACTTTATTTTCGCGTAGTGCTCCTACGTCTACTAATATAAATAATTGTGCCTTATATTTATCATGTTTGCAGTGCTACTTTTGATATACTTACATGCACATATTTGAGTTTCGATTTTATCGAGTACGCCTCGAATATCATTGTTCATTATTGTTGTTATTGCTATTCTCATAGGCTGCCTTTGTAGCTGTTCTTGTCATATACTTATTTAAACCTAAATTTTTTGTATGTGTTCTTACATATATAAACCTTCAAATTTCTTCATCCGCCTATTTCAAGTAAATCTTTATGTGTTAGTTGCAATATAATAGCTTTCGCCTATATTTGTATTATTTATCGTTCATTTTAAATTTCGAGGACGAAATTTTTGTAAGGGTGGTATAATGTAATACCCAGCCCCTTTTATACCAAAATCTATATTTTGTTACTCTATAATTCTATTTATTTTATTTATAATTTTATTTATCTTATTTATAATTTTATTTATCCTAAACCAAAAATCCCAAACCCTACCCTATCCTATTTATTCTAATAAATTTACCTCAGCCCATTAATTTATTTTCTTAAACTTAATCCATTTTAAACTCAGCCCGGCCCGCAGAAAATTATAAAAAGGGAAATTCCTTTATTTTCTGGCCTGGCCCAGCCCCTCTTCAAGCCCGCTTCAGCCCTCCAACCCGACCCGGCCCATTACCCTCTCATCTTCCTCCAACGGCTCTTTCCGCCTTCCCCTCTCGCGATCCACGATCTCTGCCGCACCCCCCGCCTGCGGCCACGTCGCCGCTCGTCACGCGCAACGCTCGCGAGCGTTACACCCACAACGCTCACCCCCTCGTCTCCCCATCTCTTTTCCCCCTCACTTCCATCACTCCCTCGCCCTCCTCTCTTTCCTTCCTCCTTCTCTTTCACCCACTTCCGCACCCACCACTTCCACCGGCGACGACGACGACGACCGATTCCCCTTCCTTCATCACCTCACCGTCGCTCGCCTCCACCTCGTCGTCTCCACCCTTGTCCTCAGCCTCGTCGCACCCACCTACACCCGAGCCGACTCCCTCCTCACCGCCGTTCAGCCATCGCCATCGAGACCTCCTCATCTCCTCCACCTCATCACCAAACTCCTCCACTCACCCACAGCACCCCCGAACTCCTCCTCCTCTCCCTCACACACACTTTGTTCTCTCTCTCTGTGATCTATCTCTCTCTCTCTCTCTCTCTCTCTGTGTGTGATCTCTCTCTCTCTAACCCTCTCTTTCTCTCTCTCGCTCACCCACTCTCTCTCTTCTCGTTCTCACCCTCTCTCTTTCTTCCCCACAATCTCTCCTCTTCCTTAGCTAACCCTCCCTAAAACCCATCTCCACCCTGAGCTCATCTTGCTGCAGCCTACACCACCGACCGCCAACCTAGCCTGCACCCCGACGACGCCGACAGGCTCCCCGCTGCCCCGAGCCGCCTCGTCGACTCGAGCACCACCTCCTCACCTCCCTCTCAGCCGATCACTACCTCACCGGCGAGTCCCTCAACCCAGAACCCCGAGCTCACCCATCGTCGCAGCACCACCTTACTGTTACCATCAACACCGGCACTTGCATCCATCCCAATCGACGTTCGTCGCGCGTTCATGACGTTACAGTCACCGTACATCCCCGAGACGTGTCCAGGAAAGTTTCCCTACTTGCTACATGCTACCTTTTGTTAATTACAAATTAAAATCGTATATATCTCATGTTTTACTTTATGTTAAAAATTACGACGTAACTGATCGATATATGTTCTCATAGGAAATCATCATTTAATTTGACGGAACTAAATGGTATAGTTTGGCCCGTATGACCGTGAATCTATTGTGTGAATTTCGTTGGATAATATGACCGTTAACGACTAAAATGACTACCCTCAAGTTTACTAGAAAAACTGGAATTTTATTATACCTGAAAACCGTTAAAATCACCATAAATTATTTACATACTGGAACGATGCGTTCGAGGGCTCAAATCGAAGCCAACTCGACGAACTTTAACCCTATACTAGTTTCCAGATATTCCTATACATAAACTGTGACGATATTTGGATCGGAGTGCGACTCTGGACTGCAGTCCAGAGTGGCTGTGTTTACTGTGTGCTGTCCCGTAATGGGTACCACACTGTTTCCTTAACTCGTAGGTTGCGGAACTCCACTGTTTATTAAAGGTGAATCCGTTAAATAGACAACACAAGTGGTTTCATCCTGTTTCTTTATTTTTTGTTATTTAATCTGTAATTTAAAAGATGTGGACGTATAACAGTCCCAGCAGAATCAGAATTAACGTATTAGTGTTAGACAGTGTATAACTCCTGACGTCCAGATGCGATTGAAGATCCGTATATTCCGTTGAAAACCTTACCGAAAACCCTAGATTTCATTCAACTGTAGCGTCGCTAAAATCTGATCCCAACTGGGATTAAAATGCGTTGCGAAATGGACTTCCGATTCTGAAACTGGATTTCCAGCCGCGAACGTTTAAAATGAAATGGCCATAATTAATGATCCTGGAACCCGATTGGCATGAAACCAAATTCGATGGATAGATAACTGAACATACTAATTATTACCTGTTTATCGTTTCGCTAAACTGTACACGTACGATTCATGATAAATCGTGCAAGTGATAGAATACTATTTTATGACACCTTAATCATGCTTTACATACTGTTCACGCATCATATCCTATACATGTCACTGCATTGATAACCTAGTGATAACATGCATTACCCAGTGTTAGGTATTAGTGATGATTATGGCAAGTACGTCAGTGTTCGTGTATCAGTGAATAAGTGAAAGTGATACGTACTTGTACACAATCAGTGAACCTTATGATTCTATTGCATTGTCGACGTCTGTGGGACGTGTGTACGTGTGACTATAAGTGGTATGGGACACTTATGGAAGCTTTTGCACGGGTGTCACAGATAAGGCACCAGACACTGCCATTTATCTTAGGTATTAGTCGGGACGTGGTTGATGGAGGCCCTGCCTCCAGTTCTCGCGCAGACTTGTCACAGACCGATTGGTATTTAAGGTTATGGTTAGCGTTTGATGTAGACCACACGGTGTGAGGTAGTTTGAGTGTGAGTTCAACAGAATCTCGGGAGTCCCATGCCGGCTTATATATTTAGGAAGATATATGGAGATTTACAGGGTACGTGATTATTACCGTGATATACATGTTGGGCCCGTGGTCCCTTGCCCTTGGGTTCTACCCTTGGGTGGAGGACACTCACGAGTGGTTGACTCTCACACTTGGACTGACGATAGGCTTAGTGACCTGTACAGTGAGACTTAGAGACTGATAGGGATACTGGCATTGATATACCTTACTTACTGTGTTGACATAGGTGGCATATCATTCTACTGCTTTTACTGTTCCGCTGCATTGATTACTGCATGTTCATACCCATACTGCCATTGATCTACTGTTATATATATCTATTATCACTGTTAGAATTGTCACATAATTTTATATATATTATATTGCTTTTGTGTCGCTCTGACGACCTGAGTATGCATGCTCAGTGTGAGGAGAAGATTTAGCCTGGACCAGGACTAGACGTACATCACGGACATCTTGTTTAGCTATCCAGAGTTATATCTCTCGTTTCCCATCAGGTCAGTTCATTTTTCTGTTTTGTTCCAGTTACTGCATTTCTCATTACCTGTGCATTATTTACTGATTACCATGTAATGCTAGAAGCCGAAGTGTGACTACGGCAGGATATTTCCTTGACCGTAGGAGCATGGCTGGCCTTGTCAACCCCTCGTATTCCGTATTTTGGGAAGCGGGGCGTGATAAAATACATTCAGTTGGAGTTCAGGATTGAAGGTGTTGAGATCAAAAGAATTGATTCTGGTTTGACTTGGAGGGATCCTTGGCTCTTTCTCATTACTCAATTCTAACTCTACTTCACGATTAGACATGGTTTGTGAAGAAGTTTCAATGAAGGATTCTCTTTGAACCGTGGAACTTCCTAATTGATGTTCAGAAACACTGTCTAGATAAGGTGCAAAAGTTGAGTATGGTTGGAATGTGTTTAATTGTTGGCTACGGGCGAGTTTAATGTGTTTCGCAATAGAAATGGGTTTACAAATTTCCATATTAATCTCAAGAGAAGGATCAACATGAGAGGGTATGAAAATTTGGTACTGTTGATAAGAGTTAGAAAGGTGGATCCAATTTTCATAAATAGGATTAAGATCAACATTGTGATATGAAGAACATTGAGATTGGTTGAATTGTTGGCGACTGGATTTTGCAATTTTCTTAGCAATGGTCATGGGTGTAAAAGTTTCCATATTCACCTCGAAAGGAGTTTTAACATGTTCATATGGAAATGATTGTAATTATTGTCCTAAGGGTTTTGGAGCAGTGAAAAGTATGAAACTTTGTCTACGGGCCTTCGCAATATGTTCAGTAATGGACATGGGTTTAAAAGTTTCGTTACTAGCCTTGAAAGGGTTATCAACATAAGAAGGTGTTGGATATTGACACGGTTGATAGGAATTTGAGTTAGGTGTCCAACTGTTATTTCTAGAGCGTTCTATCCTATCTCTTAAAAAAATGGTGGGATCGGAAGTTCTACCAAAATAATAATGATATAAAGAAATATCTGGTTATGTGTAGCAAAGCTTGCCAAGAATTGGTCGGTTTGGGTTACTTATCATAAGAGAGTGAAAAGAATTTGATGTGAAAAGAAAAGATGGTGAAATAGTAGGGTTTTTTTTGGATTTTTGTGATTGTTTTGCTTGGAAAGGGGGACTTGACTCAACCAATCACAAACGTACACAAATAATCCCTAGAGCTAGGGTCACCTAGGTCAAATCACTAGACCGCTCCTAGACTTCCAAAGGACAAGACGTAAGATCAATCCTTTATCAATTCCTTATTAGTCTTGCAGCCAGGTAAGTGCCTGGTAAGTGGGAGGTATCCGCTATACGAATCACCGAAATAGCGGGCCTAATTAAGTAAACCACTTTCCTTAGTTATACTTGCCTTTGACACCATAAAAAAATGCGGATAAGCAATAGATTACCCACGACCCTCCTTTGTCCAAATTGAGCGCGATTGTCCTTAGAGCCTTGGTCTAAATATTTTTTTATTAATGTAGGGTGATAATATAGTCGTTTGTGATTTGTGGGGCCTAGGAAGGGTGATCAAATCCCCACCTGATCTGAATTTGGGTTTCTTGCCCTTTAAAATCCGTTTTAAATATGAAAAACAAACCAAAATCTAAAACACGCAAAAAGATTTTTTAGCGGCGCTGTTTGCAAAGAATCTTGCAAGTAAAAACAGTTTATTGGAGTTTTAGAGGAGAGAGGAAGATGATAGGATAATACCAGAAAGATTTGGGGGCTTAACTCTCCAATATATCTGCGCTTCCACCGCTAAACGCTTCTTTGGGCTGCGGTTCCGCCGTCGTCTGATGGAGTCTCATCTCCAAAATTTTTCTCAGCACTCTAATGCTCCTCTGGTCCTATTTGAAAGCCTCTGAATTTCTGTTGGTTCGCTCCAATTACTCTAGATTTTCTTGCAAAAATCGCACAAGAATCGATAAAAACACAAAATGTGGTTTTTTGGTTCTCTTTTTATTTTTATTTTTCATGTTTTTATTAGAAATCAACCCAAATAATAAGAAAAATATTACGACTGTTTCTCCGGCAAAAGTGCCATTTGATTGGTTGGAAAAACTGTCTTTGTTGTGTTGTAAATTACCGCAATAAATAACTCTGTCGCAATAGCTAGCCGATAGTGAGTACGGGTCATCCATAGGGAAATGGTGAACTACTTATCTTATTTTAGACAAGTTGACAAAGAAATGTGGGATTTTAATCGTTTTATACTAAGAAGTTTTGAAAAGTTTATAACAGAAGGGCTTGTAGGGGGATTTAGTAATTAATGGATGGAGTTTTAAAAATAATTCTTTTTATTATTTAATTATTTATTACTAGAGAAATAGAGATAGATGCGGATTAGGGTTCTTAGAGGGAATTAAAGTTTCCCTCTACTGACTCTTGTCCTTCCATTGATCCCTATTCATCTCAAGCCCTTAACAAAACAAGTATTAACGAATCTCAAATCGTAGTCATGACTATCATAAATTGATAGCATGCCCGATAAGAGAGTTAATATTCATTTTGCTAAAGTTTATAAAAATTAATCTTTAAAAAGAATTTAAGATATATTGTTCATTTATTTTTCTACCATGTCCTGCAAACCCTAACAAGCGAGAATTTACTCGCTCATGAAGATCAGCGAAGTAAAAAAGGAAACATAGAAGATTAATGAACCCATAAGAAATAACAGAATTAAAATTATAGAAAGTAAATGCAGAAATTAAAATGTAGAAAATAAATACGGAAAGTAAATACGACAAAATTAAAAAAAAGAACTACCTTTTATTGAATAAACTATTACATTACAGAAGTTGCTCGCTGAAAAACCAAATTACAAAACCCTAGTTTTCTCTAAATTTCTTGATCGGTAGATCAGTCGATTCCTTCTTCGATGATTAGTTGAATTGATAGATAGCTCTCGGTCCTTTTATAGGCTCTGGAACTTGAAACCCTAGACTTCATATTGAAGTGTGTGTAAAGACGATCAAGCCCCTGATTTTTCACATCCAACGACCACAGAACGACCGCGATTTAGCTGCCTAATGCCCCTATTGGCCATGGATCCGCCGCTCTCTGGTGATTTGAATTTCCAGATTCTTCGCGCCTTCTTCTCTCGATATTTGGAGATCCTTCTAATAAAAATATTATGAAAATATATCTCTTAGTCTCTGCAATTGCGAGTTTCTTCAATTTGCTCGTATAATTCAACAGATTTGGTTTGGTAATTCAATTTGCTGTGAATCTTCCTACTTATTTTCAGACCTGAGTGATCTATTATAATACCTGCACAATATCTCAAATCATCTTGTTAGTAACATTTATTTTATTTGAGATAATATTCTAACCAATTAATTAATATAATATCTTAAGAATATTGGTTAGGAATTGTTCAGTCGAAAATATTGCACATTTGATATGACATTTTCCTTACTCTTGATAAATATTTAAAGTTGTTTATTATAAATATAAAACATATGAGGGTTTATCTGCAAAATATCTATTATCATATGTTTCTATATTATAATCAACATTATGAAGGAAAATATATGCATATAATGTTAGTTGTATGTATGCTCTAGAGGCCAGTATTGTACAGATGATGTATATTATATTGGATGCTTGGACATATATAGAGAGGACTTTCTTGCTCGATATGATAGTATGCTATCTGGTTGCTCTTTATCTTAACATGTATACTTGTCTCTTTATACTTTCTTATAGTTACATGTTGGTAAAGCCCTTAGGATGTGTACTTGACTACCTGGACTATGATGCGGATCATACTAGTGGGGACATGGTAGTCGATAAGTACATCCTTTAAGGTCCCTAGTCGTGGGTGTATCGAGACGGGGCATCGATATACCAGTGTAGACTAGCGTATACACTTCTCGACCCATGAGATGGGCGATGGATGATCCCATATCCATTGGTGTTTGACATCAGAGATGGTATACGGGTGCTCAGTGCAGACTGGGTACACAGGATGGACTCGCCGAGAACTCCCAGATGGTATTATACCTTACGTCAGATGGCAGTTCTCTGGTGACACTTGTGCAGGTTAGTCTGTAGACCCGAGATCGTCATAGAGTCTTGTGTGATTCCCACTGTGCTTTGATTTCCACCTTACCACGTCCATGAGGGCGTGCAAAATGGTGGTTTTTGGGTACAGTCCCGAGTCACATAGAGGCAATGAGCGATAGGAGGGGTTTCGTCTCTCCCGGTATTGAGGGTTGATGTTGCGCTGTGCTCGATTGGCCGTAACAGGGAAGTCCCTGGCCAGGGCTGATTCAGAGATTTACTAGTAAGTGTTACCAGTAGTTTCTCGATCCGTTATGAGCCTCACATCGGCACGACTTATCGGTTATTAGGGTTCGACGTTTACCACCCTTAGACTTGATATGTGACATATCAGACGAGGAGACCGGACTGTACGGGAAGTGTTACTGGTAGGCTTTTACAGGAGTTGGAGCGGGCTTGCTTGCTGATCTTCTGATCGCTCAATACCCGGGTAGCCGTTACGTCCAGCTAGTACGGCTGAGGGCTTGTGGGTGCGTGATGTGATCAACACCTACTGCCGGCGTATTGACGAGTCTTTAGAGTCCTACATAGAGGTTTTACTGGCTCAGGCAAAACGAAATAGGAGCACGTATGTGATATATGCGGGACCGAGAATAATGCGTGTATGTGATACCGTATTCTATTCTCGCGACTTTTTGTATCGGTCGGTTATAAATGATATAGCCGGGTTATCGAATCAAGTGTTGATTCGATAAGTCGATACAATGGATGTTAGTCGGTTATATGAGATATGACCGGATTATTAAGTCAAGTGTTGATTTAATAATTAAGTATATAATTGTATATTAGATATACTAGTTTACATTTACTTACACTTGTTCACTTTAGGTTTTTTCTCACATAAACACAACTTTAATATATATGTGTTATATATTAAAATGTGTTTTCCTTTTGTATCATGGTTGATGATACAACATCCATGAGTGTATGAGACATACACCATCCTATTTGTTATGTTGGATTTAAAGTTTAAAAGTAATTACAAAATTAGTGGAAAATTAGAAAATGCATGAAGCTTGTGGAAGCTTGTGGATGCATTGACTAAAGTCCACTAAATTTGTTTTTACTTTGGATTTTAACCTAACCATCACACTTAGCTATGGTTATGTCTCTACAAAAGTTAGTATATGATACTCACTCACTATGGTTAGCTTTCTCACTTGATCATTATCCTCATCTCTTTCTTTTGTTCTTCTTCTTCATTGTTGAAAAGAAAAGGCTTGTTAGGGTTTGATCCAAAGTGAGAAAGATTGTGAGAAATAAAATTCTAAAGAGAACTCACTTCCTATTTCTCCATCCTCTACTAGACTAGCACTATAGTTTAGGGTGTTTGCTTCACTAATTCTCAAGTTAGTGAAGTAGAAGCTTGAGTTGGCATCCCCTCGACGTAGATCATTTTCGGCCTCGAAGACTTCAAGCAAGGACGCGTCTTTCGCCTCGTGAAGCCATGCAAGGGTCCGGGAGAACCACGATCGCAGCGGAGGGACTGCAACAAGGAGCTAAAGAAGTGAAGGACCGATCTACAAAGGTTGTATTTCATATTTACTTAGTCGTAAACGTAGTTTACTTGCATATGAAACCCTAATTTTCTAGCAACGATCTTGTTTAGGGTTATTCGGCACGGCTAAAATTTTAAACGGGCATGTTTGATGCTTCCTTAACCCTTGTTAGAGTGTCTAGTAACCCTACAGTGGTATCAGAGCCTAGCTAGAGCATTAGGCGATGTGTTAACGAAGTTAAAACTCCGAACGAACCCGAATACGACAAAATCAACCCCTCTCTGGACATTTTTTCAAAACTGTGATTTTTCTGAATTAAAAATACCTAAAAAATCCGCAGGTAATTCTAAGGGTTACCATGAAAAATGAGCCTTCAATACCTCCACGTGGCCGCGGAACCGCGGCACTAAGCCACCTTTGGCGGCGGTTCCGCGGCGGAAAGGGAGTATTGGGGACGGTTCTTTATGCAGTAATATCCAGTACAATTCCTGCATCTTTCTGGGTATTTTTAAACTGACTCAAGTGTTGAGTATTTTGGGGTTTATTTTTTAATCGTCGATTCGATCAGAGAATTTAATTTTGTTATATTATTCCAGATAATTTAGAAAGTATTAAAATGTTCGAACGGATATCATTAACTCAATTTTTCCCGGCACGAAAAATATTCAAGTGTTGAATTTTTCTTGGGTTTAAATCTTTCGGAAAAACGTGCATGTGACGCGATGGACCCTCTAGAAGACAACAAACCTTAACTCGATTATGTGACCGTCTTGAACTGCCTTTTGAACCCTACGATTTGGGGTAGTACGGCGTGCCACATGTGGGGCGTTGGCTTGACCCTTCTACGGCTGGACCGTTGCTACTGTGACGTATTCTGGAATTTTTGAACTTCGCTCAAGTGTTGAGCTATTTAGGAAATCTTGGGTATTTGATTATTCGATCGGAAAGTTTAATACTGTCTATTTATCTGGAATGTGATACAATATATGGAATTCATACAGTTAGGCATGAAATGCGAAATATGTGATATTTCGGATTTACGATGTCTAAAGAGATTGTGGATTCCAAATGTTGTAGTTTTACACTTTCTTTTCTGCGACCGTAAGTGTAATATGTGATATCGCCGGTTTCGTTGCTATATGTCAACGACAATTGGGATGCGCATATTTACTTACGTTGATGACATGTGATGTTATGTGTTGCTGGATATGTTATATTGGATCGTCGCGTTCTGAATAGCCGGGGGGGTTTATGTGAGATGAGAGTTTTTATTTTTATTCATGTAAAATTAAATGTATGTAATATTCTTTTATTGGGGCACTTCCGGGATGAGGTCGATGTCACCATTTGTATATTATTTACTTTTCCGCACTAGGATAGACCCAAAGAGGAGAGCACAAGTAACCGGGTTCTGGAGTCCAGTGGGAGACCAACTCGAGGAGTCGAGTCCGGGTCTCCTAACTCTAGAATTGGTAGGGTTGCTTGCCGCTCTCGTAGGGGTCTAGGGGTATGGGTTTGGCTATTCGTCGCGACCGTGGAATCCGTGTTTTATAGAGGCTCAAAATAAAATACGGACGTCCTAGTATATCCAATGTTTCATATGTTTCTTCTGCTGCGATATCTGTGATGTGATCATTTGATGTTCTGTGATAAATACTGTATATAGTATATATGATATATTATATAGACATCACTTATGTTTTACACCCGCGCTAGCCCTGCCCTGCTCTGCCGTTAGTTACCTAACCTAATGGTGCAAGAGGGGACATCGAGGCGAATGCGGATGGCATAAGTGTACGTCGTATTTATCTGTGATATTTAGGTGACTTAAATGATGGGACTTCATTAATATGATTAATGAAAGAAAAGAAACCTAAAAGATGTTGTAGAATCAAATTTTAATAAAAAAGGGTAGCTACAGTTTTTGCTTTGCATAGTGATATATATGATATATCCTGCACCTTATTCGATGAGGAAAGAGCCGAGATCTCTTCACCGGGAGTGACCACTTTAGCAAAACTGGCAGATGCTACAACACTCGGTTTGTCTTTTGATTGCTTTTGGAGTTTTGCTTTGCATAGCGATATATATGATATATCCTGCACCTTATTCCATAAGGAAAGAGCCGAGATCCCTTCACCGGGAGTGACCTCTTTAGCAAAACTAATGAAAGCCTCAAAATCACTCCATTTCAAAATTCACTAGATTCTACAATGATATTAAGTTCGATACGCAATAGGTTTTCAGAAAAACCTGTCGTAGCCCTCCGTCATTTCAGATAAGTCCTGCTTAGTATTCGTGCTGCGTTTGTTGACCTTGTCAAGGCGTAGTGTGCGGTAGCTGACCAGTATTTATTTTTGCATATGATGCAGATTGTTTTAGGGTAGTCGTACGGCCTTGTTGACCTTGTCAAGGGTCGTGCGGGTGGGTTTAATTCAATCAAGAAATGACGGGTTGAACTTGACTTACGGTCTATGGTTTGTTGACCTTGTCAAGGTCATAGATCTTTTGGGGAAAAATATTATCGGGAATTTCAAGTGTTGAAATTTGCAATGAGATTGCATACTTTCTATGAGATAGTTGGATCCCGATACCCACTGCGAGTAATTGTTACTCCTGGGAGAGTTTTACACAGGACAATTAGCCGATCAAGTAGGTGTCTAGAAAGGTGTCAACGGGGTTACGCCTCTGGGAAAACGAGGTTTACTTTAATTAGGTCCGTGCGAAAGCACGGGGAACCTCCCTCAAAGTACCGACACTGGCCTGGCTGAAAGATCGGCGAAGTTGTAGGGTGTAATTAATCCCGGCTAGTCTTTCCTTTTAGGGTTTGAAGGAAGATTTGATAAAAACAGTGGGAGCCATCCTGATTAGATAAAATAATAACCAATCTGATCTTGTAAGAGCATACGCTAAAGTGTTTTCTTCTCTCTCTCTCTCCAGGTAGCGACCATATCATGCCTTAATAAAGATAATAATATGGATGTATTGACCGAACCCGCATGTTATACTGTGCTGGGGAACGTTGGTTCCGTTCTTTCTTATAAGAGTTATAAGACTGAACAGGATATAGGGGAATACCAGGATTCCCATGCCACTCGAATGAAGAAAGTACATGTTGATACATTTTCTTCGGGTGTGTTCGTTACAGAGAACTGTTTCTCCATTTCCTCTATGTCCTGGGTATTAGATACCGGGTCAGGATCCCATATATGTAATCAGTTACATGGGCTTAAGAAAGGTAGAGAACTTGGAGAAGGTGATAAAGACATAAGGGTTGGAAATGGTGCAATTGTTGCAGCTAAGACTGTCGGGGAATATCACCTTGCATTACGAACTGGTAATACATTGGTTCTGAACGAATGCTATTACATGCCGAACCTGATATGCAACATTATATCGGTTTCTTTGTTGAGTAAAGAGGGATATAATTTTGTATTACAGGATAATGTTATGAACATTTTTCGTAACCAAAAGTTGGTTG
This sequence comes from Agapanthus africanus, assembly GCA_030015575.1. Lineage (NCBI taxonomy): Eukaryota > Viridiplantae > Streptophyta > Magnoliopsida > Asparagales > Amaryllidaceae > Agapanthus > Agapanthus africanus. The sequence goes on along the minus strand of CM057340.1, from coordinate 81,473,138 downwards.
GATCAGGCACGTTGTGCAATGGCATTTATGTTCTAAATCAATCAACATTCTCAGTATAACAAACACACACAAAAGGAAGAGTTCAGAACTGAATGAATCCTTCTTGTGGCATTGTAGACTGGGTCACATCAATGCGACACGACTAGCTAAGTTGCATAAGGATGGATATTTGAATTCGTTTGAATTTTCATCTTATGACACTTGCCAGTCATGTCTCAAAGGCAAGATGACCAAAACTCCGTTTACGGGACACGGAGAGAGAGTTACAGAACTCTTGGGACTGGTACATAGTGATGTATGCGGCCCCATGTCTACACATGCCAGGAATGGTTCTGCGTACTTCATTATATTCACTGACGATCTCTCTAGATTCGGATATGTGTTCCTGATGAAACACAAATCAGAAGATTTTGAGAAATTTAGAGAATATAAAAAAGAAGTCGAGAACCAAACTGGGAAAAGTATTAAAATCCTTCGATCTGATCGAGGAGGTGAATACTTGAGCAATGAATTCCTGGACTTCCTAAAAGAGAATGGGATTCTCTCTCAGCTGACTCCTCCATATACACCACAGCACAATGGTGTATCTGAACGGAGGAACCACACCTGTCACGACCCGAAAGTACGGAACGTGACCGGCACTTAGATTACGAAGCGTCTAGAGGCGCCACGTGACCTAAGTAAGCCGAAGACCCAGAAATCTAAACCATAAAAGAAGAAAAAGAAGAAAAGAAAAGAAAACAAGTATAAAAACATCAGCAAATTTTACCAAAAATTTCGGCAGAGTCTCCTCTGTAAAAACTGGCCCCCAAACGGGTACAACAAGTATAATATACATAAACAATAAAAAGCATCCCCAAACGGGAGCTAGCATCAACGCCAATAGGCGGAAACAACCACAACAGGCGCAATAATATACAACGCCAAAGGGCGAGGCTCAAAACTCAAAAGAAAACAAAACCACCAGATCAGAATAATACATGCGCGACTCTAAGGTCGAAATAAAAGTCTGGTCCAATAAACTTATCAAGTAATACAAATATGGTTGATGGAGCTTACTAGATACAAATGAAAGAATAAAAATACAATGGTTGTTCAGATACAAGTGAACCAACCTACCGTGCAAATCACCCTGAAAAAAAGATGTGCCAACAAGCTGCCAGGGAAACCTGTACATCGAACCTGTAATAAAATTTGGCACAACGGGGGTGAGTTGCCAACTCGTGAGTAGAAGACATCTACGAAAAGAAATCGAATGCACGACGCTATCCTAGGTCATAATAATACACTACTATATCCCAAACATCTAGTAATAGCAGGGTAATACTACGTGTAAGTGCAGATACTCCGTGTTCGTGTCAGTGCCTCATATAATACTATGTCATATGAAATGAAATGCATGCACCATGAATGTAAAGTAACAAATCCTGAAATCCAGATATATATGTATAAGAACTCTTTAGCTGTTATCATAGTAAAGTGTGTATAAGCATATGAAATCTCAACAATGAAATCTATGGAAATCCGTGTCAAGCATCGACACAACACATGTAATCTCAAGTCTCAATATGTCGGGCTCCGTCAGTCCGGATCGGCCCATATCATCAAATCTCACGACAACGGTCGGTATCCTCCGGATATCCGCCGCGCCAGACATCACCGGTAGGTAGTCTTCCCCTGCCAGGCTCATCGTCTACAACTCGATCTTCTTACCCCGGGGTACCATACCGGGCCCACCATGTACCCGAGACGGTTCATCCACTCCTCGAATCGGGTCTCGAAATCCAACAGAAAACATGAAATCTCATGGTGGACGACACATACATCACGAGAAAACCGCATCTTATTTTAAAAAGAGAGGAGGAGAGAGAGAGAAGGTTTTATAATTTCTTGCGGTTTTCCCCAAAAATCCAGAAATCTCATAGAAATCCAAATCTTAAAATCATGAGTAAGTATATGATAAGTGTCAGCATATGCCCATGATACTACAGGATAACATGAAAATATGAATGCATGAATGTCAAGTAATAGATATCATGTCTATACTAACATCAGAGAGTGATCACGATATTATATCGGTCTAGTTGTTAACTGATTCTATCAATAAAAGATAATATAATCTAAAGTGTACGTGACATAGCAATTACCGATGATGATGTGTGTGAGCCGGCCAATAAGTGTGCGTGGAATATGCGCATCATCGGTAATGGGGCTGGTATCCTAACAGGTAAAGTTTATACTGATTATAGCAACATATGAAAGAACATGCAGCATGATGATTACAGTATGAATGTAAAGACAGATGTGCATTATCCACTCATTTGATATACAATTATCACTATCACTATATGAATCGAATCTAAACTAGTGTCCATCTAACCTCCTAAAGAACTTAACCTAAGAAACTAGTTAATAAGAAACAAGAGTCTGCCTAAGGTCTGAATCAATATCTCGAATAGTCGGCGATCCGGCCTCAATAGCGTCACGTACGTAGTACGGCTTCCTCGAATCAAGAGTGCGGATCAATCATCATATTTATGCCTCGTACGATAAAATCCACCGTACGGCATCCCAATATCGGAGTACGGGTCAAGTATCTCCTAGGTGTCTCATCATTCGTATAATGTCATCCCAACACATCTCATGATCAAGGTACTAAACTGTAATCGCCTACATCAATCATATATCATTGCCCTCATAATATGCATCATTAGTTTATCCTCAGAAATATCATGTCATATGTATCATATCGTAATCAAGTCATACATATCCCATATCGTGATCAATCACAAGTTATAGTCCGGGTACTATTTTAGATTCCCATGTACCTCAATATCATCACTACCCCTTATAATTTAAATATACATGTTCATTATCTCATTCTCTAATGATCCGCTAACACTTAATACGACTGTATAGCCAAGAATCACGGCATCAAGCCCAGTTACACTATTTCATCATACCTCGGATATCATATCACATCAATGAATCACATATACGTGTTGTATATATATGTATATACCTATACCTAGTTCTATATATATACACATACACGTATACACCATGTCGTGTTTCAGTGTGTGAGTGTGTATGTTTCTACCTGAAACCTACGAACCTCTTCCAAGGTATTCATCTTCTGATATGTCTTTCTAAATCAGTCTAATCCAGCCTAGGGTCATTACTAGGGTCCTACTCATTAAGAATATAGGGTCACATCTGGTTTCCTAATGACAATAAATACTATTCCTATTCTACGTTGCGGGGGTGCTAAACGCCATCCACCCGACTTCTCCCCGTAGATATATATCTACTCACCTGGTCCATGTCTGCCGAAGACGGTGTCGCCATCCTCCTCTTCATCGCCCGCAGTCCACGTGAGGGGTACCTAAACGCAAACATATAAATAGCATCGTAAACCGAATCACATACAAAAGTCAAACGATACAAGGAACAAGCATAGGTTAAAACCTATGTCCCGTCCACGCTAAAGAACCAAATACCGCTCGATATCAGCATACAAACTCCGATGGATCGAGATAACATCAACAAACAACTTGTAGTTTTAAAACACATTACTTATACTATAAAACATGATTAAATCCATCGAAACCCGAAAATCTATCAAACCGTCCAATTTCGCAAAACCCGAAAATGCCAGTTTACCGTTTTTCATCAAAACTTAACATTTAAATGAAACCAATGGTCATAAAACTCATTAAATAGCATAACTAGACTATACAAACTATTACTATATTTTTATTACACAAACTTGTATAAATTTGAAATTTCTAGTTTGCACCCTTTAACAATTTTCAACATTTTTCAAGCAAAATACCACAATTCCACCACAAAACATGATTTTGCATAAATTAATGACTTAAACCACAATTCATGATGATAATGATATAATGAAACCATAATTATATTTTTAATCTCATTTATATAGGAATTTCTAAAATCTAGTTTACAAAATTAGCAATTTTTATCACAATTTATCAATTAACCATAGAAACTAGCAATCAAACTAAGTTTTTCTTTCCATTAACATGCTAATATTCTCATTAAAACTACCATCTAATGATAACAACCTTAATAAGAATTTTATTTTACCCACAAACACATTTTAGAAAAATCTAGTTAGCTAAATAGCTTGATTAAAACAATTTAAATAAACAATTTATTATACAACAACCATGCAAGATTTTTCCACTCTAAAAGATGTTAAACTAGCTATTATAACCTTATTTAATTAATAAAAACCACAACTTGAATTTACAAACCCTAACTTGAATTTTAAAATTTGCAACTAGAATTAATTTAATAAATCTAATTATGCTTTAAAAGAAACATCTAATAGAAATAAAACAAAAGAAGGAAATTTATACCTTCAAAATATGAAATCCAAACATGAAAATGAGCCTCCAAAATGCATGCTTTCCCACTCCAAAATCCATGTAAAGAAGAGCAAAGAACAAAGGGTAGGAATTTATTAGGATTTTGTGGAATTTTAATTGAATTTTTGATGTATTTTTGATGAATTTTGGAGCAAAATAAAATGAGGAAAATGGGGGTTACCATGGGGGGTGAGGCGTGCCATTTTTGGAGGTGAGGGAGAGAAGGAAGAGAGTGACAAAAGTTGTGTAGAAGTCTCCACCAAAATATCACTTCATTATGTCTTTTCATGCAATTCTTTATTTTTCTTTTATTTCTTTACTATAGCAACTCAAGAAAGCTCTAGAAAATAGGAAAAATTTGCAAATAAATTTTGCATGATACACACTAAATTCTAATATGCCATGGTTCATTTTTACAAATTAAAACCATTTAAATTTGTAATTTACACTAATTTAGTGTAAAAAATAAAGCTTATGTTAGTATTTAAAATAATTAATTTATGAAAAATATTTAATTAAACTAAAAATTTATAAGTGGATAAATAAACACCATTTACTAGTAATTACATAATTAAAATAGGTATTTTTGAAATTATAATGAAAAACAATCACGGCTAGGTTTCACGAAAAATACATTTTACTTTGCCGAAAATCATAAAATTCACTTAAACAATTTTATTCATTTAATTATTTATTTAATTATTTTTAAAACGTTACAATCTTCTCCCCTTTAAGAAATTCGGTCCCCGAATTTAAATTAAAACTCTCCCTCCAAATATTAAAATATTTAGCAAACACTCAAATCGTCGGGGCTCCGAAATCATCAATACATAACTAAAATCAACTCCGTCAAGCATAACGCAATCATCGGAGTTATGGCGAGAATAAAATATCATAACCCAATGTGAAAACCATCATACTATACATCAATCTATAACTTATTTATAGTTCGCATCCTTGTAAAATCGCCTAAACCTCATAATAAAGAAGCATACAAAAACCCTCTTGAAAATCGCCGTGCAATGCACGTGTCACGGTATAAGTAGCGGACGTTTAATTTAAAAAAATAGCTATATATATATCTTTTATTTAACATACACGTCCCGCCTGGTTACTAAATCAAATAATAATGATTATGAAAACATACTGCTCAAACTGAAATCAATCCCAATCACATCATAAAAATATCATGTGCGTCCGGTGCGCACTGAAATCGAAACCAACTAAAGATACCATGAATACACACAAAAACAAAACTAAGTGCAACAGGTGTGCACTAAAAACATCTGTCAAGTGCAACGGGCGTGCACGACTCAATATCAGGTGCATCTAATCTGCACAAAACTCCGATTTAGTGCATCTGATGTACACAAAATCGCATCAAGTGCGCCAAGTGTGCGCAAGAATCTCAATCAGGTGCACATGGTGCACGAAAACATACGCCGAATATCAAAATCGGAATCACAGTACGAAATGCATGAAAACTAAGTCGAAGCATATGTCAAAATCATATGTAACCCATATGCACGAAATCGAATCAAAAATCTCAAAATGTATAAAACCAAATCGAGTGTACTGGGTGTGTACCAAACAACATCCATACAACTGATATATGAAACACAAATAGAATGTAATGAAGGTATACATAAGAAATACCAATCGTAGAACAAAGTCCTCAAAATACCAAAATCCAATCAACGAAAATATGAAATTCAAATCACTAAATCACAATCGTAAACACTATCGTCAATATCTGCCTCTTTCCTCTGATGTCGATTGCTTTGAACTCGTCTCTTCGTAGCTGTGCTGACAGTGCTACCCAAGGCAATACTCATATTTAGAGTCTCCCACATAGTCGATCCCTTCACTTGATATCCGGACTATATTAAACTTTTCGATCGATCCATCAAAATCCCATAATTCCCCGAGAGCTCAACACTCAAGTACAGTTTAAAAATATCCGGTACATACCCCAGCATCGATGATCCAGCCGTAGAAGGGCAAACCCAAGCCTCACTAATGGCACCGCGGAACTGCCGTAAACCCTAAGGTTCAAGGGCGTTCTCGTGGTCATTATGTCGAGTTAGGGTTTCATTCTTCTAGAGGGTCTATCGAAATACCTGCATGTTCTTCCGAATACTCTAAACTTGGGAAAATGGTTTTCTGATAATCGTTCGAACCCTTTAACTTCATCCGGACGGCATGTGAATACTCTTCGTCCGCACGCTAAGCAATGCTTCAATCCTCAAGAATAACCAATACTCTAATGGTTATCGCATTCGAGCCGCAGCTCCCTCTGCCCGTGCGCCCGTGGTAACAGAACCACCCTCCGACATCGATGAAGATAGATCAAAGGAAAGAAAGAAATACGGTGCAAACAAATGTATCTCCTAAAGCTCCTTAAGCAGAGTAGCGTATCGTAAGTATGCCGCGGACCATACCCACGGTACGTTACTCTACCTAAATCGCCTACTCCATCAACCAAGGGTCACCTAGACTTATACAAGGTTAAACCTAGCGCTCTGATACCAACTTTGTCACGACCCGAAAGTACGGAACGTGACCGGCACTTAGATTACGAAGCGTCTAGAGGCGCCACGTGACCTAAGTAAGCCGAAGACCCAGAAATCTAAACCATAAAAGAAGAAAAAGAAGAAAAGAAAAGAAAACAAGTATAAAAACATCAGCAAATTTTACCAAAAATTTCGGCAGAGTCTCCTCTGTAAAAACTGGCCCCCAAACGGGTACAACAAGTATAATATACATAAACAATAAAAAGCATCCCCAAACGGGAGCTAGCATCAACGCCAATAGGCGGAAACAACCACAACAGGCGCAATAATATACAACGCCAAAGGGCGAGGCTCAAAACTCAAAAGAAAACAAAACCACCAGATCAGAATAATACATGCGCGACTCTAAGGTCGAAATAAAAGTCTGGTCCAATAAACTTATCAAGTAATACAAATATGGTTGATGGAGCTTACTAGATACAAATGAAAGAATAAAAATACAATGGTTGTTCAGATACAAGTGAACCAACCTACCGTGCAAATCACCCTGAAAAAAAGATGTGCCAACAAGCTGCCAGGGAAACCTGTACATCGAACCTGTAATAAAATTTGGCACAACGGGGGTGAGTTGCCAACTCGTGAGTAGAAGACATCTACGAAAAGAAATCGAATGCACGACGCTATCCTAGGTCATAATAATACACTACTATATCCCAAACATCTAGTAATAGCAGGGTAATACTACGTGTAAGTGCAGATACTCCGTGTTCGTGTCAGTGCCTCATATAATACTATGTCATATGAAATGAAATGCATGCACCATGAATGTAAAGTAACAAATCCTGAAATCCAGATATATATGTATAAGAACTCTTTAGCTGTTATCATAGTAAAGTGTGTATAAGCATATGAAATCTCAACAATGAAATCTATGGAAATCCGTGTCAAGCATCGACACAACACATGTAATCTCAAGTCTCAATATGTCGGGCTCCGTCAGTCCGGATCGGCCCATATCATCAAATCTCACGACAACGGTCGGTATCCTCCGGATATCCGCCGCGCCAGACATCACCGGTAGGTAGTCTTCCCCTGCCAGGCTCATCGTCTACAACTCGATCTTCTTACCCCGGGGTACCATACCGGGCCCACCATGTACCCGAGACGGTTCATCCACTCCTCGAATCGGGTCTCGAAATCCAACAGAAAACATGAAATCTCATGGTGGACGACACATACATCACGAGAAAACCGCATCTTATTTTAAAAAGAGAGGAGGAGAGAGAGAGAAGGTTTTATAATTTCTTGCGGTTTTCCCCAAAAATCCAGAAATCTCATAGAAATCCAAATCTTAAAATCATGAGTAAGTATATGATAAGTGTCAGCATATGCCCATGATACTACAGGATAACATGAAAATATGAATGCATGAATGTCAAGTAATAGATATCATGTCTATACTAACATCAGAGAGTGATCACGATATTATATCGGTCTAGTTGTTAACTGATTCTATCAATAAAAGATAATATAATCTAAAGTGTACGTGACATAGCAATTACCGATGATGATGTGTGTGAGCCGGCCAATAAGTGTGCGTGGAATATGCGCATCATCGGTAATGGGGCTGGTATCCTAACAGGTAAAGTTTATACTGATTATAGCAACATATGAAAGAACATGCAGCATGATGATTACAGTATGAATGTAAAGACAGATGTGCATTATCCACTCATTTGATATACAATTATCACTATCACTATATGAATCGAATCTAAACTAGTGTCCATCTAACCTCCTAAAGAACTTAACCTAAGAAACTAGTTAATAAGAAACAAGAGTCTGCCTAAGGTCTGAATCAATATCTCGAATAGTCGGCGATCCGGCCTCAATAGCGTCACGTACGTAGTACGGCTTCCTCGAATCAAGAGTGCGGATCAATCATCATATTTATGCCTCGTACGATAAAATCCACCGTACGGCATCCCAATATCGGAGTACGGGTCAAGTATCTCCTAGGTGTCTCATCATTCGTATAATGTCATCCCAACACATCTCATGATCAAGGTACTAAACTGTAATCGCCTACATCAATCATATATCATTGCCCTCATAATATGCATCATTAGTTTATCCTCAGAAATATCATGTCATATGTATCATATCGTAATCAAGTCATACATATCCCATATCGTGATCAATCACAAGTTATAGTCCGGGTACTATTTTAGATTCCCATGTACCTCAATATCATCACTACCCCTTATAATTTAAATATACATGTTCATTATCTCATTCTCTAATGATCCGCTAACACTTAATACGACTGTATAGCCAAGAATCACGGCATCAAGCCCAGTTACACTATTTCATCATACCTCGGATATCATATCACATCAATGAATCACATATACGTGTTGTATATATATGTATATACCTATACCTAGTTCTATATATATACACATACACGTATACACCATGTCGTGTTTCAGTGTGTGAGTGTGTATGTTTCTACCTGAAACCTACGAACCTCTTCCAAGGTATTCATCTTCTGATATGTCTTTCTAAATCAGTCTAATCCAGCCTAGGGTCATTACTAGGGTCCTACTCATTAAGAATATAGGGTCACATCTGGTTTCCTAATGACAATAAATACTATTCCTATTCTACGTTGCGGGGGTGCTAAACGCCATCCACCCGACTTCTCCCCGTAGATATATATCTACTCACCTGGTCCATGTCTGCCGAAGACGGTGTCGCCATCCTCCTCTTCATCGCCCGCAGTCCACGTGAGGGGTACCTAAACGCAAACATATAAATAGCATCGTAAACCGAATCACATACAAAAGTCAAACGATACAAGGAACAAGCATAGGTTAAAACCTATGTCCCGTCCACGCTAAAGAACCAAATACCGCTCGATATCAGCATACAAACTCCGATGGATCGAGATAACATCAACAAACAACTTGTAGTTTTAAAACACATTACTTATACTATAAAACATGATTAAATCCATCGAAACCCGAAAATCTATCAAACCGTCCAATTTCGCAAAACCCGAAAATGCCAGTTTACCGTTTTTCATCAAAACTTAACATTTAAATGAAACCAATGGTCATAAAACTCATTAAATAGCATAACTAGACTATACAAACTATTACTATATTTTTATTACACAAACTTGTATAAATTTGAAATTTCTAGTTTGCACCCTTTAACAATTTTCAACATTTTTCAAGCAAAATACCACAATTCCACCACAAAACATGATTTTGCATAAATTAATGACTTAAACCACAATTCATGATGATAATGATATAATGAAACCATAATTATATTTTTAATCTCATTTATATAGGAATTTCTAAAATCTAGTTTACAAAATTAGCAATTTTTATCACAATTTATCAATTAACCATAGAAACTAGCAATCAAACTAAGTTTTTCTTTCCATTAACATGCTAATATTCTCATTAAAACTACCATCTAATGATAACAACCTTAATAAGAATTTTATTTTACCCACAAACACATTTTAGAAAAATCTAGTTAGCTAAATAGCTTGATTAAAACAATTTAAATAAACAATTTATTATACAACAACCATGCAAGATTTTTCCACTCTAAAAGATGTTAAACTAGCTATTATAACCTTATTTAATTAATAAAAACCACAACTTGAATTTACAAACCCTAACTTGAATTTTAAAATTTGCAACTAGAATTAATTTAATAAATCTAATTATGCTTTAAAAGAAACATCTAATAGAAATAAAACAAAAGAAGGAAATTTATACCTTCAAAATATGAAATCCAAACATGAAAATGAGCCTCCAAAATGCATGCTTTCCCACTCCAAAATCCATGTAAAGAAGAGCAAAGAACAAAGGGTAGGAATTTATTAGGATTTTGTGGAATTTTAATTGAATTTTTGATGTATTTTTGATGAATTTTGGAGCAAAATAAAATGAGGAAAATGGGGGTTACCATGGGGGGTGAGGCGTGCCATTTTTGGAGGTGAGGGAGAGAAGGAAGAGAGTGACAAAAGTTGTGTAGAAGTCTCCACCAAAATATCACTTCATTATGTCTTTTCATGCAATTCTTTATTTTTCTTTTATTTCTTTACTATAGCAACTCAAGAAAGCTCTAGAAAATAGGAAAAATTTGCAAATAAATTTTGCATGATACACACTAAATTCTAATATGCCATGGTTCATTTTTACAAATTAAAACCATTTAAATTTGTAATTTACACTAATTTAGTGTAAAAAATAAAGCTTATGTTAGTATTTAAAATAATTAATTTATGAAAAATATTTAATTAAACTAAAAATTTATAAGTGGATAAATAAACACCATTTACTAGTAATTACATAATTAAAATAGGTATTTTTGAAATTATAATGAAAAACAATCACGGCTAGGTTTCACGAAAAATACATTTTACTTTGCCGAAAATCATAAAATTCACTTAAACAATTTTATTCATTTAATTATTTATTTAATTATTTTTAAAACGTTACAACACCCTATTAGATATGGTGCACTCTATGATGAGCACAGCTGAGTTACCTATTTCCTTCTGGGGGTATGCGCTGGAGACAGCAGCATACCTATTGAATCAAGTTCCATCTAAATCTGTACCTACCACACCATATGAGATATGGAGTGGGAAGAGGCCATATCTTAAACGAGTTAAGATATGGGGTTGTCCGGCCTATGTCAAAAGACAAAATCCAGACAAACTCGAGGCACGGTCAGTTCTTTGCAAGTTTGTGGGATATCCAAAGAACTCATATAGGTATTTTGCTACCATCGTGAGGAACAAAAGGTGTTTGTTGCTCAACATGCCACCTTTTTGGAAAAGGAATTTCTTGTAAAAGAAATTAGTGGCAAAGTGGTAGAGCTGGAAGAGGTTCCAGATACACAAACTGCAACTGAAGATTTAGTAGAACCGGAGGATTCGGTAGTTCCCGATGAACCCCAGCCACTCTGCCGATCTAGTAGGGTTCCTCGCCCACCTGAGAGATACTACGGTTTTCTCATGGATGGTAGGAGCGAGGATTGCATCATGGTTGATGATAACCCAACTAGCTTCGAGCAGGCCATCACGAGTGGGGACTTAGTGAAATGGCTGGATGCAATGCGGTCCAAGATGGAATCCATGTACACCAACAAAGTATGGACTTTGGAAGATGCTCCTGAAGGGGTAAAACCCATTGGGAGAAAGTGGATCTTCAAGAAAAAATTTGGTGTAGATGGGAAAGTGGAGACTTTCAAAGCTAGACTTGTCGGAAAGGGTTTTCGTCAAAGACCAGGTGTGGACTATGACGAAACCTTTTCTCCAGTGGCTATGCTTAAATCCATCCGGATCATGCTTGCCATCGCTGCATATCATGACTACGAAATCTGGCAAATGGATGTTAAGACCGCCTTTCTAAATGGTGATTTAGAAGAGTGCGTGTACATGACTCAGCCAGAGAGCTTCGTAGATAGTGGGAGCAGTGGGAAGGTGTGCAAGCTGCTTAAATCCATTTATGGATTAAAGCAAGTATCGCGGAGTTGGAACATCTGCTTTTACGTCGTTATCAAAGAGTTTGATTTCGTCAAAAACGTAGATGAACCTTGTATCTACAAGAAGGTGGCAGAGAGTAAGGTTGTCTTCCTCGTATTGTACGTGGACGACATACTCTTGATAGGAAATGACATTCTTATGCTGCAATCGGTCAAGCTCTTCTTATCACAAAGATTCTCAATGAAAGATCTTGGTGATACCTCCTGCATATTGGGAATTATGATCTATAGAGATAGATCTAAAAGGATATTGGGATTGTCCCAATCCAGGTACATTAACACCATACTAAAGAGGTTTAGTATGGAAGAGTCCAAACGTGGGTTTTTACCCACAATCTCAGGGCTCACTCTCTCCAAAGAGATGTCTCCCAAGACTGATTTGGAGAGAGCTCGCATGCAAGGGATACCCTATGCTTCGGCTGTAGGCTCTATCATGTACGCGATGCTATGTACCAGACCCGATGTAGCATACTTACTAAGTATAGTGAGTAGGTATCAAGCTGATCCTGGAGAGTCACTGGACAGCTGTGAAGAGCATTCTCAAGTACTTGCGAAGGACTAAGGAGATGCTCTTGGTGTATGGTAACAGAGAACTCCAAGTGGAGTCCTTTACCGATTCGAGCTTCCAGAGTGATAAGGAAGACTCTAAGTCACAGTCGGGATTTGTCTTTACCCTTTACGGAGGGGCAGTTAGCTGGAAGAGTTCCAAGTAGGAAACCGTGGCAGAGTCGACGATGGAGGCTGAATACATCGCTGCCAACGATGCAGCCAAAGAGGCTATCTGGATCAAGAAGTTCATCACTGAACTTGTAGTGGTTCCATCCATTGAGCATCCAATACCTTTGTATTGTGATAACAATGGAGCGGTGGCTTTGGCCAAGGAACCCAGGTCCCATCAGCGATCCAGACATATTCTGAGGCGGTATCACCTGATCCGGGAGATAGTTGATCGCCGGGAGATCGAGGTCAGGACGGTTGACACGAAGAACAACACAGCGGATCCACTCACGAAGGCCATACCCAGATACAGTTTGAGAGACTCTTCGGGATTCTAGGTATGCGATACTACAGCAGCTGGCCCTAGTGCAAGTGGAAGATTGTTAGTTGTATGTATGCCCTAGAGGCCAGTATTGTACAGATGATGTATATTATATTGGATGCTTGGACATATATAGAGAGGACTTTCTTGCTCGATATGATAGTATGCTATCTGGTTGCTCTTTATCTTAACATGTATACTTGTCTCTTTATACTTTCTTATAGTTACATGTTGGTAAAGCCCTTAGGATGTGTACTTGACTACCTGGACTATGATGCGGATCATACTAGTAGGGACATGGTAGTCCATAAGTACATCCTTCAAGGTCCCTAGTCGTGGGTGTATCGAGACGGGGCATCGATATACCAGTGTAGACTAACGTATACGCTTCTCGACCCATGAGATGGGCGATGGATGATCCCATATACATTGGTGTTTGACATCAGAGATGGTTGTTCATAACATAATATTGCATTTTGTATTCCCCATTCTTATGCATTTAAGAATAAAAACATGTGCTTTTGACCCATGTTTGCTACATGTTACAGGTTACAGGTTCTTGGACAGAAAACAGTGAAAACGATATAAAGATGATGAAAAAGTGGACTTTAACCAATGAACAGAAGACTCTTGATCAAGCCTACATCAAAGATAAAATTCACAAAGTACAAGGCAATGCAAGGTCCAAGATTACAAAGCGAACGGTTAAAAGTCCACCGCAATTATTCACTGGAGATCTGGAAGAAACATAGAAGCTATTTTAATAAAGAACCAAATAATAAGGAAGCCCAAAGATCCAAGGCCCAATACTTTCTTTTAAAGAGACAAAGACATAAAATTTTACCAAAGCTTGAAGTCTACTTTGACTAGGTCTTCCTAAGGATATTTTGGTAAATGTAGACATGCAAATCAATTGTAACCTAGGGTTTCCTATTCTCTATAAATAGGAACTCTACTCATTGTAATTTCTTATGCCTCCTTTTAATAAAAATTCAGAAATTCTATTTGGAGAGCATCGGTGTTTCTTCTCTATTCAGAAATTCAGATCTGACAACCCTGCATGGATGATTGGAGGGATGCATCTGTAAGTAATTTAATTTCTTGCCTTAGTGTAGTTTTCAATTCCTTGCCCTAGGTAGATTTAATTTCATGCCCTAGGAACTTGTTTAGGGTTTAGCTTTGGGGAAGGATTTTGAGAGATGAGATCTCTCATCCCTTTCTTACCCACCAAATATTTACAATAGGACTCCATGCATACATGCACATCCCGCTCCCTACGGCACTCTATCCCTCGAGGTAGCGGTGATACCGTAGTATAAAGGCCCGGGTGTGATGTTTTCCATGGAGGTTAGGGTAAGGATCTCTAAAGGAAGGACAAGAACCTAGAGGAAGGAACACCTTCACGAACGGATCTAATCCACTTTATTGATAATTACCATAACTCCTCACTGATCTTCATTCGGGTATTGAAAGCGGTGAGATTTAATTACATTTCCTATCCATCCCTAAACCTAGCCCTAACAAGATTAGATCTAGATAATTGCCTTAGGTTAATTAGGTTTTTAGATTTAATAATTACTCCGAACACCCTTCGGAATTAACTCGTAAGAACGAATCGGAGATTCACAACATCCCTGTGGACCGACCCGTACTCACCGGTTAGCTGCAAAGCGACGCCGTTCTTGATTGTGGTTACAAATATTTTTGATCTATCTTTTAGAAAGCGCAAGCACGCTAAATCATTCAATCAATGGTCTACGGGTGCTCAGTGCAGACTGGGTACACCGGACGGACTCACCGAGAACTCCCAGATGGTATTATACCTTACGTTAGATGGCAGTTCTCTGGTGACACTTGTGCAGGTTAGTCTGTAGACCCGAGATCGTCATAGAGTCTTGTGTGATTCCTACTGTGCTTTGATTTCCACCTTACCACGTCCATGAGGGCGTGCAAAACGGTGGTTTTTGGGTACAGTCCCGAGTCACATGGAGGCAATGAGCGATAGGAGGGGTTTCGTCTCTCCCGGTATTGGGGGTTGATGTTGCGCTGTGCTCGATTGGCCGTAACAGGGAAGTCCCTGGCCAGGGCTGATTTAGAGATTTACTGGTAAGTGTTACCAGTAGTTTCTCGACCCGTTATAAGCCTCACATCGGCACGACTTATCGGTTATTGGGGTCTGACATTTACCACCCCTAGACTTGATATGCGACATATCAGACGAGGAGACCGGACTGTACGGGAAGTGTTACCGGCAGGCTTTTACAGGAGTTGGAGCGGGCTTGCTTGCTGATCTTCTGATCGCTCAATACCCAGGTAGCCGTTACGTCCAGCTAGTACCGCTGACGGCTTGTGGATGCGTGATGTGATCATCACCTACTGCCGGCGTATTGACGAGTCTTTAGAGTCCTACATAGAGGTTTTACTGGCTCAGGCAAAACGAAATAGGAGCACGTATGTGATATGTGCGGGACCAAGAATAATGCGTGTATGTGATACCGTATTCTATTCTCGCGACTTTTTGTATCGGTCGGTTATATATGATATAGCCGGGTTATCGAATCAAGTGTTGATTCGATAAGTCGATACAATGGATGTTAGTCGGTTATATGAGATATGACCGGATTATTAAGTCAAGTGTTGATTTAATAATTAAGTGTATAATTGTATATTAGATATACTAGTTTACTTTTACTAACACTTGTTCACTTTAGGTTTTTTCTCATATAAGCACAACTTTAATATATATGTGTTATGTATTAATATGTGTTTTTTTTGTATCATGGTTGATGATACAACATCCATGAGTGAATGAGACATACACCATCCTATTTGTTATGTTGGATTTAAAGTTTAAAAGTAATTACAAAATTAGTGGAAAATTAGAAACTGCATGAAGCTTGTGGAAGCTTGTGGATGCATTGACTAAAGTCCACTAAATTTGTTTTTACTTTGGATTTTAACCTAACCATCACACTTAGCTATGGTTATGTCTATACAAGAGTTAGTATATGATACTCACTCACTATGGTTAGCTTTCTCACTTGATCATTATCCTCATCTCTTTCTTTTGTTCTTCTTCTTCATTGTTGAAAAGAAAAAGCTTGCTAGGGTTTGATCCAAAGTGAGAAATATTGTGAGAAATAAAATTCTAAAGAGAACCCACTTCCTATTTCTCCATCCTCTACTAGACTAGCACTTTGGTTTAGGGCGTTTTCTTCACTAATTCTCAAGTTAGTGAAGTAGAAGCTTGAGTTGGCATTCCCTCGACGTAGATCATCTTCGGCTTCGAAGACTTCAAGCAAGGACGCGTCTTTCGCCTCGTGAAGCTATGCAAGGGTCCGGGAGAACCACGATCGCAGCGAAGGGACTTCAACAAGGAGCTAAAGAAGTGAAGGACCGATCTACAAAGGTTGTATTTCGTATTCACTTAGTCGTAAACGTAGTTTACTTGCATATGAAACCCTAATTTTCTAGCAACGATCTTGTCTATGGTTATTCAGCACGGCTAAGATTTTAAACGGGCATGTTTGATGCTTCCTTAACCCTTGTTAGAGTGCCTAGTAACCCTACATATAATATTTATATAATATTTTAGTAATTTAAATATGCATATCATATCAAATATTCTAATCAAGATTCTTAAAATATTGTATCATATAAAATGGTTAGGATAATATCTCTCTCTCTAATTTAAATATTACTAACATTATTCATGGAGATATTATGCAAATTTAGCTCAGGTCAAGAAATCAAGATTTTCAAGATGTTAGGATCAAAAATCTGCCAAAAACGTAAAATCAATACTGGCAGAGACTCAGTAAATATTTGAAGAATCCAGGCGTAGAAAATCACCATATTAAGAAATCACCATATATGAAAAGTCACCAAATATGCAAAGTCGCCATATATGGAAAGTCACCAAATATGGAAAGCCACCATATATGGAAAGTTACCATATTAGGAAATCACCATATATGGTAACTAGGTTTACTTCTTTGAGGGCTCTATAAAGGACCGAGAGCTAAAGTTAGAATTCATCACCTTTTACATGATGCAAGTCACCATCAAAGAACACGAGATCCACGACAGGTCCATGATTCGACGTGATAGAGCGACGTGAGATTCGACGGAGCATCTACTTCCTACAAGGCAGAGATCGAGAGCAACTTCTTCTTCCTTTTGTAATCTAAACTTGAAGGCTTTGTAATTGTGAAGTTGATTAATAAATATAGATCATTATTTAGCATTTATTTTCTGCATTTACATTATGAATTCTTTCTCTATCCGTTCTTCTTCTATATCCATCATGCACGAGTAATTCTCCGCTTGACAGGGTTCGTAAGATTAGGGTAGATCAATGGATGAAAAAATATTTTAACTTCTTTTAAATCTTATGAAGTTTATAAACTTTAGCAAAATAAATGTTAACATCCTTATTGGGCGCGCTACCAATTTATTGCTAGTCTCGACCGCGATTTGAGATCAGATTAACAATTGTTTTGTTAAGGGCTAGACATTAATAGAGATCAATGAAAGGACAAGGGTCAATAGTGGGGAAACCCTAGTTTCTTCCAAGAACCCTAATTCTCATTCATCACTATCTATCTAGTATTAAATCTATCAATAGATAAAAGGAGTAATCTTTATTAGTCATCCATGACTACTAAATCCGAACGAACCCTACAAGCATTCTTCTTATAAAATCTATATCCGTATTCAAACTAGATCTGTATTCTACATCTGTATTTTGACGTAGATCCAGAAACTATTTACACTATTCTTTATTCCTCTATTCTTCCTCTTTTTCAACACGTCTAAAGTAAGATTGAAAGATTCCATATATCCCTGAGGACGACCCGTACTCATCTCGGTCTAGCTACACGCGACACCGTTATTGATTGCGGTTATTCTACAAACACTTCTTTAAAACAGATCAAATCAAATGGCGCCGTTGCCGGGGATACGTGCGTAATTTTTTTATTCTTACTATTTGTTTTGAATTCTTATTCGATATATATCATAAAAATAAAATAAAATCGCATCTTGCATATTTAACGATTAGTGTGCGATTTTTGCGAGGGAATCTGGAGTCACTTTAGCGAGGAGATAAAGATTCAGAGATATTCATCAAGACCCAGAGGAGCAAAGGAAGCAACCGTTTAAAAAAAATTTAAACAAAGAACCCCTTAAAACGCGGCGGAACCGTGGTGGTCTTGGGGAGTTGTGCCCTCAAACTTTTCTGGTATCTTTTCTATCTTTCTATCTTTTTCTCTCTCCTCTGAAAAATCCAATAATATATTTTCTGCAAGATTCTTCTCAAAATATCGCCGCTCAAAAATCTTTTTGCGTGATTTGTTTTGCGGGTTATTTTTTCTTATTTTAATACGGACTTTAAGGGGAAAGACCACAATTCAGATTAGGTAGGGATTTCATCACCCTTCCTAGGCCCCATAAATCACAAAACGAGCATCTGCAACACCCTACGTTAATTAAAAAATATCTAGACCAATACTCTAAGGACCATTGCGTTCAATTAGGACAGAGGAAGGTCATGGGTAATCTATCGCTTATCCTCATTTCTTTTGTGGTATTTAGGCAAGCATGACTAAGGTAAGTGGTTACTTAATTAGGCCCGCTATTTTTGGTGATTCGTATAGCGGATACCTCCCACTTACCTGGCACTTACCTGGCCACAAGAGTAATAAAGAGGTGGTAGAGGATTGATCCTGCGACTTGTCCTTTGGAAGTCTAGGAGCGGTCTAGTGCTTGACCTAGGTGACCTTAGTTTTAGGGTTTGCTTATGCATTTTTTGATTTGTCAAGTCAACGCTCAAGTCCCACCTTCAAAGCAAAACAATCCAACTAGAGCTTAAATGTTTTCACCCTCCTTCCTCTTTTCACCTTCTTATAATGGGTAACCCAAATAAACGAGCTCTTGCCGAGTTTTGCTATCCAGAACTAGATACTTCTTGTTACCGTAATCGCTTCGGTATACCATCCGACTCTACCATGTCTTTAAGAGATCGGATAGAGCAAACGGAAAGAAACAGTTGGCCATCTCACTCCAGGTCCTGTCAACCGCATCCAAATTCTACATCTTCTTATGTTGATACTCCAAGTGAAGGAACTCCTAAACGCATGTCCATCGCTGAGCATATAGCGAGGGCTAATGGCCAAAGTTTCAATCCAGTCAAACCATTAGGACAACAAACACCACCACTTTCTAAAGAAGATTTTCATACTCGGTTTATGGCGTATATGACGTCTGTTGAAAATCGCCAACCAACCAAACAATATCAATATTCTTCTTATCACAATGTTGATCCTACTCCTGCCCAATTTTCACAACCATTCAATTCCTATCAATCCTACCCGACTTTTACACCTTCTCTAGACAGTCCTTCTAATCAGTCATTTGGGAGTTTTACTTATCCACAAGAATTTCAATCTTATGCTGAAACCCCTTACCGACCCATGTCTAGTCTTGAGCGGACAATAGAAGAATATGTGATAGCGTCACTCTGCACCAGAGAGGAATTGAAAGAGTGCATGGCCCTCCTCAATAAACAAAACAAACGAGCAACTGGTTTTGAACCAGCTCAAAAATTTTCAATGTATGATATGGCCATAGGACAAATTGAGAATTTGGGTAGTGAGATAGAGCGGTATACCCCTCCTAATCAAATCTCCCCATCCTAAATTGAAATCCACAACTCTAGTTTCACTAATCTATCCAGTACACCAAATGATTCACCAATTGAAGATAGAATGTCTGATGAGTTGTGTGACTTTGTAGTGTTTGATTTACCCGATTGTGAAGGGTCCATTTAAAGTGAAACCACACCCAATCCTTGTGATCTCTACACCTCCATTCTAGAACCGAAATTGATTGCAAACCATGCTTTTGATGAGGTGTCTAAGAATTTTAACCTTCACTTGATTGAGAATATTGACGTTGGGGATATATTGGATGATGAACCGACAATTTTTGATGAGTTTGTCCCACCGATTCATCAGGTCCTTTCACTTCCGTGTGGACATCATCTCGAACCTTTAACTGATTTTCCTGAACCCCATATGCATCTGGAAATTGATGATAAATGCATGACCGAAAAGCAGAACGAAATTCAGCCTTCATTTCCCACATCTGGTTTAGTAATACTCGACACCTAAATTTGTTTACCCATTTCATCACCCACTTTCTTTGGTTCTTCTTCTAATCTTCCTTTAATTTTAGCGATTGTTGATGACTCACAATCCGATATTTCGAGTTCTATGATTTTTGAAAGACCACTTGATTTAGACCCCTTTGAGAATGAGGTAGATGAGTTTTTCAAAGCTCCTACCTCCATAATTTTTGAAAAATCAAGTGTGTTGAATTCTGGCGTGACCCTTAGTGATATTGAAACGTTCAATCGGACCATCGATGAAAGTTTCGAAGATATTTTTGCCGACGAACTCACATTCCTAAATGACATGGATTATATGATTAATCAACCTCCACCAGAAGAAGTTGAACCACCATCATTTCTTCTTATCCCATATGAGAATGTGACTATTCTTCCCATTCCTAACAATTCACATTCTCGTTTCCGTTCACCATCACTGTTTCGTCTCTATCAACCGAGACGTAAATCATATCATCTCTTATCTCCTACCTACTTCTTCAAATATCTGACCTTCTACCAACCTTGGTACTATATTGATAAAATATTTGAATGGTTGGCGCTGACTTTTGGTCTTTGTAAAACTTTGCATAGACTAATAACTTTACCCCCTTCTTATAATTTCAAAATGCTTAATACTTGTTTTTACTCAAGTTTGGGGGGGGGGGGAGGGGGAGAGAAAATATTTTGGCTCTTGAAAGAAAATAAAAATTTTACAAAATTATGAGCCAAAAATAAGTTTAGGGGAGAATTTCACTGTCATTATTTCTTGTCCCCTTTAATAACTTTTTCTCCCAAGTCTACAGGTTTTTTTAAGCTCAACAGATGACATCAGAGAGGACACTGCTGCAAACAGGTTTAGGGAAGATTTGTGCTTATTCATGCATAATTGCATTATGCTATATATAAGCACAAAAAAAATTTGATAATGAAAGTTTGAAAGTGAAAATTTACATATGATAAGATAGGAAGAGTTTAAAAAAAGCAAGAAAATTAGATGTTTTCTTAAACGAAACCAGTAATAAGTAGTTATGAGCTGTTGTCCCAAGGGTTAGTAAGATGAAGGAAATTACTAATCTGAGGATAAAAATAAGTCTGAAAAATAGTCTCTATTCTTGAGGCCAAACATCTGAACGTTGATACCATACTACACGCACTTACACATATCTTGAAACTTGGGATAGTAGAGGATACCTTGAAATGCTCTTGTCTAAAAGCCTTGGTATGAAGAAAAATAAATATAAATGAAAGCATAAAGTATAAAATGGTGAATAAAAATGAACACTGGTTTTGTAATTACCAAGGCAGCATAAAAAAATATAGCGAGGGTGTTTATCACCTAGTGCATTAGACCAACTGGTTTGGGAGCCACTGCTAATCCTTAGGTGCAAGACGAGGAATTACGCCTTAATAATGCGAGCACATTTTTTAATTGGTCGGTTGGTACCTCAAGAAGTATAAACGGTCGCATGAAGAATGTGTGAGCAATTCCATCTAAAATATTCACCAACTAAAAAGTACTAAGGAGGATGGACAAGAGTATGATGGTTTGAATTGAATTCTCCGAGTGTAGGGATGTCTTTTACACACACGTAGGGGTATATGATCGATGTTTGGATAAAAGTTATGGAGGAGAAATAAAGGCGATGTTTTATTGAGGGAGGATGTGATTTCTGATATCTTTTCATGACCATTAAGATAGGGCTCATGGCAACCGAAAAGCTGGTGTAGTTGGAAACTCTTATTTTCAAGTACTTTCTTTTATAAATCCTTATCTTTATATGTAACTTTCATCTTCTTTCTTTTATTATGGGATTTTGTGGGTGTAATCCGCTGAAAATCCTCAGGAGACAACACTCCTCCAACTAGGGACACCTAGAGGTTTAACGGCTTGTTGCACATGCTCGGTGCAATCGTGTTGCCTACGAAATTTTGCTAGTTAGTTTTTCTTTCATTCTTTCTCCCTCTCTTGAATAACTAGTTTGCTCGGGACGATCAAAATTAAGTTTGGCGGTATTTGTTCAGTCAAAAATATTACACATTTGATATGACATTTTCCTTACTCTTGATAAATATTTAAAGGTGTTTATTATAAATATAAAACATATGAGGGTTTATCTGCAAAATATCTATTATCATATGTTTCTATATTATTATTAGGGTTTATGAAGGAAAATTTATGCATATAATATTTATATAATATTTTAGTAATTTAAATATGCATATCATATCAAATATTCTAATCAAAATTCTTAAAATATTGTATCAAATAGAATGGTTAGGATAATATTTATCTCTCTAATTTAAATATTACTAACATTATTCATGGAGATATTGTGCAAATTTAGCTCAGGTCAAGAGATCAAGATTTTCAAGATGTTAGGATCAAAAATCTGCCAAAATCGTAAAATCAATACTGTGAGAGACTCGGTAAATATTTCAAGAATCCAGGCATGGAAAATCATCATATTAGGAAATCACCATATATGGAAAGTCACCATATATGGAAAGTCACCATATATGCAAAGTCACCATATTAGGAAATCACCATATATGGAAAGTCACCATATTAGGAAATCATCATATATGGTAACTAGGTTTTCTTCTTTGAGGGCTATATAAAGGACCGAGGGCTAAAGTTAGAATTCATCACCTTTTATATGAAGCAAATCACCGTCAAAGAATACGAGATCCACGACAGGTCCACGATTCGACGTGATAGAGCAATGTGAGATTCGACGGAGCATCTACTTCCTTCAATGCAGAGATCTAGAGCAACTTCTTCTTCCTCTTGTAATCTAAACTTGAAGGCTTTGTAATTATGAAGTTGATTAATAAAGGTAGATCGTTATTTAGCATTTATTTTCTGCATTTACATTATGAATTCTTTCTTTATCCGTTCTTCTTTTATCTCCATCATGCGCGAGTAATTCTCCGCTTGATAGGGTTCGTAAGATTATGGTAGATCAATAGATGAAAAAAGATTTTAACTTCTTTTAAGTCTTATGAAGTTTATAAATTTTAGCAAAATAAATGTTAACATCCTTATCGGGCGCTACCAATTTATTTCTAGTCTCGACCGCGATTTGAGATCAGATTAACAATTGTTTTGTTAAGGGCTAGACATGAATAGAGATCAATGAAAGGATAAGGGTCAATAGTGGGGAAACCCTAGTTTCTTCCAAGAACCGTAATTCTCATTCATCACTATCTATCTAGTATTAAATCTATCAATAGATAAAAGGAGTAATCTTTATTAGTCATCCATGAATACTAAATCTGAACGAACCCTACAAGCATTCTTCTTATAAAATCTATATCCGTATTCAAACTAGATCCGTATTCTACATCCGTATTTTGACGTAGATCTAGAAACTATTTCCACTATTCTTTATTTCTCTATTCTTCCTCTTTTTCAACACGTCTAAAATAAGATTGAAAGATTCCACATATCCCTAAGGACGACCTGTACTCATCTCGGTCTAGCTACACGCGACACCATTATTGATTGCGGTTATTCTACAAACACTTCTTTAAAACAGATCAAATCAAATGGCGCATTTGATACGATATGCATATATTAATAATAAATAATCTCATGGATATTTTATTTAAATATGATTTGCATATATTTCCCAATTATATTAATTATAAATTAAGAAATATATGAAAATAATCATTTTACAAATAAATCCACATATATTCTTAATTTACAAATAACACCTTTTAGCAGTTAATAATGGTAGGGAAAATGACAATACAAATGTACAATAAATATGACTGATCAGAGACTACTCTACCAAATCAAGGCACAGCCAACCCAAGAAATGAAAGCTCACTCATGTATGTCATATGATAAGGCATTCCATTGATAATGAAGATGAAGAAATGCTTGAGCACTTCAATTGCCTCACCAATGAAGACAAATGAATTTCAGATCAGCCGCCGGCACCTAAGGAGCTGGAAGATGGAATCCATACCACCGCCGATGAATTAAAGAAGATAGACTTGGGAATGGAGTATGGTCCGAGACCAACGTTCATGAGTGAGCTGTTGTCTGAAGAACAAGTAACAACCTTCAGGGACATGCTTATGCAATATAGATACTGCTTCGCCTGGAATTTCTCCGATATGTCATATTTTGATCTATATATAGCGGTTCACAAGCTGGCCATAACCTCAGAGATAAAGCCAGTTAAACAAGCACCAAGGAGGATGCGGTTCGAACTTGAGATGAGCATCAATGCCAAAGTCAAGAAGCTCATCGACTCCGGCTTCGTCCATGAATTACAATACCCATATTGGATAGTCAATATCGTCCCTATGATGAAGAAGAATAGGACCGTCTGGAATTGTGTGGACTTTCGGGATCTCAATAAGGCGTGTCCGAAAGATAACTTTCCCGTACCAGTGACCGAGCTAATGATCGACAATATTTCTACTCACGCGGTCTTCTCATTTATGGATGGATCTTCAGGGTACAATCAGATAAAGATAGATTCCACAAACCAGAAGCATATAGCCTTTCGCACACACTAGGCGTATTTGGTTATAAGGTGATGCCCTTCGGCCTGAAGAACACTGGTGCAACCTATCAAAGAGCCATGACGAAGATATTCGATGACCTTATACATGATATCGTCGAATGTTATATCGACGATTTGGTGGTCAAGAGAAAATCTCATGAAGAGCACTGGAAGCACTTAAGGATAGTCTTCAAGTGCCTTCGGAAGTATAACCTGAAGATGAACCCACTGAAATGTGCATTCGGAGTCTCTTCCGGTAAATTATTGGGTTTTATAATCCGCCACCTAAGGATCGAGATCGATCACTCCAAAATTAAGGCAATTACGGAAATGCCCCCGCCAAGAAATCTGAAACAGCTGAGATCTTTCTAAGGAAAGCTCGCCTATATCCGACGGTTCATCGCTGACCTTTCTGGAAAGTGCCGTCTCTATAGCCATCTGATGAAGAAAGGAACACCCTTTATATGGGATCAGAAATGTCAGCAGGTTAATTAGTATAAAATATTGCACATTTGAATGATTATTTTCCCCACTATTGTTAAGTACTAAAAGGTGTTTATTGTAATTATAGAACGTATGAAGGTTTATGTGTAAATAGTTTATTATCATATGTTTCTACATTATAATTAACATAATGAGGGAAAACAAATGCATATAATATTTATATGAAATCTTAGTAATTAAAATATGCATATCATGTCAAATATTTCTAACCATATTCTTAAGATTTATTATCATATAAAATGGTTAGGATAATATCTCAAAAATACCAAATACTACTAAATACTTTGAGTTAAGATATTGTGCGGATTAGATCAGTTCTGGAATCCGGGAGATCCGGGATGTCAGAATCAAATCTGCCGAAATATGGAAGCAAATCGTAAGATTTAGCAACGGCAGAAATTCAGAGCATTATTCTCAAAATCCAGATATCGAACAGATCTCCACATGTCAACAGAAGAGAGTATAAAAAATTCCAAGTCCTGATTCCACTATAACGCCGCGGTTGGGCGGCCAAATGATGATTTTCGTGGCGGATCCGCGGAGGATCTAGAGCCCTAGGATTTGAAATTTGGTGGCTTGGATTTTAACAGTTTATATTCACTCAGGGAATTTAGGGTTTCTAGTTTCTGTGACTATAAATAGGACCGAGAGCTTCACATCAAAAATCATCAAACCAAAAAGATCAAGAGGTCCAAAGCGATCCACGCATCCAGGTGATCAACAGCTAGTCATCTACCTCCAACAAGAGAGAGCGAGAGCAAAAACTAGGGTTCTTTGTAATCTACTTTCAAAACGAAGAGTTGTATGAAATAGTTGATTAATAAAGGTAAATCTTAGTTTATTTCTTTTCGCATTTACATTCTGCATTTAATTTCTGCATCTAATTTCTGCATCTTAATCATGTTTTCATTCTTCAGCCTTTATTCTAGATCTCAAACCATGAGCGAGTAATTCCCTGCTTGCTAGGGTTCGCAGGATAGGGTAGATCAATGGATGATAAAATCATTTAACTTCTTTTAAACATTTTAAAGTCTATAAACTTTATCCAAACAAATGTTAACATCCTTATCGGGCGCGCTACCAATTTATTGATAGTCATGACCATGATTCGAGATCTATTTAACACTTGTTTTGCTAAGGGCTAGACATGAATAGAGATCAATGCAAGGACAAGGGCTAATAGTGGGGAAACCCTAGTTTCTTCCAAAAACCTTAATCCACATTCATCACTATCGATCTAGTTTTCAACTATTAAAAGATAAAAAAAATCATTTTTAATTATTCATCCATTACTACCAAGTCATATGAACCCTACAAGCCCTTTTTTATAAACTTTACATCCGTTTCAAATAGATCTACAACCAATCAACCAATCTTTCATCAACTCGTCTAAAGCAAGATAAAGGTTCACGTTTCCCTGTGGATGACCCGTACTCATTGCAGCTAGCTACTAGCGACACCGTCCTGATTGCGGTTATTTTCGAACTCACTTTTTTATACGAACAATCAAATAGCGTCGTTGCCGGGGAAACAGTTGTAATTTTTTCTTGCTATTCGGGTTGAGTTCTTATTAATCCATATTATAAAATAAACAAAACCGCATCTTGTGTACCTAACCATTATTGTGCGAGTTTTGCAAGGAAATCTGGAGTAACTGGACCAAAGGAAAAGAGATTCAGATACTTTCATCGTAGCCCAGAGGATAATAGGAGGGCACTAAAAAAATTAGCAAAATATCCCTCCCTCTTGCGGCGGAACCGCGGCAGAAGCTTGGATTTGGCGGCGGAACCGCGGCGGCGTGGGGGAATTGGAGCACCAAAATCCTCTGGTAATTTCCTAATATCTTTATCTCTCCTCTAAGATCCAATATTCTGATTTTTCCTGCAGGATTCTTTGCAAAAAGTGCCGCTAAAAAAATCTTATTGTGTGTTTTGATATTGGTTTGTTTGTGCATATCTTAACCGGACATTAAGGGGCAATAACCCAAATCTAGATTAGGTGGGGATTTCATCACCCTTCCGACGCCCTACAAATCACAAAATGAGCATACTTTCATGCCGCATTAATTAAAAAATATCTAGACCAAGTCTCTAAGGACCGTCGCGCTCAATTAGGACAGAGGAGGGTCATGGGTAATCTGTCGGTTATCCTTATTTCTCTTGTGGTGTCTAGGAAAGTGTGACTAAGGAAGTGGTACTTAATTAGGCCCGCTATTTTCGGAGATTCGTATAATAGATACCACCCACTTACCTGGTACTTACCTGGCCGCAACAGTGATAAAGAGGTGGTAGAGGTCCTGCGACTTATCCTTTAGAAGTATAGGAGCGGTCTAGTGACTTGACTTAGGTGACCCTGGTTCTCGGGATTGATTTGCATTTTTGTAATTTGTTGAGTCAAGCCTCGCGTCCGACACTTTTTCAAAACAAACCTTTTTAAAATCATTCTCACACACGCTGCCACATGCGCTAAACCCGCTTAGTGTATGATCGAATGGACATAGGATTCTAGTGTCCGTCTTGTCCGCGTTTTTTCTATCGACTCCGAAATCGGTACCTCTTTATCTTCTTTTTCCCTTCCACCCACCACATCTCCCAAGATAGATGGATCTCCATCGGGATTTCACGACACCACCCTGCCACCACCTGTAGGCGCACAAAATGCACCATGCATCTTTCTCCAAGAAAGATGCTACCCCGTGCGTGGACCCCTTCCTACTTGTCTGTCTATTCCACCGGCCAATGGGGATAATTTCGAAATTAAACCACACTTCATCAACTTGTTGCCCAAATTTCATGGGCTTGAATCCGAAGACGCATACGTTTTCATAACCAAATTCGAGAACGTATGTGCAATGATGGGCACAACCTAACTTTCAGGGGATGCTATACGATTACGTCTTCTCCCTTTTATCTTGTGCGACCTAGTAGAAAAATGGCTTTATAGTACTGCCGCACATTCTATCGCCAAATGGGATGAATTCGTTATAGCATTCCTTAAGAAATTTTATCCCAATGACAAAATCGCCCGTGTTCGAAGCGAGATTAACCAGTTTACCCAACTTCCCAACGAATCATTCTGGAAATGCTTTGAGCGGTTTAAGAATCTTTTTCTACAATGCCCCCATCACGGAATTGATAGATGGCAACTTTGTCGAATTATATATGAGGGTGTTAATCCTGCCACGAAACAAATGCTTGAAACCATTTGTCAATACCATTTCATGTCTAAAGACAATGGCGAAGCTTGGCAATTCTTGGAAGATCTCGTCGAACAAATCTTACAGTGGAAAAGCGTTAGACCAACTTCATCTTCATTTAGGGCAGGTATTCATCAGCTCGATGTTTCCATCGTAGTAAAAGCCGAAATGGCCGCGATGCAAAAGAAACTCGACGCTATCGAAAACAAATTCTCATTTGCCACCCTAAACCAAGTTACGCTCCCCAAAACCGTGTGTGGATGCTGTTCTGACCCATCACATTTAACGGAAGAATGTCCTTTAAATCCTCCGTTTCAAGGTCAAGAACAAATTAATGCTGCTTTTCAGCAATGATCTAGAAAAGATCCTTATTCTTCCACATACAATCAGGGATGGAGGAATCATCCTAATTTTGCTTGGAACCAAAACCAAACTCAAAATCAAAACCAGTTCCCAAGCAACTATCAAAGGCCTCCCCCACAGCAGCAGCAGCCACTACAACAAAGTCAGCACCCCTTTCAACCGCAATCTTTTCAAAATCCGGCCAACAACTTTGATCCTTATAAAAATATTTCAATGGCTGGTACCGATAAAACCTCTGCGCTCGAACGTAACTTAGAAATGTTCATTAAACAATCCATGCAAACGACGACTAATTTAACGTATTCTATCCAAACGTTAGTGCAATACACTGCTTCCCACAGTGAAATCATAAATCGATAGAAGCACAACCTGCACAGTTAAATACCGCGATGAGCGAGAGAGAGAAAGGGAGACTTCCATCTCAACCTCTACCAAATCCCGGCCACTCACAAAGCGCAAACATCGCTTTTAACCAACAATATCATAACGTAAGTGTCGTAACTACATTGAGATCGGGAAGAGTGCTGAATAACAGTATTGGTGAACAAGTTGAAGTTGATGATATTGATAAAACTCCGGCTACTACTTCTACTCCTATTTCATCTAATCCAACATCTTCTTCCGAGCCTATTCTCCGTTTCCCACTAGGCTCAAACCCTCAGCCCATTTCCTGGGATAAACCTCAAACGATCCGAAATCCAATTTTGGGATCCATTCCATCCCCACAAACTTCTCCTCAAAAGTTGGACCCAACCCTTGTTGATAAAGCTCCTTTTTCACACAGGTTGAGGGCCAACAGACCAAGTCCCCAAATGGAGAAGATTGTGGACATTTTAAAGCAAGTTAACATAAATATTCCTCTCCTAAATACTATCAAACAAGTTCCTTCCTATGCAAAAATTTTAAAGGACTTGTGCACTAGGAAGAGAAAAACTCAAGTACCTAACAAGATTTTCTTAGCGAGTAATATGAGCAATTCACTTACCCAATTGGTTCCCATGAAACGTAAGGACCCCGGTTGTTGTAACGACTCCGTTTTAATGTACAGAAAATTTGTTTAAAAGTTAATGTACAAATTGAGTATTTGCAATCCTGTGTATATTATAAGTATTTGATTTATTCTAGAACAGCAAGAAAGCACTTGTAGATCATTGGTAAATCCTTGCACTGCTGTGACGTTGCCCTGTGTTCGAATTCTCTCAGCCACTTATTATTTTTGATGATTTTTCTTTTAAACCTTTTGGAAGCCCAAAAGTTTACACGTGCAATGCACGTAAAAATGAAAAGTCACTCAAATCAAACATGTACACTGAGCTATATAAAACGACTAGGACACGTGACAGAAATCCCACACCCCACTAAGCTAAGATGGCCGGCGAGATTTGCTTAGGGGGGCGGCGCCGTCGGCCGCCCCCCCAAGAAAATGCCCCAACTTTTTTCCCCACCGCCCTTTGGACTACCCCACTATCCCCATTCTATTTGATTTCTCTGCAAATTTACAGAGGGATTAAATTCATCTCTTTAATCCATTTTAATACATATTTTTAATTCATTCTTCAATACTCAAAACACTAATTCTATCCTATAAATACCCCCAACTCTTTGGCCCTCCTCATTCAGAAATATTTTGCCAAAACTCTCTAAATTTTCCAAGTCCAAAAAGTTGTACAAGTGGAGTTAGCCAAGGTCAAAGTTCCGGCGACGTTTCGGAAAGAATCCGACGACACCGCGACTCCCCGACATCTCCAAAAGTTCCCTCTACCTCCCCTTTCTTCTCCAAACCCGTAAGTCCTCTCTCCCCTTCTCCATTTCTAATCTAAAACAAGCTCTTTTCAAAACTCGTCGGAAGCGGAGTTATTCCGACTTCCGATTCTCTTTTCTTTATAAATTCAACTTTTCTTAAACAACAAATTTACCATCTTTTCATATATTGTTTAGAAACCATAAAACAACAATTTGACCAAGTTTCAATTCAAAATTTAATATTAACAAATTCTTTTTCACTTTTTCGATAAAATACCATCAAGTTTACATACGGCATTACTTTATCGTTTTTTTCATCTTACCTTTAGAAATTGCACGAGGTAATGACCTACCTCATCACAACACTCATCTTGACATAGCACGATGGCTTTTGTAACAATTTTTGTGGGACAAAACACAATTTACATTAAAATATTTTAAACTATCAAAACCCGTATTCTTTAAATTTTTTAATTAATTCCTTGCAAATAAGCCTCTACAACCCATTTTGGATAACCTCTTTTCAATATCTATTTTAAATATAATATATATTCCATGTTTTCTAATTAAAAGAAAAGAATCACAAAAAATCATGAAATTACCATCACATTCAATACTGGTCAAATTACAAGAAAATACCATATACTATTCAAAGTTAGGTTTATATCTACTAGAATATTTCATTTTATAAAAATTACAATTATGAAAACCCTAAAGACAATAAATAAATACTTGAGGTTTATTTTGAAAATATATTGATTGGTTCTGTGAAAGAGTGTGTAGTAAATAACCGCAATCAATAACGGTGTCGTGTGTAGCTAGCAGAGATGAGTACGGGTCGTCCTCAGAGATTCATGGAATCTTTTAGTCTTGCTTTAGACGTGTTGATTAGAAAGAAAAAGATTGGATAATAGTTATAGATTCTAGATCTATGTTAAATACGGATGCAGAATACAGATCTAGTTTAAATACTGATATAGAATATATAAGAAGAGGGCTTGTAGGGTTCGTTCGGATTTAGTAGTCATGGATGACTAATAAAGATTACTCCTTTTATCTATTGATAGATTTAAAACTAGATTGATAGTGATGAATGAGGATTAGGGTTCTTGGAAAAAACTAGGGTTTCCACACTATTGACCTTTTTCGTTTCATTGATCTCTATTCATGTCTAGCCCTCAACAAAACAATTGTTAATCTAATCTCAAATCGCGGTCGAGACTAGCAATAAATTGGTAGCGCGCCCGATAAGGATGTTAACGATTCTTTTGCTAAAGTTTATAAACTTCATAAGACTTAAAAGAAATTAAAGTATTTTCTCATCCATTGTCCTAGCCTAATCCTACGAACCCTATCAAGCGGAGAATTACTCGCGCATGATGGAGATAGAAGAAGAACGGATAGAGAATGAAATCATAATGTAGAAATTAAATACTAAATAATTAAACTAATGATCTTTCTTTATTAATCAACTTCACAATTACAAAACCTTAAAGTTTAAATTACAAGAGGAAGAAGAAGTTGCTCTCGGTCTCTGCCTCGTAGGAAGTAGATGCTCCGTCGAATCTCACGTCGTCTTATCACGTCGAATCGCGGACCTATCGTGGATCACTTGTTCTTTGACAGTGATTTGCTTCGTGTTAAAGATTGATTTCTAAGTTTAGCCCTCGGTCCTTTATATAGTCCCAAAACCAGAAACTATAGATCCCATGAATTAGGGTTTGTTGTTGCATATCTAAATTAAAAATCCCAAACCCTAATTCCCTAAGTCCACTGCGGATCCACCGCATTTTAGGGCTTTTGGCCGCGCAACCGCGGCCGTTTGGTGAGATCATGGCTTCAGAATTCTGGGGCTGCTTCATTGTGATACATGGAGATTTAGTTGTTGTCTGGAATCTTCATATCTTTTCTGAGTCTCTACCAGTATTAATTCTTAGATTTATTTAACTTCATCGGCAAATTTTTTATTCCCGACATCTCAATATCCCGATCTCCTGACCTGAGCCAACTCATGCACAATATCTCCATGAATAATGTTAGTAATATTTGTTATAGAGATATTATTCTAACCATTTGTATGATATTATATCTTTTAAAGAATCTTGATTAGAATATTTGATATGATATGCATAATAAAAAATATTATATGCATATATTTTCCTTCATAATGTTAATTATAATATATAAACATATAACAATAGATATTTTTACAGATAAACCCTCATATGTGTCATATTTATAATAAGCACCCTTAAATATTTATCAAAAGTAAGAAAAATGTTATATCAAAAGTGCGATATTTTCGACTGAACATATATCAAAACTATTTTTCATAAAACCCCCTCAAGTTATATTAATTTATAATAAGAACCCTAATAAACATAGGTTTAAGCGGGACCAGTTCTCTTGAGTCTCAGGGAGACGGAGAATATGGGTGCTCTATCTAAGGTAGACAACCTAAAAACGGTGCTATCAATACGGTAATTGTCTTGAAAAAAGACACAAATCCTGTCGTCCATGTACAGCATTTACCAATAACATCAAAACTAATTCAGGACTTCAATTTGTTTTAAAGTGTCTGACTCAGACAGAGTCTCAGTCTAATATGAAATCAATCAATCTATCCTTGAAGTATAACTCCAATTCAACATGAATCCATTTATACCAGAATTCAATCTATATCAATATGACTCGACTGAACCGAACCATGGATATACTCTGATTACATGACTATCTATTCCGTTTACATGAACTACTTATATCATGGTTTCGGCAAGCCGTACATCTATTAAACAAAACAATATATATCAATACATAATACATTACGGGGTTTTAAAGGGTAGAATGGTACGGAATGTGTTATAAGTGACACGAGACGGTCACTTTAATACACCTAACCTGAATATTCATTGCTGTTGTTCCGTGGCTTAACGGTTCCTTGTTCTCCGTATACCTTAGTCCACAGAATAGTTGGACTCCTCTCGTATACACTGGCATATTCTGTACCAAGCTACAAACAACTACGTTAACATAACAAACTCGCAATACACCAGTTATATTTTCATATCTTTCTATTCATCTTTCTATTCTATTCCTACTTTTCTTTGGGACTTACCGAGCGATTGTTCGCTGACGACATTCATTTGCTCTTCTTCTTTGGAATGTTGTCAGGTGGATCCGACTCACTGGAGATAGAGCCCAGTTCAGAGGAATCGGATCAGTTCAGCGAGGACCCAGAGCTCTAGACTCTTGTATATACTTTACTTTCATGTTCATGCCATTGTTTAGGCATTGCTTTCATCATTGTATTTACTTTTCAGTTGTATTGTAAAGAAATGTTTAATAAATAAAAGTTGCTGGTCATTTACTTTTCATGTTTTCTGGTGTATATTTACATTATATTGCTTAGTTATGCTTAGCGTGTTTACTTCTGAGTAAATACGTAGCGGGCCTTGTCGCGTCTCCTTACCGTACACCAGGAAGTAGGGCGTTACAGGTTTTGTTGGTGGCTCATGCAGGTCAGTTCTGCATGGACATGCAGGTCAGTTCTGCATGGACATGCAGGTCAATTCTGCATGAAGTCCTAAGAAATATAACACAAGAATCAGCAACCAAAAACATTCTTTACATTTCATATTCCTTGAATCTTACAATTTCATATTTTTTGAATCTATCCTAACCCTATTTCTTCTTTCAAGGTTATGGATTCTCTAAACAATACCAGTACCAATATCAACAACACACCACCACCTCTTCCACTTACGTCTACCATTGCAGCTCCGATCAATAAGCAAACGGTATTGCTTGAGGCAATCTGAAGACTCCTGGAAGGACAACAGCAGCAGACTGTTATCTTATTGAACCGCCCAGAAGCTGTCACATCCCGAAAAGTAAGGAACATGACCGGCACTTAAATTACGAAACGTCTCGAGGCGTACGTAATCTAAGGAAACCAAAACCCAGAAATCAAAACAAAAGAAGCAGTAGAGTGAAGGAAAAACCAATTTAAAGCAAGTAGTTTTAACAACATAGGCCGAAGTATGTATTTTTAAAATCTCAAGTATTTTCTGAAAATTTCGGCAGAGTCTCCTTTGTAAATACTGACCCCAAACGGAATACAACATGAATAGTATACGAAATACAAAAAAAGCATCCCTAAGCGGGAGCTAGCTCTTCGTCAAACGACGGTCACAACCACAAAAGCAATATAATATACAACGCCGAAAGGTGAGGATCAAAACTCAAAAGGAAACTAAAAAAAACATGAAAACCATAATAATACAACGCGCGACTCTAAGGTCGAAAGATTAACAAGTCTGGTCTTCTATCTCTATCAAATATACAATCTGGTTGATGGAGTTTCTAGATACAACTGAAATAATAAATAAACAATGGCGGTCTTGATGCAAAGAACCCACCTACCAAAGCAATCACCTGGAAGGAACAGTGTGCCAGCAAAGCCGCAACGAAACCTGTACGGCAAAACCTGCAAGGAATTGTGGCACAACGGGGGTGAGTTGCCAACTCGTGAGTAGAAAACATCTACGAGTAGAAATCGCATGTATAACGCAATCCTAGGTCATACGATCGGTAATATCCTCAAATAATAATAATATGGCCTGAAGCATAATATAACGGTAAAGGGTAAACATCTATCCCTATAGTGTAATACCAAAAACTCATGTCAGTGCTTCAGGTAACAACATGTCCTAATATGATGTACAAATGTCAGGTAGCAATATATCACTAAAATGATGTGCAGATGCATAAAATGAGAACAATGTACATCATGAATCAAGAAATGTTTTTCTATTTTTAATGAGATATCTTTATGTATATAAATCGAGATATCATCAATGAAATCAACATAAAATCCGTGTCAAGTATCGACACAAAACATAAATCTCTATATCTCAGGCTCTGGCTACCCGGACTGGCCCGTATCATCAAATCTCAATATCTCAGTGTCTCAAATCTCAATACCTCGGGCTCCGTCAATCCGGATCGGCCCATATAATCAATCACATGACCATGAACGGTATCCTCCGGATATCCGCCGCACCAGGTAAAATCACCGGTAGGTAGTGCTCCCCTGCCAGGCTCATCGAATACAACTCGAGCTTCTTACCCCGGGGTACCATACCGGGCCCACCATGTACCCGAGACGGTTCATCCAACTCCTTGAATCGGATCTCAAAATCCAACAGCAATCATGAAAACTCATGGTGGACGACTCATACATCATGAGAAAACTGCAATTTGCATTTAAAAATGATGATACTAAGCTTTTATTAAATTCCTGCGGTTTTCCCCCAATCCAGAAATCTCCTGTAAATCCAAAATCATGATACCAATAAACAGTGAATACCGGCATAAATCTCCATAATACTGCATAACCAATGAATATATGAATGCACCTAATATCATGCAATGAATGCAATATTTAAACTAGCATATGGAAGCTATAACATATTGCGACTATCAGTTATCAAGCTATGTCAATGAAAATGTATTTTTTTAAAGTGTACGTGACATGGCAATTACCGATGATGATGTGTGTGAGCTGGCAAGTAAGTGTATGTGGAACATACGCATCATCGGTAATGGTGCTGGTGTCCTGACAGCATGGTTCATAATCACTAAGTACACAATAAACATGCAATGAGACGATAACAACATGATAAATGGCAATGAATAGTAATTGCAACAATAATATACGGAACATGAATGATAACGTAACAATAAGAATCTACATCGCTACACCTGTGTTATAATACTGTTTTGCCGTTTGAAATAATACGAATCGTGGTGTTTTGAAAATAAGGCTACGGTGTTTTTAAGAAAAGGTACGTCTTTTGAAATATCCGTAGTATCCCTTGACATGTCTTTAAAATCCTCACGATTCGTTAGTTTTGGAAATAGGTATGACTCGGGTCCAGTCTAACATCTACTAGGTAAACTATATGTCTAACTAACAACCAATCGAAAGGGGTATGGAAACCACCTAAATCTGAGTCGATATATATATATATATATATATATATATATATATATAATAGTCAGTGATCCCGCCTCAATAGTATCCCATACGATACCCTATATAATATGACATCCTCGAGTCAAGAGTGCGGATCTATCATCAATATATATAGCTCGTACGGTAAATCCGTCATACGGCCTCCCAAATCTGGGTACGGGTCAATTATCAAATTTATCTCATTATTTATCTGGTATCCTCTTTATCAAAATCAAGATCCGGGGTACTGATCTACGTCTAGTACAATACTGACACCATATATGTATGCATGCATGTGTCTGAAAACACCACGTCGAAAGGACCCGCTAAAATATCACGTCGTATCTTAAATACGAACCATATTACATCACCAATCTCATGGCCTCAAGTCCAATCTCATCGACTCATCTCCAATCATAAGTACTATCCTCATAATCCGTGTATATGTATACATATATATATATATATACATAGTCCCATACCCATGTGTGTATATATATATATATACATGTCCCCATATACGCACAGGTAATAAAGTGAAAGCAGGTGTGTGTGTGTGGGTGTAAATCTAATCTAGGTTTCGCGACTAAGAAGCTATGCTAGTTCCCTTCTAATAACACCAAACTAACCATAAACACAATAATCATAACTTGATAATCATCCACGGATCATAAACCACATATATATCAAATTATATATCATAAATATACTACAAACTGCGGGGGTGCTATACGCCATCCACCCGACTTCTCCCCGTAGATATAAATCTACTCACCTGATCTTCGCTCGTCGGTGCCGACGTCGCTACGCGCTTGCTTGTCATCTCGAAGTCCACATGGGGTACCTACATGTCACAACGTATCGCATAAAAACCCAATTCGAAATCGAAATGTCATACGAAAACCAAATAGGCACGCGTATCACGCATAGGTCAAAACCTATCGCTTACGCTTGCAAAAATAGCCAAACCAACCCTCGATGTCGATGTACAAACATCAAACCATCGAGAAAAACCCAAACACCCCAATCGTGTTTTCACAATACACTATATATATATATATATATATATAATAAGGTTTAAATCATCAAAACTTCGAATTCGCTTTAAAAGCTATTTTTCAAAAACCTAGTTAGCACAAATTCCCATTTTAGTTCAAAACTTGGTGTTTCAACCAATCTAAATATTTTAACAATTCTAGTAGCTATAATGTTCATTAAACATCTTAATTAAGTCATACCAATGTTAATTAGGTTTTAAACTTACCTTTTAATATTAATCTCAAAAATCTAGTTTGCAAACATAACCAATTTTAACAATTTTCAAAGTAACAATTCACAATTCATCAACTAAACTAAGTTTTGCATGAACTAAGTTGCTAAACAACAAATTAAAATGTTAATTATGTCATAAAAACCTTTACTAGATTTTAATCTCATGTTTTGAATTAGGTCCTAAGAACCTAGTTTGCTAGAAATCTTAATTAGAACAATTTACAAGTAACAATATGAAAATTAACAACTAGATTACATTTTCCATTCCCTAGATGTTAGATTACCCATTGTAACCATGATCAAACAATACAAACCCTAACTTAATTCAAAATCCTCACTAGAATTTCTAAACTCTTAAATAAACCCATAATTAAACACCTAATAAATTTAATTAAGCAACTAATCAATAATCAAACCATGGGACAAAAATTTATACCTCACAAAATTAGAGATCTGGCATGAAAATCTTGGCCTCCAAAT
Source organism: Agapanthus africanus (assembly GCA_030015575.1). Lineage (NCBI taxonomy): Eukaryota > Viridiplantae > Streptophyta > Magnoliopsida > Asparagales > Amaryllidaceae > Agapanthus > Agapanthus africanus. The sequence continues at coordinate 81,434,350 of CM057340.1, read as the reverse complement.
TGCTCTCTTTTCACCAAAGTCCATGCATGTTAGGCTAAGGAAAAATGGGTAAGAGTTGGATTTGGATTTTGCTTTGAATTTTTGTGGATTTTGAAGCATTTTTTGATGAATAGATGAAGAGAAAAGAGAGGTGACAAAGGGGGGGCTGCTGCTGAATTTGGGGGAAGAGGGGCTCGGCCAGCATGTTTAGGGAGTGAGGAGAGAGAGTGGGGTGTTGAAAATGAGTCAAAAACAAAACCCATACCTCATTTGACTTCTTTCAATATTAATATATCATTTTCCCTTTCTCTTTCAATGATGTGAAGCAAATTGGGGGGGGGGGGTTTCCTGCTGGTCTCGGCCTTTAAGGGGTGGGTTTGGGTGTGTGTGGGTGTGTGGGTGAGGGGAGAAAAAGATAACACCAAAACCCCCAAGTCAAACTAGCACCATCCCTCAATTACCTAATTAATTTTCACAAAATAAGCCTTTTCTAGTTTATATTTTCTAAAACCATTTGACAATTTCATTTCATTTCAGAAATAATATTTTACATGTTAGTTTAATGTGTCATGATGCACAAAATTTGTATCAACCCATTCCAATTTATAATTATCCTTAATTAAATGTATTAGTGACGGCTTAAAATAATATTAAAATAATTAATTTCGGAAAAAATTTCAATAAATTAGAATTTTACAATTGGCTCAATAAATACCGAATACTAGTAATTATATAGCTAGAATATGTATATTTAATTTTATATTAAAAGATATTTATATCTTGATTTTTACGGAACACACTCGTTATTTTACCGATTTTCCGAAATTTCACCTAAACGATTTTCAAAACGTTACATTCTTCCCCCCTTAAAGAAAATTCGGTCCCCGAATTTAAATTAAAAATTCCCCCAAATACTAAAACATTTCAGCAAAGCCATCAAGACGTCGGGGCTCCGAAATCATAAATACATAAAACACATCGTAGCGCAATGCATGCGCATGAAAAACAGATATATAAACCAAAATCAAAACTCCGTCGAGCATCCCGCAATCATCGGAGTTATGGAGAAGACATCAATGTCAAGATCCGATATGAAAACCAACATGATATATATCATTAAAACATCTGGAAGCAATGCATGCCAAACCTTTTTCAAATCACCGAGCGGTGCTCGCAACACCACACAGTGGCGGACGTCTATTGTAAGAAAATAACTATATATATATATATACATCCTTTATTTAATATGCACGTCCCGCCGTTTTCAAAGAAATTTTAGAAGGGTTTCTTTTATAAAATGTTTCGTGTCATCTCGGACACGTAGGTAAATACTGAGACTATAGCTCCTCTTTCGAAATCCCTTCGATAACTATCAATGCATGCAAAAATATACTTAGGTACTGTCCTCTGACTAGTCCTGCTCAGTACTACACCAAGTAATAAGTATCATAAAATATACTGCTCCAAAAGACATCAATCATAAATATATATATGAATGCCACGTGCATCTGGTGCGCACAGAAATCGAAATCCATGAATGTGCCATACATGTACACATGAACAAAATCTGAGTGCAACGGGTGTGCACGAAAACACCTGTCAAGGGCAACGTGTGTGCCTGATAGCAAAACCAGGTGCATCTGATATGCACAAAGAATCTCGATTTAGTGCATTTAGTGTGCACCTAAATCGCATCAAGCGCCTTAAGTATGCGCAAAATCCAAATCAAGTGCACAATGTGCACGAAAACGAATATCGAATGTCACAATCGAAATCGACGGTATACAACATATCTCAATCCAAATCCAAATCAGATATACCGTGGTATAAAATCTTACCATCCTGTGCATCGGCATGCACAAAAGAAAATCAAATATTAAAAGTGCATGAAAACTATGCCGAAAGCATAAGTCAAATCATATGCTTGCCCTAGGCATGAAATCGAATATCATGAAACTCTGTCATCAAAACCCAATCATAAAATAAATCACCCAAAAATACTGGAAATCCAAAGTGACAGATACGTGATAGTCAATCACAAAATCACAAATCATAAATACTGTCGTCGATATGTCCGTCCTTCAAAGTCGAGAAGGTGTCGGTGCACCCAATGCTAGCAGAGCAAGATATCTACTTGCCTTCTGATCATGGCCTATCGCCTAGTGCCCTTAGGCTCTCGTCTCTCACTGTGAATTGCTAAGTACACAGCTCCCCGGCTCAACGGTCTAATATGGAAACGATAATGGAAGTAGTCCGCTCTGGCACATCCTCTAAGGATCTCTGGCCAACTCTTATGGTCACTCATAACATGTCTCGTCAACGATACTGAACTTTGGCCTGCTGGGCGCGTGCAATATGACTGATCCTGGGTCTAAGCCTTCTCGTATAGTATCCCAGAAAGGTTCCATCGAAGTCTCTCCCAAGTCTCGTTTCTGCCAAACTGCCTGGAAGTTTTCATCCTTACCAAATCTATTTCTTGTTTCGGAACGGCTGCATACTCATCACGACTCCTCCTGGAAAATATATCCATAGTCAACGCTTCTGCTTGCGTATCACATCTCTGATGTCGGCGGAGTGGAACGTCATCTCATCAAGATCTCGTACGAACATCTTACTCCATTTTTCTCTAATGTCGACTGATTCGGACTCGTCTCCTCGTGGCTGCATGGACTGCGCTCCAATGGCTATACTCGTATCTGGAGTCTCCCAAGCAATGTATCCCATCACATGATATCCGAATGATGTCGAACTTTTCGATCGATTCGTCAAGGTTCCATAATCCCCCAAGAGCTCAACATCTTGGGTACAGTTTAATAGTATCGAATGTATGCCACAGCACCTATGGACCAACCGTAGAAGGGCAGACCCAAGCCTCACTAATAGCACCGCTGAACTGCCGCAAACCCTAAGGTTCACTGGTGTTCCATGGTCATTAAGTCGAGTTAGGGTTTCATTTTTCTAGAGGGTCTGTAGAATTGCTTGCATTGTTTTCCGAATACTTTAAACTTGGAAAATGGGTTCCTGACATTCGATAATCTCTATCGACTCTCAACGTATCAGCGTGAAGTCGTCTCTAACTGGAATCAATCTATCTGATGACCTCGCATCGGGGTAGGCAATGAATCACATGTCCTAGTCTTTCATCTCTGGTGTCTAGCGATCTTTTATCATATCTCGAAGTATAACTCATGCGGCGTTAGCTTCAACCATCTGGGGAGATATCTTTTCATTCACCAAAATCACAGGCTCATTCGTCCGCACGCTAAACAGTGCCTCAATCTTCCGCACGCTAAACAGTGCCTCAATCTTCAAGAATCATAGTGTAATGACGGTCGTCGCATTCTGGCTGGCCTCTTGAAGTGGCCCAATCCTCTGGTGCTGATCTGCACGTCCGAGAAATCTCGTAAAAGCGATCCATCAAACGCTCGTGGCGCGAAAACACAATAAAACGACGCCTCTATGCAAACGTATGTCCCTGGAATCACTCCGTGGTCAGTCCTCGTCCGTGACGAACTCGTGCTGACCGCAACTCTAGCCGTAGCTCTCCACGCCCTTACAACCGTGATAACAAAACCATAACTGGTACTGATGTATAGTAATGGCCTCTAGGGCATAGGAACCCTACAGTGGTATCAGAGCCTAGCTAGAGGCTTAGGCGAAGTCTAGACGGAATTTGAAACCCGATCGAACCGAAAAACCAACCCGGAAAATGCTCTCTGTACTTTTTCTAAAATCGTGGATTTTTCCAAATTAAAAATATGCAGAAAATCAAGCAGGGTTTTCTAAGAATTACTGTAAATTTCGTGGACCTAATTCAACTTTTCCACCGCGGTTCCACGGCATGAGCAAGGCTCATGCGGCGGATCCGCGGCCGTACGGCCACAGTATTTAAATTATTTTGCACAGTAATTCTTAGTTTCCAGTGGTGATTTTTCTGGGAATTTTTAATATTTTTTCTAAAGTTGAATTTTCTGGGATTGATTTGGGGATTCGGTGTTTCGATCGGAGTATCAAATTTTGTCTGTGTGGCTTTCCAGATAATTTTTAGAATATGTTAAAAAGTTCGACCGGATATAAATACCCAATTTTTCCCCTGTCGGGAAATTTCCAAGTGTTGGATTTTTCCGTAGTTTAACGACGTTCTAAGTAGTGCAAGTAACGCGATGGTCCCTCTAGAAGACAACAAACCTTAACTCGATTATGTGACCGTCTTGAACTTCCCTTTGAACCTTAGGGTTTGGGGCGGTACGGCGTGCCACATGTGAGGCGTTGGCTTGACCCTTCTACGGCTGGACCGTTGGTACTGAGGCACGAACTGAATGTTGTTAGACTTATTTCATGTGTTGAGCTGTATCGGGAAAACTTGGGTGTTCGATTGTTCGATCGGAAAGTTTAACATCTTCTATTTATCTGGAATGGGATACAATAATTGGAATTCACAAGGAGTTATGAGATAACCGTATGAATGTTATAAACATAGCACTTTAGTCTCACTTGGTCGGTTGCTACGGAATTTTGATGTGATCAAAAGTCCGTCGCAATCACGTAGCGTACGCGGATACTCGCCGGGTAAACTTAATAGACAGCCTCACTCCATAGCCCCGACCAAGTGACTGTAGGAGAACCCCGTCGTCGAAAGCATCCGTCCGGGTGCTCGCGGCAGCGGTGTTCCGCCTTGGTGCACTTCGTCGACGGCGTCGGGGGTGCGGCCGTCTACTAAAGTTTGCGACGAGCATTCGATCAGAATGTCGGGAATCTTGTTGAATTGCCCGACTTGATATTGAAAAGTGTTTTCGATAATGAGACTAAAATGTGGGGTTTATAATTGTTAGGCATGTGATGTCTAAGGAATTCATTTGGTCAGGCATGTGATGTCTGAGATGGTTGCGGATTCCAACTGTTGTAGTTTTACACTTTCTTTTCTGTGACCGTGAGTGTAATATGTGATATCGCCGGTTTCGTTGCTATATGTCAACGACAATTGGGATGCGCATATTTACTTACGTTGATGACATGTGATGTTATGTGTTGCTGGATATGTTATATTGGATCGTCGTGTTTGAATAGCCGGGGGTTTTTATGTGAGATGAGTGTTTTTCATTTTCATTCATGTAAAAACTTGTATGTAATATTCTTTTATTGGGGCACTTCCAGGTTGCGGAAGTAGTCACCCTTTGTATATTATTTACTTTTCCGCACTAGGATAGACCCAAGGAGGAGGGCACAAGTAACCGGGTTCTGGAGTCCAGTGGGAGACCAACTCGAGGAGTCGAGTCCGGGTCTCCTAACTCCAGAATTGGTAGGGTTGCTTGCCGCTCTCGTAGGGGTCTAGGGGTGTGGGTTTGGCTATTCATCACGACCGTGGAATCCGTGTTTTATACTGGCTCGTATTGAAAACACGGACGTCCTAGTATATCCAATATTTCATATGATTCTTCTGCTGCGATATCTGTGATGTGATCATGTGATGTTCTGTGATAGATACAGTATATAGTATATATGATATATTATATAGACATTACTTATGTTTTACACCCGTGCTAGCCCTGCCCTGCTCTGCCGTTAGTTACCTAACCTAACGGTGCACGAGGGGACATCGAGGCGAATGCGGATTGCATAAGTGTACGTTGTATTTATCTGTGATGATTAGGTACTTAAATGATGGGACTTCATTAATGTGATTAATGAAATAAAAGAAACCTAAGATGTTGTAGAATTGAATTTCAAAATAAAACAGGTAGCTACAGTTCTTGCTTTGCACAGCGGTATATATGATATATCCTGCACCTTATTCGATGAGGAAAGGACCGAGATCCCTTCACCGGGAGTGACTCCTTTAGCAATAACTGGCAGATGCTACACACTCGGTTTGACTTTTGATTGCTTTTAACTGTTTTTGCTTTGCACAGTGATATATATGATATATCCCGCACCTCATTCGACGAGGAAAGGACCGACGATCCCTTCACCGGGAGTGACTCCTTTAGCAAAACTAGAAAAGCTTCAAAAACACTCCATTTTAAAATCATTTGATTCTACAACGATATCAAGTTCATTACGCAATAGGTTTTCAGAAAAACCTGTCGTAGCCCTCCGTCATTTCAGATAAGTAGTAGTTAGTATTCGTGCTACGTTTGTTGGCCTGCGTCAAGGCGTAGTGTGCGATAGCTAACTGGTGCTTATCTGCATAAGCATATGATGTGATTGGATTAGGGTAGTCGTGCGACTTTGTTGGCCTGCGTCAAGGGTCGTGCGGGTGGGTTTAATTCAATCAGGAAATGACGGGTTGAACTTGACTAGCGGACTATGGTTTGTTGGCCTGCGTCAAGGTCATAGGACGCTAGGGGCAAAATTATCGGGAATTTCAAGTGTTGAAATTTGCAATGAGATTGCATACCTTCTATGAGATAGTTGGATCCCGATACCCGCTGCGAGTAAGTGTTACTCCTGGGAGAGTTTTATACATTACAATTAGCCGATCAAGTAGGTGTCTAGAAAGGTGTTAACGAGGTTAAGCCTCTGGGAAAACGAGGTTTACAGTAATTAGGTTCGTGCGAAAGCACGGGGGACCTCCCTCAAAGTACCGACACTGGCCTAGCTGAAAGATTGGCGAACTTGTAGTGTGTAATTAATCCCGGCTAGTCTTTCCTTTTAGGGTTTGAAGGAAGATTTGATAAAAAGCAGTGGGAGCCATCTTGATTAGATAAAATAATAACCAATCTATTCTTGCAAGAGCGCACGCTGAGTGTTTTCTTCTCTCTCTCTCCTGGTAGCGACCATATCACGCCTTAATCAAGATAATAATACGGATTATTGACCGAACCCGCTTGTTATACTGAGCTGGGAAACGTTGGTCCCGCTCCAACTTATAATTGTTATAAGACAGAGCAGGAAATTGGGGAATACCAGATTTCCCGTGCCGCCCAAACGAAGAGAGTGCATACTGATGCATCATCTTCGGGTGTGTTCATTATACAGAACTGTTTCTCAGTATCCTCCGCATCCTTGGTATATGATACCGGATCTGGATCCCAGATATGTAATCTGTTACATAGGGCTACAAAAGGGTAGAAAAACTGAGAACGGGTGATAAGTTTCATGAGACAGAAAACGGGGCAAGAGTTGCAGCCAAGTCTGTCGGTCACTGTCACCCTGTATTACCAATACATTGATTCTGAACGAATGTTATTAGATACCGAACCTGATATACCAAATCATATCACTCTCTTTGTTAGAAAAGAAAGGATATAATTTTGTATTGATGGATAATGTTTTGAACATTTCCTATATCAAAAGTTGATCGGTTCAGGCACGTTATCTAAAAACATTGATGTTCTAAATCAAACTACAGTTCTTAGTATATGGAACACACACAAGAGGAAGAGTTCAGAAATGAACGGATTCTTCTTGAGGTATTGTAGACTAGGTCAGATCAATGTGACCCGACTAGCTGAAGTTATATTTAGATGTATATTTAAATTAGTTTGAATTTACATCTTGTGAAACTTGCCTGTCATGTCACAGAGATAAGATGACCATAGCTCCGTTTACTGGAAACAGAGAAAGAGTTAGTAAACTCTTGGGATGATACATGTTGATGTATGTAAGGTCCCCTGTCTACACATGCCAGGACAGGTTCTTTGTACTTCATTACATTCTCTGATAATCTCTCAGGATTCAGACATATGTTCCTGTTGAAACATGAGTCCGAGCCTTTTGAGATATTCACAGAATATAAGCGAGAAGTAGAGAACCAAAATACGGGTATAAGTATTATGTCCTATGATGAGATCAGGGAGGAGAATACTTGTGCATGGAATTCCTGGACTATTCTAAAGGAGAATGAGATTCTCTCTCAGCATTACTCCTCTGTATACACCATAGCACGATGGTATATCGGGGTGGAGCAATTACACCCTATGTGATAAGGTGTGCTCTATGATGAGTAATACTGAGTTACCTTTTTCCTTTTTGGGAGTTATGCACTTATGAAGTTGCATACCTATTGAATAGGGTTCCAATCAAATCAGTTGCCTACCATTTCATATGTGATATGGAAAGGGAAGAGCCCATGTCTTAAGTTAGTTAAGATTTGGGGTTGTCCGGCCTATGTTTAAAAGCAAAATCCGGACAAGCTCGAGGCAAGGTCTGTAATGTAGAACTGGAAAGGTTCCAGCTATACAAACTACAGCAGATGATTTGGTAAAACCAAATGATTCAATAGTTACCAACGAAACTCAGCCTCTCCGCCGATCTAGTAGGGTTCCTCACCCACCTGAGAGATACTTCGGTTTCTCTATGACAGTAGGAGCGAGGACTGCATCATGAGATGATGACCCAACTAGTTTCGAGCTGGCCATCAGGAGTAAGACTCTATAAGAATGGCTGGATGCTTAGTGATCTGAGATGGAATCCTTATACACCGACAAAGTATGGACTTTAGTTGCTATATCTGAAGGGTTAAATCCCCATCAGGAGCAAGTAAATCTTGAGAAGATTACTTGGTGTACATGGAAAGGTTAAGACTTTCAAAGCTAGACTTGTTAAAGGTTTTCGTCATCGACCAGGCGTGGGTAATGATGAAACCTTTTCCAGTGGCTATGCTTAAGTCCATCCGGATCCTACTTGCCACGGCTACATACCATGACTACGATATCTGGTGGTTGGGTATCATGACTGCTTTTCTAAATGATATTTTGGAAGAGAGCGTCTATAAGTACACAGCCAGAGGGCTTCGTAGACAGTGGGAGCAGCGGAAACGTGTGCAAGATGTTTTATAAGATAAAGCAGGCATCACGGAGTTGGAACATCTGTTTTGATGAATTAGTCAAAGAGTTTGACATCATCAAAATGGTAGATGAACCTTGTATAAACAAAGAGGTAGTAGGGAGTATGGTGATGATCCTCGTAGAGTACGTGGATGACATACTCATGATGGGGAAGGAGTTTCCTATGCTACGCTCGGTCAATCTCCGCTTATCACCATAATTCTCCATATAGGATCAAAGTGATACCCCCTAAATCCTGGATTTTGGATCTATGACATAGATCTAAATGGATGTTAGGATACTCACTAGCTGTAGTGAGATGGTATCAATCGACCCTGGGGAGAATCACTGGAATGGTTCCAGGGTGATGAAGACGACTGAATGTCAGTCACAGGCATTGTCTTTACCCTCAGTAAAGGGACGGTATGTTGGAAGAGTTCCAAGCTAGATACCGTGACATACTAGACGATAAAGGCTGGATACATCGCTACTTAAGATGCTACCAAAGAGGCAGTCTGGGTGTATATTGGTTCATGAGATGAACTTTGTTCCTCCCATTGTGTGACAATGGAGTTGTGGCTTATGCCAAGGAACGCAGGTCCCATCAGTGATCCAGACATATTCTAAGGCAGTATCACCTGATCATGGAGATAGTTGATCTCCAGGGAGATCGAGGTTAGGAGAGTAGACTCAAAGGACAACACAGCGGATCCACTCACAAAGGCCTGTTCCCAGAGAGAGACTTTTATGGGATGGTTGAGTATGAGATACTGCAACCACTGCTATCAGATGGCCCTAGTGCAAGTGGGAGATTGTTAGTTATATGTATGCCCTAGAGGCTATTACTATACATAGGATGTATATTGTAGTGGATGCTGGGACATATATAGGGAGGACTTTCTTGCACGACATGATAGTATGCTATCTGGTTGATCTTTACCTTAACGTGTACACTGATTGTCTCTCTGTTACATGTTGGTAAAGCCCTTAGGATCTGTACTTGACTACCTGGACTATGATGCAGATCATACTAGTGGGGACATGGTAGTCCATAAGTACATCCTTGAAAGTCCCTAGTCGTGGGTGTATCGAGACGGGGCATCGATATACCAGAGTAGACTAGCGTATACCTTCTCGACCCATACAGATGTGCGATGGATGATCCCATATCCATTGGTGTTTGACATCAGAGATGATATACGGGTGCTCAGTAGAGACTGGGTACACTGGACGGACTCGCCGAGAACTCCCAGATGGTATTATACCTCACGTCAGATGGCAGTTCTCTGGTGACACTGGTACAGAGTAGTCTGTTGACCCGAGATCGTCATAGAGTCTTGTGTGGTTCCCACTGTGCTTTGATTTCCATCTTACCACGTCCAAGAGGGCATGCAAAACGGTGGTTTTTGGGTACAGTCCCGAGTCACATGGAGGCAATGAGCGATAGGAGGGGATTCGTCTCTCCCGGTATAGGGAGTAGATGTTGCGCTGTGTTCGATTGGCTATAACAGGAAATCCCTGGCCAGGGTTGCTGAGATTTACTGGTAAGTGTTACCAGTAGTTTCTCGAATTGTTATAGACCTCATATCGACACGACTTATCGAGCTATTGGGGTCTGACGTTTACCACCCCTAGGCGAGATATGCGACATATCAGACGATCAGACCGGACTGTATGGTAGTGTTACTGGTTGGATTCACTGGAGTGTGAGCGGGCTTGCTCGTCGATCTTCAGATTGCTCAATACCCGGGTGGCCGTTACATTTAGCAGACCGCTTGCGGCTTGTGGGTGTTTGATATGATCATCGCCTGCTGCCGGCGTATTGGCGAGTCTTTAGAGTCCTACACAGAGGTTTCCTGGCTCAAGCGAAACGAAATAGGAGCGCATATGAGATATGTGCGGGACCGAGAATAATGCGTATATGTGATACCGTATTCTATTCTTGTGATGAATGTATCGAATGGTTGTATGCGATATAACCTAGTTATCGAATCAAGGATTGATTCGATAAATCGATACATTGAATACTAGTCGGTTGTGTGTGACATGACCGGATCATTGAATCATGTGTTGATTTAATGATTTAATGCATAATTATATATTTGATATATTACTTTGCATTAACTAGTATTGGTTCACTTTAAATGGATTTTCTCACTTGGTTTGTGCATATTGTATATGTGATATACATTTGTACATATTATTGTATCATGTTTGATGATACGTGTTTACTTGGTTAAGTGTAAAGAATTAAACCATGGTTAAACTTATGATTAGGGTTTTATATCCTTTTCTCATTTATTTATCTATTTATTCATTTTGGAAATAAATAAAAAGGGCATGAAAAGAAAATGGTGGCTTGTTTTGTTTCATATTGAAGCTTCTTGAAGACTTTGACCAAGTGACCATTTTGTCTCATGCTTAACCCTAACCATTCCATTTAACCATGATTAACTCTCTACACTTGACCATGGTTCATTATATGATAAGTATTGATATTCTTTTCTTTTTTAATTAACTTATCATATCATTTCTTCTTCTTCTTCCTTGAACTCAAGAAGAAAACCTTGACTTCATCAATGGTGGATTGATGAAATGAGTGAGAAATCCAATTCTAAAGTCTACCCACTTCCTATTTCTTCATCCTCTACCTCTTGCCAAGTAGTAGAGTGTGTTTTCTTCACAAGTTTTCTAGACTTGGTGAAGTTGGAGCTTGATCTAGCGATGCCTCGACGTAGATCATCTTCGGCACGTTGTCGATGACCTAGCCCGCTCTTCCTCCGATGAAGCCGACGCTAGAGCCCGGGACTTGCATTTGGACAGCGGAGAGGACTTCATCACGGAGCCGTGGAGGTGGAGGAACGGATCTACAAAGGTTGTATTTCCGTACTCTTAGTTAAGTGTTAACTAGTTTGCTTTTCGCCTAGACATCTAGCCAACGATCCGTATTCTAGGGTTTCTCGGCACCGTAATTTTTGAAATTGGCATGGTTGATGCCTTGTGAGACCTTCTTAGGGTGCCTAGGAACCCTACACTGATGAGGCTAGATCATAGGAATGAATATAATGTTGTGCAAAGAAATGTACATCCTAAGGCTTCTTAAGTGGAGTATCGTATCGTATATATGCCGCGGAACATATGTACGGTACGTCACTCTACTCAAGCTACCTACTCCATCAACCAAGGGTCGTCCTACACTCCGAAGGTAAAACCTAACGCTCTGATACCAACTTTGTCACGACCCGAAAAGTACGGAATATGACCGGCACTTAAATTACGAAACGTCTCGAGGCGTACGTAATCTAAGTAAGCCAAAACCCAGAAATCAAAACCAAAGAAGCAATAGAGTGAAGGAAAAACCAATTTAAAGCAAGTAATTTTAACAACATAGGCCGAAGTATGTATTTTTAAAATCTCAAGTATTTTCTGAAATTTTCGGCAGAGTCTCCTTTGTAAATACTGGCCCCAAACGGAATACAACATGAATAGTATACGAAATAAAAAAAAAAGAATCCCCAAGCGGGAGCTAGCTCTTCATCAAACGACGGTCACAACCACACAAGCAATACAATATACAACGCCGAAGGGCGAGGATCAAAACTCAAAAGAAAACTCAAAACAGCATGAAAACCATAATAATACAACGCGCAACTCTAAGGTCGAAAGATTAACAAGTCTGGTCTTCTATCTCTATCAAATATACAATCTGGTTGATGGAGTTTCTAGATACAACTGAAATAATAAATAAACAATGGTGGTCCTGATGCAAAGAACCCACCTACGAAAGCAATCACCCGGAAGGAACAGTGTGCCAGCAAAGCCGCAACGAAATCTGTACGGCAAAACCTGCAAGGAACTGTGGCACAACGGGGGTGAGTTGCCAACTCGTGAGTAGAAAACATCTACGAGTAGAAATCGCATGTATAACGCAATCCTAGGTCATACGATCAGTAATATTCTCAAATTATAATAATATGGCCTGAAGCATAATATAACGGTAAAGGGTAAACATCTATCCCTATAGTGTAATACCAAAAACTCGTGTCAGTGCCTCAGGTAACAACATGTCCTAATATGATGTACAAATGTCAGGTAGCAATATATCACTAAAATGATGTGCAGATGCATATAATGAGAACAAAGTACATCATGAATCAAGAACTGTTTTTCTATTTTTAATGAGATATCTTTATGTATATAAATCGAGATATCATCAATGAAATCAACATAAAATCCGTGTCAAGCATCGACACAAAACATAAATCTCTACATCTCACGCTCCGGCTACCCGGACTGGCCTGTATCATCAAATCTCAATATCTCAGTATCTCAAATCTCAATACCTCGGGCTCCGTCAATCCGGATCGGCCCATATCATCAAACACATGACCACGAACGGTATCCTCCAGATATCCGCCGTGCCAGGTAAAATCACCGGTAGGTAGTGCTCCCCTGCCAGGCTCATTGAATACAACTCGAGCTTCTTGCCCCGGGGTACCATATCGGGCCCACCATGTACCCAAGACGGTTCATCCAACTCCTCGAATCGGGTCTCGAAATCCAACAGCAATCATGAAAACTCATGGTGGACGACTCATACATCATGAGAAAACCGCAATTTGCATTTAGAAATGATGATACTAAGCTTTTATTAAATTCCTGCGGTTTTCCCCCAAATCCAGAAATCTCATGTAAATCCGAAATCATCAAAATCGTGATACCAATAAATAGTGAATACCGGCATAAATCTCCATAATACTGCATAACCAATGAACATATGAATGCACCTAATATCATGCAATGAATGCAATATTTAAACTAGCATATGGAAGCTATAACATATTGCGACTATCAGTTATCAAGCTATGTCAATGAAAAGGTATTTATTTTTAAAGTGTACGTGACATGGAAATTACCGATGATGATGTGTGTGAGCCGACAAGTAAGTGTATGTGGAACATACGCATCATCGGTAATAGTGCTGGTGTCCTGACAGCATGGTTCATAATCACTAAGTACACAATAAACATGTAATGAGACGATAACAACATGATAAATGGCAATGAATAGTAATTGCAACAATAATATACGGAACATGAATGATAACGTAACAATAAGAATCTACATCACTACAGCTGTGTTATACTGTTTTGCCGTTTGAAATAGTACGAATCGTGGTGTTTTGAAAATAAGGCTATGGTGTTTTTAAGAAAAGGTACGTCTTTTGAAATATCCGTAGTATCCCTTGACATGTCTTTAAATTCCTCACGATTCGTTAGTTTTGGAAATAGGTATAACTCGGGTCCAGTCTAATATCTACTAGGTAAACTACAGGTCTAACTAACAACCAATCGAAAGGGGTATGAAAACCACCTAAATCTGAGTCGATATATATATATATATATATATATATATGTATAATAGTCGGTGATCCCTCCTCAAGAGTATCCCATACGATACCCTATATAATATGACATCCTCAAGTCAAGAGTGCGGATCTATCATCAATATATGTAGCTCATACGGTAAATCCGTCGTACGACCTCTCAAATCGGGGTACGGGTCAAATATCACATTTATCTCATTATTGATCTGGTATCCTCTTTATCAAAATCAAGATCTGGAGTACTGATCTACATCTAGTACACTACCGATACCATCTATGTATGCATGCGTGTGTCTGAAAACACCACGTCGAAAGGACCCCCTAAAACATCACGTCGTATCCCAAATATGAACCATATCACATCACCAATCTCACGGCCTCAAGCCCAATCTCATCGACTCATCTCCAATCCCAAGTACTATCCTCATAATCCGTGTATATGTATACGTATTTATATATATACATATATACATACATAGTCCCATACCCATGTGTGTGTGTGTGTGTGTGTATATGTCCCCATATACGCACAGGTAATAAAGTGTGTGCGTGTGGGTGTAAACCTATTCTAGGTTTCGCGACTAAGAAGCTATGCTAGTTCCCTTCTAATGACACCAAACTAACCATAAACACAATAATCATAACTTGATAATCATACACGGATCATAAACCACATATATATCCAATTATATATCATAAATATACTACGAACTGCGGGGGTGCTATACGCCATCCACCCAACTTCTCCCCGTAGATATAAATCTACTCACCTGATCTTCGCTCACCGGTGCCGACGTCGCCACGCGCTTGCTTGTCGTCTCGAAGTCCACATGGGGTACCTACATGTCACAACGTATCGTATCGCATAAAAACCCAATTCGAAATCGAAACGGCATACGAAAACCAAATCGGCACACGTATCACGCATAGGTCAAAACCTATCGCCTACGCATGCAAAAATAGCCAAACCAACCCTCGATGTTGATGTACAAACATCAAACCATCGAGAAAAACCCAAACTCCCCAATCGTGTTTTCACAATACACTAAATATATATATATATATATATATATATATATATATATATATATATAATAGGGTTTAAATCATTAAAACTTCAAATTCGCTTTAAAAGCTATTTTTCAAAAACCTAGTTAGCACAAATTCCCATTTTAGTTCAAAACTTGGTGTTTCAACCAATCTAAATATTTTAACAATTCTAGTAGCTATAATGTTCATTAAACATCTTAATTAAGTCATACCAATATTAATTAGGTTTTAAACTTATCTCTTAATATTAATTTCAAAAATCTAGTTTGCAAACATAACCAATTTTAACAATTTTCAAAGTAACAATTCACAATTCATCAACTAAACTAAGTTTTGCATGAACTAAGTTGCTAAACAACAAATTAAAATATTAATTATTTCATAAAAACCTTTACTAGATTTTAATCTCATGTTTTGAATTAGTTCCTAAAAACCTATTTTGCTAGAAATCTTAATTAGAATAATTTACAAGTAACAATATGCAAATTAACAACTAGATTACATTTTGCTTTCCCTAGATGTTAGATTACCCATTGTAACCATGATCAAACAATAACAACCCTAACTTAATTCAAAATCCTCACTAGAATTTCCAAACTCTCAATTAAACACCTAATAAATTTAATTAAGCAACTAATCAATAATCAAACCATGGGACAAAGATTTATACCTCACAAAATTAGAGATCTAGCATGAAAATCTTAGCCTCCAAATTGCTCTCTTTTCACCAAAGTCCATGCATGTTAGGCTAAGGAAAAATGGGTAAGAGTTGGATTTGGATTTTGCTTTGAATTTTTATGGATTTTGAAGCATTTTTTGATGAATAGATGAAGAGAAAAGAGAGGTGACAAAGGGGCTGCTGCTGCTGAATTGGGGGGAAGAGGGGCTCGGCCAGCATGTTTAGGAAGTGAGGAGGGAGAGTGGGGTGTTGAAAATGAGTCAAAAACAAAACCCATAACTCATTTGACTTCTTTCAATATTAATATATCATTTTCTCTTTCTCTTTCAATGATGTGAAGCAAATTGGGGGGGGGGGGGTTCCTGCTGGTCTCGGACTTTAAGGGGTGGGTTTGGGTGTGTGTGGGTGTGTGGGTGAGGGGAAAAAAAGATAACACCAAAACCCCCAAGTCAAACTAGCGCCATACCTCAATTACCTAATTAATTTTCACAAAATAAGCCTTTTCTAGTTTATATTTTCTGAAACCATTTGGCAATTTCATTTCATTTCAGAAATAATATTTTACATGTTAGTTTAATGTGTCATGATGCACAAAATTTGTATCAACCCATTCCAATTTGTAATTATCCCTAATTAAATGTATTAGTGACGGCTTAAAATAATATTAAAATAATTAATTTCGGAAAAAATTTCAATAAATTAGAAATTTTACAAGTGGCTCAATAAACACCAAATACTAGTAATTACATAGCTAAAATATGTATATTTAATTTTATATTAAAAGATATTTATATTTTGATTTTTACGGAACGCACCCGTTATTTCACCGATTTTCCGAAATTTCATCTAAACGATTTTCAAAACGTTACAGAAGCGAAAGCATCCAGAGTAAAGCAGTTCCGGGCATTGAACCCGAAGCAATTTTTGCCGAAAGAGAGCCCTTTGGAAGCTGAAGAATGGGCTCAGAGCATTGGGGACGATCTGGTAGCATAAGTGCCAGAAATCGCTTGGGTACGGGTTGCAAAGCTGCAACTCACCGACAACGCCCGAGTATGGTGGAAGGTGGACGAAAGCCGTCTTGCCTAGCCTATCGAATGGAAGAATTTTTGCGACATGTTCGACACGAAGTACTTTCCAGAGACTGCCCGATTCGACATGGAGCAGCAATTCATCCACTTACAACAAGGCTCTATGTGGAGCAAATCAGTGGATGAGTATGATGCCGAGTTCGCCATGTTGAGTAGGTAAATATTCAATTTTCTTATATCACATACTACACAGCTAACACAAGACCGTAATAGGTTCGCGGCACACCTCATTCCGACTGCTGAGATCAGGTCCAGACGATTTCAACAAGGGTTAGATCCGGAGATCCAATTTGCCTTAGCTACAGGGGATTTCTAAACCCACGAACTGGCTCTGAAAGCTACCCGTCGATATGAGGCAGTAGTAAAGATGAAGGGAAGAACCCAATCTGCTGGAGTGAAGCACCCTGCCACTCATATGGCAGGAGGAGCCTCTTCAAGGCCACCTTTTGTACTCAGAAGACCGGGAGTACCATTCAACCGACCCAGTCCAGGCTTTTGCACCTACTGCAGGAGGGATGGACACCTGGCAAAGGATTGTAGGCATGCTAATCGCCTTTTCTTTGTCTGTGGCTCATCCACACATGATATTGGGTCTTGTCTTCGTAGACTTAATCCAAATGCTGCACCTAGACCAGCAATTACCTATCTGCAGAGGCCAGCTATCCAGGCGCCTGCTCCATGACTCGCTCTCCCAGCTCCACCTCCTCGCGGACTGACTGCACCTCCTCCTCGTCAGGTCCACCAAGCTCAAAGGAACTTATCTCAAGTACAAAGGAACGGACAGAGGAATGCTCTTCTGGCAAGGAGGAATGTACCGAGGCGACAGGCTTTCACAATGACTGTGGAAGAAGCTGAAGCCATTGGCCAAGTCATTACTGGTAACCTTTCAAAGCTGTTCAATACTTATTATATCCATATATACCTAAAACATATTCCATATAAATTAGGTACGATCTTAGTAGCCTCACTTCCTACACTAGCACTCTTCGATACTGGAGCATCTTGTTGCTTTATGTCGCAACGGTTCGTCCGAACTCACGCACTCCAATCAAACCATGTATATCCAGCTGGAATGTCAGTTCAGGGAACAGCGTTCTAAAGGCAACAATGGGATACGACCTGTGTCCAATAGTCGTCTGCAGCAGAGAATTCTATGCTGACTTCAAGGTGCTGGACATACCGAATTTTGATGTCGTTTTTGGTATGGATTGGCTCGGAACCTTCTATGCTACTATCGACTGTTATCAAAGAAGGGTAGTGTTCGAGATTCCAGAGCATCTGGTCTTTTATTTCAAAAGTGTAGACCTTACCCTGAAGCCAAGCACATACAAATCAAAACAGAAGAAGGCAGAAATTGTAACACTTTAAGCAGAGGAAGGATTGAAGCCAGAGGTAGTTCGAGAGTTCGACGATGTATTTCCTGAAGACATATTAGGTTTGCTTCCCGATCGAGCTCTTAAATTCGGCATTGATTTAGTACTTGGAGCACAACCGGTGATCAAAGCTCCGCATCGCTTGAGTCTTGAAGGTTTAAAAGAGATCCGAACTCATTTGGACGAATTATTGGAGAAAGGATGGATTCGTCCCAGCACTTCAAGTTGGGGATCGCCAGTTCTACTTATGAAGAAGAAGGAAGGTTCATACAGAATGTGCATTGATTACAGAGCTCTGAAAGAAGTAAATATAAAGAACAAGTATCCACTTCCGCGCATCGACGACCTATTCGATCAAATAAGTGGATCTTGCGTTTTCTCCAAGTTAGATCTTCGTTCGGGTTATCATCAGGTGAAGGTCAAAGAGTCTGATATTCCGAAGACGGCATTCAGGACTCGCTATGGTCATTATGAGTTTCTTGTGATGCCATTTTTAGTGACCAACACACCAGTTATATTCATGAACCTAATGAATCAAGTTTTCCGAGAGTACCTAGACAGGTTTGTTGTCATCTTCATCGACGAAATCCTAGTGTATTCTAAGAGTCGGAAAGAACATGCCGAGCGCCTATGAATTATCCTGGAGACTTTAGGACAACATCAACTCTATGCCAAGTACAGCAAGTGCGAGTTTTGTCTAGATCAAGTCGATTTTCTCGGACATATTGTATCAGGCGAAGGAATCTCTGTAGATCCAGCTAAAGTATCAGCAGTAGGCGAATGGCCGACACCGAAGTCAGTGAAGTGCATTCGAAGTTTCTTAGGTTTAGCAGGATATTACAGAAGATTCATTGAAGGATTTTCGAAGATTGCAACACCCCTGACCAAGCTCACACGTATAGATGAAGAATTCGTGTGGTCAGAAGCATGAGAAAAAGTTTTCGTAGAACTCAAGTCAAGATTGATATCAGCACCTATTCTCATAATACCAGACCAATCTGGAGGTTTCGAAGTACATTGCGATGCATCCAGTAAGGGATTAGGATGTGTTCTACATCAGCACAGTAAAGTTGTAGTTTATGCATCAAGACAGCTGAAGATTCATGAGCGCAATTATCCGACGCATGATTTGGAGTTGGCATCCGTTATCTTTGCTCTTAAGATTTGGCGCCATTATCTTCTTGGAGAACAAGTGGACATATACAAAGACCACAAGAGTCTGAAATATGTGTTTACTTAGAAAGAGTTGAATATGCGGCAGAGAAGATGGTTAGACCTCATGGCGGACTTCGACATCAACCTACAATATCATCAAGAGAAGGTGAATGTAGTACCTGATGCACTTAGTCGCCAACCACTATCAATGAATCTCATCGCATAGTGGAAGCTTCAACAAGATTTGCATCAGATGGAGATAGAAGTGGTCATGCTAGGTAATGCTCTAAGTTTGATGAACTTACAAGTCCAATCTACCAATGTCAATCAGATCAAAGTAGCTCAAGCAAGTGATGCCAAGTTGCAAAAGATCAGAGAACAAGTAGAAAGTGGACTTAGAACAGACTTCATCAAGCACGACGACGGATCTTTGAGATACGGCAGTAGATTGTGTGTACCATAAGGTTCTGTTTGGGAAGAATTGATGAAAGAATCTTATAGCTCTCCCTATTCAGTACACCCTGGTGGTACAAAGATGTACAAAGATCTGCGGCAACATTATTGGTGGCAAGGAATGAAGCGTGAAGTAGCCAGAAGCATCGCTAAATGTTTGGTGTGTCAGCAAGTGAAAGCTGAACATCACAGGACTACTGATTTACTTCAACCGTTACTTATCCCAGAATGGAAATGGAAACACATCACTATAGATTTTGTGACCGCACTTCCTCGCAGCACGAAAAGTAACGATGCTGTATGGGTTATTGTGGATTGATTCATAAAGTCGGCTCACTTCATCCCATTTCAAGTTGGCCAATCTACTGAGACACCAGCAAGGAAGTACATAGAGGTAAGAATCTACCTAAGATTTAAACTCTTCATAATTTACTATTTTTGATACCCATGAACTCATGCAGGGGATCATGAGATTACATGGAGTACCGGTTTGCATTGTCTCCAATCGTGACACCAGATTCCGATCGCAATTTTAGCAGAGTCTGCAAGCTAGCTTAGGAACAAGTCTGAACTTTAGCACAGCTTATCATCCATAAACAGATGGTCAATCTGAGCGAACGATTTAGATCTTAGAAGACATGCTAAGAGCATGTATGCTAGACTTCGGAGGATCGTGGGAAGATCACCTACATCTTGTGGAGTTTTCATATAACAACAGCTACCAAGCGAGTATTGGAATGGCACCCTTTATAGCTCTTTATGGAAGGAAGTGTCGATCACCATTAAGGTTGGACGACATCGAAGATAGAGAACTCCTTGGATCTGAGATGATAGTAGCAACAGTGGATGTGGTTCGCACTATCAGGAAAAAAGTGCGCATAGCCCAAGACCGACATAAGCACTGGGCTGATGCAAAGTACCTTCACTTGGAGTTCCAACCGGGAGATCATGTCTTTTTAAAGATCTCACCAAACCGTGGAGTGATTCGCTTTAGAAGGCGGGGTAAGCTAAATCCGAGATTCATTGGACCGTTCGACATACTTGAACGAGTCAGAGAAGTAGCTTATCGCTTGGCACTTCCACCTTCAATTGAATGAGTGCACAATGTATTCTACATATCCCAACTCCGAAGGTATGTGAGTGACCCCAGTCACATTCTTGATCACTCCGAGCTCACTGTACAGCAGGATCTATCTTGTAAGCAACAACCCGTTGAAATTATGGACAGAAAAGTGAAGTCACTTCGGAACAAGGAGGTAAACTTGGTCTGGATGATGTGGAGAAAAGACACACCAGGAGAATCAATGTAGGAAAGAGAAAATGATATGCGTGCAAGATACCCTCACTTGTTTGTAAATTAGTCCTTAAAATAAATGTAAATTACGAGAACGAAATTTTTGTAAGGAGGGTAGAATGTAACGACTCCATTTTAATGTACATAAAATTTGTTTAAAAGTTAATATACAAATGGAGTATTTGCAATCATGTGTATGCTATAAGTATCTGATTTGTTCTAGAATAGCAAGAAAGCACTTATAACTCATTGGTAAAGCCTTGCATTGCTGTGACGTAGTCCTGTGTTCAAATTCCCTCAGCTACATATTATTTTTGGTGATTTTTCTTTTAAAATTTTTGGAAGCCCAAAAGTTTACACGTGCAATGCATGTAAAAATGAAAATTCGCTCAAATCAAACATGTGCACTGAGCTATATAAAGCGACTAGGACACGTGGCAAAAATCCCACACCCCACCAAGCCAAGATGGCTGGCGAGATTTGCTTAGGGGGCCAGCGCCGCCGGGCCCCCCCTAAGCAAATGCCCCCAACTTTTTTCCCCAGCACTCCTTGGCCTACCCCACTACCCCCATTCTGTTTGATTTCTTTGCAAATTTTCAGAGGTGTAGGGTGTTTTTTGTCACCCCATTGAGATGGGAATACGTACGTGCTTATTGGGCGCATTACTGATTCCCCCTGCCTAAGGTAGGCTGGGGTTTATTGATTGTGGGGATCCGAATCTCCGGCAGCCGCGGACTAAGCTGCCTTTAATTACCCCTCGTCTTTGGAGCGGGGGAACCTTCGATTGACGGGTCAAACAGGTCATGCGGACTCAATGTGCAGTGTTGCGTTTTGGATATATCGGGCGTCCCGCAGAGTTTTTATGGGGGTCTCACTACCCGGATAGCGGGATGGGGGTCAAGGGGGCTAGCAGCACCCTTACAGGGTGCAAGGCAGCGCCTCGTTAGAAATTTTTTCTAACGGGGGAAGTATATTTAGTGTAGACTGCAAATAAAAATGGGGGGAGCATCTTAAAGACGCGTGCATGGCACGTGGGCGTTGGGCGCCCATGGGTCACGTGCCTGGCGCGTGGGCACTGGCGCCCGTGGGTCACGTGCTTTTGGCGTGAGCGCTTGGCTCCCACGGGTCACGTGCCTGGCACGTGGGCGGTGGTCGCCAGCGGGTCACGTGTGCAGCACACGACCGCTGGGTGCCAAGGGGTCACGTGTGCTGCACGCGACCGCTTGGCGCCAACGGGTCACGTGTGCTGCACGCGGCCGCTGAGCGCCCGCGGGTCGCTTGAGGCACACGTGAGCGCTTAGCGCCCGCAGGCCACGTGCCTTGCACGCGACCGCGGGGCTCCCGCAGGTCACGTGCGCTACACGGGACCGCTAAGCGCTGAGCACCCCCGAGTCGCGTGAGGCGCACGTGGGCGCTCTATCGCCCATGGGACACGTGCCATGCACGCGACCGTTGGACGCCCGTGGGTCACGTGCCCTGCATGCGACCGTTGGACGCCCGCGGGTCACGTGCGTGGCACGCGACTGCTGGGCGCCCGTGAGTCACGTGCGCGGCATGCCACCACTAGGAACACCAGCGGAAAAGGGGCTTAGCCCCTGGGTTAGGAGTTAAACTCCTAAGGGGGGCTTTGGAGTTGAACTCCTAACAGGGATTATGTATAGAATTGTAGTTAAACTCTTAAAAAGGGGTTTGATTTATGGAGTTAAACTCCAATAGATCTGGAATGGAGTTAAACTCCTAGAGATCTTTGGATTTTCTTTTGATCCTTGGATCCTCCCGGAATGGGATTTTTGGAGATGGGGCTCCTTCTTCCTCTTCTTTATTGGCTGGATCTTGAAGGAAAAGGGGGGTGAGATTCAAAATCACCCCTTTAGAGATCTGATGGGAGATCCACGCTCCCCTTTGTGGGTTTAATGGTGAAAAACTGTTTCTTTTTGAAAAAGGAAGAGTTAAACTCTTGATTTAATTCAAAGAGGGAAATAAGGTTTAGAATCTTGAGGAAGGAGAAGGAGGCACAAACCCTAGTTTTTTTTAAAATGGAAAAGTTATTCTTTATTTTATTATCATGTTGCCTTTTGTAGGCTTACAAATATAAATATAGCCCCTTGGGCTTTACAAATGGCATTTTGCCCATCCCATGCCTCATGTGCTCATTTATTTTGCACATGGGCCATGGACTTTACAAAAATTTGGCTTTATGCCCATTCATGCATAAAAAATTACATCAAAATTATTTATTACATGATTTCATTTCGGCATGGAAGAGGCCGGCTGCAGGGCTCGACTTGGGCATTGGCCCACTTAAACTGGGCTTGGGCCCACCTGGTTTGGGGTTGACTTTGACTTTGACTTGGTCAACCGGGCTGTAATTTTTGACCCCAACAAGAGGGATTAAATTCACTTCTTTAATCCATTTTAATGCATATTTTTAATTCATTCTTCAATCCACAAAACCTTAATTCTATCCTATAAATATCCCCTACACTTTGTCCCTCCTCATTCAGAAATCTTTTACCAAAACTCTCTAAATTTTCCAAGTCCAAAAAGTTGCACAAGTGGAGTTAGCCAAGGTCAAAGTTTCGGTGACGTTTCGGGATGAATCCGGCGACACCGCGACTCCCCGACATCTCCAAAAGTTCCCTCTACCTCCCCTCTCTTCTCCAAACCCGTAAATACTCTCTCCCCTTCTCCATTTCTAATCTAAAACAAGCTCTTTTCAAAACTCGTCGGAAACGGTGTTATTCCGACTTCCGATTCTCTTTTCTTTAAAAATTCAACTTTTCTTAAACAACAAATTTACCATCTTTTCATCTATATTTTAGAAACCATAAAAAACAATTTGACCAAGTTTCAATTCAAAATTTAATGTTAAATAAATTCTATTTCACTTTTTCGGTAAAATACTATCAAGTTTACATACGACATTACTTTATCGTTTTGCTCATCTTACCTTTAGAAATTGCACGAGGTAATGACCTACCTTATCACAACACTCATCTTGACATAGCACGATGACTTTTGTAACAATTTTGGTGGGACAAAACACAATTTACATTAAAATACCTTAAACAATCAAAACCCGTATTCTTTAAATTGTTTTAATTAATTCCTTGCAAATAAGCCTCTACAACCCATTTTGGGGAACCCGATCGGGATGCTGTGGGTTATCGCACGTCCTCGGAACTAGTAGAGCGAGATACAGACCTCCTCACGGAACATTCGATCTTGATGGAATTCTTATTACAATTTTTAACAAAACGTGATTTCTATTTAATAAATAAATTCTATTTTTTATAATTATATATATATTATCAAAATATCTATTTTAAATATAATATATATTCCATGTTTTCTAATTAAAAGAAAAGAATCACAAAAGATCATGAAATTACCATCGCATTCAATACAAGTCAAATTATAAGAAAATACCATATACTATTCAAAGATAGGTTTATATCCACTAGAATATTTCATTTTATAAAAATTAAAACTATGAAAACCCTAATGGCGATAAATAAATACTTTAGGTTTATTTTGAAAATATATCAAAACTATTTTTCATAAAACCCCCTTAAATTATATTAATTTACAATAAGGACCCTAGTAAACATAGGTTTAAGCGGGACCAGTTCTATTGAGCCTCAGGGAGCCGGAGAATATGGGTGCTTGCCAATCTAAGATAGACAACATAAAAATAGTGTTATCAATAGGGTAATTGTCTTGGAAAAAGACATAAATTCTGCCGTCCATGTGCAGCAGTTACCGATAGCATCAAAACTAATTAAGGACTTCAATTCATTTTAAAGTGTCTGACTCAGACAGAGTCTCGGTCTAATCTGAAATCAATCAATCTATCCTTGAATATGATTCAAGTATAACCCCAATTTAACATGAATCCATTTATACTAGAATTCAATCTTTATCAACATGACTGGACTGAACCGGACCATGGATATACTCTGATTACATAACTATCTGTTCCGTTTACATGAACTATTGATATCATGGTTTCGGAAAGTCGTACATCTATTAAACAAAACAATATACATCAATACATAATATATTACGGGGTTTTAAAGGGGTAGACTAGTACGTAATGTGTTAGAAGTGGAACAAGACGGTCACTTTAATACATCTAACCTGAATATCCATTGCTATTGTTCCGTGGCTTAACGGTTCCTTGTGCTCCGTATACCTTAGTCCACGGAATAATTGAATTCCTCTCGAATACACTGGTATATTCTGTACCAAGCTACAAACAACTGCATTAACATAACAAACTCGCAATACACCAGTTATATTCTCATATCTGTCTATTCATATGTCTATTCTATTCCTACTTTTCTTTAGGACTTACCGAGCGATTGTTCGCTGACGACGTTCCTTTTCTCTTCTTCTTTAGAATGTTGTCAGGTGGATCCGACTCACTAGAGATAGAGCCCAGTTCAGAGGACTTGGATCAGTTCAGCGAGGACCCCGAGCTCTAGACTCTTGTATATACTTTACTTTCATGTTCATGCCATTATTTAGGTATTGTTTCATCATTGTATTTACTTTTCAGTTGTATTGTAAAGAAATGTTTAATAAATAAAAGTTGATGTTCATTTACTTTTCATGTCTTCTTGTGTATATTTACATTATATTGCTTAGTTACGCTTAGCGTGTTTACTTCTAAGTAAATACGTAGCGGGCCCTGTCGCGTTTCCTAACCGTACACCGGGAAGCGGGGCGTGACAGTTGACCTACTATATATATAACTATTGAGGATAAAAATATCAATCGTACTCTACTCGATTTATGTGCTAGTGTTAACTTGCTTTCGTATTTTGTTTATGAGCAATTAGGGATAGGAGAGTTGAAAACTACGCATTGCACTCTCCAGATGGCCGATCGATCTATCACCCAACTTCGGGGTGAGTTAGAGGACGTGTTAATCAAAGTCGGGAAATTTATATTCCCTGTGGACTTTATAGTCATAGATACATAATCTCTAGCAATCCCACGGAACCAAATTCCGGTGATTCTTGGTCCACCTTTCGTAGCAACTTCCAACGCGATAATCAATTGTCGTAACGGCTCTATGAACCTATCCTTTGGGAAAATTATAATTTAGCTTAACATCTACAAGCTACGAAATCAACCCTCTGAACCCTACGTTCATGTATGTTCTGTCGAAAAGATAGCTTCCGATAGTTGTGAATTTGAGGAGCTTCACGATACCAATCCTACTATTTATTATATACGTGAAGACCCTTCTGTTGACAAGTCCACACCTAAGTCCGAACCTTTTGACTTGTTGAACGATTTAGTTGAGTTATCCGAGTATCATAACTTCCTTTCCGATGAAATTATCATTCGGAATATCGATGGAAGTTTTGAAGACATTTTTACCGATGAACTCGCATTCCTAGAAGACTTGGGAGTTTTGATAAATCAACCCCCACCCAAAGAAGTTGAACCGCCACCCTTTCTTTTTATCAAGAACGAGAATGCGAGTGGTGCACCATGTAAGTGCACGGCAGCGCCTCGGCCGTCATTCCGAGGCCAAAATGCGGAAACGAAACTTTTTCAATAAATTTAAAACTGGCGCTTCCGCGTACTATAAAACCCGGATCGGGCCATTAACCTACTACTAGCAAACTAGAGAATGGGTAGAGAGCTATACCGAGCGATTCGTGTCCTTCGGTCTTCGGCCTCCATCCCGATCTCCTCGCGGAATCTCCGGTCTTCATCTCCTCGTCGGAAAGGACACCACATCGCCGAGTCTTTTTACGGGCTCCCACCTCTGGACCGAGGCAACTCGGACACGAAGTTGGCAAGCCGACGTCTCCAAGAATGTTGTAGGCTAAGTGTAGAATCATTTGTCTCATGGGGTTGTTGAAGTTGCCTTTTTGATGGAAGAAGGAGATATGGAGATGAACTAGAGTTTTGTAGCAAGCAAGAATATGAGATGAACATTTTCCCCCACCACCAAAATGAACCCCCTTTCCTACAAAAATGTGGCCGGCCCTTGCTCAATGGAGAAGGAAAAATGATGGATAAAAACAAGTGAGGAAAAATGTGTGATAACAAGAAGAATATGTCACACCAATATCCAAATCAACTCTCATTTCATTCCCATCACATTTAATGCAAGCCATGTGCACAAAATGGAATCTAAATGAGCTAGAAATATCATGAAGCCTCAAATCACTAATAACCCCCTCCACTTTGCTAATTTGCACATTTGCAAATTAGCCCCTCCATCAATTTTCAGCCAGAGAAAGGAAGAAAGGAAAACTGGCCGAAACGGAATGCAAACTGGCAACTTCAAAAAACTGATCCCGTAATAAATTACAGGAAAACCCCGCGACCGTATATACATACCCGCATTTGTATTCCGACCGAATACAAATGCAATGAGACAAAATCCACACTGCCCAATACTAGGATCCGGCTTAAACCAAAGCCCGCTAGTATTATCCATCCAATCATGATCCGTGTAATACCGCACGTATAAGATCGAACCCTGCCATATATCCATACGGCCTCTACAGCATTTCGCCCGAAACTTGAGAAACTGTCTGTGGGGGACTCTAAAGACTCGTCAATACTTTGGCTGTGGATTTAACCACTAGCACGTCAGAGGTATTAGCCATACGTAACGGGCTACCAGGTATTGACCAAAAGGGATGTCGGTGAGCGAACTCATCGTGACACCCTACTGAGCCTGTCAAAGACAATATCCGTACAGTCCGGTCCGTTGGTCTATGAGCATCGCATGGTGGGCCTAGGGGGTTGGTAAAAGTCAGACCTCTAAAAGCGGTACAAGTCGTGTCGGAGTGTAGCCCAGAACACCCTGAGATACTACTGGAATACCTACCAGTAAATCTCCTGCCTTGGCCAAGGACTTTGTGTAATGGCTCTTCTAGACACAGCGCGACCTCACCCCCAATACCGGGAGAGACGAACCCCTGCAGATCCGCTCACTGCCTCCATGTGGCTCGGGATTGTACCCAACTAAAACTTGTTTGCACGACTCCTTTGAGCCATGGTAGGGTAGTAATCAAAGCACAGTGGGAACTCACACGAGACAAATGTCGATCTCAGGTCGATGAACTAACCTGTAGACATGTCACCAGGGAACTGCTATCTGACGTCAGGCATAAGACCAACTAGTATGTTCCCGGCGAGTCATGTCCGGTGTACTCATAACCCAATGAGCACCTGTATACATCTTAGGTGAACCAACTGACACCAGTGGCTTGTGAGACCGGCCACCGCCCCTCGTCGGGGTCTCGACTGTATACACTAGTCTACTCTGGAGTATCGATGCCCTGTCTCGAAACTCCCACGACTAAGGACCTTTTAAGGATGTGCTTATAGACCCCAGCTCCCACGTATATGATCGCCATCATACTGCTGGCAGTCAAGCAAGAATCCTAGAGGCTCTATCAACGTGTAATAGCGACCTATAAGGTCACCTAAAGCAGTACACGATGATAAAGATAAACCAGATAGTATACTATCATCTTGAGTAAGACTATCCTACCGGCATAGGTTCTCCCTCAATCATTGCAATCACGTGCCTGTGATCCAATAATTGACTCTGAGGGCACTATATCCAACAATCTCCCACTTGCACTCAAGGCTAATTATTGCGATGTCGCATACTCACAGCCCGTGTGATACCGAACACCCAACTCCTCTACTAATCAGTCTCACAAAGCTCGTTTGCGAAACTATTGCGTTCGAGGAATAACCTCAGTGAGTGGATCCGCCCTGATATTTCTTTCTATGTCTCTCTTAATCTCAAGTTCACGGAGATACCCATCTTCCGAAATGAGCAATACCTGTCTTAGAATATGTTTGGATGTCTGATAGGACCTAGTTCAAAAGTGAACTCCAAATCCAAACTTCTTAGACTGTATCGTCAACTGAACTTAATCAGTATCCTGCGCCATGCCTCCCTCAGTATCCGTCTGGACCACCTGTCCAAAATACTGCCCCTCGTCAGAGGGAAAAACTATAACTTTGACAGTCACTCTGTCATCCAGGTCACCTTGGAAGCCTGGAATGGTAACCGTCTCCCGAATGAGGCTGTCGTTATTATATCCCTAGAACATCCACTTATGTTCTAAAACTGCTTCCGATCGTTTCTCTAGGATTGGATTAATATCAACTTATTGCATCTCGTGCAAAAACAACATCTGGTGTGGTACTTGACATTTCATGATTGACTCAATTGCCTAAACAAGTGATCTGCCAATCATGCACATCCCTCTCCCCTTTAGTCTGTAAGACACCTTTAGAGATGGTGACTCCATCACCTGCAGGTACACTACCGTGCCAGGAGTCGTCCATTCTAAATACTCTTAGAATGCTGTCTAAGTACCCTGATTGGGAAACTACACAAATCTAGATCTAAAACCACAGATCTAGTAACCAGAATGTCTGATATAATATACAAGTCCTATGTGGAGAAACTACTGTATGACAACCAAAGTATAACCGACCGTAGTATAGGAATTTCACTTCCTACTCTGTATATGTCATCCAAATACCAGGACATCACACCCTACTACCTTCTTAACAGATCCATCCCCTATTCTGATGAAGTCAAACCTATGACTGTCACATCAGAAATAGATGATCTATCTCCGCTATATCTGCTTAAGTCTATAAATAGACATAAGCCACTTGTCCACTATGCTTCCGCTGCTCCCACTGACTACGAAAACCCTCTGGCAGAATAATATACACGTACACTTCTAAAGCTAGTTTAGAAAGACGCTATACTCATCCTCCTGCCGGGTATCATAGTCTGGAACAACAGCAATGGCAAGTTTGGGTAAACAAGAACCTCCCTGTCACCGTCCTTGAGGCTACCGGAGTACCTCTCGGGTGTCTGAGGTTACCCACCATATCTGCGGAGTGGCCAATGGAATGTCAAACCAGATTGAATTTTTAGGTTCTTATCAAATTTTCAGTAATCGTTTGTGGTTCTGGAGTCACTTCCAGTTCTACCATACTCCCACTACTGTTTTCTGAAAAAATCCATTTTTATTAAAACTGTGGCGAGTCTAGAACAATATCACTATTGATCTTCCAGATGGTAGAAAGTCAACCCTCGTCATAGCCTGGGTCAACCCACAAACAGCCATTACAGAAACGTGCCTTGAGTTATCCAGAGTCTGGTTTTAAGCATAAGCCGGACAACTCCCCGTACCTTAACAATGTTAAGATATGAACTATTCTATATCCAATATAGAAACAGAGACACTGATTTAATTGGAACCAGATTCAAATCATGCAGCTGTCTCCAGTGCATGTCAACTAAATGGAGAGAGGCCGATCAGCATTACTCAACTTAGGAGTTCTTCCAATTATGAGTAACCTGAAAGAGAAACAAGTTCTCTTAATCATTACTACCAACTGAATACCATACACAAGTATCTACATCTTCGATCACCTTGAAGAATCCTGATACTTGCAACACTTGGTTCTCTACTTTATTCTTATACCTATAACTTCTCAAAACTTAAACCTTGCATTTCTACGAAACACATGTCTAAGAACTAGAGAAGTCATAAGTAAATAGAATATAGTACGAGTACCAACCCCTCTGTCCTAATGGACACTGGACAATATACAATACTTTGTATAAGTCCCCTGAGTCTAATAACTCATTTCCTGTGTGTCGTAGATTGAAAACTGTACTATGGTTATGAAGAATTACACCGCTGTTTAATGCTCCTTACCTAACCATCCACTGATATAGGTAAATGTCTTCGACATAATTTCAAAATGTTATATCTCACTTCATAAAAATGAACGTACAGATATATCAATTTGAAATTGGTGCATAACAACGGATATTCAAAACCAAATATTCGCGGTCCGGCAAACAACCCAGGTGACTTCCTCAAATATCACCAATTACAACGAATTCCGATATAATGAGGACAATCACCTAATTCCCAATAACTTACTCCCACTCATCATCTGTAAAACCATACAGATGTGAGAATCATACCTGGTAAATACATACCCTGGAGTAAGGGCTAATTGGGAAATCAGTTTTCTTTTAACAATACACAGTGAAAATGAAACATTGAAATGTTTCGTAGGGGTATCCGGGTATTCCTAGTAATGCCTCTTCCATTATCAGATTCACAACTGTAACCGTATACTTATTTGCCATCTCTCCAAATCCCTTTATATGTCTTTAGTCATTGCCTTCTGTACACCCTCTTAGGCTAAATGGTTTTCTTCATTCCCTACCTTTCGGCACCAACCTATGGTTTGGAAGAAGACTATCCAATAAGCATAATGGGTGTACTGTCCAAATCCTAGGAACACTCGCAACACGAGAGAAGGTAAAGATAAAAGACACCTGAATAAACCTTATTCCTATTCCTCCTGAACCAGAATCCATCCCCGAACTGGAACAAGTTCCTTTCGAGTTCGTATATAACCATACGATGGAATATCTAATAAACTGTGGATCTTCATAGTGACACGGAGTGTTCTGGAGAAATACAAAGGTGATGTAGGATTGGCGAAGAAATACTTGGTTTGGTCGTGAATAGTAGTCGCAATTTACTTTGCCCTCTTACTAATCCCTTTATTTGTCTTTACATATTACCTTCTGTACACCATCGTTAGGCTAATTGGTTTTCTTCATTCCCTACCGGTCGGCACCTGCCTATGGTTTGGAAGAAGACTATCCAATTTGCGTAATAGGTGTACTGTCCTAATCCAAGGAGCACTCGTAACCTGAGAGAAGGTAAAAGAAAAAGACAACTGAATAGTCCTATTCGTTTTCTCCAGAACCGGAAACCATCCTCGAATAAATTCCTTCGAGTTCGTATATAACCATACGATGGTTTTATCCAATGGAAGTGGACGTTCATAGTAATACGGGGTGTCCTGGAGAAAAGGGTAAAAGTAGGAGTGGCAATGAGGTATGCAACTCGGACAATCCAAAAGCCAGTGTTCAAGAAGGTTCGGTCAACTTTGGTCACTGAGTCATAGTCTAGGGTCGGGCCATGGTCGCTGCCAAAGAGAGAGAGAAAAGAAACACTCAGCGTGCACTCTAACCTAGATCAGAATGGTTATCAATTTATCTAATCAGGAAGCCTCCCACTGTAACGTCAAATTCTCCTCTAAACCTGAAAGAAGAATTAGTCGGGATCACCCGAGGAGTAAACCAACTCATCAGTGCGAATCGGGATCCAACTATCATCGCATGATAACGTGATGGAATCCACTCACGTTATCACACTCCAGAAGGTATGCGCATATCTGGCAAGTTTCAGTTTCTTTAGAAACTCCCGATGTGATTTTTACCCCATACTCTTATGACCTTGACGAAGGCCAACAAATCATAAGTCACATGTCAAGTTCTACCCGTCATTATCCAGGTTGATTTGAACCCACCTGTACCTACCCTTGACTTTGGCCAACAATGCAGTACGACTGTCCCAAACCAATGCATCTATCTATACAGCAGAAAGGTAACAAGCAGCTACCATATACTATGCCTTGACGAAGGCCAACAAATATAGCATGAATACTACGTGCTACCTGTCTGAAATAACGGAGGGCTACGAATGGTTTTTAGCGAAAAACCTTTAACGTAATGAACTTGATATCGTTGAAGGAACCGGATAGCTTTTATAAAAATATAGTGGCGAAAACCTTTACTAAAGAGGTCACTCCCGGTGAAGGGATCTCGGCTCTTTCCCCGTAGAATGAGGTGCAGGATATTCCAACTAAATACCATGATGCAAAGCAAAAGTAATCGATTATAGTGAAGTTATTGCCCTGACGCAAACTTCTGTCCAAGGGGTCACTCCCGGTGAAGGGATCTCGGCCCTTGCCTCGTCGACTGAGGTGCTGGATATTCATAACCGAATACCACTGTGCAAAACAAAAGAGAACGTCCTTGCAATAACAGCTTTTTGAAAAATGTTCCAACAACATCAGAATAGGTTTGTTTAGCTTGCATTGATCCAAATCAACGCAGTCCCATCAATTAATCACACCACAAAAGAACGAAAATATTGATGTACGTATATGCCATCCGCATTTGCCACTGGGTCCCGTTATCACCCGTTAGGTTACTTAACTAATGACAGAGTGGGGACTGGACTAGCGCGGATGCAAAACATATACAACATCTACTAGTATATATATCAATATATAATATTCGCTCAAGGCATGATAAAATGCAACATCACAGAAATGTAATAAGCATCACAGAATAATACAGATATCTGGGATCCTCGGGTTTCATAGAGCCGCTACTGAAACCCGACGTTCCCCTGGTCGTGTGGATAGCCTGTGCAATGAAATCCTAGACCCCTACCGGGGCGACAAGTTACCCGCCAAAACCTGAAGCGAGGCAGCCCCCTTCAACAACGTGAATGGACCACCTAGCACTTTATGGAATCCGGTAACTTGGGCACCCCTCCTTGGGCCAACCTATACCTCCTACGAGTGCGACGAATAGCCCGCTAATTCTAGAGTGAAGCCCCCTCCGTCTCAACGCCATGAGATGCGGGCCCGTTGCCCTCTAGAACTCGGCTACCCGTGCACCCCACCTTGGGGTAATCTTAGTATAGAAAGTAAAATATATACAATGGGTACATCAACCTCATCTCGGTCGTGCCCCAAAAGAATAATATACAAACAGGAAGTAACGGCAGTCCACATGTCGGACGCTCACCCCGCAATATCAAATGTACATATACACCCAAACTGTACTACCATTACATCCAGGCTATCCACCACGACAAATCCGCAACATCACAGCACAACACAGAACATCAACGTGAATGTCACGTTCATAAATCCGTCTAAAAGGGCTATAGCAGTTAGACAGGATTTACCGATCAAATGATATTCACGGTCGCAGATATAATGTAAATACTGCGAACTAATATGTTTAAAATTTTCGATCGACTAAATTTACCGAAGTGGGCCCCAAGCACAACTGTAGCACTCAAAATAAATCTAGGCCCAAAAAGAATATTCCTAAAACCCTATTTCCATGTCCAAGACCCACTGTAGAAATTTGGTGCAGCGCAGCTACTGTGCAGCGGCGGAACCGCAGCCAAAAGGGGGTTGTGGCCGCGGTTCCGCGGCGCTACAGTGCCTGTAAGCCACCAATTTTCTGCAGTCGTCTCAAAAAACCCTGCACGTATTTTTAAAATGTACCAAATAATTTTTAGAGCAGAGGAAAAATTTGACAGAAACTGGACTTGAAAATGCGGTTTTTGGAAAATCCGTTCGATCGAACTTGTAAACACGTTAGAGCAAGCTAGACTAGGTTAATGGCGTGGCTCTGATGCTAATGTAAGTGCACGGCAGCGCCCCGGCCGTCATTACGAGGCCAAAATGCGGAAACGAAACTTTTTCAATAACTTTAAAACCGGCACTACCGCGTACTATAAAACCCGGATCGGGCCATTAACCTACTACTAGCAAACTAGAGAATGGGTAGAGAGGTATACCGAGCGATCCGTGTCCTTCGGTCTTCGGCCTCCATCCCGATCACCTCGCGGAATCTCCGGTCTTCATCTCCTCGTCGGAAAGGGCACCACATCGCCGAGTCTTTTTACGGGCTCCCACCTCTGGACCGAGATAACTCGTACACGAAGTTGGCAAGCCGACGTGTCCAAGAATGCTGTAGGCTAAGTGTAGAATCATTTGTCTTATGCGGTTGTTGAAGTTGCCTTTTTGATGGAAGAAGGAGATATGCAGATGAACTAGAGTTTTGTAGCAAGTAAGAATATGAGATGAACATTTTCCCCCACCACCAAAATGAACCCCCTTTCCCACAAAAATATGGCCGGCCCTTGCTCAATGGAGAAGGAAAAATGATGGATAAAAACAAGTGAGGAAAAATGTGTGATAACAAGAAGAATATGTCACACCAATATCCAAATCAACTCTCATTTCATTCCCATCACATTTAATGCAAGCCATGTGCACAAAATGGAATCTAAATGAGCTAGAAATATCATGAAACCTCAAATCACTAATAACCCCCTCCACTTTGCTAATTTGCACATTTGCAAATTATCCCCTCCATCAATTTTCAGCCAGAGAAAGGAAGAAAGGAAAACTGGCCGAAACGGAATGCAAACTGGCAACTTCAAAAAACTGATTCCGTAATAAATTATAGGAAAACCCCGCAACCGTATATACATACCCGCATTTGTATTCCGACCGAATACAAATGCAATGAGACAAAATCTACACTGCACAATACTAGCATCCGGCTTAAACCAAAGCCCGCTAGTATTATCCGTCCGATCATGATCCGTGCAATACCGCACGTATAAGATCGAACCCTGCCATATATCCATACGGCCTCTACAGTGTTTCGCCCGAAACTTGAGAAACTGTCTGTGGGGGACTCTAAAGACTCGTCAATATTTTGGCTGTGGATTTAACCACTAGCACGTCAAAGGTATTAGCCATACGTAACGGGCTACCAGGTATTGACCAAAAGGGACGTCGGTGAGTGAACTCATTGTGACACTCTACTGAGCCTGTCAGTGACAATATCCGTACAGTTCGGTCCGTTCGTCTATGATCATCGCATGGCGGGCCTAGGGGGTTGGTAAAAGTCAGACCCCCAAAGCGGTACAAGTTGTGTCGGAGTGTAGCCCAGAACACCCTGAGATACTACTGGAATACCTACCAGAAAATCTCCTGCCTTGGCCAAGGACTTCATGTAATGGCTCTCCTAGACACAGCGTAACCTCACCCCCAATACCGGGAGAGACGAACCCCTGCAGATCCGCTCACTGCCTCCATGTGGCTCGGGACTGTACCCAACTAAAACCTGTTTGCATGACTCCTTTGAGCCGTGGTAGGGTATTAATCAAAGCACAGTGGGAACTCACACGAGACAAATGACGATCTCAGGTCGATGAACTAACCTGTAGACATGTCACCAGGGAACTGCTATCTGACGTCAGGTATAAGACCAACTAGCATGTTCCCGGCGAGTCCTGTCCGGTGTGCTCATAACCCAATGAGCACCTGTATACATCTTAGGTGAACCAACTGACACCAGTGGCTTGTGAGACTGGCCACCGCCCCTCGTTGGGGTCTCGACTGTATACACTAGTCTACTCTGGAGTATCGATGCCCTGTCTCGAAACTCCCACGACTAGGGACCTTTTAAGGATGTGCTTATAGACCCCAGCTCCTACGTATATGATCGCCATCATACTGCTGGCAGTCAAGCAAGAATCCTAGGGGCTCTATCAACGTGTAATAGTGACCTGTAAGGTCACCTAAAGCAGTACACGATGATAAAGATAAACCAGATAGCATACTATTATCTTGAGTAAGACTGTCCTACCGGCATAGGTCCTCCCTCAATCATTGCAATCACGTGCCTGTGATCCAATAATTGACTCTGAGGGCACTATATCCAACACACCAGAACTGTTTCGTCTCTACTATCCGAGACGTAAAATCGATCGATTCCGCCTCTCATCTACCTACTTCTGCACATCTATGATCTTCCACCAACTATATTGTTACATCGATAAAATATTTGAATGGTTGGTGTTGACTTTTGGTCTTTGTAAATCCTTACATAGACCAATAACTTTACCCCCTTTTTTTAAATTTTCAAATGCTTAATACTGTTTTACTCAAGTTTGGGGGGGAGAAAACAATTTTGTCTCTTGAAAGAAAAGAATATTTTTTTATAAAATTGTGAGTCAAAAATAAGTTTGGAGGAGGATTTCACTGTCATCAACTCTTGTCCCCGTTACTAACTTTTCCTCCCAAGTCTACAGGTTTTAATCTTAAAAGATGACATCAGTGAGGACACTGCTGCAAATAGCTTTGGGGGAGCTTTGTGGTTATTCACACATCATTTTGCATTATATTAAACAATAGAACAAAAAAAATTTCAGATAATAAAAGCTAGGAAGTGAAGAATACATATGAAAGATAGGAAGATATTTAAGAAAGGCATGAAAATTAGATGTTTTATAACGAAGCTAGTAATAAGTAGTCATGAGCTGTTGTCCCAAGGGTTAGTAAGATGAAGGGAATCACTAATCTGATGATAGAAATAAGTCTGAAAAATAGTCCCTATTATTGAGTCCAAACATCTGAACGTTGATATCCTACTATTTGCACTTGCACACATCTATGAACTTGGGATAGTAGAGGATATCTTGAAATTCTCTTGTCTAAAAGCCTTATTATGAAAGAAAATAAATATATAAACAAAAAATATGAATGAAAAAAATGGTAAAGAAAAATGAACACTGTTTTTGTAATTACTTAAGGCAGCAAAAAAAAATTATAGCGAGGGTGCTTTATCACCTAGTGCCTTAGACCAACTGGTTTGGGAGTCACTGCTAAGCCTCAGATTTTGCAATACGAGGATATTGCTAATTACGCCTAAAAAAGTGAGCACATTTGGTAATCGGTTGGTTGGTATCTCAAGAAGTATTAACGGTCGCATGAAGAATATATGAGCAATTCTATCTGAAATATTCACCGACTAAAAAGTACTAAGGAAGATGGAAAAGAGTATGATAACTTGAATTGAATTCTCTAAGTGTAGAGATGTCTTTTACACACACATAGGGGTATATGATCTATGTTTGGAAGAAAGGCAGGGAGGAAGAATAAAGGCGGTGTTTTATTGAGGGATGACGTGATTTCTGACATCTTTTCATGACTATTAAGATAGGGCTTAT
Organism: Agapanthus africanus; assembly: GCA_030015575.1. Taxonomy (NCBI): domain Eukaryota; kingdom Viridiplantae; phylum Streptophyta; class Magnoliopsida; order Asparagales; family Amaryllidaceae; genus Agapanthus; species Agapanthus africanus. Next base: position 81,396,398 of record CM057340.1, on the reverse strand, counting down.
GGCTACTAAAAGCTAGTGTAGTTAGAAACTCTTATTTTCAAGTTCTTTCTTTTATATGTTCTTTATCTTTGTATGTAACTTTCATCATCTTTCTTTTATTATGGGATTTTGTGGGTGTAATCCACTAAGAACCCTCAGGAGAAAACACTCCTCCTATTAGGGAAACCTAGAGGTTTAAACGCTTGTTGCATGTGCTCAGTGCAATCGTGTTGCCTACGAAAGTGTGCTAGGTTGTTCTTTTTCTTTTTTCTTCTTCTTCTCTTTAATAACTAGTTTTGTTGGGACGATCAAAGTTAAGTTTGGGGGTATTTGATTAGGATAAAATATTGCACATTTGAATGATTATTTTCCCCACTATTGTTAATTACTAAAAGGTGTTTATTGTAATTATAGAACATATGTAAGTTTATGTGTAAATAGTTCATTATCCTATGTTTCTACATTATAATTAACATAATGAGGGAAAACACATGCATATAATATTTATATGAAATCTTAATTTAAAATATGTATATCATATCAAATATTTCTAACCATATTCTTAAAATTTAATATCATATAAAATGGTTAGGATAATATCTCAAAAATACAAAATACTACTAAACACTTTGAGTTGAGATATTGTACAAATTAGATCAGTTCTGGAATCCAGAAGATCCGAGATGTCGGAATCAAATCTACCGAAATATGGAAGCAAATCGTAAGATTTAGCAACGGCAGAGACTCGGAGCATTATTCTCAAAATCCAGATATCGAAGCGATCTCCACATGTCAACAGAAGAGAGCATAAAAAATTCTAAGTCCTAATTCCACTATAACGCCGCGGTTGGGCGGCCAAATGATGATTTTCGCGGCGGATCTAGAGCCGTAGGATTTGAAATTTGGTGGCTAGGATTTTAACAGTGTATATTCACTCAGGGAATCTAGGGTTTCTAGTTTCTGTGAATATAAATAGGACCAAGAGCTTCACATCAGAAATCATCAAACCGAAGAGATCAAGATGTCCAAAGCGATCCACACATCCAGGTGATCATCAGCTAGTCATCTACCTCCAATAAGAGAGAGTGAGAGCAAAAACTAGGGTTCTTTGTAATCTACTTTCAAAATGAAGATTTGTATGAAATAGTTGATTAATAAAGGTAGATCTTAGTTTATTTCTTTTTGTATTTACTTTCTACATTTAATTTCTGCATCTTAATCATGTTTTCATTCTTCAACCTTTATTCTAGATCTCAAACCATGAGCGAGTAATTCCTAGCTTGATAGGGTTCGTAGGATATGGTAGCTCAATGGATGATAAAATCATTTAACTTCTTTTAAACATTTTAAAGTCTATAAACTTTAGCCAAACAAATATTAACATCCTTATCGGGCGTGCTACCAATTTATTGATAGTCACGACCACGATTCGAGGTCTGTTTAACACTTGTTTTGCTAAAGGCTAGACATGAATAAAGATCAATGCAAGGACAAGAGTTAATAGTGGGGAAACCATAGTTTCTTCCAAACACCCTAATCCACATTCATCGCTATCAATCTAGTTTTAAACTATTAAAAGATATAAAAAATCATTTTTAATTATTCATCCATTACTACCAAGTCATATGAACCCTACAAGCCCTTTTTTATAAACTTTACATCCGTTTCAAATAGATCTACAACCAATCGACCAATATTTCATCAACTCGTCTAAAACAAGATAAAGGTTCACGTTTCCCTACGGACGACCCGTACTCATCGCGGCTAGCTACTAGCGACACCGTCCTGATTGCGGTTATTTTCGAACTCACTTTTTTATACGAACAATCATAGGTACTGGAGGAAATCAAGCGATACTTGCAGAATCCGCTAGTATTGGTCACTCCGGTTAAAGGAAAACCCCTTATCCTATATACAACTGTCCTTTATGGTTCCCTAAGCATGCTATGGGTACAGGAGAATGACCAAGGAAAGAAAAGGGCCTTGTACTATCTAAGTTGAGTCCTGCTGGGAGCAGAAAGAAACTACTCCCCTATCGAGAAGTATTGCCCGGCACTGATCTTCCCAATAAGGAATCTCAGATAATGGATCTTGGCCCATGAAGTGCTCCTTATATTAAAGGTGGACCCTCTCGAGTATCTCATGACAAAAGCAATACTGACAGGAAAGCTCGCCAAATAGGCCTTTCTGTTGGTAAAATTCATGATCGTTTATCGTCGCCTCAAAGTGGTAAAGAGACTGGCCATCGCCAACTTTCTCGCCGATGACCCAAATCTCTGCCGACTCTCTACTAAATTGTGAGCTGCCAGATGAAAATGCGTTCAACACGATCGAAGAGAAAGAAGAAACAGAAAAGCCTTGTTAGGAGTTGTACTTTGATGGAGCTTCCTCAATGAAAGGGCAAAAGAAGAATGTCCTGATAATCAAAGCTGAGATAGGCTTCATTTTCGTAACCCCTCAAAGCGAAATAACCCGCTACGCCATTTTGTTGATGGAGCCTAGGACCAACAACCAAGCTGAATATGAAACACTTACAGCTGGTCTTGAAATTGCGATCGATATGGGCATCGAGGATCTCCACATATACAGGGACTCTTAGTTGATCGCCAAGCAAGTCAATGGAGATTACAAAAAATGCAAGCCGGAACTGATAAAGTATGGCGAAAAGGTACAACAACTGCTGATGCAGCTTCCTTCATATACATTGGAAAATATGCCGCTGGCGAAAAACAGTAAGGCGGACGCATTAGCCAAACTCGCTAAAGAATTGGCCAATAAAAACCTTGACAATGTAAGGATCATCGTATAAAGTCACAAGAACATGGCCTCGGCAGAGATATCTTTAGAACTTCTAGCTGAAATAGTAGATGAAAATGTCCTTCAAGTGGAAGAAGCAGAAAAAGAAGAAGATGACTGACGAGAAGTCTTTAAAGAATACTTCAAGTCTCAACGGACGCCTGAAGATGCATCACAAAAGCATCAACTCATAAAACGAGCCTTATCGTTCGCCCTAATCGATGGAACTCTATATAAAAGGACTTTCGACCATATATCACTAATGTGCTTAGGACCAAATGAAGCCAAAAAGTTCGTCCAAGAAATTCACGACGAACTCTGCAGATCCCATCTAGTCGGTCCAAAGATGAAGCTGAAGATAAAAAGGATGGGCTACTACTAGCTCATGATGATCTAAGACTGCATCGACTATGCATAGTGATGCCACCCATGCCAAATACATAGGGACTTCATACATCAACACCCCAATCCGCTACATCCGACCGTAGCCAATTGGCCGTTCGAGATATAAGGGACCGATATAATATGACTTATCGAGGCGGCATCATCCTGAAGACATCAATTCATCTTGGCGACGAACGATTACTTCTCCAAATAAGCGAAGGCGATACCACTGAAAGAAGTAAAGACGAAGAATATTCTCCATTTTTTCAAAACCCATGTCAAATACCGGTTTGGAGCTCCACGGCAGATAGTCTTAGACAACGAACCAGCATATAGAAACCACAAGATAAGATGCTTCCCCCAACAACACAAGATAGACTAGAGATATTCATCTGTCTATGATCCCCGAGCTAATGGTCTAGCCGAAGTTTTCAACAAGATGCTAACCAAGCTCATAAAGAAGATGGTGTCATAAAAAGGACTGGCATGAAAATTGCATAAAGCTCTTTAGCCATACCGAACGACGTTCAAGACATCCACGAAGACGACACCTTATACGTTGATGTTTGGCGCCGAAGTAGTGCTCCCGTTGGAAATCGAACTCTCCTCACTGTGGATGGCGGTTCAATGTGAACTACGAAGAGAACACCCATCTCCAGCTCGAAGAACTTGATGCTCTTGAAGAGACCTATCTCGTAGCTCAGTAAAATCTGGAAGCTTATAGGGCAAGTGTCACGACCAGGAAAAGGCATGTGACCGGCACTTGAATCACGTGAAGTCTATAGAACCCCATTGTAACCCAAATAAGCCGAAACTCAAGAATCTAAAGCTTTTAGAAAGTAATAGAGGTGAAGTTTTGAAAAAGAGGTATAAATGAAATCAAGTTCCCCTTTTTAAATATAAATGAGGTTCGTTGAAAATACAAGTAGAATGTGTACTAAAGTTTGAAAACATTTTCGTCATTTGAAATTTGGGCAGCACCTCCTTTGTAAATTCTGATCAAAACCAGTACATAAACAATAATAATATTAGCATCCCTGATCGGGAGCTAACTCATCGCCAATCGGCAGAAACACAACTACGCAACAAATATACGACGCCCAAGACGAAGATCAACTTAGAAAAGAAAGTAAGAAAATACCAAAACATCATCAAACTCAAATATAAGAATATTATACAAGTCTCGTCACTACGTCCCAAAAGAATATACAAATCCGGTCTCTAAGTCCACAAATATACATAATCTGGTTGATGGAGTTTTAACTAGATTACAGTGAATAAAATATACAAATGGTGGTTACGATCTGTAGTGTAATCCATCTACCAAGCAATCACCCGAAGAAGATGTGTGCCAAAAAGCCTCTACTGATCCGAGCGATCAGTCCTGCAAGAAAACTATGGCACAACGGTGGTGAATTGCCAACTCGTGAGTAGAAGACATCATTGAAAGGTTAGCCTAGCACCTCAAGTAGGGTTTGGAAGCATCACATGTACCAAAGATTAAGTTTTTATGGTGCTAAGTAAACTTACAAAGGATCGTCCTAGAAAAATTAGGGTTTCAAAAGTTTTCACATCAACATATGAAAAGAAAAGCTAGGGTTTAGAGAGTACAACCTTTGTAGCTCCCTACGCTAGACTTTTCGGCTACTTGGGGTTTGAAAAAGCTCCGCTTGAACTCCTCGAGGTCACCGATGATCCACCCGGAGTCCGCTTTGTCCAAGCTTGCAACTTTATCCGATCAAGTGAACGAAATCAAGCAAACACTCTAAACAAGTGGGCTAGACTTGTGTAGAATGGTGTTGTGGTTCTCTTTCTCACTTCAAAATCCAATCTTGATGAGTGTCTTGCTCACTACAAAGAACTAGAGAGCAAAATGTGAGAGGAAGAAGAAGATGATGGCAATATTAGAAGATGATAAGTTCAACTCTTAGAAAGAAAATAGAAAATATATCAATATATATTTTTATCTCTCATCTCAAACCATGGTTGAATCATTATTGTACTTGAGTTAAAAACTAAAAGGAAGAGTAAACCATGGTTAAATGGTGGGTGAGAAAGGTTAGGTCAAGAAGAGTGTAGAAACAATCCAAAACTAACCCTTATCAATTTCCTTTTGTTTTTAGCTTAAATACAATAATATTCTAAATAAAATACCCATGGTGTGAGTCTTATATTGCCACCATTTCCTTGTATAATCAACCATGAAAGATGTATGTATGTATGTATGTGTATATGTACATCCATATGTGCATGAATAAAAAAGAAGGCATACATGCATGCATACATCTAACTAACTCAAGAAAGGATTTCAAGTGAGAAGCTAATGGTTAAATGATAAATCAACACTTGATTTATCAATCCGGCCATATCACATATGACCCCTACCAAAAGCAAGCCGCCCGACCAATATACGGTATCCTATACGCGCATTTTAATCGGGTCCATGCGCATATCGCATACGCGCACCACAACGTTTCGTCTGGACTAGGAAACTCCATTGTGGGACTCTGAGACTCATCAATACACCGGCAGTGGGTGATGATCATATCAAGCACCCCAAGCCGCAAGCGGTCAGCTAAATGTAACGGCCACCCGGGTATTGAGCGATCAGAAGAGAACAAGCGAACCTGCTACAACTCCCGTCGAGCCGATCGACAACACTTCCCGTACAGTCCGGTCTCCTCGTCTGATATGTCGCATATCAAGTCTAGGGGTGGTAAACGTCAGACCCCAGTAACCGATAAGTCGTGCCGATGTGAGGCTCATAACGGGTCGAGAAACTACTGGTAAAACTTACCAGCAAATCTCTGAATCAGCCCTGGCCAGGGACTTCCCTGTTACGGCCAATCGAGCACAGTACAACATCAACCCCCAATACCGGGAGAGACGAAACCCCTCCTATCGCTCATTGCCTCCATGTGACTCGGGACTGTACCCAAAAACCACCGTTTTGCACGCCCTCATGGACGTGGTAAGGTGGAGATCAAAGCACAGTGGGAATCACACAGGACTCTATGACGATCTCGGGTCTACAGACTAACCTGTACAAGTGTCACCTGAGAACTACCATCTGACGTGAGGTATAATACCATCTGGGAGTTCTCGGCGAGTCCGTCTAGTGTATCCAGTCTCCACTGAGCACCCGTATACCATCTTTGATGTCAAACACCAATGGATATGGGATCATCCATCGCCCATCTCTTGGGTCGAGAAGCGTATACGCTAGTCTACACTGGTATATCGATGCCCCGTCTCGATACACCTACGACTACGGACCTTGAAGGATGTACTCATGGACTACCATGTCCCCACTAGTATGATCTGCATCATAGTCCAGGTAGTCAAGTACACATCCTAAGGGCTTTACCAACATGTAACTATAAGACAGTTTAAAGAGACTAGTATACATGTTAAGCTAAAGTGCAACCAGATAGCATACTATCATATCGAGCAAGAAAGTCATCTCTATATATGTCCAAGCATCCAATATAATATACATCATCTGTACAATACTGGCCTCTAGGGCATACATACAACTAACAATCATCAGGTAGAAATCGAATGCATAACGATCTACCTAGATCATACTATAAGATAATATCATGCCATGCGGTAACGAAAGTGTATGTGTGTGTATGTATACTATTGTGTCTATATCAATATGAGGTAATATGTCATCCATAGTATATTTATATATGTATCACCCAATGAGTATTCATCAACGACACTCGAAACCATCATAAAATATTGAGTGTCTCACCCGAATTCCCTATAAATCCCGTGTCCAGTATCGACACGTAAATTTTCATATCTCAGATGCTGTCTCATCGGATCAGCCCTCATATCTCAAGCGCCATCTCATCAGATCGGCTGTCATATCTATCTGTCTCATATCACTCCGGTCGGTATCCTCTGAATATCCGCCGAGTTCAATACTGTCATCGGTAGATAGTGTTCCCAGCCAGACTCAACGCTTTTCTATACGATCTTCTTGCCCCTGGGTATCGTTCTGGGTCCACCATATACCCGCAGATGGTGACTCCTCACTCCTCGAATCAGGTAGTAATCATAGCTCAGAACCGAGAAATCTCATGGTGGACATCGAAATACCATATCAAGAGAAAACCGCGTTTTTAAAACATTCACAGTTTATAAAATCATATCTGCGGTTTCTCAAATCCAGAAATCTCATGAAAATAAACTCTCATAAGAGCATGGCAATAATGGAACGACATGTAAAAGCACAGAATATAAGTAATGTAAGGAAAGTACAATACTGAAATAGTACATGGTGCTAGGTGCTAACAGTAATCTATAATGCTAAATGGGTAATATATAATATGGTAACATAGCGGGTTCTATCTATGTACGTGGTATGGCAATTACCGATAAGGTGTAGGTGTAACATGCGACTATGTGCAAGTGCAACATGAATTATCGGTAATGGTGCGCGTGTCCTAGCACATGAAGTTAGGTAGAGTTAAAGGTATGTACATACTATAAATCATAAATAATAGAAGCGCGAGCATATGCAGAAATAATGAAATCGAAATGCAAGCGTATGCAGAATAATGAAATCGTAACATGAACAAGTAATAAAATATCCAACTACATATGAGCCATACAGTTCTAGTTTAAAATAGCACGTAGCGCTGTTTGGAAATAAGGGACTACAATACTTTTGAAATAGATATCATTTGAAAAGTTATAGTACACCCTTGAATTTATTGTTTAAAAGTCCATAACGAATCGCTAGTTTTGAAAGTAAGTATGGCTCTAAATATCTCATAACTTTCCATTTTTGAAAAAATATTAGTAAGACTCCTCGAGTCGAAACATATATATCGGTCGTATTCATCCTCATCGTATCACGTACGGAATATCCCTCATACGATATCATCAAATCAAAATAGTACGAACCTATAGTCACGTACATCATCTCATCTCATATCATCCAATCTCGCCTTGTATCATCTCATATTGTCCAATATCGTATCGTATCATCTCGTATCATATATATGTACTTATGTCGTAAATATACCTATATCATTTGTAAACTTATATCATATAAGGTATTTATATATACGCGTGTATATATATATAGCTCAACGGCTAAGAAATAGAACTAGGGTTATACTTTTCTATAAGTATACTACTATCGCATATAGTATTCTAGAAATCCTATAAGCTAGGTATACATTTCTAGTGTGTGTGTGTGTGTGTGTGTCTTAATTCTATGGTTGAGGGGTGCTATACGCCAACCACCCGACTTTCCCTGTAGATATACATCTACTCACCTCAACGTCTCGTCCTAGTCGAAGCCGACGGATGCCTCACCCTTCTTTGTTTCTTGGAAGTCCACGCGATTGTATCGACAATCTAAATCATAACCAAAATCTCATAAAATCCCAAATCGAATTTGAAATCACGAGCGAAGCGCATATAGCTTAGAACCTATGGTCAACGCATGCTAAAACGACAAAATACTCTCCGACGTTGACGCACGAACGTCGAACGACCAAGTTACATCATGAAAACTGAAAAACCAAGTTTTCAAATATCATAAAACATTGCCAAAACCAGGTAAAATGCTGTCAGATTTTTACTCAGGTGATCTGGGACTTTTTAGCATATAGGGTAGGCTTAGTTATCTAGTGAGTGAGCTACAGAACAAATCTTGAACCCTAATTCCAAAATTGACCCGAAATTTGCGATCAAAATCGGTATATTTGCGGCCAAGAAAGGAATTAGTGGCTCGGGCTTCTACGGTGGTCTTCTACTGGTCTAAACATCTCGCTGTATCCTCTAAAAAATTTTCAGAGTTCCCTAATTATTCCAGATTCCACTTGTATACCAAAACTCAATGAAAAACTGGCATTTGAAATTTCTAAAATCATCTAATCCAAGGATTTCTCTACTAAATCACTCTCACATATCACTAATGGGCTTGTAATCACTCCCTAACCCTCTACTACACCACCACTACAAGTTCTATCCATTACAACTTACTTTCTAAAACTCAAGTCTAGAAAACTTAAACTTTTAAACTCTAAGCAAATTTGTAAAGGAAAGAATACTTAAAACTTGATTAAAAGTGAGATTATTACCTCATAAAGGCAACAAGAGAAAGTTCCTAGGTGGCAAAGATCCTCAAAATGGAGACTTGATCACACTAAGATGTTTAGGATGAGGTTAGGAACAATTTTAGTGAAGGCTCTCATGAGTTTTGATGAGGTTTGTGGGGTGATTTGTGGTGGTAGATGATGGTGGAGCAGGTGGAGAAGATGAGGAGAAGATGAGATGATGAAAGGAAATGAAGAAAACGAAGTGAAGAAATGCAATGGCTAAGCAACCATATACCCTCTCTCTCTCCCCTTGCGCATACCCATTTTAATATTGCAACCATGCCTCATGTCTTTTTCTCATTTTCTTTTTTTCTTTTCTTTTGAAAACAAAGTAAAACCATACATAGAATACAAATGTAATATGTTAACCCTTACAAATAAATGTGTCATGACACATTAAAACATGGTTAACAAAATAAACTTGGTTTAATGAGCAAATAGAAAAACATTAATTAATTTTAACACTAAACATGTATGGATATAATTATATACTAATTTATGAAAAACCCAAATTAAATAAACGCTCTCAAAATTAATAAATTAATTTTTAATTTCCAATTATTTTCCAAAATAGATGTATATAATTATATCAATTCATGAAACTCGAATCCATACCCAGTATATATCCATAAAAATCATTATTTTATTATTTAAATTCTAAAATAATATTTACTGTATTTCTGAAATGTCATAGTAAGGATGAAACAACATATGAAAAGCTAACCAGACAGAGAACATTCCGCCAAGACGAACTCGTACTGGTTGTAAAAAGGCCAATGATCCCTAACCGCATGAAACGTGGGAAGTTCGAGCCGAATTATGAAGGCCCATGTATTATAGATAAGGTCTACAAAGGTGGGGCTTACCTACTCATGGATATGCACGGAGAAAGATCATTTCGGCCAATAAACGGTCGATTTCTCAAGAAGTACTATGCTTGAAGAGTCGTGACTTGGGTCAATGATAGATGAAGATGCATATATTCGCTCGGCGTCTTCCTGGGTCAAATCTTTGAAAGTTCCCCGATGATATGCACCCCCTTTATGTAGATGTTGGATCGTAATGTTCCTAAAATAATATATTGCCCTGCGGACTGTCACTAAATTGACTACTGTATGTTGACTATAGTGCCCTCAAGGCAATTATTATAATCGCAGGTAGGTGATTGTGATGATTGAGGGAGGACTTATACGGATAGAACAGTCTTACTCAAAATGATAGTATGCTATCCGGTTTATCTTTATCATCATGTACATGCATTATGTGGTATTACAAATTACTATTACATGTTGATAGAGCCCATAGGATTCTTGCTTGACTACCAGCATTATGATGGCGATCATATACATAAGAGCTGGGTGGTCTATAAGCACATCCTTAAATATCCCTAGTCGCGGGAGTATCAAGACTGGGCATCGATACTCAGGAGTAGACTAGTGTATACTTATCGAGACCCTAAAGAGGGGAAATGGCTGGTCTCATAAGCCATTAGTGTCTGTTTGTCACCTAAAATAGTATGCAGGTGCTCATTGGGTTATGAGTACACTGGACGGACTCACCGGGAATATGCTAGTTGGTATTATACCTATTGTCAGATAGCAGTTCCCAGGTGACATGTGTACAGGTTAGTCTGTCGACCTGAGATTGTCATTTGTCTCGTGTGAGTTCCCACTGTTCTTTGATTACTACCCTACCACGGCTCAAAGGAGTTGTGCAAACAGGTTTTAGTCGGGTACAGTCCTGAGCCACATGGAGGCAGTGAGCGGATCGTCGGGGATTCGTCTCTCTCGGTATTGGGGTTTGATGTCACGTTGTGCACGGGTGGCCATCACCAGAAATCCTTGGCCAAGGTGGATGAGAATTACTGATTTGGATCAGTAGTTTCTCAGTTGGTGATGGGCTTCATACCGACACGAAATATCGCGTTATTAGGGGTCTGACTTTATCCACCCCCTAGAAACGATATGCGATACTCTTAGACGAACGGATCGGACTGTACGGATATTGTCACGGACATGCTCAGTAGGGGTTCGGATGAGTTTCCTCATCGGCCTTCCTTTCGCTCAATACCTGGATAGTCGTTACGTACAGCTAGTGCCACTGACGTGCTTATAGTTAAACCCACTACCAGCGTATTGACGGGTCTTTAAAGTCTCGCACAGAGGGTTTCCCTGCTTCGGGCGAAACGATGTAAAGGCCGTATGATTTTACGGCAGGGTATGATCATATATGTGCACTTGTGCACGTATCATGATTCGGACGGATAATACTAGTGGGCTTTGGTTTAAGCCGGATTCTAGTATTATATTGTTGGATTATTTTCATCTCTTTGTATTCGTATTTTTTGGAATACGGATGCGGATATGTATATACGGATGAGGGGTATTCTTGTAATTTATTACAAGGTGCTTCTAGAAGAAGACACCTCATTTAGTTTTAACCATTTAGTTTAAATGGTTAATGCGGTGGAGGGATGAGTTGTATCTTGGCTATAGATGAAGCATGGCTTTATGGTGACTCATGGGGTGACTCATGGTATGACTCATGGTTGCACTATTGTGGCATGCTTGATATATGGTGTTGTGAGATATTTTGTGAGATTGATGATTCATTCTTTAGAGCTCACAACACTTAGCCATTTTCTTGAGTTGCTTCACACTCTCATCTCCTCAAGCTTCTTCTTCTACCTCCACCCTAAAAGTCTCATGTATTGAGAAACCTAAGGTGTTTGGAGACAAATTAATCCATCATTTGACTCTACATCCTCTAGGCTATCTAGTTTAGCGAACTAGGTACCCTAGTTACCTCGGCTATGATGTTGGAGCTCGAACTACATATCCTCAGGTGGATCATCTTCGATGGAGGGAGACCGGAGCCCAAACTCGATCCATGGCACCTCAAGGAGCTTGGGACGATGGTAGAAGACCGAAGGACTTGGTTCATTCGGTATAAACACTTCTATCATAGTAGATTAGCTCTTTAGTAGTTTCCTGGTTTAGGGTTTATGGTTCGGTCCGGTGGGTTTTGTTAGCGCCAAGTTTTTAAACGCCAGTTTTGTTCCGCACTGGCCGCATTTGATGCTCAGGGCGCCGGCGAAACCAACATGGTATCAGAGCCACCCTATAAACCTTACTAGCTTGTTTACACAAAGTAATATCGATCAACCCAAATTTCCGAATCGTTTTTCCAATTTGATGTGTTTGCTGTCGATTTTAAAATCTGTTCAAATTTTTTTCAGAGGGTCTTAAAAATACGTGCAGGAATTTCTAGGGGACCACAAGAAATTTGAACGCATGAACCAAGAAAATGGCCGCGGAACAGCGGCAATAGTAGCCTATTGGCGGCAGTTCCGCGGTCGTCTTATGGCAAATGAGGGTCTAACTTCTTCTGGAACTCTAGTACTTGGAAATATGTTTATTGGTACACATTGTTTTGGCCCAGATTTCTTTGAGTGCTGGTTTGCATTTGGGGCTAGTTAGGGAAAGTTTAGTCGATCGAAATTTTAAATGTGTGTTTATCAGTACATGTGATATATCTACGACCGTTGTTTCCCCAATTAGAGCAAAGCTCTGTTCAGAATTCAAAATTTGAATTAAAGCTGCGCTTTTATAAATGCGCTGTGCTACAACTAGCGCACCCCGTGCAAAGATCATAGGCGCTAGCGCTAGATGCGCTGCGCTCCAAATAGCGCACCATGTGCAAAGCACGTATGCGCTAGCGCTAAAAGCGTTGCGCTCCAAGTAGTGCACCATGGGCAGAGCGCATAAACGCTAGCGCTGGAACTAAATGTTCCTCACCGTTGGATCAAATATCCAACGGATATGATTAAATCATCAATTAACAAGAATGAAATTCTGTTGAAATCTTTCCAAACAGAAAAGATTGTGCCCTGAATTTGGAACACCGTTGGATCAATGATCCAATGGTGATTAAAAATCTCTAAAATACAGAACAAATTCTGTAATGGGGAAATATTTCTCAATCTTGTTAAAAACAAGAAAATTATCTTCTATAAACCAGAAGCCCTTGGATCAAAGATCCGGCGGTGGGAAAATTCCCAAATCAATTAGAGAATAAATCACTTTAACCGATTGAACAAATCAGCTTGCCCTATATAAAGGCCCCGAGACATCAAGTCTCAAAAAGGAGGACCCCCCCTAAACTTTGAGAAAATCTCAGAAAGAAGAGCCAAGCTCTCGGTAGAAGAACAACTTTTCTTCAAGGTAAAAGAACAAAAAGACGAAATCGTCTCAATATAAAAGGAAATATTTACTTCTTCCACAGATGATAGATCTATAAGACAAATTGTCTTCCATAAAAGAGATTATGAACATCTCATTATAAAAAGAGGGAGAATTATTCAATTCTCTTAGGATCATAGATCCATAAAGGCAAAGCCTTTCATCAAAAAGAGATTGAAATATCTCCTATAAACTAAGAACTTTGTTCTTAGAATCTTGAGACAAAGTCTCTAATCAAAGAAAAGATAATCTTCAGAGCGCAAAGTTAACCTAAGAAGCGCCTTGGCGCTCCTAATCTAAGAAGAGCCTTAGCTCTCCTAATTTAAAAGTGCTTTAGTGCTCTTCATCTAGCACAAAGCACTGCAGTGCCATCGCGCTTCAAACACAGCGCACTGTGCTCATTGGCTAGCGCTCAGCGCTAAGCGTGCCACGTGCTCCTCACGTGTGCGCTGCATTACTAAAAGCGCTTTGCGCTCATTATATGGCACCAGCGCTAAATGCCTCAATGCTTAAACTATAGCGCATAAGCGCTCTACATCTGGCGCAAAGCGCTAACCGCATCAGCGCTTTTCATTTAGCGTAAAGCGCTAAGCGCATTAGCGCTTCATATCTGGCGCAAAGTGCTAAGCGCATTAGCGCTTTATCCATAGCGCACTGCGCTCATCGACTGGCGCTAGTACCAAGCGCGCCACATGTTTTTATGTACGCTTGGACAGAACATAAACTTTTCTTCGAATAAGCCTGGAGCTATGATAAATGCACAACACTCAACTAGAGACAAAACATTGTCAGAGACCAAACCAATGTTTGGTATTTTTAAGGGGATTGGGCTCAAACAAACATTTAACAACTCAAAAACAAATGTTGAACATTGTAATTGAATAGACTTAGCCCAAATTGGCCATAAGTCCTCAATTCAGATTAATTGAGTTCATATGCGCATAAATCACAGATCTTAGTCCCAATTGGACTATAGGTCTCTCAACCCACATCGGTTTAAGGGTACATCTCTTCACTCCTCTGATAATTGTCGTTGTAATCCTTCAACGTCTTCAGAGAGGTGACAGGTCCCGACAACCATACATTTTATGGACTATGATGTCCTTAACCTTGACTGTGAGGTCTTTAAACTCATGGACTATGATGTCCTTAACCTTGACTGTGAGGTCTTTAAACTCACGGACTATGACGTCCTTAACCTTGGACCACCATGTCCTTAAACTGTTAATCGACCGCAATGTCTCTAAACTAAACAATAGAGCCTAAATGCTCTCTTGTTGGATCTAAACGATCCTGTTAAGTTGATCTTAGTCTAAAAATTAGACTAATGTATCCTTAACAAACGTTTAAGTTGATCTTAGTCTCAAATGAGACTAACGTATCCTTAAACCCAACCCCAAACCCAAATCTAAGAAGATACGTATAGCGTCTTGAAAAGTCGTTTTGGAGTTTTCCTGAAAATCGGTGAAAATTCGGTATTTTTCCGTAAACCGTCTTTTTTGTTATTTTGCAGTTTAGGACTAGTTATACCTAAAATGGATAGATAATTGCTTGTTTTTAGTAGCTAATGAGTTACTTATTAAATTTTGGTCATTTAAAATTTTTTCCCTATTTTTCAATTTTTTAATATTATTTTAAGCCGGTAAGAAAATACATTAAATTAGCGATAAATACAAATTTTTATGGGCTAATTTTAATCTTTAAAATTATGTTAATTAAAATCTAGTTGTAATATAAATTTTTAGTATTTTATTTTGAGTTTTAACTAATTTTTATTATAGAAAACGAAATTTATTGAATTTAAGCTTAAACTTGCGATTTTGGACTTGTAGGGGGTCTTTTTGCATAAAATTTTTTTTGTGCACTCTCTCTCACTTTTCCCTCACCCTAGGCCGGCCCATTTCTAGCAGCTCATGGAAGAAAATTCCATGCTCTTTTGACTTGTATATTGTGTGGAAATGGGGTTTTATTTTAAAGGTTTTTGAATTGTTTTTGGGTATGGTCTTTTGTGGTTGGTAAGAGTTGACCAAGACCCTTTTCCCCACACCCCACACCATCCCCTCTCCCTCATTCTGGCCGAATTCCAGCAGCCCCCCTTCATCTCTTTGTTCTTTTCATTTTCTTAAAAAAATTCATTAAGTTGCTCCAAAAATTCCAAATTTAAACCTCACAAAATAACCCCATCCTTCATCCCCTTTTTCCTTCACTTCCCTTGCTTGGATCATGATGCTATGAGGCCATCAATTGAAGCAAATTTCTTCTTGCTAGATCCATAGATTTGAGGTATAATTTCTACTCTTTTAAGTTAATATGGTTAGAATTCTTTAATTTAGTTGTTTTAGTGGTAATTTAGTGCTATTTTCATTCTAGTTTTGTTTAAAGTTAATGGTTGAGTTAACTAGGGTTTCTTGAAACCATGTTATAGTTAATTAAATCTTTTAATTAATCTAGTTGTTTACTTAACCAATCTATATGGTTACTTTGCTTAAGTGGCTTGATGTTATGCTAATCTAAGTTAACTTGTGTGAAATTTTCATTGTTGTTACTAATTGCCAAAAATCAAGAGAAGGGTTTGTGTTGGAATTATGGTTTGATTCATAGTTAATGGTTTAAAATTAGTGTAATGGCTAGCTAGTGGGTTAGTTTGGATTGTTGTGTTGGATTGTGTTAACTTTGTCGCTAATTTTCGATGTTTGTTCCAAATTGCAAATTTCTAGCTTACTAGGTTTTTATGTAAATTACTGTGACGAATTAATTGCGATATCTAGATTATATTGTTGGCATATCTTATGACATTTAGGATGTGTGAGTGCGGATTTTTGAGTAATCGGGTTTTAGTTTTTCCGGGCGACCAAATCGACATTTTAGTAGATTTTTGCGATTTTCGCGTGTGTTCCGCGCACTTTGTGCACGTTGTACCTAGCTTGTGAACTATGGTATTTTCGTTAGGGAATTGCATCGTTCTTGATATGTAACCTTATGTTTGTATTGATGTACATTCCAGGTTCGGTCGCGGAGACGTCAGACGCGGCTCGAAAGGGGAAAGCAGTGATTGGACGTGACTAGCTAGGGATTCCAGTGAGTAGATGTAACATCTACGGGGGACTATCGTTGGATGGCGCAAGTCGCCCGATAGTTTTAGTACCTTAAAAAGATTCTTAGTAATGTTAGTAATTAGGGGTGTAATACTTGTATGATTATTTGCTACATTCATGCCCTATATTGACATACATATACGAAACCATTTTATAGGACACCTGCACCATTGCCAGGGTTTTTATATGCAGCACGAGCACTATTCATGCTTACACACACACCGTGGTAATTGCCATGCCACCACACTAGATAACCTTTAAATTGAAACCTTTTACTATAATTGATACTTAAACTCGCTCTATTGCTTTAATTCCTTAAAATGAAATCGTAGGATTGCTATTCATGTGCATGTGCTTCATCATATTATTTGTTCATGCCTAATCTATTAATCACACATCGCAACTTGATTATTGATACCATATGCATTCATTATCATTGACATATGCACTTATGAGGATTTCTTGAGATTTTATGATATTTCTGGATTTCGGGGGAAAGCCGCAAAATTTCTAAACTTATTATATTTTTAAAATATGTAAATTGCGGTTTTCTAGTGATGTAAGTGTCGTCCACCATGAGTTTGCTGTGGTTTTCGAGATCCGTGTCGAGGAGTGGAGGAACCGTCACGGGTACATGGTGGGCCCGGTATGGTACCCCGGGGCAAGATGAATGTGGTGTTGACGTTGAGCCTGGCAGGGGACGAATTACCTACCGGTGATTGTTTGGCACGGCGGATATCCAGAGGATACCGACCGTGGCCGCGAGATGATGAGATTTTGATATTGAGCTGGGTCAGCCGGATGGCTGAGGCCAGAGATACTAGGACATGGATATATGAGATTTGTGATAGTTTTGAGGTGTCGTTGCTGGACACAGGTTCTTGTTGATTCTATTGGTATTGTGCTGGTATTTCAAAAGAGATTCTTAAAGGGAAAAACATGATTTCTTATACTTACACATTCAGATCACGAGTTGATTCGCATTGCATTCATACCTGCTAGTATATTCATATTGCATACATACTTGCCATTATGTCCTGCCTTACCTGTATTTAGATGCTAGGATGCTTGTGTGCATGCATACGATAGCCTGTGTAGATGTTATTTATTACTCACGAGTTGGCAACTCACCCCCGTTGTGCCATAGCCTTTTGCAGGTCCGCTCCGTCAGTACAGTAGCGGCGGGCGCTCTTGTTTCTTTTGCCTGGACTCGAGGTTTTGCTCTTAGGTGGGTTATATCATTATTTTTGTACCACCTTGTATATTCTTGTATCTAGTGTACTCCATCTACTGTATCTTCCAGTATTGTTGTATATTGACCTAGAGATGAGACTGTGAGATTTGTGGACTTTTTATGCTGTATTTTGGGGTCGAGCTCACTTGAGTCGACATGCTGTTTTTCTCATGCTTCCTTATGATTATTTCGCATGCTGTTGCTTTATATTGCGTGGGATTTGTGACCGCCTTGTGGCGAAGAGCTAGCTCCCGCTTGGGGATGCCTTAATTGTTGGATTCATATATATTCTTGTTGTACCCATTTTGGGCGCCAGTATTTACAAAGGAGACTCTGCCGAAATTTTCGGAAAAATTGGTATTGTTTTTAAAAGGGGTTTTACATGACTTATTTGATAAACTCGCTTTGAATTGATTGGGTTTTCTTCACTCTTTTGCTTATTTGGTTTTGGTTTCTGGGCTTTGGCTTACTTATTTTACGGACGTCTTGAGACGTTTCGTAAACTTAAGTGCCAGTCACGTTCCGTATCCTGCGGGTTGTGACAATACGGATTTGGACAAATCCACGCCCTACGGGCGACAACATAAATTAGTCTCCGTATACAATCCACGGGCAACCAAAACAAAACAAACACCCACGACACGAAGTGACCATCTGGAGAAGGAGAAAGTGGTTACCGCGATACGGTTGCGTAATTAACTACAGGGGCTTGCGCCAGCAGGGAAGAGCGTCCCCACAATCAAAAACCCCTCAATGAGGGGGAATCTGACGAAGTCTGCTACATCGGCCGCATCCGTTTAAACTTTCGATATACGGTGCCATAAATCAACTTAGTATCTTCGGAGAGGTGGACGGATAGAACCAATTAGCATCTGCCCTCAAAATTCAGGCAAGACGAACCTACGCGGTCCCGTCTCTGTGTTTCGGAGGAGAACAGACTCTGTCACGCCCGGTGGGACCTTTTCCTCTTTCCACTCCACACTTCGTGTGTCGTGTTTCGCGAACGAATCGCGGTTTGCTATGGTTGCCCATGGATTCGAGGCACTAATATTTGGTGTCTTGCTCCGTGCAGAAAACAGAAGATTAATGGCTTCAAACTGCACTCATTGCAAGAACCCCCACTCCATCCTCGTCGGAGGAGTGACCTATAGGCCTCAAGCGGCCTCCCTTTTCAAGATGCCAGTGGATCAGGTGACTCAGGCCACCACTGGGCTGTTCTTTGGGACTATGATCCCACTGATGAGCTTTAATGCCCCGCTGCTGTCGCAAGAAGCCCCAAAGAAGTCGGTCTTTGATCGGCTTGCAACTGCCGCGGCCCCTCTCAACGGGTCGCCCAAACCAAACGCCTCAGTCTTCGACAGACTGGGCAAAAGCTTATTTGGGCCCATGAAGAAGCCAGCAATACTAGAAAGGGTTATTCCGAAGAGGATAGCCATCCCGGCTCAAGCGGACGAAATCATCGGAAAGGTTTCTCCTGCCAAGAAGTCAGTTTTCACAAGGCTGGCCACTCCGGCTCCCGTTCCAGGCAAAGTCACCTCTGCGCAAAAATCTGCTTTTGATAGGTTGGCCGTTCCCACTCAACGGACGTCGGTCTTTAAGAGGCTGATACCAGCGACTTCTGACCAACAAAGGGGGCATGAGGAAGTCACCCCTACAACTGAGATAGTCCCAACGGCTCGACACGCTCGACGTCGCCACTGGCGCCGAATAAGGAAGGCTGGGGGCAACTCTCCTTCTGGACTGACTCCGCCGGCTTCAACGGTGGAAATCAATGATGTTGTTCCAACTGGGAACAGCTGTGAACCGCTAAAGAGGGTGCACAAAAACTCTTCGACTGCCATGCTGAAGAGATCTCCTCCGCCTATGGAGAACGCTACTAAGGTGAAGCTAGAGCAGCCCCCTCAGCGGCTGTCCTCTAAAATTTACAAAGTTTGGCGATGGGTCCAGGACACCGTGATAGATCAAGGCTATCTCCGCCGACAGAAAAAGATGAAGGTTCGGCAAGAAGAGGACCGCCCTATCAAACCACAGAAAGTGACAGCTACTTGGGTGCCCACTGCAACGGCCCCATCAACTTCGACCGCTCATAAGAGAGAAAGCTAGAGAAAATCCCGGTTTCTACGACGAATCGCAAGAACACTGAATCTAAACGCCCCAAGTCTAGGGGCATGGTGGTGCACACCATCTATATGGAATCCGGAAAAGAGGATAGCCGTATCTCCACAGGTCATCGACCGCTTACGCGATCAGTGACTAAGGCTCAGGAGCAACAACAACAAAAACTCCAAGAAATGCTAACAGCTATGGCCGCACTTACGGGATCGAAATCAAGCCCGGAGACATCCTCGGAGCAGAGCCATGAGCAGGAAACTGATGCTGAATTCTTTCGGAGAATGCTTGAGAAGAAGGACAAAGAGGCTGCGGAACAAGCGGCCAATATAAAATAAATAGCCCTTCTGTTCCAAGATATGGTGGGCATGATGATCCAGCCGGACCCTTCAGCTGAAGATCCTCCAATAATAATTGAAGATGATAGAGGAGAGACATCAAATCCTCTGCCGGCTCTGTCAGCAGCCAAGGAGGAGACCATCTCCAAAGCCGCCCTTGATGACTATATAGCTCAACAGATACGAGATCATCAGGCGAGTGAAGCGGCTAACCAAATCGTTAAAATTGGACAACCCTATCCGGGTTGGTACGACCAAATAAAGTACCCGCCGGGATATACGATCCCTAAATTCTATGTATATAAGGGGATGGGGAATCCACACCAGCACGTTGCTCAATTTAGAGCCTTGTGCTGTAATTCTGGGGGTGACGACAAACTGCTGCTTCGCCAATTTATTGGCAGCTTGTCGGAGACAGCGTTTGAATAGTACTCTGAGCTCCCGAACGACTCTGTCAAGACGTTTGCAGAAATGGAGTTGCTATTCACCCAGCGTTTCGCAAGCGCTAGCGAACGCACCACGATCACGGCACTCATCAACACCGGAGTGAAGCCGGGAGAAACCTGGGTTCAATACGCCATTCGGTGGCGGAACCTATGGTCAAAGTGCGAATAGCGCATAGAAGAGGCTCCTACAGTGGGCATGTTTGTGGGAACCCTCGATCCGCAGGCGACCATTTCCCAATTCATGATGTTCTTCAAGCCGACCACTTTCCAGGCTTTGATTGAGAAGCTGGCCCAAATGGACCATATGGGCCATAGACCGTCCTCCTCAAAGACAGATCTTTGGAATGAGAAAGGGAAAAGGAAAAAAACCTTCGTCGCCAATGCTCAACAACAACCGAGTGGCCCGAGACCGGTTGTTCCCCAAAGCAATAAGCGGCAATCCCTCGATGAGAAATTGAGACGTCCTTACTCGTTTCCTTGGGATAAAACAAGGAGACTGTTTGAACTAGTAGTGCGCAACGGGCTCATTACTTTACCGGAGTCAAGACACTCAATGCAACTGAACGACGTCAACGATCCTAACTATTGTTCTTATCACAGAGTAATGGGTCACCCACTCGAAAATTGCTACCTCATCAAAAACTGGATTGAAGATTAATACCAGCAAGGCGGATTCGCGTTGTCTGAAGACTGGAAGGTAAACCCGCCACAACCACATGCTCCGAAAAAGATGGATATGCCGGGGGCATCGTGCTCTTGGACCGAAAAGTCCGTAAACTAGAAATTCGCCTCAAATATGGCAACGATGGACCACTATATCCTAAAACTGGCTACGAACCGAAAGAGGCAAATGATGATTTTCTCCTGCTAATATCCCAGTTGTAGTGATACTGATGTCTAAATCAGTATTAAATCCCAGACTCGCAGTGAAAATTCAGCAAGCCACAAATGCATATAAAATAGCCGAAATGATTGGGCAACTTGCAAATCAGCAAGTAAAAATGTATGCATGCAAAATAGCCGAAATGATGGGACAACTTGCAATGAAAAGCAGCGAGTAAATAAAACAAATAGCCGAAATGATTGGGCAATCACGACTTTCATGATATATAAGCTGAAATGATAGAGCATCACGGAAAGAAAAATATATGAAATGAAACTTTTTGCCCTACAGGTGAGATCACATTGATCCCTGTATACAATACAGGGGCACAAACAAAAAAGGAACCATATCATCCTACCAGGCTCCATCAGAAAGAGAGCCAAGTCTTGACGGTCACATCTGCATCCCAGAAGACCAACAACAGTGTTCCTCCTTATGCCAGCAAGGCACGGAAGCGACATAACGAAACGGAACTATGGCATAGTCCCTAGTTCCAAATCTCGACGGTTCACAGACAACGTAGAGACCGCCTCGGCATTCGTCTCGTTACAACATATGCCATATCAACAACGGTGTTCCTTCGAAGTCCAGCAGGATGCAGATGCAACGTCAACGAAAGACCCCATGGTCGAAATAAAGCAGAGTGACGACAAAATCCCAGCTCCACCTCAGCATTCGTCTCGTTACAGCAGACGCAATGTCAACAACGGCATTCCTTCGCAGTCCAGCAGGATGCAGATGCAACGTCAACGAAAGACCCCATGGTCGAAATAAAGCGGAGTGACGGCAAAATTCCAGCTGCGCCTCAGCTCAGCATTCATCTCGTTACAACATACGCAATGTCAACAACGGCATTCCTTCACAGTCCAGCAGGATGCAGATGCAAACGTCAACGAAAGACCCCCATGGTCGAAATAATGAAGCGAAGGACAAATTCCCAGCTTCAGGGTCTTGACGGCAACTCATATAAAACCTGAAAGACTATCAGAGGTCACCCCACACCAGCGCAGAGTGGTCACCACCTCGACGTTCATCTCGATACAGCAGACGAGATGTCATCCCAGCGTTCTTCCCCCAGCAAGAGTCAGACACGACAATCAAACAACGAAGCCATGGCAAAATCCCTGGTTCCAAACCTCGACGGTTCACCTGCAACCTAAATACAACCGCGACATTCGTCTCGATACAGCAGACGCAATGCCAGCAAACGAAGCAAAGGCAATATTCTTAGCTTTAGGGTCTTGACGGCAACTCATATAAAACCCGAAAGACTATCAGAGGTCACCCCACACCAGCACGGAGTGGTCACCACCTCGACGTTCGTCTCGATACAGCAGACGAGATGTCATCCCAGCGTTCTTCCCCCAACAGGAGTCAGACGTGACAATCAAACAACAGAGCCAGGGCAAAATCCTTAGTTCCAAACCTCGACGGTTCACCTGCAACCTAGAAACAACCACGACATTCGTCTCGATATAGCAGACGCAATGCCAGCAAACAAAGCAAAGGAAATATTACTAGCTTCAGGGTCTTGACGGCAACTCATATAAAACCCGAAAGACTATCAGAGGTCACCCCAAACCAACGCGGAGTGGTCACCACCTCGACGTTCATCTCGATACAAAAGACGAGATGTCATCCCAGCGTTCTTCCCCCAGCAGGATTCAGACACAACAATCAAACAATGAAGCGAAGGCCAAATTCCTAGCTTCAGGGTCTTGACGGCAACTCATATAAAACCTGAAAGACTATCAGAGGTCACCCCACACTAACGTGGAGTGGTCACCACCTCGACGTTCGTCTCGATACAGCAGACGAAATGTCATCCCAGCTTCTTCCCCCAGCAGGATTCAGACGCAACAATCAAACAATGAAGCGAAGGCAAAATTCCTAACTTCAGAGTCTTGACGGCAACTCATATAAAACCTGAAAGACTATCAGTGGTCATCCCATACCAGCGCAGAGTGGTCACCACCTCGACGTTCGTCTCGATACACCAGACAAGATGTCATCCCAGCATTCTTCTCCCAGTAGGATTCAGACGCAACAATCAAACAATGAAGCGAAGGCCAAATTCCTAGCTTCAGGGTCTTGACAGCAACTCATATAAAACTGAAAGACTATCAGAGTTCACCCAACACCAGCGCGGAGTGGTCACCACCTCGACATTCGTCTCGATACAGCAAACGAGATGTCATCCCAGTGTTCTTCCCCCAGCAAGATTCAGATGCAACAATCAAACAATGAAGCGAAGGCCAAATTCCTAGTTTCAGGGTCTTGACGGCAACTCATATAAAACCTGAAAGACTATCAGAGGTCATCCCACACCAGTGCGGAGTGGTCACCACCTCGACGTTCGTCTCGATATAGCAGACGAGATATCATCACAGCGTTCTTCCTCCAGCAGGATTCAGACGCAACAATCAAACAATGAAGCGAAGGCCAAATTCCCAGCTTCAGGGTCTTGACGGCAACTCATATAAAACCCGAAAGACTATCAGAGGTCACCCCCACACCGGCGTGGAGTGGTCACCACCTCGATGTTCATCTCTATACAGCAGACGAGATGTCATCCCAGCATTCTTCCCCCAGCAGGAGTCAGATGCGACAATCAAACAACGGAGTCATGGCAAAATCCCTAGTTCCAAACCTCAACGGTTCACCCGCAACGTAGAGACAACCGCGACATTCGTCTTGATACAGCAGATGCAATGCCAGCAAGCGAAGCAAAGGCAATATTCCTAGCTTTAGGGTCTTGACGGCAATTTAAATAAAACCTAAAATACTATCGGAGATCATCCCACACCAGCACGGAGTGGTTATGACTCATCTGGGCTCCCAAACTGAGCCTAACCTTAAGTAAAAAGCGTTATGGTAAAATTCCTAACGCTTGTTCTTCCGATGGTCAAACTGCCTAGGAAGATTGCTTGAAGATGACTTGTCCAACCCTTGAAGGGATCAGAGACACGACAGTCGCAAGGCTACTCGAACAGCAAGATTGCCTATCGAGGAATACATCAGCCAACGCAACGGTACGATGGGCAAAACCTTAGTACCACAGACCCTAACTGACCTCTGTCGTAAAGAGCAGAGTTTAACTGTGACGTTAGGAAACCCTCGCGAGAACTTCTTGATTCGTCTCAACTCATAAGGAAATTAGTGTCTTTGCGAGAACTTCTCGATTAGTCTCAACTCGTAAGGCAAAACCTTAGGCAATAGTAATTAAAAAACTTGTTTCCTAAGCACTGGGGCCCTGCAAGTCGGTCCAAAACGGACTATTGCATACTATTCATGGACCACACTCTCCAAAGTCGAATCTCGGTAAGGATGGAAACAACCACTTACGAGTCCTCTCGACTTGTAAGAGGGAAAATTCTCTTGAGAGGTCCTTACGACTCCCAAGAGAAAACACACTTAGGAATCCTCACGATTCCTAAGGAGAAAATACACCTGCGAGATCCTCTCGACTCGTAGGGAGAAAGTTCTTTATGAGACCCTCATGGCTCATAAAATTGAAAAGTCTTAGGCAGCAGACCTGAACCTGTTTCCTAAGCCATTGCTACCTGGCAAAGAGTCCAAGATGGACCATTCACTTATTATCTACAGGCCACACATACTAAAATCACACGGCAATGACACAACGAAGAAAAGAAAGCGACAGTTAGGAGAACATTTGATCCACATTCAGTTAAGCATTCAAAGCGCACCCATTCATGCATGAGCGAAAAGGTTTTAATGCATAAGATAAACACAAGGAAATGGAAAAGTTTGCTATTCATACTTCAAAGAATTCTTACATTGGTGAAAGCGGTAAACAAAAACGTCATTAAAATGTTTACAAAGGCAAGACATAAAATCCAGGACATGGATTGAGAAATTCAAAAGTGAGGCCATCTAAAATTTTTCGGGCCTCTCGGACCATCTTCGTGTGCATCCTCTCACGATCACAAGCGTCAGGATTCCCACTGATGTCCTCCACCCTTCGATAGGCAGCGAGTATCGCCGCTTGTTGAAAAGCTTGATGTAGGATATCAACAAGGTTGTCTCGCCTTTTCTTTGAGATTAAGCCCATCAGATACACCGAATGCACCTTATCTTCAGCGGCATCCAATGCTTTAAGCGGCATGCCGGCATAAAATAGAGGAAGTGCTCCCCAGATCGCTCCCACAATAAGCTTCAAGAGAGAGGAACGACGAGGAAGCAATCGACCATTCTATGCATCAAAGCCACCCATAATTTCAGCATACTGGGCGTTTGTAAATTCTTGGTTTTGAGAACGGCCGAGTGCGCGAATGTCTCCATAAGAAATAATCTCGTCGAGATCATACATATGAGCGTCCATAACGTCTGAAAAGGAAAATCAGTGGGAGTTAGTGGACAAACTGATTAAGAAAAGCTCATTGAAACAGACACGGGATTTACACAACTCTTGATATCCCAAAGGAGGAAATAAGTGGTAATTAAATCACCTAATGAATTTAATCCTGTGCAATTAAGAAAGAAATCCTAAAAAGGTCCCTCGGGCAGAGGAGTAAAACTCCCATTGAGAGCAGCGCTCTTCACTAGACAAACATCTGTCAAAGTCTAATAATAATGGAATAAAATTCCTCAAGAAAATCCTAAGAGCCTTGCTTTGAGAAGATGATGGAATAATCCACCAAAAATAAAATTTCAATTTGATCTTCAAGATCCATGAACAAACTCTTAAGAGTTCTTCTATATGATTTGAAAGGAGCAAAGCTCCATTAATGGATTAAGAAATCATAAACAAGATCCTTTTAGATTTGTGATTCCAAGAGAGCAAAGCTCTGTTAATAAAACCCTAAAAAGGATTTTCTTTAGATCAAAGATCTATGAAGAGCAAGGCTCTGTTAATGGGTGAAACCCTAAAAGATGTTTCAAAAAGATTTAATCTTTTACCTAAAAAATCTGACAGAGTTCTGTCCTTAAGAAAATTCTCAAAATGAAGAGCTGCGCTCTAAAGGAGAAAATAAAAGTCATCTCAAGGGCCAAGGGTCTTATTTATAGGCACTAAGCGCCGTTTCAATTCCTCGGTTGATCCAAGAGTGGAGATGTTGCCACCGCTGCACCCACGTATGGGACCCGTGAGCGAAACGGTGGGGGGCATTTGTTTCCCCAATTAGAGCAAAGCTCTGTTCAGAATTAAAAATTTGAATTAAAGCTGCGCTTTTATAAAAGTGCTGCGCTACAACCTGCGCACCGCGTGCAAAGCGTATAGGCGCTAGCGCTAGATGCGCTGCACTCCAAATAGCACACTACGTGCAAAGCACGTGTGCGCTAGCCCTAAGAGCGCTGTGCTCCAAGTAGCGCACCATGGGCAAAGCGCATAAGCGCTAGCGCTGGAACTAAATTTTCCTCACCGTTGGATCAAATATCCAACGGATATGATTAAATCATCAATTAACAAGAATGAAATTCTGTTGAAATCTTACTAAACAGAAAAGATTGTGCCCTGAATTTGGAACACCGTTGGATCAATGATCCAAGGGTGATTAAAAATCACTAAAATACAGAACAAATTCTGTAAGGGGGAAAGATTTCTCAATCTTGTTAAAAACAAGAAGATTATATTCCGTAAACCAGAAGCCCTTGGATCAAAGATCCGACGGTGGGGAAATTCCCAAATCAATTAGAGAATAAATCTCTTTAACCGATTGAACAAATCAGCTTGCCTTATATAAAGGCCCCGAGACTTCAAGTCTTAAAAAGGAGGAACCCCCTATAAACTTTGAGAAAATCTCAGAAAGAAGAGCCAAGCTCTCGGTAGAAGAACAGCTTTTCTTCAAGATAAAAGAACATAAAGACGAAATCATCTCAATATAAAAAGAAGTATTTACTTTTTCCATAGATGATAGATCTATAAGACAAATTGTCTTTCACAAAAGAGATTATGAACATCTCATTATAAAAGGAAAGAGAATTATTCAATTCTCTTAGGATCACAGATCCATAAAGGCAATGCCTTTCATCAAAAAGAGATTGAAATATCTCTTATAAACTAAGAACTTTGTTCTTAGAATCTTAAGACAAAGTCTCTTATCAAAGAAAAGATAATTTTCAGAGTGCAAAGTTAACCTAAGAAGAGCCTTGGCGCTCCTAATCTAAGAAGAGCCTTAGCGCTCCTAATTTAAAAGCGCCTTAGTGCTCTTCATCTAGCGTAAAGCGCTGCAGTGCCATAGCGCTTTAAACATGGCGCACTGCGCTCATTGGCTAGCGCTCAACGCTAAGCGCGCCACGTGCTCCTCACGTGTGCGCTGCATTACTAACAGCGCTTTGCGCTCATTATATGGCACCAGCACTAAACGCCTCAACGCTTAAACTATAGCACATAAACGCTCTACATCTGGTGCAAAGCGCTAAGCGCATCAGCACTCTTCATTTAGCGCAAAGCGCTAAGCGCATTAGCGCTTCATATCTGGCGCAAAGCGCTAAGCGCATTAGCGCTTTAACCATAGCGCACTTCGCTCATCGACTGGCGCTAGTGCCAAGTGCGCCACATGCTTTTATGTGCACTTGGACAGAACATAAATTGTTCTTTGAATATGCCTGGAGCTATGATAAATGCACAACACTCAACTAGAGACAAAATATTGTCAGAGACCAAACCAATGTTTAGCATTTTTAAGGGGATTGGGCTCAAACAAACATCTAACAACTCAAAAATAAATGTTGAACATTGTAATTGAATGGACTTAGCCCAAATTGGCCATAAGTCCTCAATTCAGATTAATTGAGTTCATATGCGCATAAATCACAGATCTTAGTCCCAATTGGACTATAGGTCTCTCAACCCACATCAGTTTAAGGGTACATTTCTTCACTCCTCTGATATTTGCCGTTGTAATTCTTCAACGTCTTCGGAGAGGTGACAGGTCCCGACAACCATACATTTTATGGACTATGATGTCCTTAACCTTGAGTGTGAGGTCTTTAAACTCACAGACTATGATGTCCTTAATCTTGACTGTGAGGTCTTTAAACTCACGGACTATGATGTCCTTAACCTTGACTGTGAGGTCTTTAAACTCACAGACTATGATATCCTTAATCTTGACTATGAGGTCTTTAAACTCACGGTCTATGACGTCCTTAACCTTGGACCACCATGTACTTAAACTGGTAATCGACCGCAATGTCTCTAAACTAAACAATAGAGCTCAAATGCTCTCTTGTTGGATCTAAACGATCCTGTTAAGTTGATCTTAGTCTAAAAATTAGACTAACGTATCCTTAACAAACGTTTAAGTTGATCTTAGTCCCAAATGAAACTAACATATCCTTAAACCCAACCCCAAACCCAAATCTAAAAAGATACGGATTTGGACTAATCCACACCCTACGGGCGACAGCATAAATTAGTCTCCGTATACAATCTACGGGTAACCAAAACAAAACAAACACCCACGACACGAAGTGACCATCTGGAGAAGGAGAAAGTGGTTACCGCGATGCGGTAGCGTAATTAACTGTAGGGGCTTGCGCCTGCAAGGAAGAGCGTCCCCACAATCAAAAACCCCTCAATGAGGGGGAATCTGACGAAGTCTGCTACATCGGACGCATTCATTTAAACCTTCGATATACGGTGCCATAAATCAACTTGGCATCTTCAGAGAGGTGGACGGATGGCACCAATTAGCATCTGCCCTCAAAATTCAGGCAAGACGAACCTACGCGGTCCCATCTCTGTGTTTCGGAGGAGAACAACCGTGAATATCATTTGAGCGGTACAACCCGACTAGTTGCTATATGTTCGACTAGACGGGTTTGCGAACGTAATATTCATATTGATGTTCTGTGTTGTGCTGATATTGTGGATCGGTTTTCGTGGTGGATAGCTTGCGGTGCAATGGTAGTAGTACAGTTCAGATTCATTTGTATATTTGTATTGTGGGGCGAGCGTCCGACATGTGCACTGCCGTCTCTGCCAGATTGTATATTCTTTTATTAGGGCACGACCGGGTTGAGGTCGATGTCGCCTTTGTATATACTTTTCTTTTCTGTACTAGAATTACCCCGCGTTGGAGTGCTCGAATAGCCGGATTCTAGAGGGCAATGGCCCGCATCTCATGGCGTTGAGATGGAGGGGGACTCACCCTAGAATTGGTGGGCTATTTTCCGCATTCGTAAGGGGAATAGGTTGACCCACGGAGGGGTGCTCAAGTTACCGGATTCCGTGAAGTGCTGGGTGGCCCATTCAATTTGTTGATTGGGGTTGCCTCACTTCTGGGGTTGGCGGGTAACTTGTCGCACTCGTAGGGGTCCACGTTTACATTGCACAGGCTATCCATATGACCAGGGGAACATCGGGTTTCACTTGCGGCTCAAAGGAAACCCGGGGCTCCCAGATTATCCGTTTGTTCTGTGATGCTTATCGCTTTTCTGTGATATTGCTTATATCATGCCTGGAACGAATGTTATATATATTTATATATATACTAATAGATGTTGTATATGTTTTGCACCCACGCTAGTCCAGCCCCAGCTCTGCTGTTAGTTAAGTAACTTAACGGTGCATGACGGGGCCCCGTGGCGAATGCGGATGGCATATACGTACATTGTATTTTCGTTCTTTTCTGGTGTGATATTGTTTAATTGATGGGACTGCATTAATTTTGATTAATGCAAGGAAAAAAAACCTATATGATGTTGTTGGAACCAAGTTTTTTTCAAAACTGACATTACAGACGTTTCCTTTTGCTTTACACAGTAGTATTTGGTTATGAATATCTAGCACCTCATTCGATGAGGCAAGAGCCGAGATCCCTTCACAGGGAGTGAACTCTTGAGCAAAAGTTTGCGTCAGTGTAATAACTTCACTATAGTTTATTCTTTTGCTATGCATCGTGGTATTCAGTTTGGAATATCCTGCACCTCATTCGATGAGGAAAGAGCCGAGATCCCTTCACAGGGACTGACCTCTTTAATGAAAGTTTGCGCCACTATATATTTTTAAAACCACTCGGTTCTTTCAACGATATCAAGTTCATTACGTTAAAGGTTTTTCGCTAAAAACCAGCCGTAGCCCTCCGTCATTTCAGATTAGTATTGCATAGTATTCGTGCTACATATGTTGACCTAGTCAAGGCGTAGTGTTCGGTAGCTTTGTAGTACTTTTCTGCTGCATGGTGATGCGATTGGTTAGGACAGTCGTACGGTCATATTGACCTAGTCAAAGGGTCGTACGGGTGGGTCTAATTAATTTAGGATAATGACGAGTTGAACTTGGCTAGCAGTTTATGATATGTTGACCTAGTCAAGGTCATAAATCGTTAAGGGTAAAAACCACATCGGGAGTTTCAAACATACAGGAAACTTGCCAGGCATGCACATACCTTCTGGAGTGTGGTGACTTGAATAGATTCCATCAAATTATCATGCGATGATAGTTGGATCCCGATTCCCACTGATGAGTAGAATTACTACTCGGGTGATTTTAGATGATCCCGACTAATTCTCCTTTTAGGGTTTAAGGGAGAATTCGAGGAAACAGTGGGAGCCATCCTGATTAGATAAAGTGATTAACCAATCTGATCTAAGTTAGAGTGCACGCTGAGTATTTCTTTTCTCTCTCTCTCTCTCTCTCTCTCTTTGGCAGCGAAAATAGCCTGACCCTAAACTAAAACTCATGAACCAAGTTAACCGAACCTTCTTAAAACACTTTGGCTTTTGGATTGTCACGGAGTCTCATATATCATTGCCAATCCTACATCCCCTTTGCATTTCTCCGGAACACTTTGTATCACTACGAAAATCCATATTGCTTGGATATTCCATCGTATAGTTACATACGAACTCGAAAGAACTTGTTCCAGTTCGAGGATGGATTCCAGTTCTGGAGAAATTGAATAGGATTATTTGGTTGTCTTTTCTATTTACCTTCTCTCAGGTTGTGAGAGCTGTAAGTGCACGGCGGCGCCCCGGCCGTCAATCCGACGCCGGAATGCGGAAGCGGTGAAAAACTTAAATTTTTGCGGACTTAGCAAACCGGCACCACCGCACACTAAACACCCGGATCGAACCATTAACTAGTCTAGGCTAACAAGAAGATGGGAATAGAGATATACCGACGATCCAAGTCCTCCGGTCTTCATCTCCAATCCGATCTCCTCGCGGGATCTCCGTCCGTCTCCTCCTCGTCGCCGGAAGTGCACCACGTCGCCTACATCGTTTACGGGCTCCCACCTCAATGCCGAGGCAACTCGGGCACGAAGCCGGCTACTCGACGTGCCCAAGATTCGTTGTAGAATTCGTAGTAGAAGAAGTCTCATTTGGGGTTCATGGAGATGCCTTTTTGGTGGAGGAAAATGAAGTGAACTTTTGGAGAGGGTTCTTGTGTGATTTTTGGAGAATGAAGAGAACCAAAAATGCCACACCAAAAATCAATCAACCCCATCCTCAAGAATGGCCGGCCCCTTGTAGCAAAGGGAGAGAGTGGAAAAGTCAAGGGGGAGGTAACCATATGAATCATGCAAGAGAGAGAGAGAGAGGAATGGTTATCATGAAAAACAATGATACCAAAACAAAACCCATACTCCACCACCAACCACCAACCTCATCATCAACAACCATGATGAGCCAAAAGTCATGCCATCATGACAAGAAGAAGTCAAGGTCAATGAAAAGATGTCATGATACAACTATATGCAAAGACCCCCTTCCACAATTGCCTATTTACAACAATGCAAATAAGCCCTCCTCCACCAATCTTCGGCCAATGAACGGAACAATGGAAATTGGCCGAAACGGAAAGCAAACTGGCAACTCCATAAAACTGGTCCCGTAATAAATTACAGGAAAACCCCGATACTGTGCATACACACCCGCATCTGTATTTCGACCGAAATACAAATGCAATGAGACAAAGTCTACACTGTACTATACTAGGATCCGGCTTAAACCAAAGCCGGCTAGTAATATCTGTTCGATCCTGATCCGTGCAATACCGCACGTATCTGATCGAACCCTGCCATATAACCATACGGCCTATAGTACAAACTGTCCGATCCTGATCCGTGCAATACCGCACGTATCTGATCGGACCTTGCCATATCTCCATACGGCCTCTACAACCTTTCGCCCGAAAGCTTGAGTAACTGTAAATGTGGTGGACTCTAAAGACTCGTCAATACTATGGCTGTGGATTTAACCACTAGCACGTCAGAGGTATATGCCAATACGTGACGGGCCACCAGCTATTGACCAAAAGGGACGTCGATGAGGAAGCTCACCCCGACACCCAACTGAGCCTGTCAGTGACAATATCCGTGCAGTCCGGTCCGTTCGTCTATGAGCATCGCATGACGGGCCTAGGGGGTTGGTAAAAGTCAGACCCCCAAAAGCGGTACAAGTCGTGTCGGAGTGTAGCCCAGAACACCCTGAGATACTACTGGAATACCTACCAGTAAATCTCCTTGCCTTGGCCAAGGACTTTGTGTAATGGCTCTCCTAGACACAGCACGACCTCACCCCCAATACCGGGAGAGACGAACCCCTGAAGATACGCTCACTGCCTCCATGTGGCTCGGGACTGTACCCAACTAAAACCTGTTTGCACGACTCCTTTGAGCCGTGGTAGGGTAGTAATCAAAGTACAGTGGGAACTCACACGAGACAAATGACGATCCCCAGGTCGATGAACTAACCTGCACACATGTCACCAGGGAACTACCATCTGACGTCTGGTATATGACCAACTAGCATGTTCCCGGCGAGTCCTGTCCGGTGTACTCATAACCCAATGAGCACCTGTATACATCTTAGGTGATCCAACTGACACCAGTGGCTTGTGAGACCGGCCACCGCCCCTCGTCGGGGTCTCGACTGTATACACTAGTCTACTAATGGAGTATCGATGCCCAGTCTCGAAACTCCCACGACTAGGGACCTTTTAAGGATAAGCTTATAGACCCCCAGCTCCCACTTATATGATCGCCCTCATACTGCTGGTGGTCAAGCAAGAATCCTAGGGGCTCTATCAACGTGTAATAGCGACGTGTCATGTCACCTAAAGCAGTACACGATGATAAAGGTAAACCAGATAGCATACTATCATTTCGAGTAAGACTGTCCTACCGGGATAGGTCCTCCCTCAATCATTACAATCACGTACCTGTGACCTAATAATTGACTCTGAGGGCACTATCTCCAACAATCTCCCACTTGCACTCAAGGCTAATTATTGCGATGTCGCATACTCACAGCCCGTGTGATACCGAACATCCAACTCCTCTACTAGTCAGTCTCACAAAGCTCGTTTGCGAAACTATTGCGTTCGAGGAATAGCCTCAGTGAGTGGATCCGCTTAGTTGTTTCTTTCTATATCTCTCTATATCTCAAGTTCGCGGAGAAACCCATCTCCCGAAAAGAGCAATACCTGTCTTAGAATGTGTCTGGATGTCTGATGGGACATAGCTCATAAATAAACTCCAAATCCAAACTTCTTAGACTGTATCGTCAACTGAACTTAATCAGTATCCTGCGCGCCATGCCTCCCTCAGTATTGCCTTGGACCACCTGCCCAAAATACTGCCCCTCATCAGAAGGAAAAACTATAACTCTGACAACCTCCTTGTCGTCCATGTCACCTTGGAAGCCTGGAATGATAACTGTCTCTTGAATGAGGCTGTCATTATCATATCCCTAGAACATCCACTTATGTTCTAAAACTGCTTCCGACTGTTTCTCCAGGATTGAATTAATATCAACTTATTGCATCTAGTGCAAGAACAACATCTGGTGTGGTACTTGACGTCTCACGATTGACTCAATTGCCTGAGCAAGTGATCTGCCAATCATGCACGTCCCTCTCCCCTTTAGTCTGTAAGACATCTTTGGAGAGGGTGACTCCATTACCTGCAGGTACACTACCGTGCCAGGAGTCGTCCATCCTAAATACTCTTAGAATGCTGTCAAGTACCCTGATTGGGAAACCACCCAAATCTAGATCTAAAACCATAGATCCAGTAACCAGTATGTCAGATATAAAATCCATTTCCTTTGTGGAGAAACCACTGTGTGACGACCAAAGTATAACCGATTGTAGTATAGGAGTTTCTTTTCCTATTCTGTGTATGTCATCCAGATACCAGGACATCACACCCTACTACCTTCTCAACAGATCCATCCCCTATTCTGATGAAGTCAAACCCATGACTGTCACGTCAGAAATAGATGATCTATCTCCGCTACATCTGCTTTAGTCTATAAATAGATATAAGCCTGATGTCCACCAATGCTTCCGCTGCTCCCACTGACTACGACAACCCTCTGCCAGAGTCATATAGACGTGCACTTCTAAAACTAGTTTAGAACGACGCTATACTCATCCTCCTGCCGGGTCTCGCAGCCTGGAACAACAACAATGGCAAGTGTGGGTAAACAAGAACTTCCCTGTCACCGTCCTTGAGGCTACCTGAGTACCTCTCGGGTGCCTGAAGTTACCCACTTTATCTGCGGAGTGGCCAATGGAATGTCAATCCAGATTGAATCTTTAGGTTCCTTATCAAATCTTCAGTAATCGTTTGTGGTTCTGGAATCACTTCCAGTTCTACCATACTCCCACTACTGTTTTCTGAAAAAATCCATTTTTAATAAAACTGTGGCGAGTCTAGAACAATATTGCTATTGTTCATCCAGATGGTAGAAAGTCAACCCTCGTCATAGCCTGGGTCAACCCACAAACAGCCATTACAGAAACGTGCCTTGAGTTGTCCAGTGTCTGGTTTTAATCATAAACCGGACAACTCCCCGTACCTTAACATCGTTAAGATATGAACTGTTCTATATCCCATATAGGACCAGAGGCACTGATTTAATTGAACCAGATCCAAATCATGCAACTGTCTCCAGTGCATGTCAACTAAATGGAAGGAGGCGGATCAGCGTTACTCAACTTAGGAATACTTCCAATTATGAGTAACCTGAAAGAGAATCAAGATCTCTTTATCATTACTATCAACTGAATACCATACACAAGTATCTACATCTTCGATCTCTTTGAAGAATCCCGATACTTGCTATACCTGGTTCTCCACTCTATTCAAATACCAATAACTTCTCCAAATTCGGACCCTGTGTTTCCACGAAACACCTGTCTAAAAACTAGAGAAGTCATAAGTAAACTGAATGTAGTACGAGGACCAACCCCTCTGTCCTGATGGACCCTGGACAACATACAATACTCTGTATAAGTCCCTTGAGTCTGATAACTCATTCACTGTGTGTCGTAGGTTGAAAACTGTACTTATGGTTAAGAAGAATTACACCGCTGTTTAATGCTCCTTACCTAACCATCCACTGATATAGGTAAATGTCATCGACATAATATCAAAAGGTATATCTCACTCTATGAAAATAGACGTACAGATAT
The DNA here is from genome assembly GCA_030015575.1 of Agapanthus africanus. Lineage (NCBI taxonomy): Eukaryota > Viridiplantae > Streptophyta > Magnoliopsida > Asparagales > Amaryllidaceae > Agapanthus > Agapanthus africanus. The sequence continues at coordinate 81,360,379 of CM057340.1, read as the reverse complement.
ATCAATTTGAAATTGGTGCATAACAGCGGATATTCAAAACCAAATATTTGCCGACCGGCAAACAACCCAGGTGATTTCCTCAAATATCACCGATTACAACGAATCCCGATATAATGAGGATAATCACCCAATTCCCAATAACTTACTCCCACTCATCATCTGTAAAACCATACAGATGTGAGAATCGTATCTGGTAAATACATACCCTGGAGTAAGTATCTAATCGGGAAATCAGTTTTCTATTAACAGTACACAGTGAAACTGAAACATTGAAATGTTTCGATGGGGTATCCCGGTATTCCTAGTAATGCCCTTTCCATTATCCAGATTCACAACTGTAACCGTATAATTCTTTGCCACCTCTCCAAATCCCTTCATATGTCTTTAGTCTTTACCTTCTGCACACCCTTTTAGGCCAAATGGTTTTCTTCCTTCCCTACCGTTCGGCACCAGCCTATGGTTTAGAAGAAGACTATCCAATAAGCATAATGGGTGTACTGTCCCAATCCTAGGAACACTCGCAATGAGAGAGGGTGAAGATGAAAGACAACCGAATAAACCTTATTCCTATTTCTCCTGAACCAGAATCCATCCCCGAACTGGAATAAATTCCTTTCGAGTTCGTATATAACCATACGATGGAGTATCCAATAAACTGTGGATCTTCGTAGTGATACGGAGTGTTCTGGAGAAATACAAAGGTGATTTGGGAGTGGTAATGAAATACCTGGTTTGGTCGTGAATATCTGTTGCAATTTACTTTGCCCTCTTACCAATCCCTTGCTTTGTCTTAACTTAATACCTTCTGCACACCATCGTTATGCTAATTGGTTTTCTTCATTCCCTACCGGTCGGCACCAGCCTAAGGTTTGGAAGAAGACAATCCAATTTGCGTAATAGGTGTACTACCCCTAAACCAAGGAGTACTCGTAACCTGAGAGAGGGTAAAAGGAAAAGACAACTGAATAATCCTATCCGTTTTCTCCAGAACCGGAAACCATCCTCGAATAAATTCTTTCGAGTTCGTATCTAACCATACGATGGTTTTGTCCAATGGAAGTGGACGTTCATAGTAAAACGGGGTGTCCTGGAGAAAAGGGTAAAAGTAGGAGTGGCAATGAGGTTTGCAACTCTGACAATCCAAAAGCCAGTGTTTAGAAGGTTCGGTCAACTTGGTCACTGAGTCAAAGTCTTAGGGTCGGGTCAATGGTCGCTGCCAAAGAGAGAGAGAAAAGAAACACTCAGCGTGCACTCTAACCTAGATCAGAATGGTCACCAATTTATCTAATCTGGAATCCTCCCACTGTACCTCAAATTCTCCTCCAAACCTGAAAGAAGAATTAGTCGGTGTCACCCGAGGAGTAAACTAACTCATCAGTGGGAATCGGGATCCAACTATCATTGCATGATAACGTGACGGAATCCGCTCACGCTATCACACTCCAGAAGGTATGCGCATATCTGGCAAGTTTCAGTTCTTTTGAAACTCCCGATGTGATTTCTGCCCCATGCTCTTATGACCTTGACGAAGGTCAACAAATCATAAGTCACATGTCAAGTTCTACCCGTCATTATCCAGGGTTAATCTGAATCCACCCGTACAAACCCTTGACGAAGGTCAACAAGGCTATACGACTGTCCCAAACCAACGCATCTATCTATGCAGCAGAAAGGTAACAGGCAGCTACCATACACTATGCCTTGACGAAGGTCAACAAACATAGCATGAATACTACGTGCTACCCGTCTGAAACGACGGAGGGCTACGAATGGTTTCTGGCGAAAACCTTTAACGTAATGAACTTGATATCGTTGAAGGAACGGATAGCTTTTTGAAAATATAGTGACGAAAACCATTGCTAAAGAGGTCACTCCCGGTGAAGGGATCTCGGCTCTTTCCCCGTAGAATGGGGTGCAGGATATTCCAAATGAATACCGCGATGCAAAGCAAAAGTAATCGGCTATAGTGAAGTTAATGCCCTGACGCAAACTTCTGTCCAAGGGGTCACTCCCGGTGAAGGGATCTCGGCTCTTTCCCCGTAGAATAGGGTGCAGGATATTCCAAATGAATACCGCGATGCAAAGCAAAAGTAATCGGCTATAGTGAAGTTAATGCCCTGACGCAAACTTCTGTCCAAGGGGTCACTCCCGGTGAAGGGATCTCGGCCCTTGCCTCGTCGACTGAGGAGCAGGATATTCCAATGAATACCTCGATGCAAAACAAAAGTGAACGTCCTTGCAATAACAGCTTTTTGAAAAGTGTTCCAACAACATCAGATTAGGTTTGTTTTTAACTTGCATTGATCCGAATCAACGCAGTCCCATCAATTGATCACACCAAAAAGAACGAAAATATACTGATGTACGTATATGCCATCCGCATTCGCCACTGGGTCCCGTCATTACCCGTTAGGTTAGCTAACTAACGACAGAGCGGGGACTGGACTAGCGCGGATGTAAAACATATACAACATCTACTAATATATATACCAATATATAGTATTCGCTCAAGGCGTGAATAAAATGCAACATCACAGAAATGTACAGCATCACAGAAACAATACAGATATCTGGGATCCCCGGGTTTCACAGAGCCGCTGAAACCCGACGTTCCCCTGGTCGTGTGGATAGCCTGTGCAATGAAATCCTAGACCCCTACGGGCGCGGCAAGTCACCCGCCAAAACCTGAAGCGAGGCAGCCCCCTTCAGCGCCGTGAATGGACCACCCAGCACTTCACGGAATCCGGCAACTTGGGCACCCCTCCTGGGTCAACCTGTACCCCCTACGAGTGCGGCGAATAGCCCGCCAATCCTAGAGCGAAGCCCCCTCCGTCTCAATGCCATGAGATGCGGGCTTGTTGCCCTCCAGAACCCGGCTATCCGTGCACCCCTCCGCGGGGCAATCCTAGTACAGAAAATAAAATATACATACACCGGGTACATCGACCGCAACCAGGTCGTGCCCCAAAAGAATAATACAAACAGGCAGTGACGGCAGTCCACATGTCGGACGCTCGCCCCGCAATATCAAATGTACATAATACAACAGAACTGTACTAGCATTGCATCCAGGCTATCCCCCACGACCGATCCGCAACAACACAGCAAATACATAGAACATCAACGTGAAAGTCACGTTCGCAAATCCGTCTAACCGGGCTATAGCAGTTAGACAGGATTTACCGATCGAGTGACATTCACGGTCGCAGATATAATGTAGATACTGTGAAAAATGTGTTTAAGATTTTCCGATTGACCAAAAATTAACAAGTGGGCCCCAAACTAATACTGTAGCACTCACAGAAATAATTGGCCCAATTTTAATATTCCAAAACCCCTAATACTAGCCCAGAAGCCCACTGGGAAATTTTGGCCCATTGATCTCTCTAAGTTGCGGCGGATCCGCGGCCCAATAGAAGGGTGAGGCCGCGGTTCCGCGCTCTGGAAGAGGGATCAGTGCGTCGAATTTTCCCAGAGTGCTTAGAATTTCCTGCACATCATTCTGAGACCACCTGAAAAATTTTTTGGACACCAAAAAATCTTAACAGAAAACTGATGTGCACAAAAACATAGATTTTGGAATTTTGGTCGATCGGAAAAGCAAAACACATCAAACGAAAGCTAGACGAAGTTAATGGCGAGGCTCTGATACCACTGTAAGTGCACGGCGGCGCCCCGGCCGTCAATCCGACGCCGGAATGCGGAAGCGGTGAAAAACTTAAATTTTTGCGGACTTAGCAAACCGGCACCACCGCACACTAAACACCCGGATCGAACCATTAACTAGTCTAGGCTAACAAGAAGATGGGAATAGAGATATACCGACGATCCAAGTCCTCCGGTCTTCATCTCCAATCCGATCTCCTCGCGGGATCTCCGTCCGTCTCCTCCTCGTCGCCGGAAGTGCACCACGTCGCCTACATCGTTTACGGGCTCCCACCTCAATGCCGAGGCAACTCGGGCACGAAGCCGGCTACTCGACGTGCCCAAGATTCGTTGTAGAATTCGTAGTAGAAGAAGTCTCATTTGGGGTTCATGGAGATGCCTTTTTGGTGGAGGAAAATGAAGTGAACTTTTGGAGAGGGTTCTTGTGTGATTTTTGGAGAATGAAGAGAACCAAAAATGCCACACCAAAAATCAATCAACCCCATCCTCAAGAATGGCCGGCCCCTTGTAGCAAAGGGAGAGAGTGGAAAAGTCAAGGGGGAGGTAACCATATGAATCATGCAAGAGAGAGAGAGAGAGGAATGGTTATCATGAAAAACAATGATACCAAAACAAAACCCATACTCCACCACCAACCACCAACCTCATCATCAACAACCATGATGAGCCAAAAGTCATGCCATCATGACAAGAAGAAGTCAAGGTCAATGAAAAGATGTCATGATACAACTATATGCAAAGACCCCCTTCCACAATTGCCTATTTACAACAATGCAAATAAGCCCTCCTCCACCAATCTTCGGCCAATGAACGGAACAATGGAAATTGGCCGAAACGGAAAGCAAACTGGCAACTCCATAAAACTGGTCCCGTAATAAATTACAGGAAAACCCCGATACTGTGCATACACACCCGCATCTGTATTTCGACCGAAATACAAATGCAATGAGACAAAGTCTACACTGTACTATACTAGGATCCGGCTTAAACCAAAGCCGGCTAGTAATATCTGTTCGATCCTGATCCGTGCAATACCACACGTATCTGATCGAACCCTGCCATATAACCATACGGCCTATAGTACAAACTGTCCGATCCTGATCCGTGCAATACCGCACGTATCTGATCGGACCTTGCCATATCTCCATACGGCCTCTACAACCTTTCGCCCGAAAGCTTGAGTAACTGTAAATGTGGTGGACTCTAAAGACTCGTCAATACTATGGCTGTGGATTTAACCACTAGCACGTCAGAGGTATATGCCAATACGTGACGGGCCACCAGCTATTGACCAAAAGGGACGTCGATGAGGAAGCTCACCCCGACACCCAACTGAGCCTGTCAGTGACAATATCCGTGCAGTCCGGTCCGTTCGTCTATGAGCATCGCATGGCGGGCCTAGGGGGTTGGTAAAAGTCAGACCCCCAAAAGCGGTACAAGTCGTGTCGGAGTGTAGCCCAGAACACCCTGAGATACTACTGGAATACCTACCAGTAAATCTCCTTGCCTTGGCCAAGGACTTTGTGTAATGGCTCTCCTAGACACAGCACGACCTCACCCCCAATACCGGGAGAGACGAACCCCTGAAGATACGCTCACTGCCTCCATGTGGCTCGGGACTGTACCCAACTAAAACCTGTTTGCACGACTCCTTTGAGCCGTGGTAGGGTAGTAATCAAAGTACAGTGGGAACTCACACGAGACAAATGACGATCCCCAGGTCGATGAACTAACCTGCACACATGTCACCAGGGAACTGCCATCTGACGTCTGGTATATGACCAACTAGCATGTTCCCGGCGAGTCCTGTCCGGTGTACTCATAACCCAATGAGCACCTGTATACATCTTAGGTGATCCAACTGACACCAGTGGCTTGTGAGACCGGCCACCGCCCCTCGTCGGGGTCTCGACTATATACACTAGTCTACTAATGGAGTATCGATGCCCAGTCTCGAAACTCCCACGACTAGGGACCTTTTAAGGATAAGCTTATAGACCCCCAGCTCCCACTTATATGATCGCCCTCATACTGCTGGTGGTCAAGCAAGAATCCTAGGGGCTCTATCAACGTGTAATAGCGACGTGTCATGTCACCTAAAGCAGTACACGATGATAAAGGTAAACCAGATAGCATACTATCATTTCGAGTAAGACTGTCCTACCGGGATAGGTCCTCCCTCAATCATTACAATCACGTACCTGTGACCTAATAATTGACTCTGAGGGCACTATCTCCAACAAGAGCTCCTAGTGTTAGGAGAGTACACCTATTAAGCTTATTGAATAGTCTTCTTCCAAACCTTAGAAAGGTGCCGAAGGGTAGGGAAGGAAGAAAATCAATTAACCTAAGTGTGGTCTACAGAAGGTAATAAGTAAAGACATATGAAGGGATTAGAGTAAGGGCAAAAGGAAATTGCGACTGCTATCATTCACGAAAAAACCGCGTATATCACTTCCACTCCTACATCCCCTTTGGATTTCTCCAGAACACTTCGTATCACTACGAAGACCCATATTGCTTGGATATGCCATCGTATAGTTACATACGAACTCGAAAGAACTTGTTCCAGTTCGAGAATGGATTATGGTTCTGAAGAAATAGAATAGGATTATTCAGTTGTCTTTTCCCTTTACCTTCTCTTAGGTTGTGAGGGCTCCTGGTATTAGGAGATTACACCTATTGCGCTTATTGGATAGTCTTCTTCCAAACCTTAAGCTGGTGCCGAAGGGTAGGGAAGGAAGAAAATCAATTAGCCTAAGTATGGTGTACAGAAGGTAATAAGTAAAGACATATAAAGGGATTGGAGTGAGGGCAAGGAAGTATACGGTTACTGTCATGAATCTGGATAGTGGAAGAGGCAATACTAGGAATACCCGGATACCCCTTCGAAACATTTTCATGTTTCAGTTTGACTGTGTGATGTTAATTGAAAACTGTTTTCCCAATTAGATTCTAACTCCAGGATATTTATTTACAATTCTCACATATGTATGTCGTTACAGATGGTGAGAGGGAGTATGATATTGGAAATTGGGTGATTAGATGCTCTATATATCGGAATTCTTTGTAATTGGTAATATTTAAGGAAATCACCAGGGTTTTGCCTAACGGCAAATATTTGGATTTGAATATCCGTTGTTATGCACCAATTTCAAACTGATATATCTGTACTTTTATTTTATAAAGTGAGATATAACTTTTTGAAATTATTTCTATGACATTTACCTGTATCAGTTGATGATTAGGTAAAGAGAATTCAACAACAGTGTAATTCTTCTTAACTATAGTACAGTTTTTCAACCTACGATGCACATGGTTTGAGTTATTAAACTCAGTGGACTTATACAAAGTATTGTATGTTGTCCAATGTCCATTAGGACAAAGGGGTTGGTACTCGTACTATATTCTGTTTGCTCATGACTTCTATAGTTTTAGAATAGTATTTCGTAGAAATAAAAGGTCCAGATATTGAGAAGATATATGTATAAGAATAAAGTAGAGAACCATATGTTGCAAGTATCAGGATGCTTCAAAGAGATCGAAGATGTAGATACTTGTGTTAGGTATTCCGTTGCAAGTAATAGTTTTGAGAACATGATTCTCTTTCAGGTTACTCATGCGTGGATGCATTCCTTGATGAATAATGCTGCTTGGCTTCCTTCCATTTGGTTGATATCCACTGGAAACGGCTGCATGATTTTTCAATCTGGTTCCAATTAAACTAGTGCATCTGTTTCTATATGCTGGATATAGAATGGATTCATATATTAACGATGTTAAGGTATATGGAGTAGTCCGGCTGATGCTTAAAACACAGAATATGGACAAACTCAAGGCACGTTCAGTAATGGCAATTTATGGGTTTTCCCGGGCTTCGAAGAGGGTTAACATTCTACCATCTGGAAGATCAATAGTTATATTGTTCTTGACTCGCCACAGTTTTAGTAAAATGGATTCTTTTCAGAAAACATTAGTGGGAGTTGAAAATGTTTATTACCACCACCACTGGGTTTTACTAGCATCAAGCATGCCATTTTAAAAATTTTAGGGTGCTAATTAACACTAACCAAGATTTAAACTAGATGATTAAAGTTTAACTATGATACAACAAAAACTACATGAAGAGAATGAGGCTACAACCATTGTAGACCGTGTCCTTCTCTTCTCAAGCTCCATGTAGTAGTCCACGCTACTCCACTAGGCTCCACTTGAAGTTGGAACGAGCTTCCTTTGCGATCTTCGTGCCGAAAATGATCCACCCGAAGCTCCGTTAATCCAAGTTACCTCTTCACTAAACTCTTTAGTGAAGGAAACACACTACACCAAAGTGCTAATCTAATGTAGGATGGTGAAGTAGGGGTGTTGTTTGCCCACTAGGGTTCTCACAAGCTCAAGATTTCACAACTCATGTGAGGGATTGAGTTTGGAGGAGGTGAGGAAGAGAATGAAGAGAGCTAGAGAGAAGAACTCATCTCATGAGCTCAACTAGAGAAAATGAACCAAGTGTTGTCAAGAATGGCTTAACCCCTCTCACTTATTGAAGCATCCATTTGTTTCAAATAAACAAATAGAACCATGCTTCAAAAGTGATAAGAGACCAATAAAAAATACTACAAAGCCATGCTTCACCCATGCTCCTCATATTCCACCTCATTATTTTCATTTCCAATAAATAGAAAATCAAACATGCTTCATTATATATATATTAATATATATTTACAGAAAATTATTAGTGAGCAATAATATTAGTTAATATATAATTATATCAAATATAAATATATATCATATTATTAAATCAACACTTGATTTAATAATTCGGTTATATCACATATAACCGACTAATATCATTTATCTGTATATCACATTATCAAATCAACACTTGATTCAATAATCCGGTTATATTATATATAACCTAACTGATGTCAAATAACTACCAGATTAGAATATGGTATCACATACCCGTATTTAATCAGGCCCCCGCACATATCAACATATATGCCCTACTTCGTTTCTCTTGAACCAGGAAACTTCTGTGTGGGACTCTAAAGACTCGTCAATACGCCAACAGTAGATAATGATCACATTAGGTACCCACAAGCCGTAAGCGGTACTAGCTGGATGTAACGACTACCCAGATATTGAGCGATTAGAAGATCAACAAGCAAGCTTGTCCAAAATCTCATGAAGCCTATAACTATTACTTACCTTACAGTCCAGTCTCTTCGTCTGATATGTCGCATATCGAGTCTAGGGGTGGAATCGTCAGACCCCAGTAACTTGATAAGTCATGCCGATGTATGGTTCATAACGGTTCGAGAAACTACTGATAACACTTACCAGTAAATCTCATCAACAGCCCTGACCAGGGACTTGCTGTTATCGCCAATCAAGTATAGCGCAACATCAACTCCCAATACCGGGAGAGACGAAACCCCTCCTATCGCTCATTGCCTCCATATGACTCGGGACTGTACCCAAAATCCACCTGTTTGCATGACTCCTTTGAGCCGTGGTAGGGAAGAAATCAAAGCACGGTGGGAGCCACACAAGACTCTATGACGATCTCGATTCGACAGACTAACCTGTACCAGTGTCACCAGAGAACTGCTAACTGACGATAGGTATAGTACCAACTAGGAGTTCTCGGCGAGTCCTGTTCGGTGTACCCATTCTCTAATGAGCACCTATGTACAAATTTTGATGTCAAACCCCAATGGATATGGGATCAACCATCGCCCCCTACAGGGTCAAGAAACATACACACTAGTCTACTCTAGAATATCGATGCCATGTTTCGATACTCCCTCGAATAGGAACAATTGAAGGATGTGCTTGTGGACTACCCAGGTCCTAGTAGTATGATCTGCATCATAGTCCTGGTAGTCAAGCCTACATCCTAAGGGTTTTACCAACATGTATATGAGAGACGGTATAATAATAACAATGAACATGTTAAGATAAAGGCAACCAGATAGCATACTATCATGTCGAGCAAGAAATTCTTCTATATATATGTCCAAGCATCCACTATATCATACAATAATGGCCTCTAGGACATACATATTCCTAACAATCTCCCACTTACACTAAGGCCAGCTGTTGTAGTAGCTCATACCCAACATCCCAAAAAGTCTCTCGATTAGCATCTGGGGAAGGAACTTCATGAGTGGATCCGCTGTGTTATCCTTCGTGTAAACTCTCCTAACCTCGATCTCCCGGCGATCTACTATCTCCCTGATCAGGTGATACCGCCTAAAAATATGTCTGGATCACTAATGGGACTGGGGTTCCTTAGCCAAAGCCACAGCTCCATTATTATCACAATACACAGGTATTGGATGCTCAATGGGTGGAACCACACCTTGTTCATCTTATGAACATCTTCATCCAGACAGCCTCTTTGGCAGCATCGTTTGCAGCGATGTATTCAGCCTCCAATGTCGAGTCTGCTATGGTATCTTGCTTGGAACTTTTCCAACATACCGCCCCTCCGTTAAGGGTAATGACAAAACCCGAGATCGACTTACTGTCGTCCTTATCACTTTGGAAGCTCAAATCAGTAAAAGACTCCACCTAGATTTCACCGTTACCATACACCAAGAACATTTCTTTAGTCCTTCTCAAGTACTTAAGAATGTTCTTCACAGTTATCCATTGTTTCTTCCCTGGATCTGATTGATATGTACTCACTACACCTAGTGAGTAATCTATATCTGGTCTGGTACATAACATCGCATACATGATTGACCCGACTGCCGAAGTGTTAGTTATATGTATGCCCTAGAGGCCATTACTATACATAGGATGTATATTGTAGTGGATGCCGGGACATATATAGGGAGGACTTTCTTGCTCGACATGATAGTATGCTATCTGGTTGCTCTTTACCTTAACGTGTATACTGATTGTCTCTCTGTTACATGTTGGTAAAGCCCTTAGGATGTGTACTTGACTACCTGGACTATGATGCGGATCATACTAGTGGGGACATGGTAGTCCATAAATACATCCTTCACAGTCCCTAGTCGTGGGTATATCGAGACGGGGCATCGATATACCAGAGTAGACTAGCGTGTACATTCTCGATCCATACAGATGGGCGATGGATGATCCCATATACATTGGTGTTTGACATCAGAGATGATATACGGGTGCTCAGTAGAGACTGGGTACACTGGACGGACTCGCCGAGAACTCCCAGATGGTATTATACCTCACGTCAGATGGCAGTTCTCTGGTGACACTGGTACAGAGTAGTCTGTTGACCCGAGATCGTCATAGAGACTTGTGTGGTTCCCACTGTGCTTTGATTTCCATCTTACCACGTCCAAGAGGGCGTGCAAAACGGTGGTTTTTGGGTACAGTCCTGAGTCACATGGAGGCAATGAGCGATAGGAGGGGATTTGTCTCTCCCGGTATAGGGAGTTAATGTTGCGCTGTGTTCGATTGGCTATAACAGGAAATCCCTGGCCAGGGTTGCTGAGATTTACTGGTAAGTGTTACCAGTAGTTTCTCGAATTGTTATAGACCTCATATCGACACGACTTATTGAGCTATTGGGGTCTGACGTTTACCACCCCTAGGCGAGATATGCGACATATCAGACGATCAGACCGGACTGTACGGTAGTGTTACTGGTTGGATTCACTGGAGTGTGAGCGGGCTTGCTCGTCGATCTTCAGATCGCTCAATACCCGGGTGGCCGTTACGTTTAGCAGACCGCTTGCGGCTTGTGGGTGCTTGATATGATCATCACCTGCTGCCGGCGTATTGACGAGTCTTTAGAGTCCTACACAGAGGTTTCCTGGTTCAAGCGAAACGAAATAGGAGCGCATATGAGATATGTGCGGGACCGAGAATAATACGTGTATGGGATACCGTATTCCATTCTCGCGATGAATGTGTCGACTGGTTGTATGCGATATAACCTAGTTATCGATTCAAGCATTGATTCGATAAACCGATACATTGGATATTAGTCGGTTGTATGCGATATGACCGGATCGTTAAATCAAGTGTTGATTTAATGATTTAATGCATAATTATATATTTGATATATTACTTTGCATTAACTAGTATCGGTTCACTTAAGATAGATTTTCTCACTCGGATGTGCGCATTGTATATGCGATATATTTTTGTGCACTTGATTGTATCATGTTTGATGATGCATGTGAACTTGGTTAAGTGTAAAGTTTAAACCATAGTTAAGTTAATGATTAGGGTTTTCCTTATCTTATTTATTTATTTATTTATTAAGGAAAAGATTAAAGAGAAGAATGGTGGCTTTCTTTGTTTCTAGTTGAAACTTCATGAAGGTTTGACCAAAGCTACCATTCTTGTCTTCTTCTCCTAACCCTAACCCTTTAACTAACCTTGGTTAACTCTCTACACTTGACTATAGTTAATGATATGATAAGTATTGTTTTTCTATTCTTTTTTAAATAACTTATCATATTTATCTTTCTTCTTCATCTTCATGAGCAAGGAAGAAAAAGCTTACTTCATCAATGGTGATTGATGAAAATGAGTGAGAAATCCAATTCTAAAGTCTACCCACTTTCTATTTCTTCATCCTCTACCTCTTGCCAAGTAGTAGAGTGTGTTTTCTTCACAAGTTTCTTGACTTGGTGAAGTTGGAGCTTGATCTAGCGATACCTCGACGTAGATCATCTTCGGCATGGACATCGATGACCTAGCCCGTCCATTCTCCGATGAAGCCGACGCTAGAGCCCAGGACTTGTTATGGACAGCGAGGAGACTTCATTGCGGAGCTATGGAGGTGGAGAACCGGATCTACAAAGGTTGTATTTCCGTATCTCTTATTTAAGTGTTAACTAGTTGCTTTTTCTCCTAGACATCTAGCCAACGATCCGTACACTAGGGTTTCTCGGCACCATAATTTTTGAAATTGGCATGTTCGATGCCTTGTGAGACCTCTAGTGTGTGCCTAGGAACCCTACAGTGGTATCAGAGCCTAGCTAGAGCCTTAGGCGAAGTCTAGACGGAATTTGAAACCCGAACGAACCCGAAACCCGATCACAAACTTGCTCTCTGTCCAATTTTTAAAATCTGGTCTTTTTCCAAATTAAAAATATGCAGAAAATCAAGCAGGGTTTTCTAAGAATTACTGTAAATTTCGTGGTCCTAATTCCACTTTCCCACCGCGGTTCCGCGGCATGAGCAAGGCTCATGCGGCGGATCCGCGGCCGTACGGCCCCAGTATTTAAATTATTTTGCACAGTAATTCTTAGTTTCCAGTGGTGATTTTTCTGGGAATTTTTAATAATTTTTTCAAGAGTTGAATTTTCTAGAGTTGTTTTGGGGATTCGGTGTTTCGATCGGGATATCAAATTTTGTCTGTGTGGCTTTCCGGGTAAATTTCAGAATATGTTAAAAAGTTCGACCGGATATAAATACCCAATTTTTCCCCTGTCGGGAAATTTCCAAGCGTTGGATTTTTCCGTAGTTTAACGACGTTCTAAGTAGTGCAAGTAACTTGATGGACCCTCTAGAAGACAACAAACCTTAACTCGATTATGTGACCGTCTTGAACTGCCCTTTGAACCTTCGGGTTTGGGGCAGTACGGCGTGCCACATGTGAGGTGTTGGCTTGACCCTTCTACGGCTGGACCGTTGGTACTGAGGCACGAACTGAATGTTTTTAGACTTGTTTCATGTGTTGATCTCTATCGGGAAAACTTGGGTGTTCAAATGTTCGATCGAAAAGTTTAACATTTTCTATTTATCTGGAATGGGATACAATAATTGGAATTCATAAAAAGTTATGAGATAACTGAATGAATGTTATAAACATAGCACTTTAGTCTCACTTGATCGGTTGCCACGGAATTTTGATGTGATCAAAAGTCCGTCGCAATCACGTAGCGTACGCGAATACTCGCCGGGTAAACTTAATAAACAGCCTCACTCCATAGCCCCGACCAAGTGACTGTAGGAGAACCCCGTCGCCGAAAGCATCCATTCGGGTGCTCGCGGTAGCGGTGTTCCGCCTTGGTGCACTTCTTCGACGGTATCGTGGGTGCAGCCGTCTACTGAAGTTTGCGACGAGCATTCGATCAGGATGTCGGGAATCCTGTTGAATTGCCCGACTTAACATTGAAAAGTGTTTTCGATAATGAGACTAAAATGCGGGGTTTATAATTGTTAGGCATGCGATGTCTAAGTAATTCATTTGGTCAGGCATGCGATGTCTGAGGTGGTTGCGGATTCCAACTGTTGTAGTTTTACACTTTCTTTTCTGTGACCGTAAGTGTAATATGTGATATCGCCGGTTTCGTTGCTATATGTCAACGACAATTGGGATACGCATGTTTACTTACGTTGATGACATGTGATGTTATGTGTTGCTGGATATGTTATATTGGATCGTCGTGTTTGAATAGCCGGGGTTTTTTTTTATGTGAGATGAGTGTTTTTCATTTTCATTCATGTAAAAACTTGTATGTAATATTCTTTTATTGGGGCACTTCCAGGTTGCGGAAGTTGTCACCCTTTGTATATTATTTACTTTTCCGCACTAGGATAGACCCAAGGAGGGGAGCACAAGTAACCGGGTTCTGGAGTCCAGTGGGAGACCAACTCGAGGAGTCGAGTCTGGGTCTCCTAACTCCAGAATTGGTAGGGATGCTTGCCGCTCTCGTAGGGGTCTAGGGGTGTGGGTTTGGCTATTCATCACGACCGTGGAATCCGTGTTTTATACTGGCTCGTATTGAAAACACGGACGTCCTAGTATATCCAATATTTCATATGATTCTTCTGCTGCGATATCTGTGATGTGATCATGTGATGTTCTGTGATAGATACAGTATATAGTATATATGATATATTATATAGACATTACTTATATTTTACACCCGCGCTAGCCCTGCCCCGCTCTGCCGTTAGTCACCTAACCTAACGGTGCACGAGGGGACATCGAGGCGAATGCGGATGGCATAAGTGTACGTCGTATTTATCTGTGATGTTTAGGTACTTGAATGATGGGACTTCATTAATGTGATTAATGAAAATAAAAGAAACCTAAGATGTTGTAGAATCGAATTTCAAAATAAAACTGGTAGCTACAGTTCTTGCTTTGCACAGCGGTATATGTGATATATCCTGCACCTTATTCGATGAGGAAAGGACCGAGATCCCTTCACCGGGAGTGACTCCTTTAGCAATAACTAGCAGATGCTACACATTCGGTTTGTCTTTTGACTGCTTTTAAGAGTTTTTGCTTTGCACAGTGATATATATGATATATCCTGCACCTCATTCGACGAGGAAAGGACCGACGATCCCTTCACCGGGAGTGACTCCTTTAGCAAAACTAGAAAAGCCTCAAAAGCACTCCATTTTTAAAATCATTCGATCCTACAACGATATCAAGTTCATTACGCAATAGGTTTTCAGAAAAACCTGTCGTAGCCATCCGTCATTTCAGATAAGTACTAGTTAGTATTCGTGCTGCGGTTGTTTGGCATGCATCAAGGCGTAGTGTACGGTAGCTAACTAGTGCTTATCTGCTAGCATACGATGCGATTGGATTAGGGTATTCGTACGGCGTTGTTTGGCATGCGTAAAGGGTCGTGCGGGTGGGTTTAATTCAATCAAGAAATGTACGGGTTGAACTTGACTAGCAGACTATGGGTTGTTTGGCATGCGTCAAGGTCATAGCGAGCTAGGGGCAAAATATTATCGGGAATTTCAAGTGTTGAAATTTGCAATGAGATTGCATACCTTCTATGAGATAGTTGGATCCCGATACCCGCTGCGAGTAAGTGTTACTCCTGGAAGAGTTTTATACATTACAATTAGCCGATCAAGTAGGTGTCTAGAAAGGTGTTAACGAGGTTACGCCTCTGGGAAAATGAGGTTTACATTAATTAGGTTCGTGCGAAAGCACGGGGGACCTCCCTCAAAGTACCGACACTGGCCTGGCTGAAAGATTGGCGAACTTGTAGTGTGTAATTAATCCCGGCTAGTCTTTCCTTTTAGGGTTTGAAGGAAGATTTGATAAAAAGCAGTGGGAGCCATCCTGATTAGATAAAATAATAACCAATCTATTCTTGCAAGAGCGCACGCTGAGTGTTTTCTTCTCTCTCTCTCCTGGTAGCGACCATATCACGCCTTAATCAAGATAATAATACGGAATATTGACCGAACCCGCTTGTTATACTGAGCTGGGGAACGTTGGTCCCGCTCCAACTTATAATTGTTATAAGACAGAGCAGGAATTTGGGGAATACCAGATTTCCCGTGCCGCCCAAACGAAGAGAGTGCATGCTGATGCATCATCTTCGGGTGTGTTCATTATAGAGAACTGTTTCTCAGTATCCTTTACGTCCTGGGTATGTGATACCAGATCAGGATCCCAGATATGTAATCTGTTACATAGGGCTACAGAAAGGTAGAGAACTGAGAACGGGTGATAAGTTTCATGAGGCAGAAAACGGGGCAAATGTTGCAGCCAAGTCTGTTGGTCACTGTCACCCTGTATTACAAATACATTGATTCTGAACGAATGTTATTAGATACCGAACCTGATATACAAAATCTTATCTGTCTCTTTATTAGTAAAGAAACGGTAAAATTTTGTATTGTTGGATAATGTTTTGAACATTTCCTATATCAAAAGTTGATCGGTTCAGGCACGTTATCTAAAAGCATTAATGTTCTAAATCAAACTATAGTTCCTAGTATACAGAACACACACAAGAGGAAGAGTTCAGAAATGAACGAATCCTTCTTGTGGTATTGTAGACTAGGTCATATCAATGCGACCCGACTGGCTGAGTTACATTTAGATGCATATTTAAAACAGTTTGAATTTACATCTTGTGAAACTCGCCAGTCATGTAACAAAGATAAGATGACCACAGCTCTGTTTATTGGAAACAGAGAAAGAGTTAGTGAACTCTTGGGATGATACATGTTGATGTATGTAGGTCCCCAGTCTACAAATGCCAGGACTGGTTCTTTATACTTCATTATATTCTCTGATAATCTCTCAAGATTCAGTCATATGTTCCTGTTGAAACATGAGTCCGAACCTTTTGAGATATTCACAGAATATAAGTTAGAAGTAGCGAACCAAAATACAGGTATACGTATTATGTCCTATGATGAGATCAAGGAGGAGAATACTTGAGTACGGAAATACTGGACTATTCTAAAGGAGAATGAGATTCTCTCTCAGCATTACTCCTCCGTATACACCATAGCACGATGGTATATCGGGGCGGAGCAGATACACCCTATTTGATATGGTGTGCTCTATGATGAGTACTGCTGAGTTACCTTTTTCCTTTTGGGAGTTATGCACTTATGAAGCTGCATACCTATTGAATAGGGTTCAAATCAAATCAATGCCTACCACTTCATATGTGATATGGAAAGGGAAGAGCCCATATCTTAAGTTAGTTAAGATTTGGGGTTGTCCGGCCTATGTCTGAAAACAAAATCCGGACAAGCTCGAGGCAAGGTCTGTAATGTAGAACTGGAAAGGTTCCAGCTATACAAACTACAGCAGATGATTTGATAGAACCAAGGGATTCAGTAGATACCAACGAACCTCAGCCTCTCCGCCGATCTAGTAGGGTTCCTCACCCATCTGAGAGATACTTCGGTTTCTCTATGACAGTGGGAGCGAGGATTGCATCATGAGATGATGACCCAACTAGTTTCGAGCTGGCCATCAGGAGTAAGACTCTATAAGAATGGCTGGATGCTTAGTGATCTGAGATGGAATCCTTATACACCAACAAAGTATGGACTTTGGTTGCTATATCTGAAGGGTTAAATCCCCATCAGGAGCAAGTATATCTTGAGAAGATTACTTGGTGTACATCGAAAAGTTGAGACTTTCAAAGCTAGACTTGTTAAAAGTTTGCATCATTGACCAGCTGTGGATGATGATGAAACCTTTTCAAGTACCTATGCTTAAGTCCATCCAGATCCTATTTGCCACGGCTACATACCATGACTACGATATCTGGCGGTTGGGTGTCTTGACTGCTTTTCTAAATAATGATTTAGAAGAGAGCGTCTATAAGTACACAGCCAGAGGGCTTCGTAGACAGTGGGAGCAGCGCAAACGTGTGCAAGATGCTTTATAGGATAAAGCAGGTATCGCGGAGTTGGAACATCTGTTTTGATGTATTAGTCAAAGAAGTTGACATCATCAAAATGGTAGATGAACCTTGTATAAACAAAAAGGTAGTAGGGAGTATGGTAATGATCCTCGTAGAGTACGTGGATGACATACTCTTGATAGGGAAGGAGTTTCCTATGCTACGCTCGATCAATCTCCGATTATCACTATAATTCTCCATATAGGATCAAAGTGATACCTCCTAAATCCTGGGTTTTGGATCTATGAGATAGATCTAAATGGATGTTAGGATTCACACTAGTTGTAGTGAGATGGTATCAATCGATCCTAGGGAGAATCACTGGAAAGATTCCAGGGTGATAAAGTCGACTGAATGTCAGTCACAGGCATTGTCTTTATCCTCAGTAGAGGGACGGTATGTTGGAAGAGTTCCAAGCTAGATACCGTGACATACTAGACGATAAAGGCAGGATACATTGCTACTTAAGATGCTACCCTAGAGGCTGTTTGGGTGTATATTGGTTCATGAGATGAACTACGTTCCTACCATTGTGTGACAATGGAGTTGTGGCTTATGCCAAGGAACGTCCGTCCCATCAGTGTTCCAGACATATTCTATGGCAGTATCACCTGATCATGGAGATGGTTGATCTCCAGGGTGATCAAGGTTAGAAGAGCAGACTCAGAGGACAACACAGCGGATCCACTCACAAAGGCCTGTTCCCAGAGAGAGATTTTTATAGGATGGTTGAGTATGAGATACTACAACCACTGCTACAGATGGCCCTAGTGCAAGTGGGAGATTGTTAGTTATATGTATGCCCTACAGGCCATTACTATACATAGGATGTATATTGTAGTGGATGCTGGGACATATATAGGGAGGAATTTCTTGCTCGACATGATAGTATGCTATCCGGTTGCTCTTTACCTTAACGTATATACCGATTGTCTCTCTGTTACATGTTGGTAAAGCCCTTAGGATGTGTACTTGACTACCTGGACTATGATGCGGATCATACTAGTGGGGACATGGTAGTCCATAAATATATCCTTCACAGTCCCTAGTCGTGGGTATATCGAGACGGGGCATCGATATACTAGAGTAGACTAGCGTGTACCTTCTCGACCCATACAGATGGGCGATGGATGATCCCATATCCATTGGTGTTTGACATCAGAGATGATATACGGGTGCTCAGTAGAGACTGGGTACACTGGACGGACTCGCCGAGAACTCCCAGATGGTATTATACCTCACGTCAGATGGCAGTTCTCTGGTGACACTGGTACAGAGTAGTCTGTTGACCCGAGATCGTCATAGAGTCTTGTGTGGTTCCCACTGTTCTTTGATTTCCATCTTACCACGTCCAAGAGGGCGTGCAAAACGGTGGTTTTTGGGTACAGTCCCGAGTCACATGGAGGCAATGAGCGATAGGAGGGGATTTGTCTCTCCCGGTATAGGGAGTTGATGTTGCGCTGTGTTCGATTGGCTATAACAGGAAATCCCTGGCCAGGGTTGCTGAGATTTACTGGTAAGTGTTACCAGTAGTTTCTCGAATTGTTATAGACCTCATATCGACACGACTTATCGAGCTATTGGGGTCTGACGTTTACCACCCCTAGGCGAGATATGCGACATATCAGACGATCAGACCGGACTGTACGGTAGTGTTACTGGTTGGATTCACTGGAGTGTGAGCGGGCTTGCTCGTCGATCTTCAGATCGCTCAATACCCGGGTGGCCGTTACGTTTAGCAGACCGCTTGCGGCTTGTGGGTGCTTGATATGATCATCACCTGCTGCCGGCGTATTGACGAGTCTTTAGAGTCCTACACAGAGGTTTCCTGGTTCAAGCGAAACGAAATAGGAGCGCATATGAGATATGTGCGGGACCGAGAATAATACGTGTATGGGATACCGTATTCCATTCTCGCGATGAATGTGTCGACTGGTTGTATGCGATATAACCTAGTTATCGATTCAATCATTGATTCGATAAACCGATACATTGGATATTAGTCGGTTGTATGCGATATGACCGGATCGTTAAATCAAGTGTTGATTTAATGATTTAATGCATAATTATATATTTGATATATTACTTTGCATTAACTAGTATCGGTTCACTTAAGATAGATTTTCTCACTCGGATGTGCGCATTGTATATGCGATATATTTTTGTGCACTTGATTGTATCATGTTTGATGATGCATGTGAACTTGGTTAAGTGTAAAGTTTAAACCATAGTTAAGTTAATTATTAGGGTTTTCCTTATCTTATTTATTTATTTATTTATTAAGGAAAAGATTAAAGAGAAGAATGGTGGCTTTCTTTGTTTCTAGTTGAAACTTCATGAAGGTTTGACCAAAGCTACCATTCTTGTCTTCTTCTCCTAACCCTAACCCTTTAACTAACCTTGGTTAACTCTCTACACTTGACTATAGTTAATGATATGATAAGTATTGTTTTTCTATTCTTTTTTAAATAACTTATCATATTTATCTTTCTTCTTCATCTTCATGAGCAAGGAAGAAAAAGCTTACTTCATCAATGGTGATTGATGAAAATGAGTGAGAAATCCAATTCTAAAGTCTATCCACTTTCTATTTCTTCATCCTCTACCTCTTGCTAAGTAGTAGAGTGTGTTTTCTTCACAAGTTTCTTGACTTGGTGAAGTTGGAGCTTGATCTAGCGATACCTCGACGTAGATCATCTTCGGCATGGACATCGATGACCTAGCCCGTCCATTCTCCGATGAAGCCGACGCTAGAGCCCGGGACTTGTTATGGACAGCGAGGAGACTTCATTGCGGAGCTATAGAGGTGGAGAACCGGATCTACAAAGGTTGTATTTCCGTATCTCTTAGTTAAGTGTTAACTAGTTGCTTTTTCGCCTAGACATCTAGCCAACGATCCGTACACTAGGGTTTCTCGGCACCATAATTTTTGAAATTGGCATGTTCGATGCCTTGTGAGACCTCTAGTGTGTGCCTAGGAACCCTACACGAAGCATAGGATATCCCTTGCATTCGAGCCCTCTCCAAATCAGTCTTGGGAGACATCTCTTTGGAGAGAGTGATTCCTGAGCAACCGGGTAAATTACCATGCTTAGAATCTTCCATACTAAACCTCTTTAGTATGGTGTCTATGTACCCGGATTGGGACAATCCCAACATCCGTTTAGATCTATCTCTATAGATCTTAATCCCCAGGATGTAGGAGGCATCACATAGATCTAAAATGGAGAACTTGTGTGATAAGAAGAGCTTGACCGAGTGTAGCATAGGAACATCGTTTCCTATCAAGAGTATGGCATCCACGTACAATACGAGGAAGATAACCTTCCTCTCTACAACCTTCTTGCATATACAAGGTTCATCTATATTTTTGATGAAGTCAAACTCTTTGATAGATTCATCAAAACAGATGTTCCAGCTCCGCGATGTCAGCTTGCAAATACATCCGCTGCTCCCACTGTCTACGAAGCCCAATGGCTGTGTCATGTATACGCTCTCTTCTAAATCACCATTTAGAAAAGCGGTCTTGACGTCCATCTGCCAGATTTCGTAGTCATAGTATTCAGCAATGGCAAGTAGGATCCTGATAGACTTAAGCAAGGCAATAGGAGAAAAGGTCTCATCATAATCGACACCAGGTCGTTGACGAAAACCTTTTGCTGCAAGTCTAGCTTTGAAAGTCTCAACTTTTCCATCTACACCAATTTTCTTCTTAAAGATCCACTTTCTCCCGGTGGGTTTTACCCCTTCAGGAGCAACTTCCAAAGTCCATACATTGTTGGTATACATGGATTCCATCTCGGATCGCATAGCATCCATCCATTTCACAGAGTCTCCACTTTTGATGGCCTGCTCAAAGCAAGTTGGGTCATCATCTTCCATGATGCAATCATCGCTCCCACCATCTATGAGAAAACCGTAGTATCTCTCAGATGGATGAGGAACCCTACTAGATCTGTGGAGTGGCTGGGGTTCGTTGGGTACTATTGGATCCTCCGGTTCCACTAAATCATCAGTAATAGTTTGTGTAGCTAGAAATTCTTCCAGTTCTACCTCATTGCCACTAATTTCTTTTAAAAGAAATTCCTTTTCTAAAAAAGTGGCATGTCGAGAAACAAACACCTTTTGTTCCTCGGTGTGGTAGAAGATATACCCTCGCGAATGTTTGAGATATCTTACAAACTTGCACAGAACTGACCTTGCCTCGAGCTTGTCCGGATTTTGTGTTTTCACACAGGCCGGACAACCCCATATTTTAACTCTTTTAAAAGATGGTCTCTTCCCATTCCATATCTCATATGGAGTGGTAGGCACAGATTTGGTCGGAACTCTATTCAATAAGTATGCAGCTATCTCAAGTGCATAACTCCAAAAGGAAATAGGCAACTCAGAATTACTCATCATAGAGCACATCATATCTAATAGGGTGCAATTCCTCCGCTCCGAAACTCCATTGTGTCGTGGTGTATATGGAGGAGTAAGCTGAGAGAGAATCCCATTCTCTTTTAAGTAGTCTCTGAATTCCATGCTCAAGTATTCTCCTCCCCGATTAGATTGAAGGATTTTAATACTTTTACCCGTCTGGTTCTCTACTTCGTTCTTATATTCCTTGAATTTCTCAAAAGCATCGGACTTTTGTTTCAACAAGAACACATGTCCGAATCTAGAGAGATCATCGGTGAATGTAATAAAGTACAAGGAACCATTCCTGGCATGAGTAGACATAGGACCGCATACATCACTATGTATCAGTCCCAAGAGTTCAATAGCTCTTTCTCCGTGTCCAGTAAACGGAATTTTGGTCATCTTGCCTTTGAGACATGACTGGAAAGTTTCATAATATGTAAATTCGAACTGATTCAAAAATCCATTTTTATGCAACTTAGCCAGTCTTGTCGCATTGATATGACCTAGTCTACAATACCACAAGAAGGCTTCGTTCATTTCTGAACTGTTCCTCTTGTCTGTATTCTGTATACTTAGAACTGTTTTGTGATTTAGAACGTATATACTGTCATATAACGTACCATACCCAATCAACACTTGATTTAGAAAAACATTCACAATATTTTTGGTACGAAATAACAGTCACTCAGAATCATTATGTTACCATTTTGTAATACAAGGTGATATTCGCCAACTTCTTTGGCTGCAACAATTGCTCCATTCCCTATTGTTAGAGACTTATCACCCTTTCCCAGTTCTTTACCTCTCTCTATCCCATGTAACAAATTACATACGTGCGATCCTGATCTGGTATCCAATTCCCAGGGCGTAGAGCATACTGAGAAATAGTTATCGGTAACGAACACATCCGAAGAAGATGCATCAACATGCTTATTCTTCATTCGGTTTGCGTGGGAATCCTAATATTCCCCTATGTCTTACTCAGACTTATGACAATCATAAGAAAAAGCGGAACCTAGCCCAGTATAATAAGTGGGCTCGGTCAATACATCCATATTATTATCTTGATTAAGGCGTGTCATTGGTCGCTACCATGAGAGAGAGAAGGATAATCATTTTTGCGTGCGCTCTTTGCAAAATTAGATTGGTTATTATCTTATCTAATCAGGATGGCTCCCACTGGTTTTATCAAATCTTCCTTCAAACCATAAAAGGTAAGATTAGCCAGGATTAATTACACCCTACAAGTTCGCCAATCGTTCTTCCAGGCAGGTATTGGTACTCCGAGGGAGTCTCCTCATGCTTTCGCGTGGATCTAAATAAATAACCTCGTTTTCGCAGGGACATAACCCCGTTAACACCTTTCTTAGACACCTACTGGATCAGCTAATTGTAAATTGGAAAACTCTCCCAGGAGTAACTCTTATTCACAGTGAGTATCGGGATCCAACAATCTCATTGAAGGTATGCAATCTCATTGCAAATTTCAACATTTGAAACACCCAATATTTGTTTTTACCCCTTACGATTTATGACCTTGACAAGGTCAACAAACCATAAACCGCAAGTCAAGTTCAACCCGTTCATTTCGTGATTGAATTAAACCCACCCACACGACCCTTGACAAGGTCAAAAAGTCCGCACGACTACCCTAATCCAATCGCATCACATGCGACAGATAAGCACTAATCAGCTACCGCATACTATACCTTGACAAGGTCAACAAACGCAGCACGAATACTAAATAGCACTTATCTGAAATGACGAAGGGCTACGTTGTTTTTAAGAAAACCTTTAGCGTAATGAACTTGATATCGTTGTAGAATCTAGTGATTTTGAAAAGGAGTGGTTTAAGCTCCGCTTTTAAAATCGAGTAATTTTCAAGAACAAACCGAATAGCTTTTACTAGCTTTTGCTAAAGAGGTCACTCCCAGTGACGGGATCTCGGCTCTTTCCTCATCGAATGTGGTGCTGGATATCCATCAAGGAATACCACTATGCAAAGCAAGAACTAGAGAAGCTATCATAACTAAACCATGTGGGTTATAGCATTTGCTAGTTTTGCTAAAGAGGTCACTCCCGGTGAAGGGATCTCGGCTCTTTTCTCATCGAATGAGGTGCTGGATATTCATCAAGGAATACCACTATGCAAAGCAAGAACTACAGCTACCTTTTTGAAAATTTTGATTCTACAACATCTGTAGGTTTCTTTTCTTTCCATTAATCTCATTAACGAATTCCTATCATTTAACATTTCCTTAAACATCACAGAAAAGAAACGAAAATAGAACATACGCTTATGCCATCCACATTCGCCACGGGGCCTCGTCATGCACCGTTAGGTTTTTTAACTAACGGCAGAGCAGGAGCTGGACTAGCGCGGGTGCAAAACATTACCAACGTTTATTATATATCATATATATAATAGCATTCGTCTTACGCAGTTATATGATCACATCACAGAACTCAGCAGCAGAAGTAAACATATGAAATATTGGATATACTAGGAGGTCCGTATTTTAAATTCAACCAGTAATGAAAAACACGGATTCCAAGTCATTATGAATAGCCAAACCCACATTCCTAGACCCCTACGAGAGCGGCAAGCAACCCTGCCAATTCTAGAGTTAGGAGACCCGGTCTCGACTCCTCGAGATGGTCTCCCACTGGACTCCAGAACCCGGTTACTTGTGCTCCCCGCCTTGGGTCTATCCTAATGCGAAAAAGTAAATTATATATATCAATGGTGACATCATCCTCAACCCAGAAGTGTCCCAATAAAAGAATATTACATAAAATTTTACATGAATGAAAATTGAAAAACTAACATCTCACATAAAACCGCCGGCTATTCAATCATGACGATCCAATATAACATATCACAGCAACACATAATATCACATGTCATCAACGTAAGTAAATATACGTATCTAGAATGTCGTTGACATATAGCAATGAGATTCGGGATACCCCACATATTACACGTACGGTCGCAAAAAAGAAATATAAAACTACAATATTTAGAATCCGCATTTCTTTAGACATCATGAACCCGGAATATCTCATATTCCGAATTTCATGCCTAACTTATAAACCTTGCATTTTAGTCTCAAAACGAAAACACTTTTCAATAACTTAGTCGGGTAATTCAACAATATTCCGAACTACCCGATCGAATACTCGTCGGGAACTTTAGTAGATGGCCGCACCCCTGATGCCGTCGACCAAGTGAGCTTAGGCAGAACACCGTGGCTGCGAGCACCCGAGTGGATGCTTTTGGCAACGGGGTTCTCCTACAGTCACTTGGTCGGGGCTATGGGGTGTGGATACCTAGTAAAGTTATCCAGCGAGTATTCGCATACGATGCACGATTGCGACGGAGTTTCGATCCGAATTGAAACTTCATGGCAATCGATCATTAGAGACTAACATGCTAGATTTACAAATACCAACTAGTTTTCAAAAAACTAATTAACTGTGGATTCCAAGTATTGTATCACATATCAAACTAAAACCCGAAAAAACGTTAAAAAAAGCGACTACGAAACACTCTGATTAGCCCTAACAGAATTGTTAACATCACATGCAAACTGGGTCAATCAAACATAACCATGAAACCCTAAACCCAACACAACAGAGCACTAAACAAAAACGAGCCCAAGACTCCAATGAAGAACCGGCGACGCCGGCCATTTCAGCAATCTCGCCGGTCAAAAAATGTCCATTGGGTCTCGTGTTTCTCTGGTGTTCTAATTACATCATATGCAACATTCAGTACATGTATATAAAAAATTCAGAGATCATTTAAAATTCGACAAAATCTTGATGTTTTGGGTTTCGGTTTCGGAGTTGTTTCGTTTTCGTATTTCAAATAACATCGTCTAATCTTCTAGCTTTGGCTCTGATACCATGAAAGTTTTTATTACCACCACCACTGGGTTTTACTAGCATCAAGCATGCCATTTTTTAAATTTTTGGGGTTCTAATTAACACTAACCAAGATCTTAAACTAGATGATTAGGGTTTACCTATGATATAACAAAAACTACATGAAGAGAATGAGGCTACAACCTTTGTAGACCATGTCATTCTCTTCTCAGGCTCCGTGTAGTAGTCCACGCGACCCCACTAAGCTCCACTTGAAGTTGGAACGAGCTTCCTTTGCGATCTTCGTGCTAAAGATGATCCACCCGAAGCTCCTCTAATCCAATCTACCTCTTCACTAAACTCTTTAGTGAAGGAAACACACTACATCAAAACGCTAATCTAGTGTAGGATGGTGAAGTAGGGGTGGTGTTTGTTCACTAGGGTTCTCACAAGCTCAAGGTTTCACAACTCATGTGAGAGTTGAGCTTGGAGGAGGTGAGGAAAAGAATGAAGAGAGTTAGAGAGAAAAACTCATCTCATGAGCTCAACTAAAGAAAATGAACCAAGTGTTGTCAAGAATGGCTTGACCCCTCTCACTTATTGAAGCATCCATTTGTTTCAAATAAACAAATAGAACCATACTTCAATCGTGATAAGAGACCAATAAAAAATACTACAAAGCCATGTTTCACCCATGCTCCTCATTTTCCACCTCATCATTTCCATTTCCAAAAACTAGAAAATCAACCATGCTTCATTATATATATATATATATATATATATATATATCAAATATATATATATATATATATATTAGTGAGCAATAATATTAGTTAATATATAATTATATCAAATATAAATATATATCATATTATTAAATCAACGCTTGATTTAATAATCTGGTTATATCACATATAACCGACTAATATCATTTATCTGTATATCACATTATCAAATCAACACTTGATTCAATAATCCGGTTATATCACATATAACCTAACTGATATCAAATAACTGCCAGATTAAAATACGGTATCGCATACTCGTATTTAATCAGGCCCACGCACATATCAACATATGTGCCCTACTTCGTTTCGCTTGAACCAGAAAACTTCTGTGTGGGACTCTAAAGACTCGTCAATATGCCAGCAGTAGTTAATGATCACATCAGTTATGTAACATTTTGAAAATCGTTTCGATGAAATTTCAAAAAAATCGGTAAAATAAGGGGGTTTTCTGTAAAAAGTCAAAATACAAATATCTTATTATAAAAATTAAATATACATATTCTAGCTATGTAATTGCTATTATTTGGTGTTTATTGAGCCGCTGGTGAAATTTCAAATTTTCTGAAAAAATATTATTTTATTATTATTTAAGACGTCACTAATACATTTAATTAGGGAAAATTACAAATTGGAATGAGTTGAAACAAATTTTGTGCATCATAAAACATTAAATAAAATTTTATCATGTGGTTTTTGGAACGAAATCATTTGCCAAAACGGTTTAGAAATTATTGAAGAAAAAAGGCTTTTTTTTAGCGTAAATGGATGTTTGGGGCATTATATTTATCATTTTTCATCACCCCACACCTGTACCCACATCCACACACTCCCATTTACTTCTCCCCTTGAAGAATTCAGCAGCCCCCATTTATTTTCCCCACTTGAATTTCAAAGGAAAGAAATGAAAGAAAAGAAAAGAAAATGGAGAAATGGGGTGGACCTTTGACCTTGAATTGACTTTGACTTCTTCCCCAACTTTCTCTACCTCCCTCTCTCTCCTCTCCCACTCCCATTCCAGCAGCCCCCCCTCCTACAGCAGCAGCAGCCCCCCCAATTCCCTTCTCTTTTCTCTTCAAACTTCATCAAAAATTGCCTCAAATCCATCAAAAAAAATCCCAAAACCCAAATCCGACTCCTACCCATTTTAGCTTAGCCCGTATAGCATGGATCTTTGTGAAAAGAGAGCATTTTGGGAGGCCATGGATGCTTGTGGATCTTCAAATGTTTTTGGGTATAATTCTAAAACATTTTTGCTTAATTTGTTACTAATTTCTTAAAACTAAACTACTTAAGTGTTAATTAGGCTTAAGTTGCAAGTTTTGGAATTCAAGTTATGAATTTGAATGCAAGTTAGGGTTTTATAAAATTGGTGTATGGTTGTGTGTTATATTTAGGCTTTTTGTCATGTTAATACAAGATTAGTAGCTTGTGCTAATGGTTAGTTTAAAAATTGTGTTAATTTGCTAATTTGCTTACTGGGTTTTTGAAATTGGTTAAATACTTGGGATTAAAAATGTGTTTAGGTTTTTCATGACTTCATTAACTTTATTAAGTGTGGTTTAATGTTTTAGATCATGCAAATCTAAGCTAGATTGTAGTTTGTGCATTTTTGCTTTGAAATTGTTAAATTTTAGGTATTTTGTAAACTAGAATATTAGGGTTTTTGAATTTAATGAGATTAAATTCCGGGAATTGTTTATATGACTTATTTAAGATATTTAATAAATATATTGGCCGCTACATTCATTTAAATATCCTGTTTTGTACAAAAACGGCGAATTGTGCTTGCTAGATTTTCGGAAAAATGACTTTTTAAGTAAAATTGGGTTTTTTGTGAGTTTTAACCTGGTTTATATTAAAATTAGTGTTCGTGAATGTGCAAATGAGTGTGATTGGATTTTTCTCGATGGTTTGACGTTTGTACATCGACATCGAGGGTTGGTTTGACTATTCTTGCATGCGTAGGCGATAGGTTTGGACCTATGCGTGATACGCGTGCCGATTTGATTTTCGTATACCGTTTCGATTTCGAATTTAGTTTTAATGCGATATGGTGCGTTATGATATGTAGGTACCCCCATGTGGACTTCGAGACGACAAGCAAGCGCGTGGCGACGTCGGCACCGGCTAGCGAGGACCAGGTGAGTAGATTTATATCTACGGGGAGAAGTCGGGTGGATGGCGTATAGCACCCCCGCAGTCCGTGGTGGTGTATACGGATGCGTATACACACCATCAATCATTATATGTTATTTGGGATTAATAACGATGCTTAGGATGGATATTGGTGTGTTGGATTACTTTAGTGTTGCGAACCCTAGGGTAGTGTTGCACTACACATACACACATACATACTTGCATACATTCCTATTGATATGTGCTCATAGGATTCTTTATAGTTATGGGTTCACATGGGTATGGGACTATGTGTTCACATACGGATTTGAGGATGATACTTGGGATTGAGCTGAGTCGATGAGATTTGATTTGAGGCCGTGAGATCGGTGATATAGCAGGGTTCGTATTTGAGATACGACATGACGTTGTAGCGGGTCCTTGACGTAGTGTTTCACACACGTCCATGCATACGTAGGCGGTATCAGTATGGTACTAGACGTAGATCAGTACCCCGATCATGATATTTGATAAAGAGGATACCAGGTGAATAGTATGATGAATGTGATATTGACCCGTACCCAGATTGGGATGCCGTACGACGGATTTACGTACGAGCTATATTGATGATTGATCCGCACTCTTGACTTGGGATGCCTGATTATAGATATGGTATCGGTTATGATATTATTGAGGCGGGATCACCGACTATACATATACAGGTATGTATATGTATCGACTCAGATGATAGGCGGTTTCCTTACCTGTAGTTCAGCTTGTTAGTTCAGCCGTATAGTTTAGTGTAGTTGTTAGATTAGATTAGACTCCTACCTATTTCAAAAACTAACAAATCGTGGGTATTTTAAAAGACAGCCCAAGGGATCCTACGGATATTTCAAAAGACTTATCTTTTCATAAAAACACCGTAGCCCCTATTTTCAAAACCCCATGATTCATGTTATTTCAAAAGGCACCATTTGTAGGACTTATATTAGATTAATGCAGATTAGTTATAGTTGCGTCTAGTTTTCAGCTCCCGCTCTTCTTTTGTGGTCCGCTTCGCATCGCATGCTTATTTTATGTTTCATACTCCATTATTGATATCATGCTGTTAGGACACCAGCACCATTACCGATGATGCGTATGTACCACGTACACTTATTTGCCGGCTCACACACATCTTCATCGGTAATTGCCATGTCACGTACACCTTAGAAAATATTATTGCTTGACATAGCCTGTTAGCTAATAGTTAGACATGATATTAGTGTACTTGCCTTATATGTTAGTTTAGATATTGTAGTTATTATCTGCTACTTCATGCATACTGTTATTCATTGTTATGCCGCATTCATGGATTTTCATGCATATATTCACCATTTTACGTGTTATTGAGGTTTTGGATTCGGATTTCCATGAGATTTTCTGGATTTGGAGGAAAACCGCAAAAACATAAATAAACCTTTTTCCTCTTTTAAAATAAAAAGTGCGGTTTTCCCATGATGTATGAGTCGTCCACCATGAGTTTGCTGATGGATTTCGAGACCCGATTCGAGAAGACGGATGAACCGTTTCGGGTACATGGTGGACCCGGTAAGGTACCCCGGGGCAAGAAGCGCATGATGATGACGATGTGAGCCTGGAAGGGGAGCACTACCTACCGGTGATATTACCCGACGCGTCGGATATCCGGAGGATACCGTCGTGGTCTTGAGATGGATGGTAGGGGCCGGTCTGGACTGACGGCGCCCTAGATATTGAGACTTGAGGTACATAGATTGTGACACAGAGATATCGAGGTATTTGGACACTTGTTTTGTGTCGATGCTGGGCACTGTTTTATACTGATTTCATATATGGTACCTCATTTCTTTTAAAATACAGAAATCTCACTGATTTATGAAACCAGTTTTATTCAGTACATGCATTCTGTTTTATGCATTCATACATCATCCATATGATATATTGCTACCTGAGGCACTGACACGGGCACATGAGATTACACTCGGGTTAGATATTTACCCTAGCCTTGTTATAGGCTACGTGTTATATACATTTTTGAGGATATATTATGATCATTGACCTAGGATTGCGTTATTTATGCGATTTCTGTGCGTAGATATTTTTCTATTCACGAGTTGGCAACCCACCCCCGTTGTGCCCCAGTTTCTTGCAGGTTGCCGTACATGTTTCATTACGGCTTTGCGGGCTCAGTTTCATTCGGGTGACTTGCTAGTAGGTGGGTTTTTCTTGTATCGTACCCATCATATTACCTTATATAATATTATTCCATTGTATCTAGTAAATTCCATCAACCAAACATGTATTTATTGAGATAGAGACCAGTGTTGGTTATTCTTTCGACCTTAGAGTCGCTCGTTATATTTCTGGTGGTTTTGAGTTTCCTTTTGAGTTTTGATCCTCGCCGTTGGCGTTGTATATTATATTGTTTGTGTGGTTGTGACCGTCGATTGACGAAGAGCTAGCTCCCGCTTGGGGATGCCCTTTCTTGATTTCGTATACTATTCATGTTGTATCCCGTTTGGGGGCCAGTATTTACAAAGGAGACTCTGCCGAAATTTTCAGTAAATTTTTGATGTTTTAAAAACCGCATAATTCGGCTTATGCTATTGAAATTACTTGCTTTAAGTTGGTTTTTCCTGCACTCTACTACTTTTCTTGGTTTGGATTTCTGGGTTTTCGGTTTACTTAGATTACGTACGTCTCGAGACGTTCGTAGTTTAAGTGCCGGTCATATTCCATACTTTCGGGTCGTGACAAAGTTGGCATCAGAGCGTTAGGTTTTAACCTTCGGAGAGTAGGATGACCCTTGGTTGATGGAATAGGTGACTAAAGTAGAGTGACGTACCGTTGATATGTTCCGCGGCATATTTACGACACACCACTCCACTTAAGAAGCCTTAGGATGTACATTTCCTTGTTCAGTATTATATTCCTTCCTGATCTAGCCTCATCGTTACCAGTTTGGTTTTGCTGCCACGATTATGGACAGGGAGAGCTACGGCTAGAGTTGCGGTCAGCACGAGCTCGTCACGGACGAGGACTGACCAGGGCGAAATTCCGGCGACACCCGATTGTAGAGAGGTGTCTTTTGATTGTGTTTTCGCACCACGAGCGTTTGGCGGATCGCCTTTATGAGATTTCTCGGACGTGCCGATCAGTATCAGAGGATTGGGCCACTGGCAGAGGCCAGCCAGATTTTGATGACCGTTGGTGTGTTGCTTATTCATGATGGTTGAGGCACTGTTCAGCGTGCAGACGAGCGAGCCAGTTATTGCTGCGAACGACGAGATATTGCCCCAGATGATGGCGTTAGTGCAGAACGAGTTGTACTAAGAGATGATAGAAGGTCGCTAGTCATCGAGGATGAATGACTAGGACATGTGGATCGTTCGCCTACCCCGATGCGAGGTCATCAGATAGATTGATTCCAGCTAGAGACGACTTCACGCGGAGACGTTGGGAGTCGACAGAGACGATCGAATGTCAGAAACCTATTATTCCAAGTTTAAAGTAGTCGGAAAGACATGCAGGCAATTCTATGGTCCTTCTAGAAGGATGAAACCCTAACTCGACTTAATGACCGTGTGAAAGCCTTTGAACCTTCGGGTTTGCGGCAGTTCTATGGCGCCATTAGTGAGGCTTGGGTTTGCCCTTCTACAGCTGGACCACCGATGCTGTGGTATGTACTCGATACTATTAAACTGTGCCCAAGATGTTGAGCTCTCGGGGGATTATGAGGTTTTGACGACTCGATCGGATGGCTCGACTTAATTCGGATGCTAGGTGGTGAGATGCATTTCTTAGGAGACTCCAGATATGAGGATAGCCGTTGGAGCTCAGTCCATGCAGCCATGACGAGACGAGTCCAAAGCAGACGACATTAGAGAAAAGTGGAGTAAGAGGTTCGTACCAGATCTAGATGAGATGACATTCCACTCCGCCGACATCAGAGATGCGATGCGCATGCCGAGGCATGGTACTTAGACTTACCTTACAGAAGGAGTCGCGATGAGTATGCAGTCGTTCCAGAGCAAGATGCAGATATAGGAAAGGACAACGACTTTCGGACAGTTGGCAGAGACGAGACATGGAAGAGACCGTGAGCAGGATTCCTTCCAGGACACTGCTGCGATGATACTTTCACCCAGGATCAGATGTGTCACGTACATTCAGAGAGCCAGAGGCCGACGCCAGTAATATGCTGTCTTACGAGTGGTCGCGATGATTGACCAAGAGATGACCAGAGAAGTGCCAGAACGGAATCGTCCCCGTTAGCACACCTGACAGGGCCGATGAGCCGATGGACCGAAAGATTGGTAATTCACAGTGAAGACCTTGACCCAGGAGTGGTCATGGTTACGCACACCAGCAGGCCAGGGTTCATGATCATCGACGAGACGTCCCATTAGTGACCGCGACAGTTGGCCGAGATTCTCAGAGGATGCGCTTGAGCAGTACTATTCCGCCATTGTTGATTACGATGTTTTGGGTGATTTATTCGTATGATTTGATTTTGATGATTGAGGATTTATGATCTTTGCACAGTGTTGCACTTGATATCGTTTTCGTGCTTCAGTTTCACATGTTTATGATTTTACGATTTTAAACAGTTGAGTTGGTTTTGTGCGTATGCATACACACGATTTCGTTCCTGCACTCGGTATAGTTTATATATGCTTGCAGTGCAGTGATACGCCTTTTGTGCACTTAGATGCACTGGACTTCGATTTCGATTGTGATACCCGATATTTGTTTTGTGCACCTTGTGCACCTGATTGATTTTGCGCACGTTCGGCGCTTGATATTGGATTTCATGATTTCGTGCATGATAGATGCACCTGATTTTGCTGTCAGGCACACATGTTGCCTACGACAGATGTTTCGTGCACACCCGATGCACTTAGATGTTGTTTCTGTGCGCATGTATGGCACATTCATGGATTTTGATTTCCGTGCGCACCAGACGCACGTAGCATTCATGTGCATATTTTGGGATTGATTTCGTATAGAGCAGTACGTTTTTATGATATTGCTATATATTTTCGTACTGAGCAGGACTAGTCAGAGGACAGTACCTGAATATATTTTGCATGCATTGATAGTTATTGAAGGGATTTCCAAAAAGCGAGCTATAGCCTCAGTATTTACCTACGTGTCTGATATGACACGAAATGTTTAAAACAAGGAGACCCTTCTAAATTGTTTCCAAAACGGCGGAACGTACATTTCAAACAAAGGTATATATGTATATAGTTATTTTCTTATGATAGATGTCCGCCACTGTGCAGTGTTATACGCGTTGCACAGCGACTTAAAGAGATTTGGCATGCATTTCCTTCAGATACTTACAGATATAGATTCGATGTTTACATGTATAGTTTCGAGTTATATCATATTGGTTTGATTTAGATTTGGCATTGATGTCTTCTCCATGACTCCGATGATTGCGGGATGCTTGACGGAGTTTTGATTTGAGATATATACTCATTTTTCAAGCGCATGCGCTGCGCTATGAATTGTTTTATGTAGTTACAATTTCGGAGCCCCGACGACGTGATGGTTTTTCTTAGATGTTTTAGTATTTGGGGGAGTTTGAATTCAAATTCGGGGACCGAATTTCTTTAAGGGGGGAAGATTGTAACGTTTTGAAAATCGTTTCGGTGAAATTTCAAAAAAATCGGTAAAATAAGGGGGTTTTCTGTAAAAAGTCAAAATACAAATATCTTATTATAAAAATTAAATATACATATTCTAGCTATGTAATTGCTATTATTTGGTGTTTATTGAGCCGCTGGTGAAATTTCAAATTTTCTGAAAAAAATATTATTTTATTATTATTTAAGCCGTCACTAATACATTTAATTAAGGAAAATTACAAATTGGAATGAGTTGAAACAAATTTTGTGCATCATAAAACATTAAATAAAATTTTATCATGTGGTTTTTGGAACGAAATCATTTGCCAAAACGGTTTAGAAATTATTGAAGAAAAAAGGCTTTTTTTTAGCGTAAATGGATGTTTGGGGTATTATATTTATCATCTTTCATCACCCCACACCTGTACCCACATCCACACACTCCCATTTACTTCTCCCCTTGAAGAATTCAGCAGCCCCCATTTATTTTCCCCACTTGAATTTCAAAGGAAAGAAATGAAAGAAAAGAAAAGAAAATGGAGAAATGAGGTGGACCTTTGACCTTGAATTGACTTTGACTTCTTCCCCAACTTTCTCTACCTCCCTCTCTCTCCTCTCCCACTCCCATTCCAGCAGCCCCCCCTTCCTACAGCAGCAGCAGCCTCCCCCCCAATTCCCTTCTCTTTTCTCTTTAAACTTCATCAAAAATTGCCTCAAATCCATCAAAAAAAATCCCAAAACCCAAATCCGACTCCTACCCATTTTAGCTTAGCCCGTATAGCATGGATCTTTGTGAAAAGAGAGCATTTTGGGAGGCCATGGATGCTTGTGGATCTTCAAATGTTTTGGGTATAATTCTAAAACATTTTTGCTTAATTTGTTACTAATTTCTTAAAGCTAAACTACTTAAGTGTTAATTAGGCTTAAGTTGCATGTTTTGGAATTCAAGTTATGAATTTGAATGCAAGTTAGGGTTTTATAAAATTGGTGTATGGTTGTGTGTTATATTTAGGCTTTTTGTCATGTTAATACAAGATTAGTAGCTTGTGCTAATGGTTAGTTTAAAAATTGTGTTAATTTGCTAATTTGCTTACTAGGTTTTTGAAATTGGTTAAATACTTGGGATTAAAAATGTGTTTAGGTTTTTCATGACTTCATTAACTTTATTAAGTGTGGTTTAATGCTTTAGATCATGCAAATCTAAGCTAGATTGTAGTTTGTGCATTTTTGCTTTGAAATTGTTAAATTTTAGGTATTTTGTAAACTAGAATATTAGGGTTTTTGGAATTTAATGAGATTAAATTCCGGGAATTGTTTATATGACTTATTTAAGATATTTAATAAATATATTGGCCGCTACATTCATTTAAATATCCTGTTTTGTACAAAAACGGCGAATTGTGCTTGCTAGATTTTCGGAAAAATGACTTTTTAAGTAAAATTGGGGTTTTTGTGAGTTTTAACCTGGTTTATATTAAAATTAGTGTTCGTGAATGTAAAAATGAGTGTGATTGGATTTTTCTCGATGGTTTGACGTTTGTACATCGACATCGAGGGTTGGTTTGACTATTCTTGCATGCGTAGGCGATAGGTTTGGACCTATGCGTGATACGCGTGCAGCTTTGATTTTCGTATCCCGTTTCGATTTCGAATTTAGTTTTAATGCGATATGGTGCGTTATGATATGTAGGTACCCCCATGTGGACTTCGAGACGACAAGCAAGCGCGTGGCGACGTCGGCACCGGCTAGCGAGGACCAGGTAAGTAGATTTATATCTACGGGGAGAAGTCGGGTGGATGGCGTATAGCACCCCCGCAGTCCGTGGTGGTGTATACGGATGCGTATACACACCAGCAATTATTATATGTTATTTGGGATTAATAACGATGCTTAGGATGGATATTGGTGTGTTGGATTACTTTAGTGTTGCGAACCCTAGGGTAGTGTTCCACTATACATACACACATACATACTTGCATACATTCCTATTGATATGTGCTCATGGGATTCTTTATAGTTATGGGTTCACATGGGTATGGGACTATGTGTTCACATACGGATTTGAGGATGATACTTGGGATTGAGCTGAGTCGATGAGATTTGATTTGAGGCCATGAGATCGGTGATATAGCAGGGTTCGTATTTGAGATACGACATGACGTTGCAGCGGGTCCTTGACGTAGTGTTTCACACACGTCCATGCATACGTAGGCGGTATCAGTATGGTACTAGACGTAGATCAGTACCCCGATCATGATATTTGATAAAGAGGATACCAGGTGAATAGTATGATGAATGTGATATTGACCCGTACCCAGATTGGGATGCCGTACGACGGATTTACGTACGAGCTATATTGATGATTGATCCGCACTCTTGACTTGGGATGCCTGATTATAGATATGGTATCAGATATGATATTATTGAGGCGGGATCACCGACTATACATATACAGGTATGTATATGTATCGACTCAGATGATAGGCGGTTTCCTTACCTGTAGTTCAGCTTGTTAGTTCAGCTGTATAGTTTAGTGTAGTTGTTAGATTAGATTAGACTCCTACCTATTTCAAAAACTAACAAATCGTGGGTATTTTAAAAGACAGCCCAAGGGATCCTACGGATATTTCAAAAGACTTATCTTTTCATAAAAACACCGTAGCCCCTATTTTCAAAACCCCATGATTCGTGTTATTTCAAAAGGCACCATTTGTAGGACTTATATTAGATTAATGCAGATTAGTTATAGTTGCGTCTAGTTTTCAGCTCCCGCTCTTCTTTTGTGGTCCGCTTCGCATCGCATGCTTATTTTATGTTTCATACTCCATTATTGATATCATGCTGTTAGGACACCAGCACCATTACTGATGATGCGTATGTACCACGTACACTTATTTGCCGGCTCACACACATCTTCATCGGTAATTGCCATGTCACGTACACCTTAGAAAATATTATTGCTTGACATAGCCTGTTAGCTAATAGTTAGACATGATATTAGTGTACTTGCCTTATATGTTAGTTTAGACATTGTAGTTATTACCTGCTACTTCAAGCATACTGTTATTCATTGTTATGCCGCATTCATGGATTTTCATGCATATATTCACCATTTTACGTGCTATTGAGGTTTTGGATTCGGATTTCCATGAGATTTTCTGGATTTGGTGGAAAACCGCAAAAACATAAATAAACCTTTTTCCTCTTTTAAAATAAAAAGTGCGGTTTTCCCATGATGTATGAGTCGTCCACCATGAGTTTGCTGATGGATTTCGAGACCCGATTCGAGGAGACGGATGAACCGTTTCGGGTACATGGTGGACCCGGTAAGGTACCCCGGGGCAAGAAGCGCGTGATGATGACGATGTGAGCCTGGCAGGGGAGCACTACCTACCGGTGATATTACCCGACACGTCGGATATTCCGAGGATACCGTCGTGGTCTTGAGATGGATGGTAGGGGCCGGTCTGGACTGACGGCGCCCTAGATATTGAGACTTGAGGTACATAGATTGTGACACAGAGATATCGAGGTATTTGGACACTTGTTTTGTGTCGATGCTGGGCACTGTTTTATGCTGATTTTATATATGGTACCTCATTTCTTTTAAAATACAGAAATCTCACTGATTTATGAAACCAGTTTTATTCAGTACATGCATTCTGTTTTATGCATTCATACATCATCCATATGATATATTGCTACCTGAGGCACTGACACGGGCACATGAGATTACACTCGGGTTAGATATTTACCCTAGCCTTGTTATAGGCTACGTGTTATATACATTTTTGAGGATATATTATGATCATTGACCTAGGATTGCGTTATTTATGCGATTTCTGTGCGTTGATATTTTTCTATTCACGAGTTGGCAACTCACCCCCGTTGTGGCCCAGTTTCTTGCAGGTTGTCGTACAGGTTTCATTACGGCTTTGCGGGCTCAGTTTCATTCGGGTGACTTGCTAGTAGGTGGGTTTTTCTTGTATCGTACCCATCATATTACCTTGTATAATATTATTCCGTTGTATCTAGTAAATTCCATCAACCAAACATGTATTTATTGAGATAGTGACCAGTGTTGGTTATTCTTTCGACCTTAGAGTCGCTCGTTATATTTCTGGTGGTTTTGAGTTTCCTTTTGAGTTTTGATCCTCGCCGTTGGTGTTGTATATTATATTGTTTGTGTGGTTGTGACCGTCGATTGACGAAGAGCTAGCTCCCGCTTGGGGATGCCCTTTTCTTGATTTCGTATACTATTCATGTTGTATCCCGTTTGGGGGCCAGTATTTACAAAGGAGACTCTGCCGAAATTTTCAGTAAATTTTTGATGTTTTAAAAACCGCATAATTCGGCTTATGCTATTGAAATTACTTGCTTTAAGTTGGTTTTTCCTGCACTCTACTACTTTTCTTGGTTTGGATTTCTGGGTTTTCGGTTTACTTAGATTACGTACGTCTCGAGACGTTCGTAGTTTAAGTGCCAGTCATGTTCCGTACTTTCGGGTCGTGACAAGTTACCCACAAGCCGTCAGCGGTACTAACTGGACGTAACGGCTACCCAGGAATTGAGCGATTAGAAGATCAACAAGCAATCTTGTCCAAAATCTCATGAAGCCTATAAGTAACACTTACCGTACAGTCCAGTCTCTTCGTCTGATATGTCGTATATCGAGTCTAGGGGTGGAATCGTCAGACCCCAGTAACTTGATAAGTCATGTCGATGTATGGCTCATAACGGTTCGAGAAACTACTGATAACACTTACCAGTAAATCTCATCAACAGCTATGGCCAGGGACTTGCTGTTATAGCGAATCGAGTATAGCGCAACATCAACTCCTAATACCGGGAGAGACGAATCCCCTCCTATTGCCCATTACCTCTATGTGACTCGGGACTGTACCCAAAATCCATCTATTTGCATGACTTCTTTGAGTTGTGGTAGGGAGGAAATCAAAGCACGGTGGGAGCTATACAAAACTCTATGAAGATCTTGGGTCTACAGACTAACCTGTACTGGTGTCACCAGAGAACTGCTATCTGACGATAGGTATAGTACCAACTAGGAGTTCTCGGCGAGTCATGTTCGGTATACCCATTCTCTAATGAGCACCTGTGTACAATCTTTGATGTCAAACACCAATGGATATGGGATCAACCGTCGCCCCCTACAGGGTCAAGAAACGTACACACTAGTCTACTCTGGAATATCGATGCCCTGTCTCGATACTCGCTCGATTAGGAACAATTGAAGGATGTGCTTGTGGACTACCCAGGTCCCCGTAGTATGATCTGCATCATAGTCTTGGTAGTTAAGCCTGCATCCTAAGGGATTTAGAAACATATATATGAGAGGCAGTATAATATTACCAGTGAACATGTTAAGATAAAGGCAACCAGATAGCATACTATCATTTCGAGTAAGAAAGTCCTCTATATATATGTCCAAGCATCCACTATATCATACAATAATGGCCTTTAGGGCATACATATTCCTAAAAGGAGTATGGTAGAACTGGAAGTGATTCCAGAACCACAAACGATTACTGAAAATTTAATAGAACCTAAGAATTCAAATGGTTTCAACGATCCATTAGCCACTCCGCAGATTTTGTAGGTAACCTTAGGCACCCGAGAGGTACTTCGGTTTCCTCAAATACGGTGATAGGGAGGTTTTTGATTACCCAAACTTGACACTAATGCTGTTCTAGACTATGAGATCTGGTAGGAGGATGAGTATAACGCTGTTCTAAATTAGTTTTAGAAGTGCACGTGTATATGACTCTGCCATAGGGATGTTGTAGTCAGTAGGAGCAGCGGAAGCATAGTGGGCAAGTAGCTTATGTCTATTTATAGACTAAAGCAGGTATAGCAGAGATAAATCATCTAGTTTTGATATGACAGTCATAGAGTTCGACTTCATCAGAACAAGAGATGGACCTGGTAAGAAGGTAGTAGGGAGAGATGTCCTGGTATTTGGATGGCATGCTCTTGATAGAAAGTGATATTCCTATACTACGATCGGTTATACTGTGGTTGTCACAAGGATTTTCTCCATATAGGATCTGGATAAAATATCAGGATTCTGGTCACTAGATCTATGGTTTTAGATCTAGATTTGGGAAGTGTCCAAATTCGGGTACTTGAAACCATTCTAAAGTGTTTTAGAATGGACGACTCCTGGCGTGGTAGTGTACCCGCAGGTGATGGAGTCACTCTCTCTAAAGAGATGTCTTCTAGACTGATGAGGAGAGGGATTTGCATGATTGGTATATCACTTGCTTAGGCAATTGAATCAATCATGAGATGTCAAGTACAACACCAGATATTACTTTTGCACTGGCTGCAATAAGCGTATATATTAATCCAATCCTGGAGAAATATTGGGAAGCAGTTATGAACAAAAATGGATGTTCTTGGTATATGGTAACGGCAGCCTTCTACAGGAGGCGGTTATAATTTCAGGCTTCCAAGGTGACCTGGACGACAGAGGGACTGTCAGAGTTATAGTTTTCCTTCTTTTGAGGAGCAGTATGTTGGACAGGTGGTCCAAGTGGATACTGTGGAAGGCATAGCGCGGAATACTGATTAAATTCAGTGGATTATACAGTCTAAGAAGTTTGTTGGATTTGGAGTTCATTTATGAACTGGGTCCCATCAGATATCCAAACAAATTCTAAGACGGGTATTGCTCATTTCGGGAGATAGTCTTTCTCCGTGAAGTTGAGATATAGAGAGATAAAGATAGAAATATTGGAGCGGATCCACTCACTGAGGCTATTTCTCGAACGCAATTGTTTCACAAACGAGCTTTGTGAGACCGATTAGTAGACAGCGCCCCGGCCATCAAACCGTGGCCAAATGCGGAACAAAATTTTTCAAAACTGGCGCTACCATTACCCGATGCCCGGATCTACCCTAAACCCTAAACTAGCAAGCTAATATAAAGAGTTAGGAATGGTTATACCGAGTTGATCCGTGTCTTTCGGTATTCAACCTTCATCCCAAGCTCTTAGTGGTTGCGAATCAAGTTTGGTTACCGGTCTTCCTCCATCTACAATGATCCACCTGAGGGAAATGACGCAAGCTTCAGCCTCGCCAAGCGAGGCAACCGATGCTCCAAGGTTGCTAGCAATGGAGAGTGGAAGGAATGTGTCCCTCTAATTTTTCTCTCATCACAAATGCTCCATGAGCAACTCACGAAGATGAAAAGGAGGTGAGGAAAACATGTGCCGTGAGCAACTAAAGAAAATGGCTTAGTGTTTTTCTACAAGTGAGAATGAGAGTGAACAAGTGAAGAAAAAAGAAAATGAGCAAGCCCATCCAAAACATGTGGCTGGCCCCCCCTCTCTCAATCATGCACACACACACACAAAATATCTCATTTTTCTAATAAGCAAATGCAAACCATACCTCTCTACATGCCTTGCATTGTTCATGCCACCTCACCCCCTCCACCTCATTTTCTAAAATGATTTCCAAAAAGAAAAATCAATTAATGAGGTGTCATATCTTCTAGAAACTATTCCGTATAAATACGGAATGCAACCCGGTATACGTATCGAAATACATATACGCGTATTCGTACAAAAATACGAATAGCCAAGAAAGAAAATGAATAGTGAACAATAATACTAGAATATAAATTCATATATAAATTATTAAATCAAAACCTGATTTAATAATCCGGCTTAATCCTAAGCCGCTAGTATTATCAACCGTCCGATTAAAGTCTGTACAGCATGTACATATATTTAATCGGACACCTGTATGTACCAATATACGTCATCTACACCATATCGCCTGAACCGTGAAAACCCTGTAAGGTTCCTAGGCACTCTAGTAAGGTCTCACAAGGCATCGAACATGCCAATTTAAAATTTTGGTGCCGAGAAACCCTAGACTACGGATCTTAAACTAGATGTTTAGGCGAAATATAAAGCTAGTTAACACTTAACTACTAGGATACGGAAATACAACCTTTGTAGATCCGGATGTCCACCTCCACGGCTCCGCAACGATGTCTCCTCGCTGTCCAAGTCGAACTCCGGGCTCAAGCGTCGGCTTCGTCGGAGAAACGGGTGAGCTAGGTCGCCGGCTTCGTGTCAAAGACGATCTACGTCGAGGCATCGCAAGTTCAAGCCCCGACTTCACAAAGTGATGAAATTTGTGAAGAAAACACACTCTACAACTTGGCTAGAGGTAGAGGGTGAAGAAATAGGAGATGGGTTCACTTTAGATTTGGATTTTGCTCACTAAATCACAAGTTGCCATTGATGGCATGAAGGTTGCTCACTTGAAGAAGAAG
Organism: Agapanthus africanus; assembly: GCA_030015575.1. NCBI lineage: Eukaryota > Viridiplantae > Streptophyta > Magnoliopsida > Asparagales > Amaryllidaceae > Agapanthus > Agapanthus africanus. The sequence continues at coordinate 81,317,426 of CM057340.1, read as the reverse complement.
AAGAAGATGAGCTAGAATATTATGATAACTTGAGTTAAATGAATAATAAACTCAATATTTATCATAACTTAACTAAGGTTAAGTGTAGAGAATTAACCATGGTGATTAGAGTGGTTTAGGGTTAAGCAAAATGACAAGAATGGTTGCATAAAGTCAAATGTTCATGAAGCATCTCATAAGAAACAAAACTTGCCACCATTATCATTTATACTTATCCAAATGAATAAAAGAACAAATAAATGAATAAATAAATATGTAAAACCCTAATTATCATAATAACCATGGTTTAATCCTATTCACTTAACCATATTATCAAGTATCATCAAACATGATACAAAAAAGTGCACGAAAGCATATCACATATACAATGTGCATCAAGTGAGAAAAATCCGTTTAAAGTGAACCAATACTAGTTAATGCAAAGTAATATATCAAATATATAATTATACATTAAATCATTAAATCAACACTTGATTCAATGATCCGGTCATGTCGCACATAACCGACTAGTATTCAATGCATCGATTTATCGAATCAATGATTCGATAACTAGGTCATATCGAATATAACCATTCGAAACATTTATCGCGAGAATAAAATGCGGTATCACATACACGCATTATTCTCGGTCCTGCACATATCTCATATGCGCTCCTATTTCGTTTCGCTTGAGCCAGGAAACCTCTGTGTAGGACTCTAAAGACTCGTCAATACGCCGGTAGCAGATGATGATCATATCAAGCACCCACAAGCCGCAAGCGGTCTGCTAAACGTAACGGCCACCCGGGTATTGAGCGATCAGAAGATCGACGAGCTAGCCCGCTCACACTCCTGTGAATCCGACCAGTAACACTTACCATACAGTCCGGTCTCTTCGTCTGATACGTCGCATATCAAGTCTAGGGGTGGTATACGTCAGACCCCAATAACCCGATAAGTCGTGCCGATGTGAGGCTCGTAACGGGTCGAGAAACTACTGGTAACACTTACCAGTAAATCTCTGATCAGCCCTGGCCAGGGACTTCCCTGTTACGGCCAATCGAGCACTGCGCAACATCAACTCCCAATACAGGGAGAGACGAAACCCCTCCTATCGCTCATTGCCTCCATGTGATTCGGGGCTGTACCCAAAGACCACCGTTTTGCACGCCCTCATGGACGTGGTAAGGTGGAGATCAAAGCACAGTGGGAATCACACAAGACTCTATGACGATCTCGGGTCTACAGACTAATCTGTACAAGTGTCACCTGAGAACTGCCATCTGACGTGAGGTATAATACCATCTGGGAGTTCTCGGCGAGTCCGTCCAGTGTACCCAGTCTCCACTGAGCACCCGTACACCATCTCTGATGTCAAACACCAATGGATATGGGATCATCCATCGCCCATCACATGGGTCGAGAAGCGTATACGCTAGTCTACTCTGGTATATCGATGCCCCGTCTCGATACACCTACGACTAGGGACCTTGAAGGATGTACTTATGGACTACCATGTCCCCACTAGTATGATCTGCATCATAGTCTAGGTAGTCAAGTACAAATCCTAAGGGCTTTACCAACATGTAACTATAAGACAGTATAAAGAGACTAGTGTACATGTTAAGATAAATAGCAACCAGATAGCATACTATCATGTCGAGCAAGAAAGTCATCTCTATATATGTCCAAGCATCCAATATAATATACATAATCTGTACAATACTGGCCTCTAGGGTATACATACAACTAACAATCTCCCACTTGCACTAGGGCCAGCTGCTGTAGTATCTCATACCGAGCATCCCGAAGAGTCTCTCAAACTGTATCTGGAGAATGGCCTTCGTGAGTGGATCCGCCGTGTTGTTCTTCATGTCAACCCTCCTGACCTCGATCTCCCGGCGATCAACTATCTCCCGGATCAGGTGATACCGCCTCAGAATATGTCTGGATCGCTGATGGGACCTGGGTTCCTTGGCCAAAGCCACCGCTCCATTGTTATCGCAATACAAAGGTATTGGATGCTCAATGGATGGAACCACTCCAAGTTCAGTAATGAAATTCTTGACCCAGACAGCTTCTTTAGCAGCATCGTTGGCAGCGATGTATTCAGTCTCCATCGTCGAGTCTGCCACGGTTTCCTGCTTGGAACTCTTCCAGCTAACCGCCCCTCCGTAAAGGGTAAAGACAAAACCCGACTGCGACTTAGAGTCGTCCTTATCACTCTGGAAGCTGGAATCGGTAAAGGACTCCACTTGGAGTTCTCCGTTACCATACACCAAGAACATATCTATAGTCCTTCGCAAGTACTTGAGAATGCTCTTCACAGCTGTCCAGTGACTCTCTCCAGGATCAGCTTGATACCTACTCACTACACTTAGTGAGTATGCTACATCGGGTCTGGTACATAGCATCGCATACATGATAGAGCCTACTACCGAAGCATAGGGTATCCCTTGCATGCGAGCTCTCTCCAAATCAGTCTTGGGAGACATCTCTTTGGAGAGAGTGACTCCAGAGATCGTGGGCAAGTTCCCACGCTTGGACTCTTCCATACTAAACCTCTTTAGTATGGTGTCAATGTACCTGGATTGGGACAATCCCAAAATCCGTTTGGATCTATCTCTATAGATCCTAATTCCCAATATGCAGGAGGCATCACCAAGATCTTTCATTGAGAATCTTTGTGATAAGAAGAGCTTGACCGATTGCAGCATAGGAATATCATTTCCTATCAAGAGTATGTCGTCCACGTACAATACGAGGAAGACAACTTTACTCTCTGCCACCTTCTTGTAGATACAAGGTTCATCTGGATTTTTGACGAAATCAAACTCTTTGATAACGACGTCAAAGCAGATGTTCCAACTCCGCGATGCTTGCTTTAATCCATAAATGGATTTAAGCATCTTGCACACCTTCCCGCTGCTCCCACTGTCTACGAAGCCCTCTGGCTGAGTCATGTACACGCACTCTTCTAAATCACCATTTAGAAAGGCGGTCTTAACATCCATTTGCCAGATTTCGTAATCATGATAAGCAGCGATGGCAAGCATGATCCGGATGGATTTAAGCATAGCTACTGGAGAAAAGGTCTCGTCATAGTCCACACCTGGTCTTTGACGAAAACCCTTTGCTACAAGTCTAGCTTTGAAAGTCTCCACTTTCCCATCTACACCAAGTTTCTTCTTAAAGATCCACTTGCTCCCAATGGGTTTTACCCCTTCAGGAGCAACTTCCAAAGTCCATACTTTGTTGGTGTACATGGAATCCATCTCGGACCGCATAGCATCCAGCCATTTCACTGAGTCACCACTAGTGATGGCCTGCTCAAAGCTAGTTGGGTCATCATCCTCCATGATGCAATCCTCACTGCCACCATCAATGAGAAAACCGTAGTATCTCTCAGGTTGGCGAGGAACCCTACTAGATCGGCGGAGAGGCTGGGGTTCATCGGGAACTACGGAATCCTCTGGTTCAACCAAATCTTCTGTTGTAGTCTGTATTGCTGGAACCTCTTCCAGTTCTACCTCAATGCCACTTATCTGTTTCATAAGAAAACTTTTTTCTAAGAAAGTGGCATGTCGAGAAACAAACACTTTTTGTTCCTCGGAGTGGTAGAAGATATACCCTCGCGAATGTTTGGGATATCCAACAAACTTACATAGAACAGACCTTGCCTCGAGCTTGTCCGGATTTTGTGTTTTAACATAGGCCGGACAACCCCATATCTGAATAAAATTAAGACATGGTCTCTTGCCATTCCATATCTCATATGGAGTGGTAGGCACTGATTTGGTCGGAACTCTATTCAGTAGGTATGCAGCAGTCTCCAGTGCATATCCCCAGAAGGAAATAGGTAACTCAGCTGTACTCATCATAGAGCGCACCATATCTAATAGGGTGCGGTTCCTCCGTTCTGATACACCGTTGTGCTGTGGTGTATATGGAGGAGTCAGCTGAGAGAGAATCCCATTCTCTTTTAGGAAGCCCAGGAATTCATTGCTTAAGTATTCTCCTCCTCGATCAGATCGAAGGATTTTAATACTTTTTCCGGTTTGGTTCTCAACTTCTTGTTTATATTCCCTAAATTTCTCAAAAGCTTCTGATTTGTGTTTCATCAGGAACACATACCCGAACCTAGAGAGATCGTCAGTGAATGTAATGAAGTATGAAGAACCATCCCTGGCATGTGTAGACATGGGACCGCATACATCACTATGTATCAGTCCTAAGAGTTCGGTAACTCTTTCTCCGTGTCCCGTAAACGGAGTCTTGGTCATCTTGCCTTTGAGACATGACTGGCAAGTGTCATAGGATGAAAATTCAAATGGATTTAAATATCCATCCTTATGCAACTTAGCCAGTCGTGTCGCATTGATGTGACCCAGTCTACAATGCCACAAGAAGGATTCGTTCAGTTCAGAACTCTTCCTCTTGTGTGTGTTTGTTATGCTCAGAACTGTTGATTGATTTAGAACATAAATGCCATTGCACAACGTGCCTGATCCAACCAACTTTTGGTTACGGAAAATGTTCATAACATTGTCCTGTAATACAAAATTATATCCCTCTTTACTTAATAAAGAGACCGATATAATGTTGCATATCAGGTTCGGCATGTAATAGCATTCGTTCAGAACCAATGTATTACCAGTTGGTAATACAAGGTGATATTCCCCGACAGTCTTGGCTGCAACAATTGCACCATTTCCTACTCTTATGTCTTTATCACCTTCTCCAAGTTCTCTACCTTTCCTAAGCCCATGTAACTGATTACATATATGGGATCCTGACCCGGTATCCAATACCCAGGACGTAGAGCAAATGGAGAAACAGTTCTCTGTAACGAACACACCCGAAGAAAATGCATCAACATGTACTTTCTTCATTCGGGTGGCATGGGAATCCTGGTATTCCCCTATATCCTGTTCAGTCCTATAACTCTTATAGGAAAGAACGGAACCAACGTTCCCCAGCACAGTATAACATACGGGTTCGGTCAATACATCCATATTATTATCTTTATTAAGGCATGAAATGGTCGCTACCTGGAGAGAGAGAGAAGAAAACACTTTAGCGTATGCTCGTGCAAGATCAGATTGGTTATTATCTTATCTAATCAGGATGGCTCCCACTGCTTTTTATCAAATCTTCCTCCAAACCCTAAAAGGAAAGACTAGCCGGGATTAATTACACACTACAAGTTCGCCAATCTTTCAGCCAGGCCAGTGTCGGTACTTTGAGGGAGGTCCCCCGTGCTTTCGCACGAACCTAATTAATGTAAACCTCGTTTTCCCAGAGGCGTAACCTCGTTAACACCTTTCTAGACACCTACTTGATCGGCTAATTGCAATGTGTAAAACTCTCCCAGGAGTAACTCTTACTCGCAGCGGGTATCGGGATCCAACTATCTCATAGAAGGTATGCAATCTCATTGCAAATTTCAACACTTGAAATTCCCGATAATATTTTGCCCCTAGCGTCCTATGACCTTGACGGAGGCCAAACAACCCATAGTCCGCTAGTCAAGTTCAACTCGTCATTTCCTGATTGAATTAAACCCACCCGCACGACCCTTGACGGAGGCCAAACAACGCCGTACGAATACCCTAATCCAATCGCATCATATGCTAGCAGATAAGCACTAGTTAGCTACCGTACACTGCGCCTTGACGGAGGCCAAACTACCGCAGCACGAATACTAACTAATACTTATCTGAAATGACGGAGGGCTACGCAGGTTTTTCATAAAAACCATGAGCGTAATGAACTTGATATCGTTGTAGAATCAAATGATGTTTTGAAATGGAGTGATTTTGAGGCTTTTCTAGTTTTGCTAAAGGAGTCACTCCCGGTGAAGGGATCTCGGTCCTTTCCTCGTCGAATGAGGTGCGGGATATATCATATATATCGCTGTGCAAAGCAAAAACCCAAAAGCAGTCAAAAGCAAACCGAATTTGTAGCATCTGCCAGTTATTGCTAAAGGAGTCACTCCCGGTGAAGGGATCTCGGTCCTTTCCTCATCGAATAAGGTGCGGGGTATATCATATATACCGTTGTGCAAAGCAAGAACTGTAGCTACCTGTTTTATTTTAAAATTCGATTCCACAACATCTTAGGTTTCTTATCTTTCATTAATCACATTAATGAAGTCCCATCATTTAAAAACCTAAACATCACAAATAGATATGACGTACACTTATGCCATCCGCATTCGCCTCGATGTCCCCTCGTGCACCGTTAGGTTAGGTAACTAACGACAGAGCAGGGCAGGGCTAGCGCGGGTGTAAAACATAAGTAACGTCTATATAATATATCATATATACTATATACTATATCCATCACAGAGTCACAACACAGATATCGCAGAAGAATAAACATATGAAATATTGGATATACTAGGACGTCCGTGTTTTCAATACGAGCCAGTATAAAACACGGATTCCACGGTCGTGATGAATAGCCAATCCCACACCCATAGACCCCTACGAGAGCGGCAAGCAACCCTGCCAATTCTAGGGTTAGGAGACCCGGACTCGACTCCTCGAGTTGGTCTCCCACTGGATCCCAGAACCCGGTTACTTGTGCTCCCCTCCTTGGGTCTATCCTAATGCGGAAAAGTAAATAATATACAACGGGTGACAACTTCCGCTACCTGGAAGCGCCCCAAATAAAAGAATATTACATACAAGTTTTTACATGAATGAAAATGAAAAACACTCATCTCACATAAAAACCCCCGGCTATTCAAACACGACGATCCAATATAACATATCCAGCAACACATAACATCACATGTCATCAATGTAAGTAAGTATGCATACCCCAATTGTCGTTGACGTATAGCAACGAAACCGGCGATATGAACATACTACACTTACGGTCACAGAAAAGAAAGTGTAAAACTACAACAATTGGAATCCGCAACCTCTTTAGACATCACATGCCTAACAGTTATAAACCCCGCATTTTAGTCCCATCATCGAAAACTCTTTTCGATATCTTGTGAAACTAAACTGCTAGATCTATAACATTCATCCAGTTATCTCATAACTGTTTGTGAATTCCAATTATTGTATCCAATTCCGGATAAATAGAATATATTAAACTTTCCGATCGAATATTCGAACACCCAAGTTTTCCCGACACCGATCAACACATGAAATAGGTTCAAAGACATTCACTTCATGCCTCAGTACCAACGGTCCAGCCGTAGAAGGGTCAAGCCAACGCCTCACATGTGGCACGCCGTACTGCCCCAAACCCGAAGGTTCAAAGGGCAGTTCAAGACGGTCACATAATCGAGTTAAGGTTTGTGTCTTCTAGAGGGACCATCGCGTTACTTGCACTACTCGGAACGTCTTTTAACCACAGAAAAATCCAACACTTGGAATTATTCCGGCAGGGGAAAACCTGGGTATTTATATCCGGTCGAACTCTTTAACATATTCTACAGTTATCTGGAAAAACACTTAAACAAAGTTTGATATTCCGATCGAATTCATCGATTCCCTATATAACCCCAGAGCGCTCAACCTTTAAATCAATTTTAAAATACCCAGAAAACTCACCAGAATTTATCAGGTATTACTGTGCAGAGAAAATTGGATGACGTCACTATATGACCGCGGAACAGCGGCAGAAGCCATGCTTCTGCCGCGTTTCCGCAGCTTAAGTAACTGTTCATGGGAAAAATTTTATATCGTAATTCTTGTATTTCCTTGGTGAATTTTTTAGGCATTTTTAATATGAAAAAATCCCAGATTTATGAAAATGTCCAGAGAGCTCTAAAGTATTTGGGTTTCGTGTTCGTTCGGACTTCAAACTCCGTCTAGACTTCGCCTAAGGCTCTAGCTAGGCTCTGATACCACTGTAGGGTTCCTAGGCACTCTAGTAAGGTCTCACAAGGCATCGAACATGCCAATTTAAAATTTTGGTGCCGAGAAACCCTAGACTACGGATCTTAAACTAGATGTTTAGGCGAAATATAAAGCTAGTTAACACTTAACTACTAGGATACGGAAATACAACCTTTGTAGATCCGGATGTCCACCTCCACGGCTCCGCAACGATGTCTCCTCGCTGTCCAAGTCGAACTCCGGGCTCAAGCGTCGGCTTCGTCGGAGAAACGGGTGAGCTAGGTCGCCGGCTTCGTGTCAAAGACGATCTACGTCGAGGCATCGCAAGTTCAAGCTCCGACTTCACAAAGTGATGAAATTTGTGAAGAAAACACACTCTACAACTTGGCTAGAGGTAGAGGGTGAAGAAATAGGAGATGGGTTCACTTTAGATTTGGATTTTGCTCACTAAATCACAAGTTGCCATTGATGGCATGAAGGTTGCTCACTTGAAGAAGAAGAAGAAGATGAGCTAGAATATTATGATAACTTGAGTTAAATGAATAATAAACTCAATATTTATCATAACTTAACTAAGGTTAAGTGTATAGAATTAACCATGGTGATTAGAGTGGTTTAGGGTTAAGCAAAATGACAAGAATGGTTGCATAAAGTCAAATGTTCATGAAGCATCTCATAAGAAACAAAACTTGCCACCATTATCATTTATACTTATCCAAATGAATAAAAGAACAAATAAATGAATAAATAAATATGTAAAACCCTAATTATCATAATAACCATGGTTTAATCCTATTCACTTAACCATATTATCAAGTATCATCAAACATGATACAAAAAAGTGCACGAAAGCATATCACATATACAATGTGCATCAAGTGAGAAAAATCCGTTTAAAGTGAACCAATACTAGTTAATGCAAAGTAATATATCAAATATATAATTATACATTAAATCATTAAATCAACACTTGATTCAATGATCCGGTCATGTCGCACATAACCGACTAGTATTCAATGCATCGATTTATCGAATCAATGATTCGATAACTAGGTCATATCGAATATAACCATTCGAAACATATATCGCGAGAATGAAATGCGGTATCACATACACGCATTATTCTCGGTCCTGCACATATCTCATATGCGCTCCTATTTCGTTTCGCTTGAGCCAGGAAACCTCTGTGTAGGACTCTAAAGACTCGTCAATACGCCGGTAGCAGATGATGATCATATCAAGCACCCACAAGCCGCAAGCGGTCTGCTAAACGTAACGGCCACCCGGGTATTGAGCGATCAGAAGATCGACGAGCTAGCCCGCTCACACTCCTGTGAATCCGACCAGTAACACTTACCATACAGTCCGGTCTCTTCGTCTGATACGTCGCATATCAAGTCTAGGGGTGGTATACGTCAGACCCCAATAACCCGATAAGTCGTGCCGATGTGAGGCTCGTAACGGGTCGAGAAACTACTGGTAACACTTACCAGTAAATCTCTGATCAGCCCTGGCCAGGGACTTCCCTGTTACGGCCAATCGAGCACTGCGCAACATCAACTCCCAATACCGGGAGAGACGAAACCCCTCCTATCGCTCATTGCCTCCATGTGATTCGGAACTGTACCCAAAGATCACCGTTTTGCACGCCCTCATGGACGTGGTAAGGTGGAGATCAAAGCACAGTGGGAATCACACAAGACTCTATGACGATCTCGGGTCTACAGACTAATCTGTACAAGTGTCACCTGAGAACTGCCATCTGACGTGAGGTATAATACCATCTGGGAGTTCTCGGCGAGTCCGTCCAGTGTACCCAGTCTCCACTGAGCACCCGTACACCATCTCTGATGTCAAACACCAATGGATATGGGATCATCCATCGCCCATCACATGGGTCGAGAAGCGTATACGCTAGTCTACTCTGGTATATCGATGCCCCGTCTCGATACACCTACGACTAGGGACCTTGAAGGATGTACTTATGGACTACCATGTCCCCACTAGTATGATCTGCATCATAGTCTAGGTAGTCAAGTACAAATCCTAAGGGCTTTACCAACATGTAATTATAAGACAGTATAAAGAGACTAGTGTACATGTTAAGATAAATAGCAACCAGATAGCATACTATCATGTCGAGCAAGAAAGTCATCTCTATATATGTCCAAGCATCCAATATAATATACATAATCTGTACAATACTGGCCTCTAGGGCATACATACAACTAACAAACCCTCTGTGTGGGACTCTAAAGACTCGTCAATACGCTGGCAGTGGGTTTAACCACAAGCACGTCAGAGGCACTAGCTGTACGTGACGGCTACCGAGGTATTGAGCGAAAGGAAGGACGATGAGCAAACTCATCCAAACCCCTACTGAGCCTGACAGTGACAATATCCGTACAGTTCGGTCTATTCCTCTAAGAGTATCGTATATCGAGTCTAGGGGGTGGATAAATTCAGACCCCTAACAACGCGCATTTAGTGTCGGCATGAAACCCATCACCACCTGAGAAACTATCAATCCTGGATCGGTAATTCTCGTTTACCCCGGCCGAGGATGTCTGGTGATGGCGACCCGTGCACTGCGCGACATCAACCCCCAATACCGGGAGAGACGAATCCCCGACGATCCGCTCACTGCCTCCATGTGGCTCAGGACTGTACCCAACTAAAACCTGTTTGCACGACTCCTTTGAGCCGTGGTAGGGTAGTAATCAAAGTATAATAGAAACTCACACGAGACAAATGACGATCTCATGTCGACAGACTAACCTGTACACGTGTCACCTGGGAACTGCTATCTGACAATAGGTATAATACCAACTAGCAGGTTCCCGGCGAGTCCGTCCAGTGTACTCATAACGCAATGAGTACCTGTATACTATCTTAGATGAACAAACTAACACCAATGGCTTGTAAGACCTTGTCACCGCCCCTCGTCAGGGTCTCGATCATTATACACCAGTCTACACCGGAGTATCGATGCCCAGTCTCGATACTCCCATGACTAGGAACATTTAAGGATGTGGTTATAGACCCCCAGCTCCCACGTATATGACCGCCATCATAATGCTGGTAGTCAATCAAGAATCATATGGGCTCTATCAACATGTACATGATGATAAAGACAAACCATATAGCATACTATCATCTCGAGTAAGACCGTTCCACCGGTATAGGTCCTCCCTCAATCATCGCAATCGCCTTCCCGGGACTATGATAATTGCCTTGAGGGCACTATAGCCAACAATCTCCCACTTGCACTTAAGACTAATTATTACGGTGTCGCATACTCACAGCCCGTGTGCTACCAAACACCCAACTTCTCTACTAATCAGTCTCACAAAACTTATTTGTGTAACTAATGTATTCGAGAAATAGCCTTAGTGAGTGGATCCGCTCCAATGTTTCTTTCTATGTCTCTCTATATCTCAACTTCGCGGAGAAAGCTATCTCCCGAAGAGAGCAATACCTGTCTTAGAATTTGTCTGGATATCTGATGGGACCCAGTTCACAAATGAACTCCAAATCCAGCAAACTTCTTAGACTGTATCGTCCACTGAATTTAATCAGTATCATGTGCCATGCCTTTCCTCGGTATCCGCTTGGACCACCTGTCCAACATACTGCCCCTCAGAAGAGGGAAAAACTATAACTCATACAGCCACTCTGTCATCCAGGTCACTTTGGAAGCCTGGAATGATAACTGTCTCCCGAAGGAGGTCACTGTTACCATATCCCTAGAACATCCACTTATGTTCATAAACTGCTTCCCAACATTTCTCCATGATTAGATTAATATATGTTTATTGCAGCTAGTGCAAAAACAATATATGGTGTTGTACTTGACATCTCATGATTGACTTAATTGCCTAAGCAAGTGATATACCAATCATGCAAATCCTTCTCCCCTTTAGTCTGAAAGACATCCTTTAGAGAGGGTGACTCCATCACCTGCAGGTACACTACCATGCCAGGAGTCGACCATTCTAAAATACCCTTAGGATAATGTCAAAGTACCCAGATTGGGATACTTCCCAAATCTAGATCTAAAAACATAGATCTAGTAACCAGAAACACTGATATTATATCCATATCCTATATGAAGAAACAACTTTGTGACAATCACAGTATAACCGATCGTAGTATTGGAATATCTCTTCCTATCAAGTGCATGCCATCCCAAATACCTGGACATCACACTCTACTACCTTCTTACCAGATCCATCTCGTATTCTGATGAGATCTAGACTTATGACTGTCACATCAAAAATAGATGATCTATTTCCGCTATACCTGCTTTAGTCTATAAATAGACATAATGTTCTTGCCCACTATGCTTCCGCTGCTCCCACTGACTACAACAACCCTCTGGCAGAGTCATATACACGTGCACTTCTAAAGCTAGTTTAGAACGACGCTATACTTATCCTCCTGTCGGGTCTCAAAGTCTAGAACAGCAGCAATGGCAAGTCTGGGTAAACAAAAACCTCCCTGTCACCGTCTCTGAGAAGACTGAAGTACTTCTCGGGTGCCTGAGGTTACCCACCAAATCTGCGGAGTGGCCAATAGAACATCAAAACCAATTGAATTCTCAGGTTCTATTAAATCTTCAGTGATCGTTTGTGGTTCTGGAATCACTTCCAGTCCTACCATACTCCCACTTCTGTTTTATAAAAAAATCCATTTTACTAAAACTGTGGCGAGTCAAGAACAATATCACTATTGATCTTCCGGATGGTAAAAAGTTAACCCTCGTCAAAGCCCGGGATAACCCACAAACCGCCATTACTGAAATGTGCCTTGAGTTTATCCGGATTCTGGTTTTAAGTATCAGCCGGACAACTCCCTATACCTTAACATCGTTAAGATATAAATTAATTCTATATATATCCAATATAGAAACAAAAGCACTAATTTAATTGGAACCAGATTCAAAATCATGCAGCTGTCTTCAGGGCATATCAACCAAATGGAAAGAGGCCAACATGCACTACTCATCTAGGAGTGCATCCATATATGATTAACCTGAAAGAGAAGCAAGTTCTCAAGACCATTACTATCAACGGAATACCAAACACAGGTACCTACATTTTCGACTACCTCGAAGAATCCTGATACTTCCAACAAATGGTTCTCTACTTTATTCTTATACCTATAACTTCCCAATATCTGGACTTTGTATTTCAATGAAATGCTTGTCTAGAACTGGAGAAGTCATGAGTAAACAGAATATAGTACGAGTACCAACCCGTTTGTCCTAATGGACACCGGACAACATACAATACTTTGTATAAGTCCACTGAATTTAATAACTCAAACCCTATACGTCGTAGGTTCAAAACTGTACTATGGTTAAGAAGTATTACACCGATGTTGAATGCACCTTACCTAACCACCAACTTGTAAGTCTATGATACCCACCCCGGTGCTTACAGGGAGGCTGAAAGAGTAAAAATCGAATTTTTATCACAAGGTAACATAGACTATGCACTAGGATCTTTGCTAAACGAAAACTAACAAATAGATACGGAGTTTTAACTACTAGGTTAGATGGTTATACCTAGTTCTTAAACTCCTTCTCTTCTTGTTGTGGTCCTTCTTGTTGTGAGCTCCTTAGAGTGGTGTAAAAGACTCCTCCTCACCTTCTTCTCTAGGTCAAAGAACGATCCACCCGAAGGCCTCTACCTTGAGCTTCTACCTCAAGAAATGAAGTAACTAGAGTGCTTGGATTGCTACACTAAGAACCTTAGAGTGAGTAGAGAGGTATTTTGGTGGTTTAGTCTCAAAAGCTTATGATTTTCAACACATGAAACACTTAAGCTTTTTGGAGAGGAAGAGGGAGAACCAAACTATGAGAGAGAAAGATAATGATAGAATGAATGAACCTAGCTCTCATATGAGAAATATATGATGATAATAATAATAATTAAGTAAATTGTGATGGTTAGTTGATTTGACCATTATCATTTCATAATAAATGCTAAGCATGCTACAAAGAAAAATATCTCATGCTTAAAAAAACAAAAAAAGAAAAGAAATATCTAAGTCAATTTTAGTCAACAAGTCAAATGGTCAAACCAACTCTAACCATGATACAATTATCCTTAATTTATATTATTAATCATATTTCTCATTCTCATTAGGGTTTTGATCAAGTCAATGGTCAAAAACCCTAATGAGGTGTCTCCCTCTCCGCCTCTGTCAACTGTACGTACATACCCGCATTCGTGTTCCGAAGAAACATGAATACAATGAGACTAGACCAATCCCAAAACAATTACTAGGATCAGGCTTAAACCAAAGCCCACTAGTATCAACTGCCCGGACACAAAATGTGCACAAGTGCGCGTATGTGAACGAACCTCGTCATAAAACCATACGACCTCTACTACGTTTTGCCCAAAGGTGAACAACCCTCTGTGTGGGACTCTAAAGACTTGATACTACACTGGCAGTGGGTTTAACCACAGGTCGCAAGCGGTACTAGCTGTATGTAACGGTCCCCAGGTAGATGCCGATAAGAAGACCGATAAGGTGAACCCATCTGAACTCCTACTGAGCCTGAATGTGACAATCTCCGTACAGTCCGGTCTGTTCGTCTAAGAGTATCACACGTCGGGCCTAGGGGGCGGTAAACGTCAGACCCCTAATAGTAGTACAAGTCATGTCGGAGTGTAGCTTAGAACACCATGAGAAACTACTGGAAACACTACCAGTAAATCTCACTTGCCCTGGCAAGGGACTTTGTGTAATGGCTCTCCTAGACACAGCGCGATATCAACCCCCAATACCGAGAGAGACGAATCCTGTCTAACCGTCACTACCTCCAAGTGCTTTAGGACTGCACCCAACCACTACCTGTTTGCACGACTCAATAGAGCCGTGGTAGTGTAGTAATCTAAGAGCAGTGGGAACACACTCGAGATGAAGTGACAGTGTCAAGTCAACGGACTAAGCTGTACTCATGTCACCTAGGAACTGTTAACTGACGATAGGTATAGTACCAACCAACAGTTCCCGATGAGTCATGTCCAGTGTACTCATAACTAAACTATCTCCCGCATACTATCTCCAGTATGACGTACTAATGGCTGTGGGACAGACCATCTCCCCTGCTGGGATGAGAAGCATATACACCAGTCTACTCCGGAGTATCGATGCCCTGTCTCGATAATCCTACGACTGAGGACCTATATAAGGGTGTTCTTGTAGACTACCCAACCCCCACAAGTGTGACTGCCATCACAACGCTGGTAGTCAAGCAAAGATCCTAAAGGCCCTATCAATATGTATTAGCGATACATCAAAAGAAACATATATACATATTAAGATAGATTCAAACCAAGTAGCATACTACCATATTGAGTAAGACTGTTATAAATCCGTGTATATATTCCAAGCTTCCAAAATGTAATATACAAACTAGTACTATACAATAATGGCCTCTAGGGCATATCACACCGACAATCTCCCACTTGCACTAAGGCCATGTGCTGGCATATCGCTGACCTATCATCTCGAATAGCCTCTCGAACTGCGTCTGAGGAATATCCTTTGTGAATGGATCTGCAGTTTTATCCTCTGTAGCAACCCTCCGAACCTCGATCTCCCGGCGATCCACGATCTACCTGATTAGGTGATACCACCTCAAGATGTGTCTAGACTTCTGATGGGACCTGGGTTCCTTTGCTAAAGCTATAGCCCCGTTGTTGTCACAATACAGAGGTATTGGATCAACAATGGACGGAACCACCTGAAGTTCTGTTAAGAACTTCCTCATCCAGACAGCTTCTTTTGCGGCATCTGAAGCTGCGATATACTTCGCTTCCATCGTCGAGTCGGCAACGATCTCCTGTTTGGAACTCTTCTAACAGACCGCCCCTCCATTAAGGGCAAAGACATAGCCCGACATGGATTTGGAGTCATCCTTGTCACTCTGGAAGCTGGAGTCAGCAAAGGCCTCGATCTGGAGGTCTTTTCCGCCGTAAACAAAGAACGTATCCTTAGTCCTTCTTAGGTACTTCAGAATGTTCTTTACCGCTATCCAGTGCTTCTCCCTAGGGTTTGACTGATACCGGCTTACCACACTCAGTGCGTAAGCTACATCTGGTCTGGTACACAACATCGCATACATTATAGAGCCTACCGCAGAAGCGTAGGGTATAATAGACATGCGATCCCTTTCCAAATCAGTCTTGGGAGACATCTCTTTGGAGAGGGTGATTCCGTGACAAGCCGGTAAATTACCGCGCTTTGAATCTTCCATACTGAATCTTTTCAGTATGGTGTCGATGTACCTGGACTACGAAAGTCCCAACATCCTCTTAGATCTATCACGATAGATCTGGATCCCCAGAATGTAAGAGGCATCACCCAGGTCTTTCATGGAGAACCTGTGTGACAAGAACCCTTTGACAGATTGTAGCATAGGAATGTAATTTCCTATCAAGAGAATGTCATCCACGTATAAAACGAAGAATACGACAGTTCACGCTACAAACTTACTATAAATGCATGGTTCATCTGGATTTTTGATAAAGCCAAATTTTTTGACTATCTCATCAAAACAAATGTTCCAACTCCGCGATGCCTGCTTCAGTCCATAAATGGACTTCAGCAACTTGCACACCTTTCCGTTGCTCCCACTCTGAATGAATCCCTCTGGCTGGTCCATATAGACACACTCCTCTAAATTTCCATTTAAAAAAATGGTCTTTACGTCCATCTGCCAAATTTTATAATCGTGGAAGGCAGCAATGTCAAGAAAGATCCGAATGGATTTGAGCATAGCCACTGGAGAAAAGGTTTCGTTATAGTCCAAACCAGGTCTTTGACGAAAACTCTTTGCAATAAGTCTAGCCTTATAGGTTTCAACCTGTCCATCTATACCAATCTTCCTTCTGAAGATCCATTTGCAGCCTATGGGTTTTACCCCTTCTGGAGCAAAGTCCAAAGTCCATACTTTGTTGGTGTACATGGACTCCATCTCGGTCTGCATTGCATCCAGCCATTTTACCGAGTCAGTGCTCTTAATGGCTTGCTGGAAGTTAGTAGGCTCATCATTGTTAATGATGCAATCCTCTCTATCCCCGTCTATGAGAAAACCGTAGTATCTCTCAGGTGGATGAGAAAGCCTACTACTCCTGCAGAGCGGTGCGGGAATGTCCTGTTCTTTTGAAACTTCTTGTTCCAACAAGCTTTCAGTAATAGCATGTGGTTCTGGAATTTCTTCCAGTTCTATTGCGCCCCCACTTGCTTCTTTTTCTAAGAACTGATGTTCCAGAAAGTGGGCATGACGAGAAACAAAAACCTTTTGTTCCTCTGCATTGTAGGGTTTCTAGGCACGCACAAGAGGTCTCACAAGGCATCAACCATGCCAATTTCAAATTTTTCCGGTGCCGAGAAACCCTAATATAGATCGTTAACTAGAGAATAGGCGAAACTACAAGCTAGTTACAACTTTACTGCTAAGTGAAAGAGACTACAACCTTTGTAGATCCGGTCCTCCACTTCCTTAGCTCCGTGATGATGTCCCTCCGCTGCGATCATCGGATCCCGGACTCTAGCGATGGTTTCGTCGAAGAAATGATCGGGCTAGGTCGTCGACTTCGATGCCGAAGATGATCTACGTCGAGGCAACTCAAACTCAAGCTCCACCTTCACCAAGTCAAGAAACTTGTGAAGAAAACACCCTATACTACTTGGCAAGTGGTAGAGGATGAAGAAATAGGAAGTGGGTTCACTTTGGATTTGGATTTCTCACTTGGAATCATCACTTGACATTTTTGAAGCAAGCCTTTCTTTTCTTTCTCAAGAAGAAGAAGAAGAAGAAAAGAATAGGAATTAATTGTCAATTAGAAAATCAAGTGATGAGTTATCATAATACAACCATGGGTGAGGATAACTCATGTTGAGAATAAACTAGGGTTTAGGTTGATGGTTAGGTTAAGGATAAAACAAAAATGGCAAAGACTTTCAAAGCTTCATGAAGCTTCATGAATAAAACAAGAAAGCCACCATTTTATTTTTAACCAAAATGAATAAATAAATGAATAAATAAATTAAATATAAACCTTAACCATTAACCTAAACCATGGTTTAAAGCATACACACCCAAGTTTGCATGTATTATCAAACATGATACAATCTAGTGCACAAAACTATATCATATATACAATGTGCACATTCAAGTGAGAAAATAATCTTAAGTGAACCAATACTGTTTAATGTAAAGTAATATATCAAATATATAATTATACATTAAATCATTAAATCAACACTTGATTTAATGATCCGGTCATACTGCATATAACCGACTAATATCAATAGTAACAACTTATCGAATCAATACTTGATCCGATAACCCGGCTATATAGCATATAACCGATCAATGTCATAAATTGCGAGAATCGAATACAGTATCACATACTGGTATTATTCTCGGTCCCGCACATATCTCATATACGCTCCTATTTCGTTTCGCTTGAGCCAGGAAACCTCTGTGTAGGACTCTAAAGACTCGTCAATACGCCGGCAGCAGATGATGATCATATCAAGCACCCACAAGCCGTAAGCGGTCTGCTAAACGTAACGGCCACCCGGGTATTGAGCGATCAGAAGATCGACGAGCAAGCCCGCTCACACTCCTGTGAATCCAGCCAGTAACACTTACCGTACAGTCCGGCCTGTTCGTCTGATATGTCGCATATCTCGCCTAGGGGTGGTAAACGTCAGACCCCAGTAGCTCGATAAGTCGTGTCAATATGAGGTCTATAACAGTTCGAGAAACTACTGGTAACACTTACCAGTAAATCTCAGCAATCCTGGCCAGGGATTTCTGGTTATAACCAATCGAACACAGTGCAACATCAACTCCCTATACCGGGAGAGACGAATCCCCTCCTATCGCTCATTGCCTCCATGTGATTCGGGACTGTACCCAAAAACCACCGTTTTGCACGCCCTCTTGGACGTGGTAAGGTGGAAATCAAAGCACAGTGGGAATCACACAAGACTCTATGACGATCTCGGGTCTACAGACTAATCTGTACCAGTGTCACCAGAGAACTGCCATCTGACGTAAGGTATAATACCATCTGGGAGTTCTCGGCGAGTCCGTCCAGTGTACCCAGTCTCCACTGAGCACCCGTATATCATCTCTGATGTCAAACACCAATGGATATGGGATCATCCATCGCCCATCTGCATGGGTCGAGAAGGTATACGCTAGTCTAATCTGGTATATCGATGCCCCGTCTTGATACACCCACGATTAGGGACCTTGAAGGATGTACTTATGGACTACCATGTCCCCACTAGTATGATCTGCATCATAGTCTAGGTAGTCAAGTACACATCCTAAGGGCTTTACCAACATGTAACAGAGAGACAATCAGTGTACACGTTAAGGTAAAGAGCAACCAGATAGCATACTATCATGTCGAGCAAGAAAGTCCTCCCTATATATGTCCAAGCATCCACTACAATATACATCCTATGTATAGTAATGGCCTCTAGGGCATACATATAACTAACATGCGTAATAGAAAAGATACCCCCTGGAGTTCTTTGGGTATCCCACAAACTTACACAGTACTGAGCGTACCTCAAGTTTGTCCGCATGTTGCTTTTTGACAAAAGCTGGACATCCCCATATCTTCAGATATTGAAGATAGAGTTTCTTCCCACTCCACATATGGTGTGGTAGGCACAGTCTTGGTAGGAACCTTGTTTAAAAGATATGCAGCTGATTCTAGTTCATAGCCCCAGAATAATCGCGGTAACTTAGCGTTACTCATCATGGAACGTACCATATCCAATAGGGTTCGGTTTCGTCTCTCCGATACACCGTTATGTTGTGGAGTGCATGGAGGAGTAAGCTGAGAGAGAATTCCATTCTCTTTTAGGTAATTCAGGAACACGGTACTTAAGTATTCACCACCTCGATCAGATCTTAGTGTCTTGATACTTTTGCCGGTTTGTTTTTCTACTTCATTCTTATATTCCTGGAATTTCTCAAAGGCCTCGGATTTATGCTTCATTAAGAAGACATGTCCATACCTGGAGAAATCGTCCGTAAAAGTAATGAAATAAGAAAAACCACTTCTTGCATGTGTAGACATTGGACCACACACGTCGCTATGTACGAGTCCCAAGAGCGAGCTCGCTCGCTCTTACTCCGTATCCAGTGAACGGAGTCTTTGTCATCTTTCCTTTGAGACATGATTGACAAGTTGCATAAGAATGATATTCGAACAGATCTAAATATCCTTCTTTATATAACTTAGTTAACCTTGTCTCATTGATGTGACCCAGTCTACAATGCCATATGAAAGCATGATTTAATTCTGGAGACTTTCTTTTGTATGTATTCTGGATATTAAAAATATGCGGTTGGTTTAATACGTATATACCGTTGCTTAATGTACCCGAACCAATCAAAACAAGATTAAGGTGAATGTTTACAACATTGCTTACAAATGCAAAATCATAACCTTCTTTAGATATTAAAGATAAAGATATGATATTACAAGTCAAAATGGGTATAAAATAACAGTTGCGCAAAACCAAAACATGTCCATCTATCAATACAGAGTGATAGTCCCCCACGGACTCAGCATCCATGCTTGCTCCGTTTGCAACTCTGAGGGTCATATCACTCGCCTTCAAAATCCTACGGCTTCTCAGTGCCTGCAAAGAATTACAGATATGAGATCCTGATCCGGTATCCAAGTCTATGATACCAACCCCGGTGCTTACGGGGAGGCGGAAAGAGTAAAAATCGAATTTTTATCACAAGGTAACATAGACTATGCACTAGGATCTTTGCTAAATGAAAACTAACAAACATATACGGAGTTTTAACTACTAGGTTAGATGGTTATACCTAGTTCTTGAACTCCTTCTCTTCTTGTTGTGGTCCTTCTTGTTGTGAGCTTCTTGGAGTGGTGTAGAAGACTCCTCCTCACCTTCTTCTCTAGGTCAAAGAACGATCCACCCGAAGGCCTCTATCTTAAGCTTCTACCTCAAGAAATGAAGTAACTAGAGTGCTTGGCTTGCTACACTAAAAACCCTAGAGTGAGTAGAGAGGTATTTTAGTGATTTAGTCTCAAAAACTTATGATTTTCAACACATGAAATACTTAAGCTTTTTGGAGAGGAAGAGGGAGAACCAAACTATGAGAGAGAAAGATAATGATAGAATGAATGAACCTAGCTCTCATATGAGAAATATGATAATAATAATAATAATTAAGTAAATTGTGATGGTTAGTTGATTTGACCATTATCATTTCATAATAAATGCTAAGCATGCTACAAAGAAAAATATCTCATGCTTAACAAAACAACAAAAGAAAAGAAATATCTAAGTCAATTTTAGTCAACAACTCAAATGGTCAAACCAACTCTAATCATGATACAATTATCCTTAATTAATATTATTAATCATATTTCTCATTCTCATTAGGGTTTTGATCAAGTCAATGGTCAAAAACCCTAATGAGGTGTCTCCCTCTCAGCCTCTGTCAACTGTACATACATACCCGCATTCGTGTTCCGAAGAAACATGAATACAATGAGACTAGACTAATCCCAAAACAAATACTAGGATCTGGCTTAAACCAAAGCCCACTAGTATCAACTGCTCGGACACCAAACGTGCACAAGTGCGCGTATGTGAACGAACCCCGTCGTAAAACCATACGACCTCTACTACGTTTTGCCCAAAGGTGAAAAACCCTCTGTGTGGGACTCTAAAGACTCGACACTACGCTGGCAGTGGGTTTAACCACAGGCCGCAAGCGGTACTAGCTGTACGTAATGGTCCCCAGGTAGATGTCGATAAGAAGACCGATGAGGTGAACCCATCCGAACTCCTACTGAGCCTGAATGTGACAATCTTCGTACAGTTCGGTCTGTTCATCTAAGAGTATCGCATGTCACGCCTAGGAGGGCGGTAAACGACAAACCCCTAATAGCGGTACAAGTCGTGTCGGAGTGTAGCCTAGAACACCCTAAGAAACTACTGGAAACACTACCAGTAAATCTCGCTTGCCCTGGCCAGGGACTTTGTGTAATGGCTCTCCTAGACACAGCGCGATATCAACCCCCAATACCGGGAGAGACGAATCGTGTCTAACCGTCACTGCCTCCAAGTGCTTCGGGACTGTACCCAACCACTACCTGTTTGCACGGCTCAATAGAGCCGTGGTACGGTAGTAATCTAAGAGCAGTGGGAACACACTCAAGGTGAAGTGACAGTGTCAAGTCAACGGACTAAGCTGTACTCAAGTCACTTGGGAACTGTTAACTGATGATAGGTATAATACCAACCAACAGTTCCCGACGAGTCCTGTCCAGTGTACTCATAACCTAAAGAGCACCCGCATACTATCTCTAGTACGACGTACTAATAGCCGTGGGACAAACTATCTCCCCTGCTGGGATGAGAAGCGTATACACCAGTCTACTTCGGAGTATCGATGCCCTGTCTCGATAATCCTACGACTGGGGACCTGTATAAGGATGTGCTTATAGACTACCCAACCCCCACAAGTGTGACCGCCATCACAACACTGGTAGTCAAGCAAAATCCTAAGGGCTCTATCAATATATATTAGCGATACGTCAAAAGAAATATATATACATATTAAGATAGATTCAAACCAAGTAGCATACTACCATATTGAGCAAGACTGTTATAAATCCGTGTATATATCACAAGCTTCCAAAATGTAATATACAAACTAGTACTATACAATAATGGCCTCTAGGGCATATCACACTAACACAACTGATATAGGTAAATGTCACAGACATAATTTCAAAAAGTTATATCTCACTTTATAAAATAAACGTACAGGTATATCAGTTTGAAATTGATGCATAATAACGGATATTCAAAACCAAATATTTGTCATCCGGCAAAAACCAGATGATTTCCTCAAATATCACCAATTATAACGAATTCCGATATAATGAGGATCTAATCACCCAATTCCTAAAATTTTACTCCCACTCACCATCCGTAATAACATACAGATGTGAGAACCTGATCTGGTAAATACATACCCTGGAGTTAGATTCCAATAGAGAAAACAGTTTTCAATTAACAT
Source organism: Agapanthus africanus (assembly GCA_030015575.1). Taxonomy (NCBI): domain Eukaryota; kingdom Viridiplantae; phylum Streptophyta; class Magnoliopsida; order Asparagales; family Amaryllidaceae; genus Agapanthus; species Agapanthus africanus. The sequence continues at coordinate 81,294,461 of CM057340.1, read as the reverse complement.
CGCAAAGTGAAACTGAAACATGAAAATGTTTCAAAAGGGTTAACTGGTATTCCTAGTGCCTCTTCCACTATCCTGATTCATGACAGTAACCATATACTTACCTGCCCTCACTCCAATCCCTTTATTATGTCTTTACTTATTATCTTATGTACACCTCGTTTAGGCTAATTTGTTTTCTTCCTTCCCTACCTTTCGGCACCAGCCTAAGGTTTGGAAGAAGACTATCCAATGAGCGTAATAGGTGTACACTCCTTATGCTAGGAGCCCTCGCAACCTGAGAGAAGGTAATGGGAAAAGACATCTGAATAATCATATTCTATTTCTTCTGAACCGGAAACCATCCTCGAATCCGGAATGAATTCCTTCGAGTTCGTATGTAATTATACGATGGCATATCCAAGCATTATGGATGTTCGTGGTGATACGAAGTGTTCTGGAGAAATCCAAATTGGATGTAGGAGTGGCAGGGGTATACACGGTTTTGTCGTGAATGATAGCAGTCGCAATTTCCTTTGCCCTTATTCTAATCCCTTTATATGTCTTTACTTATTACCTTCTTTACACCATACTTAAGCTAATTGGTTTTCTTTCTTCCCTACCTTTCGGTACCTGCCTATAGTTTGGAAGATGACTATCCAATAAGCGCAATAGGTGTACCCTCTCCTAATCCTGGGAGCCCTCACAACCTGAGAGAAGGTAAAGGAAAAAGACAACCGAATAATCCTATTCAATCTCTCCAGAACCAGAATCCATCCTCGAATCTGGAACAAGTTCCTTCGAGTTCGTATGTAACTATACGATGGATATATCCAATAGAAGTGGATGTTCGTAGTGATACGGGGTGTTCTGGAGAAATGCAAAGGTGCTATAGAAGTGGCAATGATATATGCGTGTCACGACCCAAAGTTTGGATGTGACCGGCACTTAGATTGTATGATATCTAAAGACATCGACACAATCTAAATAAGCCTAAAACCAAGATCAAAACCCTTTTTGCGGAAATTAGAAAATTTTCAATAATTAAGTAAAAGAATGCGATAGCATGTCAAAAGGTTTCTTTTTAATAATGGAAATATAACAATTGATTTTAAACTTTCGACAGTGCTTATCTTTTTAATTATTAATAGAAAAACAATTTAAGTTGTATAGTTAAATTGCATCCCTAATTGGGAGCAACAATGCCAATAGCGGAAATCGATACACAATCATAGTACAACACTCAAGTTGAAGAATTTCATGCAAGATTTAATACAACATAAGTTAACATAACTAACGATATCATTCGGTCTAAATAATATACAACATGTTTCGTTCTAAGTCAATATACATGGTCCGATGGAGTAATACTAGATCCAAAAATATACATATCCAAAATAGGAGGTTACTACATATGTAACCCACTTAGCAAAAATAGTGGTAACAGCTGACGAATAGATCTGCACTGCTGCTATGCGTCCACACGACTCCTGCAAGGAACTATGGCACAACGGGGGTGAGTTGCCAATTCAGTGAATAAGACTAACATATATCTGCTGATAATATAAGTATGACGAACTGGAGCTAATATATCAATAAGGATGAATATAAGGTATGATAACACTGGAAAACATAAACATGAACTACTAAGTATAAAATCAAGAATGAAATCTCATCAATATTTTCCAAATAAAGTTTATTCTTTTCCGTGTCTAACATCGACACAAAGCTTCTGTTTCCATTAGGCATCGTTCCCCGAACGATCCTGTCATCCAATAACACCGGTCGGTATCACCTGGATATCCGCCGTATTCATAACCATCTCCGATATCGAGTACCCTCGCTAGGCTCCCCGCCTCAAATGCGGCTATCCTGCCCCTCGGTCTCGACCGGATCCACCATGAATCCAACTGTATAGCTCCCTCACTCAGTCTGGATAACGTGAAAATCCGTGACCGTATAGCTCTCCCACTCGGTCCGGAATAAAACCAATTCATAAAAACATCTAATGGTGGACATCTTACATCAATATGAAGAATCACTGATTTTACGTAATAGTATATAAAAACTTAAAACCTTAAATCCTCAAAATACAAATGCCACTTGTATTAACTTCTAACACTTGAATATGGAAACATGATGTCATTTGTGCAAGGTACTAATAGTATTGATGTTAAGGTATGATAGGAATCATATTTAACAGGATAATTACTAAGTGTGAAAGTGACATGTTAATATCGACGAGGTGTATTGTAACATGTAGATATATGCATGTGCAGCATGACTCGTCGATTATTGTGCAGTGTTCTAATAACTATTAACATGGCAATGGATATATAGGTATGAATGCATATGTTCAAGTTATATGTAATAGCAAATTTCATTTAACTTAAGTTACGGGCGTATCATGCCATCCACACAAAATCCCCCGGTAGATGTTTAGTCTACTCACCGAAATACGTCATAATCTACTCAGAAATCGCCAATCCCTTCCCTTTCCTTGCGGCCTCCGAAGTTCTCGTATTCGAATCTAACATTGAATTTAACTTGTATAAGAGACGGCTAACTCCGATACGGCGAAAACATGAAATTACAAGTGTTGTGTACTAACTATACTACATATGATCATTCTAAACTATTTAACGCTTATACTAACTGAATTTAATCATATCGTTGTTCGAAACAGAAAACAGAATTGCTTTTCGAAACGTCCGTGTCGTGTTTTAAACATTTTAACCCCATTTCAGATATTAACTCCCTGATTTCATATACTGTTAAATTGACTTAAATAAACAATACCAAACATCATAACACCTACACCGAGACCTACCCTGAAAACCACAACCCTCAACTCCCTCAAAAATCCGGCGAGATCGGATTTTTCATGAATGTCGCCGGCCAAAATCTGAGCCCCCTGGATCGTATTCCTATGGTTGATTCTAAGTCTAGTCTATATGATTAAGGTACTGTTTGATCAATTTAGTTATCATTTAAACTATAGATGATTTTAACAGAGTTATCTTTTACCTAAAATACGATATTATCGATATTCGATTTCTAAAATTTAAATTTTACAGAACTAAATCATACTGTGATTAGAGATTATACCTACAGAAGATGGTTAAAAGGCTTCCTCCAAGATGCCCAAGTCCTTAGCTCCTAACTTGATGGTGAAATTCCTTAGCAACTAGTTCTTCTTCTCTTCTCTTTTCTTTTTCTCTTTGTGTGTGTTCTAATGTTTTTCTCTTTTCTTCTTCTACTTCAGTTGATTTCCTAATTTCATAATATATATGAACTGAACCCTATAAAGTGAATGAGTGAGGGTGTTAGGAGGAGATGTCACCAAAAGGGAGGTGATTGCTTCATGCAAGGGTGTGGTGTGTGCACAAAAATGGTGGGGTTTTCATGCAAGGGTGAAATGTGTGCATGAGGTGGAAAAGTGCAAGAAGGAGGTGTCTCATGGTGGTATGATATAACAAGGGTTTAACTTAACCTAAACCAATTCCTACCCTTTTTGCATAACAACCCTTAACAAATTCTAATTTGCATAATGAAACTAACTTTTCACATAACCCCCAATACTATATCATATTACACATGAAGATAATCTTTTCAATAAAATCCTTGTGATTCATTAAAATTACAAACTAACTTTCAATTAAATTAGATTCATATACCACTTATGAAATATCCAAATTCGTTTCAATAACTTTTTAAATTAACATTTTATTATTTAATTAATTGAATTAATTTATTATCTAAATTTTCGAAATATTACAATATCCCCCCTTAAGAAAATTCGGTCCCCGAATTTAAAACTTAGCTATACATACCTTCAAAAAGATGTGGAAATTTCTTCCACATCGCATCCTCTGTCTCCCAAGTGATCTCCTCGCGATTTGTTCCTCGCCAAAGAACCTTTACAAATGGAAGTACCCTGGATCTCAGTTTCTTTGCCTGTCGGTCTAGAATAGCCACTGGCTGTACTGTGTAGGATAAATCCTGCTCAAGCTGTACGGTCTGATGCTGGATCGCGTGAGAAGGATCGTGAAGATACTTGCGAAGCATAGACACGTGAAACACCGGATGCACATCCGGAAAACTCGGTGGAAGTGATAAACGATAAGCTACAGCACCCACTCTCTCCAGAATCTCATAGGGTCCGACATATCTGGGGCTGAGCTTCCCCCTTTTCCCGAAATGCATCACACCCTTCATCGGAGATACACGAAAGAATACATGATCTCCCACATCAAACTCAAGTCTACGACGGCGTCGATCGGCATATGATTTCTGTCTGCACTAGGCCGCTCTCATTCCGTCTCATATCAACTGGATCTTTTCTGTAGTCTTCTGTACTAGCTGCGGTCCCAAGATGCTACTCTCGCTCAGTTCTGTCCAGCAAACGGGTGATCGACATTTTCTCCCATACAAAGCTTCAAAGGGTGCCATCTGGATCGTCTCCTAAAAAACGTTGTTGTAAGAGAATTCTATCAAAGTTAGGTGACGATCCCAACTACCACCGAAGTCAAGACTGCAGGCTCGAAGCATATCCTCTAGAGTCTGTATAGTCCGCTCCGACTGACCATCTGTCTGCGGGTGAAAAGCTGTACTAAAACTCAGTCGGGTACCTAGAGCTTCTTGGAGTTTCTGCCATAGCCGGCTGGTAAACTGCGTACACCTATCGGATACTATGCACTTCGGAACTCCATGCAATCGTACGATCTCATCAATATAGACCCGAGCATACTGTGTGTACCCATAAGTCGTCTTCACCGGAAGAAAGTGAGCGATCTTCGTCAATCTATCCACAATCACCCAGATAGAGTCATACCCTCTGCTAGTCCTGGGTAGACCCATAACAAAATCCATGGAAATCTGCTCCTATTTCCACTCTAGAATAGACAAGGGCTGCAGCTCTCCTGCCGGCCTCTGGTGCTTGGTCTTGACTTGTTGACAAGTCAAGCATCTCATAACAAACTCAGCAGCATCTCTCTTCATTCCTTCCCACCAATAGACATCCTTCAAGTCATGATACATCTTGGTGGAACCAGGATGCATACTATTTGATGACTGATGAGCCTCCTCTAACATCTCACGTCTTACTCCTTCCGAATCAGGCACACACAGACAAATCCCAAAATGTAATACTCCATGGTCATCTATCAAGAACTCAGACACTCTACCCTGTCTAACCTGATCCATAATCTTCAACAAGCGAATCTCCATGGGTTGTGTCTCTCTAATACGATCCAGTAACTGAGGACGGGTGCAAACATGAGCTAACTGTCCTCCTGTCGATGTGAACTCAAACTGTATCCGTCTATCGCACAGAATCTGCCAATCCGTCGAAGACTGTCTCTGCATGGTGCGCAAATGAGATAAGCTACCTCCAGGCCTCCGACTCAACGTATCCGCTACAACATTCGCCTTGCCCGGATGATACAAAATCTCGCAATCGTAATCCTTCACTAGTTCCATCCATCGAAGCTGCCTCAGATTCAGATCCCGCTGCTGAAAAATATACTTCAAGCTCTTGTGGTCTGTAAATATCTGACACGACTCACCGTACAAGTAATGCCTCCAAATCTTCAATGCGAATATCACATCAGCCATCTCTAAATCATGCGTAGGGTAGTTCTGCTCGTGCCTCTTCAACTGTCGAGAAGCATAAGCGAAAACCCTGCCGTGCTGCATCAACACACAGCCTAAACCCACTCGAGAGGCGCCACAGTAAACCACAAAACCGCCTGACCCAGAAGGTAAAGATAAGACTGGCGCAATCGTCAAGCGAGTCTTCAACTTTTGGAAACTCTGCTCACACGCCTCCATCCAAAGAAATGGAACCTCCTTCCTGGTCAACCCGGTCAGCGGTGCAGCGATCCGAGAAAAATCCTACACAAAACGTCTGTAGTAACCGGCCAGACCTAAGAAACTGCGAATCTCGGTAACTGACACAGGTCTGGTCCAGTGCTGTACTGCTTCTATCTTTTTTGGGTCCATACGTATACCATCTCTAGTAACTACGTGAACCAAGAATTCCATAATATCCAGCCAGAAAGCACACTTGGAGAATTTAGCGAACAGCTGATGTTCCTTCAAGGTCTGCAATGTGATACGCAGATGCTGCTCGTGCTCCTCCCGGCTCCAAGAATAAACAAGGAAATCATCAATGAATACAATAATAAACTGATCAAGGAATGGCCTGAAAATGCGGTTCATCATATCCATAAAAGCTGCTGGGGCATTGGTGAGTCCGAACGACATCACCAGAAACTCATAATGCCCATATCGGTTACGAAAAGCAGTCTTCGGAATGTTATCCTTCCAAACTCTCAACTGGTGATACCCTGACCGCAGATCAATCTTCGAGAAATAGCCAGCCCCTGTAGCTGATCGAATAAGTCATCGATACGAGGTAGTGGATACCTATTTCGCATAGTAACTCGATTTAGCTTCCTGTAGTCGATGCAATTCTCATGCTGCCGTCCTTCTTTTTAACGAACAAGACAGGAGCTCCCCATGGTGATACACTCGGAAGAACAAGTCCTCCATCCAACAACTCCTGCAACTGACCTTTAAGTTCCTTCAAGTCCGTCGGGGCCATCCAATAAGGTGGTATTGAAATAGGCCCCGCACCCGGAATCAATTCAATGGAAAATTCAATATCACGATCGGGTTGCAATCCTGGTAATTCAACAGGAAACACATCCGGAAATTCTCGTGCGATCGGAACTTGGTCCAACGGAACTTCAGCGGCTCCTACGTCCTGAACAAACGCTAAGAACCCATGACAACCCTTCTTCAAGAGCCGTCCTGCACAAAGAGCAGAAATTATGTTGGCAGGAGTTACACTACAATCTCCCTGCACAACAAAAATCGGTTCGCCTGGAAAACAGAATCTGACCGCTTTCCCCCGACAATCTACATAAGCATGACAAGCGGCCAACCAATCCATACCAAGAAGTATATAAAAATCTTACATATCCAGGAGAATCAAATCAACTAATGAATCCCTATCACCAATACGTACTGAACAAGACCTGAATACATGTCGAGCTACAAAAGAATCTCCCACCGGAGTAATCACCACTAACGGTAACTCTAACAACGACGACTCTCTCTCCAGAGAAAGTGCAAAATGTGTAGATACGTAAGAATGCGCAGAACCGGGATCAAATAAAATTTGTGCATCTAAAGAACATACTGCAAGAGTACCTGTTACAACTCCACAGGATGCCTGGGCATCTTGTGGAGTCAGTGCAAAAACCCGTGCCTGGCCCCTGCCCGCATCCTGTCGTCCTCTCCCTCGATCTGCTCGGCCTCTCTAGAAGCGTACAGCAAAGCCCCGACCTCGTGGTGCAACAGCCTGGCACATAGTGCTAACTAGGGGAGGAAATAGGGCCATCGAAGTAGAAGGTGGAGGGGGGTAAAGCAGCCTGTGGAAAAACAGTCCCTCCCTGGTGTCTACAATCCCTCGCATAATGTCCTGGAAGTCCGCAAGTAAAACATATAGAGGGGGGCCTCTGATCATCGGGGTATGAACTGAACATCTGGCCCTGGGACTAACCTCGCCCAAAACTGCGACCTGGGATGTGCCTGCCTCTACCTCTGCCGAACTGCCTGGTTACTGACCCCATAGGTCTGGTCCTCTTTGGCTCCGGAACAATAACTGCCTCGCTCAGATGCTCTTCCACTCGCATAGCTGCGTCCATGGCCTGCGCATAAGTATCGAAATGCTAGGAGCCGATAACAAGAAATAGCTGGGTATCCAGGCTCCTCACAAATCTCTTCACCCGGTGCTCCTCCGTGGGAACTAAGTACGGAGCATAGCGCGACAATTGGGTGAACTATAAATCATACTCTGCCACCGACACACTAACAGTCTTTCGCGACGCTTCAAAACTGCTTGTTCTAGCATCCCTCACGCCCTATGGAAGAAATCTGGCAAGGAAGACCTCGGAAAATTCCGCCCACGACATCGAAGGAAGACCCGCCGCTCTCCCTCTCTCCATCGACTCACACCAAGTCTGTGCAAGCCCCTCTAGTCGGAAACTGGTCAGCTCCACTGATCTCACATCCGCGCATCGCAATGACCTACCAATCCTGGCCATCCTATCAAGAAAGGACTGAGGATCCTCTGCTGCATCGGTCCCGATAAACACCGGAGGTCTTAACCTCATGAACTCTGGAAGAGATACCTCTATCACTCTAAGTCCTGCCAGTGCGACAGTCTACATAGGCTGTTCATCGGGTTCCACCATCGTCGGTGTCCGATCATGCCTCTAAACACGGGTGGCCTCTGCCAACTGTCCCACCATATGATGTAGGCCCAACATGCCCTCCTCTATCCTAGTCAGTCTGTCTGGAGGAGGAGGATCAACATGCTCATCCATCGCCGGAATGTCTGGTGCGTCAGTCGCAGAAACAGGGGGATTCGCCCTAACTGCGTCCCTGACTGCGGCACGCCTAGCTCGCATAGCCATAGCAACTAGAATAGAAAACGAGAGTTGATAAGGTGTACGAATAGGAGCAGCAATAATTGGAAGTCAACAGAAGGATTAAACAAGATATATCCTAAGGTTACTTAGGCTGAGTATCATAGCGTAAATATGACGCGGAACATATGTACGATACTCTACTCATCCTAAATCACCTACTCCATCAACCAAAGGTCATCCTACGAACGATCTTAGTTTACTTATCCCAAATCTCTACTCGGTTCCGTAAGGTTAATCCTAAGCTCTGATTCCAACTTTGTCACGACCCAAAATTTGGATATGACCGGCACTTAGATTGTATGATATCTAAAGACAACGACACAATCTAAATAAGCCTAAAACCAAGATCAAAACCCTTTTTGCGAAAGTTAGAAAATTTTCAATAATTAAGTAAAAGAATAAGATAGCATGTCGAAAGGTTTCTTTTTAACAATGGAAATGTAACAACTGATTTTAAACTTTCGACAGTGCCTATCTTTTTAATTATTAATAGAAAACCAATTTAAGTTGTGTAATTAAATTGCATCCCTAATTGGGAGCAACATTGCCAATAGCGGAAAACAATACGCAATCATAGTACAACACTCAAGTTGAAGAATTTCATGCAAGATTTAAAACAACATAAGTTAACATAACCAACGATATCATTCGGTTTAAATAATATACAACATGTTTCATTCTAAGTCAATATACATGGTCCGATAGAGTAATACTAGATCCAAAAATATACATATCCAAAATAGGAGGTTACTACATATGTAACCCACCTAGCAAAAAGAGCGGTAATAGCTGACGAATGGATCTGCACTGCTGCTATGCGTCCACACGACTCCTACAAGGAACTATGGCACAACGGGGGTGAGTTGCCAACTCAGTGAATAAGACTAACATATATCGGCTGATAATGTAAGTATGACGAACTGGAGCTAATATATCATAAGGATGAATATAAGGTATGATAACATGGGAAAACATAAACATGAACTACTAAGTATAAAATCAAGAATGAAATCTCATCAATATTTTCCAAATAAAGTTTATTTTTTTCCGTGTCTAACATCGACACAAATCTTCTGTTTCCATCAGGCATCGTTCCCGAAACGATCCTGTCATCCAATAACACCGGTCGGTATCACCTAGATATCCGCCGTGTTCATAACCATCTCCGGTATCGAGTACCCTCGCTAGGCTCCCCACTTTAAATGCTGCTATCCTGCCTCTCGGTCTCGACCGGGTCCACCATGAATCCAACTGTATAGCTCCCCTACTCAGTCTGCATAACGTGAAAATCCGCGACTGTATAGCTCCCCCACTCGGTCCGGAATAAAACCAATTCATAAAAACAACATCTCATTGTAGACATCTTACATCAATATGAAGATTCACTGATTTTACGTAATAGTATATAAAAACTTAAAACCATAAATCCTCAAAATACAAATGCCACTTGTATCAACTTCTAACACTTGAATATGAAACATGATGTCATTTATGCAAGGTACTAATAGTATTAATGTTAAGGTATGATAGGAATCATATTTAACAGGATAATTACTAAGTGTGAAAGTGACATGTTAATATCGACGAGTTATAGTGTAACATGTAGATATGTGCATATGCAGCATGACTCGTCGATAATTGTGCGGTGTTCTAATAACTATTAACATGGCAATGGATATATAGGTATGAATGCATATATTCAGGTTATATGTAAAAGAAAATTTCATTTAACTTAAGTTACGGGCGTATCACGCCATCCACATAAAATCCCCCGGTAGATATTTAGTCTAGTCACCGGAATACGTCATAATCTACTCAGAAATCGCCAATCCCTTCCCTTTCCTTACGGCCTCCAAAGTTCTCGTATTCGAATCTAACATTGAATTTAACTTGTATAAGAAACGGCTAACTCCGATACGGCGAAAACATGAAATTACAAGTGCTGTGTACTAACTATACTACGTATGACCATTCTAAACTATCTAACACTTATACTAACTGAATTTAATCCGATCGCTGTTCGTAACAGAAAACAGAATCGCTTTACGAAACGTCCGTGTCATGTTTTAAACGTTTTAACCCCATTTCAGATATTAACTCCCAGATTTCATATACTATTAAATTGACTTAAATAAACAATACCAAACATCATAACACCTACACAGAGACCTACCCTGAAAACCACAACCCTCAACTCCCTCAAAAATCCGGCGAGATCGGATTTTTCATGAATGTCGCCGGCCAAAATCCGAGCCCCCTGGTTCGTATTCCTATGGTTGATTCTAAGTCTAGTCTATAAGATTAAGATACTGTTTGATCAATTTAGTTATCATCTAAACTATAGCAGATTTTCACAGAGTTAACTTTTGCCTAAAATACGATATTATCGATATTCGATTTCTAAAATTTAAAGTTTACAGAACTAAATCATACTTTGATTAGAGATTATACCTACAGAAGATGGTTGAAAGGCTTCCTCTAAGATGTCCAAGTCCTTAGCTCCTAGCTTGATGGTGAAATTCCTTACCAACTAGTTCTTCTTCTCTTCTCTTTTCTTTTTCTCTTTGTGTGTGTTCTAATATTTTTCTCTTTTCTTTTTCTATTTCAGTTGATTTCCTAATTTCACAGTATATACGAACTGAACCCTATAAAGTGAATGAGTGAGGGTGTTAGGAGGAAGTGTCATCAAAAGGGAGGTGATTGCTTCATGCAAGGGTGAGGTGTGTGCACAAAAATGGTGGGGTTTTCATGCAAGGGTGAGGTGTGTGCATGAGGTGGAAAAGTGCAAGAAGGAGGTGTCTCATGGTGGTATGATATACCAAGGGTTTAACTTAACCTAAACCAATTCCTACCCCTTTTTGCATAACAACCCTTAACAAATTCTAATTTGCATAATGAAACTAACCTTTTCACATAACCCCCAATACTATATCATATTACACATGAAGCTAATCTTTTCACTAAAACCCTTGTGATTCATTAAAATTACAAACTAACTTTCAATTAAATTAGATTCATATACCACTTATGAAATATCCAAATTGGTTTCAATAACTTTTTAAATTAACATTTTATTATTTAATTAATTAAATTAATTTATTATCTAAATTTTCGAAATGTTACAATACGACACCATGACATTCCAAAAGCCAATGTCTTTTAAGAAGGTTCGGTTAACTTGGTTCTTGTGTTTTAGTCTAAGGTCGGGCAATGGTTGCTGCCAAAGAGAGAGAGAAAAGAAATACTCAGCATGCACTCTAACCTAGATCAGAATGGTTAATCACTTTATCTAATCTGGATGGCTCCCACTGTTTTCTCGAATTCTCCTCCAAACCCAAAAGGAGAATTAGTCGGGATCATGTAAAATCACCCTAGGAGTAATCCTACTCATTAGTGGAAATCGGGATCCAACCATCATCGCATGATAACTTGATGGAAGCCACTCAAGTTACCACACTTCAGAAGATATGCGCATGCCTGGCAAGTTTCTTGTATGTTTGAAACACCCGATAAGATTTTTACTCCAATCGGTTTATGACCTTGACAGAGGTCAAAATATCATAAGCCGCAAGTCAAGTTCAACCCGTCATTGTCCAGGATTAACTTAGACCCACCCATACATGCCCTTAACAGAGATCAAAATGACCGTGCGACTGTCCTAAATAATCTCATATCTATACAACAAACAAGCATTACCCAGCTACCAAGCATTGTGCCTTGACAGAGGTCAACATACACAGCATGAATATTAAGTAATACTTGTAAGAAATGACGGAGGGCTACGGATGGTTTTTGGCAAAAAACCTTTAACGTAATGAACTTGATATCGTTGAAGGAACCGAGTGGTTTTACAAATATATAGTGGCGAAAAAGTTTGCTAAAGAGGTCACTCCCGGTGAAGGGATCTCAGCTCTTTCCTCGTCGAATGAGGTGCAGGATATTCCAAACTGAATACCAGGATGCAAAGAAAAATAATCGACTATAATAAAGTTATTACGTTGACGCAAACTTCTGCCCAAGGGGTCACTCCCAATGAAGGGATCTCGGCTCTTGTCTCGTCGAATGAGGTGCTGGATATTCATAACCGAATACCACTGTGCAAAGCAAAAGAGAACGTCTGTAATGTCGGTTTTTAAAAAACTTGGTTCCAACAACATCATATAGGTTTTTTTTATCCTTGCATTGATAAGAATCAATGCAGACCCATCAATTAATCACACCAGAAAAGAACGAAAATATATGATGTACGTATATGCCATCCGCATTCGCCACTGGGTCCCGTCATCACCCGTTAGGTTACTTAACTAACGACAGAGCGGGGACTGGACTAGCACGGGTGCAAAACATATACAACATTTACTAGTATATATATAAATATATATAACAATCATCCCAGGCATGATATAAAGAAACATCACAGAAGCAACACAGAATGGTGGATAATCTTGGAGCCCCGGGTTTCACTTGAGCCGCAAATAAGACCCGACGTTCCCTGTCGTGTGGATAGCCTGTGCAATGAAAATCTAGACCCCTACGAGCGCGGAAAGTTACCCGTCAATCCCAGAAGCGAGGCAACTCAATCAACAACGTGAATGGGCCACCCAGCACTTCATAGAATCCGGTAACTTGGGCACCCCTCCGCGGGTCAACCTATACCCCCTACGAGTGCAGCGAATAGCCCGCCAATTCTAGAGTAAGGTCCCCCCCCGTCTCAACGCCATGAGATGCGGACCCGTTGCCCTCTAGAACCCGTCTATTCATGCACTCCACCGCGGGGTAATCCTAGTACAAAATAGAAAATAATATACAAGGGTGACATCGACCTCAATCCGGTCGTGCCCCAAACAAATAATATACAAACTGGCAGTGACGGCAGTCCACATGTCGGACGCTCGCTCCGCAATATCAAATGTACAAATGAATCTAAACAGTGCCAACATTGCACCAAAACTATCCACCACGACGATCCAACCACAACACAGCACAATACAGAATATCAACGTGAATGTCACATTCGCAAACTCGTCTAAAAGAACATATAGCAATTAGACGGGTTATACCGCTCGAATGGCATTCACGGTCGCAGATAGTAATGCATGTACTATAAACATTTAAACAGTGTTAAATTATCGACTTCGAAACACCCCGAATTGCATCTGAACAATAGATAACAAAATATCCAAACTCGGAAAAACAAGCAATACCACTGCACCAATATTCCAGAGACTAGAAAACACCAAAAATCTCAAGTCCAGACACCACTGAAAAACCAGCCTCACCCGTTTTTTATCAAATCTCGCCGGGTTAAAACCGGAGGTTTGGGCTCGTATTTATGGTGTGATCTAGTTGTCACTCAAGTAGTCTTCTGCAGTTGCTTAAAAAAATTTGAAGACTTTAAAAAATTGACAGAAACTGGAATGTGCAGTGCACTGTTTTGGGGTCGTTTCGATTTCGATACTTTAATATCGTCTAAACTAGCTAGCAAAGGGTTTAAAGGTTGGCTTTGATACCATATTGGGTTACGGCAGGGTCCCGGCCATCAAACCGTGGCCAAATGTGGAACAAAAATTTTCAAAACTGGCTCTACCATTACCCGATGCCCGGATCTACCCTAAACCCTAAACTAGCAAGCTAATATAAAGAGTTAGGAATGGTTATACCGAGTTGATCCGTGTCCTTCGGTCTTCAACCTTCATCCCAAGCTCCTAGTGGTTGCGGATCGAGTTTGGTTGCCGGTCTTCCTCCATCTACGATGATCCACCTGAGTGAAACAACGCAAGCTTCAGCCTCACCAAGCGAGGCAACCGACGCTCCAATGTTGCTAGCAATGAAGAGTGGAGGTGTAGGAATGTGTCACTCTAATTTTTCTCTCATCACAAATGCTCCATGAGCAACTCAAGAAGATGAAGAGGAGGTGAGGAAAACATGTGGCATGAGCAACTAAAGAAAATGGCTAAGTGTTTTTCTCCAAGTGAGAATGAGAGTGAGCAAGTGAAGAAAAAAGAAAGTGAGCAAGCCCATCCAAAACATGTGGCTGCCCCTCCCCCCTCTATCTCAATCATGCACGCACACACAAAATATGTCATTTTTCTAATAAAGAAATGCAAACCATACCTCTCGACATGCCTTGCATTGTTCATGCCACCTCACCCCCTCCACCTCATTTTCCAAAATGATTTCCAAAAAGAAAAATCAATTAATGAGGTGTCATATCTTCTAGAAACTATTCCGTATAAATACGGAATGCAACCCGGTATATGTATCGAAATACATATACGCGTATTCGTACAAAAATACGAATAGCCAAGAGAGAAAATGAATAGTGAACAATAATAATAGAATATAAATACATATATAAATTATTAAATCAAAACCTGATTTAATAATCCGGCTTAATCCTAAGCCGCTAGTATTATCAACCGTCCGATTAAAGTCTGTGCAGCATGTACACATATTTAATCGGACACCTGTATGTACCAACATACGTCATCTATACCATATCGCCTGAACCGTGAAAACCCTCGATATGGGACTCTAAAGACTCGTCAATACGCTGGAAGTGGGTTTATCCACAAGCACATCAGCAGTACAAGCTATACGTAACGGCTACCGAGGTATTGAGCGAAAGGAAGGTCGACGAGTAAACTCATCCAAACCCCTACTGAGCCTGACAGTGACAATATCCGTACAGTCCGGTCTGTTCATCTAAGAGTATCGCATATCGAGTCTAGAAAGGTGGATAAAGTCAGACCCCTAACAACGCGACATTTAGTGTCGGCATGAAACCCATCACCACCTGAGAAACTATCGATCCTGGATCGGTACTCGTTTACCCCGGCCGAGGATTTCTGATGATGGCCACCCGTGCACTGTATGACATCAACCCCCAATACCGAAAGAGACGAATCCTCGACGATCCGCTCACTGTAGGGTTACTAGGCACACGCACAAGGGTCTATAAGGCATCAACCATGCCCGATTTAAAATTTAGCTGTGCCGAACAACCCTAAACCAAGATCTTAGACTAGAGATTAGGTGAAACAAAGCATGTTAAACACTTTAACATCTAAGAGTTTGGGATTACAACCTTTGTAGTCCGGTCCTTCACTTCATAAGCTCCGTGTTGTGGTCCCTTCGCTGCGATCATCAAGTTCCGGACTCTCGAGATGCTCCATGAAGAGAAAGATGCAAGCTTGCTTCCGATCTTCGATAACAAAGATGATCTACCTTGAAGTTTCATTAACACAAGCTCTCACTCACTAAATGAAGTGAACACCCTAATCTAAATGGTTAGGATAGATTAGGATGATGAAGTAGGATTTTAGCTCTCATTTGTTTTCTATTTCTCACTCATTTTCATCACCTTTGAAAAAGCTAGAAAGCTTTTCCATGAAAGAAGAAGAAGGAAGAAAAAGATCTTTTTCTTTTTGTGATAAATAATGAAAACCATGGTGAGGTTAGAAATGCAACCATGGGTTAAGAATGAAGTCTTAACCCATGTAGAAAGTTAACTATGGTGAAGGGTTGGTTGAGTTAAGCAAATATCTACATAAAATATCCAAAGTCAAAGTCAAAGCTTCAAGAAGCTTCTTGAAAGCTTCATGCTTGCTTAACCCTAATCCAAACCCTAACCACAATTAAACTCCTCAAAACATGTTGCATTTATAACCATAACATGTTACAATATTATATATCACATATACAATATTTATTGTAACAAAATAAAATAATACAATTAACATATATCGCATATATATCAATGTATTACCCGAGTGAGAAAAAGAATCTTTTAGTGAGCTTATATTAGTTAATGTAATTTAATATATCAAATATATAATTATACATTAAATTATCGAATCAACACTTGATCCGATAATACGGCTATTTCACAAATAACCGACTAATATAATCTGTATCAGTTCATCGAATCAACACTTGATCCGATGACCCGGCTATATCACATATACCCGGCCGATATCTCATATCGCGAGAATCTAATACGGTATTGTAAGTCTACGGTAGCGCCCCGGCCGTCTGTTCGAGGCCAAAATGCAGAAACGAAAACTTTTTCAAACTAGAAAACCGGCGCTATCGTATGCTTAAATCCCGGATCGAACCATTAACCTACTACTAGCTAACTAGAGAAAGGGTAGAGAGGCTATATCGAGCGATCCGTGTCCTTCGGTCTTCGGCCACCATCCCAAGCTCCTCGCGGCATCTCCGATCTCGATCTCCTCGTCAGAAAGGGCACCACATCTACGAGTCTTTTTACGGGCTCCCGCTTCATCCGAAGCAACTCGGGCATGAAGTGTGCTAGCCGACGTGTCCAAGGTATTGTAGAGAATGTTTGTGATCATTTTGTCTCTTGCATCCATGGCTTGGATGGAGGTTAGAGATGTTGCCATTCATGGAGATTGTGAGCTAGAGAAGAAAAAAGGAAGAAGAAGAATTTTTTATCTCTTTTCTTTTGTTGTGATGGAATGATAATATGAGAGAGAGTGTTATGTGAAAAATACAAGACCAAGCCAAGCCTCATGGCAGCCCCTCTCTCTTTCCTCTTATTAAATCATCACCCATCCATCATATAATGTGACATTAGCACATAAAAAGAGACCATGAGTCATAATATATGTCCATATCACATTAAATGCATTTCATGATGAATTCTAGCTTATTATTTCCATAAGCAAACATTAATCCAAATGTTTGCCACAACAAAAAGATACGGCAACATCTAAACTAAACTCGTGACGGATCACAAGTATACCCCTCGCCTGTATATACATACCTGCATCCGTATTCCGACCGAATGCGAATGCGATGAGACTAAAGTAATCCAACAAATCTAATACTAGGATCCGGCTTAAACCAAAGCCCACTAGTATGATCCGTCCGATCATGATCCGTGCACTACTGCACGTATATGATCGAACACTGCCATATATCATACGGCCTCTACAACGTTTCGCCCGAAACTTGAGAAACTGTCTGTGGGGGACTCTAAAAACTCGTCAATACCTTGGCTGTGGATTTAACCTCTAACACGTCAGAGGTATTAACCGTACGTAACGGGCTACCAGATATTGACCAAAAGGAAGGTCGATGAGCGAACTCATCCGGACATCCTACTGAGCCTGTCAGTGAAAATATCCGTATAATCTGGTCCGTTCGTCTATGAGCATCGCATGTCGGGCCTAGGGGGTTGGTAAAAGTCAGACCCCCAAAAGCGGTACAAGTCATGTCGGAGTGGAGCCCAGAACACCCTGAGATACTACTGGAATACCTACCAGTAAATCTCCTGCCTTGGCCAAGGACTCCGTGTAATGGCTCTCCTAGACACAGCGCGACCTCACCCCCAATACCGGGAGAGACGAACTCCTGCCGATCCGCTCACTGCCTCCATGTGGCTCGGGACTGTACCCAACTAAAACCTGTTTGCACGACTCCTTTGAGCCGTGGTAGGGTAGTAATCAAAGTACAGTAGGAACTCACACGAGATAAATGACGATCTCGGGTCGATGAACTAACCTGTACACATGTCACCAGGGAACTGCTATCTGACGCTAGGTATAATACCAACTAGCATGTTCCCGGCGAGTCCTGTCCGGTGTACTCATAACCCAATGAGCACCTGTATACATCTTAGGTGAACCAACTGACACCAGTGGCTTGTGAGACCGGCCATCACCCCTCGTCAGGGTCTTGACTGTATACACTATTCTACTAATAGAGTATCGATGCCCAGTCTCGAAACTCCCACGGCTAGGGACCACTTTAAGGATGTGCTTATAGACCCCGGCTCCCATGTATATGATCGCCATCATACTGCTGGCCGTCAAGAAAGAATCCTAAGGGCTCTATCAACGTGCAATAGTGACCTGTAAGGTCACCTGAAGCAGTACACGATGATAAAGATAAACCAGATAGCATACTATCATCTCGAGTAAGACTGTCCTACCGGCATAGGTCCTCCCTCAATCATTGCAATCACGTGCCTATGATCCAATAATTGACTCTGAGGGCACTATATCCAACAGGTATCACATACACGTATTGTTCTCGGTCCCGCACATATCACATATGTGCTCCTACTCCGTTTTGCCTGAGCCAAGAAACCTCTGTGTATGACTCTAAAGAATCGTCAATACGCCGGCAGTAGGTAATGATCATATCAAACACCCACAAGCTGCAAGCGGTCAGCTAAACGTAATAGCCACCCAGGTATTGAGCGATCAGAAGATCAACAAGCAAGCCTGTACATTCTCCTGCGAATCCAATTAGTAACACTCCCGTACAGTCCAGTCTCGTCGTCTGATATGTCGCATATCTCGCCTAGGGGTGGTAAACGTCAGACCCCAGTAGCTTGATAAGTCGTGTCGATATGAGGTCTATAACAGTTCGAGAAACTACTGAAAACACTTACCAGTAAATCTCAGCAACCCTGACTAGGGATTTCCAGTTATAGCCAATCGAACACAGCGCAACATCAACTCCCTATACCGGGAGAGACGAATCCCCTCCTATCGCTCATTGCCTCCATGTGATTCGGGACTGTACCCAAAAGCCACCTTTTTGCACGCCCTCTTGGACGTGGTATGATGGAAATCAAAGCACAATGGGAATCACACAAGACTCTATGACGATCTCGGGTCAACAGACTACTCTGTACCAGTGTCATGGGAGAACTACCATCTGACGTGAGGTATAATACCATCTGGGAGTTCTCGGCGAGTCCGTCCAGTGTACCCAATCTCTACTGAGCACCCGTACACCATCCTTGATGTCAAACACCGATGGATATGGGATCATCCATCGCCCATCATATGGGTCAAGATGCGTATACGCTAGTCTACTCTGGTGTATCGATGCCCTGTCTCAATACACCCTCGACTAGGAACAGTTATAGGATGTACTCGTCGACTACCGTGGCCCCACTAGTATGATCTCATCATAGTCCCACAGTTGTTGAGTACATATCCTAAGGGCTTTATCAACATGTAACAGAGAGACAATCAGAGTACATGTTAAGATAAAGTACAACCAGATAGCGTACTATCATGTCGAGCAAGAAAGTCCTCCCTATATATGTCCAAGCATCCATTACAACATACATCGTATGTACAGTAATGGCCTCTAGGGCATACATATAACTAACAATCTCCTACTTGCACTAGGGCCATCTGTTGTGGTATCACATACCCAACAATTAGCTGTGGTTGAAGTATCTCATACTCAACCATCCCATAAAAGTCTCTACTGGGAAAAAGGCCTCTGTGAGTGGATCCGCGCTGTTGTCCTCTGTGTCTACTTTCCTAACCTCGATCTCCCTAGAGATCAACCATCTCCATGATCAGGTGATACTGCCTAAGAATTATATCTTGATTTCTGATGGGACGGGGGTTCCTTGGCATAAGCCACAACTCCATTGTCACACAATGGTTGGAACGAAGTTCATCTCATGAACTTATATATATCCAGACTGCCTCTTTGGTAGCATCCTTGGTAACGATGTATCTTGCCTTTAATCGTCTAGTAAGTCACGGTATCTAGCTTGGAACTCTTCCAACATACCGTCCCTCCACTGAGGGTAAATACAATGCCTGCGACTGACATTCAGTCATCCTTATCACCCTGGAACCTTTCCAGTGATTCTCCCCAGGATCGATTGATACCATCTCACTACAACTAGTAAGTATCCTAACATCCAATTAGATCTATCTCATAGATCCAAAACCCAGGATTTAGTAGGTATCACTTTGATCCTATATGGAGAATCCTTGTGATAAGCGGAGATTGACCGAGCGTAGCATAGGAAACTCCTTCCCTATCAAGAGTATGTCATCCATATACTCTACGAGGATCATGACCATACTCCCTACTACCTTTTTGTATATACAAGGTTCATCTACCATTTTGATAAAGTCAAACTCTTTGACTATCAAAATAGACGTTCCAACTCCACGATGCCTGATTTATCACCTAAAACATCTTGCTCACATTTCCGCTGCTCCCACTGTCTACGAAGCCCTCTGGCTGTGTACTTATAGACGCTCTCTTCCAAATCATCATTTATAAAAGCAGTCATGACACCCAACCGCCAGATATCGTAGTCATGGTATGTAGCCGTGGCAAGTAAGATCTGGATGGACTTAAGCATAGCTTTGAAAGTCTTAACTTTTCCATGTACACCAAGTAATCTTCTCAAGATATACTAGCTCCTGATGGGGATTTAACCCTTCAGATAAAGCAACCAAAGTCCATACTTTGTTGGTGTATAAGGATTCCATCTCAGATCGCTAAGCATCCAGCCATTCTTAAAGAGTCCCACTCTTGATGGCCTGCTCGAAACTAGTTAGGTCATCATCTCATGATGCAATCCTCGCTCCCACTGTCATAGAGAAACCGAAGTATCTCTTAGGTGGGTGAGGAACCCTACTAGATCGGCGGAGAGGCTGAGGTTCATTGGAAACTATTGAATCTTTTGGTTCTACCAAATCATCAGCTGCAGTTTGTATAACTGGAACTCCTTCCAGTTCTACCTCATGACCAATAATTTCTTGATAAGAAATTCCCTTTCACAAAGGTGGCATGCTGAGAAACAAAACATTTTTTGTTCCTAGGTTAGGTAGAAGATATTTCCTTGCGAATGCTTGGGATATCCAACAAACTTCTACAGGACTGACTTTGCCTTGAGCTTGTCCGGATTATGCTTTTAGACAGAGGCTGGACAACCCCAAATCTTAACACACTTAAGATATGGGCTCTTCCCATTCCATATCACATATGAAGTGGTAGGCAACTGATTTGATTGGAACCCTATTTAATAGGTATGCAACTTCTCAAGTGCATAACTCCCAAAAGGAAATAGGAAACTCAGTAGTACTCATCATAGAGCACACCATATCACATAAGGTGCTATTGCTCCGCCCCAATATACCATCGTGCTATGGTGTATACGGAGGAGTAATGCTGAGAGAGAATCTTATTCTCCTTTAGAATAGTCCAGGAATTCCGTGCTCTAGTATTCTCCTCCTTGATCTCATCAAAGGACATAATACTTATACCCGTTTTTGGTTCTCTACTTCTAACTTATATTCATTGAATTTCTCAAAAGTTCCAGACTTCTGTTTCAACAGGAATATATGTCCGGATCTTGAGAGATAATCAGTGAATGTAATGAAATACAAAGAACCGGTCCTGGCATGTGTAGACAGGGGACCTCATACATCAACATGTATCAATCCCAAGAGTTCACTAACTCTTTCTCTGTTTTCAATAAATGGAGTTGTGGTCATCTTATCTCTGTGACATGACCGGCAAGTTCAACAAGATGTAAATTCAAACTAATTTAAATATGCATCTAAATGTAACTTCAGCTAGTCGGGTCGCATTGATATGACCTAGTCTACAATACCTCAAGAAGGATTCGTTCATTTCTGAACTCTTCCTCTTGTGTGTGTTCTGTAAGTTAAGAACTGTGGTTTGATTTAGAACGTCTATACTTTTGGATAACGTGCCTGAACCGATCAACTCTTGATATAAGAAATGTTCAAAACATTATCCAACAATACAAAATTATATCCTTCTTTACTAATAAAGAGACTGATATGATGTTGTATATCGGATTCGGTATCTAATAACATTCATTCAGAATCAATATATTCTGGTAATACAGGGTGATAACTACCAAAAAACTTGGCTGCAACTCTTGCACCGTTTCTATCTCATGAAATTTATCACCCGTTCTCAGTTCTCTACCTATCTGTAGCCCATGTAACAAATTACATTTACGGGATCCTGATCCGGTATCAAATACCCAGGACGTAAAGGATATTGAGAAACAGTTCTGTGTAATGAACACACCAGAAGAAGATGCATCAACATGCACTTTCATCGTTTGGGCGGCACGGGAATTCTGGTAATACCCTATTTCCTGCTCGGTCTTATAACATTTATAAGTTGGAGCGGGACCAACGTTCCTTAGCGCAGTATAACAAGCGGGTTCGGTCAAATACATTCCTATTATTATCTTGATTAAGGCATGACATAGTCGCAACCAGGAGAGAGAGAGAAGAAAACACTCATCGTGCGCTTTTACAAGATTAGATTGGTTATCAATTTATCTAATCAGGATGGCTCCCACTGTTTTAGTCAAATCTTCCTTCAAACACTAAAAGGAAAGACTAGCCGGGAATAATTACACCCTACAAGTTCGCCAATCTTTCAGCCAGGCCAGTGCCGGTACTTTGAGGGATGTTCCCTGTGCTTTCGCACGGACCTAATTAAAGTAAACCTCGTTTTCCCAGGGGCGTAACCCCGTTAACACCTTTCTAGACACCTACTTGATCAGCTAATTGTAATCTGTGAAACTCTCCCAGGAGTAACTCTTACTCGCAGCGGGTATCGGGATCCAACTATCTCATAGAAGGTATGCAATCTCATTGCAAATTTCAACACTTGAAATTCCCAATAATATTTTACCCCTACCGTCCTATGATCTTGACGCAGGCCAACAAACCATAGTCCGCTAGTCAAGTTCAAGCCGTCATTTCCCGATTGAATTAAACCCACCCGCACGACCCTTGACGCAGGCCAACAAAGTCACACGACTACCCTAACTCAATCGCATCATATGCTTTTACAGATAAGCATAAATAGCTACCGAACACTACGCCTTGACGCAGGCCAACAAACGTAGCACGAATACTATGAAATACTTATCTGAAATGACGGAGGGCTACGACAGGTTTTTAAGAAAACCCTTTACGTAATGAACTTGATATCCTTGTAGAATCGAGTGATTTTAAATGGAATGTTTTTGAGGCTTTTCTAGTATTGCTAAAGAGGTCACTCCCGGTGAAGGGATCGTCGGCTCTTTTCTCATCGAATAAGGTGCAGGATATTTCACAAATACCACTATGCAGAGCAAAAACTAAAGAAACAATCAAAAAACAAACCGAGTTTGTAGCATCTGCTAGTTTCACTAAAGAGGTCACTCCCGGTGAAGGGATCTCGGCTCTTTCCTTATCGAATAAGGTGCTGGATGTTCTACAAGGAACACTGCTATGCAAAGCAAGAACTAGAGCTACCAGTTTTTAAACAAGTTTCTACAACATCTTAGATTTCTTTTATTTCATTAATCTCATTAATGAAGTCCCATTTTATTATGCTTCACAAGCATCAAATATGAAACGAAATCAATAATATATAATATATATCTCATATATA
Organism: Agapanthus africanus; assembly: GCA_030015575.1. NCBI lineage: Eukaryota > Viridiplantae > Streptophyta > Magnoliopsida > Asparagales > Amaryllidaceae > Agapanthus > Agapanthus africanus. The sequence goes on along the minus strand of CM057340.1, from coordinate 81,270,756 downwards.
TAATATAAACATTCGTCTCAGGCAGTAATATGATCTCATCACAGAACATTGCGGCAGAAGAATATATATGAAATATTGGATATACTAGGACGTCCGTGTTTTTAAAACGAGCCTGTATAAAACACGGATTCCACGGTCGCGATGAATAGCCAAACCCACATCCCTAGACCCCTACGAGAGCGGCAAGCAACACTGCCAATTCTAGGGTTAGGAGACCCGGTCTCGACTCCTCGAGATGGTCTCCCACTGGACCCTAGAACCCGGTTACTTGTGCTCCCCACCTTGGGTCTACCTAATGCGGAAAAGTAAATAATATACAATGGTGACATCATCCTCAGCCCGGAAGTTCCCCAATAAAAGAATATTACATACAGATGAATTTTACATGAATGAAAATGAAAAAACTCTCATCTCACATAAAACCCCCGACTATTCAAATACGACGATCCAATATAACATATCACAGCAACACATAACATCACATGTCATCAACGTAAGTAAGTATGCATACACCAATTGTCGTCGATGTATAGCAACGAAAACCGGCGATACAACTACATACTACACTTACGGTCACAGAAAAAAAGTGTAAAACTACAACAGTTGGAATCCGCAACCTCCTTAGACATCGCATGCCTAACCAAATGAATTCCTTAAACATCGCATGCCTAACAATTATAAACTCCGCATTTTAGTCTCATTATCGAAAACTCTTTTCAATATCAAGTCAGGCAATTCAACAAGATTCCCAACATCCTGATCGAATGCTCGTCGCAAACTTTTGTAGACGACCGCACCCCGGAATGCCATCGACGAAGTGCACTAAGGCGGAATACCACTGCCGCGAGCACCCGAACGGATGCTTTTAGCGACGGGGTTCTCCTACAGTCATTTGGTCGGGGCTATGGGGCGTGGCTGTCTATTAAGTTTACCCGGCGAGTATTCGCGTACGCTACGTGATTGCGACGGACTTTTGATCGCATCAAAATCCCGTGGCAACCGATCAACTGAGACTGAACTGCTAGATTTATAACATTCAAATTAGTTATCTCATAACTACCTGTGGATTCCAAATATTGTATCACATTCCAAATAAAAAGACAGTGTTAAACTTTCCGATCGAATAATCAAACACCCAAGATTTCCCAAATAGCTCAACACTTGAGCGGAGTTTAAAAAATATCCATCACATGCCACAGTACCAATGGTCCAGCCGTAGAAGGGTCAAGCCAACGCCTCACATGTGGCAACGCCGTATTGCCCTAAACCCTAAGGTTCAGAGGTGGTTCAGACGGTCACATAATCGAGTTAATGTTTGTGTTCTTCTAGAGGGTCCACCGCGTTACTTGCATGATTTTTCGGAAGTTTCAAACTCGAGAAAAAATCCAACTTTTGAAAAAATTTCCGACAGGGGAAAAAGTGAGTTATTGATATCCGTTCGAACTTTTTAACAGTTTCTAAAATTATCCGGAAAAAAATTAAACGAAATTAAATTATCCGATCGAATCAATGAGTCCCCAATACAACCCAGAAAACTCAACACTTGAGTATAATTAAAAATACCCAGAAATATGGACAAATACCTACGGATCAACCCTACCAGTACGAGCCCATAACTCCCAAGTATGGCCGCGGAACCGCCGCAGGAAGCATGCTTCTGCCGCGGTTCCGCGGAGACTTCAGGGAGTTAGGGTGTCGTATTTTAGGGTAATCCTTAGAATTTCCTGCTGTTTTTTTTTTGAATAATTTTAATGCAGAAAAAATCACATTTTTACAAAATTTCCAGAGAAGGGTATAAATCGGGGTTTCCGGGTTCGATCGGACTTTAAACTTCACCTAGACTTCGCCTAAAGCTCTAGCTTGGCTCTGATACCACTGTAGGGTTACTAGGCACACGCACAAGAGTCTATAAGGCATCAACCATACCCGATTTAAAATTTAGCCGTGCCGAACAACCCTAAACCAAGATCTTAGACTAGAGATTAGGCGAAACAAAGCATGTTAAACACTTTAACATCTAAGAGTTTGGGATTACAGCCTTTGTAGTCTAATCCTTCACTTCATAAGCACTGTGTTGTGGTCCCTTCGCTGCGATCATCAAGTTTCGGACTCTCGAGAGGCTCCACGAAGAGAGAGATGCAAGCTTGCTTCTGATCTTCGATAACAAAGATGATCTACCTTGAAGTTTCATTAACACAAGCTCTCACTCACTAAATGAAGTGAACACCCTAATCTAAATGGCTAGGATAGATTAGGATGATGAAGTAGGATTTTAGCTCTCATTTGTTTTCTATTTCTCACTCATTTTCATCACCTTTGAAAAAGCTAGAAAGCTTTTCAATGAAAGAAGAAGAAGGAAGAAAAAGATCTTTTTCTTTTTGTGATGAATAATTAAAACCATGGTGAGATTAGAAATGCAACCATGGGTTAAGAATGAAGTCTTAACCCATGTAGAGAGCTAACTATGGTGAAGGATTGGGTTGAGTTAAGCAAATATCTACATAAAATATCCAAAGTCAAAGTCAAAGCTTCTTGAAAGCTTCATGCTTGCTTAACCCTAATCCAAACCCTAACCATAATTAAACTCCTGAAAATATGTTGCATTTATAACCATAACATGTTACAATATTATATATCACATATACAATATTTATTGTAACAAAATAAAATAATACAATTAACATATATCGCATATATATCAATGTATTACCCGAGTGAGAAAAAGAATCTTTTAGTGAGCTTATATTAGTTAATGTAATTTAATAAATCAAATATATAATTATACATTAAATTATCGAATCAACACTTGATCCGATAATCCGGCTATTTCACAAATAACCGACTAATATAATCTGTATCAGTTCATCGAATCAACACTTGATCCGATGACCCGGCTATATCCATATACCGGGCCGATATCTCATATCGCGAGAATCTAATACGGTATCACATACACGTATTGTTCTCAGTCCCGCGCATATCACATATATGCTCCTACTCCGTTTTTCCTGAGCCAAGAAACCTCTGTGTAGGACTCTAAAGAATCGTCAATACGCCGGCAGTAGGTGATGATCATATCAAACACCCACAAGCTGCAAGCGGTCAGCTAAACGTAACAGCCACCCAGGTATTGAGCGATCAGAAGATCAACAAGCAAGCCTGTACATTCTCCTGCGAATCCAATCAGTAATACTCCCGTACAGTCTGGTCTCGTCGTCTGATATGTCGCATATCTCGCCTAGGGGTGGTAAATGTCAGACCCCGGTAGCTTGATAAGTCGTGTCGATATGAGGTCTATAACAGTTCAAGAAACTACTGATAACACTTACCAGTAAATCTCAGCAACCCTGGCCAGGGATTTCCAGTTATAGCCAATCGAACACAGCGCAACATCAACTCCCTATACCGGGAGAGACGAATCCCCTCCTATCGCTCATTGCCTCCATGTGATTTGGGACTGTACCCAAAAGCCACCTTTTTGCACGCCCTCTTGGACGTGGTATGATGGAAATCAAAGCACAGTGGGAATCACACAAGACTCTATGACGATCTCGGATCAACAGACTACTCTGTACCAGTGTCACCGGAGAACTGCCATCTGACGTGAGGTATAATACCATCTGGGAATTCTCGGCGAGTCCGTCCAGTGTACCCAGTCTCTACTGAGCACCCGTACACCATCCTTGATGTCACACACCGATGGATATGGGATCATCCATCACCCATCATATGGGTCAAGATGCGTATACGCTAGTCTACTCTGGTGTATCGATGCCCTGTCTCAATACACCCTCGACTAGGAACAATTATAGGATGTACTCGTCGACTACCGTGGCCCCACTAGTATGTGTTGGATATAGTGCCCTCAGAGTCAATTATTGGATCACAGGCACGTGATTGCAATGATTGAGGGAGGACCTATACTGGTAAGACAGTCTTACTCAAGATGATAGTATGCTATCTGGTTTATATTTATCATCGTGTACTGCTTTAGGTGACCTTACAGGTCACTATTACACGTTGATAGAGCCTTTAGGATTCTTGCTTGACGGCCAGCAGTATGATGGCGATCATATACATGGGAGCCGAGGTCTATAAGCACATCCTTAAAAGGTCCCTAGTCATGGGAGTTTCAAGACTGGGCATCGATACTCCATTAGTAGACTAGTGTATACAGTCGAGACCCCAACGAGGGGCGGTGGCCGGTCTCACAAGCCATTGGTGTCAGTTGGTTCACCTAAGATATATACAGGTGCTCATTGGGTTATGAGTACATCGGACAGGACTCGCCGGGAACATGCTAGTTGGTATTATACCTAGCGTCAGATAGCAGTTCCCTGGTGACATGTGTACAGGTTAGTTCATCGACCTGAGATCGTCATTTGTCTCGTGTGAGTTCCCATTGTACTTTGATTACTATTCTACCACGGCTCAAAGGAGTCGTGCAAATAGGTTTTAGTTGGGTACAGTCCCGAACCACATGGAGGCAGTGAGCGGATCGGCAGGGTTCGTCTCTCCTGGTATTGGGGGTGAGGTCGCGCTGTGTCTAGGTGAGCCATTACACGAAGTCCTTGGCCAAGGCAGGAGATTTACTGGTAGGTATTCCAGTAGTATCTCAGGGTGTTCTGGGCTACACTCCGACACGACTTGTACCGCTTTTGGGGGTCTGACTTTTACCAACACCCTAGGCCCGACATGCGATGCTCATAGACGAACGGACCGGACTGTACGGATATTGTCACTGACAGGCTCAGTAGGGTGTCAGGATGAGTTCGCTCATCGACCTCCCTTTTGGTCAATACCTGGTAGCTCGTTACATACGGCTAATACCTCTGACATGCTAGTGGTTAAATCCATAACCAAAGTATTGACGAGTTTTTAGAGTCCCCCACACACAGTTTCTCAAGTTTCGGGCGAAACGCTATAGAGGCCGTATGGATTTATAGCAGGGTTCGAACGTACGCGTGCACTTGTGCATGTGTTATGGTTCGGACGGATAATACTAGCGGGCTTTGGTTTAAGCCGGATCCTAGTATTGTACAGTGTAGATTTTGTCTCATTGCATTTGTTTTCGGTCGGAATACAAATGCGGGTATGTATATACAGTCACGTAGTTTTCCTGTAATTTTTTACAGGATCGTTTTTTTTTTGAAATTGCCAGTTTGCATTCCGTTTCGGCCATTATTCCTTTATTCCTTCATGGCTGAAATTCCTTTGATGGGAGGGGCTCATTTGCAAATGTGCGAATTAGCAAAATGGAGGGTGTTTTTTGTGGTGAAGACTTCATGAGGGTTCAAGATGAGATTGATTCCTTTTGCATCATTTCTTAGCATTTATTGTGAAAAGGAATGAAAAGATATTGAAGTGAGATTTGCTTTTGGCTTATGATCACCTCTTGCCTTTTTCCTACACTCACCTTCCTTCATTGCCTCTCTCTCTCTCTAATTTTGGCCGGCCACTAAAAGATTGGGAGGGGATTCATTTTGGGTGTGGGAAAAATATCATTCTCATTTTGCTTACCACAAAATTCCATAGCTCCATTTTCATAGTTGATTCCTGCATCCAAAAATTGGCAACTTCATAACCCCTCGAGACATAGCATTCTACACTCAGTCTACAGAAATCTTGGACACGTCGGCTTGCCAACTTCGTGTCCGAGTTGCGTCGGTTCAGAGGTGGGAGCCCGTAAAAAGACTTCTCGATGTGGTGCCCTTTCCGACGAGGAGAACAAGACCGAAGATGCCGCGAGGAGTTTGGGATGGTGGCCGAAAACCGAAGGACACGGATCGCTCAGTATAGCCTCTCTACCCTTTCTCTAGTTAGCTAGTAATAGGTTAATGGTCCAATCCGGGTTTATAGTCCGCGGTAGCGCCGGTTTCTAGTTAAAGAAAAGTTTTTGTTTCCGCATTTTGACCTCGGACAGACGGCCGAGGCGGTACCGTAGACTTACATGGTATTAGAGCCACGCCATTAACCTTTTCTAGCTTGCTCTAACGTGTTTAGAACTCGATCGAACGAAATTTCCAAAAAACACAATTTCGAAAATGCAGTTTCTGTCGATTTTCATTTGTGCTCGAAAAATTATTTTGAGTGTTGCAGAAATACATGCAGGCGATTCTAAGAGATCTGCGAAAATTTGGTTTCATGTTGTCACTGTTCCGCCGCGGAACCGCGGCCAAACCCATGCATTGGCCGCGGTTCCGCCGCCATTCCAAGTCAACAATCCACCAAATTTTGTACAGTGTTCTCTGTGTTGGAATTGGGGGTTTTGGTATATTCTGTTTGGGCCCAAATTTATTTTGAGTGCTACATTTGTGCTTGGGGCCCACTTCGGGAATTTTAGTCGATCGAAAATTTTAAACATGTTAGTTCACAATATTTACATTATATCCGCGACCGTGAATGTCATTTGATCGGAAAATCCTGTCTAATTGTTGTAGCCCTTTTAGACGGATTTGCGAACGTGACATTTACGTTGATGTTCTGTGTTGTGTTGTGATGTTGCGGATTTGTCGTGGTGGATAGCCTGGATGCAATGGTAGTACAGTTTAGTTGTATTTGTACATTTGATATTGCGGGGCGAGCATCCGACATGTGGACTGCCGTCACTGCCTGTTTGTATATTATTCTTTTGGGGCACGACCGGGCTGAGGTCAATGTACCCGTTGTATATATTTTACTTTTTGTACTAGGATTACCCCGCGGAGGGGTGCACGGGTAGCCGGGTTCTAGAGGGCAACTAGCCCGCATATCATGGCTTTGAGATGGAAGGGGCTTCACTCTAGAATTGGCGGGCTATTCGCCGCACTCGTAGGGGGTATAGGTTGACCCAAGGAGGGGTGCTCAAGTTACCGGATTCTATGAAGTGCTGGGTGGTCCATTCACGTTGTTGAAGGGGGCTGCCTCGCTTCAGGTTTTGGCGGGTAACTAGCCGCGCCCGTAGGGGTCTAGGATTTCATTACACAGGCTATCCACGCGACCAGGGGAACATCAGGTTTCAGTAGCGGCTCTATGAAACCCGGGGATCCCAGATTATCTGTATTGTTCTGTGATGCTTATTACTTTTCTGTGATGTTGCATTTTATCACGCCTTGAGCGAATATTATATATTGATATATATACTAGTAGATGTTGTATATGTTTTATGTAGGGTTCCTAGGCACACTCAAGTGGTCCCACAAGGCATCAACCATGCCAAATTAAAATTTTCCGGTGCCGAGAAACCCTAAACTAGATCGTTAACTAGAGATTAGGCGAAAACTATACAAGTAAAAAACTTTACTAGAAAGTGAAAGTGACTACAACCTTTGTAGATCCGGTCCTCCACCTCTTTAGCTCTGTGATGACGTCCCTCCGCTGCGATCATCGGATCCCGGACTCTAGCGATGGTTTCGTCGGAGAAACGAGCGGGCTAGGTCGTTGACTTCGATGCCGAAGATGATCTACGTCGAGGCGACTCAAACTAAAGCTCCATCTTCACTTAGTCATGAACCTTGTGAAGAAAACACCATATACAACATGGAAAGTGGTAAAGGATGAAGAAATAGGAAGTGGATTCACTTTGGATTTGGGTTTCTCACTTGATTTCATCACTTGACAATTTTCAAGAAAGCTTTGCTTTTTCTTCATGAAGAAGATGAAGAAGAAGAAAGAAAAAGAATAATGAATTATTTATCAAAAAGAAAATCAAGTGATGGTTATCATTTAGCAACCATGGGTTAGTAAACTAATGTAGAGAATAAACTAGGGTTTAGGTAATGGTTAGGTTTAGGATAAAAACAAAATGGTAGACTTTCAAAGCTTCATGAAGCTTCAAGGGTAAAACAAAACAAGCCTCCATTTTATTTTTTCCAAAATGAATAAAGAAAATAAATAAAACAAATAAATCAAACTCTAACCATTAACCTAATCATAGTTTAAAGCAAACATACACCCAAGTTTGCATGTATCATCAAACATGATACAATCAAGTGCACAAAAATATATCACATATACTACTTGTGCACATCAAGTGAGAAAATCAATCTTAAGTGAACAAATACTAGTTAATGTAAAGTAATATATCAAATATATAATTATACATTAAATCATTAAATCAACACTTGATTTAATGATCTGGTCATATTGCATATAACCGACTAATATCAATAGTAACAACTTATCGAATCAACACTTGATCCGATAACCCGGCTATATCGCATATAACCGATCAATGTCACTAATCGCGAGAATAGAATTCAGTATCACATACTGGTATTATTCTCGGTCCCGCACATATCTCATATGCGCTCCTATTTCGTTTCGCTTGAACCAGGAAACCTCTGTTTAGGACTCTACAGACTCGTCAATACGCCGGCAGTAGGTGATGATCATATCAAACACCCACAAGCCGCAAGCGGTCTACTAAACGTAACGGCCACCCGGGTATTGAGCGATCAGAAGATCAACGAGCAAGCCCACTTACACTCCTGTGAATCCAACTAGCAACACTTACCGTACAGTCCGGTCTGTTCGTCTGATATGTCGCATATCTCGCCTAGGGGTGGTAAACGTCAGACCCCAGTAGCTCGATAAGTCGTGTCGATATGAGGTCTATAACAGTTCGAGAAACTACTGGTAACACTTACCAGTAAATCTCAGCAACCCTGGCCAGGGATTTCCGGTTATAGCCAATCGAACACAGCGCAACATCAACTCCCTATACCGGGAGAGACGAATCCCCTCCTATCGCTCATTGCCTCCATGTGATTCAGGACTGTACCCAAAAACCACCGTTTTGCACGCCCTCTTGGACATGGTAAGGTGAAAATCAAATCACAGTGGGAATCACACAAGGCTCTATGACGATCTCGGGTCTACAGACTAACATGTACCAATGTCACCAGAGAACTGCCATCTGACGTAAGGTATAATACCATCTGGGAGTTCTCGGCGAGTCCGTCCAGTGTACCCAGTCTCCACAGAGCACCCGTATATCATCTCTGATGTCAAACACCAATGGATATGGGATCATCCATCGCCCATCTGTATGGGTCGAAAAGGTATACGCTAGTCTACTCTGGTATATCGATGCCCCGTCTCGATACACCCACGACTAGGGACCTTAAAGGATGTACTTGTGGACTACCATGTCCCCACTAGTATGATCTGCATCATAGTCCAGGTAGTCAAGTACACATCCTAAGGGCTTTACTAATATGTAACAGAGAGACAATCAGTGTACACGTTAAGATAAAGAGCAACCAGATAGCATACTATCATGTCGAGCAAGAAAGTCCTCCCTATATATGTCCCAGCATCCACTACAATATACATCCTATGTACAGTAATGGCCTCTAGGGCATACATATAACTAACAATTTACACCCGCGCTAGTCCAGTCCCTGCTCTGTCGTTAGTTAAGTAACCTAACGGGTGATGACGGGACCCAGTGGCGAATGCGGATGGCATATACGTACATCATTATTTTCGTTCTTTATTGGTGTGATTAATTGATGGGACTGCATTGATTCGGATTAATGCAAGCTAAACAAACCTATTCTGATGTTGTTGGAACAATTTTTCAAAAAGCTGTTATTGCAAGGACGTTCTCTTTTGTTTTGCACAGCGGTATTCGGTTATGAATATCCAGCACCTCAGTCGACGAGGCAAGGGCCGAGATCCCTTCACCGGGAGTGACCCCTTGGACAGAAGTTTGCGTCAGGGCAATAACTTCACTATAGTCGATTACTTTTACTTTGTATAGTGGTATTCAGTTGGAATATCATGCACCTCATTCTATGGGGAAAGAGCGAAGATCTCTTCACCGGGAGTGACCTTTTTAGCAAAGGTTTTCATCACTATATTTTTATAAAAAGCTATCCGGTTCCTTCAACGATATCAAGTTCATTACGTTAAAGGTTTTTCGCCAAAAACCATTCGTAGCCCTCCGTCATTTCAGAAAGGTAGCACTTAGTATTCATACCATGTATGTTGGCCTACGTCAAGGCATAGTGTATGGTAGCTATTTGTTACTTTTCTGTTGCATAGATAGATGCGTTAGTTTGAGACAGTCGTACTGCTATTTTGGCCTTCGTCAAGGGTATGTACGGGTGGGTTCAAATTAACCTGGATAATGACGGGTAGAACTTGACATGTGACTTATGATATGTTGGCCTACGTCAAGGTCATAAGAGCATGGGGTAAAAATCACATCGGGAGTTTCTAAAGAAACTGAAATTTGCCAGGCATGCGCATACCTTCTAGAGTGTGATAACGTGAGTGGATTCTATCACGTTATCATGCGATGATAGTTGGATCCCGATTCCTACTGATGAGTTAGTTTACTCCTCGGATGATCCCGACTAATTCTTCTTTCAAGTTTGGAGGAGAATTTGACGATACAGTGGGAGGTTTCCTGATTAGATAAATTGATAACCATTCTGATATAGGTTAGAGTGCACGCTGAGTGTTTCTTTTCTCTCTCTCTTTGGCAGCGACCATGGCCCGACCCTTGACTATGACTCAGTGACCAAGTTAACCGAACCTTCTTAAAACACTAGCTTTTGGATTGTCAGAGTTGCATACCTCATTGCCACTCCTACTCTTACCCTCTTCTCCAGGACACCCCATATTATTACGAACATCCACTTCCATTGGATAAAACCATCGTATGGTTATATACGAACTCGAAGGAACTTATTCCAGATTCGAGGATGGTTTCCGGTTCTGGAGAAAACGAATAGGTCTATTCAGTTGTCTTTTCCTTTTACCTTCTCTCAGGTTGCGAGTGTTCCTTGGATTAGGACGGTACACCTATTATGCTAATTGGATAGTCTTCTTCCAAACCATAGGCAGGTGCCGAACGGTGGGGAATGAAGAAAACCAATTAGCCTAACGATTGTGTACAGAAGATAATAAGTTAAGACAAATAAAGGGATTAGTAAGAGGGCAAAGTAAATTGCGACTGCTATTCACGACCAAAACCAAGTATTTCTTCGCCAATCCTACATCACCTTTGTATTTCTCCAGAACACTCCGTATCACTACGAAGATCCACAGTTTATTGGATACTCCATCGTATGGTTATATACGAACTCGAAAGGAACTTGTTCCTGTTCGGGGATGGATTCTGGTTCAGGAGAAATAGGAATAAGGTTTTATTCAGTTGTCTTTTATCTTTACCTTCTCTTGTGTTGCGAGTGCTCCTAGGATTAGGACAGTACACCTATTACGCTTATTGGATAGTCTTCTTCCAAACCATAAGCTGGTGCCGAACGGTAGGGAAGGAAGAAAACCATTTAGCCTAATGATGGTGTGCAGAAGGTAACGACTAAAGACATATAAAGGGATTTGGAGAGATGGCAAAGAAATATACGGTTATAGTTGTGAATCTGGATAATGGAAGAGGCATTACTAGGAATACCCGGATACTCTTTCGAAACATTTATATGTTTCAGTTTCACTGTGTATTGTTAAAAGAAAACTAATTTCCCAATTAGCCCTTGCTCTAGGGTATGTATTTACCAGGTTCGATTCTCACATCTGTATGGTTTTACAGATGATGAGTGGGAGTAAGTTATTGGGAATTGGGTGATCATCCTCATTATATCGGGATTCGTTGTAATTAGTGATATTTGAGGAAATCACCTGGGTTGTTTGTCGGACGGCAAATATTTAGTTTTGAATATCCGTTGTTATGCACCAATTTCAAATTGATATATCTGTACGTTTATTTTTATAAAGTGAGATATAACTTTTTGAAATTATGTCTATGACATTTACCTATATCAGTGGATGGTTAGGTAAGGAGCATTAAACAGTGGTGTAATTCTTCTTAACCATAAGTACAGTTTTCAACCTACGATATAGAGGGAATGAGTTATTACACTCAGGGGACTTATACAGAGTATTATATGTTGTCTAGTGTCCATGAAGACAGAGGGGTTGGTACTCGGACTATATTCTGTTTACTTGTGACTTCTCTAGTTCATAGACATGTGTTTCGTAGAAATGCAACGTCTAAGTTTTGAGAAGTTATAGGTATAAGAATAAAGTAGAGAACCAGGCGTTGCAAGTGTCAGGATTCTTCAAGGTGATCGAAGATATAGATACTTGTGTATGGTATTCAGTTGATAGTAATGATTAAGAGAACTTGCTTCTCGTTCAGGTTACTCATAATTGGAAGTATTCCTAAGTTGAGTAATGCCGATCGGCCTCTCTCCATTTAGTTGACATGCACTGGAGACAGCTGCATGATTTGAATCTAGTTCCAATTAAATCAGTGCCTCTATTTCTATATTGGATATAGAACGGTTCATATCTTAACGATGTTAAGGTACGGGGAGTTCTCCGGCTTATGCATAAAACCAGACTCTGGATAACCCAAGAAACGTTTCTATAATGGTTGTTTATGGGTTGACCCAGGCTATGACGAGAGTTGACTTTCTACCATCTGGAAGATCAATAGTGATATTGTTCTTGACTCGCCACAGTTTTAGTAAAATGGATTTTTTCAAAAAACATTAGTGGGAGTATGGTAGAACTGGAAGTAATTCCAGAACCGCAAACGATTACTGAAAATTTGATAAGAACCTAAACATTCAATCTGGATTGACATTCCATTGGCCACTCCGCAGATATGGTCGGTAACCTCAGGCACCCGAGAGGTACTCCGGTAGCCTTAAGGACGGTGACAGGGAGGTTCTTGTTTACCCAGACTTGACATTACTGTTGTTCCAGGCTATGAGACCCAGCAGGAGGATGAGTATAGCGTCGTTCTAAACTGGCTTTAGAAGTGTACGTGTATATGACTCTGCCAGAGGGTTGTCGTAGTCAGTGGGAGTAGCGGAAGCATTGGTGGACAAGTGGCTTATGTCTATTTATAGACTAAAGCAGATACAGCGGAGATAGATCATCTATTTCTTGTTGGATATATGTATGCCCTAGAGGCCATTATGTGATAGTGGATGTATTTATACATGTACATATATATATATATATATATATATATATATATTCAGTGTACATTCTTGCTCGACATGATAGTATGCTATCTGGTTCTTCTTTATCTGACATGTTGATTTGATCATGCTTTTATTCATTCATACATGCTGATAAAGCCCTGAGGATATAGGCTTGACTACTATGATTATGATGGAGATCATACTAGTGGGACATCTGTAGTTTATAAGCATATCCTGAAATGCCCCTAGTCGTAGGTATATCGAGACGGGGCATCGATATACCAGAGTAGACTAGCGTATATGATACTAGACCCATATGATGGGCGATGAATGTTCTCACATTCATCGATGTTTGATATCGAGATCGTATACGGGTGCTCAGTGGTGACTGGGTACACTGGACGGACTCACCGAGAACTCCTATATGGAATTATATCTATCGTCGGATAGCAGTTCTCATGTGACACTAGTGCAGGTTAGTCTGTAGACCCGAGATCGACATAGAGTCTTGTGTGCTCTCCCACTGTACTTTGATTACCACCCTACCACGGCTCTACTGAGTCGTGTAAACAGGTGGTCGTTGGGTACAGTCCCGAGACACACGAAGGCGAAGAGCGATAGGAGGGGTTTCGTCTCTCCCGGTATTGGGAGTTGATGTTGTGTTGTGCTTGACTGGTTATATCAGTAAGTCCCTGGTCAGGGCTGCTGAGATTTACTGATAAGTGTTATCAGTAGTTTCTCGATCTGTTATAGACCTTTCATCGGCACAACTTATTGAGTTATTGGGGTCGATGTCACAATCCCTAGACTCGATATGCAGCATATCTGACGAAGAGACCGGACTGTATGGTAGTGTTGCCGGTTGGCTCGACGGTAGTTGTAGCAGGTTCGCTTGTTTTCTTCTGATCGCTCAATACCCGGGTGGCCGTTACGTTTAGCTGACCGCTTGCCGCTTGGGAGTGCTTGATATGATCATCACCCACTGCCGGCGTATTGACGAGTCTTAGAGTCCCATAAAGGAGTTACCTAGCCCAGGCGAAACGTTGTGTATGCGATATGCGCATGGACCCGGTTAAAATGCGCGTTTGAGATACCGTATATTAATCGGGCGGCTTGCTTTTGGTTGGGTCGTATGTGATATGGCTGGATTGATAAATCAAGTGTTGATTTATCATTTAACCATTAGTTTCTCACTAGAAATCCTTTCTTGTATTTTTGGGTGTATGCATGCATGTATGCATTCTTTCTTGATTCATGCACATATGGATGTGCATGCACACATACATACATACATCATCTTTCATGGTTGTATATACATTGAAAATGATGGCAATATAAGACTCACACCTTGGTTAAATAATATGGATTATTATTTCTATTTGTGTTAAAACAAAAAGAAAAAAGAAAATGGTAATTCATGGATTAGTTTCTACACTCTTCTTTGACCTAACCATTCTCACCTACTTTTAACCATGGATTAACTTTCCCTTTGTGTTATAACTCAAACTGAATAATATCTTTATCATTTAACCATGGTTTGAGATGAGAAGTGGAAAATATATATACATATATTTTCTATTTTTCCATTAGACAATATCTTTTCTCTTGTAAGGCCATCATCTTCTTCCTTCTTCTTCTTTTGCTCTCTAGATTTCTCTAGTGAGCAAATTACTCACCAAGTTAGGATTTTGAAGTGAGAAAAGCCACCACAACATCATTCTACATAAGTCTTGCCCACTTGTTTAGAGTGTTAGCTTCATTTCTTTCTCTTGATCAAGTGAAGTTGCAAGCTTGGACAAAGGAGCTTCGGGTGGATCGTCGTGGACACTAGAAGACCTCAAGCGAACCCTTTTCCAACTCTCAAGTGGCCAAGGAGTCTAGCGTAGGGAGCTACAAAGGTTGTACTCTCAAAACCCTAGTCTTTGTTGCTTGTGATGTGGTTTAAAGTTATGAAACCCTAATTTTCTAGGATTGATTCTTTGTGTGTTCACTTAGCACTCTAAAAATTTAATCTTTGAGACATGTGATACTTCCAAACCTCTCATAGGGTGCTAGGTAAACCCAACAATGGTATCAGAGACGACCTAGAACATTAGGCGACACTTTAACGAAGTTAAAACTCCGATCGAACCGAAAAATACGGTTTTTTAGCACTCTCTGGACATTTTTTTAAAACTGATATATTTCAGAATTAAAAATATGCAAAAAATTCAGCAGGTAAATCTGAGTCCAAATGTAAAAAACGATGCCATGAACAGTACTTTCCACCGCGGAACCGCGGCAAGAGCCTTCTTGGGCCGCGGTTCCGCGGCCGTACTGATGAATTATTGTGTCGTTTTTGTACAGTAACTATTTTGTCTGCTTGTATATTTTTGGGGGTATTTTTAATCTGAATTTAGTGCTGTATGTTCTGGAGATTGTTTTGGATTATATGATTCGATCGGAATTTTAATTTCATGCTTTTTCCGGATAATTAGAAAGTATTAAAATATTCGAACGAGTATCATTAACTCACTCTTTCACGGGGTTTAAATCTTTCGGAAATATGTGCAAGTTTTTTTGTGGTGGACCCTCTAGAAGACAACAAACCTTAACTCGATTATGTGACCGTCTTGAACTACCTTTTGAACCTTAGGGTTTGGGGCAGTACGGCGTGCCACATGTGAGGCGTTGGCTTGACCCTTCTACGGCTGGACCGCTACTACTGTGTCACACTCCGGGATTTTTGAACTCCGCTCAAGTGTTGAGCTTTAGGGAATTTTGGGTATTTGATCATTTGATCGAAAACTTTAATACTGTCTATTTATCTGGAATGTGATGCAATGTGAGGAATTCATATAGCTAGACATGAAATACGAAGTATGTGATATTTCGCATTAACGATGTCTAAAGAGAATGTGGATTCCAGATATTGCAGTTTTACACTTTCTTTTCTGTGACCGTAAGTGTGGTATGTCGATATCGCCGGTTTCGTTGCTATCATCAACGACAATCGGGGTACGCATACTTACTTACGTTGATGATATATGATATTATGTGTTGCTGAGATATGATGTGCAGGATTGTCGCGATTGAATAGCCAGGGGGTTTTATGTGAGATGAGAGTTTTATTTTTCATTCAAGTAAAATTCAAATGTAATGTAATATTCTTTTATTTGGGGCACTTCCGGGTTGAGCTTGATGCCACCAGTGTTGTATATTATTTACTTTTCCGCATTAGGATAGACCCAAGGAGGGGAGCATAAGTGGCCGGGTTCTGGGGTTCAGTGGGAGGCCATCTCGAGGAGTCGAGACCGGGTCTCCTAAACTCCAGGATTGGTAGGGTCGCTTGCCGCTCTCGTAGGGGTCTAGGGGTGTGGGCTTGGCTATTCATCGCGACTGTGGAATCCGTATTTTCTATTATTGGCTAAATACTAAATATGGACGTCCTAGTATATCCCACATTATATTCATGCTTCTGCTGCCTGTGTTCTGTGATATCTGAGACGAATGACATATTATATATATGATATATAGTAGACGTTGCTTATGTTTTACACCCGCGCTAGTCCCGTCCCGGTATGCCGTTAGTTAAGTAACCTAACGGTGCATAACGGAACATGGCGACGAATGCGGATGGCATAAGCGTACGTGTTATTTTCGTTTCTTTTCTGTGATTGGCTTAAGGACTTAAATGATGGGATTACATTAATGTGATTAATGTAAAGAAAATAAACCTAAAAAGATGTTGTAGAATCGGATTTAAAAACCACTCGGCTCTTTATGAAAAAGCTATATTTCAAAACTGCGGAGCACAAGCCACTCCTTTTGAAAAACCATTTGATTCTACAACGATATCAAGTTCAAAGCGTTAAAGATTTTATTAAAAATCATCCGCAACCCTCCGTCATTTTAGGAAGTAGAGTACTTAGTATTCATGCTACGTTTGTTGACTTTAGTTAAGGCGTAGTGTACGGTAGCTAAGTGATGTCTTCCTATACTGCATATGATGCAGATTAATTAGGACATTCAAGCGACTTTGTTGACCGTAGTTAAGGGTCATATGGGTGGGTCTAATTGATCAAGAAATGACGGGTAGAACTTGACTGGTACTTATGATTTGTTGACCATAGTTAAGGTCATAAGTACTAGGGGTAAAAATCACATCGGGAATTTCAAGTGTTGAGATTTGCAATGAGATTGCATACCTTCCATATGATGGTTGGATCGCGATCCTACTGTGGGCAATAGTTGCTCCCAGGAGAGTTTTGCAATTTACAATTAGCTAACTCATTAGGTGTCTAGAAAGGTGTTAACGGGGCTACGCCTTTGGAAAAACGAGGTTTACTTTAATTAGGTCCGTATGAAAGCACGGGGAACCTCCCTCAAGTACCGACACTGGCCTGGATGAACGGTCAGCGAAGTTGTAGACTGTAATTAATCCTGGCTAGTTTTCTTTTTAAGGTTTGAAAGAAAAACTTGATTAAAGAAGTGGGAGACATCGATTAGACAAGATAATAACCAATCTGATCTTTGCAAGAGCTTTCGCTGAGTGTATTCTTTTCTCTCTCTTAATGGCAAATACCAATGACTGGACTCAAGCTTCTACTAGATAAAAACAAACTGAATGGGACCAATTATAAAGACTGGCTGAGGAATCTGAAAATAGCCTTGACTTATGATAAAGTATCATATGTCCTCACGGCTTCAGCCCCGCCCGTCCCAGGTCCAAAATCCTCAGTTGCGGACAAAGAAGTCCGCAAGACATGGGAAGCTGACTGTGCCACAGCCAAATGCCTCGCGCTTGCATCGATGGACAACACACATCAAAAGCAGCACGAGAATATGGACATTCATGACATATTCCTCCAAACAAAGGAGTTGTATGGAGAGCAATCCCGCGTATTACGATACGAAGTATCAAAGAAATTATTTCAGATGCGAATGGCCCCTGGCACATCAGTAGGAGACCATGTTCTGAAGATGATAGCTCTTATAGAAGAGCTTGAGGTCCTCGGATGGACGATGGACAATGAACAATATACGGATATTATTCTGCAGTCCCTCCCCTCCACCTTTGCTCAATTCACAGTTAACTTCAACATGCACAACATGGAGAAGGAACTACCTGAACTCCTTAATATGTTAAGGAGTGCAGAGAGCACACTGAAATCAATGAAAACTCCCGTTATGACTATTGGGCAATCTTCTTCTTCTCGCCCAAAGGCTAAGACCAAGGGAAAGAAAAAGAAGAAGCCCACCAATCCTAAGGGTGGAGTTAAGAAGGTTAAGGGGAAAGAAAAGTCCAAAGCTGGAGAATTGGGGAAAGGTGAATGTTTTCATTGCCACAAGACAGGACATTGGAAGCACAACTGTACGGAGTACTTAAATTTCAAGAAGAAGCATGGGGATGCTTCCGCTTCAGATGTGTTTGTGACAGAAAACTGTTTTTCAATAAACTCTGCTTCCTGGGTATTAGATACTGGTTCAGGTTCTCACATTTGCAATTCTATGCAGAGGCTGAGAAATAGCAAGGTTTTGAAGACAGGTGACCATACTCTCCGCGTTGGAAATGGTTCCAATGTACATACAGTCGCAGTGGGAGAGTATCACTTGGGGTTGCCATCTGGGTGTATATTGGTTTTGAACCCATGTTATTTTGTACCAAGTGTGCTTTGTAATATAATATCTGTTTCTTTGTTAGACAATGAAGGATATAATTTTGTATTGCAGAATAATGTTATGAACATTCACCTGAATCAAATGTTGGTTGGGTATGGTACACTTAATAACGGGATATACGTCCTAAATCAACACACAGTTTTCAGCATACAACACACTAATAAAAGAAAACTTTCAGAAATAAATGAAGCTTTTCTTTAGCACTGTAGACCTGGTCATATTAACGAAACAAGACTAAACAAGTTACACAAAGATGGATATTTAAACCCCTTTGAATATAAATCTTATGCGACTTACCAGTCTTGTATCAAGGGTAAAATGACCAAAACTCCGTTTACCGGACACGGAGAAAAAGCTACCGAGCTCCTAGGCCTCATACATAGTGATGTATGCGGGCCAATGTCTACACAGGCTAGAGGCGGTTTTTCATACTTCATTACGTTCACTGACGATTTCTCAAGATTCGGTCATGTATTTTTATTAAAGCACAAGTCCGAAGCTTTCGAGAAATTCATTGAATATAAACAAGAAGTAGAAAAACAAACCGGCTTGAGTATCAAGATGCTTCGATGAGATCGAGGTGGGGAGTACCTCAGTAAAGAATTCGCAAACTTCCTAAAAGAGAATGGGATTCTCTCTCAGCTCACTCCTCCTTACACACCACAGCACAACGGTGTGTCTGAACGACGGAATCGGACCCTATTAGATATGGTCCGTTCCATGATGAGTGATGCTGAGTTACCCGTCTCATTTTGGCGGCATGCATTGGAGACTGCAGCGTTTCTACTAAACAGGGTTCCAACCAAAACCGTGTCTACCACGCCATATGAGATATGGCATGGGAAGAGACCATCTCTTAAGAGAATTAAGATTTGGGGTTGCCCGGCCTATGTTAAAAAGCAGAATCCGGACAAACTCGAGACACGGTCAGTCATGTGTAACTTTGTGGGATATCCAAGGAACTCTTATGGATATCTATTCTACCACAAGGAGGAACAAAAGGTGTTTGTTTCTCAGTATGCCACATTCTTAGAAAAAGAGTTTTTCACAAATAAAGATGATGGCAAAGTGGTGAATCTAGAAGAGGTTCTAGAGACACAAACTACAAATGACGACTTGGTTGAACCGGCTGTTGCAGTAGAAACTGAAGAACCTCGGCCACTCCGTAGGTCTGGTAGGACTTCTCGCCCACCGGAGAGGTAATACGGTTTCCTCATTGATAGTAACAGAGAAGACTGCATCATGGATAATGATCCTACCAGTTTTCAGCAAGCTATCACGAGTGGAGACTCTGTGAAGTGGCTGGATGCCATGAGATCCGAAATGGAGTCTATGTACACCAACAAAGTTTGGAGTTTGGACATTGTACCCCCTGGGGTAAAACCTGTGGGGTGCAAATGGATCTTTAAAAGAAAGATTGGTGTAGATGGGCAGGTGGAGACCTATAAGGCAAGACTTGTGGCGAAGGGTTTTCGTCAAAGACCAGGTTTGGACTATGACGAGACTTTTTCGCCCGTAGCCATGCTTAAATCCATTCGGATCCTACTTGCTATTGCTGCTCACTACGACTATGAAATCTGGCAGATGGACATTAAAACAGCATTTCTAAATGGAAATTTAGAAGAATGCGTTTATATGGATCAGCCAGAGGGCTTCATTGACAGTGGGAGCAGCGGGAAAGCATGTAGATTGCTTAAATCCATATATGGGCTAAAGCAGGCATCACGGAGTTGGAACATCTGTTTCGATGATGTTATCAAAGAGTTTGATTTCATCAAAAATCCAGATGAAGCTTGTGTTTATAAGAAGGCTGTAGGGAGAGCGGTCACATTCCTCGTATTGTACGTGGATGACATTCTTCTGATAGGAAATGATATTCCTATGCTACAGTCGGTCAAATCTTTCTTATCACTAAGGTTCTCCATGAAGGACCTGGGTGATGCCACATACATTCTGGGCATAAGGATTTATAGGGATAGATCCAAAAAGTTATTGGGATTGTCCCAAATCAGGTACATCAACACCATCCTAAAAAGGTTTAGTATGGAAGACTCCAAGCGGGGTGCCTTACCCGCTTGCCATGGGGTCACTCTCTCCAAGGACTCTTGCCCAAAGACCGATGAAGAGAGAGCTCGCATGAGCGTTATACCCTATGCTTCGGCAGTACGGTCTATAATGTATGCGATATTATGTACACGCCCAAATGTAGCTTATGCACTTAGTGTTGTAAGCAGGTATCAATCCAACCCAGGGGAGAATCACTGGACAGCTGTGAAGAACATTCTTAAGTACTTACGAAGGACTAAAGAATTGTTCTTGGTGTATGGTAATGGAGATCTCCAAATGGAGGCCTTTACCGATTCGAGCTTCCAGAGCGATAAGGGCGACAGCAAATCTATCTCTGGATTTGTATTTACCCTCAAAGGAGGGACGGTAAGTTGGAAGAGTTCCAAACAGGATACCGTTGCAGACTCTACAATAGAGGCTGAGTACATTGCTGCGAATGATGCCGCCAAGGAAGCCGTCTGGATGAAGAAGTTTGTCTCGGAGCTAGGAGTAGTTCCAACCATTATTGATCCAATACCATTGTATTGTGATAATAATGGGGCTATGGCGTTAGCCAAGGAGCCCAGGTCCCATTAGCGGTCCAGACACATCCTGAGGCGTTTTCATTTTATCCGGGAGATTGTAGATCGCCGCGAGATCGAGATTAAGAGAGTAGACACAAAGAATAACGCCGCAGATCCACTCACCAAGGCCCTCCCTCAGCCGCAGCATGAGCGACTTTTTGAGATGTTGGGTATGAGATACGCCAATAACTGGCCTTAGTGCAAGTGGGAGATTGTTGGATATATGTATGCCCTAGAGGCCATTATATGATAGTGGATGTATTTATACATGTATATATATATTCAGTGTACATTCTTGCTCGACATGATAGTATGCTTTCTGGTTCTTCTTTATCTGACATGTTGATTTGATCATGCTTTTATTCATTCATACATGCTGATAAAGCCGTGAGGATATAGGCTTGACTACTGTGATTATAATGAAGATCATACTAGTGGGACATCTGTAGTTTATAAGCATATCCTGAAATGTCCCTAGTCATAGGTATATCGAGACGGGACATCGATATACCAGAGTAGACTAGCGTATATGATACTAGACCCATATGATGGGCGATGAATGTTCCCACATTCATCGATGTTTGACATCGAGATCGTATACGGTGCTCAGTGGTGACTGGGTACACTAGACGGACTCACCGAGAACTCCTATATGGAATTATATCTATCGTCGAATAGCAGTTCTCAGGTGACACTGGTGCAGGTTAGTCTGTAGACCCAAGATCGTCATAGAGTCTTGTGTGCTCTCCCACTGTACTTTGATTACCACCCTACCACGGCTCTACTGAGTCGTGCAAACAGGTGGCCATTGGGTACAGTCCCGAGACACACGAAGGCGATGAGCGATAGGAGGGGTTTCGTCTCTCCCGGTATTGGGAGTTGATACTATGCTGTGCTTAACTGGTTATATCAGTAAGTCCCTGGCCAGGGCTGCTGAGATTTATTGATAAGTGTTATCAGTAGTTTCTCAATCTTTTATAGACCTTTCATCGGCACGACTTATTAAGTTATTGGGGTCGACGTCACCATCCCTAGGCTCGATATGCAGCATATCTGACGAAGAGACCGGACTGTACGGTAGTGTTGCCGGTTGGCTCGACGGGAGTTGTAGCAGGTTCGCTTGTTTTCTTCTGATCGCTTAATACCCGGGTGGCCATTACGTTTAGCTGACCGCTTGCGGCTTGGGGGTGCTTGATATGATCATCACCCACTGCTGGCGTATTGACGAGTCATAGAGTCCCACAAAGGAGTTACCTAGCTCAGGCGAAACGTTGTGGTGCGCGTATGCGATATGCGCATGGACCCGGTTAAAATGCGCGTATGAGATACCGTATATTAATCGGGCGGCTTGCTTTTGGTTGGGTCGTATGTGATATGGATGGATTGATAAATCAAGTGTTGATTTATCATTTAACCATTAGTTTCTCACTAGAAATCCTTTCTTGTATTTTTGGGTGTATGCATGCATGTATGCATTCTTTCTTGATTCATGCACATATGGATGTGCATGCACACATACATACATACATCATCTTTCATGGTTGTATATACATTGAAAATGATGGCAATATAAGACTCACACCTTGGTTAAATAATATGGATTATTATTTCTTTTTGTGTTAAAACAAAAAGAAAAAGGAAAATGGTAATTCATGGATTAGTTTCTACACTCTTCTTTGACCTAACCATTCTCACCTACTTTTAACCATGGATTAACTTTCCCTTTGTGTTTTAACTCAAACCGAATAATATCTTTATCATTTAACCATGGTTTGAGATGAAAAGTGGAAAATATATATGCATATATTTTCTATTTTTCCATTAGACAATATCTTTTCTCTTGTAAGGCCATCATCTTCTTCCTTCTTCTTCTTTTGCTCTCTAGATTTCTCTAGTGAGCAAATTACTCACCAAGTTAGGATTTTGAAGTGAGAAAAGCCCCCACAACATCATTCTACACAAGTCTTGCCCACTTGTTTAGAGTGTTAGCTTCATTTCTTTCTCTTGATCAAGTGAAGTTGCAAGCTTGGACAAAGGAGCTTCGGGTGGATCGTCGTGGACACTAGAAGACCTCAAGCGAACCCTTTTCCAACCCTCAAGTGGCCAAGGAGTCTAGCATAGGGAGATACAAAGGTTGTATTCTCAAAACCTAGTCTTTGTTGCTTGTGATGTGGTTTAAAGTTATGAAACCCTAATTTTCTAGGATTGATTCTTTGTGTGTTCACTTAGCACTCTAAAAATTTAATCTTTGAGACATGTGATGCTTCCAAACCTCTCATTTCTGATGTGAGAGTCATAGGTTTGACTTCATCAGAATAAGGGATGGATCTGTTAAGAAGGTAGTAGGGTGTGATGTCCTGGTATTTGGATGACATACACATAGTAGGAAGTGAAATTCCTATACTACGATCGGTTATATTTTGGTTGTCACACACTAGTTTCTCCACATAGGACTTGGATATTAGACATTCTGGTTACTAGATCTATGGTTTTAGATCTAGATTTGGGTAGTTTCCCAATCAGGGTACTTAAACAATATTCTAAAGGTATTTAGAATGGACGACTCCTGGCACGGTAGTGTACCTGCAGGTGATGGAATCACCCTCTCCAAAGGTGTTTTACAGACTAAAGGGGAGAGGGATGTGCATGATTGGCAGATCACTTGCTTAGGCAATTGAGTCAATCATGAGATGTCAAGTACCACACCAGACGTTGTTTTTTCACTAGATGCAATAAGTTGATATTGATCCTATCCTAGAGAAACGTTCGGAAGCAGTTTTACAACATAAGTGGATGTTCTAGGGATTTGATAACGGCAGCCTCCTTTAGGAGACGGTTATCATTCCAGGCTTCCAAGGTGACCTGGATGATAGAGTGGCTGTCAGAGTTATAGTTTTCCCTCTGACCAGGGGTAGTATTTTGGATAGGTGGTCCAAGCGGATACTGAGGGAGGCATGGCGCAGGATACAGATTGGTTTCAGTTGACGATACAGTCTAAGAAGTTTGGATTTGGAGTTCATTTATGAACTAGGTCCCATCAGATATCCAGACATATTCTAAGACAAGTATTGCTCATTTCGGGAGATGGTTTTCTTCGTGAACTTGAGATAAAGAGAGACATAGAAAGAAACATCAGGGCGGATCCACTCACTGAGGCTATTCCTCGAACACAATAGTTTCGCAAACGGGCTTTGTGAGACTGATTAGTAGAGGAGTTGGGTGTTCGGTATCACACGGGCTGTGAGTATGCGACATCGTAATAATTAGCCTTGAGTGCAAGTGGGAGATTGTTGGATATAGTGCCCTCAGAGTCAATTATTGGATCACAGGCACGTGATTGCAATGATTGAGGGAGGACCTATACCGGTGGGACGGTCTTACTCAAGATGATAGTATGCTATCTGGTTTATCTTTATCATCGTGTACTGCTTCAGGTGACCTTACAGGTCACTATTACACGTTGATAGAGCCCTTAGGATTCTTGCTTGACGGCCAGCAGTATGATGGCGATCATATACGTGGGAGCTGGGGTCTATAAGCACATCCTTAAAAGGTCCCTAGTCGTGGGAGTTTCGAGACTGGGCATCGATACTCCATTAGTAGACTAGTGTATACAGTCGAGACCCCGACGAGGGGCGGTGACCGGTCTCACAAGCCATTGGTGTCAGTTGGTTCACCTAAGATGTATACAGGTGCTCATTGGGTTATGAGGACACCGGACAGGACTCGCCGGGAACATGCTAGTTGGTATTATACCTAGCGTCGAATAGTACAGGTTAGTTCATCGACCTGAGATCATCATTTGTCTCGTGTGAGTTCCCACTGTACTTTGATTACTACCCTACCACGGCTCAAAGGAGTCGTGCAAACAGGTTTTAGTTGGGTACAGTCCCGAGCCACATGGAGGCAGTGAGCGGATCGGCAGGAGTTTGTCTCTCCCGGTATTGGGGGTGAGATCGCGCTGTGTCTAGGAGAGCCATTACATGAAGTCCTTGGCCAAGGCAGGAGATTTACTGGTAGGTATTCCAGTAGTATCTCAGGGTGTTCTGGGCTACACTCCGACACGACTTGTACCGCTTTTGGGGATCTGACTTTTACCAACCCCCTAGGCCCGACATGCGATGCTCATAGACGAACGGACCGGACTGTGCGGATATTGTCACTGACAGGCTCAATAGGGTGTCAGGATGAGTTCGCTCATCGACCTCCCTTTTGGTCAATACCTGGTAGCACGTTACGTACGGCTAATACCTCTGACGTGCTAGTGGTTAAATCTACAGCCAAAGTATTGACGAGTCTTTAGAGTCCCCCACAGACAGTTTCTCAAGTTTTGGGTGGAACGCTGTAGAGGCTATACGGATTTATGGCAGGGTTCGAACGTACGCGTGCACTTGTGCATGTGTTATGGCTCGGACGGATAATACTAGCGGGCTTTGGTTTAAGCCGGATCCTAGTATTGTACAGTGTAGATTTTGTCTCATTGCATTTGTATTCGGTAGGAATACAAATGCGGGTATGTATATACAGTCACAGGGTTTTCCTGTAATTTTTTACGGGATCGGTTTTTTTGAAGTTTCCAGTTTGCATTCTGTTTCGGCCATTTTTCCTTTATTCCTTCTTGGCTGAAATTCCTTTGATGGGAGGGGCTTATTTGCAAATATGCAAATTAGCAAAATGGTGGGTGTTTTCTTGTGGTGGAGGCTTCATGAGGGTTCTAGATGAGATTGAATCCTTTTGCATCATTTCTTAGCATTTATTGTGAAAAGGAATGAAAAGATATTGAAGTGAGTTTTGCTTTTGGCTTATGATCACCTCTTGCCTTTTTCCTACACTCACCTTCCTTCATTGCCTCTCTCTCTCTAATTTTGGCCGGCCACTAAAAGATTGGGAGGGGATTCATTTTGGGTGTGGGAAAAATATCATTCTCATTTTGCTTACCACAAAATTCCATAGCTCCATTTTCATAGTTGATTCCTCCTTCCAAAAATTGGCAACTTCATAACCCCTCGAGACATAGCATTCTACACTCAGTCTACAGCAATGTTGGACACGTCGACTTGCCAACTTCATGTCCGAGTTGCCTCGGTTCAGAGGTGGGAGCCCGTAAAAAGACTTCTCGATGTGGTGCCCTTTCCGATGAGGAGAACAAGACCGGAGATGCCGCGAGGAGCTTGGGATGGTGGCCGAATACCGAAGGACACGGATCGCTCGGTATAGCCTCTCTACCCTTTCTCTAGTTAGCTAGTAATAGGTTAATGGTCCGATCCGGGTTTATAGTCCGTGGTAGCGCCGGTTTCTAGTTAAAGAAAAGTTTTTGTTTCCGCATTTTGGCCTCAGACAGACGGCCGGGGCGCTACCGTAGACTTACAGTATGATCTCATCATAGTCCCGCAATAGTCGAGTACATATCCTAAGGGCTTTATCAACATGTAACAGAGAGACAATCAGAGTACATGTTAAGATAAAATACAACCAGATAGCGTACTATCATGTCAAGCAAGAAAGTCCTCCCTATATATGTCCAAGCATCCATTACAATATACATCGTATGTACAGTAATGGCCTCTAGGGCATACATATAACTAACAATCTCCCACTTGCACTAGGGCCATCTGTTGTGGTATCACATACCCAACAATTAGCTGTGGTTGAAGTATCTCATACTCAACCATCCCATAAAAGTCTCTACTGGGAAAAAGGCCTTTGTGAGTGGATCCGCGCTGTTGTCCTCTGTGTCTACTCTCCTAACCTCGATCTCCCTGGAGATCAACCATCTCCATGATCAGGTGATACTACCTAAGAATTATATCTGGATTTCTGATGGGACGGGGGTTCCTTGGCATAAGCCACAACTCCATTGTCACACAATGGTTGGAATGAAGTTCTTCTCATGAACTTATATATATCCAGACTGCCTCTTTGGTAGCATCCTTGGTAACGATGTATCTTGCCTTTAATCGTCTAGTAAGTCACGGTATCTAGTTTGGAACTCTTCCAACATACCGTCCCTCCACTGATGGTAAAGACAATGCCTGCGACTGACATTCAGTCGTCCTTATCACCCTGGAACCTTTCCAGTGATTCTCCCCAGGATCGATTGATACCATCTCACTACAACTAGTGAGTATCCTAACATCCAATTAGATCTATCTCATAGATCCAAAACCCAGGATTTAGTAGGTATCACTTTGATCCTATATGGAGAATCCTTGTGATAAGCAGAGATTGACCGAGCGTAGCATAGGAAACTCCTTCCTATCAAGAGTATGTCATCCACGTACTCTACGAGGATCATGACCATACTCCCTACTACCTTTTTGTATATACAAGGTTCATCTACCAATTTGATGAAGTCAAACTCTTTGACTATCAAAACAGACGTTCCAACTCCGCAATGCCTGATTTATCACATAAAACATCTTGCTCACGTTTCCGCTGCTCCCACTGTCTACGAAACCCTCTGGCTGTGTACTTATAGACGCACTCTTCCAAATCATCATTTAGAAAAGCAGTCATGACACCCAACCGCCAGATATCGTAGTCATGGTATGTAGCCGTGGCAAGTAGGATCTGGATGGACTTAAGTATAGTTTTGAAAGTCTCAACTTTTCCATGTACACCAAGTAATCTTCTCAAGATATACTAGCTCCTAATGGGGATTTTCTGCATAGCTTTGAAAAATCCAATAATATGTTTTCTGCCGGATTCTTTGCAAAATATCGCCGCTCAAAAATCTTTTTCCGAATTTTGTTTTGTGGTTTGATTTTGCATATTTTAATACGGACATTAAGTGGCAAAGACCAAATTCAGATTAGGTGGGGATTTCATCACCCTTCCTAAGCCCCACAAATCACAAAACGAGCATCCACATCAACCCTACATTAATTTAAAAAATATCTAGATAAGACTCTAAGGACTGTCGCGCTCAATAAGGATAGAGGAAGGTCGCGGGTAATCTATCACTTATCCGCATTACTTTTGTGGTGTCTAGGCAAGTGTGTCGAAGGCAAGTGGTTACTTAATTAGGCCCGCTATTTTCGGTGATTGATATAGCGGATACCTCCCACTTACCTAGCACTTACCTGGCCAAAAAAGTAGTAAAAAGGTGGTAGAGGATTGATCCTGCGGCTTGTCTTTTGGAAGTTTAGGAGCGGTCTAGAGACTTGACCTAGGTAATCTTAGTTCTAGGGTTGTTTGTGCATTTTTGTGTGATTTGTCTCAAGTCGATACTTTTCAAAACAAACTAAATTTTTAAATCACACACGCTGCCACTTGCGCTAAACCCGCTTAGTGCATGCTCGGCTGGACACGGGATTCTAGTGCCCATCTTGTTCGCGTTCCTGCTATCGACTCCGAAATTGGTACTTCTTCATCTTCTTTTCCCCCACCACCCACCACGACCGCGATGGACGGATCTCCATCAAATTTTCATAACACCACTCTGCCACAGCCCGCAGGTGCACAGAATCCTCCATAAATTTCTCTCCAAGAGAGATGCTACCCTACACGTGGTCCCCTTCCTACCTGTCTTTCCATTCCACCAGCCAATGGGGAAAATTTCGAAATTAAACCCCAATTCATCAAACTGTTGCCCAAATTTCACGGTCTTGAATCTGAAGATGCATACGTTTTTATCTCCAAATTCGAAAATGTATATGCAATGATTGGCACGTCACAACTGTCTATGGATGCTCTGTGTTTACGTCTTCTCCCATTCACTTTGTGCGATTTAGCCGAGAAATGGCTTTATAACACACCTGCACATTCTATTTCAACATGGGACGAATTCGTTGCAGCATTCCTGAAGAAATTTTATCCCAATCATAAGACCAGCCGTGTTCGGAGCGAAATCTTCAAATTTATCCAACTTCCCAATGAACCATTTTGGAAATGCTTTGAACGGTTCAAGGATCTTCTTATCCAATGTCCTTATCACGGAATCCTTAGATGGGATCTGTGTCGAATTATCTATGAGGGTATTGATTTCACGACAAAACAGATGCTTGAAACCATGTGTCAATGTCAATTCCTATCTAAAGATGATGGTGAAGCTTGGAAATACCTGGAAGATCTTGCTTAAAACACTTTACAATGGGAAAGTGTTAGTCACTCATCGTCTAGGGAAGGTATCAATCAGCTCGATATTTCCGTCACAATGAGAGCCGAAATGGCCGCTATACAAAAGAAACTCGACGCTATAGAAAACAAAATCTCTTCAACCTCCCTAAACCAATACACACTTCCCAAAACCATGTGTGGATGCTGTTCCGACCCATCACATTTGACGGAAGAATGTCTTTTGAATGCACCATTTCAAGGTCACACTAATGCTGCATTTCAGCAACAACCTAGAAATGATCCTTCTTCTTCCACATATAATCAAGGTAGGAGGAATCACCCTAATTTTGCTTGGAACCAACACCAAACTCAAAACACGGTTCCAAACCAGAATGACTTTCAAAGGGTCCCTCCACAACAACAACCACCACAACTGAGTCAGCTCTCCTGTCAACCACAAAATTTTCAAAACCCGACCAACAACTTTGATCCTTCTTTTTCTGGTACTGCTACACCCTCTGCACTCGACATGTTCATTGCACATTCCATGCGAACGAATGATATTTTAACGTCTTCTATCCAAACGTTAGTACAAAATTCTGCCTCCCATGGTGAGAGTATTAAATCGATAGAAGCACAAATTGCACAACTGACTGCTGCAATAAGTGCAAGAGAGAAAGGGAAACTTCCATCTCAACCCTTATCTGATCCTGGACCCTCTCATTATAATCATGTGAGTGCTATTTCCACGTTGAGATCTGGAAGAGTGCTGGATAACCATGTGGGTGAACATATTGATAATGATGAATTGATCATCAACACCCCGGCTTCCAATTCCACTTCCACTTCTACTTCTTACCCTACTTCGTCTAGTTTACCTTCTTCCGAGCCTATTCTCCATTTTCCCCAAGGCTCGAACCCTCCACCCACTTCATCCTTTCCACCCCCACAAACTTCTCCACAGATGTTGGACCCAACACTTATTGATAAAGCTCCATTTCCAGATAGGTTGAGGCCCAACAAACCCAACGCACAAATAGAGAAGATTGTGAATATGTTCAAGCAGGTTAACGTAAACATCCCTCTCCTAGATGCAATTCAACAAGTTTCGGCTTATGCGAAAATCTTTAAGAACTTGTGCACTAGGAAGAGGAAGACTCAAGTGCCGAAAAAAGTTTTCATGTCGAGCAATGTAAGCACAGCTTTTACACAGAATTTACCTAAGAAACGTAAGGATCCTGGCTGTCCTACAATCTCTATTTCTATTGGGGGTAAAAATATCAATCGTGCTTTACTAGATCTTGGCGCTAGTGTTAACCTGCTTCCATATTCTGTATATGAGCAATTGGGTATCGGAGAATTGAAACCATCGCAATGCACCTTACAGATGGCAGATCGATCTATCACCCGCCCAAGGGGTATGCTTGAGGATGTGTTAATAAAAGTCGGGGAGTTTATCTTCCCTGTGGACTTTATTATTCTAGATACACAGCCTGTAGCAAACCCACGGAACCAAATTCCGGTGATTCTCGGTCGACCCTTTTTGGCTACTTCCAACGCTGTAATCAACTGTCGAAACGGCTCTATGAACCTATCTTTCGGGTATAGGTCAATTGAGCTTAACATTTACAAGTTGGGAAGTCAACCCTCCGAACCACATGCTCGTCTATATTCTGTCGAATTAATGGATGTCGACAGCAGCGAAATTGAACAGCTTCACGATATTGATCTAGATTTCTTTCATACGTTGATGTTTGACCCAGATATGTATTATACCCATACGGACCCATCTTTCGAATTGTCCGGGTCAACATCTAACGCTGATGATAAACTTTTTATGGAGTCTGACGATCACCCTGCTCTTTCTGATGAGATTATTCTTCAGGGTATCGATGAAAGTTTTGAGGAAATTTTCGCTGATGAACTCGCATTTTTAAAAGACATGGGTGTTGAGATGAATCAACTCCAAGATAAAGAAATTGAACCTCCACCCCTACTTTTTCACACTCATAAGAATGCGAGTTATCCATTACTATCACTGTGTCGTCTCTCCAAATTGAGACGCAATCCTTTTCCTTTACACCACTTATCTTTACCCCATTTCTTCCTAACTCTATACAACATGTTCTTCCACCAACCGGTGCACTTCACTGATAAATTCTTCGAACGGTTGGTGTTGACTTTTGGTCTTTGCAAAACTTGGCATTGACCAACAACTTTGACACCATATTGTGATTTTAAATGCTTAATATTGTTTAACTCAAGTTTGGGGGTGGGTATATTTTTGGCTCTTGAAAATAAAATTTGTCCTCAAAATTGTGAGCTAAAAATAAGTTCGGGGGAGGATTTTCACTTTCAATTTTTGTTGCCCCCGTTAATAACCTTTCCTCCCAAGTCTACAGATTTTGAGATTTAACAGATGACAACAGTGAGGACACTGCAGCAAACAAGTTTGGGGGAGCTTTGTGCTTATTTATGCCTTACTTTGCATTATATTATATATAAGCACAAATTTATTTATTTTTTATAATAAAAGAGTAGAAAGTGAAAAATTATATTTGAAAGATTAGAAAATTTTAAGAAAACCAAGAAAATTAGAAGTTTTCTTAAACGAAACTAGTAATAAGTAGTTATGAGCCGTTATCCTAAGGGTTAGTAAGATGAAGGAAGTCACTAATCTGAGGATAAAAATAAGTCTGAAAAATAGTTTCTATTCTGGAAGCCAAATATTTGAATGTTGATACCCTACTATACGCACTTACACATGTCTTGAAACTCGGGATAGTAGAGGATACCATGAAATGCTCTTGCCTAAAAGCCAAAGTATGAAGGAAGTAAAAAAATGAATAAAAGATAAAATGGTGGAGAAAAATGAACACTGGTTTTGTTATCACCAAGGCAGCA
The DNA here is from genome assembly GCA_030015575.1 of Agapanthus africanus. Classification (NCBI taxonomy): domain Eukaryota; kingdom Viridiplantae; phylum Streptophyta; class Magnoliopsida; order Asparagales; family Amaryllidaceae; genus Agapanthus; species Agapanthus africanus. The sequence continues at coordinate 81,238,559 of CM057340.1, read as the reverse complement.
ATAAAAAAATATAGCGAGGGTGCTTCATCACCTAGTGCCTTAGACCAACTAGTCTGGGAGTCACTGCTAAGCCTTAGGTGGTACAAGACGAGGAAAATACTAATCAGCAAGCACATGAGTAATCGGTCGGTTAGTACCTCAAGAAGTATTAACGGTCGCATGAAAAGTGTGCGAGAAAATCCAACCAAATATTCATCAAATTAAAAAGTACTGAGGTAGATGGACAAGAGTTTGATAGCTTGAATTGAATTCTCCAAGTGTAAGGATGTCTTTTACACACACGTAGGGGTATATGATCGGTGTTTGGAAGAAAGATAGGAATGAAGAATAAAGACGATGTTATATTGAGGGATGATGTGATTTCTAACATCTTTTCATGACTATTAAGATAGGGCTCATGACAACCGAAAAGCTAGTATTAGTTGGAAACTCTAATTTTCAAAGTCTTTCTTTTACAATTCTTATCTTTACATGTAAATTTCACCATCTCTCTTTTATTATAGGATTTTGTGGGTGTAATCCGCTGAAAATCCTCAGGAGACAACACTCCTCCTACTAGGGACACCTAGAGGTTTAACGGCTTGTTGCACGTGCTCAGTGCAATCGTATTTCCTACGAAAGTGTGCTTAGCTTTCTCCTTTCTTTTTCTCCTTCTCTTGAATAAACTAGTTTGCTCAGGACGATCAAAGATAAGTTTGGGGGTATTTGTTCAGTTGATAAAACTGCACATTTAATATGACATTTTTCCTACTATTTCTATATTGTAAAGGTGTTTATTATAATATATGATACATATGAGGGTTTATCTATAAAAATACCATTTTCATGTGTTTATATATTATAATTAACATTATCTAGGAAAAAGTAAGCATATAATATCCATGTAACATTTGGCCCATTTAAATATACTTACGTTATTAAATACCTTTGACCAATTCTTAATGATTAAGTCAATATTTCAATAAAACAAACTCTACTAATATTATTTGTTGAGATATTGTGCAGAATTTGCAGGGCTGAAATCAAGGAAATCAAAGTTGGCAAAACAAACCTGCCTAATTAAGAAAGTAAACTAAAGAAATCAATTCTGGCAGTGACGTAGAAAAGATTTTCAGTTTCCAGAGATTCAAAAGATCACCACGTGTCACCAGAAGAAGCCATAAGAAATTTAAGGCCAAGATCCCACCATAAGACCGCGGATCCGCGGTCAAACCCATCCAACGGCCGCGGATCCGCCGCACTCTAAGGGAGTTGGGATTCTAGATTTTTTTGTTAGAATCATAACAACTAGTTTCCAAATTAGGAAGCTAGGGTTCTGGCTCTGGGACTATAAATAAGGACCGAGAACCTCTTAGAAAAATCATCAAGCTAAAGAGATCACGAAGTCCAAGACGGCTCACGCATCTAGGCTGATCATCAACTGTTCGTCTACCACCTTAGAAGAGATCGAGAAGCAAACTATTATTTGTAATCATTTTCTAAGGGAACAAAGTGTAAATGAATATTGTTGATTAATAAAGGTAGTTCTTTTTCTTATTCTATTTCTTGTAGTTTAATTATGATTTCTCTCTCCATCTTTTCTTCTCCCAACATGCGCGAGTAATTCTCCGCTTGTTAGGGTTCGTAAGATTAGGGTAGGTTAATGGATGATAAAGATCCTTAAGCTCTTTTTAAGTCCTATAAAGTTTATAAACTCTACCAAAAGAATCATTAGCATCCTAATCGGGCGCGCTACCAATTTATTGTTAGTCTCGACCACGATTAGAGATTAGATTAATGATTGTTTTGGTAAAGGCTAGATATGAACGGAGTTCCATGTCGAGATAGGGGTTAAGAGTGGGAACCCTTTTCCCTCCAGAAACCCTAATCTACATGCATCACTGTCGTTCTAGTTTTAAATCTATTAAAGGATAAAAGAGGTAATCTTTAATTAATCATCCATAATTACTAAATCCTAATGAACCCTACAAGCCCCCTTTTCATATAAACTTACCTCCGTAGTTAATCTAAATCTATATTTTGCATCAGTGTTTAACGTAGATTTAAATCCTACAACCATTCTTCAATATTCTTTATCCCTCCTCTCTCTCAACACATCTAATGTAAGAATAAAAGGTTCAACGTTTTCCAGAGGACGACCCGTACTCATCTCGGTCTAGCTACATACGACACCGTTATTGATTGCGGTTAACTACTACACATAAATAAAGATCAATCAGCACTATAGCCAACAGTTGGGTATTCGGTATCACACAGGCTGTGAGTATGTGACATCGCAATTATTAGCCTTAAGTGCAAGTGGGAGATTGTTGGCTATAGTGCCCTCAAGACAATTATTATAATCGCAGGTAGGTGATTGTGATGATTGAGGGAGTACCTATACGGATAGAACAGTCTTACTCAAAATGATAGTACGCTATCTGGTTTGTCTTTATCATCATGTACATGCATTATGTGATATTACAGATCACTATTACATGTTGATAGAGCCCATAGGATTCTTACTTGACTACCAGCATTATGATGGCGATCATATACGTGGGAGCTGGGTGGTCTATAAGCACATCCTTAAATGTCCCTAGTCGCGTGAGTATCAAGACTGGGCATCGATACTCCAGAGTAGACTAGTGTATACTTATCGAGACCCCGACGAGGGGCAGTGGCCGGTCTCACAAGCCATTGGTGCCTGTTTGTCACCTAAGATAGTATGCAGGTGCTCATTGGGTTATGAGTACAATGGACGGACTCGCCGGGAATATGCTAGTTTGTATTATACCTATTGTCAGATAGCAGTTCCCAGGTGACATGTGTACAGGTTAGTCTGTCGACCTGAGATCATCATTTGTCTCAAGTTAGTTTCCACTATTCTTTGATTACTACCCTACCACGGCTCAAAGGAGTCGTGCAAACATGTTTTAGTTGGGTACAGTCCCGAGCCACATGAAGGTAGTGAGCAGATCGTCGGGGATTCGTCTCTCCCAGTATTGTGGGTTGATGTCGCGTTGTGCACGGGTGGCCATCACCAGAAATCCTTGGCCAAGGTGGACGAGAATTTCTGATTTGGATCAGTAGTTTCTCAGTTGGTGATGGGCTTCATACCGACACGAAATATCGCGTTATTAGGGGTCTGACTTTTTCCACCCCCCTGTTCTCCTCCGAAACATAGAGACGGAACCACGTAGGTTCGTCTTGCCTGAATTTGGGGGCAGATGCTATTTGGTGCTATCTGTCCACCTCTCCGAAGATGCCAAGTTGATTTATAACACCATATATCGAAGGTTTAAATGGATGCGGCCGATGTAGCAGATTTCGTCAGATTCCCCCTCGTTGAGGGGTTTTTGATTGTGGGGACGCTCTTCCTTGCAGGCGCAATCCCCTGCAGTTAATTACACTACCGCATCGCGGTAACCACTTTCTCCTTCTCCAGATGGTCACTTCATGTCGTGTGTGTTTGTTTTGTTTTTGGTTGCCCATGGATTGTATACGGAGACTAATTTATGTTGTCACCCGTAGGGCGTGGAATAGTCCAAATCCGTATCTTCTTAGATTTGGGTTTGGTGTTGGTTTTAAGGATACGTTAGTCTCATTTGAGACTAAGATCAACTTAAATGTTTGTTAAGGATACGTTAGTCTAATTTTTAGACTAAAATCAACTCAACGGGATTGTTTAGATCCGACAAAAGAGCATTTGGGCTCTATTGTTTAGATTAGGGACATTGTGGTCGATTACCAGTTTAAGGACATGGTGGTCCAAGGTTAAGGACATCATAGTCCGTGGGCTTAAGAACCCCACAGTCCGAGGTTAAGGACATCATAGTCCGTAGGTTTAAAGGGACCCCACAGTCCGAGGTTAAGGACATCGTAGTCCGTAGGTTTAAAGGGACCCCGCAGTCTAAGGTTAAGGACATCATAGTCCATAGGTTTAAAGGACCCCACAGTCCAAGGTTAAGGACATCATAGTCCATGGGTTTAAGGACCCCACAGTCCGAGGTTAAGGACATCATTTTCCGTGGGTTTAAGGACCCCACAGTCCGAGGTTAAGGACATCATAGTCCGTGGGTTTAAGGACCCCATAGTCCGAGGTTAAGGACATCATAGTCCGTGGGTTTAAGGACCCTACAGTCTATGGAATGATTAGTTATCGGGACCCGTCACCTCTCTGAAGACGTTGAAGGATTACAACGACAAATATCAGAGGAGTCAAGAGATGTACCCTTGAACCAAAGTTGGTTAGGGGATCTGCAATTGGATTGATTTAAGGATCATTAATCTCGTTTAAGATTAAGATCAACTTAAATGTTTGTTAAGAATAGGTTAGTCTAATTTTAGACTAAGATCTACTTAACAGGACAAAAGAGCATTTGAGCTCTGTTGTTTAGTTTAAGGACATTGCGGTCCATGGTTAAGATGCAAACATGGGTTTGGAAATGCACCAAATGGTTATTGGTCATCGGGACCCACCACCTCTCTGAAGACGTTGAAGAATTACAACGACATGTATCCGAGGTGTGAAGAGATGTACCCTCGAACCAAAGTTAATTGAAAGGGCTCTGGGAATTATTTTGAATGTCATATGAGATGACCAATTTTGGAAGGCAAAAGTGTGTTTGAGGTTCAGTCAAAAGAAAAGGGTGTTGCTTATGGAAATCTTGGCTATTTCAAGCTAAGATGGGCTTGGATATAGTGTTAAACACTAGGGTAAACTCAGCTATCACGTGCTCCCACGTGATGCGCTTAAAGAAGTGTTAAACACTAAGGATGCAGCGCACAAAATAGTGTTAAACACTAAAAAGAAGCGCTCACGTGGGATCACGTGGGGTGCTTGAGTGTTGGGCCCAAACTTTCTTTATTTTATTCTCAGAATATTCAAATAAGTGTTAAACACTTGGCCTTCATGGCCATCACGTGTGGGCACGTGATGGGTACCCATGCACTGGATAATAAAAGGATTTGCTAGGGGTCACGTGGGGACACGTGAGGACGCTCATGCATTGGATTTTAATCCTTCAGTTCTTTCCATCTTCTCTTTTTTAAAGAGGTGTTTGTCAGGGGTCACGTGGGGACACGTGAAGGCGTCCAAAGTTTGTTCTGCCTTGGCTTTGTTCTCTTTATTTTGAGGAATTTATCCAAGAGTCATGTGGGAGCACGTGACCCCATCTCATTCATCCTTTTTTGATCATTGAGATGGAGAGTCACGTGTTACCTGATCAGTCAAAAATAATGCATTTTTAACACGGCAATTTCCCATCTTTTGCATTCATCTAGAAGTGTTCGGCATTCATATTACACATATTAGCAAATCAGTCCTGAAATATCAGATTTCATGTGTTAGACTCTAAAACCGGCACTATAAAGGAAATTGACCGTATTTCATGGCATTGCATCATCCCTGTATTGCGCAACACTTGTTTCGAGATTTGTGCAGGAAAATCCGGAAGAAAAGCCAAAATTGACATTTTGCTGATCAAACATTACGCCAACTCAAAGACCTGAGATCTGGTAGCAATAAAAAAAGGAATTACACAATTCAACATATCATAGAAAGGCCCAATTGTCATCCCAAAGCACCAGAAGAAGTTACAAGCCATAAGGCCTCAAAAGCGCCACGGAACCGAGGGCGGAAGCCGGCTTGCGCCGTGGTTCCACGGCGGTTTGGTCAGATCATCATTCCATTTTAAGGGCATAATTCCTATCTCAGTGGGTACACCTCATTTTGACACATCAAATTCCAGAATTCTCTCGAAGCTTCTACCAGATCAGCAAAGATCATTAAGCAAAGCTAATCTTAATTAAACTCCTAACAAACTATTTCTAGAAGCTCCCTCCTAACTAATCACATCTAGAAGCTTCTCCTCAACTAACTTTTGGAGGGAAATTCAAATCTTCCTAACAAAATTTTGGAGGGAAATTCAAATCTCTTCAACAAACTTTTAGAGGGAAACTTAAAATTCAAATCCTAGATCTAGGGTTTTGATGGCTATAAATAGGAACCTAGATCTAAGGGTTGAGGTTGTTCATTCTTACACCATTTTCTTCCACAAGTCTAGTGATAAGACTTGTGCGAAACCCTAACCCTAATTCCACTCCAAATTCAAGATCCCGAGTACCAATCAAACAAGAAGCCTTCAACCTTTTAGGAGCCGAGCCAATCTCCAACCGAAATACAATTTTCTCAAATAATACACAACAAGAATTCTTTACAATCAAATGGCGCTGTTGCCGGGGATCATTTGAGTTGATACACAATACACATCAAGAATTCTTTTCAATCAAATGGCGCCGTTGCCGGGGATAGTGCGCTAATTGTTCGTATTTTGAAATTTGAGTTGAAAAGTTTATTCCATCTCTATTTTTAGATCAAAACTTGCGCAAACACTAATACGTGTTGTTGTGATTTGATTGCGAGGAAATCTGGAATTATTGGAGCTGGAGAAAAAAATTTCTAAGAAGTCCAGAGAGCTCTTGAGGTGAACAGTAACCGTACCAAAACTTTTCATACAGTGATCTCTCCATCCTACCGCGGTTCCGCGGAATTTGTTGACTCCCACCGCGTTTCCGCGGCGGTTCAGGAAGTTCTCTGTGCAAAAATTCTCAGGTAACCTCTATCTTTCTTATCTCCTTCCTAAATCTGCTCCAATTGACAATTTGCTGCAGGATTCTTTGCAAATAAATCGCAGCGCCGCAAAAGCAAAATAAATTGTGCGTGTTTTGATTTTTGGTTGTTTGCATATTAATACGGAACTTAAGGGGCAAAGACCAAATTCAGATTAGGTAGGGAGTTCATTACCCTTCCTAAGCCCCAAAAATCACAAACTTGCATCCGCATTACCCTCATTAACTAAAAAAATATCTAGAGATGACTCTAAGGACCGTCGCGCTCACTTAGGACAGAAGAAGGCCGTGGGTAATTCATTGCTTATTCGCGTTTCTTTTGTGGTGTCTAAGGCAAGTGTGCCGAAGGCTAGTGGTTACTTAATTAGGCCCACTACTTACGTAGTGGAGAACCTCCCACTTACCTGGCACTTACCTGGCCACAGGAGAGACAAAGAGACAGTGGAGGATTTATCCCGCGACTTGTCTTTTGGCAGTTAGGAGCGGTCTAGAGATCTGACCTATGTGACCAATAGAATTAGGGTTTTGCTTGTTGCATTTGTTTTGTTGCATCATATTTTCAAAAATCCGTCCAATTTTCAAAACAAACACCGCATTCTTTCATCATTTCCTAATTATAAGTCACGCTGCCACTTGTACTAACTCTTTTTAGTGCAAGATAGGCTGGACACGGGATTCTAGTGCCTGTTAAGTCCGCGTTTCCTTGATCGACCCCGAAGTCGATATTTCTCCATTTACTTCTTCTTTTCCCACTACCACACCCACATCGATGGATCCACCTCCATCGAACTTCTTTAACGCTAATCTGCCGCCGTCCGTTGGTGCGCAGAATCCACCTCGCATCTCTCTCCAAGAGAGATGTTATCCTACACGAGGTCCACATTCCACCTGTCTTTCCATTCCACCAGCCAACGGGGAAAATTTTCAAATAAAACCCCAATACATCAACCTTCTACCAAAATTTCACGGTCTCGAGTCTGAAGACGCATATGCATTTATCACCAAATTTGAAAATGTATGCGCAATGATGGGTACTTCACAGCTTTCTGTGGATGCTTTCCGTCTACGTCTTCTCCCATTCACTTTATGCGATTTAGCCGAGAAGTGGCTATATAACACTACCGCACATTCCATTTCAAATTGGGACGAATTCGTCAAAGCATTCCTTAAGAAATTCTACCCACATCAAAAGACAGCTCGAGTCCGTAGCGAAATCTATCAATTCACCCAGCTTCCAAATGAAACATTTTCAAAATGTGTTGAACGTTTCAAGGATCTGTTAGTCCAATGTCCACATCACGGCATCCCGAGATGGGAACTATGCCGAATCATTTATGAGGGCATTAATCCTAACACAAGACAGACCCTTGAATCTGTTAGTTATATGTATGCCCTAGAGGCCATTACTGTACATTGGATGTATATTGTAGTGGATGCTGGGACATATATAGGAAGGACTTTCTTGCTCGACATGATAGTACGCTATCTGGTTGCACTTTATCTTAACATGTATACTTTCTGTCTCTCTGATTACATGTTGATAAAGCCCTTAGGATGTGTACTCGACTTCCAGGACTATGATGTAGATCATACTAGTGGGGCCTGGGTAGTCAATGAGTACATCCTTCATTGTTCCTAGTCGTGGGAATATCGAGACGGGGCATCGATATTCCAGAGTAGACTAGCGTATATCTTCTCGACCCATGTGATGGGCGATGGATGATCCCATATCCATTGGTGTTTGACATCGAAGATGGTATGCGGGTGCTCAGTGGAGACTGGGTACACTGTTGGAGATAGTGCCCTCAGAGTCAATTATTAGGTCACAGGTACGTGATTGTAATGATTGAGGGAGGACCTATCCCGGTAGGACAGTCTTACTCGAGATGATAGTATGCTATCTGGTTTACCTTTATCATCGTGTACTGTTTTAGGTGACCTGACACGTCGCTATTACACGTTGATAGAGCCCCTAGGATTCTTGCTTGACCACCAGCAGTATGAGGGCGATCATATAAGTGGGAGCTGGGGGTCTACAAGCATATCCTTAAAAGGTCCCTAGTCGTGGGAGTTTCGAGACCGGGCATCGATACTCCATTAGTAGACTAGTGTATACAGTCGAGACCCCGACGAGGGGCGGTGGCCGGTCTCACAAGCCACTGGTGTCAGTTGGATCACCTAAGATGTATACAGGTGCTCATTGGGTTATGAGTACACCGGACATGACTCGCCGGGAACATGCTAGTTGGTCATATACCAGACGTCAGATGGCAGTTCCCTGGTGACATGTGTGCAGGTTAGTTCATCGACCTGGGGATCGTCATTTGTCTCGTGTGAGTTCCCACTGTACTTTGATTACTACCCTACCACGGCTCAAAGGAGTCGTGCAAACAGGTTTTAGTTGGGTACAGTCCCGAGCCACATGGAGGCAGTGAGCGTATCTTCAGGGGTTCGTCTCTCCCGGTATTGGGGGTGAGGTCGTGCTGTGTCTAGGAGAGCCATTACACAAAGTCCTTGGCCAAGGCAAGGAGATTTACTGGTAGGTATTCCAGTAGTATCTCAGGGTGTTCTGGGCTACACTCCGACACGACTTGTACCGCTTTTGGGGGTCTGACTTTTACCAACCCCCTAGGCCCGCCATGCGATACTCATAGACGAACGGACCGGACTGCACGGATATTGTCACTGACAGGCTCAGTAGGGTGTCAGGATGAGTTCGCTCATCGACGTCCCTTTTAGTCAATTGCTGGTGGCCCGTTACGTATTGGCTTATACCTCTGACGTGCTAGTGGTTAAATCCACAGCCATAGTATTGACGAGTCTTTAGAGTCCACCACACTTACAGTTACTCAAGTTTCGGGCGAAACACTGTAGAGGCCGTATGGAGATATGGCAGGGTCCGATCAGATACGTGCGGTATTGAACGGATCAGGATCGGACGGTTTTGTACTAGTGGCCGTATAGTTATATGGCAGCGTTCGATCAGATACGTGCGGTATTGCACGGATCAGGATCGGACGGATATTACTAGCCGGCTTTGGTTTAAGCCGGATCCTAGTATAGTACAGTGTAGATTTTGTCTCATTGCATTTGTATCCGGACGGAATACAGATGCGGGTGTGTATGCACAGTATGGGGGTTTTCCTGTAATTTATTACGGGACCAGTTTTCTGGAGTTGCCAGTTTGCATTCCGTTCCGGCCGGTTTTCCTTTGTTCTTTCCCGGCCGGACTTTTCAGATGGAGGGTGTTATTTGCAATTGTGCAAATAACATTTGTGGAGGGGGTATCTTGCATATTGGTGGCATCATGATGGCTTTTCATGATGAGATCCTTTTTCTTTCTTTTCTTTGCTTTATGAGATTAGAAATGAAAAGAGGTTTGATGTTGATTTTGTGATGATTATGTTTATGGTTGTGGTCACCCTTTCTTTTCTCCTACACTCACCTCCCTTGTTGCTTCATAATCCTTGCTCCACCATTTTTCTAAGGATGAGGGTTTTTCATTTTAGAAAAGTGAGAAGAAGAAAAGAGAAGAAGAGAGAGTTTCATCTTTGAGAGAGGTTTTCATTCTTGATCTCATTCCATGCCAAGAAAAATGCAAGCACCATTTTTCTTATCCTTGTTTCCTCCATCATCCACAAATGGCAACCAACCCCAAAGTGAGACATACACTCTACACTTCCTACAGCAAATCTTGGACGCGTCGATTCGCCAGCTTCGCGCCCGAGTTGCCTCGGTATTGAGGTGGGAGCCCGTAAAAGTACCCGGCTTCGTGGTGCCCTTTCCGACGAGGAGGAGATGGACGGAGATCCCGCGAGGAGATCGGAGTGGAGATGAAGACCGGAGGACTCGGATCGCATGGTATACATCTCTTCTCATCTTGTAGTTAGCTAGATATAGTTTAATGGCACGATCCGGGGTTTAGTGCGCGGTGGTGCCGGTTTGCTAAGTCCGCAAAATTAAAGTTTATCACCGTTTCCGCGTTTGGCCGTCGGTTTGACGACCGGGGCGCCGCCGTGCACTTACAGTGGTATCAGAGCCTCGCCATTAATTTAGTCTAGCTTTGTGTAATGTGTTTGCATTTCCGATCGATCAAAAAGTTCCAAAACTGCATTTTAGTTCGCATCCGTTTCTGTTGGAAATTTTTGGTCTCGAAAAATTTTTCAGGTTATAAAATATTGATGTACTGGAAAATATAAGAGTTCTGTAAAAATTTGACGAAGTAACTCCACAGTTGGAGCGCGGAAGCGCCGCGAAAACCCCCTTCCCGCGGCCCTTCCGCCGCGTACTATTCACATGACGTCACCAATTTTTTACAGAGGCCTTATTGACTTAAAATATGGGTTTTGGAATATTAAAATTGGGCCCAGGATTTCTGTGAGTGCTACAGTTTTGATTGAGGGCCCACTTGTTAATTTTTGGTCAATCGGAAAATTTTAAACACATTTTTCACAGTATTTACATTATATCTGCGACCGTGAATGTCACTCGATCGGTAAATCCCGTCTAACTGCTATAGCCCGGTTAGACGGATTTGCGAACGTGACTTTCACGTTGATGTTCTATGTTTATGCTGTGTTGTTGCGGATCGGTCGTGGGGGATAACCTGGATGCAATGCTAGTACGTTGTTGTTGTATTATGTACATTTGATTTTGCGGGGCGAGCGTCCGACATGTGGACTGCCGTCACTGCCTGTTTGTATTATTTTTTTGGGGCACGACCTGGTTGCGGTCGATGTACCCGGTGTATGTATATTTTACATTCTGTACTAGGATTACCCCGCGGTGGGGTGCACGGATAGCCGGGTTCTGGAGGGCAACAAGCCCGCATCTCATGGCATTGAGACGGAGGGGGCTTCACTCTAGGATTGGCAGGGCTATTCGCCGCACTCGTAGGGGGTACAGGTTGACCCAGGAGGGGTGCCCAAGTTACCGGATTCCGTGAAGTGCTGGGTGGTCCATTCACGGCGCTGAAGGGGGCTGCCTCGCTTCAGGTTTTGGCGGGTGACTTGCCGCGCCCGTAGGGGTCTAGGTTTTCATTGCACAGGCTATCCACACGACCAGGGGAACGTCGGGTTTCAGTAGTGGCTCTGTGAAACCCGGGGATCCCAGATATCTGTATTGTTCTGTGATGCTGTACATTTCTGTGATGTTGCATTTCTTTTCACGCCTTGAGCGAAATATAATATATTGGTATATATATTAGTAGATGTTGTATATGTTTTTCATCCGCGCTAGTCCAGTCCCCGCTCTGCCGTTAGTTAGCTAACCTAACGGGTGATGACGGGACCCAGTGGCGAATGCGGATGGCATATACGTACGTCAGTATATTTTCGTTCTTTGTGGTGTGATTAATTGATGGGACTGCGTTGATTCGGATCAATGCAAGTTAAACAAACCTATTCTGATGTTGTTGGAACACTTTTCAAAAAGCTGTTATTGCAAGGACGTTCACTTTTGTTTTGCATCGTGGTATTCATTTGGAATATCCTGCTCCTCAGTCGACGAGGCAAGGGCCGAGATCCCTTCACCGGGAGTGACCCCTTGGACAAAAGTTTGCGTCAGGGCATTAACTTCACTATAGCCGATTACTTTTGCTTTGCATCGTGGTATTCATTTGGGATATCCTGCACCCCATTCTACGGGGAAAGAGCCGAGATCCCTTCACCGGGAGTGACCTCTTTAGTAAAGGTTTTCGTCACTATATTTTCTAAAAAGCTATCCGTTCCTTCAACGATATCAAGTTCTTTACGTTAAAGGTTTTCGCCAGAAACCATTCGTAGCCCTCCGTCGTTTCAGACGGGTAGCACGTAGTATTCATGCTGTGTTTGTTGACCTTCGTCAAGGCATAGTGTATGGTAGCTGCTTGTTACCTTTCTGCTGCATAGATAGATGCGTTGGTTTGGGACAGTCGTATAGCCTTGTTGACCTTCGTCAAGGGCTTGTACGGGTGGATTCAAATTAACCTGGATAATGACGGGTAGAACTTGACATGTGACTTATGATTTGTTGACCTTCGCCAAGGTCATAAGAGCATGGGGCAGAAATCACATCGGGAGTTTCAAAAGAACTGAAACTTGCCAGATATGCGCATACCTTCTGGAGTGTGATGACGTGAGCGGATTCCGTCACGTTATCATGCGATGATAGTTGGATCCCGATTCCCACTGATGAGTTAGTTTACTCCTCGGGTAACCCCGACTAATTCTTCTTTCAGGTTTGGAGGAGAATTTGAGGTACAGTGGGAGGTTTCCAGATTAGATAAATTGGTGACCATTCTGATCTAGGTTAGAGTGCACGCTGAGTGTTTTCTTTTCTCTCTCTCTTTGGCAGCGACCATTGACCCGACCTTAAGACTTTGACTCAGTGACCAAGTTGACCGAACCTTCTTAAACACCGGCTTTTGGATTGTCAGAGTTGCAAACCTCATTGCCACTCCTACTTTTACCCTTTTCTCCCGGACACCCCGTTTTACTACGAACGTCCACTTCCATTGGACAAAACCATCGTATGGTTAGATACGAACTCGAAAGAATTTATTCGAGGATGGTTTCCGGTTCTGGAGAAAACGGATAGGATTATTCAGTTGTCTTTTCTTTTCACCCTCTCTCAGGTTGCGAGTACTCCTTGGTTTAGGAGTAGTACACCTATTATGCAAATTGGATAGTCTTCTTCCAAACCATAGGCTGGTGCCGACCGGTAGGGAAGGAAGAAAACCAGTTAGCCTAAACGGTGTACAGAAGGTATTAAGTTCAGACAAAGCAAGGGATCAGTAAGAGGGCAAAGTAAATTGCGACTGCTATTCACGACCAAACCAAGTATTTCTTCGCCAATCCTAAATCACCTTTGTATTTCTCCAGGACACTCCGTATCACTACGAAGATCCCATTTTATTGGATAATCCATCGTATGGTTATATACGAACTCGAAAGGAACTTGTTCCAGTTCGGGGATGGATCCTGGTTCAGGAGAAATAGGAATAAAGTACATTCAGGTGTCTTTTATCTTCACCTTCTCTCGCGTTGCGAGTGCTCCTAGGATTAGGACAGTACACCCTTTATGCTTTTTGGATAGTCTTCTTCCAAACCATAGGCTGGTGCCGAACGGTAGGGAAGGAAGAAAACCATTTGGCTTAAAGGGGTGTACAGAAGGTAATGACTAAAGACATATAAAGGGATTTGGAGAGGTGGCAAAGAATTATACGGTTATAGTTGTGAATCTGGATAATGGTAGAGGCATTACTAGGAATACCAGAATACCCCATCGAAACATTTCAATGTTTCAGTTCAACTGTGTACTGTTAAAAGAAAACTGATTTCCCGATTAGACACTTGCTCCAGGGTATGTATTTACCAGGTATGATTCTCACATCTGTATGGTTTTACAGATGATGAGTGGGAGTAAGTTATTGGGAATTGGGTGATCATCCTCATTATATCGGGATTCGTTGTAATCGGCGATATTTGAGGAAGTCACCTGGATAGTTTGCAGGTCGGCAAATATTTGGTTTTGAATATCCGCTGTTATGCACCAATTTCAAATTGATATATCTGTACGTCTATTTTCATAGAGTGAGATATACCTTTCTGAAATTATGCCTACGACATTTACCTATATCAGTGGATGGTTAGGTAAGGAGCATTAAACAGCGGTGTAATTCTTCTTAACCATAAGTACAGTTTTCAACCTACGACGCACAGTGAATGAGTTGTTAGACTCAGTGGACTTATACAGAGTATTGTATATTGTCCAGTGTCCACTAGGACAGAGGGGTTGGTCCTCGTACTGTATTCTGTTTACTTATGACTTCTCTAGTTCTTAGACAGGTGTTTCGTAGAAACACAGGGCCGAAGTTTTGAGAAGTTATAGGTATAAGAATAAAGTAGAGAACCAGGTGTTGCAAGTATCGGGATTCTTCAAAGTGATCGAAGATGTAGATACTTGTATATGGTATTCAGTTGATAGTAATGATTAAGAGAACTTGCTTCTTTTTCGGGTTACTCATAATTGGAAGCATTCCTAAGTTGAGTAACGCTGATCGGCCTCTTTCCATTTAGTTGACATGCACTGGAGATAGCTGCATGATTTGAATCTGGTTCAATTAAATCTGTGCCTCTGGTTCTATATTGGATATAGAACAGTTCATATCTTAACGTTGTTAAGGAACGGGGAGTTGTCCGGCTTATGATTAAAACCAGACTCTGGATAACTCAAGGCACGTTTCTGTAATGGCTGTTTGTGGGTTGACCCAGGCTATGACGAGGGTTGACTTTCTACCATCTGGCAGATCAGTAGAAATATTGTTCTAGACTCGCCACAGTTTTACTAAAAATGGATTTTTTCAAAAACAGTAGTGGGAGTATGGTAGAACTGGAAGTGATTCCAGAACCACAAACGATTACTGAAGATTTGATAAGAAACCTAAAGATTCAATCTGGATTGACATTCCATTGGCCACTCCGCAGATAAGGTGGGTAACTTCAGGCACCCGAGAGGTACTACGGTAGCCTCAAGGACGGTGACAGGGAAGTTCTTGTTTACCCACAATTACCATTGCTGTTGTTCCAGGCTGCGAGACCCGGTGGGAGGATGAGTATAGCGTCGTTCTAAACTAGCTTTAGAAGTGCACGTCTATATGACTCTGCCAGAGAGTTGTCGTAGTCAGTGGGAGCAGCGGAAGCATTGGTGGACATCAGGCTTATGTCTATTTATAGACTAAAACAGATGTAGCGGAGATAGATCATCTATTTTCTGATGTGACAGTCATGGGTTTGACGTCATCAGAATAGGGGATGGATCTGTTGAGAAGGTAGTAGGGTGTGATATCCTGGTATTTGGATGACATACACAGAGTAGGAAAGGAAATTCCTATACTACGATCGGTTATATTTTGGTCGTCACACAGTGGTTTCTCCACAAGGGACTTGGACATTATATCAGACATACTGGTTACTAGATCTATGGTTTTAGATCTAGATTTGGGTGGTTTCCCAATCAGGGTACTTGACAGTATTCTAAGAGTATTTAGGATGGACGACTCCTGGCACGGTAGTGTACCTGCAGGTAATGGAGTCACCCTCTCCAAAGGTGTCTTACAGACTAAAGGGGAGAGGGACGTGCATGATTGGCAGATCACTTGCTTAGGCAATTGAGTCAATCATGAGATGTCAAGTACCACACCAGATGTTGTTCTTGCACTAGATGCAATAAGTTGACATTAATCCAATCCTGGAGAAACAGTCGGAAGCAGTTTTAGAACATAAGTGGATGTTCTAGGGATATGATAACGACAGCCTCATTAAGGAGACGGTTATCATTCCAGGCTTCCAAGGTGACATGGATGGCAGAGTGGCTGTCAGAGTTGTAGTTTTCCTTCTGATGAGGGGCAGTATTTTGGACAGGTGGTCCAAGGCAATACTGAGGGAGGCATGGCGCGCAGGATACTGATTAAGTTCAGTTGACGATACAGTCTAAGAAGTTTGGATTTGGAGTTCATTTATGAGCTATGTCCCATCAGACATCCAGACACATTCTAAGACAGGTATTGCTCATTTCGGGAGATGGGTTTCTCCGCGAACATGAGATATAGAGAGACATGGATAGAAACAACAAAGCGGATCCACTCACTGAGGCTATTCCTCGAACGCAATAGTTCCGCAAACGAGCTTTGTGAGACTGACTAGTAGAGGAGTTGGATGTTCGGTATCACACGGGCTGTGAGTATGCGACATCGCAATAATTAGCCTTGAGTGCAAGTGGGAGATTGTTGGAGATAGTGCCCTCAGAGTCAATTATTAGGTCACAGGTACGTGATTGTAATGATTGAGGGAGGACCTATCCCGGTAGGACAGTCTTACTCGAGATGATAGTATGCTATCTGGTTTACCTTTATCATCGTGTACTGTTTTAGGTGACCTGACACGTCGCTATTACACGTTGATAGAGCCCCTAGGATTCTTGCTTGACCACCAGCAGTATGAGGGCGATCATATAAGTGGGAGCTGGGGGTCTACAAGCATATCCTTAAAAGGTCCCTAGTCGTGGGAGTTTCGAGACCGGGCATCGATACTCCATTAGTAGACTAGTGTATACAGTCGAGACCCCGACGAGGGGCGGTGGCCGGTCTCACAAGCCACTGGTGTCAGTTGGATCACCTAAGATGTATACAGGTGCTCATTGGGTTATGAGTACACCGGACATGACTCGCCGGGAACATGCTAGTTGGTCATATACCAGACGTCAGATGGCAGTTCCCTGGTGACATGTGTGCAGGTTAGTTCATCGACCTGGGGATCGTCATTTGTCTCGTGTGAGTTCCCACTGTACTTTGATTACTACCCTACCACGGCTCAAAGGAGTCGTGCAAACAGGTTTTAGTTGGGTACAGTCCCGAGCCACATGGAGGCAGTGAGCGTATCTTCAGGGGTTCGTCTCTCCCGGTATTGGGGGTGAGGTCGTGCTGTGTCTAGGAGAGCCATTACACAAAGTCCTTGGCCAAGGCAAGGAGATTTACTGGTAGGTATTCCAGTAGTATCTCAGGGTGTTCTGGGCTACACTCCGACACGACTTGTACCGCTTTTGGGGGTCTGACTTTTACCAACCCCCTAGGCCCGCCATGCGATACTCATAGACGAACGGACCGGACTGCACGGATATTGTCACTGACAGGCTCAGTAGGGTGTCAGGATGAGTTCGCTCATCGACGTCCCTTTTAGTCAATTGCTGGTGGCCCGTTACGTATTGGCTTATACCTCTGACGTGCTAGTGGTTAAATCCACAGCCATAGTATTGACGAGTCTTTAGAGTCCACCACACTTACAGTTACTCAAGTTTCGGGCGAAACACTGTAGAGGCCGTATGGAGATATGGCAGGGTCCGATCAGATACGTGCGGTATTGAACGGATCAGGATCGGACGGTTTTGTACTAGTGGCCGTATAGTTATATGGCAGCGTTCGATCAGATACGTGCGGTATTGCACGGATCAGGATCGGACGGATATTACTAGCCGGCTTTGGTTTAAGCCGGATCCTAGTATAGTACAGTGTAGATTTTGTCTCATTGCATTTGTATCCGGACGGAATACAGATGCGGGTGTGTATGCACAGTATGGGGGTTTTCCTGTAATTTATTACGGGACCAGTTTTCTGGAGTTGCCAGTTTGCATTCCGTTCCGGCCGGTTTTCCTTTGTTCTTTCCCGGCCGGACTTTTCAGATGGAGGGTGTTATTTGCAATTGTGCAAATAACATTTGTGGAGGGGGTATCTTGCATATTGGTGGCATCATGATGGCTTTTCATGATGAGATCCTTTTTCTTTCTTTTCTTTGCTTTATGAGATTAGAAATGAAAAGAGGTTTGATGTTGATTTTGTGATGATTATGTTTATGGTTGTGGTCACCCTTTCTTTTCTCCTACACTCACCTCCCTTGTTGCTTCATAATCCTTGCTCCACCATTTTTCTAAGGATGAGGGTTTTTCATTTTAGAAAAGTGAGAAGAAGAAAAGAGAAGAAGAGAGAGTTTCATCTTTGAGAGAGGTTTTCATTCTTGATCTCATTCCATGCCAAGAAAAATGCAAGCACCATTTTTCTTATCCTTGTTTCCTCCATCATCCACAAATGGCAACCAACCCCAAAGTGAGACATACACTCTACACTTCCTACAGCAAATCTTGGACGCGTCGATTCGCCAGCTTCGCGCCCGAGTTGCCTCGGTATTGAGGTGGGAGCCCGTAAAAGTACCCGGCTTCGTGGTGCCCTTTCCGACGAGGAGGAGATGGACGGAGATCCCGCGAGGAGATCGGAGTGGAGATGAAGACCGGAGGACTCGGATCGCATGGTATACATCTCTTCTCATCTTGTAGTTAGCTAGATATAGTTTAATGGCACGATCCGGGGTTTAGTGCGCGGTGGTGCCGGTTTGCTAAGTCCGCAAAATTAAAGTTTATCACCGTTTCCGCGTTTGGCCGTCGGTTTGACGACCGGGGCGCCGCCGTGCACTTACATACACTGAACGGACTCGCCGAGAACTCCCAGATGGTATTATACCTCACGTCAGATGGCAGTTCTCTGGTGACACTGGTACAGCTTAGTCTGTTGACCCGAGATCGTCATAGAGTCTTGTGTGTCTCCCACTGTGCTTTGATTTCCACCCTACCACGGCTCTACTGAGTCATGCAAACAGGTGGTTTTTGGGTACAGTCCCGATTCACATGGAGGCAATGAGCGATAGGAGGGGATTCGTCTCTCCCGGTATTGGGGGTTGATGTTGTGCTATGCTCGACTGGACATAACAGGAAATCCCTGGCCAGGGTTGCAGTGACCTACTGGTAAGTGTTATCAGTAGTTCCACGAATGTTATGGACCTCACGTCGGCATGACTTATCAAGCTATTGGGGTCTGACGTTTACCACCCCTAGGCGAGATATGCGACATATCAGACGAACAGACCGGACTGTACGGTAAGTGTTACTGGTTGGATTCACAGGAGTGTGAGCGGGCTTGCTCGTCGATCTTCTGATCGCTCAATACCCGGGTGGCCGTTACGTTTAGCAGACCGCTTGCGGCTTGTGGGTGTTTGATATGATCATCATCTGCTGCCGGCATATTGACGAGTCTTTAGAGTCCTACACAGAGGTTTCCTAGTTCAAGCGAAACGAAATAGGAGCGCATATGAAATATGTGCGGGACCGAGAATAATTCGAGTATGCGATACCGTATTACATTCTCGCGATCTATGTATCGATTGGTTATATGCGATATAACCTAGTTATCGAATCAAGGATTGATTCGATAAGCCGATACATATGATACTAGTCGGTTATATCCGATATGACCGGATCGTTAAATCAAGTGTTGATTTAATGATTTAGTGCATATTTATATATTTGATATATTACTTTGCGTTAACTAGTATTGGTTCACTTTAAAAGGATTTTCTCACTTGAATTGTGCACATTGTATATGCGATATAGTTTTGTGCACATGTTTGTATCATGTTTAATGATACATGCTTACTTGGTTAAGTGTAAAGAATCAAACCATGGTTTAAGTTAATGATTAGGGTTTTGATTATTTATTCATTTATCTTTCTTATTTATTCATTTTGGAAAAAGAAAAAGATAAATGAATGATTGAATGTTTTGTTTTTAGTTGAAGTTTCTTGAAACTTTGACTAAGTCACTCTTTTGTTCTTATGCTTAACCCTAACCATCCTTTTAACCATGGTCTTTTCTCTACACTTAACTATAGTTGAAAGTATGATAAGTATTGATTTATTTTATCTAATTATTAAGACTTATCATATCTTCTTCTTCTTCTTCATCTTCTTCAACATGAAGAAAGCTAGTGGCCATTAATGGCAACTAGTGAAATTGAGTGAGAAATCCAAATATAAAGTCTACCCACTTCCTATTTTTTCATCCTCTACCTCTTGCCAAGTTGTATAGGGTGTTTACTTCACAAGTTTTCAAAGCTTGGTGAATTTGGAGCTTGTTCTTGTGATGCTTCGACGTAGATCATCTTCGGCATCGAACCGACGATCAAGCCCGCCCATTCTTCGATGATGCCAATGCTAGAGTCGTGAGTTCGATTTGGACAGCGGAGGGAGATCATCGTGGAGCTCACGAAGTGGTGGACCGGATCTACAAAGGTTGTAGCCCCTTCCCTATTTCTATATTTCCGTTTACTTGCTTGCTTTGCCTAAATATCTAGTTAACGATCCGTTCTAGGTTTTCTCGGCACCGTAATTTTTAGAAATTTGCATGTTTGATCACTTGTAAGACTCCATTAGTGTGCCTAGGAACCCTACAGTGGTATCAGAGCCTAGCTAGTGCCTTAGGCGAAGTCTAGACGGAATTTGAAACTCGATCGAACCCGAAACCCCAAATCAAAATTGCTCTCTGGAAATTTTCTAAAATCATGGATTTTTCCAAATTAAAAATATGCAGAAAACACAGTAGGAAATTGTAAGAATTACTGTGCAAATACGACATTGTTTGCATTTTAAACAGGCGCGGAACCGCGGCACGAGCATGCCTCGTGCGGCGTTTCCGCCGCCACTTGATGACGTCACCACTTGAAAATAGCACAGTAATTCCTATATTTTAGTGCTGTATTTTCTGGGATATTTTATTATTTATTCAAGAGTTGAATTTTCTGGGTTGTTTTGGGGATTCGAATGTTCGATCGGATTATCAAATTTTGTCTATGTGGCTTTCCGGATATTTTTAGAATATGTTAAAAAGTTCGACCGGATATAAATACCCACTTTTTCCCCTGCCGGGAAATTTCCAATTATTGGATTTTTCCGTAGTTTAACGACATTCTAAGTAGTGCAAGTAACGCGATGGACCCTCTAGAAGACAACAAACCTTAACTCGATTATGTGACCGTCTTGAACTGCCCTTTGAACCTTCGGGTTTGGGGCAGTACGGCGTGCCACATGTGAGGCGTTGGCTTGACCCTTCTACGGCTGGACCGTTGGTACTGAGGCACGAACTGAATGTTGTTAGACTTATTTCATGTGTTGAGCTGTATCGGGAAAACTTGGGTGTTCGATTGTTCAATCGAAAAGTTTAGCATTTTCTATTTATCCGGAATGTGATACAATAATTGGAATTCGCAAATAGTTATGAGATAACGGAATGAATGTTATAAACATAGCAGTTTAGTCTTACTTGATCGGTTGCCACGGAATTTTGATGTCATCAAAAGTCCGTCGCAATCACGTAGCGTACGCGGATACTCACCGGGTAAACTTAATAGACAGCCTCACTCCATAGCCCCGACCAAGTGACTGTAGGAGAACCCCATCGCCGAAAGCATCCGTTCAGGTGCTCCCGGTAGCGGTGTTCCGCCTTGGTGCACTTCGTCGACGGCGTTAGGGGTGCGGCCGCCTACTAAAGTTTGCGACGAGCATTCGATCAGAATGTCGGGAATCCTGTTGAATTGCCCGACTTGATATTGAAAAGAGTTTTCGATAATGAGACTAAAATGCGGGGTTTATAATTGTTAGGCATGCGATGTCTAAGTAATTCATTTGGTCAGGCATGCGATGTCTGAGGAGGTTGCGGATTCCAACTGTTGTAGTTTTACATTTTCTTTTCTGTGACCGTAAGTGTAATATGTGATATCGCCGGTTTCGTTGCTATATGTCAACGACAATTGGGATGCGCATATTTACTTACGTTGATGACATGTAATGTTATGTGTTGCTGGATATGTTATATTGGATCGTCGTGTTTGAATAGCCGGGGGGTTTTATGTGAGATGAGTGTTTTTCATTTTCATTCATGTAAAAACTTGTATGTAATATTCTTTTATTGGGGCACTTCCAGGTTGCGGAAGTTGTCACCGTTTGTATATTATTTACTTTTCCGCACTAGGATAGACCCAAGGAGGAGGGCACAAGTAACCGGGTTCTGGAGTCCAGTGGGAGACCAACTCGAGGAGTCGGGTCCGGGTCTCCTAACTCCAGAATTGGTAGGGTTGCTTGCCGCTCTCGTAGGGGTCTAGGGGTGTGGGTTTGGCTATTCATCACGACCGTGGAATCCGTGTTTTATACTGGCTCGTATTGAAAACGCGGACGTCCTAGTATATCCAATATTTCATATGATTCTTCTGCTGCGATATCTGTGATGTGATCATGAGATGTTCTGTGATAGATACAGTATACAGTATATATGATATATTATATAGGCGTTACTTATGTTTTACACCCGCGCTAGCCCTGCCCCGCTCTGCCGTTAGTTACCTAACCTAACTGTGCACGAGGGGACATCGAGGCGAATGCGGATGGCATAAGTGTACGTCGTATTTATCTGTGATGTTTAGGTGGACTTAAATGATGGGATATTCATTAATGAGATTAATGAAAGAAAATAAACCTAATTGATGTTGTGGAATCGAATTTCAAAATAAAAACAGGTAGCTACAGTTCTTGCTTTGCATCGCGGTGTTCATTATAGAACATCCTGCACCTTATTCGATGAGGAAAGGACCGAGATCCCTTCACCGGGAGTGACTCCTTTAGCAATAACTGGCAGATGCTACAACCCTCGGTTTGTCTTTGATCGCTTCTATAGTTTCCGCTTTGCACAGTGATATATATGATATATCCCGCACCTCATTCGACGAGGAAAAGGCCGACGATCCCTTCACCGGGAGTGACCCCTTTAGCAAAACTAGAAAAGCCTCAAAAACATTCCATTTAAAAACCATTTGATTCCGCAACGAGATCAAGTTCAAAGCGTTAAAGGTTTTCATAAAAACCATTCGCAACCCTCCGTCATTTTAGGAAGTAGAGTACTTAGTATTCGTGCTACGTTTGTCGACCATAGCCGAGGCGTAGTGTGCGGTAGCTAAGTGATGTCTTCCTACACAGCATATGATGCGATTAGTTAGGACAGTCATGTAGCTTTGTTGACCTTAGCCAATGGTCATGTGGGTGGGTCTAATTAATCACGAAATGACGGGTAGAACTTGACTAGTACCTATGATTTGTTGACCTTAGCCAAGGTCATAGGTGCTAGGGGTAAAAACCATTATCGGGAGTTTCAAGTGTTGAAATTTGCAATGAGATTGCATACCTTCTATGTGATAGTTGGATCCCGATACCCGCTGCGAGTAATTGTTACTCCTGGGAGAGTTTTGCACTTTACAATTAGCCGATCAAGTAGGTGTCTAGAAAGGTGTCAACGGGGTTACGCCTCTGGGAAAATGAGGTTTACTGTAATTAGGTCCGTGCGAAAGCACGGGGAACCTCCCTCAAAGTACCGACACTGGCATGGCTGAAAGATTGGCGAACGTGTAGAGTGTAATTAATCCCGGCTAGTCTTTCCTTTTAAGGTTTGAAGGAAGATTTGATAAAAACAGTGGGAGCCATCCTGATTAGATAAAATATATAACCAATCTGATCTTGCAAGAGCGCACGCAGAGTGTTTTCTTCTCTCTCTCCTGGTAGCGACCATGTCACGCCTTAATCAAGATAATAATATGGATGTATTGACCGAACCCGCTTGTTATACTGAGCTGGGGAACGTTGGTCCCGCTCCAACTTATAATTGTTATAAGACAGAGCAGGAAATAGGGGAATGCCAGGATTCCCATGCCGCCCAAACGAAGAAAGTGCATGAGATGCATCTCCTTCCAGTGTGTTCATTACAAAGAACTGTTTCTCAGTATCCTCTGCATCCTGGGTATATGATACCGGATCAGGATCCCAGATATGTAATATGTTACATAGGGCTACAAAAAGGTAGAAAAACTGAGAACGGGTGATAAGTTTCATGAGGCATAAAATGGGGCAAGTGTTGCAGCCAAGTCTGTTGGTCACTGTCACCCTGTATTACCAATACATTGATTCTGAACAAATGCTATTAGATACCGAACCTGGTATACAAAATCATATCAGTCTCTTTATTAGTAAAGAAATGATATAATTTTGTATTGATGGATAATGTTTTGAACATTTTCTATATCAAAAGTTGATCGGTTCAGGCACGTCATCTAAAAGCATTGACGTTCTAAATCAAACTACAGTTCCTTGTATACTGAACACACATAAGAGAAAGAGTTCAGAAATGAACGAATCATTCTTGAGGCATTGTAGACTAGGTCATATCAATGGGACCCGACTGGCTGAAGTTACATTTTAGATGCATATTTAAATCAGTTTAAATTTACATCTTATGAAACTTGCCAGTCATGTCACAAAGATATAATGACACCAGCTCTGCTTACTGGAAGCCGAGAAAGAGTTAATGAACTCTTGGGACTGATACATGATGATGTATGTAAAGTCTCCTGTCTACACATGCCAGGACTGGTTCTTTATACTTCATTATATTCTATGATAATCTCTCAAGATTCATTCATATATTCCTGTTGAAACATAAGTCCGAACCTTTTGAGATATTCACAGAATATAAGTTAGAAGTAGAGAACCAAAATACGGGTATAAGTATTATGTCCTATGATAAGATCAGGGAGGAGAATACTTGTGCATAGAATTCCTGGACTATTCTAAAGGAGAATGAGATTTTCTCTCAGTGTTACTCCTCTGAATACACCACAGCACAACGGTGTATCAGGGCGAAGCAATTGCACAATATTAGATATGGTGTGCTCTATGATGAGTATTACTGAGTTACCTATTTCCTTTTGAGGTTATGCACTTGAGAAGCTGCATACCTATTGAATTAGGTTTGAATCAAATCACTGCCTACCACTCCATATAAGATATGGTATGGGAAGAACCCATCTCTTAAGCGAGTTAAGATCTAGGGTTGTCCGGCCTATGTTTAAAGCAAAATCCGGACAAGATCGAGGCAGGATCAGTTCTGTAGAACTGGAAAGGTTCCAGCTATACAAAACTGCAGTTGATGATTTGACAGAACCATAAGATTCTATAGTTCCCGACGAACCTCAGCCTCTCCGCCGATCTAGTAGGGTTCCTTATCCGCCTGAGAGATACCTTGGTTTCTCGATGACAGTGGGAGCAAGGATTGCATCATGAGATGATGACCCAACTAGTTTCGAGCAGGCCATCGAGAGTAGGGACTCTGTAAGAATGGCTGGATGCTTAGCGATCTGAGATGGAATCCATGTACACCAGCAAAGTATGGACTTTAGCTGCTATATCTGAAGGGTTAAATCCCCATCAGGAGCAAGTATATCTTGAGAAGATTACTTGGTTTAGATGGAAAAGTTGAGACTTTCAAAGCTAGACTTGTTAAAGGTTTTCGTCATCGACCAGGCGTGGATAATGATGAAACCTTTTTCCAGTAGCTATGCTTAAGTCTGTCCAGATCCTACTTACCACGGCTACATACCATGACTACGATATCTGGCGGTTAGGTGCCATGACTGCTTTTCTAAATACTGATTTAGAAGAGAACGTCTATAAGAACACAGCCAGAGGTCTTCGTAAACAGTGGGAGCAGCGGAAACGTGTGCAAGATGCTTTACATAATGAAGCAGGCATCGCGGAGTTGGAACGTCTGTTTTGATGTGATAGTCAAAGTGTTTGACTTCATCAAAATGGTAGATGAACCTTTTATATACAAAAGGGTAGTAGAGAGTAAGGTGGTCATCTTCGTATTGTACGTAGACAACATACTCTTGATAGGAAAAGAGTTTCCTATACTACGATCGATCAATCTCCTATTATCATAAGGATTCTCCAAATAGGATAAAGATGATACCTCCTAAATCCTGAGATTTGGACCTATGAGATAGATCTAAAGGGATATTAGGGTTCTCACTAGGTATAGTAAGATTGTATCAATCGATCCTGGGGAGAATCACTGAAAGTGTTCCAGGGTGATAAAGACGACTGAATGTCAGTCACAGGCACTGTCTTTACCCTCAGTAAAGGGACGGTATGTTGGAAGAGTTCCAAGCTAGATACCGTGGCAAACTAGACGATAAAGGCTGGTAACATCGCTATTGAAGATACTACCAAAGAGGAAGTTTGGGTGTATATTGGTTCATAAGATGAACTAGGTTCCTGCCATTGTATGACAATGGAAGTGTGGCTTTGGCCCTGGAACCCTGGTCCCATCAGTGACCCAGACAAATTCTGAGGCAGCATCACCTGATCATGGAGATAGTTGATCTCCAGGGTGATCGAGGTTAGGAGAGAAGACTCAGAGGACAACACGGCGGATCCACTCACGAAGGCCTTTTTCCCAAAGAGAGACTTTTAGGGGATGGTTGAGTATGTGATACTGCAACCACTGCTACAGATGGCCCTAGTGCAAGTGGGAGATTGTTAGTTATATGTATGCCCTAGAGGCCATTACTGTACATTGGATGTATATTGTAGTGGATGCTGGGACATATATAGGAAGGACTTTCTTGCTCGACATGATAGTACGCTATCTGGTTGCACTTTATCTTAACATGTATACTTTCTGTCTCTCTGATTACATGTTGATAAAACCCTTAGGATGTGTACTCGACTTCCAGGACTATGATGTAGATCATACTAGTGGGGCCTGGGTAGTCAATGAGTACATCCTTCATTGTTCCTAGTCGTGGGAATATCGAGACGGGGCATCGATATTCCAGAGTAGACTAGCGTATATCTTCTCGACCCATGTGATGGGCGATGGATGATCTCATATCCATTGGTGTTTGACATCGAAGATGGTATGCGGGTGCTCAGTGGAGACTGGGTACACTGAACGGACTCGCCGAGAACTCCCAGATGGTATTATACCTCACGTCAGATGGCAGTTCTCTGGTGACACTGGTACAGCTTAGTCTGTTGACCCGAGATCGTCATAGAGTCTTGTGTGTCTCCCACTGTGCTTTGATTTCCACCCTACCACGGCTCTACTGAGTCGTGCAAACAGGTGGTTTTTGGATACAGTCCCGATTCACATGGAGGCAATAAGCGATAGGAGGGGATTCGTCTCTCCCGGTATTGGGGGTTGATGTTGTGCTATGCTCGACTGGACATAACAGGAAATCCCTGGCCAGGGTTGCAGTGACCTACTGGTAAGTGTTATCAGTAGTTCCACGAATGTTATGGACCTCACGTCGGCATGACTTATCAAGCTATTGGGGTCTGACGTTTACCACCCCTAGGCGAGATATGCGACATATCAGACGAACAGACCGGACTGTACGGTAAGTGTTACTGGTTGGATTCACAGGAGTGTGAGCGGGCTTGCTCGTCGATCTTCTGATCGCTCAATACCCGGGTGGCCGTTACGTTTAGCAGACCGCTTGCGGCTTGTGGGTGTTTGATATGATCATCATCTGCTACCGGCGTATTGACGAGTCTTTAGAGTCCTACACAGAGGTTTCCTAGTTCAAGCGAAACGAAATAGGAGCGCATATGAGATATGTGCGGGACCGAGAATAATTCGAGTATGCGATACCGTATTACATTCTCGCGATCTATGTATCGATTGGTTATATGCAATATAACCTAGTTATCGAATCAAGGATTGATTCGATAAGCCGATACATATGATACTAGTCGGTTATATCCGATATGACCGGATCGTTAAATCAAGTGTTGATTTAATGATTTAGTGCATATTTATATATTTGATATATTACTTTGCGTTAACTAGTATTGGTTCACTTTAAAAGGATTTTCTCACTTGAATTGTGCACATTGTATATGCGATATAGTTTTGTGCACATGTTTGTATCATGTTTGATGATACATGCTTACTTGGTTAAGTGTAAAGAATCAAACCATGGTTTAAGTTAATGATTAGGGTTTTGATTATTTATTCATTTATCTTTCTTATTTATTCATTTTGGAAAAAGAAAAAGATAAATGAATGATTGAATGTTTTGTTTTTAGTTGAAGTTTCTTGAAACTTTGACCAAGTCACTCTTTTGTTCTTATGTTTAACCCTAACCATCCTTTTAACCATGGTCTTTTCTCTACACTTAACTATAGTTGAAAGTATGATAAGTATTGATTTATTTTATCTAATTATTAAGACTTATCATATCTTCTTCTTCTTCATCTTCTTCAACATGAAGAAAGCTAGTGGCCATTAATGGCAACTAGTGAAATTGAGTGAGAAATCCAAATATAAAGTCTACCCACTTCCTATTTCTTCATCCTCTACCTCTTTCCAAGTTGTATAGGGTGTTTACTTCACAAGTTTTCAAAGCTTGGTGAAGTTGGAGCTTGTTCTTGTGATGCTTCGACGTAGATCATCTTCGGCATCGAACCGACGATCAAGCCCGCCTATTCTTCGATGATGCCAATGCTAGAGTCGTGAGTTCGATTTGGACAGCGGAGGGAGATCATCGTGGAGCTCACGAAGTGGTGGACCGGATCTACAAAGGTTGTAGCCCCTTCCCTATTTCTATATTTCCGTTTACTTGCTTGCTTTGCCTAAATATCTAGTTAACGATCCGTTCTAGGTTTTCTCGGCACCGTAATTTTTAGAAATTTGCATGTTTGATCACTTGTAAGACTCCATTAGTGTGCCTAGGAACCCTACAGAATCCATATGTCAAGGCAACTTTATGACTAAAGATGATGGGGAAGCCTGGAACTTTCTAGAAAATTTCGCTGAAAAATCTTTACAGTGGGAGGGTGTGAGTCAATCGTCTAGGGATGGCAATGATATTTCCATAGGAATTAGAGCTGAAATTTCAGCTTTACACAAGAAATTTGACGCTATGGAAAACAAATTTTTAGCTGCCTCCCTAAGTCAAATGTCACTCTCCAAAACTGTATGTGGCTGCTGTTCTGATCCTTCTCACTTGACGGAAGAATGTCCGTTTCAAGGTCACGAGCATACCAATGTCGTATTTCAAAGACCTAGAAACGATCCATTTTCTTCCACATATAATCAGGGTTGGAGGAATCACCCAAATTTTGCTTGGAACCAATCACAATCTCAAAACACGGTTCCAAACCAAAACAATTTCTAAAGGGTCCCTCCACCACAACAGCAACCACAACTTCAATTGAGTCAGCATCCCTTTCAAGCACAAAATTTCCAAAATCCGGTCAACACACCCCCACCATCTAGTCCTTTGCAGTTGACCGGGACTGATGAATCCTCTTCATTCATAAACTTGCTTCTAACAAATCTCATGCAAGTATCGGCTGAAATAAATACTTCTGTCGATTATATAAAGAAAAACTTTGCGTCCCAAAGCGAGAGTATTAAATCGATGGAAGAAGAAATTGCACGATTAAAAGCCGAAATGAGTGCAAGAGAGAAAGGGAAACTTCCAGCTCAACCCTTACCCAATCCTGGCTATTCACATCATGTGGATGCAATCACGTTGAGATCTGGAAGAGTGCTTGACAATCACGTTGGGGAAGAGTTTGATGACACTGATAAATCAATCAATAACACCCCGGCTGAGACCTTTCCTTACACACATACTTCTAATTCTGACCCCAATTCTTCTACCCCACCACCTTCTTCCGAGCCTATTCTTCGTTTCCCAAAAGGCTCACCACCTCAGTCCACCTCTTTTACCCCTCCACGGACGATCCCCACTTCTATTGGGATCAGGTCCTCACACACTTCCTTCTCCTATGATGGACCCAGCGCTTATGGCTAAAGTACCTTATCCTAATCGGTTAAGGTCTAACACACCGAGTCCACATATGGAGAAGATCATGGACATTTTTAAGCAAGTTAACATCAATATCCCTCTCCTAGATGCTATCCAACAAGTTCCGTCCTATGCGAAAACTCTTAAGAACTTGTGCACTAGGAAGAGGAAGACTCAAGTGCCCAAGAAGATATTCATGGCAAAAACAGTAGACACGGCTTTCCCCCAGCAATTACCGAGGAAACGTAAAGACCCTAGATATCCTACGATTTCCATTTCTATCGGGGAGAAACACATTAACCGTGCTCTACTAGACCTTGGCGCTAGTGTTAACTTGCTTCCATACTCGGTCTATGAGCAGTTAGGGATCGGAGAGTTGAAGCCAACCCATTGCACTCTCCAGATGGCTGACCGATCAATCACCAAACCTAGTGGTGAACTGGAGGATGTGTTAATAAAAATCGGAGAATTTATATTCCCGGTAGATTTTATTGTAATTGATACACAGCCTGTAGCGAACCCACGGAATCAAATTCCGGTGATTTTAGGTCGCCCCTTTTTGGCCACTTCCAATGCAATAATCAACTGTCGTAACGGTTCTATGACCCTATCCTTCAGTAATAGGTCAATTGAGCTGAACATTTACAAGTTGGGAAGTGTACCCTCCGAACCTACTGCTCAGGTCTATTCTGTCGACTTAATGGATGTCGACAGCAGCGAATTTGATGATCCTCCTGATACCGATCTTGACTCTTTTCATATGTTATTGTTTGACCCAACTATGTATCATACACATACGGACTCTTCCACCGAGATGTCCGGGTCAACAACTAACACTGATTATGAAATGTTTTTAGAGTCTGAAGATCACCCCGCACTTTGTGATGACATTATTCATCGGGGAATTGATGGAACTTTTGAGAAAATCTCCGCTGATGAACTCGCATTTTTGAATGACACGGGTGTTGAGATGAATCATCTCCCAATCAATGAAATTGAACCTCCACCCCTTCTTCTGACTTGTAAAAATAATGCGAGTAATCCATCACATTCACTGCATCGTCTCTCCAAAATGAGATGCATATACATTCTATTCCACCACTTAACCTTTCCCCACTTCTTCTTCTTCCACCAACCAGAGCACTGCATTGATAAAATTTTTGAATGGTTGGTGTTAACCTTCGGTCTTTGCAAAGCTTGGCATCGACCAATGATTTTTGATCCCCTCATGTGATTTTCAAAGATTAACATTGCTTAAGTTTTGGGGGCATTTTTTCTGGCTCTTGAAAAGAAAATTTTTACAAAATGATGAGCCAAAAATAAGTTTGGGGGAGGATCTTCACTTAAATATTTTGCCCCCACTAATAAATTCCTCCCAAGCTTACAGGTTTTTCAGACTTAGCAGATGGCAACAGTGAGGACACTATTGAAAACAAGTTTGGGGGAGGTTTGTGCTTATTTTTGCATCATTTGCATATCATTTGCATAAGCACAAAAACATTTCTTTAAAAACTTATAAAAATTTAAAAAATTTCAAAATCCATAAAAATTTAAAATTTTCAAAAATAAAAATATTTTTTGTACATAAATAAGATAATAAAATATTAGATAGTGAAAAATTACATCCATGAGATTAGAAAAATTTAAGAAAACCAAGAAAATTAGAAGTTTTCTTATACGAACTAGTAATAAGTAGTTATGAGCCGTTGTCCCAAGGGTTAGTAAGATGAAAGAAGTCACTAATCTGAAGATAAAAATAAGTCTGAAAAATAGTTTCTATTCTGGAAAGCCAAACATTTTGAACGTTGATACCCTGATATTCGCACTTACACACGTCTTAAAGCCTGGGATAGTAGAGGATATCTTGAAATGCTATTGTCTTAAAGCCAAAAGTATGAAGGAAATATAAAAAAAAATGAAGAAAATATAAAGTGGTGAGAAAAATGGACACTGGTTTTGTTATCACCGAGGGCAATAAAAAATATATAGCGAGGGTGCCTCTTCACCTAGTACCCTAAGGCCAACTGGTCTGCGAGTCACTGCTATGCCTAAGGTGGTGCAAGACGAGGAAAATACACCAAGTAAGCAAGCACAGGAGTAATCGGTCGGTTAGTATCTCAAGAAGTATTAACGGTCGCATGAAAGTGTGTGAGCAATCTTATCTAAATATTCATTATTAAAAAGTACTGAGGCTGATGGGCAAGAGTATGATAGCTTGAATTGAATTCTCCGGGTGTAGGGATGTCTTTACACACACGCAGGGTTATATGATCGATGTTTGGAAGAAAGATAGGAATGAAAAATAAGACGATGTTTTATTGAGGGAGGACGTGATTTCTAACATCTTTTCATGACCATTAAGATAGGGCTCATGACAACCGAAAAGCTAGCTTAGTTGGAAACCCTAATTTTCAAAGTCTTTCTTTTACAATTCTTATCTTTAAATGTAATATTCATGATCTTCCTTTTATTATTGGATTTTGTGGGTGAAATCCGCTGAAAACCCTCAGGAGACAACACTCCTCCTACTAGGAACACCTAGAGGTTTAAAGGCTTGTTGCACGTGCTCAGTGCAATCGTGTTGCCTACGAAAGTGTGCTAGTTGGTTTTTCTCTTTCTTTATTTTCTCCTTTTAATAAAACAGTTCGCTCGAGACGATCGGAAATAAGTTTGGGGGAATATGATCAGTCGAAAATACTGCATCTTTTAACCGGCAATTTCCCTATCATTTGCACTCATTTAGAAGTGTACGGTATTCATATTTCACATATTAGCAAAACAGTCCTGAAATATCAGATTACATGTGTTAGACTCTAAAACCGGCACAATAAAGGAAATTGACCGCATTTCATGGCATCGCATCATCCCTATATTGCGCAACACTTGTCTTGAGAAATTGTGCAGGAAAATCCGGAAGAAAAGCCAAAAGAAGCTGATCAAAAATACACCAACTCCAAGTCTTGAGTTCTGGTAGCAATCTAGAGGGAAAAACACAATTCAACATATCACAAAAGGGCCCATATGTCAGTACCAGAGAAGCCCAAAAGTTTCAAGCCACAAAGCCTCCAAAGCGCTGCGGTTCCGCGGCGGGAGCCTGCTTGCGCCGCGGAACCGCGGCTCTTCTTCCACGTCATCACTTGAATTTTGGTGCATAACTCTTCTCTCAGTGGCTACAGCTCAGAAATATATGTCAATCTCCAGAAAACCCTCGAAGCTTCTTCCAGATCAGCAAAGATCATTAAGCAAAGCTAATCTTAATTAAGCTCCTAACAAACTATTTCTAGAAGCTCCCTCCTAACTAATCACATCTAGAAGCTTCTCCTCTAACTAACTTTTGGAGGGAAATTCAAATCTCCTCAACAAACTTTTGGAGGGAAACTTAAAATTCAAATCCTAGATCTAGGGTTTTGATGGCTATAAATAGGAACCTAGATCTAAGGGTTGAGGTTGTTCATGATTAGTTCATTACTTCCTCACTAAACCATTAATCTCCATCTTCTTCCACAAGTCTAGTGACAAGACTTGTGCGAAACCCTAACCCTAATTCCAATCCAAATTCAAAATCCCGAGTACCAATCAAGCAAGAAGCCCTTCAACCTTTTAGGAGCGGAGCCGATCTCCAATCAAGCAAGTGATCCAAGCCGATCCGCGACTCACGGAACCGAGCGAAGCCAAATCGACAA
This sequence comes from Agapanthus africanus, assembly GCA_030015575.1. Lineage (NCBI taxonomy): Eukaryota > Viridiplantae > Streptophyta > Magnoliopsida > Asparagales > Amaryllidaceae > Agapanthus > Agapanthus africanus. The sequence goes on along the minus strand of CM057340.1, from coordinate 81,205,208 downwards.
TCGAGTTCTTCCTCTTGTAGTTCTTGAGCGAATGTAATGAAATTGTTGATATAAATAAAAGGTGAAATTCTTTAATCTTGTTTTCTTTAAATTCTTGCATCATGATTCGATCTCAATTTATGATTGTAGTTCTTGTGATGATGTTTGAGTGAAACTCCGCTCGTCGAGGAGTCGAGACGATCAATAGAATGATGATGTAACAAATCTAAAAACGATTCTTGAGTCCTACGAGTTTTGTAAACCCTAGCAAGTTCAAGAATCAACGACCTAGTTTCGTTGCGATGCTTTCTTGATTGTTATCGCTCGAAATTAGGGATTTACGATCGTTTCTTGAATTTACTAGAGGCTAGAATGTGAATGATATCGACGAAAGAATAAGGGATAAATGATGAAACCCTAGTTTCACTAGAAATCCCCAATTCTCGTCGATTATCATCGATCTAGTATCAATTCATCGAAGGATAAGAATACGTCATCGTGAGATTGCATCACATCTATAGATCCGATCGATTCCTACGAGCCTCATTTTGATTCTTGATATTTGGTTGGAAAAAAATCATCAAACTATCAATTTTTGATTCTATCTTTTTCTTGTTATTAGATCTAGATTTTCTAATTCTTGAACTTCAAATATAAATCATGAATTGTTTGTTTTCATTTCATTAAAGTTTCAATTCAACTAATTCGAAACACGAACGATTACACTTTCCCTGTGGACGATCCGCACTCACTTACAATCTACATCCGACACCGTAGTTGATTGCGGTCAAATATTTTTGGTTGTGATTTCTATACAATTCTTAATTACTACACATCAAGAATTCTTTTTCAATCAAATGGCGCCGTTGCCGGGGATTGTGCGCTAATTGTTTGTATTTTGAAATTTGAGTTGAAAAGTTTATTCCATCCAATTTTTAGATCAAGATTCACGCAAACACTAATACAAGTTGTTGTGATTTGTGCGAGGAAATCTGGAATCATTGGAGCTGTGGAATAATTTTTCAGAAAATACCAGAGAGCTTAGAAGTTCAATAGGAACGGTACCAAAAATTTTGAAGCAGTGATCTCTTCAAATTGCGGCGATTCCGCGGCATAAGTCTCGCATTGCGGCGGTTCCGCGGCATCCTTACGTCATCACTGCACCAAACTTTCTCTGTAAGCTTCTAACTTTCTTATCTCTCCCCTCATCTGCTCCAATTAACATTTTGTGCAGGTTTCTTTGCAAATAATCGCAGCGCCGCACAAAAAACAAAATTAATTTGTGCGTGTTTTGATTCTTGGTTATTTGCATAATTAATACGGATATTAAGGGGCACGACCAAATCCAGATTAGGTGGGGAGTTCATTACCCTTCCTAAGCCCCGAAAATCGCAAAACTTGCATCCGCATTTACCCTCATTAATTAAAAGAAATCTAGAGATGACTCTAAGGACCGTCACGCTCACTTAGGACAAGAGAAGGCCATGGGTAATTCATTGCTTATCCGCGTTTTCTTGTGGTGTCTAAGGCAAGTGTGTCGAAGGCTAGTGGTTATTAATTAGGCCCACTACTTACGTAGTGGAGTACCTTCCCACTTACCTGGCACTTACCTGGCCATAGGGAGACAAGGAGGCAGTGGAGGATTTATCCTGCGACTTGTCTTTTGGCAGTTAGGAGCGGTCTAGAGCCTGACCTAGGTGACCAATAGAATTAGGGTTTTGCCTGTTGCATTTGTTGTGTTGCATCATTTTCTTTTCAAAAATCCGTATACTTTCAAAACAAACACCGCATTCATATCATTTTCTCTAATTATACCAACGCTGCCACTTGTGCTACAACCGTTTAGCACAATGTTAGGCTGGACACGGGATTCCATTTCCCGTCTTGTCCGCGTTTCTTTTATCGACCCCAGAGTCGGTAATTCTTCGTCTTCTCCCCCACCACCCACCACAACCGCGATGGACCCAAATCCATCAAATTTTAACACTACTCTGCCACCGCCCGCAGGTGCGCAGAATCTTCCACGCATTTCTCTCCAAGAGAGATGCTATCCTACACGTGTTACCCTTCCCACCTGTCTTTCTATACCACCTGCCATCGGGGAAAATTTTGAAATCAACCCCCAATTCATCAAACTGTTACCCAAATTTCATGGTCTTGATTCTGAAAACGCATACGTGTTTATTTCCAAATTTGAAAACGTATGTGCTTTGATGGGAAATTCACAACTGTCTTTGGATGCTCTGCGTTTACGTCTTCTCCCATTCACTTTGTGCGATTTAGCCGAGAAGTGGCTTTACATCACACCCGCACACTCTATTTCAACATGGGACGAATTTTTTGCAGCATTCCTTAAGAAATTTTATCCCAATCACAAGACCGCCCGTGTTCGGAGCGAAATCTCTAAATTTACCCAACTTCCCAATGAACAATTTTGGAAATGCTTTGAACAGTTCAAGGATCTTCTTATCCAATGCCCTCATCACGGAATCTCCAGGTGGGATTTGTGTCGAATTATCTATGAGGGTATTGATCTCACTACTAGACAGATGCTTGAAACCATGTGTCATTGCCAATTCCTATCTAAATATGATGGTGAAGCTTGGAAATACCTAGAAGATTTAGTTCAAAACACATCACAATGGGAAAGTGTTAGACCACCACCGCCTAGGGAAGATGTCAATCAGCTTGATGTTTCCATTACCATGAAAGCCGAAATGGCCGCAATACAAAGGAAACTCGACGCTATAGAAAACAAAATCTCTTCAGCCTCCCTAAACCAATCCACACTTCCCAAAACCGTGTGTGGTTGCTGTTCAAACCCTTCACATTTGACGGAAGAATGTCCTTTGAATGTACCGTTTCAAGGTCACACTACTGCTTCACTTCAGCAAAGACCTGGAAACTATCCCTCTTCTTCCTCATATAATCAAGATTGGAGGAATCACCCGAACTATGCTTGGAACCAATCACAATCTCAAAACACGGTTCCAATCCTAAACAATTTTCAAAGGGTCCCTCCACTACAACAGCAACCACCACTTCAATTGAGTCAGCACCCCTTCCAACCGCAAAATTTTCAAAATCCTGCCAACACTTTTGCACTACATGAAAACTCTTTGCAATTGGCCGGTACTGATAATATCTCTGCACTGGTGCAAACCTTGGTTACTTTCATGAAACAATCCATCCAAGAGTCGGCAAGTTTTCAATCTTCCATCGATAATATGATAAAGATCATTCTCACTCAAAATGAGAATATCAAATCAATGGAAGCACAAATTGAACGAATAACAGCCGAAATAAGTGCTAGAGAAGAAGGGAATCTTCCATCTCAACCCGTACCTGATCCTGGACCTTCACATTACACTAATGTGGACGCTTTTACAACGTTGAGATCTGGAAGAGTGCTAGACAATCATTCGGGTGAACAAATTGATAATGATGAATTGATCATTAACACCCCGGTTTCCACTTCCACTTCCACTCACACTTCTACTTCTTACCCTATCTCGTCTAACTTACCTTCTTCTTCCGAGCCTATTCTCCGTTTTCCGAAAGACTCAAACCCTCCACCCACCTCATCTTTTCCACCCCCACAAACTTCTCCACAAATGTTGGACCCAACACTTATTGATAGAGCTCCATTTCCAAATAGGTTGAGGCCCAAGAAACATGATGCCAAAATGGAGAAGATTGTGGACATGTTTAAGGAAGTTAACATCAACATCCCTCTCCTAGATGATATTCAACAAATTCCGTCCTATGCGAAAATTCTTAAGAACTTGTGCACTAGGAAGAGGAAGACTCAAGTGCCTAAAAAAATCTTCATGTCGAGTACTGTAGACACGGCTTTTCCCAAACAATTACCACGGAAACGTAAGGACCCTGGCTGTCCTACTATTTCCATTTCTATCGGGGAGAAACACATCAACCGTGCTTTACTTGACCTTGGCGCTAGTGTTAACTTGCTTCCTTACTCGGTTTACGAGCAACTAGGTATCGGAGTGTTAAAGCCTTCGAACATAACTCTTCAGATGGCTGACCGATCAATCACCAAACCTAGGGGTGAACTGGAGGATGTGTTAATAAAAATCGGAGAATTTGTATTCACTGTGGATTTTATTGTACTTGATACACAGCCTGTAGTGAACCCACGGAATCAAATTCCGGTGATTTTAGGTCGCCCCTTTTTGGCCACTTCCAACGCTATAATCAACTGTCGTAATGGTTCTATGACCCTATCTTTCGGGAATAGGTCAATAGAGCTAAACATTTACAAGTTGGGAAGTGTACCCTCCGAACCTACTGCTCAGGTGTGTTCTGTCGACTTAATGGATGTCGACAGCAGCGAATTTGATGATCCTCCTGATACTGATCTTGACTCTTTTTATATGTTGTTGTTTGACCCAACTATGTATTATACACATACGGACTCTTCCACTGAGTTGTCCGGGTCAACAATTAACACGGATTATGAACTGTTCTTAGAGTCTGAAGATCACCCCGCACTTTGTGATGACATTATTTATCAGGGTATTGATGGAACTTTTGAGAAGATCTTCGCTGATGAACTCGCATTTTTGAATGACACGGGTGTTGAGATGAATCATGTCCCAATCAATGAAATTGAACCTCCACCCCTTCCTCTGAACTGTAAAAAGAATGCGAGTAATCCATCATATTCACTGCATCGTCTCTCCAAAATGAGATGCACACACATTCTATTCCACCACTTAACCTTTCCCCACTTCTTCTTCCACCAATCAGAGCACTGCATTGATAAAAAATTTGAATGGTTGGTGTTAACTTTCGGTCTTTGCAAAGCTTGGCATCGACCAATGATTTTTGACCCCCTCATGTGATTTTCAAAGATTATCATTGCTTAAGTTTGGGGGGGTATGTTTTTCTGGCTCTTGAAAAGAAAACTTTTACAAAAATTTGAGCCAAAAATAAGTTTGGGGGAGGTTCTTCACTTAAATATTTTACCCCCACTAATAAATTCCTCCCAAGCTTACAGGTTTTTCAGATTTAGCGGATGGCAACAGTGAGAACACTGTTGAAAACAAGTTTGGGGGAGGTTTGTGCTTATTTTCGCATCATTTGTATATCATTTGCATAAGCACAAAACATCTTTGAAAACCTATAAAAATTTAAAAAATTTCAAAAATATAAAAATATTTTTTGTACATAAATAAGATAATAAAAGATTAGATAGTGAAAATTTACATCCATGAGATTAGAAAAATTTAAGAAAACCAAGAAAATTAGAAGTTTTCTTATACAAACTAGTAATAAGTAGTTATGAGCCGTTGTCCCAAGGGTTAGTAAGATGAAAGAAGTCACTAATCTGAGGATAAAAATAAGTCTGAAAAATAGTTTCTATTCTGGAAGCCAAACATTTTGAACGTTGATACCCTGCTATTCGCACTTACACACATCTTGAAGCCTGGGATAGTAGAGGATACCTTGAAATGCTCTTGTCTTAAAGCCGATGTATGAAGGAAAAAAAATGAATAAAATATAAAGTGGTCAAAAAAAAATGGACACTGGTTTTGTTATCACCAAGGGCAATAAAAAATATATAGCGAGGGTGCCTCTTCACCTAGTGCCCTAAGGCCAACTGGTCTGGGAGTCACTGCTATGTCTGAGGTGGTGCAAGACGAGGAAAATACACCAAGTAAGCAAGCACATAAGTAATCGGTCGATTAGTACCTCAAGAAGTATTAACGGTCGCATGAAAGTGTCTGAGCAATATCATCTAAATATACATTAATTAAAAAGTACTGAGGCTGATGGGCAAGAGTATGATAGCTTGAATTGAATTCTCCGGGTGTAGGGATGTCTTTACACACACGCAGGGTTATATGATCGATGTTTGAAAGAAAGATAGGAATGAAAAATAAGACGATGTTTTATTGAAGGAGGACGTGATTTCTAACATCTTTTCATGACCATTAAGATAGGGCTCATGACAACCGAAAAGCTAGTTTAGTTAGAAACCCTAATTTTCAAAGCTTTTCTTTTACAATTCTTTTCATTAAATGTAAAATTCATGATCTTTCTTTTATTATTGGATTTTGTGGGTGCAATCCGCTGAAAACCCTCAGGAGACAACACTCCTCCTACTAGGGACACCTAGAGGTTTAAAGGCTTGTTGCACGTGCTCAGTGCAATCGTGTTGCCTACGAAAGTATGCTAGTTAGTTTTTCTCTTTCTTTATTTTCTCCTTCTTTTTAATAAAACAGTTCGCTCGAGACGATCGAAAATAAGTTTGGGGGAATTTGATCAGTCGAAAATAATGCATTTTTAACACGGCAATTTCCCCATCTTTTGCATTCATCTAGAAGTGTTCGGCATTCATATTACACATATTAGCAAATCGGTCCTGAAATATCAGATTGCATGTGTTAGACTCTAAAACCGGCACTATAAAGGAAATTGACCGTATTTCATAGCATTGCATCATCCCTGTATTGCGCAACACTTGTTTCGAGATTTGTGCAGGAAAATCCGGAAGAAAAGCCAAAATTGTCATTTTGCTGATCAAATATTACGCCAACTCAAAGACCTGAGATCTGGTGGCAATAAAAATGGAATTACACAATTCAACATATCATAGAAAGGCCCAATTGTCATCCCAAAGCACCAGAAGAAGTTACAAGCCATAAGGCCTCAAAAGCGCCGCAGAACCGAGGGCGGAAGCCGGCTTGCGCCGCGGTTCCACGGCGGTTTGGTCAAATCATCATTCCATTTTCAGGGCATAATTCCTATCTCAGTGGGTACACCTCATTTTGAGACGTCAAATTCCAGAATTCTCTCGAAACTTCTACCAGATCAGTAAAGATCATTAAGCAAAGCTAATCTTAATTAAGCTCCTAACAAACTATTTCTAGAAGCTCCCTCCTAACTAATCACATCTAGAAGCTTCTCCTCTAACTAACTTTTGGAGGGAAATTCAAATTTCCTCAACAAACTTTTGGAGGGAAACTTAAAATTCTAATCCTAGATCTAGGGTTTAGATGTCTATAAATAGGAACCTAGATCTAAGGGTTGAGTGTTGAATCTTAGTTAGTTCTTCATTAGTTCCTTAATCTTTACCACTTTCTTCATCTTCTTCCACAAGTCTAGTGACAAGACTTGTGCGAAACCCTAACCCTAATTCCAATCCAAATTAAAGATCCCGAGTACCAAATCAAGCAAGAAGCCTTCAACCTTTTAGAAGCGGAGCCGATCTTCAATCGGGCAAGTGATCCAAGCCGATCCGCGATTCACGGAGCCGAGCGAAGCTAAATCGACGATCAAGTTCTTCCTCTTGTAGTTCTTGAGCGAATGTAATGAAATTGTTGATATAAATGAAAGGTGAAATTCTTTAATCTTGTTTTCTTTAAATTCTTGCATCATGATTCGATCTCAATTTGTAATTGTAGTTCTTGTTGTGATGTTTGAGTAAAACTCCGCTCGTAAAGGAGTCGAGACGATCAATAGAATGATGATGTAACAAATCTTAAAATGATTCTTAAGTCCTACGGGTTTTGTAAACTCTAGCAAGTTCAAGAATCGATGACCTAGTTTCATTGCGATGCTTTCTTGATTGTGATCACTCGAAATTAGGGATCTACGATCGTTTCTCGAATTTACTAGAGGCTAGAATGTGAATGATATCGACGAATGAACAAGGGATAAATGATGAAACCCTAGTTTCACTAGAAATCCCTAATTCTCGTCGATCATCATCGATCTAGTATCAATCCATCGAAGGATGAGAATACGTCATCATGAGATTGCATCACATCTATAGATCCGATTGATTCCTACGAGCCTCATTTCGATTCTTGATATTTGGTTGGAAAAATCAACAAACTCTCAATTCTTGATTCTATCTTTTTCTTGTTATTGGATCTATATTTTCTAATTCTTGAACTTCAAATATAAATCATGAATTGTTTTGTTTTCTTTTCTTTAAAGTTTCGACTCATCTAATTCAAAATACGAACTATTACACTGTCCCTGTGGACGATCCGCACTCACTTACAATCTACATCCGACACCGTAGTTGATTGCGGTCAAATAATTTTTGGTTGTGATTTCTATACAATTTTCTCTAATACACAACAAAAATCATAAAATCATTACCACGTGATCATGTTGGGTACTTTGATCTCTTTACGTGCATGAAAAGTCTGAATCCCTTATTTAAGAATTAAATTCTTTTAGGGTTAAACCTTAATTTTATTTAGAGAAATTAAATTCTTATGTATTTGGAAGAATTAAATTCTTTAAACTCAAATCTCCCTCTAAGTTTTAGATCTGCATGGCAGAATCTCCCCGATGAGAATTAAATTCTCAACTTATGGGGAGATCTGCTTCTGCAGATCTTCAACCATAAAGAAGAACTAAGTTCTTGTATTAAGGGTTAAACCCAATTTTTGTTGGAGGAATTAAATTCCTATGTGCTCTATGGGAGAATTAAATTCTCTGAACTTAGGTCTTCCCCTAGGTTTTAAATCTGCATGGCAGAATCTCCCCGATGAAAATTAAATTCTCAACTTATGGGAAGATCTGCTTCTGCAGATCTTCAACCAAAGGATGAACTAAGTTCTTATTCAGAAGAGTGAAACTCTTAGATTGAGAATTAAATTCTCTTTGTTTTGTAGAATGATCTTTTTCTTTCTTTTACCTCGAGTTTCTTTTTTTCTCTGAAGAGGTTTTCTTCTCTCTGGAGAATTAAATTCTCTTTTTTTTATCTCAGAATTTCTTCTCTCCCCCCTTTCTCTTCTTCTTGGCTCCTATTTATAGGAGAAAGAAAAGAATCAGTTTGTTTAGTCAATCTTTCATTGAAACATTTTAATTGATTTTGTAACCAACATGATCTTTTAGATCACTCAGTGAATTTTATTCACCATTGGATTTTTAATCCAAAACATATTTTATTTGTTGTTCATGGCAAATTTTTTGGAAAATATTTCCTTGTATAGAATCTTTCTATAAATTGGTGATTTTTCATCACCATTGGATTTTTAATCCAACGGTGCTCCCTTTCACAGAGTGCAATCTTTTTGTTTGGAAAGACCTAGGGAAATATTTTCCAATTAGGGTTTCTGATTCCTTTTTATTAGAATTTAATTTTATTAGTTCAGATGGTTTAGGGGTTTATCACGTGTTGGCACGTGACCCCTCTTGAGAAAGCATCTAATTAGAATTTAATTATATTGTTTCAGAGGGTTTAAGAGCCCATCACGTGTTAGCGCGTGACCCATTTAATTATTTATTTTATTCAGTGTCCACAGGCTTTGCCTGTAAATGGTCACGTGTGGGCACATGATGCCCGGTCACGTGTGGGCACGTGATGCCTCATAACTTTTGATCTCGGATGAATTATGAGGCCCATAATATATCAAATTGAAGGATTTTTCGAGACGCTTTCGATACCACCAGAATTTAGCTGTTTCTCCTTCGGGAGTTTGTTAAAATACAGTCCGGAAAATACTGGTTCATATTTTCTTAAGCGTATCGCTGCCATTTGATACCTTGGGCTCTTTTGCGCAGAAATTTTTGGCGGGAACACCCTCTAGACCCTATATGCGATACTTTTCAATGAATGGAATGAACTGTACGGATATTGTCATGGAGAGACTCAGTAGGGGTTCGAATGAGTTTCCCCATCGGCCTTCCTTTCGCTCAATACCTGGGTAGCCGTTACAGCTAGTGCCACTGACATGCTTGTGGTTAAACCCGCCGCCAGCGTATTGACGAGTCTTTAAAGTCCCATACAAAGGGTTTCCCTGCTTCGGGTGAAACGATGTAGAGGCCGTATGGTTTTACGGCAGGGTTCGATCATATACGTGCACTTGTGCACGTATCATGATTCGGACGGATAATACTAGTGGGCTTTGGTTTAAACCGGATTCTAGTATTATATTGTTTGATTATTTTTGTCTCTTTGTATTCGTATTTTTCGGAATACGGATACGAGTATGTATATACGGATGAGGGTATTCTTGTAATTTATTACAAGGTACTTCTAAAAGAAGACACCTCATTTAGTTTTAACCATTTTAGTTTAAATGGTTAATGAGGTGGAGGGATGAGTTATATCTTGGCTTTAAATGAAGCATGGCTTTGTGGTGACTCATGGGGTGACTCATGGTATGACTCATGGTTGCACTATTGTGACATGCTTGATATATGGTGTTGTGAGATATTTTGTAAGACTTGATGATTCATTCTTTGAAGCTCACAACACTTAGCCATTTTCTTGAGTTGCTTCACACTCTCATCTCCTCAAGCTTCTTCTTCTACCTCCACCTTAAAAGTCTCATTTGTTGAGAAACTTAGGGTGTTTGGAGACAAATTAATCCATCATTTGACTCTACATCGTCTAGGCTATCTAATTTAGTGAACTAGGTAACCTAGTTACCTCGGGTATGAGGTTGGAGCTCGAACTACATATCCTCAGGTGGATCATCTTCGATGGAGGGAGACCGGAGGCCAAACTCAATCCATGGCGCCTCAAGGATCTTAGGATGATGGTAGAAGACCGAAGGACTTGATTCATTCGATATAAACACTTCTATCATAGTAGATTAGCTCTTTCGTAGTTTGCTAGTTTAGGGTTTAGGGTTCGGTCCCGCGGGTTTCGTTAGCGCCAAGTTTTTAAACGCCAGTTTTTGTTCCACACCGGCCGCATTTGATGGCCAGGGCGCCGGCAAAACCCAACACTGTATACTATCCACGGGCTGCCCATAGCAAAGATTTCACCTCCAAGTACCAAATGATGGACCGTAATGTCCCTAAACTAATATGTTTCCCCACGGCTGGTCTCCATATTGACGGCCGTATACTATCTATAAGCTATACATAGCGAAGATTGCAACTCAAGTCCTACCTGCGATGCTGCACCTGAAGTCCCACCGGCTATGAAGCTCCACCGATGATGCAGTCCTCCAAAATATGTTATGCCATACGAATAATCTCCATATTGATTGTAACATTTTGAAAATTATAAATATTATTTTATAATTTAAATATGATATTATGAGTTTTATGAGAATAATACCGAGTATGGATTTGGATTTTCATGGATTGGTATAATTATATGCCTTCATTTTTGGAATTTAATTGGAAAATAAAAGTGAATTATTAATTATGAGAGCATTTGTTTAAGTGGGCTTTTCGTAAATTAGCATATAATTGTATCCATACAAGTTAGCATGTTAAAACTAATACTTTGTTTTCCTAATTACCTTTTTAGTGTGTCATGGTAAGTTAATGTAAGTTTAACATATTTTCATTTGTATTTTAATTGTTGGGCTTATTTTGTGATGAGAGAGAGGACATGGAGGTATGGGTTGATCATGGCTTTGTTTTTTTATATTGAGAATCGGAGAGAAGGGGAGAGATATGTATAGCCCATCCCATTTCTTCATCATCTTTTCATCTTCTTCTTCTCCTCCTTCTCCATCTAAAAACTCCTTTACCCACATAACCATACACCAACCCTAACCTCTAATCCAAATCCAAGATATCATTTTTCTTGGTGCAACCCTCTTCTTACCAAGTCCTTCAAGCTTGATCCATTGGTAGCCCTAAAAGCTTGGTTGTTCACCTCTTTTTTTCAAGTCAAGAGATGTAAAATCTCATATTTCTTATGTTTTAAAAATATTTTCCATGCAAACTACTTATTTGTGCTAGAGTTCATGCTTTTAGTGTTTTGATCTTTCAAAATGGGGTCTTGAGATGGTTGAGTAGTTGTGGTGTCTGGGGTAGTGTTTTAGTGATTACAACTCATTTTGGGATAGATGGGGGTATTTTGATGCAAAGATCCTTGGTTTAAAATGTTTTTAGGTTGCAAAACTATGTTTTCATTGAGCTTTGGATGATCAAATAAAATCTGGAGCAACTTGGAAGCTCTGAAAAATAAAAGAAAATTACCTTGAGATGCTAGAACCGATAGAAGATCACCCCCGAAGCCTGAGCCCCTAACTCCCACTTATGACCGCAATTTTATCCATTTCCACTGCAATTTGCAGCCATGACTTTTAGATAGTTACTGGATTTTGGTTGGTAGCTCGTATACTAAATAAGTTAGCCTCTGATATATCCCTTTTTACCCCAGATTCCTTGTATCAAAATCTGGGAGCACTTTGGTTAGTTTTGACGATGTTTTACGGGTTTTTGAAACTTGTTTTTCAGATTTTTATAGCTTGACTTGGTCGTTCGACGTTCGTACGTCGACGTCGGGGGTATTTTGTCGCTTTTAGCACGTGTTTGCCATAAGTTCTAACCTATATGCGCTTCGCTCGTTGTTTCGATTTCGATGTGGATTTTCATACGGTTTCGTTATGGTTTCGATTGTAGGTATGGTCATGAGGACTTCCAAGACGGTGAAGCAGTCGTAAGTTTCAACTGGCTCGAGACGTCGGTGAGTAGATTTATATCGACGGGGGAAGTCAGGTGGATGGCGTATAGCACCTCCGTAACCGTAGTAATTAGGATGTTATATATTTGAATCATATACCTAGCCTATAAAGTCATGCTAGAACACCCCTATGTGTACATTCGTATACTTAGTAGATAGTTATATACTTAGTCTCTATTTCATAGCTATTAGGGTATGCATATATATGGGTATATAGGTATATATATGATTATTGTTATGTGTTGTATGCGACTAGATATCTGTACTTGATATAATGAGTTAGCGTACACGACTATAGATCCATACTATATTGATTTGATGATATCGTAAGAGGGAGATTCAGTACATGATGCGATGAGGATAAATTACCGAATACGGCCAATATTCATTTGACTCGGGGAGTTTCGTTAAATCCCGGTTGGGACTTTATGAGATATTTAGAGCTATACTTATTTTAAAAACTAACGATCTGTTTCCTACTTTAAAATGATAATATCAAGGATGCGCTACAATTTTTCAAATGATATCTATTTCAAAAATATTGTAGCCTCCTTATTTCTAAAAAACGTTTCATTCTATTTTAAACTATAACTGTATAGCTCGTAAGTAATTATCTATATTAAGGCCTGTTCATGTTATGATTATTCTACTCGTTATACGCTCGCGTATTGATTACTTTATTGTATACGTTAAGCTTATACCATTCATTCGAATTAGCTTTGTAGGCTAGTTTACAATTGACATGGTATACGGACACACTTGTAGAACACTGCACAACTATCAATGATTGCCATACTGCACATATCACAAACGTACATGTTACACAACACATCATTGGTACTGCCATGACACTGTAGGACTGCTATACTATGTTATACCCATGTAGATGTCGATACGGTTTATCATGACTTCCCTGTATATAGGGAATTGATTAGTGTGTGTATGTGTATACTGCTGATAGGAATTGAGAGTTATTCTTATTCGAACACATTGATAGAACACTTGCACAACTACTAATGATTGTCATGCTGCACGAGCACAGACGCGTATACTACACTATATATCATTAGTATTGCCACGACACAGTAAGAACTGACATGCCTGTTCGTGTGTTGATTATATATATATATATATATATATATATGCATGACGCATTATGATACTTGCTGATTTGAGATGCAAATACCATTGCCATGGGAATTCGTATATGATCGACATGGATTTTATGATGTTTTTATTTATGATGTTTTTATTTATGATGCTATATATATATATATATATATATCATCAAAATGAATTATACAAATGTTATTCTTCGGAACTTGATATTTTTCATGGATTTGAGAAACCGCAATGTGATTTATAAAACTTGAGTACGTTTTAAAAGTGCGGTTTTCTCTTGATATAATGACTTGGCGTCCACCATGAGCTTGATGTTTTCTGATTTGATTTTATTCCGAACTGAGTGGGGGAGCTATACGGTTGTGAACATGCTACGTTATTCGGACTGAGTGGGGGAGTATACAGTCAGATACATAATGGACCTGGTCGAGGGCAAGGGGTAGGAAAGCCGCATGTGAGACGGGGAGCCTAGCGAGGACATTAGATATCGAAGATAGATTAGAGCACGGCAGATATCCGGAAGATACCGACAGGGGCTATTGATATCAAGAGAGGATCGGTCTGACGAGACGGTGCCTACGACATCTGGGTTTTACGTGTCAATATTGGACACAGGATTTATGATGATTTCGAGTGTCGATGTTGGACACTTAGTTGATACGACGATTTCGAGTGACGATGATGTCGGGTGTCAATGATAAACACTCACTTGATGATATATATATATATATATATATATATATATATATTGGATGGCATATTTCCATATATTGATTGATCATGGGGATCATGTATGTTATGCATGATCTGATATGATGCGCTTATAGATACTGATGTGATAATTATGCATATTCATATTTATATTCGTTATCACATAGTATGATAGTATTTTACTGTATGAACTAGGTAGATCATTATGCATTTCGATTTCTACCTTGTGATATCTTCTACACATGAGTTGGCAACTCACCCCCGTTGTGCCTCAGTTTCTTACAGGACCGACCGCTCGGATCAGTAGCGGCTTGCCGGCATACTTCTTACTTCGGTGATTGCTCTGTCTCTGGCAGGTGGATTACCTGTTGGATCATAATAGCCTCCCATATATATGTGTGTGTGTGTGTGTGTGTGTGTATTCTTTGTGATCTAGTTAAAAAATCCATCGACCAAAACTTGTATTTTTTTGTGAACTTAGAAATGAGACTTATATGTTATCTTTTTAGATGTCTAGCTTGGATATAGTCGACTTGATGATGCTTATAGTATTTTCTTACTTTCTCTTGTGATGATCTTCGTCTTGGGTGTCGTATATTACTGCGTGGTTATGATTCCGCTGATTAGGCGATGGGATAGCTCCCGATTGGGGATGCTGCTATATTTGTGTGTGTACTGGTTTTTATCAAAATTTACTAAGGAGGTGCTGCCCAATTTTTAAACAATGTATGTGTTTTCAAACAAACTTTACTTATACTTTAAAAGGAACTTGATTCCATTTAAATTACCTTTTCAAAACTTCACCTCCACTATTTTTTAAAATGGTTTAGATTCCAGGTTTTCGGCTTACTTAGGTTACGGTGGGGTCCTATAGACTTCACGTAATTCAAGTGCCGGTCGCGTGCCTTTTCCGGGTCATGACATTGATCACCGTAGACAATCCATGGACGTAAACGATCTATATCTCGCCCAAAGTCCTACTAGAAACCAACGTTGGGTCACCTGCGATGAGGCTAAGTTCGAAAAAAAATGGTATGTCCATAAGAAAAATGGACATGGATGAAAACCCGAAAGAGCTTTTTGAGTAAAAAAAACAGCAGGACTACCGGCAAGCTTATGAAAACCCAAAAGAGCGCAAACTCGTAAAAAAAGGTACACTTGCGAATTCAACTTGACTTTGTAAGAAGAAAATACCTGTGTGGAATCCTTACGATTCACAAAAGAGCAACACACTTAGAAATCCCTATAATTCTTAGGGAGAAAATACACTTGCGAGATCCTCTCGACTCGTAAGGAGAAATACCTCTATAAGACCCTTACGGCTTGTAGAATTCAAAAGCCTTAGATTACAGGGATCTAAACCTTTTCTTAAGCCATCATACCCCCCATAAGATTTATGCCCTACAATTAGTTCAATATTAACTCTTGTATACAATCCATAGGCGTAAATAAATGTGTTCCCAACAAAGTCCCATCGAATGCGATTGATACTCCCAACACGATGAACGGCACTTATGAGTCAGCTCAACTTACAAGGAGAAAATACTCTTGTAAGATTCTTACGACTTACAAGAGGAAAACACACTAAGGAATCCATATGATTCCTAAGGAGAAAATATATCTACGAGATCCTCTCGACTCGTAGGGAGAAATACCTTCATGAGACCCTTACGGCCGATGAAGATGGAAAAAGCTTTATTTGGCAGGGATCTAAACCTGTTTTCTAAGACACCTTTTTCCAAACAAAAAATGGCAAATGATGGTTCGCTCCTGGCATTACGCTTCTGTGTTAGCGATACTGATGACGAACGACGTGTAAAATCTCATGTTCCAAACTTGTTCATATCAGATTTTTGCATTTTTATATCGCTCATTCTTAATCATATTGCATATAAATAGGTGTTTTTGATCCATGTCTGCTAAATAGTTGCAGATTACAGGTTCTCAGCTCTTTACAGTGAGATTCGTGAAAAATCGCAACAAATGTGGGACTACGACCAATAACAGATGAATACTGATCCGCATTATGCCGCATACCAGTTCAAGCGAAGTTCAAGGCAAAAGTCCACTGTTGAATATCTGGAAGAGAAATGAAGAGATTTTGAGAAACCAAGTGTGCCAAACAGAAGACAAAAATAACATGAAGAAACCCTGGAAAAATGAACCACCAAGACCATCAAATGGCCAAGGAACCGCGGCCAAACAGGCACATCTGCTGCGGTTCCGCGGCCGTGCTCTGCACATGTCGGTGGGGTGTCGGTGCTTTGACTCAGTTTTTGGGGTTGTTTTGTAATTTCATGTATGGATCAGAATGTAAACCTAGGGTTTTTCTTATCTATAAATAGAAGAGCTCAAGGCCTTTCTTAGTGTGCCTCTTTCAGGGTGCCACTTTGGGGATGCCTCTCTTTATTTTTTATTCCTCTTTTTTAATTTCTAGATCTAAATTTAAATTCGATTGTAATGCGTTTTTGAGAGGACATCAATAAAGTAAGCTTTTTATTTATCTCGCATTCTTTTTATCGTACCTGCAATTTTTTATTGTTAATCCAGTAATAGAAATTTATCTGCTTTTTTCCTTATAATGAATTTTATTGTTATCTCTCTAATGAGTGAGTAATTCCTCACTTGTTAGGGTAGAAGATGGAAGGTTTGAGAGAAGGAAATCTCTCACTCCTTTCTTTGCCCAAATAATTTTAAATACGTATTCCCTTTAATTCAACCATAATCCGCTCACTACGGCACCATATCCTACATGATAGGGGTGATTCCCTAGTTAGACCGGTTGCGGTTGAATTAACTGGAGGTTAGGGCTAAGAGCCAAGAACAGACGGATAAGGACCAAAAGGAAGAAACTAAGTTTCTTTCCAGTCGTGCTAATCCACGTTGTTGCCGATTACCCTAACACCTTTATTCACAACTAAGGCATTGAAAGAAGTGAGAAGATCCCTATTTCAAACTAACCTAATCCTAACCCTAGCAGGCTTTTTATCAACTTATTCTCATTCATAGATCTTAAAACAAAACCCAACTTAATTGGACTTAACTCGTTAGAACATAAAGAAAATGATTCCGTCTCCCTGTGGATCGACCCGTACTCAACCGGCTAGCTGCCAAGCGAAACCATCTTGATTGCGGTAAATTTAAACACAGAAAATTTCTAACAATCAAACGGCGCCGTTGCTGGGAAGACGGTAGTCTCTTTCTTTGTGTAATTTCGGGTTAATTAAAAAAAATTTAAAAATTATAAAAATTGAAAAATTTTAAAACAAAAAAAATAAAAATAAAAATAAAAATAAAAATCATCTTGTTATTTTTGAAAGGTTTTTGTGCAAGTGTGCAGGCTTGGAGCAAACTCTGTTTCAGATCTGGAGCAAATTCAGTAAACAAATCAATATTCAGGAGATCTAAACAGGTAGAGGAAAACCAACTCAGCACAGAGACAAAATTTGAAGCAGTCAACCTTCTGTTAGGCCGCAGAACCGCGGCAGAAGCAAGGGTTTGACCGCGGAACTGTGGTCAACGGGTGACGTCAGCAACCAAAAATCTCTGTGAGTATCTCATTTCTCATCTCCTTTCCTCTGCACTCGACTGAAAAAAATTTCCTGCAGGTTTCTTTGCACAGATTCTCTTTCTCCTATCCAATAAATTGTTTTTGTGCAGGATTCTTTGCGCTGCCAAATAAAAAAAAAATTTGCAAGTGTTTTAGATTTTTGGTTTGTTACTGCTTTGCAAAATTAATACGGTATCTAAGGGGCTATAACACCAATTAAGATTGGGTGGGGATTTTATTACCCTTCCTAAGACCCCAAAAATCACTAAAAAGCATATGCTTCACCCTTGAGTTAATTAAAAAATATCTAGACTCAGCCAATTAAGGACTGTCGTGCTCATTAGGACAGAGGAAGGTTGTGAGCATTCATTCGTTTATCTAAACCTGACTTTGTAATGTCTAGACTAAACAAGTGAGAAAGGTAATTTTAAAAGGCCCGTCTCACAGTGATTAGTGAGCGGAACCCTCATTTCTTCATTTGTGCTTACCTGGCCACAATTGGCGGTGAAGAGGCGATTTGAGGGATATCTCACAACTTGTCACTTTGGAACAGTTAGGAGCAGTCTAGTGGACTTAGAAGACCATAACTCTAGATTTGATTGTGCATGTTTTAACTTTGATTGTTTGAAGTAAGTCCGTATACATTCTTACAAAACACTTTCAAAAATTTCAAAACTCCAAAAACAAACAATATTTTTACAAAAAAAAAATCACATTCTTTTTCTTCTCCTTTCTCTCATTACATCATGGGTATCACACCTCGCAAAACTCTTGGCGAACTTTGGTACCCACAACCAGACATTACTTCCTACGGTTCTTGTTTTGGACGAATTTCGAACGACCCCTCCATGCCCAAAAATTCTTTGAAAGATCGGATAGACGCGTCTAGGACAACCAATTGGACTCCGCAATCCACCTTGTAGCAACCATTTCAACCTTCACTACCTTCTTACGTTGATACTCCTTTTTCGAGTCCTGTTATAACTCCGAAACCCATATCTATTGCTGAACATATTGAACAATCTCGTAACCAATCTTTCACTCCTTTCACCAATGCGAATTCTTTGGATCAACAATTCCATTCACCTTCTTATCCGTATTTTGATCCTACCCCTGTCCAACCATTCTATTCCTATCCATCCTAGCCAACTTTTACACCTTCCCTGGACATTGCTTCTACACAGCCATTTGGGAGTTTTCAGTATCCAAACAAATTTGAATGTTTTACTGAAACTCCTTCACAACCCATGTCTAGTCTGGAACAGGCATTGGAAGACTTTAGGGTAGCGTCATGCCAACAGATGATGGATCTGAATGTGTCCATGGCCGCCGTCATACAACCTAGTGACCCGGTAGCTGGTTTCCAACTAGCTCCAAATTTTCCAATGTATGATGAGGCGGTTGGACAGATTGAGAATTTGAGTGGTGAGAGTGGGCCGTACACCCTTCCAAATCAAACCTACCCAACCCAAATTGAATCCCACAACTCCGGTTTTGAATGTCTATCGAGTGTCCCACGTGATTCATCAATTGAAGATAGAAGGAGTAATGAGTTGTGCGACTTTGTAGTGTTTGATTTGCCAGATTGTGAAGGGTCCCTTTCAAGTAAACCCACACCTAATCCTTTTGACCTCTACACCTCCACTCTAGAACCTAAATTGATTGATATCCATGCTTTTGTTGAGGTGTCTGAGAAAATTAATTTTCACTTGATTAAGGATATTGACGCTGGGAATATTTTGGATGATGAACCCGCAGATTTGACTGAATTTTTCTCTCCAATTCATCATCCCGAGTCATTAAATGTTTCTCCCGAACTCATATGCGTCTTGATTTTGATGAGAATTTCATGGATAAGCTAAATTTTGAGGAGAGAATTGAGGAAATTATTGAGGATGAAGCAGTTTTACTTGAGGGAGAAGGAAGAAAGGGATAGATTGAATTGGAGTCGGATTTTCCAATTCATTCTATTCCTTTCATTGACTGCGCACACCCTCCTGAATCTTTAACCGATACCCTTCCTCAATCACTTCCCTCGATCCTCGTTCCGACCTTGCAAGAAACCGTTACACTTTCATTTTCAATGTCTGGTTTACCAAGTTCGACGTACCCATGTTTTCTCACGAATCTTGAGGGATTTGACCTCATTTCTCGCCATATTGATAGATTAGCACAATCGCTTTTTACACATCGGTCATTACAAATTGTGCAAATTTATACACTCCATCTCCACCCTCAAGTTCGTATTCAACTTCGTTCTTCCACTTTCTCTGGTTCTTCTTCTAATCTTCCTTTAATGATAACGAGTGTTAATGAATCACAATCCGATATTTTGAGTTCGATAATTCTAGAAAAACAACTTGATTTAGACTCTTTTGAGAATAAGGTAGATGAGCCTTACGAGTCTCCTACCTCCATAATTTTTGAAAAATCAAATATGTTGAATTCTGGCACGACACTTATTAACATTGAAACGTTCAATCGGACCATCGATGAAAGTTTCGAAGATATTTTCGCCGACGAACTCGCATTTCTAAACGACACGGATTTTGTGATTAATCAACCTCCACCTGAAAAAGTCGAACCACCACCATTTCTTCTTATTCCATATGAGAATGTGACCATTCTCCCCGTTCCTAATCATCCACATTCTCGTTTCCGTTCACCATTATTGTTTCGTCTCTACAAATCGAGACGTAAACCTTTTCCATTACACCACTAATCTTTACCCCATTTCTTCCTGACTCTATACAACATGTTCTTTCACCAACCGCCGCTTTATAACGATAAAATTTTTGAATGGTTGGTGCTAACCTTTGGCCTGTGTAAGGCCTTGTATAGCTTGATACTGTGTTTTTCTCCCCCCCCCCCCAACTCTGAACTTTAACGCTTAAACAGTGGAAACACTGTTTCACTTAAGTTTGGGGGGACCTTTTTTTTGTATATATATTTTGGTTTGCTTTTTGTTTTGTTTAAAATTTTCTATTAGAGAGCGCCGGCAATTTTGACCCTCTTGGTGTAGCCTGACAGTGAGGGCACTGTCGAGTTTAAGTTTGGGGGTGTGCCCGGTAAGCTTTCTTCCTTCGCATTCATATGTATATTTTTGCATTTGCGTACTTATTTTAAAACCCATACAAATCAAAAATTAAAAAAAATATAAAAATTGAAAAGTTCAATTTTGGCCATATTTAACTTAAGTTCAACATGACGGTTAACCAGTTAGGAAAAACTAGATCCAAAACTTAGTAAATTAAAAACCCTAAAAATAACCTTTCTTAAAGTTTAAGTGTAGAAAATATACGTCCTTGTAGTTTATTTAGAAATAGGCAAATTTTGAGTTCAGTTCTTGAGCTAAATCGAAATAAGAGAAGAATATTGAAAGCTCTATTTGAAGTATAAGTCTGAAAAATAATTCTGAACCTTAAGTCCAAATTTTAAAAATATATACCCTACGTTACGCAGATACACGCGTCTTGAAACTTGGGATAGTAGAGGATACCTTGAAATGCTCTTGTCTAAAATCCTTAGTATGAAGGAAAATAAAATAAAAGTATAAGAGGTGAATAAAGAGAAAAAAAATGAACACTGGTGTTGGCAGCATAAAAAAAAATTATAGCGAGGGTGCTTTATCACCTAGTGCCTTAGACCAACTAGTTTAGGAGTCACTGCTAAGCCTTAGGTGTTGCAAGACGAGAAATTATGCCTAAATGCGCAAGCACATTTTGTAATCGGTCGTTTAGTACCTCAAGAAGTATTAACGGTCGCATGAAAGATGTGTGAGCAATTTCATCTAAAATTCACCAACTAAAAGTATTTTGGAAGATGGACAAGAGTATGATAGATTGAATTGAATTTTCAAGTGTAGGGGGTGATAATTACACACACGTAGGGGTATATAATTGGAGTCTGGAGGAGAGATAGGAATAAAAGATAGGGCTTATTGTAACGTTTTAAAAATAATTAAATAAATAATTAAATGAATAAAATTGTTTAAGTGAAATTTTGATTTTCGGTAAAGCAAAATGTATTTTTTCGTAAAATCAAACCGCAATTGTTTTTCATTATAAATTCAAAAATACCTATTTAAATTATGTAATTACTAGTAAATGGTGTTTATTTAGCCACTTATAAAATTTTAGTTTAATTAAATATTTTTCCTAAATTAATTATTTTAAATATTAACATAAGCTTTATTTTACACTAAATTAGTGTAAATTACAAATTTGAATGGTTTTAATTTGTAAAAATGAACCATGGCATATTAGAATTTAGTGTGTATCATGCAAAATTTATTTGCAAACTTTTCCAATTTTCTAGACTTTTCTTTAGTTGCTATAGTGAAGAAATGAAAAGAAAATTAATAAATCATGAAAAGACATATGTATACATCATATTGTGTGAACCTTCTACACAATTCTTCCCTCTTTCTTTTTCTCCCTCTCTTCCTCATGTGGCCGGCCATGATCCCCATAGCAGCCCCCCCAATTTCCCACCTCATTTTATTACAAAAAATCATTAAAAATCCACCAAAATTCAATATAAAATGCACAAAATCCTATTTATTCTCTACCCTTTATTCTTTGCTCATTTTACATGGATTTTGGAGATGGGAAGCATGCATTTTTGAGGCTCATTTTCATGTTGGATTTCATAATTTTGGAGGTATAAATTTCCTTCTTTTGTTTTATTATTATTAGATGTTTCATTAAGCTTAATTAGATTTAATATGTTAATTCTATTTACTACTTTTAAAAATTCAAGTGAGGGTTTGTAAAATTAAGTTGGGGTTTTATTATATCATTAGGTTTATAGTAACTAGAGTAGCACTTTTACAAATGGAAAATCATGCATAGTTGATATATTGCAAATTGTGATCCAAATTTCTTAAATTAAACCATTTTTAATAAACTAGATTTCTATATATTTTATATATTGGTGATATAAATTCCAATGAATGTTTGTAACAATAGATTGTTGTTTAAATGAGGATATTGACATGTTAAAGGAATGGAAAACTTAGTTTAGTTACTAGTATTATTGATAATTGATAAATTTTGATAAAAATTGCTATTTTTGCTAACTAGTTTTTGGAAATTATTAAATAAATGAGATTTAAAATATAAATTAAGGTTTTATTATATCATTATCATTGTAAATTGTAGTTTGAAACATTAATTCATACAAAATCAAGTGTTGTTGTGGAATTGTGGAATTTTGCTTGTAAGTTGTGGAAAATTGATAAAATTGCAAACTAGAAATTTATTTGTAATATAAATTAGTGTAATAAAAATATGGTAAGGGTTTCTATAACTTAGTTATGTTATTTAATGAATATTATGACCATTAGTTTCATTAAACGTCAAGTTTTGAAGTAAAATGGTGAATTGATATTTTCAAGGTTTTCGGAATTGGATGATTTGATCGATTATAGGGTTCCGATGATTTGAACCAAGTTTAATATTATAAGTAATGGGTTTTGAAACTACGGGTTGTTTATTGGTTTCTACCTCGATCAGTCGGCGTTTGTACACCGATATCGAGCGGTATTTGGTGCTTTTGCGTGGACGAGACATAGGTTTTAACCTATGCTTGTTCCTTGTATCGTTTGACTTTTGTATGTGATTCGGTTTACGATGTTATTTATATGTTTGCGTTTAGGTACCCTTCAAGTGGACTACGGGCGATGAAGAGGAGGATCGCGACACCGTCGTCGGCAGACATGGACCAGGTGAGTAGATGCATATCTATGGGGGGAAGTCGGGTGGATGGCGTTTAGCACCCCCGCAACGTAGAATAGGATTAGTACTTATTGACATTAGGAAACCAGACGTGACCCTAGTAGGACTCTAGTATTGACCCTAGGCTGGATTAGACCGATTTAGGAAAGCCAAATCAGAGGATGAGTACCTTGGAAGGGGGTTCGTAGGTTTCAGATAGAAAAACACCCACGCACACACTGAAACTCGACATGGGGTGCGTGTATGTGGATATATATAGAACTAGGTATAGGTATATACATATATGTACAACACGTATAGGTGATTCACTGATGTGATATGATATCCGAGATATGATGAAACAGTATAACTGGCTTGATGCCGTGATTCTTGACTATACAGTCGTATTGAGTGTTAGCGGATCATTAGAGAATGAGATAATGATCATGATTATATAAGTTATAAGGAGTGGTGGTGATTTGATGTACATGGGACGCTAGAATAGTACCCGGACTGTAACTTGTGACTGATCACTATATGATATATGCATAACTTGATTACGACATTATATTGGTGTGACCTGATGTCGATATCATATACGTATAACTTAATCACAATAAGATACATATGACATTATACGAATGAGGGGACACCCAGCAGATACTTGACCGTACCCCGATATTGGGATGCCGTACGAGGGATCTTACCGTACGAGGCTTAGATTTGGTGATTGATCCGCACTCTTGATTCGAGGAAGCCGTACTACGTACGTGATGCTATTGAGGCAGAATCGCCGACTATTGGAGATAATGATTCAGACCTTAGGTAGATTCTAGTTTCCTACTGACTAGTCTCTTAGGTTTAGTTCCTTAGGATGTTAGATGGATACTGGTTTAGGTTCGACTCACACAGTGGTAGTTGTACTCGTATCTCGCAGAGGAGTGGATAATGCACACCTGCATTTACATTCATACTATAATCATCATGGTGCATGTTCTTTTATATGTTGCTATAATCAATATAAACTTTACCGGTTAGGACACCAGCACCATTACCGATGATGCGCATATTCCACACACACTTATTTGCCGGCTCACACACATCATCATCGGTAATTGCTATGTCACGTACACTTTAGATCACATTATATTTTGTTGATAGAATCAGTTAACAACTAAACCGATATAATATTGTGATTACTCTCTGATGTTAGTATAGACATGATATTCATAACTTAGACATTCCTGCATTCATATTTTCATGTTATCGCACAGTATTATGAGCATATGCCGACATTTATCATATACTACTCATGATTTTGAGATTTGGATTTCTGTGAGATTTTCTGGATTTTTGGGGAAAACCGCAAGAATATATATAAAAACTTCTCTCTCTCTCCTCTTCTCTTTTTAAAATAAGATGCGGTTTTCTCGTGATGTATGTGTCGTCCACCATGAGTATTTCATGTTTTCTGATGGATTTCGAGACCCGATTCGAGGAGTGGATGAACCGTCTCGGGTACATGGTGGGCCCGGTATGGTACCCCGGGGCAAGAAGATCGAGTTGTAGACGATGAGCCTGGCAGGGGAAGGCTACCTACCGGTGATGTCTGGCGCGGCGGATATCCGGAGGATACCGACCGTTGTCGTGAGATTTGATGATATGGGCCGATTCGGACTGACGGAGCCCGACATATTGAGACTTGAGATTACATGTGTTGTGTCGATGCTTGACACGGATTTCTATGGATTTCATTGTTGAGATTTCAGATGCTTATACACACTTTACTATGATAATAGATAAAAAGTTCTTATACATGTATATCTGGATTTCAGGATTTGTTACTTTACATTCATGGTGCATGCATTTCATTTCATATGACATAGTATTATATTAAGCACTGACACGAACACGGATTATCTGCACTTACACGTAGTATATTATTATGACCTAGGATAGCGTCGTGCATTCGATTTCTTTTCGTAGATGTCTTCTACTCACGAGTTGGCAACTCACCCCCGTTGTGCCAAATTCTTTTCAGGTGCGATGTACAGGTCTCCCTTGGTAGTTGCTGGCACATCATTTTCATTTCGGGTGATTTGCACGGTAGGTTGGTTCATTTGTATCTGAACCGCCGTTGTATTTTTATTATTTCATTTGTATCTAGAAAGCTCCATCAACCATAATTGTATTACTTGATAAGTTTATTGGACCAGTCTTTTATTTCGACCTTAGAGTCGCGTATGTATTATTCTGATCTGGTGGTTTGTGTTTTCTTTTGAGATTTGAGCCCCGCCCTTTGGCGTTGTATATTTTTGTGATTGTTGTGGTTGTCTCCGCCCGTTGGCGTTGAGCTAGCACCCGTTTGGGGATGCTTTTTTTTTATTGTTTATTCATATTATACTTGTTGTACCCGTTTGGGGGCCAGTTTTGTAGAGGAGACTCTGCCGAAATTTTTGGTAAAATTTGCTGATGTTTTTATACTTGTTTTATTTTCTTTTCTTCTTTTTCTTCTTTTATGGTTTAGATTTCTGGGCTTCGGCTTACTTAGGTCACGTGGCGCCTCTAGACGCTTCGTAATCTAAGTGCCGGTCACGTTCCGTACTTTCGGGTCGTGACAAAGTTGGTATCAGAGCGCTAGGTTTAACCCTGTATAAGTCTAGGTGACCCTTGGTTGATGGAGTAGGCGATTTAGGTAGAGTAACGTACCGTGGGTATGGTCCGCGGCATACTTACGATACGCTACTCTGCTTAAGGAACCTTAGGATGTACATTTGTTTGCACCGTATTTCATTCGCTCCTTTGATCTATCTTCGTCGATGTCGGAGGGTGGTTTTTGTTACCACGGGCGCTCGGGCAGAGGAAGTTGCGGCTCGAATGCGATAACCATTAGAGTATTGGTTATTCTTGAGGATTGAAGCATTGCTTAACGTGCGGACGAAGGGTAGTCACATGCCGTCCGGATGAAGTTAAAGGGTTCGAACGATTATCAGGAAACCATTTTCCCAAGTTTAAAGTATTCGGAAGAACATGCAGGTATTTCGATGGACCCTCTAGAAGAATGAAACCCTAACTCGACATAATGACCACGAGAACGCCCTTGAACCTTAGGGTTTACGGCTGTTCCGCTGTGCCATTAGTGAGGCTTGGGTTTGCCCTTCTACAGCTGGATCATCGATACTGGGGTATGTACCGGATATTTTTAAACTGTATTTGAGTGTTGAGCTCTCGGGGAATTATGGGATTTTGATGGATCGATCAAAAAGTTTAATGTATTCCGGATATCAAGTGAAGGGATCGACTATGTGGGAGGCTCTAGACACGAGTATTGCCGTTGGTAGCGCAGTCAGCACACCTATGAAGGAACGAGTTTGAAGCAGTCGACATCAGAGGGAAGAGGCGCACATTGACGATAGTGTTTACGATTGTGATTTAGTGATTTGAATTCCATATTTTCTGTTATTGGATTTTGGCATTTGAGGAATTCGTTTTACGATTGGTATTTCATGTGTGTACCTTCATTACATTCTAGTTGTGTTTCATATACCAGTTGTATTGATGTTGTTTAGTACACACCCAGTACACTTGATTTGGTTTTATATATATTGAGATTTTTGATTTGACTTCGTGCATAGGGGTTACACATGATTTTGACATATGTTTCGACCTAGTTTTCATGCATTTTTGTGCTGTGATTTCGATTTTGATATTCGATGTATGTTTTCGTGCTCCATGTGCACCTGATTAGGATTCTTGCGCATACTTGGCGCACTTGATGCGATTTTGTGCACACCAGATGCACTAAATCGGGGTTTTGTGCAGATTAGATGCACCTGATTTTGAGTCGTGCACGCCCGTTGCACTTGACAGATGTTTTTGGTGCACACCTGTTGCACTTAGTTTTGTTTTGTGGGTATTCATGGTTTCTGCATTTGGTTTCGATTTCAGTGCGCACCGGACGCACATGACATTTTATGGATGTGATTGGGGTTGATTTCAGTTTGAGCAGTATATTTTCATAATCATTATTGTTTGATTTAGTAACCAGGCGGAACGTGTATGCTAAATAAAAGATATATATATAGCTATTTTTTTAAAAAATAAACGTCCGCTACTTATGCCGTGACACGTGCATCACATGGCAATTTTCAAAAAGGGGGTTTGCATATTTCCTTATCCGGATATTTGTACGGTTTCACTATGATGCACACTATATATAAGTTATAGATTGATGTATATTATAATGGTTTTCATATTGGGTTATGATATTTTATTCTCGCCATAACTCCGATGATTGCATTATGCTTGACGGAGTTGATTTTTGTTATGTATTAATGATTCGGAGCCCCGACGATTTGAGTATTTTGCTAAATGTTTTAGTATTTGGAAGGGGAGTGTTAATTTAAATTCGGGGACCGAATTTCCTAAAGGGGGGAAGATTGTAACGTTTTAAAAATAATTAAATAAATAATTAAATGAATAAAATTGTTTAAGTGAAATTTTGATTTTCGGTAAAGCAAAATGTATTTTTTCGTAAAATCAAACCGCAATTGTTTTTCATTATAAATTCAAAAATACCTATTTAAATTATGTAATTACTAGTAAATGGTGTTTATTTAGCCACTTATAAAATTTTAGTTTAATTAAATATTTTTCCTAAATTAATTATTTTAAATATTAACATAAGCTTTATTTTACACTAAATTAGTGTAAATTACAAATTTGAATGGTTTTAATTTGTAAAAATGAACCATGGCATATTAGAATTTAGTGTGTATCATGCAAAATTTATTTGCAAACTTTTCCAATTTTCTAGACTTTTCTTTAGTTGCTATAGTGAAGAAATGAAAAGAAAATTAATAAATCATGAAAAGACATATGTATACATCATATTGTGTGAACCTTCTACACAATTCTTCCCTCTTTCTTTTTCTCCCTCTCTTCCTCATGTGGCCGGCCATGATCCCCATGGCAGCCCCCCCAATTTCCCACCTCATTTTATTACAAAAAATCATTAAAAATCCACCAAAATTCAATATAAAATGCACAAAATCCTATTTATTCTCTACCCTTTATTCTTTGCTCATTTTACATGGATTTTGGAGATGGGAAGCATGCATTTTTGAGGCTCATTTTCATGTTGGATTTCATAATTTTGGAGGTATAAATTTCCTTCTTTTGTTTTATTATTATTAGATGTTTCATTAAGCTTAATTAGATTTAATATGTTAATTCTATTTACTACTTTTAAAAATTCAAGTGAGGGTTTGTAAAATTAAGTTGGGGTTTTATTATATCATTAGGTTTATAGTAACTAGAGTAGCACTTTTACAAATGGAAAATCATGCATAGTTGATATATTGCAAATTGTGATCCAAATTTCTTAAATTAAACCATTTTTAATAAACTAGATTTCTATATATTTTATATATTGGTGATATAAATTCCAATGAATGTTTGTAACAATAGATTGTTGTTTAAATGAGGATATTGACATGTTAAAGGAATGGAAAACTTAGTTTAGTTACTAGTATTATTGATAATTGATAAATTTTGATAAAAATTGCTATTTTTGCTAACTAGTTTTTGGAAATTATTAAATAAATGAGATTTAAAATATAAATTAAGGTTTTATTATATCATTATCATTGTAAATTGTAGTTTGAAACATTAATTCATACAAAATCAAGTGTTGTTGTGGAATTGTGGAATTTTGCTTGTAAGTTGTGGAAAATTGATAAAATTGCAAACTAGAAATTTATTTGTAATATAAATTAGTGTAATAAAAATATGGTAAGGGTTTCTATAACTTAGTTATGTTATTTAATGAATATTATGACCATTAGTTTCATTAAACGTCAAGTTTTGAAGTAAAATGGTGAATTGATATTTTCAAGGTTTTCGGAATTGGATGATTTGATCGATTATAGGGTTCCGATGATTTGAACCAAGTTTAATATTATAAGTAATGGGTTTTGAAACTACGGGTTGTTTATTGGTTTCTACCTCGATCAGTCGGCGTTTGTACACCGATATCGAGCGGTATTTGGTGCTTTTGCGTGGACGAGACATAGGTTTTAACCTATGCTTGTTCCTTGTATCGTTTGACTTTTGTATGTGATTCGGTTTACGATGTTATTTATATGTTTGCGTTTAGGTACCCTTCAAGTGGACTACGGGCGATGAAGAGGAGGATCGCGACACCGTCGTCGGCAGACATGGACCAGGTGAGTAGATGCATATCTATGGGGGGAAGTCGGGTGGATGGCGTTTAGCACCCCCGCAACGTAGAATAGGATTAGTACTTATTGACATTAGGAAACCAGACGTGACCCTAGTAGGACTCTAGTATTGACCCTAGGCTGGATTAGACCGATTTAGGAAAGCCAAATCAGAGGATGAGTACCTTGGAAGGGGGTTCGTAGGTTTCAGATAGAAAAACACCCACGCACACACTGAAACTCGACATGGGGTGCGTGTATGTGGATATATATAGAACTAGGTATAGGTATATACATATATGTACAACACGTATAGGTGATTCACTGATGTGATATGATATCCGAGATATGATGAAACAGTATAACTGGCTTGATGCCGTGATTCTTGACTATACAGTCGTATTGAGTGTTAGCGGATCATTAGAGAATGAGATAATGATCATGATTATATAAGTTATAAGGAGTGGTGGTGATTTGATGTACATGGGACGCTAGAATAGTACCCGGACTGTAACTTGTGACTGATCACTATATGATATATGCATAACTTGATTACGACATTATATTGGTGTGACCTGATGTCGATATCATATACGTATAACTTAATCACAATAAGATACATATGACATTATACGAATGAGGGGACACCCAGCAGATACTTGACCGTACCCCGATATTGGGATGCCGTACGAGGGATCTTACCGTACGAGGCTTAGATTTGGTGATTGATCCGCACTCTTGATTCGAGGAAGCCGTACTACGTACGTGATGCTATTGAGGCGGAATCGCCGACTATTGGAGATAATGATTCAGACCTTAGGTAGATTCTAGTTTCCTACTGACTAGTCTCTTAGGTTTAGTTCCTTAGGATGTTAGATGGATACTGGTTTAGGTTCGACTCACACAGTGGTAGTTGTACTCGTATCTCGCAGAGGAGTGGATAATGCACACCTGCATTTACATTCATACTATAATCATCATGGTGCATGTTCTTTTATATGTTGCTATAATCAATATAAACTTTACCGGTTAGGACACCAGCACCATTACCGATGATGCGCATATTCCACACACACTTATTTGCCGGCTCACACACATCATCATCGGTAATTGCTATGTCACGTACACTTTAGATCACATTATATTTTGTTGATAGAATCAGTTAACAACTAAACCGATATAATATTGTGATTACTCTCTGATGTTAGTATAGACATGATATTCATAACTTAGACATTCCTGCATTCATATTTTCATGTTATCGCACAGTATTATGAGCATATGCCGACATTTATCATATACTACTCATGATTTTGAGATTTGGATTTCTGTGAGATTTTCTGGATTTTTGGGGAAAACCGCAAGAATATATATAAAAACTTCTCTCTCTCTCCTCTTCTCTTTTTAAAATAAGATGCGGTTTTCTCGTGATGTATGTGTCGTCCACCATGAGTATTTCATGTTTTCTGATGGATTTCGAGACCCGATTCGAGGAGTGGATGAACCGTCTCGGGTACATGGTGGGCCCGGTATGGTACCCCGGGGCAAGAAAATCGAGTTGTAGACGATGAGCCTGGCAGGGGAAGGCTACCTACCGGTGATGTCTGGCGCGGCGGATATCCGGAGGATACCGACCGTTGTCGTGAGATTTGATGATATGGGCCGATCCGGACTGACGGAGCCCGACATATTGAGACTTGAGATTACATGTGTTGTGTCGATACTTGACACGGATTTCTATGGATTTCATTGTTGAGATTTCAGATGCTTATACACACTTTACTATGATAATAGATAAAAAGTTCTTATACATGTATATCTGGATTTCAGGATTTGTTACTTTACATTCATGGTGCATGCATTTCATTTCATATGACATAGTATTATATTAAGCACTGACACGAACACGGATTATCTGCACTTACACGTAGTATATTATTATGACCTAGGATAGCGTCGTGCATTCGATTTCTTTTCGTAGATGTCTTCTACTCACGAGTTGGCAACTCACCCCCGTTGTGCCAAATTCTTTTCAGGTGCGATGTACAGGTCTCCCTTGGTAGTTGCTGGCACATCATTTTCATTTCGGGTGATTTGCACGGTAGGTTGGTTCATTTGTATCTGAACCGCCGTTGTATTTTTATTATTTCATTTGTATCTAGAAAGCTCCATCAACCATAATTGTATTACTTGATAAGTTTATTGGACCAGTCTTTTATTTCGACCTTAGAGTCGCGTATGTATTATTCTGATCTGGTGGTTTGTGTTTTCTTTTGAGATTTGAGCCCCGCCCTTTGGCGTTGTATATTTTTGTGATTGTTGTGGTTGTCTCCGCCCGTTGGCGTTGAGCTAGCACCCGTTTGGGGATGCTTTTTTTTATTGTTTATTCATATTATACTTGTTGTACCCGTTTGGGGGCCAGTTTTGTAGAGGAGACTCTGCCGAAATTTTTGGTAAAATTTGCTGATGTTTTTATACTTGTTTTATTTTCTTTTCTTCTTTTTCTTCTTTTATGGTTTAGATTTCTGGGCTTCGGCTTACTTAGGTCACGTGGCGCCTCTAGACGCTTCGTAATCTAAGTGCCGGTCACGTTCCGTACTTTCGGGTCGTGACAAAGTTAGTATCAGAGCGCTAGGTTTAACCCTGTATAAGTCTAGGTGACCCTTGGTTGATAGAGTAGGTGATTTAGGTAGAGTAACGTACCGTGGGTATGGTCCGCGGCATACTTACGATACGCTACTCTGCTTAAGGAACCTTAGGATGTACATTTGTTTGCACCGTATTTCATTCGCTCCTTTGATCTATCTTCGTCGATGTCGGAGGGTGGTTTTTGTTACCACGGGCGCTCGGGCAGAGGAAGTTGCGGCTCGAATGCGATAACCATTAGAGTATTGGTTATTCTTGAGGATTGAAGCATTGCTTAACGTGCGGACGAAGGGTAGTCACATGCCGTCCGGATGAAGTTAAAGGGTTCGAACGATTATCAGGAAACCATTTTCCCAAGTTTAAAGTATTCGGAAGAACATGCAGGTATTTCGATGGACCCTCTAGAAGAATGAAACCCTAACTCGACATAATGACCACGAGAACGCCCTTGAACCTTAGGGTTTACGGCTGTTCCGCTGTGCCATTAGTGAGGCTTGGGTTTGCCCTTCTACAGCTGGATCATCGATACTGGGGTATGTACCGGATATTTTTAAACTGTATTTGAGTGTTGAGCTCTCGGGGAATTATGGGATTTTGATGGATCGATCAAAAAGTTTAATGTAGTCCGGATATCAAGTGAAGGGATCGACTATGTGGGAGGCTCTAGACACGAGTATTGCCGTTGGTAGCGCAGTCAGCACACCTATGAAGGAACGAGTTTGAAGCAGTCGACATCAGAGGGAAGAGGCGCACATTGACGATAGTGTTTACGATTGTGATTTAGTGATTTGAATTCCATATTTTCTGTTATTGGATTTTGGCATTTGAGGAATTCGTTTTACGATTGGTATTTCATGTGTGTACCTTCATTACATTCTAGTTGTGTTTCATATACCAGTTGTATTGATGTTGTTTAGTACACACCCAGTACACTTGATTTGGTTTTATATATATTGAGATTTTTGATTTGACTTCGTGCATAGGGGTTACACATGATTTTGACATATGTTTCGACCTAGTTTTCATGCATTTTTGTGCTGTGATTTCGATTTTGATATTCGATGTATGTTTTCGTGCTCCATGTGCACCTGATTAGGATTCTTGCGCATACTTGGCGCACTTGATGCGATTTTGTGCACACCAGATGCACTAAATCGGGGTTTTGTGCAGATTAGATGCACCTGATTTTGAGTCGTGCACGCCCGTTGCACTTGACAGATGTTTTTGGTGCACACCTGTTGCACTTAGTTTTGTTTTGTGGGTATTCATGGTTTCTGCATTTGGTTTCGATTTCAGTGCGCACCGGACGCACATGACATTTTATGGATGTGATTGGGGTTGATTTCAGTTTGAGCAGTATATTTTCATAATCATTATTGTTTGATTTAGTAACCAGGCGGAACGTGTATGCTAAATAAAAGATATATATATAGCTATTTTTTTAAAAAATAAACGTCCGCTACTTATGCCGTGACACGTGCATCACATGGCAATTTTCAAAAAGGGGGTTTGCATATTTCCTTATCCGGATATTTGTACGGTTTCACTATAATGCACACTATATATAAGTTATAGATTGATGTATATTATAATGGTTTTCATATTGGGTTATGATATTTTATTCTCGCCATAACTCCGATGATTGCATTATGCTTGACGGAGTTGATTTTTGTTATGTATTAATGATTCGGAGCCCCGACGATTTGAGTATTTTGCTAAATGTTTTAGTATTTGGAAGGGGAGTGTTAATTTAAATTCGGGGACCGAATTTCCTAAAGGGGGGAAGATTGTAACGTTTTAAAAATAATTAAATAAATAATTAAATGAATAAAATTGTTTAAGTGAAATTTTGATTTTCGTAAAAGCAAAATGTATTTTTTCGTAAAATCAACCGGCTAGCTACCAAACGAAACCGTCTTGATTGCGGTAAATTTAAACACAGAAAATCTCTAACAATAAAAACTCTCGACCGTTAAGTCATTAAACTGGAAAATAAAAATATATATATGTAGATATGAAATAGCCGAAATAATGGGGCAACTCGCAATAAAAAATCGGCTAGTAAAAAAAAGCCGAAATGATTGGGCATCACAAATAAATAGCCGAAATGATTAGGCAATAGCAACTTTCGCGATAAGAAAAATAGAATTATAGAACATTGCGGAGAATAAAAATAAAAAAATGATGAAATAAAAATTTTCTGCCTTCCAAGCAGTTCAAATCTCGACTTCTGTAAACAATTCATAGACACAAACGAATGAAAAAGAGAGATGTGTCTCCCCAAGCTCCATCAAATGAATAACTAAGTCTTGATGGCACTTATATAGAACAAAGACTACATGGACGTCCGATTTACTTCAGTAAAGTATGACTGCGGCGTCATCAAGGACCCATGGGTCAAAATGAAGAGGAGTAATGGCATATTCCAAGATCCAGGTCTCGATGGCAGCATACACACTGTTAAATATGTATACCCTAGAGGCCTATATTGTATAGGATGCTTGGCATGTATATGTGCAGAAATAATCTTTGCTCAAAATGATAGTATGCTATCTAGTTTATCTTCATCTTTACGTGTAATGTGTTATATTTCATATATTTATATTCATATTGATGAAGCCCTTAGGATTATGCTTGACTACTAGGATTATGATGAGATCATACTAGTGGGGCTTAGATAGTCTATAAGCATATCCTTTAATAGTTCCTAGTCGAGGGTATATCGAGATAGGGCATCGGTATTACCACATTAAACTAGTGTGTACGTTTCCTGACCTTGGGGGCGATGGTTGATTCCACAACCATTGGTGTTTGACATCAAAGATTGTACACAGGTGCTCATTGGAGAATTGGTACACCGAACAGGACTCGCCGAGAAATCCTAGATAGTATATATACCTATTGTCAGATAGCAGTTCTCTGGCGACACTTGTACAGGTTAGTCTGTAGACCCGAGATCGTCATGGTGTCTTGTGTGATTCCCACTGTGCTTTGATTTCCTCTCTACCACGGCTCTGCTGAGTCGTGCAAACAAGTGGATTTTGGGTACAGTCCCGAATCGCATGGAGGCAGTGAGCGATAGGAGGGGTTTCATCTCTCCCAGTATAGGGAGTTGATGTCGCGCTATGCTTGATCGGCTATAACACCCAAATCCCTGGCCAGGGTTGTCGAGGTTTACTAATAAGTGTTATCAGTAGTTCCTTGAACTGTTATGAGCCGTAAATCAGCATGACTTATAAAGTTACTGGGGTCTGACATTTACCACCCTAGACTTCATATGCGACGTATCAGACGAAGAGACCGGACTGTACGGTATGTGTTGCTTACAGGCTCGTTAAGGTTGTGATGAGTTCGCTCATCGGCCAACTTTTCATCATGTACCTAGGTAGCCGTTACGCACAGCTAGTGCCGTTGACGTGCTTGTGGTTAAACCCACTGCCAGCGTACTTTCGAGTTTTTAGAGTCCCACACAGAGGGTTCTCTCGTTCAGGTGAAAGATGTAGAGGCCGTAAGTTGTTACGGCAGCCGTAAGGTGTTACGGCAGGGTTTCGATCATGTTCGTATAATTGTTACAGGAATAATGATCGGGAGGATAATACTGGTAGGCTTTAGTTTAAGCCAGATACCGGTATTATATTATTGGATTATTTGTATTCGTATTTTTTGGAATTCGGATACGGGTATACGTATACGGTATACGGTATTCGGAGGAGGGGTATTCTTGTAATTGTTACAAGAATACCTTCTAGAAGGTGTCACCTCATAATTACATTATTTGTTTTATGAAAATAAATAAATGAGGTGGAAATTAAGAAAATCTAAGCATGGTTGTAAGAATGGCTTGTATTATATTTTATTGTTTTGGAGTTACTATTGAACCATGGTGCTAATTTTATATTGCATGCTTCAATTATTTCATTTGAGCCATATCTAATTTCCATGCTTGAATTTTCTCATTATCAAAAACACTTTCTCTCTCCTTCTTCTCACCTCCTCCTTCATCCTAAGCTTTACCCTTCACATGTGTTGTGAAACAAAGGCTTAGAGTTAAAGATAATCCAATACTCTAATCTCTACATAATCCTAATGACCTCTTCTAGCAAACTTGGTCTCTAGGCTAAACTCTTATGAAGAGTTTCTAGCTTGCACGATAACTCTCAGGTGGATCATCTAAGTCTTCGGGTGGCCGGAGATCGAGCACATCGGCAACGTCCAAGAAGCCAAGGAGCTCATCAAAGATGACCCGAAGGACCGGATCATCAAGGTATAACCCCTAACATAGTAGATAAGACCTCTAGTTAGGGTTCACTAGTTGTGGTTTAGACTATATCTCGGCAAAAGTGCGTGTTGTATGCAAAGAAAATTTTCGTTTATCACTTCCGCCGCCTCACAAGTGTTGTGGGAGCATGCATCATGCACTTACATGGTATCAGAGCCTAACTAAACCATAATTAGATTGTTAGCCAAAAGTTAGAACATCAATCGACAATTTTTTCTCCCGAAAACGCGTTTTCTGCCCCTGCTGCTGTCAATTTTTAAAGTGTTCAAAAAATCATTTCAGTGGCCTTAAAAATACGTGCAGGGTTTTCTAAGTACACTGTAGAAAAACGAGACTCTAACTCGTCAGGAACGCCGCGGATCCGTGGCCAAACTCAGTGTTTGGTCGCCGATCCGCGGCCGAGTCGTGTCTGAGTTGACTCGTTTTTCAGCAATTTGCTTAGATTAAGGAAATAGTGTTTCTGGGATATCTGGAATTTTCACAAAGTTGTTTGTGCACTGGAAAATGTCAAGTGTTGGCATGGTTTAAAATTATCGATCGAAATTCTAAAGTGCTTAGCTAATTGGGTATTCTGTTTTTGACATGTGTGTTTGAAACGTCGACTAATTGCTATAAGTCGATTAGTCGGGATTGCACACTTCTGTAATGATATCATATGATGGTATGTGGATATGAATGTGTTGGATCGTCGTGATGAATGGCCGGGGGTGTGAGAAGAGCGTTTTTCTTTTCTTTCATTCAATGTAATTTGTAAAAAGCAATGTAATATTATTTTGCGGGGCACATCCGGGTTGAGGTTGTAGCCACCGTTGTATAATTTCTTTTTACTGTTTTTGCTCCTAAGATAGACCCAAGGTGGGGTGCACAAACTACCGGGTTTTCGAAGTGCCGAGTGGCCTACTCACTTTATTGAGAGAGGTTGCTTCACTTCAGGAATTTGGCGGGTAGTTTGCTGCACCCGTAGGGATCTAGGGTGGGGTTTTGGCTATTCATCACGACCTTGGAACCCGTCTTTCATTAAGGGCTTGAATGAAACACGGAATTCCTAGTATATCCAATGTATTCATTTGTGATCTGAAATGGCTATATTTATATATGAGATATTTAATAAACGTTGCTTATGTTTTGCACCCGCGCTAGTCCAGCCCCCGCTCTGCCGTTAGTTAAGTAACCTAACGGTGCATGACGGGACCCAGTGGCGAATGCGGATGGCATAAGCGTACGTTCTATTTTTGTTTCTTTTCTGTGATGTTTAGGAAACGTAAATGATGGGACAACGTTAATTTGATTAATGTTAAGAAAAAGAAACCTAAAGATGTTGTAGAATCAAACTTTTTAAAATGGGTAACTCTAGCTTTTGCTTTGCATCGTGGTATTCTTGAATATCCTGCACCTCATTCGATGAGGAAAGGGCCGAGATCCCTTCACCGGGAGTGACCACTTTAGCGAAACTGGCAAATGTTACAAAGCACTCGATTTGATTTTATAGTTGATCTAATTTTTTGCTTTGCATCGTGGTATTTACATATCCAGTACCTTATTCGATAAGGAAAGAGCCGAGATCCCTTCACCGGGAGTGACCTCTTTAGCAAGATTAGAAAAATGCTATAAAACCATTCGATTTTTTAAAACTGGAGCTTAAACCACTCCTTCTCACTCGATTCTACAACGATATCAAGTTCAAAACGTTAAAGGTTTTCATAAAAACAATTCGTAGCCCTCCGCCATTTTATGAAGCAGAGTACTTAATATTCGTGCCACGTTTGTTGACTATAGCTAAAGTGTGGTGTACGGTAGCTAAGTGATGTCTTCCTACAAAGCATTTGATGCGATCGATTAGGACATTCGCATGACTTTGTTGACCATAGTTAAGGGTCATGCGGGTGGGTCTAAATCAATCCCGAAATGGCGGGTAAAACTTGACTAGTGCTTATGATTTGTTGACCATAGTTAAGGTCATAAGACGCTTGGGGTAAAAATCATATCGGGAATTTCAAGAGTTGAAATTTGCAATGAGATTGCATATCTTCTATATGATAGTTGGATCCCGATCCCACTGTGAGTAAAAGTTACTCCCGGGAGAGTTTTGCACTTTACAATTAGCTAATCCAGTAGGTGTCTAGAAAGGTGTCAACGGGGTTACGCCTATAGGAAAACGAGGTTTATTTTAATTAGGTCCGTGCGAAAGCATGGGGAACCTCCCTCGGATTACCGACACTGGCCTGGCCGACCGGTTAGCAAACTTGTAGGTTGCAATTAATCCTGGCTAGTTTTCTTTTTAAAGGTTTGAAGGAAAATTTGATAAAAGTAGTGGGAGATATCGATTAGATAAGATTAATAACCAATCTAATTATGCAAGAGCAATCGCTGAGTGTCTTCTTTTCTCTCTCCTAATGGCAGATACCTATGACGGGACTTAAGCTTTTATTAGACAAAAATAAACTCACGGGACCGAATTACAATGATTGGCTAAGGAACGTGAATATTGCCCTGACCTATGATAAGGTCGGATACGTCCTGACCACTCCAGCCCCTTCTATCCCAGGCCCTGATTCTTCAGTTGCATATAAAGAAATCCGCAAGACATGGGATATAGACTGCGCAACAGCCAAGTGCCTCGCGCTTGCTTCTATGAAAAATGAACATCAGAAGCAGCACGAGAAGATGGATGTTCAATCCATCTTTCTCCATACAAAAGAGTTGTATGGAGAGCAATCTCGTACTCTCCGATACGAGGCATCTCGAAAGTTGTTTCAGATGCGGATGGCTGCTGGCATGTCTGTAAGTGACCATGTATTGAAGATGATTGGACTTATCGAAGAACTTGAGGACCTGAGTTGGACCATGGAGAACGAGCAGTATGTTGATATTGTTCTACAGTCCCTTTCCCCTGCCTTTGCTCAATTCATTGTAAACTTCAACATGCACAACATGGAGAAGTATTTGCCTGAACTCCTCAATATGTTGAGGAGTGCAGAGAGCATACTAAAGGTAGCGAAAACTCCCGCTCTTATTGCTGGGCCATCTTCTTCCTCCGTCCCAAAAGCCAAGGCCAAGGGAAAGAAGAAGAAGAATCCCATCAAGCAGAGAGGCGGAGTGAAAAAGGCACCGGGAAGGGACAAGAAAGGGGCTGCTGCGACAGGATGAGGGGAATGTTTCCACTGCCACCAGACTAGGCACTGGAAGAGAAACTGCGTTGGATACCTGGCCGACCTCAAGAAGAAGAAGCAGGGTGAAGCTTTCACTTCAGGTGTGTTTGTAACAGAAAACTGTTTTTCAATTAACTCTGCTTCCTGGGTATTAGATACTGGGTCAGGATCTCACATCTGCAATTGTCTGCAGGGGCTGAGAAATAGCAAGTTTTTGAAGAAAGGTGATCACATTCTCCGTGTTGGGAATGGTTCCTCAGTACATGCTACAGCAGTGGGAGAGTATCACCTTGGTTTGCCGTCGGGTTGTATATTGGTTTTGAACCCGTGTTATTTTGTACCCTCTATGTTATGTAATATTATATCTGTGTCGGTGTTGGACAATGCTGGATATAATTTTGTATTGTAATCTACTGTTATGAACATTAACCTTAATCAAGAGTTGATTGGGTCTGGTACATTAAATAACGGGATATACGTCCTAAACCAACACACAGTTTTTAATGTACAACACACAAACAAAAGAAAGGTTTCAGACATAAATGAAGCGTTCATTTAGCATTGTAGACTTGGTCATATTAACGAAACAAGACTAACCAAGCTACATAAAGATGGATATTTAAACTCGTTTGAATATAAATCTTATGCGATTTGCCAGTCTTGCATCAAAGGTAAAATGACCAAAACTCCGTTTACTGGACACGGAGAGAGAGCTACTGAACTCTTAGGCCTCATACATAGTGATGTATGTGGACCAATGTCTACACATGCAAGAGGTAGTTTTTCATACTTCATAACCTTTACTGATGACTTCTCAAGATTTGGACATGTGTTCTTATTGAAACATAAGTCTGAAGCCTTCGAAAAGTTCAAGGAGTATAAATCTGAAGTAGAAAAACAAACAGGCCGAAGTATTAAGAAACTTCGATCAGATCGAGGAGGTAAGTATCTAAGCTCAGAGTTTCTAGATTTCCTAAAAGAGAATGGGATTCTCTCTCAGCTCACTCCTCCGTACACACCACAGCACAATGGTGTATCGGAAAGGAAGAATCGTACCCTATTAGATATGGTACGATCTATGATGAGTGATGCTGAGTTACCAATATCGTTCTAGGGGCACGCATTAGAGACTGCGATTCATCTATTGAATAGGGTTCCGACCAAAACCGTGTCTACCACTCAATATGAGATATGGTATGGGAAGAGACCATCTCTTAAAAGAGTTAGAATTTGGGGCTGTCCGACTTATGTGAGAAAGCAGAATCCGGACAAACTCGAGACACGATCGGTGTTGTGTAGATTCATGGGATATCCAAAACACTCATATGGATATCTTTTCTACCACAAGGAGGAACAAAGGGTATTTGTTTCTCAGTATGCCACATTTTTAGAAAATGAATTTTTTACAAATGATACTGTTGGCAATGCGGTAGAACTGGAAGAAATTCCAGATACACAAACAATTACCGATGATTTGGTTGAACCAGAGGTTTCAATAGAACCTGAGCTTTCAATAGAACCTGACAAACCTCAGCCACTCCGTAGATCTAGTAGGACTTCTCGCCCACCAGATAGATACTTCGGTTTTCTAATTGATGGTGATAGAGAAGATTGCATCATGGATGATGATGACCCTACTAGTTTTCAGCAAGCTATCACGATTGGTGACTCAGTGAAGTGGCTGGATGCCATGAGATCCGAAATGGACTCCATGCACACCAACAAAGTATGGACTTTGGAAGTTGCACCTTCTGGAGTAAAACCCATAGGATGCAAATGGATCTTTAAAAGAAAGATTGGTGTAGATGGTCAGGTGGAGACCTATAAAGCTAGGCTGGTAGCAAAAGGATTTCGTCAAAGACCAGGCTTGGACTATGATGAAACCTTTTCACCAATCGCGATGCTCAAATCCATTCGGATCCTACTTGCTATAGCTGCTCACTATGATTATGAGATCTGGCAGATGGATGTTAAAACGGCATTTCTAAATGGTGATTTGGAAGAATGTGTTTTTATGGATCAGCCAGAAGGGTTCATTGATAGTGGGAGCAGCGGAAAAGCATGCAGGCTTCTTAAATCCATCTATGGATTAAAGCAGGCATCACGGAGTTGGAACATCTGCTTCGATGATACAATCAAAGAGTTTGGTTTTATCAAAAATGTAGATGAACCATGCATTTATAAAAGGATTGTAGAGAGTACTGTTATATTTCTCGTATTGTACGTGGATGACATTCTCTTGATAGGAAATGATGTTCCTATGCTACAATCGGTCAAACTATTCTTATCGCAGAAGTTCTCCATGAAAGACCTGGGTGATGCCTCGTACATTCTGGGGATTAAGATCTATAGAGATAGATCTAAGAAATTATTGGGATTGTCCCAATCGAGATACATTGACACCATACTAAAGAGGTTTAGTATGGAAGATTCCAAGCATGGTAATTTACCCGCTTGTCACGGGATCACCCTCTCCAAAGAGATGTCTCCAAAGACTGATGAGGAGAGGGCTCGTATGAGCATTATTCCCTACGCTTCGGCAGAAAGATCTATAATGTATGCGATGTTGTGTACTCGTCCAGATGTAGCTTATGCACTGAGTGCAGTAAGCAGGTATCAATCCAACCCAGGGGAGAAACACTGTACTGCTGTGAAGAACATTCTGAAGTACTTGAGAAGAACTAAAGAAATGTTCTTAGTGTATGGTAACGGAGATCTCCAAATGGAAGGCTTTACCGACTCCAGCTTTCAAAGCGACAAGGATGATAGTAAGTCCATCTCAGGGTTTGTATTTACCCTAAATGGAGGGGCGGTATGTTGGAAGAGTTCTAAAGAAGATACCGTCGCTAACTCCACGATGGAAGCTGAGTATATTGCTGCTAATGATGCCGCAAAAGAGGCAGTCTGGATGAGGAAGTTCATTTCCGAACTTCAGGTGGTTCCATCCATTGCTAATCCAATACCTCTGTATTGCGATAACAATGGAGCCATGGCTTTGGCAAAGAAACCGAGGTCCCATCAGAAATCCAGACATATCTTGAGGCGGTATCACCTCATCAGGGAGATAGTGGACCGCCAGGACATCGAGGTACGGAGAGTAGACACGAAAGACAACACAGCAGACCCATTCACCAAGGCCATCCCTCAAGTCCAGTTTTAGAAACTGTTCGAGCTGTTGGGCATGCGGTAAGCCGGCAACTGGTTCTAGTGCAGAAAGTGGGTACTTGTTGCGTCAACTACAGGCCTTAGTGCAAGTGGGAGATTGTTAGATATGTATGCCCTAGAGGCCTATATTGTATAGGATGCTTGGCATGTATATGTACAGAAACAATCTTTGCTCGAAATGATAGTATGCTATCTAGTTTATCTTCATCTTTACGTGTAATGTGTTATATTTCATATGTTTATATGCATATTGATGAAGCCCATAGGATTATGCTTGACTACTAGGATTATAATGAGATCATACTAGTGGGGCCTGGATAGTCTATAAGCATATCCTTTAATAGTTCCTGGTCGAGGGTATATCGAGAAAGGGCATCGGTATTACCACATTAGACTAGTGTGTATGTTTCCTGACCTTGGGGGCGATGGTTGATTCCACAACCATTGGTGTTTGACATCAAAAATTGTACACAGGTGCTCATTGGAGAATTGGTACACCGAACAGGACTCATCGAGAACTCCTAGATGGTATATATACCTATTGTCACATAGCAGTTCTCTGGCGACACTTGTACAGCTTAGTCTGTAGACTCGAGATCGTCATGGTGTCTTGTGTGATTCCCACTGTGCTTTGATTTCCTCCTTACCATGGCTCTGCTGAGTCGTGCAAACAGGTGGATTTTGGGTACAGTCCTGAATCGCATGGAGGCAGTGAGCGATAGAAGGGGTTTCGTCTCTGCCGGTATAGGGAGTTGATGTCGCGCTATGCTTGATCGGCTATAACACCCAAATCCCTGGCCAGGTTGTCGAGGTTTACTGATAAGTGTTATCAGTAGTTCCTCGAACTGTTATGAGCCGTAAATTAGCATGACTTATAAAGTTACTGGGGTCTGACATTTACCACCCCTAGACTTCATATGCGACGTATCAGACGAAGAGACCGGACTGTACGGTATGTGTTGCTTACAGGCTCGTTAGGGTTGTGATGAGTTCGCTCGTCGGCCACCTTTTTGTCATGTACCTAAGTAGCCGTTACGCACAGCTAGTGCCGCTGACGTGCTTGTGGTTAAACCCACTGCCAGCATACTTTCGAGTCTTTAAAGTCCCACACAGAGGGTTCCCTCGTTCAGGTGAAAGATGTAGAGGCCGTAAG
The DNA here is from genome assembly GCA_030015575.1 of Agapanthus africanus. Classification (NCBI taxonomy): domain Eukaryota; kingdom Viridiplantae; phylum Streptophyta; class Magnoliopsida; order Asparagales; family Amaryllidaceae; genus Agapanthus; species Agapanthus africanus. The sequence goes on along the minus strand of CM057340.1, from coordinate 81,161,095 downwards.
GTGTTACGGCAGCCGTAAGGTGTTACGGCAGGGTTTCGATCTTGTTCGTGTAATTATTACAGGAATAATGATCGGGAGGATAATACTGGTAGGCTTTGGTTTAAGCCGGATACCGGTATTATATTATTGGATTATTTGTATTCGTATTTTTCAGAATTCGGATACGGGTATACGTATACGGTATACGGTATTCGGAGGAGGGGTATTCTTGTAATTGTTACAAGAATACCTTTTAGAAGGTGCCACCTCATAATTACATTATTTGTTTTATGAAAATAAATAAATGAGGTGGAAATTAAGAAAGTCTAAGCATGGTTGTAAGAATGGCTTGTATTATATTTTATTGTTTTGGAGTTACTATTGAAGCATGGTGCTAATTTTATATTGCATGCTTCAATTATTTCATTTGAGCCGTATCTAATTTCCATGCTTGAATTTTCTCATTATCAAAAACACTTTCTCTCTCCTTCTTCTCACCTCCTCCTTCATCCTAACCTTTACCCTTCACATGTGTTGTGAAACAAAAGCTTAGGGTTAAAGATAATCTAATACCCTAATCTCTACATAATCCTAGTGACCTCTTCTAGCAAACTTGGTCTCTAGGTTAAACTCTTGTGAAGAGTTTCTAGCTTGCACGATAACTCTCGGGTGGATCATCTAAGTCTTGGGGTGGCCGGAGATCGAGCACATCGGCAACGTCCAAGGAGCCAAGGAGCTCATTACAGAAGACCCGAAGGACCGGATCATCAAGGTATAACCCCTAACATAGTAGATAAGACCTCTAGTTAGGGTTCACTAGTTGTAGTTTAGACTATATCTTGGCAAAAGTGCGTGTTGTATGCAAAGAAAATTTTCGTTTATCACTTCTGCCGCCTCATAAGAGTTGTGGGAGCATGCATCATGCACTTACACACACGCCTAAAAACCATTGGATGTCATCCCATCTCAGACAGGTGCGGCTCTGACTTTCTTGGGACTCGAAGAATGGAGTCTGGCCTAAAAGTAAAGCGCCATGGTGATGCCTAACACGGAATCTTCTGATGGCAACATAGATATACTAGCCTAGGAGGATTACTTAAGACGTTGTATCCTGCATCGTAATGGTTGGTGATACAGCAAGTACGTGGCTACTCGATCCAGCGACCTGAGTTGATGTGGATCAAGAAGAAATCGGCTGACGTAACGGTGCGATGGACTAAACCCAGCACCACAAACCTAACGGACTCCTATATCAATAGGGGTTATGTATATTTAATGTTAGGCCAAGTTTGTCTTTACCTAAGGCAGAGATGAACTGAATACTTCGGAACGGGTAAATAAACTAAGCAAAGCCATTTCGGGGCAATCAAAAGATAGAGAGATGCATATATATATATATATATATATATATATATATATATATATATATATATATATATATTTCATTCATGAATCAGAATTATGGGAAAATACAATCTACAAAAAAGGGGTACAACAAAGCAATCAAGAAGGTGGAGCTCTCAACAAGTCAACAAAATGTCTGCTCCTCTCCTAAAGCTCCTTATCTCGCTTCTCCAAAGAGGATAACAGGGCTTCAGTTTCCTCCTTCTGTCGGCGATATTCAGCAAGCTTGTCAGAGATCTTCTTCTTGATGACTGCATGGCTTTGCACCGTTGCTTGCAGGGTAGAAACTTCCTTTTCTAAAGCCAACCCTCGGGCCATAGCTTGTTCAAGAGCCCTCTGGAGGGAACAGACCTGATCAACGTTAGTAAGCTGCTCTTGTATTAGAAAGTCGATTTCTCTGGAAGCTGCTAGACCCTTCGATTCCTCGTAGGCCAGTCGTTGCTCTTCAGATTAGATAAGTGTGCCACATCGCTCAATCTGAGCTCTTAATGGGGACATCTCGAGAATAGGGTGCTCTGCCTCAAGTTCATGGAGAAAGGCCTCGATCATCCAGCAATAATCGATCCAAGCATGAACCAGGATTTCCTCATGATAGATACTAAAAGTAGCCAGTATGAGGCTGATCACTTTGCTAAAGTCTTCCGCAGAATATGAAGTCCCAGCACTAAGTTCCCCAATGAGAGCTGTCAGCGATTGTTCACCGCTCACCACCAAATTGGAAGAGGTGCGTCGGGCAAAGGGCCCTGCCATCATGAGTATGCGGGACTCAACAGGAATTGGATCTGTTAGAGCTGGCTCAAAGAAAAATACCGATTAAGCTCCACATCAAATAGATATGCTGAAATACGTAGGGGGCCTTAGGATTTGACTTACCTATGGCCGCAAGTGGCAAGTCGGGAAGGGGGGAGGCTCCTCTAAATCTTCATCTTCCATAAGTTGTAAGACTGCCACCAAAAATCACTCCCGTCATAAATATTACTTTCTAAAAAGAAGTGAAAAGAATGAGTAGGAGATATGCTTACTAATGATAGATAGGGGAATAGGCCTCGACTCGGGAGCCAATCACAAAGCTATGCCCTAACTTAGTGTTTCCAGAACCACCCTACCAGGCCGGGACAGCATGTTAAATGTCCTCCAACTCATCCCTGAAACACCGAACAATTTAGGTCAGCATGAAGATCGAAATATGGAAAATCAGAGGAAAAGTTACCTTCTATCGTCATGCTCGCTGGGATTCGTGGAAGTCTGAGAAAAGCGGGAGGAGCGACAATGGTTGTGATGCCAGAAGAAGAAGCCTCCTCCACTCGAAAATTACCAGAACCCATAGGAGTAATAATTAATGATGTTTTGGTCGATAGAGAAACTTTTATATCTACGTCTGAAATAAGAAGGCATTAGCATTTACGTTTAAAAATTGTAAATGTAAATGTAAAAAATGATATAATGCAGCATACTGATTGGTCCTTCCAAAGTCGATAGGGCAGGGGATGCTATAGCTTGTAGAACACTGCTGACTTCGGCACCCGTCTGGTCATCAGTTTCCGTGGTAAAAGAGACAGAAGTGATATACACTTCTTCATCTTCTAAATCGACAAAAGCCGCTGCTGCGCTAACATCTCCGGTTGACATTTGAGATCCGCTCAAGGGAGCAATGGCATCTGAGATAGCAACTATGTGTTCGGGAACACTGACAGTAGGATCGTGACTTTCAGTCCCAAAGCTTATAGGTGTCGTCGCCACCTTCGTTGTTACCTCATCAATACGTTCATCCTCTTCATGGGCATGACGCTCGACTTCCGCACGAGCCGCTCGTGCGACTCTCCTATAGTTAGGTGATAAACTAATTCCATCACCTAGGATAGAGCCAGTTTCAAGAGTCATTGAGGCAGATATACTGCTCCTCGTCCTGATGCCATATCTCGTGATGTTGTAAGAAAAAACTCGACCGATAACCGAAAGCTCAGCAGGTTGTGTAGCTATTGCAGGAAAGGGTATGTCCTCCGCAGGAGCATCAACAGCCCGCATTCCGCTTGAACCGGCACCCACTATGGAAGCTCCTACAAAAGAAAGGAGTCACAACATGAACGAGACTCATAGTTAATGAAGGCACAGAAGATAGGTTATACCAAGATCAAGAGAAGAGTGATGTGCTGCTTCCTCACAAGCACGTCTCTCTCTCTCTCCTCTCTGGCTGTTCAACTGATCTTCGGTAGGCATCCAATAAAGGACCAGAGCCGGTTGCAGTCACCATTGGCTATTTAAGTGCCGCTTCTCGCAATAACACAGAAGCAGATGAATCGATGGCCGGCAACTCTGTGGATCAGGCAGCGGATGCAACAGAATGGACGTTCGCTATATGAATACCAGCAGCCGAAGTCTCTACAGCAAGGCAACGTTAGAAATTGGGCAAAATAAGTTCTCACTATAGCAATGCATGGTGGAAAAGAAAAATTATACCCAGACCCAGTGAGGCATGAAGCCTATCTTCCGCCTGATACGTCTGGATGGATGCTTAGCGGGATTCTTCCTCAGAAATTCCTGTTGAACAGAAAGAGATCATTAAAATGGTATCATTTACGATAGAATACACAAAGGCGGGAATGAACTGTACCAGATTCTGCAAGGGTACGAAGATGTGTCTCTCGACTTGCTAATAGATCTGATTCAGCAAGGGCCGCTTCAAGATTAGTCGCCGAGGCTTCGTCCCTTGATTCCATGTTAGCCACTAGGATTCCATGTTAGGATCTTCACAACTTTATGTTCGGTCTACGATGTAGCCGAATGTGTTTGGAGGAGAGAATGGATAGAGAATGGAGAAAGTATCAATAAACTATTCTTATATTTTCCTTTCTATTTAAAAACTTTACAAAACATCTCCTTATATAGGAGTTTACATACCCCTTCATTATGACTCTTCATAATACCAATTGATTACAATAACCGTTACATATCCTTTCATTAAACCTATTCATGAATTGGTATCCCTTCCTTTTATAACCGATGTCTCTTCAATTCTTTGTACCGAAAACAAGTTTAATTTCTAACATGCTCCCTTAAACTTGTTTTACCATGCCGATCTTTCCTCGCAATTTTGCGAACACTTCAAATTTTAGGGGCTTTGTAAAAATGTCGGCCAGTTGATCTTGTGATTTGACATGAACGAGTTCGACCTCTTTCTTCCTCACATGTTCTCTGATAGAGTGATACCGAGTATCAATGTGCTTGCTTCGTTCATGAAACACTGGATTCTTCGCCAGTGCTATAGCAGATTGGTTGTCCACATACATCTTCGTAGGTCCTTCCTGTTCAACCTTTAGATCTTTCAGCAGATTTCTTAGCCATATAGCATGGCAAACTCCAGCCGATATAGCAATGTATTCGGCTTCACAAGTTGATAGTGTCACTATCGGTTGCTTCTTGGAACACCAAGTAAATGCTGATTCACCGATGAAGAAAATGTACCCTGTCGTACTTTTCCGGTCATCTATATCTCCTCCCCAATCGCTATCGGTATATGCATATAATTCAAAATTGTTAGATTTCGAATAGAACAAACCGAAATTTGGTGTACCTTTGATATATCTCAATATCCTTTTTGCCGCTGATAAATGTGTCAATTTCGGTTCTTCCATGTATCGGCTGATCAAGCCGACTCCATATAGAATATCCGGTCTTGTGCATGTAAGATACCGAAGACTGCCTACCAAGCTTTTGAAATGCGTCGAGTCCACATTGCTCCCTTCATCGAACTTTGATAATTTTGTTCCGCAGTCTACTGGGGTATTGACCGAATTGCTTTGCTCCATATTGAACTTTCTAAAAATCGACCGAGCATATCCTTCTTGGGATAAGAAAATCCCATTCGGTCTTTGCTTTACCTCTATTCCCAAATAATATGCCATCTGACCGATGTCGGTCATTTCAAATTCTTTAACCATCGAGCTTTTGAAGTCATCGAACATACGTGGATTGTTTCCTGTGAAGATGAGATCATCCACATATAAACATACTATAAAAATATCACCTTTTTCGGACTTCTTTATGTATAATGCATGCTCATAAGGACACTTCATGAAACCGTGTGCTTGGAAGTATATGTCGATTCGACTATTCCATGCTTTCGGTGCCTGCTTCAGGCCATATAAAGCCTTCTTTAGCTTCAGTACTTTCGACTCATGTCCTTTCTTCTAATAACCGAGTGGTTGCTCGATGTAGACTTCTTCTTCAAGATATCCATTGAGGAATGCCGATTTAACATCCAATTGATATATCTTCCAACTGAATTGAGCCGCCATAGCAATGATCAGTCGAATTGTCTCGAGTCGCGCTACTGGTGAGAAAACTTCATCATAATCAATGCCAGCTTGTTGTTTGTAGCCTTTGACCACTAACCTTGCCTTGTATCGCTCGATTTCTCCCTTAGCGTTCTTTTTCTCCTTGTACACCCATTTCACTCCTATGGGTTTCTTGCCTTTGGGAAGTTCGGTGATCTCCCAAGTTCCATTTCTCTCAATAGCACTGATTTCTTCGTCCATTGCTTCTTTCCACCTTCGGTCTTTGACCGCTTCTTCAAAATTCATTGGCTCGCATTCGGCAAACAAACAAAATAATGTTAGATTATTTTGCATTTCGGTTACCTCATATAACTCGGTCATAGTCCTCGTCCTTGGATTTCTTGGTAGAGTTGAACTTGACGACGCTTCGGTTTGTGGAGAACCGACTTGTGGCGAATTGAACCGAGGTGTTGTTGCAGGCGATGGAACATCAACTTCGACTTCATTTCTTTTCTTTTCTTCTTGACCGAGTACTTCATTCGGTCTGCTGCTTTCGGCTTCATCGCTCCAACTCCATGAGCTTTCTTCATCAAATTCGACATCTCGGCTAACAATGACCTTCTTATTGACTGGATCAAACAGCTTGTAGCCTTTGGTTCTTAGATCATAACCGATAAAAATCAACCGAGAACTTCGGTCATCAAGTTTTACTCTCTTTTGTTCGGGGACATGAGCATATGCTATGCTCCCGAAAATTTTAAAGTGACTTACATTCGGCTTATAACCATGCCACATCTCCTGCGGTGTTACATTTTGTAGACTCTAGGTTGGGCATCGGTTTAGAATGTACACAGCACATGCAACCGCTTCTGCCCAAAATTCCTTCGGCATATTTTTACTACTCAACATACATCTCACCATGTCTAATATGGTTCTATTTTTTCGTTCGGCCACTCCATTTTGTTGTGGTGAATAGGAGGCCGTTAAGAAATGCCGAATCCCATTTTCTTTGCAAAAATTTTCAAACTCATTTGAAGTGAATTCTCCACCTCGGTCTGACCTGACCGATTTCAAATAAAACCCACTTTCTTTTTCCACATTCATTTTGAATCTTCTAAAATTTTCAAAAACTTCCGATTTATTTTTTAGAAAATATACCCATGTTTTCCTTGTGAAATCATCAATAAATGTTAGAATGTACCTTTTTCCACCAAATGAATTTGGAGTAATTGGTCCACATACATCGGTGTGGACAAGTTGTAATGGCTCCTTGGTTTTAAACTCGGCTTCTTTTGGAAAACTTGCTCGGTGATGTTTACCAAGTAAACACCCTTCACATAACTCTTTCGGTTCATTCATAATCGGCAAAGCTTTGACCATGTTCTTCCTCGCCAACAAGTTTAGTCCGCCGAAATTGAGATGTCCATACCTCATATGCCATAACCGAGCCGAATCTTTCACCAATGATTTTAGACACTTTGCTTCACCATATTTGATATCCAATAGAAATAGCCGATTCTTCGTCATCTGCACTTTTGCTATCAACTTCATTCGGTTATCTCTTAAGAAAAGAGTTCGATCCTTTAAATGAATATCGAAATTCTTTTCTAAGAGTTGTCCCAAACTCAAGATGTTGTTTTTCATATTCGGCACATAATACACATTTTCGATATATTTTTGTGATCCATCTTTCAGCCGAATTAAAATTTTACCTTTGCCTTTTACTGGTACCTTCGAACAGTCACCGAATGTGACTTGGCCACTCACCGATTCGTCCAATTCTACGAACATGTTTCGCTTGCCACACATATGATTACTTGCACCAGTATCGAGATACCAAGTGTCGGCACTTTCTTCGTCACCTTTAAAAGCCAGCAGAAGTACATCGTCATTGTAATCTTCTTTCTCCACAAAGTTTGATTTTTCCTCGACTGTTTTTCCCCAACAGTCTGCTGCGTAGTGACCGAATTTCTTGCAATTATAGCATTGAACATTCGGTCTCCCTCTTCCACCAGTCGATCGACCTCGGCCTCGACCTCGGCCGAAATTTTGGCTTTGGCTTCTATCGTCATTGTTTTGACCTCCTCGACCACCTTGTCCTCGACCGAATTGACCTCGGCCACGACCTCTTCCTCGGCCGCGTGCATTTCCTCGATTTCGGTCATTTTGACCATTTTCAACCGAATCACCTTTCAAATTAACTTGTGTTTGTAGTAATTTTTCAATCGGTTCTTGCTTTTTCACGAACCGTTCTTCGTGGGCTTTTAGTGAACCCATCTACTCATCTATCGTCATTTCTTCAAGATTCTTTGACTCTTCAATTGAACACACAATGAAGTCAAACTTCGGTGGTAGTGACCGAAGAATTTTCTCCATCACCCTTACATCCTCCATTTTTTCTCCGTTCCTCTTCATTTGGTTGACCACCGTAAGCACTCGGGCATTATAGTCAGTCACCGATTCATTCTCCTCCATTTTTAACAATTCAAACTCCCTCCTTAGTGATTGTAAGCGTACCTTTTTAACCTTCTCGACTCCTTGGAAGGTTTTCTCAAGTATCTCCCACTGTTGCTTTGCATTAGTGGCAGCCGAAATCTTCTCGAAAGTCGAATCATCGACACCTTGCTCGATAAAGTATCTTGCGGTACAATCTTTCTCGAATAATTTTTCGTGGGTCGTTCTCTGAGCTGCCGTCAGTGCAGCTTCATCTTGAGGCCGATCATAGCCTCGGACCACCACATCCCAAGCGCCTACTGCTCCCAAAACAGACTTCATTTTGATGCTCCAATTTTCATAGTTATCTTTGGTGAGGCATGGGGCGTTGTACGAGAGTGTTGTCTTCGACATTTTCTTCGAACCTTGCTCTGATACCACTTTGTTAGGATCTTCACAACTTTATGTTCGGTCTACGATGTAGCCGAATGTGTTTGGAGGAGAGAATGGATAGAGAATGGAGAAAGTATCAATAAACTATTCTTATATTTTCCTTTCTATTTAAAAACTTTACAAAACATCTCCTTATATAGGAGTTTACATGCCCCTTCATTATGACTCTTCATAATACCAATTGATTACAATAACCGTTACATGTCCTTTCATTAAACCTATTCATGAATTGGTATCCCTTCCTTTTATAACCGATGTCTCTTCAATTCTTTGTAACCGAAAACAAGTTTAATTTCTAACAAAGATTAGTCGCCGAGGCTTCGTCCCTTGATTCCATGTTAGCCACTGGGATTCCAACTGCCTCTTCCTATGGTAGGGCCTCTAATGATAATCCCATGAGACCATCATTAGAGTCATACTGACATATCTCAAATTCGGATATGTTCTCGCTGAGGGGAGCATGTGCATCTTGACCGAATGAAATATCTCGAGAGCGAAAAGATTTCTTCTTTCGAGAGCCAAAGGTACTAGGAGCTCGTCATTTTTTCTCTGCCAGAAGTTTCAGACGAAATTGTCTGACATCCGGTGCCAATTCTTTATTCCCCCGCTAAAAGCTCGCGAACAGAGGGAGCGGGCCGGGCTTTGAAACTGGCCGAGTTGGCTGAGCTGGCTGAGTTGTTTGAGACACAGCTGTCTCAATACCCAGCAAAACGCTACCCGGGGTTCGGACTCCAATGAGCGGAAGAAGACTGAGGGAATAGGCCCTCTCCCTAGTGAGGTGCAGTGAACTGACGGTGGACTCAAATGAGTATGATCATATTGCGCTGGCACTGGATCGTGACTATCAAGAAGATAATGAATCTTGCACTAAATGATGGCATTCGTAGATAAAGTATACCATTTGTTATAAATAGACGATGCATCTGGAGGAGGACATGATAGAGCGACTAGGAGAATGGTTGTTCAGCCGCATGAAGCGATGGAGAGTGTCCCGAGTCGACTCCCATGACCCATAAGGCCTGATATGAAAGGCCTCGATAGGAATACCCTTCTTGTTGCCGAATTGTCAGGCAAAGCAATATAGGTTATATGCCATATAGAAGACCATCATATTACGCCTGCAGATGAGATAGCCAGGTTTGATCGAGTAGAAAAGCCCCATGAGCTTTTTAGCTTGTAAACTCAGTGTCCCATCTTTCATAAATTCTTCGTATATAAGCTTTCTAGTATGTGGGATGTTAGCGCCTTCAGGTCAAGGTCTATCAACAAAAGATAAGCTTTTAAGGGACGACGGACGAATTAGAAGATCCCTGATGTCCTGTTACTTCATGTTTCCAACAGCCGCGATTAGCCTCATCATTCTTGGAAATGGTCGCAACTCATAAAACTAATGGCGTGCGCGTTCATTGATGGCACCAAGCACATGCATTTCAATCCATGAGAAAAAGTATTGAAGGGGAAGATGCACATGATCCATCCCAAGACAATTCTTCTTAGCGGCTACGCTCAAGAAATCATACATATGCAATAGCCCGGCAATGTCTATAACCAAGCGATTACCCTCAACGATATGATGAGCGGGATAGAAAATGGATGCTCGCATGAAACGATCGTGCATAGGCATCATGAACCAACTCAACCACAAACCCAGAAAGGCTACCAGGAAAGTTTTCCTATCCATTCCAAGGACGACGACGTCCTCAAGGGTGAGGGATGATCTATCCGGAGTAAAGTAGCGGTCCCACATGTCAGTATTCTCCGGTGGTTGCCCTATACCAACCTTAAATGGCTCATCAATGTCCATGAAATCTATAGGATCTCTTCTTAGGGCGGACACGCTAATGAATTCTTTTATAAAATACTTTAAGTCTACCCCCTCCCCTCGAGAGGCCACATGAAGCTTCTCATATATCTGCAGAACACGGACGAAGCCAGGATGCTTATATTGGGTGACGTTGGTATCCGTCAACTTGATAGGCGATAGGGTGGTGAAAATATACTTATCCGGGGGAAGCAGTTCCTCATAGTGAGCGCCGGCGATAGGTGGCCCGGAAATTTCCCGAAATTCATGCAAAGAGATTGACGCTTCCTGATCGGATAACATGAATGTATTGGTGCCAGCATTCCAGTGTTCCATGAACGCTTTAATCCACCAAGCATGAAGCCTAAGATACTTGAACATGGACGCGTACACGGCTAAATATATGCCGGTTTCCACTAGTGCTTTTTTCTCAGCAACCAACATATACCGGGCCCAGGTAATATAGCCACACGGGTATCTGGGAATCCCGCTAATAAGGAAATTAGATATGTGACATAGGCTAAGCTTCCCCTTGACATATACGGCGTGCAAGGGTATCCACTATCATCAATCTTTGGGCCATTTCCATAGCAGGTTGGAGAATACCGTAAGCAGTCCAATCGGTAATCTGCTACGCATAATGGAATGGCGGTAATCCTACATAGAAAATTGGAGGGATGGGACGAGATGACCTTTCACTTGTGAAACTAAATCGCCCTGCAATGATCTGGTTATACCAGTCAGCCCATAAACTAATATGCTTGCAATTCGGGTTATGCTCATGAAGCATCTCAAAGACTTCTAAGTCTGTAGGCCTATGGGAAGGAAGATTCTCGGAGCAAGTATACAGAAAGCGGGGAGCCATTATAGCTGAAGAAAGAGGAAACAAAATAGTGTCAGCAAAGGAAAAGGCCATTGTAAGTTGAGACAATATGGAGTCTCTTGCTTCGAAATTAAAAAAACCCATTAATCCTAAAAGTTTGGATCATGCCCTATTAAAAAAAAAATTGGGCACAAGCATATGGACCGCCTATAGAAAATAAATATATTTTATATGAGAACTTAAGTTTTAAATCCCAATATAAGGAAGGCAACATGCGCCAGAGCTTAAGCTCAGAAAAACACAAAAAGGTTTTCAAAAAAAATTTTAAGATCAAACTTAAATTTGAAAAAGGTTTTTATTTTTACCAAAGTGATGATGTTACAGTTAAAAAAATTTGGTAGAACTTCCCCTGTTTGAGCAAGGAATAAGATGAAGCTTCCACTTCGAAACAAGAACTTAACCTCAGAGGAATAGAAAACTTAAGTTTTCTGAAAGTGAAAGAAAATGAGCGGCGCATAAAACACAAGGGCTCAAGCCCTATTTATAGGATAGTAGGGTCGATTGGATTTTCTCAAATCATGAGAAAAATCCAATGACCCAGATCTTACACCATTGCCATCATGTGCAAGACACGTGGCGCCAATGGTGGGGGGCATTTGTTCTGACCAAAAATATAACAAGCTTAACCTTAATTTTTTTATCTCAGGTGCACGTTAAATGCCAGCGCCAGAGATCCCCAAAAGGGAAAATTTTCTTTTACTTAAAACTTAAGCTTTATATATAGGAAATTAGTTTCCCCTATCTTTCTAAATAGAAAGATACCAATCTTGTTAACAAGAAATCAATCATATAATTTCTTAAACAAATGAAAATATATAATGGGTTAATAAAGGTCCTTAGATATATAATCCAACGGTATTTAAGCACCTGAGTTGATATCAGTAATATGTAATTAGCTCTTTTCACATCTTTCTAAACAAATAAATCAATCAGGTATTTTTCTAAACAAAGAAAATACCAATTAGGTTAATAAAGACCCTTGGATCAAAATCCAACAATGCTTAAGCATCCGGGCTAATCTTAAGATCAATTAGAGAAACTAAATGATACATTTTCTCTACTTTCCCAACAAATTCATACCCCTATATAAAAAACCCATGAGATCAGTTCTTAAAAAAAAAGCCAACCCTCCCCATAAACTTGAGATCAAAAAAGTTTAATCTTTCTTTGTTCTCTACAAGCTTCTTCCTCCTCCTTTTATAAACCGAGGTAAAATAAGTGACTAATCTCCATGATAGAAAGCTTAAGCCACATTGATAAGAAAGTTAACCTTCATATACAAAACTTAAATTCTTCTTGGATCTGAAGATCCTCGGGTTAAAACTTCTCTAAAAAGAGAAACTTTTTTATCATAAGATTTAGGGTTTAGGGAAAACTTAAGTTTTTATTGAAAAAGATGATGATAATGGACAAAACCCTAACGATATGAAAACCAATTATAAAACGATGACGATGACAACGATGATGAAGTTTATTCTTCAATCAATTCCTACAATACCCATGAGATAAAAAGAGGCTCAAGATATCAAAGTTGAGATCTTGATATTGTTAATGGTCCATATAAACCATTAAAAGACGCTTAATCTTCTCTGAAAGTTAAGTTTAAAAAATAAAAAGAGATTAATCTCTGAGGTCCATGTGTCACAGGCATATGCACCGATAGCCATGCACCAATAGGCTTAAGCCACGTGGCATGCGCCACAGTGCTAAGCGCCAATGATTGATGCGCCATAAAACCCCATACACCAAAGAACTGAACCAGTAAGCTTAAGCCATGTGCCATGCACCATAACCTATGGGTGTCAATATTTAATGCGCCAGAGACCAAAAAGTTAAAGGCATACGCCAATCCCCATCGTACTCATGGCATGCGTCACAACCCTGATGTGCCAATAATTTAATGCGCCATAGACCCATATACCTTAGTCTGTACGAGCGGCATGTAGCATGCTCCAGAGCTTCTATGTGCCTATACATATACTCCAGAGCCAATTCTTACTCCAAATTGACTATATGTTATAAAGCTTAAACTTCTATAATATCCCTTGAGCCCATATCCTCATATATTTTAAGTTGACATTAATCTAAAACAAGATTAACGGTCCCTAAATATATTTTCTAAGTCGATCTTAGTCATATATACGACTAATGGTCCTTAGACATAAATCTTGAACTGATAGAACATATCACCAAGGTTCAACCAAAATCTGAGATTTACGGATTTGGACTAATTTGCGCCCTACGGCGACAACATTAGTCTCCGTATACAATCTAAGGCAACCCAAAATAAACAAACTATAACACGACACATGAAGTAAATTGAAGTAGAGAAAGTTGTTATCGCTTAGCGATAACGTAATTAACTACAGGGGCTTGCGCCTGCAGGAAAAAGCATTCCCATAATCAAAAACCCCTCATATATGAGGGGGAATCTGATAAGCCTGCTACAACGGTCACATCCATCCAAACCTTCGATATACGGTGCCATTAATCAACTTGGTATTTTCGGAGAGGTGAAAGAATATGTTCCATACAGTATCTACCCCCAGATTCAGGCTAGACGCGCTCCCGCGCCTCAGTCCGGTTTTCGACGATAAACATAAATCTGGCAAGTGGATGACTATAACGTCTTTCTAAATAGGAATTTAGAAGTGTTCATGTATATGACTCTGCCAGAGGATTATCATAGTCGGTGGGAGAAGCGGAACGTATGCAAGTAGCTTGAGTCTATTTATAGACTAAAGCGGGCATAGCGAAGATGGATCATCTGTTTCGGTCAAAGTTTTGACTTCATCAAAATGATAGATGAACCTGGTATCTGTAAGAAAGAAGTAGGGAATAATGTTATAGAACTCATATTGTATGTGGATGACATTCTTCTAATAGGAAATGGTGTTCATATGCGATAATTCGGTCAAACAATGGTTGTCACAGATATTTCTCCATAAAGGATTTGGGTAACATATCAATGATTCTGGTGACTAGTTCTATAGAGATGGATCTAGAAGGATTTAGGAAGTGTCCCAATCCGGGTACTCTAACACCATTCTAAAAGGCTTTAGAATGGATGACTCCTAGCGCGGTAGTGTACCCACATATGATGGAGTCATCCTCTCTAAAGAAATTTCTTCTGGATTGATGAGGAAAGGGACTCACATGAATGACATTCCACTTGTTTCAGCACTTGGGTCAATCATGCGATATCATGTACCAGACCAGATTTTGCTTTTGCACTTGCTGTAGTATGCGGATATTAATCCAATCCTAAAAAAAAGGGAAGCTGTGAAAACATAAGAGTGTTCTTAGTGTTGTTAATTATATGTATGCTCTAGAGGCCATTATTGTACATGCGTTGTATATTGTAGTGGATGCTGGGACATATATAGGCAGGACTTTCTTGCTCGACATGATAGTATGCTATCTGGTTACTTTTTATCTTAACATGTACTCTGATTGTCTCTATGTAACATGTTGATAAAGCCCTTAGGATGAGTACTTGACTACCAGGACTATGATGCGGATCATACTAGTGGGGACAGTGTAGTCGCCAAGTACATCCTTCAAATGATCCTAGTCGTGGGTGTATCGAGACAGGGCATCGATATACCAGAGTAGACTAGCGTATGCGCTTCTTGACCCATATGATGGGCGATGGATGATCCCATATCTATTGGTGTTTGACATCAGAGAAGGTATATGGGTGCTCAGTAGAGACTGGGTACACTAGACGGACTCGCCGAGAACTCCCAGATGGTATTATACCTCACGTCAGATGGCAGTTCTCTGGTGACACTGGTACAGATTAGTCTATAGACCCGAGATCGTCATAGAGTCTTGTGTGATTCCCACTGTGCTTTGATTTCCATCATACCACATCCAAGAGGGCGTGCAAAAAGGTGGCTTTTGGGTACAGTCCCGAATCACATGGAGGCAATGAGCGATAGGAGGGGATTCGTCTCTCCCGGTATGGGGAGTTGATGTTGCGCAGTGTTCGATTGGCTATAACTGGAAATCCCTAGCTAGGGTTGTTGAGATTTACTGGTAAGTGCTATCAGTAGTTTCTCGAACTGTTATAGACCTCATATCGACACGAGTTATCAAGCTACTGGGGTCTGACGTTTACCACCCCTAGGCGATATATGCGACATATCATACGAAGAGACCGGACTATACGGGAGTGTTACTGATTGGATTCACGGGAGAAAGTGCAGGCTTGCTTGTTGATCTTCTGATCGCTCAATACCTGGGTGGCTGTTATGTTTTGCTGACCGCTTGCAGCTTGTGGGTGTTTGATATGATCATCACCTACTGCCGGCGTATTGACGATTCTTTAGAGTCCTACACAGAGGTTTTCTGGCTCAGGCAAAACGGAGTAGGAGCACATATGTGATATGTGCGGGACCGAGAACAATACGTGTATGTAATACCGTACTAGATTCTCGCGATATATGATATCGGCCGTGTCACGACCCGAATATTTCGATTCGTGACCGGCACTTAACCACGCTACGTCTACAGGCGTAACGCGACTAAGTAAGCCGAACCCAGAAATCAAAACCATTTAAAAATAGTGAGTTTTGAAAAAATTTAGTTAAAACATTTAGAAAACCTTAAATAATTCAATAAGTTCTTTTAAAGTTACTTAATCATTTAAATAATTTTGGCAGCATTTCCTTTGTAAAAGTAGCCCCGAGACCGGGTATAAAAGAGGATATGAGTAAAAATGAGATATAATGAAACAAAACATTCCTAAACGGGAGCAATCACGCCCAACGGCGGAAACCGTCATCACAAGAGTAATATACGACGCCGTAGCGAAGAATGAGCAATAAGTAAACTTCACCGAATATAAACTGCATATAAAAACAGTCGGCTCCCACGAGCTCGACACCAGAATACAAAATATACATCATCGTCCTCACACAGTATCTAAGTCCAGTACATAAATGGTAGATGGAGAGTACTAGAAACAAAAAGGGATAAAATAAAAGTAATCAGATACCACAACCCACCTAAATGCAAAACAGCTCTTGCCGCAACTGTAGTGGTATCTGTAGCCAAAAGATGCAAAAGACAGCCTGCCGCGACTATGCTGAGGGCAACCTGCAAATACTGTGGCACAACGGGGGTGAGTTTCCAACTCGTGAATAGAGATAACATATAAAGGTAATCGCGAGCATGCACGTATTGCGCTACTCAAACAAATGCCAGCAGATGATATCAATACGTGATAAGCGGTATGTGCAATAATCATGCAGATGCTCTGTCAGGTAAAATAACTACAGGATGAGATATATGGTAATCAATGCTGAGCATGGGATAAACAACATCTACACGGAATATCAACGTGGAAAACAATCGGTGCCCACAACTGCACCCAAATCCCAAATAACTCAGGCGCCGGCACACCCATCGGCCCTCAAATCCTGTAAATCTCTGAGAAATCACGAGTGCCCAACATCGGCACCCAAAATATCATAAAATACTCGTGTCCAGCATCGACACGCAAATCCTCATATATCGGGCTCCGTCGGTCCGGATCAGCCCACGGGCTCCGTCTGCGGTATCGGCCATCGGCCCCGGCAGTATGGATCATCCCGCATCCATCTCTCGACTCTGGTCAGTATCCTCCGGATAACCGCCAGGTCCAACCAATCACCGGTAGGTACTCGCCACCATGCCAGGCTCATCGTCTACTCCACGAAAAACATTTCTCGCCCCGGGGAACCATACCGGGTCCACCACGAACCCGCAAACGGATCATCCAACTCCTCGAATCGGGTTTCAAGCACACGTCTCAGCACCGAGAAAACGCGTGGTGGACGCACCAAAATATCATATCACTAGGAACCGGGTTTTCAAATAGTGCATCTTTTCTTTAATTAATTACACGGTCCTCAAAACCAGAAATCACATGGAAATCCAACACCAATGAGTAAATCAAATGCGATATGCTATGCGCCTCAAGTCATAATGTAAATACAAAGGAGAACCACTTTTTAAAATAGTTTCAGTTTTTAAAGACATCTGGCGGCTCCCAATTTCCATGAAAGTCATATCGAAACACATGTGAGATGAACTACAGCAATATAATCATGGCAGTTCTACAGTGAGTGTGTCATGGCAATTACTAACGGTGTGTGTAACATGCAGATTAGTGCTCGTGCAACATGAACCGTTAGTAATAGTGCGGTGTTCTATCAATTCCAAGTTTACATACATATAGCAGGGAATGCAGTATGAAACAGTAGTATACATGACAGTCAATGTAGGAAAAATGCAATATATAACTATAAGGTCCTATCAGCCCTGACGCATAACGCCATGCGGGCGATATCCCCGTAGATGTTAAATCTGCTCACCGAAGTCTCGCGCTAGGTGTAGCCAACGACTTGCTTACCGTTCTTCGCAGCGTCCGTCTCACTCACCTGCGAACCTAGAATCACATAACATATATCACACATAAGCTCAATTTCACAAAAACGTGATATTACGGTCCAACTAGAAACCCGTGTCGTAAACCAATCGTGTGTGTGCGCGATACGCTAAAACGTGTGATCATGCGCCTGAAACTACCCTGACGCGTCGCGATACGCAGAAACCCCAAACCCACACCGTATCACGCGTGTCGCGAAGGTTTAAAATACGAGAAATAGGTATATAGTTCCAGATTTTTATACAGAACTTATTTTACAAAAATATATATATCATAAAACTCCACACAGCAGAAGACACCCCTAGGACCAAACCCCAATCCAAACCCTACCCATCTGGCCACAAATTGCGGCCAGATCGAATATTTCGGCGGCCAGAACAAAGGATATGGGGGTCGGGTTCTACCTGGGGTATCAGCACCTAACAACTATACTGCAGTCTTCTCAAAATTAATCTGAACTCATCGGGTTGATAGCAGTTTTCAGAAACTCAAATTTTGCTTAAAACGATGAATTTGCATCAAATATGGATCTGGTGGTATTTTAGTGCAATTGGGGGTTAAGCTGGGTTAATATGGCCCTAACAACACTCTATCAACCTACTAAAACCAAATCACACATCACTTGCTCAAGGTTCCCACTAAACACCACATATCGCACTAAATCGCACCAATAAACACTAACTGAAGCAAAACTACGCTAAACAAGTAAACTAGGGAGTAAGTTTAGGAAATATACCCCACACTCGACCCTAGGGAGCTGGAGGAAGAAGAAGAAGTGAAGGGAAGGAGCTGCAGCTGGAGTTGTGGCTGTTGCTGCTGCTACTGGTGCTGTTGCTGTTGCTGAGATGCTTGCTGCTGCTGCTGTGAAGTCTGCTGCTGCTGCTGTGGATGCAAGGAGCTGCTGCTGTGGATGCTAGGAGCTGCTGCAGCTGAAGAGGTAAGGGTGTGTGTGTGTGTGTGAGAGTGGGGTTAAGAGAAGGAACAAAACAAATGAGAGGAAATCATAACCTAATGTCAACCCCTCCTCTCTCTCTCTCTTCATTAATTGCAAGCATGGCTTTTGCCATGATGCCTTCTCTCTCACTCTCACCAAGTCAACACCCAAAGGAAATTCAAATTAAAGCAACCATTAAATAACTAATTAAACTTAATTAAAACCCAAAAGACTTAATCCCCATGATTAACCCACCATGGTTACTAATCATGGTATTACCTCAATTAAAAACCCTAGTTTACATGCACATGTGTGTGCAAGCCTAGGAAAATTTTAGAAAAATATTTATTAAATTAGGAGAAATATTTGAAACACAATTTGGTAAACATTTTTATTAAAAACCCTTTATTTAAATATAATTAGTCACTAAACACATCCTAAGGTGTTACAGGCCGGGTATATGTGATATAGCCGGGTCATCGGATCAAGTGTTGATTCGATGAACTGATACAGATTATATTAGTCGGTTATTTGTGAAATAACCGGATTATCGGATCAAGTGTTGATTCGATAATTTAATATATAATTATATATTTGATATATTAAATTACATTAACTAGTATACGCTCACTAAAAGATTCTTTTTCTCACTCGGGTAATACATTGATATATATGCGATATATGTTAATTGTATTATTTTATTTTGTTACAATAAATATTATATATGTGATATATAATATTGTAACAAGTTAAGGTTACTAATGCAACATGATTAGTGGAGATTAAATATGATTAAGATTTGATTTGGGTTAATTTTTCTAGAAGCTTCTAGAAGCTTTTTGTTTTGTTTTTGCAAAGATATTTTGTTATGATATTTTTGTAGATATTTAGTTAACCCAACCCAACTCTTTAACCATGGTTCATTCTCTACATGGGTTAAGTTATGATACTTAACCCATGGTTGCATTTCTAACCTCACATGGATTCATTATTCATCACAAAGAGAATGCTTCTTCTTCTTCCTTCTTCTTTTGGATGGAAAAGCATTCTAGCTTTTTCATTAGTGATGATTTTGAGTGAGATTAAGAAAACAAATGAGAGCTAAATTCCTACTTTATCATCCTAATCTATTCTTGCCAATTAGATTAGGGTGTTCACTTCATTTAGTGAGTGAGAGCTTGTGTTAAAGAAACTTCAAGGTAGATCATCTTTGTTATCGAAGATCGGAAGCAAGCTTGCATCTTTCTCTTCAGAGCCAAGCTAGAGCTTTAGGCGAAGTCTAGACGAAATTTAAAGTCCGATCGAACCCCGAAACCCCGACACGAACCCCTTCTCTGGAAATTTTTTAAAATGTTGGTTTTTTCTATATTAAAAATACTCAGAAAATTAAGCAGGGTATTTTAGGAATTACTATGAAAAACGAGACTCTAATACCCTCATTGCGCCGCGGAACCGCGGCAATACCCTGCCTTGCGCCGCGGTTCCGCGGTCGTACAGGGGCATAATGGGTAAATTTTTGCACAGTAACATCCGTAGGTACTTTTGCCTGTTTCTGGGAATTTTTAATTCTACTCAAGTGTTGAGTTTTCTGGATTGTATTGGGAACTCGTTGATTCGATCGGAAAGTTTAACTTCGTTTAAATTTTTTTCCGGGTAATTTTAGAACGTGTTAAAAAGTTCGACCGGATATCAATAACTCACTTTTTCCCCTGCCGGAAAATTTCCAAGTGTTGGATTTTTCCGTAATTTAAGAACGTTCTAAGTCGTGCAAGTAACGCGGTGGACCCTCTAGAAGAACACAAACCTTAACTCGATTATGTGACCATCTGAACTGCTTCTAAACCTTAGGGTTTGGGGCAGTACGGCGTTGCCACATGTGAGGCGTTGGTTTGACCCTTCTACGGCTGGACCATTGGTGCTGTGGCATGTGATGGATATTTTTTGAACTCCGCTCAAGTGTTGAGCTATTTGGGAAATCTTGGGTGTTTTTTCATTCGATCGGAAAGTTTAACATTGTCTATTTATCTGGAATGTAATACAATATTTGGAATCCACAAGTAGTTATGAGATAACTAATTTGAATGATGTAAATCTAGCAGTTTAGTCTCAGCTGATCGGTTGCCACGGGATTTTGATGTGATCAAAAGTCCATCGCAATCACATAGCGTACGTGGATACTCGCCGGGTAAACTTAATATATAGCCACGCCCCATAGCCCCGACCAAGTGACTGTAGGAGAACCCCGTCGCCAAAAGCATCCGTTCGGGTGCTTGCGGCAGCGGTGTTCCGCCTTAGTGCACTTCGTCGACGGCATCCGGGGGTGTGGCCGTCTATTAAAGTTTGCGACGAGCATTCGATCAGAATGTCGGGAATCTTGTTGAATTGCCCGACTTGATATTGAAAAGAGTTTTCGAAAATGAGACTAAAATGCGGGGTTTATAATTGTTAGGCATGAGATGTCTAAGGAATTCATTTAGTTAGACATGCGATGTCTAAGGAGGTTGCGGATTCCAACTGTTGTAGTTTTACACTTTCTTTTCTGTGACCGTAAGCGTAGTATGTGGTGTATCGCCGGCTTCGTTGCTATATATCAACGACAATCGGGATACGCATACTTACTTACGTTGATGATATGAGATATTATGTGTTGCTGTGATATGTTATATTGGATCGTCATGTTTTGAATAGCCAGGGGTTTTATATGAGATGAGGGTTTTTATTTTCATTCATGTAAAATTCATTTGTATGTAATATTCTTTTATTGGGGCACTTCCGAGATGAGGATGATGTCACCATTGTATATTATTTACTTTTCCGCATTAGGTAGACCCAAGGCGGGGAGCACAAGTAACCGGATTCTAGGGTCCAGTGGGAGACCATCTCGAGGAGTCGAGACCGGGTCTCCTAACCCTAGAATTGACAGTGTTGCTTGCCGCTCTCATAGGGGTCTAGGGATGTGGGTTTGGCTATTCATCGCGACCGTGGAATCCGTGTTTTATACAGGCTCGTATTAAAACACGGACCTCCTAATATATCCAATATTTCATATATGTTCTTCTGCTGCAATGTTCTGTGATGAGATCATATTACTGCCTGAGACGAATGTTTATATTATATATATGAGATATATGTTATATTGCAGATTTCGTTTCAAATGTGATTCTTATGAAGCATAATAAAATGGGACTTCATTAATGAGATTAATGAAATAAAAGAAACCTAAGATGTTGTAGAAACTTGTTTAAAAACTGGTAGCTCTAGTTCTTGCTTTGCATAACGGTGTTCCTTGTAGAACATCCAGCACCTTATTCGATAAGGAAAGAGCCGAGATCCCTTCACCGGGAGTGACCTCTTTAGCGAAACTAGCAGATGCTACAAACTCGGTTTGTCTTTTGATTGTTTTTATAGTTTTTGCTTTGCATAGTGGTATTTTCGAAATATCCTGCACCTTATTCGATGAAGAAAGAGCCGAGATCCCTTCACCGGGAGTGACCTCTTTAGCAAAACTAGAAAAGGCCTCAAAACATTCCATCTAAAATCACTCGATTCTACAACGATATCAAGTTCATTACGCGAAGGGTTTTCTTAAAACCTGTTGTAGCCCTCCGTCATTTCAGATAAGTAGTATTTAGTATTCGTACTACGTTTGTTGGCTTTCGTCAAGGCGTAGTGTGCGATAGCTATTTTATGCTTATCTGTATAAGCATATGATGCGATTGAGTTAGGATAGTCGTGCGGCTTTGTTGGCTTTCGTCAAGGGTCGTGCGGGTGGGTTTTCAATCTGGAAATGACGGGTTGAACTTGACTAGTAGCCTATGGTTTGTTGTCTTTCATCAAGGTCATAGGATGCTAGGGGTAAAATATTATTGGGAATTTCAAGTGTTGAAATTTGCAATGAGATTGCATACCTTCTATGAGATAGTTGGATCCTGATACCCGCTGCGAGTAAGAGTTACTCCTGGGAGAGTTTTACACATTAAAATTAGCCGATCGAGTAGGTGTCTAGAAAGATGTTAACGGGGTTACGCCCCTGGGAAAATGAGGTTTACTTTAATTATGTCCGTGCGAAAGCACGAGGAACCTCCCTCAAAGTACCGGCACTGGCCTGGCTGAAAGATTGGCGAACTTGTAGCGTGTAATTAATCCCGGCTAGTCTTTCCTTTTAGGGTTTGAAGGAAGATTTGACTAAAACAGCGGGAGACATCCTGATTAGATAAATTGATAACCAATCTAATCTTGTAAAAGCGCACGCTGAGTGTTTTTCTTCTCTCTCTCTCTCCTGGTTACGACTATGCCACGCCTTAATCAAGATAATAATACGGATGCATTGACCGAACCCGCTTGTTATACTGCGCTAAGGAACGTTGGTCCCGCTCCAACTTATAATTGTTATAAGACAGAGCAGGAAATAGGGGATTACCAGAATTCCCGTGCCATCCAAACGAAGAAAGTGCATGTTGATGCATCATCTTCGGGTGTGTTCATTACCGAGAACTGTTTCTCAGTATCCTTTACGTCCTGGGTATGAGATACCGGATCAGGATCCCGCAAATGTAATTTGTTACATGGGCTACAGATAGGTAGAGAACTGAGAACGGGTGATAAGTTTCAAGAGTTGAAAATGGTGCAAGTGTTGCAGCCAAGTCAGTTGGCAGTTATCACCCTGTATTATCATAATACATTGATTCTGAATAAATGTTATTAGATACCGAACCTGATATACAACATCATATCAGTCTCTTTATTAGTAAAGAAGGATATAATTTTGTATTGTTGGATAATGTTTTGAACATTTCCTATATCAAGAGTTGATCGGTTCAGGCACGTTATCTAAAAGCATAGACGTTCTAAATCAAACCACAGTTCTTAGTGTACAGAACACACACAAGAGGAAGAATTCAGAAATGAACAAATCCTTCTTAAGGTATTGTAGACTAGGTCATATCAATGCGACCCGACTAGCTGAAGTTACATATAGATGCATATTTAAATTAGTTTAAATTTATATCTTATGAAACTTTCCGATCATGTCTCAAAGATAGGATGACCACAGCTCTGTTTATTGGAAACAGAGAAAGAGTTAATGAACTCTTGGGATTGATACATGATGATGTATGTAAGGTCCCCTGTCTACACATGCCAAGAATGGTTCTTTGTACTTTATTATATTCACTGATAGTCTCTCAAGATTCGCACATGTGTTCCTGTTGAAACACAAGTCCGGAACTTTTGAGATAATCACAGAATATAAGTTAGAAGTAGAGAACCAAAACGGGTATAAGTATTATGTCCTTTGATGTGATCAGGGAGGAGAATACTTGAGCACGGGATTCCTGGACTATTTTAAAGGAGAATGAGATTCTCTCTCAGCATTACTCCTCCGTATACACCACAGCACATCGGTGTATCGGGGCAGAGCAATCACACCCTATATGATATGGTGTGCTCTATGATGAGTACTACTGAGTTGCCTATTTTCCTTTTGGGAGTTATGCACTTGTGAAGCTGCATACCTATTGAATAGGGTTCCAATCAAATCAGTTGCCTATCACTTCATATGTGATATGGAATGGGAAGAGCCCATATCTTAAGTATGTTAAGATTTGGGGTTGTCCAGCCTATGTCTAAAAGCATAATCCGGACAAGCTCAAGGCAAAGTCAGTTCTGTAGAAGTTTGTTGGATATCCCAAACATTAGCAAGGGAATATCTTCTACCACATCGAGGGACAAAAGATATTTTGTTTCTCAGCATGCCACCTTTGTGAAAGAGAATTTCTTATGAAGAAATTTGTGGTCATGAGGTAGAACTGGAAAGAGTTCCAGCTATACAAACTGCAACTGATGATTTGGTAGAACCAAAGGATTAAATAATTTCCAACGAACCTCAGCCTCTCCGCCGATCTAGTAGGGTTCCTCACCCACCTGAGAGATACTTCGGTTTTCTCTATGACAGTGGGAGCGAGGATTGCATCATGAGATGATGACCCAACTAGTTTCGAGCAGGCCATCATGAGTGGGACTCTGTAAGAATGGCTGGATGCTTAGCGATCTGAGATAGAATCCTTATACACCAACAAAGTATGGACTTTGGTTGCTTTATCTGAAGGGTTAAATCCCCATCAGGAGCAAGTATATCTTGAGAAGATTACTTGGTGTACATGGAAAAGTTGAGACTTTCAAAGCTATGATTAAGTCCATCCAGATCCTACTTGCCCCGGCTACATACCATGACTACGATATCTGGCGGTTGGGTGTCATGACTTCTTTTCTAAATGTTGATTTGGAAGAGAGCGTCTATAAGTACATAGCCAGAGGGCTTCGTAGACAGTGGGAGCAGCGGAAACGTGTGCAAGATATTTTATGTGATAAATCAGGCATCGCGGAGTTGGAACATCTGTTTTGATGTGGTAGTCAAAGAGTTTGACTTCATCAAAATGGTAGATGAACCTTGTATATACAAAAAGGTAGTAGGGAGTATGGTGGCGATCCTCGTAGAGTACGTGGATGACATACTCTTGATAGGGAAGGAGTTTCCTATGCTACGCTCAGTCAATCTCCGCTTATCACAAAGATTCTCCATATAGGATCAAGGTGATACCTCCTAAATCCTAGATTTTATATCTATGAGATAGATCTAATTGGATGTTAGGATTCTCACTAGTTGTAGTGAGATGGTATCAATCGATCCTGAAGAGAATCACTGGAAAGGTTCCATGGTGATAAGGACGACTGAATGTCAGTCGCAGGCATTGTCTTTACCCTCAGTGGAGGGAAGGTATGTTGGAAGAGTTTCAAGCTAGATACCGTGACTTCCTAAACGATTAAAGGCAAGATACGTCGTCACCAAGGATGCTACCAAAGAGGCAGTCTGTATATATATATATATATATATATATATATATATATATATATAAGTTCATGAGATGAATTTCGTTCCTACCATTGTGTGACAATGGAGTTGTGGCTTATGACAAGGAACCCCCGTCCCATCTGAAATCCAGATATAATTCTTAGGCAGTATCACTTGATCATGGAGATGGTTGATCTCCAGGAAGATCGAGGTTAGGAGAGTAGACACAGAGGACAACAGCGCGGATCCACTCACAAAGGCCTTTTTCCCAGTAGAGACTTTTATGGGATGGTTGAGTATGAGATACTTCAACCACAGCTAATTGTTGGGTATGTGATACCATAACAGATGGCCCTAGTGCAAGTGGGAGATTGTTAGTTATATGTATGCCCTAGAGGCCATTATTGTACATGCGTTATATATTGTAGTCGATGCTGGGACATATATGTTAGTTATATGTATGCCCTAGAGGCCATTACTGCACATACGATGTATATTGTAGTGGATGCTAGGACATATATAGGGAGGCCTTTCTTGCTCGACATGATAGTATGCTATCTGGTTGTACTTTATCTTAACATGTATTCTGATTGTCTCTATATTACATGTTGATAAAGCCCTCAGGATATGTACTCGACTACTGGGACTATGATGAGATCATACTAGTGGGGCCACGGTAGTCGAGGAGTACATCCTATAACTGTTCCTAGTCGTGGGTGTATCGAGACAGGGCATCGATGCACCAGAGTAGACTAGCGTATACGCATCTTGACCCATATGATGGGCGATGGATGATCCCATATCCATCGGTGTTTGACATCAAGGATGGTGTACGGGTGCTCAGTGGAGACTGGGTACACTGGACGGACTCGCCGAGAACTCCCAGATGGTATTATACCTCACGTCAGATGGCAGTTCTCCGGTGACACTGGTACAGAGTAGTCTGTTGACCCGAGATCGTCATAGAGTCTTGTGTGATTCCCACTGTGCTTTGATTTCCATCATACCACGTCCAAGAGGGCGTGCAAAAAGGTGGCTTTTGGGTACAGTCCCGAATCACATGGAGGCAATGAGCGATAGGAGGGGATTCGTCTCTCCCGGTATAGGGAGTTGATGTTGTGCTGTGTTCGATTGGCTATAACCGGAAATCCCTGGCCAGGGTTGCTGAGATTTACTGGTAAGTGTTATCAGTAGTTTCTCAAACTGTTATAGACCTCATATCGACACGACTTATCGAGCTACTGGGGTCTGACGTTTACCACCCCTAGGCGAGATATGCGACATATCAGACGACGAGACCGGACTGTACGGGAGTGTTACTGTTTGGATTCACAGGAGAAGTTACAGGCTTGCTTGTTGATCTTCTGAGCGCTCAATACCTGGGTAGCTGTTATGTTTAGCTGACCGCTTGCAGCTTGTGGGTGTTTGATATGATCATCACCTACTGCCGGCGTATTGACGATTCTTTAGAGTCCTACACAGAGGTTTCTTGACTCAGGCAAAACGGAGTAGGGGCACATATGTGATATGTGCGGGACCAAGGATAATGCGATATGAGATACCGTATTCTATTCTCGCGATATATGATATCAGCCGGGTCATCGGATCAAGTGTTGATTCGATGAATCGGTACGGATAAATATTAGTCGGTTATATGCGATATAGCCGGATTGTCGGATCAAGTGTTGATTCGATAATTTAATGTATAATAATATATATGATATATTAAATTACATTAACTAATATTAGCTCACTAAAAGATTCTTTTTCTCACTCGGGTAATACATTGATATATATATGCGATATATGTTAATTGTATTATTTTATTTTGTTACGATAAATATTATATATGTGATATATAATATTGTAACATGATATGATAACTAATGCAACATGTTTAGTGGAGTTTAAACATGATTAGGGTTTGGATTCGGGTTAAGCTTTCTAGATGTTTCTAGAAGGTTTTGGTTTTGTTTTGTGAAAGATATTTGTGTGTGACTCATCTTTAACCTAACCCAAACCCTAACCCTAGTTAATTCTCTACATGAGTTTGCTTGACCATGGTTGCATTATTCATCATATTATTTCTTTTTCTATTCATCACAAAAGGAATTCAATCATTATTCATCTTCTTCTTCCTTCTTCTTTCTTCTTGGAAAAAGCTCACTAGCTTTTTCCAAGTGATGAATAAATGTGAGAAAAAGATAAATAAAGAGAGCAAAAATCCTACTTCATCATCCTCATCTTCCCTTGCCCTTTAGATGAGAGTGTTCAGTCAATTTTAGTGAGTGTTAGCTTGTGTTAATGAAACTTCAAGGTAGATCATCTTTGTATCGAAGATCGGAAGCAAGACTGCATCTTTCTCTTCGTGGAACCTCTCGAGAGTCCGGAGTACGATGATCGCAGCGAAGGGACATCAACACGGAGCGTATGAAGTGAAGGACTGGATCTACAAAGGTTGTAATCCCTCTCACTTAGTGTTAAAGTGTTTAGCATGTTAGTTTTCGCCTAATCTCTAGTTTAAAGATCCGGCTTCGGGTTGTTCGGCACGGCTAAATTTTTAATCGGGCATGGTTGATGCCTCGTAGACCCTTGTGCGCGTGCCTAGCAACCCTACAATATATAGGCAGGACTTTCTTGCTCGACATGATAGTATGCTATCTGGTTACTCTTTATCTTAACATGTACTCTGATTGTCTCTATGTAACTGTTAGTTATATGTATGCCCTAGAGGCCATTACTGTACATTGGATGTATATTGTAGTGGATGCTGGGACATATATAGGGAGGACTTTCTTGCTCGACATGATAGTATGATGTCTGGTTACTCTTTACCTTAACGTGTACACTGATTGTCTCTCTGTTACATGTTGGTAAAGCCCTTAAGATGTGTACTTGACTACCTGGACTATGATGCGGATCATACTAGTGGGGACATGGTAGTCCATAAGTACATCCTTCAAAGTCCCTAGTCGTGGGTGTATCGAGACGGGGCATCGATATACCAGAGTAGACTAGCGTGTACCTTCTTGACCCATACAGATGGGCGATGGATGATCCCATATCCATTGGTGTTTGACATCAGAGGAGATATACGGGTGCTCAGTAGAGACTGGGTACACTGGACGGACTCGCCGAGAACTCCCAGATGGTATTATACCTTACGTCAGATGGCAGTTCTCTGGTGACACTGGTACAGAGTAGTCTGTTGACCCGAGATCGTCATAGAGTCTTGTGTGGTTCCCACTGTGCTTTGATTTCCACCTTACCACGTCCAAGAGGGCGTGCAAAACTGTGGTTTTTGGGTACAGTCCCGAATCATATGGAGGCAATGAGCGATGGGAGGGGATTCGTCTCTCCCGGTATAAGGAGTTGATGTTGCGCTGTGTTCGATTGGCTATAACCGGAAATCCCTGGCCAGGGTTGCTGACATTTACTGGTAAGTGTTACCAGTAGTTTCTCGAATTGTTATAGACCTCATATCGACACGACTTATCGAGCTATTGGGGTCTGACGTTTACCACCCCTAGGCGAGATATGCGACATATCAGACGACGAGACCAGACTGTACGGTAAGTGTTACTGGTTGGATTCACAGGAGTGTGAGCGGGCTTGCTCGTCGATCTTCTGATCGCTCAATACCCGGGTGGCCGCTATGTTTAGCAGACCGCTTGCGGCTTGTGGATGTTTGATATGATCATCACCTGCTGCCGGAGTATTGACGAGTCTTTAGAGTCCTACACAGAGGTTTCCTGGCTCAAGCGAAACGAAATAGGAGCGCATATGAGATATGTGCGGGACCGAGAATAATGCGTGTATGTGATACCGTATTCTATTCTCGCGATGATTGTATCGAATGGTTGTATGCGATATAACCTAGTTATCGAATCGAGGATTGATTCGATAAGCCGATACATTGTATATTAGTCGGTTATATGCGATATGACCGGATCGTTAAATCAAGTGTTGATTTAATAATTTAATGCATAATTATATATTTGATATATTACTTTGCATTAACTAATATTGGTTCACTTTAAATGGTTTTTCTCACTTGTTTGTGCACATTGTATATGTGATATATTTTTGTGCACAAGTTTGTATCATGTTTGATGATACATGCTTACTTGAGTTTGTGTAAAGATTAAACCATGGTTATTTAAGTGGTTAGGGTTTTGTTTTTCATATCTATTTATTCATTTATTTATTAATTTCTTTTTGGCAAAAGAAAAGAAAAATTGTGGCTTTATTTGGATGCATATTGAAGCTTCTTGAAGCTTTGACTAAGTCACCATTTTTGTCTTCATGCTTAACCCTAACCATTGACCTAACCCTAGTTTATTCTCTACACTTGACCATGGTTTGATTATGATAAGTATTCATTTTAATTTCTTTTTGAAATAACTTATCATAACATTTTTCATCATCTTCTTCTTCTTCTTCAAGAAGAAAACCTTGCTCCATCAATGGCAACTTGAGCAAATGAGTGAGAAATCCAATTCTAAAGTGAACCCACTTCCTATTTCTTCATCCTATACCTCTTGACAAGTAGTATAGGGTATTTTCTTCACAAGTTTCATGACTTGGTGAAGTGGGAGCTTGATCTAGTGATGCCTCGATGTAGATCATGTTCGGCACGAAGCCGACGACCTTGCCCGTCCATTTCTCCGATGAAGCCGACGCTAGAGCCCTGGATTCCATTTGGACAGCGAGGAGACTTCATTGCGGAGCTATGGAGGTGGAGGACCGGATCTACAAAGGTTGTATTTCCGTTTTCTCTTTAGTTAAGTTGTTAGCTAGTTTCTAGTTTCGCCTAAAATCTAGTTAACGATCCGTAGTCTAGGGTTTCTAGGCACCGTAAAATTTAAAATTGGCATGGTTGATGCCTTGTGAGACCTCTTGGGAGTGCCTAGGAACCCTACAGTAACATGTTCATAAAGCCCTTATGATGAGTACTTGACTACCAGCACTATGATGCGGATCATACTGGTGGGGATAGTGTAGTCGCCAAGTACATCCTTCAAATGTTCCAAGTCGTAGGTGTATCGAGACAGGGCATCGATATACCAGAGTAGACTAGCGTATGCGCTTCTTGACCCATATGATGGGCGATGGATGATCCCATATCCATTGGTGTTTGACATCAGAGAAGGTATACGGGTGCTCAGTAGAGACTGGGTACACTGGACAGACTCGCCGAGAACTCCCAGATGGTATTCTACCTCACGTCAGATGGCAGTTCTCTGGTGACATTGGTACAGATTAGTCTGTAGACCCGAGATCGTCATAGAGTCTTGTGTGATTCCCACTGTGCTTTGATTTCCATCATACCACGTCCAAGAGGGTGTGCAAAAGGTAGCTTTTGGGTACAGTCCCGAATCACATGGAGGCAATGAGCGATAGGAGGGGATTCGTCATAGAGTCTTGTGTGATTCCCACTGTGCTTTGATTTCCATCATACCACGTCCAAGTGGGCGTGAAAAATGGTAGCTTTTGGGTACAGTCCTGAATCACATGGAGGCAATGAGCGATAGGAGGGGATTCATCTCTCTCGGTATAGGGAGTTGATGTTGCGCAGTGTTCGATTGGCTATAACTGGAAATCCCTGGCCAGGGTTGCTGAGATTTACTGGTAAGTGTTATCTGTAGTTTCTCGAACTGTTATAGACCCGACACGACTTATCAAGCTACTGGGGTCTGACGTTTACCACCCCTAGGCGAGATATGCGACATATCAGACGAAGAGACCGGACTGTACGGGAGTGTTACTGGTTGGATTCACGGGAGAAAGTACAAGCTTGCTTGTTGATCGTCATAGAGTCTTGTCATAGACATTGGTACAGATTATTCTGTAGACCCGAGATCGTCATAGAGTCTTGTGTGATTCCCACTGTGCTTTGATTTCCATCATACCACGTCCAAGAGGGCGTGCAAAAAGGTAGCTTTTGGGTACAGTCCCGAATCACATGGAGGCAATGAGCGATAGGAGGGGATTCGTCATAGAGTCTTGTGTGATTCCCACTGTGCTTTGATTTCCATCATACCATGTCCTAGAGGGCGTGCAAAAAGGTAGCTTTTGGGTACAGTCCCGAATTACATGGAGGCAATGAGCGATAGGAGGGGATTCACCTACTGCCGGCGTATTAACGATTCTTTAGAGTCCTACACAGAGGTTTCCTGGCTCAGGCAAAACAGAGTAGGAGTACATATGTGATATGTGCGGGACCGAGAACAATACGTGTATGTGATACCGTACTAGATTCTCGCGATATGTGATATCGGCCAGGTATATGTGATATAGCCGGGTCATCGGATCAAGTGTTGATTCGATGAACTGATACAGATTATATTAGTCGGTTATTTGTGAAATAGCCGGATTATCGGATCAAGTGTTGATTCGATAATTTAATATATAATTATATTTGATATATTAAATTGCATTAACTAGTATAAACTCACTAAAAGATTCTTTTTCTCACTCGGGTAATACATTGATATATATGCGATATATGTTAATTGTATTATTTTATTTTGTTACAATAAATATTGTATATGTGATATATAATATTATAACAAGTTAAGATTACTAATGCAACATGATTAGTGAAGATTAAACATGGTTAAGATTTGATTTGGGTTAATTTTTCTAGAAGCTTCTAGAAGCTTTTTGTTTTGTTTTTGCAAAGATATTTTTATATGATATTTTTGTAGATATTTAGTTAACCCAACCCAACTCTTTAACCATGGTTCATTCTCTACATGGGTTAAGTTATCATACTTAACCCAAGGTTGCATTTCTAACCTCACATGGATTCATTATTCATCACAAAGAGAATGCTTCTTCTTCTTCCTTCTTCTTTTGGATGGAAAAGCTTTCTAGCTTTTTCATTAGTGATGATTTTGAGTGAGATTAAGAAAACAAATGAGAGCTAAATTCCTACTTCATCATCCTAATCTATTCTTGACAATTAGATTAGGGCGTTCACTTCATTTAGTGAGTGAGAGCTTGTGTTAAAGAAACTTCAAGGTAGATCATCTTTGTTATCGAAGATCGGAAGCAAGCTTGCATCTTTCTCTTCGTGGAGCCTCTCTAGAATCTGGAAACTTGATGATCGCAGCGAAGGGACTTCTACTCGGAGCTTATGAAGCGAAGGACCAGACTACAAAGGTTGTAATCCCAAACTCTTAGAAGTAAAGTTGTTTACTTGCTTATTGTTTTCACCTAATCTCTAGTAAAGATCTTGGTTAGGGTTGTTCGGCACGTCTAAATTTTAAATCGGGCATGGTTGATGCCTTGTAGACCCATGTGAGAGTGCCTAGTAACCCTATAAGTGTATGGTAATGAAAGCCTCCTACAGGAGGCGATTACGAATTTCAGCTTCCAAGATGACATGGATGATAGAGTATCTGTCGTGAATTATAAGTTTACCCACTTTTAAGGAGCGGTATATTGGAAAGGGTTCCAAACGGGATACTGAGGTAGACATGGCGTTGGGTGTTGATTATGACTCAGCAAAGGATACATCTCAAGAATTTGTTGGATAAAATTGTTCATTTATGAATTTTCTCCCATCATTTAACCAGACAAATTCTAAGGTAGGTATAAGGAGTAGTTGATTTCCGCAAAGTTGAGATATAGAGAGATAAAGTTAGAAACATTGTAGCGGATCCACTCACTGAATTGTTTCTCAAACACGGTTTGTGAAACTGTTGGTAGAGAAGTTAGGTATGCAATAAGACATGAGATATGGGTATGCGATACCGCAATAACTGGCCTTAAGTGCAAGTAAGAGATTGTTGGATATAGGTTCCGTCAAAGCAATTATTGTAATTGCAGAAATGCAATTATGGTAATTGAAGGAGGACTTTACAGATAGAACAGTCTTGCTCAAGATGATAGTATGCTATCTAGTTTGTCTTTATCAATCATGTGTATACGTTTTACTTTTTATTACGTGTCGCTAATACAAAATGATAAAGCCCGTAGGATCCTTAGTTGACTACCAGGATTATGATGGGGTTCATACTAATGGGGCATGGGTAGTCCTAGTCGTTGGAGTATCAAGACTGGGCATTGATATTCCAGAGTAGACTAGTGTATACGTTTCTTGACTCCGACAGGGGCGATAGTTGATCCCACAACCATTGGTGTTTGACACCAAAGATTGTATACAGGTGCTCATTGGAGAATAAGTACACTGAACGGGCTTGCCGAGAACTCCTAGATGGTATCATACATATCGTCAGATAGCAGTTCTCTGGTAACATGAGTACAGGGTAGTCTGTACACCTGAGATCATCATAGTTTCTTATTTGGTTCCCTCTGTGCTTTGATTACTACCTTACCACGGCTTTAAAAAGCTGTGCAAACAAGTTTTAGTTGGGTACAGTCCCGAGCCACATGGAGTAGTGAATGATTGGAAGGGATTCGTCTCTCTCAATATAGGGAGTTGATGTCGTGCAGTGCACAATTGGCTATAACCATAAGTCCCTGGTCAGGGAAGATGAGATTTACTGATAAGAGTTATCAATAGTTTCTTGGTTGGTTATGAGCTTGATATCGGCATGACTTATCGGGTTATTGGGGGCCTGACGGATTCTACCCTCCAGACCCAGTATGAGACACTCTCAGATGAAGAGACCGAACTGTATGGAGATAGTCACTTATAGGCTCTGTAGAGTACGGACGAGCTTGATTGTCGATCTCCCTTTCGACAAATACCTGGGTAGCCGTTACGTACAGATAGTGCCACTGGTGTGCTTGTGGTTATGGATTTGATCCAGTAACTCACTGCCAACGTATTGTCGAATCTTTAGAGTCCCACGCAGGGTTTTCCGGTTTAGGCGAAACGATGTAGAGATCGTATGATGATACGTGCAGGAATCCGATTAGGATACACGGACTTTAATCGGACGTTTGATAATATTAGTCGGCTTATGTTTAAATCGGGTTATTAAATCAAGTATTGATTTAATAATATATATATATATATTCTGGTATTATGATCACTTTCTATTTCTCTCTCCTTTGCTATTCATATTTTTATACGGATACACGTATTTGTATACGATACATATATAAGGGTTGTATTTTGTATTTATACAAAATACTTTTAGAAGGAGGACACCTCATTTGTTATTTTCTTTTTTAGAAAAAGATGAGGTGGAAAGAGGTATGGTATGAGAGGGATGGGCATTTATTTTATTGGAAAATGATTTTCGCTATTATTGTATGCTTGATTCTCTCTCCTCTCATTCTCTCATTCCCACTCTCTCTCTCTATTCTCCCTCATCCTCCTTCTTTCTCTTGAGATTGAGCACTCTTGAGATAAAAAAGAGAAAGAAAAAGATATAGTAAAATTCCTACATCACTTGTTATTGATTCCTATCAAGATTTAGTAGCAAGTTGATTCATCAAAGCTCACACTTCGAGTGGAGCTAGAGCTTGAGTCTGGATTCCTTCGTATGGATCATTTTCAGCAAGAAGGGTCGACTCTCAAGCACATTCTGGAAGACTTAGAGCCTATCTAGGGTCTTCTACAGGCAGTAAACACACTACAAAGGTAGCTACCCCCTATAAACCCTTACTTAGCTCTCTTGGTTTTGCATGTGTAGTGTCTGGATGATTTCTTGGGTTGTAATTGGTTGTGCTTGCATAAAAAAATTTATTTTTCATTCCTCCTTGGCCACGAGTGTTGCGGCGTGAGCACAACGAACTTACAGAAGAAACTGCACCCTATTAGATATGGTGCATTCTATGATGAGTAGCGCTGAGTTACTTCTTTTATTCTGGGGTTATGCTCTTGAGACGGCAGCATATTTATTGAATCAAGTTCCATCCAAATCCATTCTTAAAACGCCGTATGAGATATAGAGTAGAAAAAGACCATGCCTTAAGTTTATTAAGATATGTGGTTGTCCGGGTTATGTTAAAAAGCAAAATCCGGACAAACTTAAGACACGTTTGGTGATGTGCAAGTTTATGGGATATTCTAAATAGTCACGAGGACATCTCTTCTACCATGCCGAGGAACAAAAGATTGTGGTTTCTCGGAATGCCACCTTTTTAGAAAAATAATTTCTTGCAAAAGAAATTAGTGGAGGCACGGTAGAACTGGAAGAAGTTTCAGAACCACAAACTACCATTGAAGATTTGGTCGAACCTGAGATTTCAATAGCGCCTGACGAACTTTACCCACTCCGCAGATCTAGTAGGCATCCTCATCCACTCGAAAGATACTACGGCTTTCTCATAGACGATGATACGGAGGACTGCATCATAGAAGATGATGACCCTACTAGTTTTCAGTAGGCTATCACGAGTGGGGACTCGGTGAAGTGGCTGGATGCTATGAGATCCGAGATAGAATCTATGCACACCAACGAAGTATGGACTTTAGAGCTTGCTCCTGAAGGGGTAAAACCCATTAGAAGCAAATGTATCTTCAAAAAGAAAATCGGTGTCTCCAGTGGCTATGCTCAAATCTATCTGGATCTTACTTGCCACTGTTGCCTTCCATGACTATGAAATCTAGCAAATGGATGTTAAAACGAATTTTATAAATGGTGATTTAGAAGAGTGTGTGTATATGACTCAGCCGGAGGGCTTCGTAGACAGTGGGAGCAATAGAAAGATGTGTAAGTTGCTTAAATCCATTTATAGATTAATGCATGTATCGCGTAGTTGGAACATCTGCTTTGATGAGACAGTCAAAGAGTTTGACTTTATTAAAAACATAGATGAACCTTGTATTTATAAAAAGATTGTAGGGAGTGTTGTCACATTCCTCATATTGTATGTGGATGATATTCTCCTGTTAGGAAATGATATTCCTATGCTATAATCGGTCAAACTTTTCTTGTCACAAAAGTTCTCTATAAAAAAACGAGTGATGCTTCCTGCATTCTGGGAATTAAGATCTAAGAGATATATCTAAAAGAATGTTGAGATTTTCCTAGTCCGGATACATTGACACCATACTAAAGAGTTTTAGTATGGAAGATTCCAAGTGTAGTAATTTACCCACTTGTCGCGGAATCACCGTCTCTAAAGAGATGCCTCCCATGACTGATGAGGAGACGGCTCGCATAAGTGTTATACCCTACGCTTCGACGGTAGGATCTATCATGTCTGCGATATTATGTACTAGATCAGATGTAGCTTACACACTTAGTGTGGTAAGTATGTATCAATCAAACCCAGTGGAGAAATATTGGGCAGCTGTGAAGAACATTCTTAAGTGCCTGCGAAGAACTAAAGAAATTTTTTTAGTTCTTCATAACAACGGCTTCCAAATGGAAGGCTTTACCGATTCGAACATTCAAAGTGACATCGATGACAGCAAGTCTGTCTCGGATTATGTGTTTACCCTATACGGAGGGGCATTATGTTAGAAGAGTTCTAAACAAAATACCGCCGCAGCCTCGATGATGGAGGCTGAGTAAATAACTACCAACGATGATTCTAAAGAAGCGGTCTGGATGCGGAAGTTCATTTCAGACCTTGGTGTGGTTCCAACCATTGTTGATCCAATACCCTTGTATTGTGATAACAATGGAGCTATAGCATTAGCAAAGGAAGCCTGATCCCATCAACGATCCAGACACATTTTGAGGCAGTATCACCTGATCCGAGAGATAGTATACCGCCGTGAGATCGAGGTTCGGAAAGTAGACACAAAGGAAAACACAACGGATCCACTCATCAAGGCCATATCATAGGCGCGGTTTGAGAGACTATTTGAAATGTTGGGTATGAGATACTGCAATAATTGGCCTTAGTGAAAATGGGTGATTGTTAGATATAGGTTCCCTAGAGACAATTATTATTGTATTTGGATCTATATGTACAGAACATTCTTGCTCAATATAATAGTATAATATCTGGTTTAATTTACCTTTCATGTGTATATGTTTTACTTGATATTATGTATCGTTAATACATATTGATAAAGCCCATAAGATCTTTGCTTGACTGCCAGGATTATGATGTGATCATACTAGTAGGGCATGGGTACTCCATAAGCACATCCTTAAATGTTTCTAGTCATGAGAGTATCGAGACTGGGTATCGATACTTTAAAGTACACTAGTGTATACATTTTCTGACCCCGACCGGGGTGATGGTTGGTCCCAAAGCTATTGATCTTTGATACCAAAGATTGTATACATTTGCTCATTTGGAGAATGAGTGCACTGAACGAACTTACTGAGAACCCCTAGGTAGTATTATACCTATTGTCAGATAGCAGTTCTCTGGTAACAATCGTAGAGTAGTCTTTTAACATGAGATCGTCATAGTCTCTTGTGTGTGTTTCCACTGTACTTTGATTACTATCCAACCACGTCTTTAAAGAGCCGTGCATACAAGTTTTAGTTAAGTATAGTCCCGAAAAACATAGAGGTAGTGAGCGATCGAGATGGGATTCGTCTCTCCTGAGATAGGGAGTTGATGGCGTGATGTGCATGATAGACTATAACCATAAGTCCCTGGCCAGGACGGTTGAGATAAACTGATAAGGGTTATCAGTTGTATCTCGAATGGTTATGAGTTTGACATCGGCATAACTTATTAGGTTATTGAGGGTCTGACTGTTTCTACCCCCCAGATCCGGTATGCGACACTCTCTGACGAAAAGACCGGACTGTACAGTGATTGCCACTGATAGGCTCTGTTGGGTATGATGAGTTTGCTTATCGACCTTTTTTGACGTATACCTGGGTAGCCATTACTTACAGCTAGTGTTGTTGACGTGCTTATCGGTTATAGACATGATCCAGTAATTCACTGTCAGCATATTGTTGGGTCTTTATAGTTCCATACAGAGGTTTTCCCTGCTCAGGAGGAACGATGTAGTGTACGTATGGTGATACGTGCATGAGTTCGATTAAACACATGTATATGATACACTTACATTAATCGTCAGCCGCTACTTTTGACGCATGCCCCCTCGTGAGGACTACAACCCGCCGGAACACCCTGGGGGTAAAAGCCGACCTAGAACATTAGGCGAAGGTATCAAAGCTACTAGGCATTGGATGTCGACCTATGGGGGTTCTCACTGTGTGACAGTGTGGCGAAGCATAGGCTCTTACCCCTAGGGTGTCCCGAGACCGGAAGGTGTCCCGAGACCGGAAGGTGTTCTGGCGGGTTGTAGTCCTCGCGAGGGGGCATGCGTAAAAAGTAGCGGCTGAGGGACCCGTTGGTGCCACGGCGACCCCATTGGATGGGGTGGCTGCCTGACCAACATTGATTTCTAGTGAGAATCTAATGGTTAAATGATAAATCAACACTTGATTTATCAATCCGGCCATATCACATACGACCCAACCTAAAGCAAGCCGCCCGATTAATGTACGGTATCTCATACGCGCATTTTAACTGGGTCCATGCGCATATCGCATACGCGCACCACAACGTTTCGCCTGGACTAGGTAACTCCTTTGTGGGACTCTAAGACTCGTCAATACGCCAGCAGTGGGTGATGATCATATCAAGCACCCCCAAGCCGCAAGCGGTCAGCTAAATGTAACGGCCACCCGGGTATTGAGCGATCAGAAGAAAACAAGCGAACCTGCTACAACTCCCGTCGAGCCAACCGGCAACACTACCCATGCAGTCCGGTCTCCTCGTCTGATATGTCGCATATCAAGTCTAGGGGTGGTAAATGTCAGACCCCAATAACCGATAAGTCGTGCCGATGTGAGGCCCATAACGGGTCGAGAAACTACTGGTAACACTTACCAGTAAATCTCTAAAACATCCCTGGCCAGGGACTTGTTGGAGATAGTGCCCTCAGAGTCAATTATTAGGTCACAGGTACGTGATTGTAATGATTGAGGGAGGACCTATCCCGGTAGGACAGTCTTACTCGAGATGATAGTATGCTATCTGGTTTACCTTTATCATCGTGTACTGTTTTAGGTGACATGACACGTCGCTATTACACGTTGATAGAGCCCCTAGGATTCTTGCTTGACCACCAGCAGTATGAGGGCGATCATATAAGTGGGAGCTGGGGGTCTACAAGCATATCCTTAAAAGGTCCCTAGTCGAGGGAGTTTCGAGACCGGGCATCGATACTCCATTAGTAGACTAGTGTATACAGTCGAGACCCCGACGAGGGGCGGTGGCCGGTCTCACAAGCCACTGGTGTCAGTTGGATCACCTAAGATGTATACAGGTGCTCATTGGGTTATGAGTACACCGGACAGGACTCGCCGGGAACATGCTAGTTGGTCATATACCAGACGTCAGATGGCAGTTCCCTGGTGACATGTGTGCAGGTTAGTTCATCGACCTGGGGATCGTCATTTGTCTCGTGTGAGTTCCCACTGTACTTTGATTACTACCCTACCACGGCTCAAAGGAGTCGTGCAAACAGGTTTTAGTTGGGTACAGTCCCGAGCCACATGGAGGCAGTGAGCGTATCTTCAGGGGTTCGTCTCTCCCGGTATTGGGGGTGAGGTCGTGCTGTGTCTAGGAGAGCCATTACACAAAGTCCTTGGCCAAGGCAAGGAGATTTACTGGTAGGTATTCCAGTAGTATCTCAGGGTGTTCTGGGCTACACTCCGACACGACTTGTACCGCTTTTGGGGGTCTGACTTTTACCAACCCCCTAGGCCCGCCATGCGATACTCATAGACGAACGGACCGGACTGCACGGATATTGTCACTGACAGGCTCAGTTGGGTGTCGGGGTGAGCTTCCTCATCGACGTCCATTTTGGTCAATAGCTGGTGGCCCGTTACGTATTGGCTTATACCTCTGACGTGCTAGTGGTTAAATCCACAGCCATTGTATTGACGAGTCTTTAGAGTCCACCACACTTTCAGTTACTCAGCTTTCGGGCGAAACGCTGTAGAGGCCGTATGGAGATATGGCAGGGTCCGATCAGATACGTGCGGTATTGCACGGATCAGGATCGGACGGTTTGTACTAGTAGCCGTATAGGTATATGGCAGGGTTCGATCAGATACGTGTGGTATTGCACGGATCAGGATCGAACGGATTTTACTAGCCGGCTTTGGTTTAAGCCGGTCCTAGTTTAGTACAGTGTAGATTTTGTCTTTTTGCATTTGTATCCGGACGGAATACAGATGCGGGTGTGTATGCACAGTATTGGGGTTTTCCTGTAATTTATTACGGGACCAGTTTTCTGGAATTGCCAGTTTGCATTTCGTTCCGGCCGGTTTTCCTTTGTTCTTTCCCGGCCGGACTTTTTCGATGGAGGGGGTTATTTGCAGTTTTGCAAATAACACTTTGTGGGGGGGTTTCTTGCAATTGTATTGATTATGATGGCTTTCATATCTTGCACCATTGACTTGCTTTTTTATTGTGATTGAAAGGGTATGGGTTGAATAGTAGTTTAAGCATGGTGTATGTTTCTTTGACCTTGGATATGGTCACCTTTCTTATGCTCCTACACTCACCTCCCTTTGCATTATGTGTTGATTCCTCCACCATTCTCATTCTCACTAGAAGAGAGTTTTATTCATGGTTGAGAAAAAGAAAGAGTGAAAGAAAAGAGAAGAAGAGGGTTTCATCTTCATCCTTGAGAGTGTTTCATTTTCTTGATCTCATTTCATGATAAGAAAAATGCAAGCACCATTTTTCTTGTCTTGTATCCTCCATCATCCTCAAATGGCAACAAACCCCAAAAGAGACACTACACTAGATAACCTACAGCATATCTTGAGCATGTCGAGTTGCCGGCTTCATGCTCGAGTTGCCTCGGTATTGAGGCGGGAGCCCGTAAAAGACGAAGGCGATGTGGTGCCCTTTCCGGCGAGGAGGCGACGATGTGGACGGAGATCCCGCGAGGAGATCGGAGTGGAGATGAAGACCGGAGGACTTGGATCGTCGGTATATCTCTATTCCCATTCTTGTAGATAGCTTAGACTAGTTAATGGTTCGATCCGGAGTTTAGTGCGCGGTGGTGCCGGTTTGCAAAGTCCGCAAAATTTTAGTTATTCACCGCTTCCGCATTCCGGCGTCGGATTGACGGCCGGGGCGCCGCCGTGCACTTACAGTGGTATCAGAGCCTCCCCATTAACTTAGTCTAGCTTTGTGTAATGTGTTTGCATTTCCGATCGATCAAAAAGTCCAAAAACCCGTATTTTTTCCCACATCAGTTTCTGTCGAATTTTTTTTGAGTCCAAAAATTTTTCAGGTGGTCTCAGAATGATGTGCAGGGAAAACTAAGCACACTGTAAAAATTTGGTACCTCGATCTCCCCATACCGCCGCGGAAGAGCGGCCAAATCCCTGCTTTGGCCGCGCTTCCGCCGCGGATATTACTGTTCACCACCCCAAATTTTTTCAGTGTGTTTCTGAGTGATAATTGTGGTTTTTGGAATATTAAAATTGGGCCCAGGTTTTCTGTGGTTGCTACAGTTTTGTTTGGGGGCCCACTTGTTAATGTTTGATCAATCGGAAAATTTTAAACACATTTTTCACAGTATTTACATTATATCTGCGACCGTGAATGTCACTCGATCGGTAAATCCGGTCTAACTGCTATAGCCCGGTTAGACGGATTTGCGAACGTGACTTTCACGTTGATGTTCTATGTATTTGCTGTGATGTTGCGGATCGGTCGTGGGGGATAGCCTGGATGCAATGCTAGTACTGTTTTGTTGTATTATGTACATTTGATATTGCGGGGCGAGCGTCCGACATGTAGACTGCCGTCACTGCCTGATTGTATTATTCTTTTGGGGCACGACCTGGTTGCGGTCGATGTACCCGGTGTATGTATATTTTACTTTCTGTACTAGGATTGCCCCGCGGAGGGGTGCACGGATAGCCGGGTTCTAGAGGGCAACAAGCCCGCATCTCATGGCATTGAGACGGAGGGGGCTTCACTCTAGGATTGGCGGGCTATTCGCCGCACTCGTAGGGGGTACAGGTTGACCCAGGAGGGGTGCCCAAGTTGCCGGATTCCGTGAAGTGCTGGGTGGTCCATTCACGGCGCTGAAGGGGGCTGCCTCGCTTCAGGTTTTGGCGGGTGACTTGCCGCGCCCGTAGGGGTCTAGGTTTTCATTGCACAGGCTATCCACACGACCAGGGGAACGTCGGGTTTCAGCAGTGGCTCTGTGAAACCCGGGGATCCCAGATATCTGTATTGTTTCTGTGATGCTGTACATTTTCTATGATGTTGCATTTCTTTCACGCCTTGAGCGAAATATAATATATTGGTATATATATTAGTAGATGTTGTATATGTTTTGCATCCGCGCTAGTCCAGTCCCCGCTCTGTCGTTAGTTAGCTAACCTAACGGGTAATGACGGGACCCAGTGGCGAATGCGGATGGCATATACGTACATCAGTATATTTTCGTTCTTTGTTGGTGTGATCAATTGATGGGACTGCATTGATTCGGATCAATGCAAGTTAAAAACAAACCTAATCTGATGTTGTTGGAACACTTTTTCAAAAGGCTGTTATTGCAAGGACGTTTACTTTTGTTTTGCATCGTGGTATTCATTGGAATATCCTGCTCCTCAGTCGACGAGGCAAGGGCCGAGATCCCTTCACCGGGAGTGGCCCCTTGGACAAAAGTTTGCGTCAGGGCATTAACTTCACTATAGCCGATTACTTTTGCTTTGCACAGTGATATTCGGTTATGAATATCCAGCACCCCATTCTACGG
Source organism: Agapanthus africanus (assembly GCA_030015575.1). Lineage (NCBI taxonomy): Eukaryota > Viridiplantae > Streptophyta > Magnoliopsida > Asparagales > Amaryllidaceae > Agapanthus > Agapanthus africanus. Next base: position 81,117,995 of record CM057340.1, on the reverse strand, counting down.
GGAAAGAGCCGAGATCCCTTCACCGGGAGTGACCTCTTTAGTAAAGGTTTTCGTCACTATATTTTCTAAAAAGCTATCCGTTCCTTCAACGATATCAAGTTCATTACGTTAAAGGTTTTCGCCAGAAACCATTCGTAGCCCTCCGTCGTTTCATATGGGTGGTCAATAGTATTCAAGCTGTGTATGTTGGCCAAAGTCAAGGCACAGTGATTGGTAGCTATTGGGGTATTCATATGCAGCATAGATAGATGCGTTGGTTTGGGACAGTCGTGCTGCCATTTTGGCCAAAGTCAAGGGTATGTACGGGTGGATTCAAATTAACCTGGAGAATGACGGGCAGAACTTGACATGTGACTTATGATATGTTGGCCAAAGTCAAGGTCATAAGAGCATGGGGCAGAAATCACATCGGGAGTTTCAAAAGAACTGAAACTTGCCAGATATGCGCATACCTTCTGGAGTGTGATACCGTGAGCGGATTCCGTCACGTTATCATGCGATGATAGTTGGATCCCGATTCCCACTGATGAGTTAGTTTACTCCTCGGGTGACCCCGACTAATTCTTCTTTCAGGTTTGGAGGAGAATTTGAGGTACAGTGGGAGGATTCCAGATTAGATAAATTGGTGACCATTCTGATCTAGGTTAGAGTGCACGCTGAGTGTTTCTTTTCTCTCTCTCTTTGGCAGCGACCATTGACCCGACCCTAAGACTATGACTCAGTGACCAAATTAACCGAACCTTCTTAACACTGGCTTTTGGATTGTCAGAGTTGCGGCCCTCATTGCCACTCCTACTTTTACCCTTTTCTCCGGGACACCCCGTATTGCTACGAACGTCCACTTCCATTGGACAAAACCATCGTATGGTTAGATACGAACTCGAAGGAATTCGAGGATGGTTTCCGGTTCTGGAGAAAACGGATAGGATTATTCAGTTGTCTTTTCCTTTTACCCTCTCTCAGGTTACGAGTACTCCTTGGTTTAGGGGTAGTACACCTATTACGCAAATTGGATTGTCTTCTTCCAAACCTTAGGCTGGTGCCGACCGGTAGGGAATGAAGAAAACCAATTAGCATAACGATGGTGTGCAGAAGGTATTAAGTTTAGACAAAGCAAGGGATTAGTAAGAGGGCAAAGTAAATTGCAACAGATATTCACGACCAAACCAAATATTTCGTTACCACTCCCACATCACCTTTGTATTTCTCCAGGACACTCCGTATCACTACGAAGATCCACAGTTTATTTGGATAATCCATCGTATGGTTATATACGAACTCGAAAGGAACTTGTTCCAGTTCGGGGATGGATCCTGGTTCAGGAGAAATAGGAATAAAGTACATTCAGGTGTCTTTTATCTTCACCTTCTCTCGCATTGCGAGTGTTCCTAGGAATGGGACAGTACACCCATTATGCTTATTGGATAGTCTTCTTCCAAACCATAGGCTGGTGCCGAACGGTAGGGAAGGAAGAAAACCATTTGGCCTAAGGGGTGTGCAGAAGGCAAAGACTAAAGACATATGAAGGGATTTGGAGAGGTGGCAAAGAACTATACGGTTACAGTCGTGAATCTGGAAGAGGCATTACTAAGAATACCAGGATACCCCATCGAAACATTTCAATGTTTCAGTTCACTGTGTACTGTTAAAAGAAAACTGATTTCCCGATTAGATACTTACTCCAGGGTATGTATTTACCAGGTATGATTCTCACATCTGTATGGTTTTACAGATGATGAGTGGGAGTAAGTTATTGGGAATTGGGTGATCATCCTCATTATATCGGGATTCGTTGTAATCGGTGATATTTGAGGAAATCACCTGGGCTGTTTGCCGGTCGGCAAATATTTGGTTTTGAATATCCGCAGTTATGCACCAATTTCAAATTGATATATCTGTACGTCTATTTTCATAGAGTGAGATATACCTTTCTGAAATTATGTCTACGACATTTACCTATATCAGTGGATGGTTAGGTAAGGAGCATTAAACAGCGGTGTAATTCTTCTTAACCATAAGTACAGTTTTCAACCTACGACACACAGTGAAAGAGTTGTTGGACTCAGCGGACTTATACAGAGTATTGTATGTTGTCCAGTGTCCATTAGGACAGAGGGGTTGGTCCTCATACTATATTCTGTTTACTTTTAACTTCTTTAGTTCTTAGACATGTGTTTCGTAGAAACACAGGGTCTAAGTTTTGAGGAGTTATAGGTATTTGAATAGAGTAGAGAACCAGGTATAGCAAGTATCGGGATTCTTCAAGGTGATCGAAGATGTAAATACTTGTGTATGGTATTCAGTTGATAGTAATGATAAAGAGAAATTGCTTCTCTTTCAGGTTACTCATAATTGGAAATGCTTCCTAAGTTGAGTAACGCTGATCGGCCTCCTTCCATTTAGTTGACATGCGCTGGGGACAGCTGCATGATTTGAATCTGGTTCAATTATATCAGTGCCTCTGTTTCTATATTGGATATAGAACAGTTCATATCTTAACGATGTTAAGGTACGGGGAGTTGTCCGGTTCATGATTAAAACCAGACACTGGACAACTCAAGGCACGTTTCTGTAATGGCTGTTTGTGGGTTGACCCAGGCTATGACGAGGGTTGACTTTCTACCATCTGGATGAACAATAGCGATATTGTTCTAAGACTCGCCACAGTTTTATTAAAAATGGATTTTTCAGAAAACAGTAGTGGGAGTATGGTAGAACTGGAAGTGATTCCAGAACCACAAACGATTACTGAAGATTTGATAAGGAACCTAAAGATTCAATCTGGATTGACATTCCATTGGCCACTCCGCAGATAAGGTGGGTAACTTCAGGCACCCGAGAGGTACTACGGTAGCCTCAAGGACGGTGACAGGGAAGTTCTTGTTTACCCACAATTACCATTGCTGTTGTTCCAGGTTGCGAGACCCGGTGGGAGGATGAGTATAGCGTCGTTCTAAACTAGTTTTAGAAGTGTACGTCTATATAACTCTGCCAGAGGGTTGTCGTAGTCAGTGGGAGCAGCGGAAGCATTGGTGGACAAGTAGCTTATGTCTATTTATAGACTAAAGCAGATGTAGCGGACATAGATCATCTATTTCTGACGTGACAGTCATAGGTTTGACTTCATCAGAATAGGGGATGGATCTGTTGAGAAGGTAGTAGGGTGTAATGTCATGGTATTTGGATGACATACACAAAGTAGGAAAAGAAACTCCTACACTACGATCGGTTATACTTTGGTCGTCACACAGTGGTTTCTCCACACAGGACTTGGACATTATATCAGACATACTGGTTACTGGATCTATGGTATTAGATCTAGATTTGGGTGGTTTCCCAATCAGGGTACTTGACAGCATTCTAAGAGTATTTAGGATGGACGACTCCTGGCACGGTAGTGTACCTGCAGGTAATGGAGTCACCCTCTCCAAAGGTGTCTTACAGACTAAAGGGGAGAGGGACGGGCATGATTGGCAGATCACTTGCTCAGGCAATTGAGTCAATCGTGAGATGTCAAGTACCACACCAGATGTTGTTCTTGCACTAGATGCAATAAGTTGACATTAATCCAATCCTGAAGAAACAGTCGGAAGCAGTTCTAGAACATAAGTGGATGTTCTAGGGAGATGATAACGACAGCCTCATTCAGGAGACAGTTATCATTCCAGGCTTCCAAGGTGACATGGACGACAAGGAGGTTGTCAGAGTTATAGTTTTCCTTCTGATGAGGGGCAGTATTTTGGACAGGTGGTCCAAGGCAATACTGAGGGAGGCATGGCGCAGGATACTGATTAAGTTCAGTTGACGATACAGTCTAAGAAGTTTGGATTTGGAGTTCATTTATGAGCTATGTCCCATCAGACATCCAGACACATTCTAAGACAGGTATTGCTCATTTCGGGAGATGGGTTTCTCCGCGAACTTGAGATAAAGAGAGACATAGAAAGAAACTACTAAGCGGATCCACTCACTGAAGCTATTCCTCGAACGCAATAGTTCCGCAAACGAGCTTTGTGAGACTGACTAGTAGAGGAGTTGGATGTTCGGTATCACACGGGCTGTGAGTATGCGACATCGCAATAATTAGCCTTGAGTGCAAGTGGGAGATTGTTGGAGATAGTGCCCTCAGAGTCAATTATTAGGTCACAGGTACGTGATTGTAATGATTGAGGGAGGACCTATCCCGGTAGGACAGTCTTACTCGAGATGATAGTATGCTATCTGGTTTACCTTTATCATCGTGTACTGTTTTAGGTGACATGACACGTCGCTATTACACGTTGATAGAGCCCCTAGGATTCTTGCTTGACCACCAGCAGTATGAGGGCGATCATATAAGTGGGAGCTGGGGGTCTACAAGCATATCCTTAAAAGGTCCCTAGTCGAGGGAGTTTCGAGACCGGGCATCGATACTCCATTAGTAGACTAGTGTATACAGTCGAGACCCCGACGAGGGGCGGTGGCCGGTCTCACAAGCCACTGGTGTCAGTTGGATCACCTAAGATGTATACAGGTGCTCATTGGGTTATGAGTACACCGGACAGGACTCGCCGGGAACATGCTAGTTGGTCATATACCAGACGTCAGATGGCAGTTCCCTGGTGACATGTGTGCAGGTTAGTTCATCGACCTGGGGATCGTCATTTGTCTCGTGTGAGTTCCCACTGTACTTTGATTACTACCCTACCACGGCTCAAAGGAGTCGTGCAAACAGGTTTTAGTTGGGTACAGTCCCGAGCCACATGGAGGCAGTGAGCGTATCTTCAGGGGTTCGTCTCTCCCGGTATTGGGGGTGAGGTCGTGCTGTGTCTAGGAGAGCCATTACACAAAGTCCTTGGCCAAGGCAAGGAGATTTACTGGTAGGTATTCCAGTAGTATCTCAGGGTGTTCTGGGCTACACTCCGACACGACTTGTACCGCTTTTGGGGGTCTGACTTTTACCAACCCCCTAGGCCCGCCATGCGATACTCATAGACGAACGGACCGGACTGCACGGATATTGTCACTGACAGGCTCAGTTGGGTGTCGGGGTGAGCTTCCTCATCGACGTCCATTTTGGTCAATAGCTGGTGGCCCGTTACGTATTGGCTTATACCTCTGACGTGCTAGTGGTTAAATCCACAGCCATTGTATTGACGAGTCTTTAGAGTCCACCACACTTTCAGTTACTCAGCTTTCGGGCGAAACGCTGTAGAGGCCGTATGGAGATATGGCAGGGTCCGATCAGATACGTGCGGTATTGCACGGATCAGGATCGGACGGTTTGTACTAGTAGCCGTATAGGTATATGGCAGGGTTCGATCAGATACGTGTGGTATTGCACGGATCAGGATCGAACGGATTTTACTAGCCGGCTTTGGTTTAAGCCGGTCCTAGTTTAGTACAGTGTAGATTTTGTCTTTTTGCATTTGTATCCGGACGGAATACAGATGCGGGTGTGTATGCACAGTATTGGGGTTTTCCTGTAATTTATTACGGGACCAGTTTTCTGGAATTGCCAGTTTGCATTTCGTTCCGGCCGGTTTTCCTTTGTTCTTTCCCGGCCGGACTTTTTCGATGGAGGGGGTTATTTGCAGTTTTGCAAATAACACTTTGTGGGGGGGTTTCTTGCAATTGTATTGATTATGATGGCTTTCATATCTTGCACCATTGACTTGCTTTTTTATTGTGATTGAAAGGGTATGGGTTGAATAGTAGTTTAAGCATGGTGTATGTTTCTTTGACCTTGGATATGGTCACCTTTCTTATGCTCCTACACTCACCTCCCTTTGCATTATGTGTTGATTCCTCCACCATTCTCATTCTCACTAGAAGAGAGTTTTATTCATGGTTGAGAAAAAGAAAGAGTGAAAGAAAAGAGAAGAAGAGGGTTTCATCTTCATCCTTGAGAGTGTTTCATTTTCTTGATCTCATTTCATGATAAGAAAAATGCAAGCACCATTTTTCTTGTCTTGTATCCTCCATCATCCTCAAATGGCAACAAACCCCAAAAGAGACACTACACTAGATAACCTACAGCATATCTTGAGCATGTCGAGTTGCCGGCTTCATGCTCGAGTTGCCTCGGTATTGAGGCGGGAGCCCGTAAAAGACGAAGGCGATGTGGTGCCCTTTCCGGCGAGGAGGCGACGATGTGGACGGAGATCCCGCGAGGAGATCGGAGTGGAGATGAAGACCGGAGGACTTGGATCGTCGGTATATCTCTATTCCCATTCTTGTAGATAGCTTAGACTAGTTAATGGTTCGATCCGGAGTTTAGTGCGCGGTGGTGCCGGTTTGCAAAGTCCGCAAAATTTTAGTTATTCACCGCTTCCGCATTCCGGCGTCGGATTGACGGCCGGGGCGCCGCCGTGCACTTACAGGACTTCCCTGTTACGGCCAATCGAGCACAGTGCAACATCAACCCCCAATACCAGGAGAGACGAAACCCCTCCGATCGCTCATTGCCTCTATGTGACTCGGGACTGTACCCAAAAACCACCGTTTTGCACGCCCTCATGGATGTGGTAAGGTGGAAATCAAAGCACAGTGGGAATCACACAAGACTCTATGACGATCTCGGGTCTACAGACTAACCTGCACAAGTGTCACCTGAGAACTGCCATCTGACGTGAGGTATAATACCATATGGGAGTTCTCGGTGAGTCCGTCCAGTATACCTAGTCTCCACTGAGCACCCGTATACCATCTCTGATGTCAAACACCAATGGATATGGGATCATCCATCGCCCATCTCATGGGTCGAGAAGCCTATACGCTAGTCTACACTGGTATATCGATGCCCCGTCTCGATACACCCACGACTAGGGACCTTGAAGGATGTACTTATGGACTACCATGTCCCCACTAGTATGATCTGCATCATAGTCCAGGTAGTCAAGTACACATCCTAAGGGCTTTACCAACATGTAACTGTTAGTTATATGTATGCCCTAGAGGCCATTACTATACATAGGATGTATATTGTAATGGATGCTTGGACATATATAGGGAGGACTTTCTTGCTCGACATGATAGTATGCTATCTGGTTGATCTTTACCTCAACGTGTATGCTGATTGTCTCTCTGTTACATGTTGGTAAAGCCCTTAGGATGTGTACTTGACTACCTGGACTATGATGCAGATCATACTAGTGGGGACATGGTAGTCCATAAGTACATCCTTCAAGGTCCCTAGTCGTGGGTGTATCGAGACGGGGCATCGATATACCAGAGTAGACTAGCGTATACCTTCTCGACCCATACAGATGGGCGATGGATGATCCCATATCCATTGGTGTTTGACATCAGAGATGATATACGGGTGCTCAGTGGAGACTGGGTACACTGGACGGACTCGCCGAGAACTCCCAGATGGTATTATACCTTACGTCAGATGGCAGTTCTCTGGTGACACTGGTACAGAGTAGTCTGTTGACCCGAGATCGTCATAGAGTCTTGTGTGGTTCCCACTGTGCTTTGATTTCCATCTTACCACGTCCAAGAGGGCGTGCAAAACGGTGGTTTTTGGGTACAGTCCCGAGTCACATGGAGGCAATGAGCGATAAGAGGGGATTCGTCTCTCCCGGTATAGGGAGTAGATGTTGCGCTGTGTTCGATTGGATATAACAGGAAATCCCTGACCAGGGTTGCTGAGATTTACTGGTAAGTGTTACCAGTAGTTTCTCGAATTGTTATAGACCTCATATCGACACGACTTATCGAGCTATTGGGGTCTGACGTTTACCACCCCTAGGCAAGATATGCGACATATCGGACGAACAGACCGGACTGTACGGTAAGTGTTACTGGTTGGATTCACAGGAGTATGAGCGGGCTTGCTCGTCGATCTTCTGATCGCTCAATACCCGGGTGGCCGTTACGTTTAGCAGACCGCTTGCGGCTTGTGGGTGATTGATATGATCATCACCTGCTGTCGGCGTATTGACGAGTCTTTAGAGTCCTACACAGAGGTTTCCTGGCTCAAGCGAAACGAAATAGGAGCACATATGAGATATGTGCGGGACCGAGAATAATGCGTGTATGTAATACCGTATTCCATTCTCGCGATAAATGTATCGATTGGTTGTATGCGATATAACCTAGTTATCGATTCAAGCATTGATTCGATAAACCGATACATAGGATACTAGTCGGTTATATGCGATATGACCGGATCGTTAAAACAAGTGTTGATTTAATGATTTAATGTATAATTATATATTTGATATATTACTTTGCATTAATTAGTTTTGGTTCACTTTAAATGGATTTTCTCACTTGGATGTACAAGTTGTATATGTGATATACTTTTTGTGCAAATGATTGTATCATGTTTGATGATACATGTTTGCTAGGGTTTTTGTGTAAAGATCAAACCATGGTTACATGTTAATGGTTAGGGTTTTGATTTATTCATTTATTTATTTGTTTATTCTTTTTGGAAAATAAATGGCATGAAAAGAAAATGGTGCTTGATTTGTATTCTAGTTGAAGCTTCATGAAGCTTTGACCTAAGTGACCATTTTTTTCTCATGCTTAACCCTAACCATTCCCACTAACCTTAGTTTAGTCTCTACACTTGACCATGGTTGGTAGATGATAAGTATTATTATTATTTTCATTTTACTCAATACTAATCATAACATTTTCTTCTTCTTCTTCTTCATCTTCAACATGAAGAAACCTTGGACCATCAATGGTGATTGATGAAAAAGAGTGAGAAATCAAATTCTAAAGTGAACCCACCTCCTATTTCTTCATCCTCTACCTCTTGCCAAGTAGTAGAGTGTGTTTTCTTCACAAGTTTCATGACTTGGTGAAGTGGGAGCTTGATCTTGTGATGCCTCGACGTAGATCATCTTCGGCACGAAGCCGATGACCTTGCCCGCCCATTTCTCCGATGAAGCCGACGCTAGAGCCCGGGATTGTATTTGGACAGCGGAGAGGACTTCATCATGGAGCTTTGGAGGTGGAGAAACGGATCTACAAAGGTTGTATTTCCGTTCTTTTAGTTTAGTTGTAAACTAGTTGCTTTGGTCGCCTAGATTTCTAGTTAACGATCCGTAGTCTAGGTTTTCTCGGCACCGTAAATTTTGAAATTGGCATGGTTGATGCCACGTGAGACCTCTTGAGAGTGCCTAGGAACCCTACAGTAGTATCAGAGCCTAGCTAGAGCCTTAGGCGAAGCGTAGACAGAGTTTGAAGTCCGATCGAACCAAAACCCTAACCCGAAACATGCTCTCTGGACTTTTTCTAAAAGCTGGGATTTTTCCACATTAAAATTGCTTAAAAAATTCAGCAGGGAATTATAAGAATTACGGTGCAAAATTTGACTCGTGAACAGTACAAAGAGCGGCGGAACCGCGGCAGAAGCATGCCTTCTGCGGCGGTTCCGCGGCCAAAGGATGACATCATCATCCCCTGTTTGCACAGTAAATCCTATTTTATTATGCTGGATTTTCTGGGAATTTTTAATATTTATTCAAGAGTTGAATTTTCTGGGGTTGTTTTGGGGATTCGGTGTTTCGATCGGAGTATCAGATTTTGTCTATGTGGCTTTCCGGATATTTTAGAATTTGTTAAAAAGTTCGACCGGATGTAAATACCCAATCTTTCCCCTATCGGGAAATTTCTAAGTGTTGGATCTTTCCGTAGTTTAACGATGTTCTAAGTAGTGCAAGTAACGCGATGGTCCCTCTAGAAGACAACAAACCTTAACTCGATTATGTGACCGTCTTGAACTGCCCTTTGAACCTTCGGGTTTGGGGCAGTACGGCGTGCCACATGTGAGGCGTTGGCTTGACCCTTCTAAGGCTGGACCGTTGGTACTGAGGCACGAACTGAATGTTTTTAGACTTGTTTCATGTGTTGATCTGTATCGGGAAAACTTGGGTGTTTGAATGTTCGATCGGAAAGTTTAACATTTTCTATTTATCCGGAATGTGATACAATACTTGGAATCCACAAGTAGTTATGAGATAACTGAATGAATGTTATAAATCTAGCAATTTAGTCTCACTTGATCGGTTGCTACGGAATTTTGATGCGATCAAAAGTCCGTTGCAATCACGTAGCGTACGCGGATACTCGCCGGGTAAACTTAATAGACAGCCTCACTCCATAGCCCCGACCAAGTGACTGTAGGAGAACCCCGTCGCCGAAAGCATCCGTTCGGGTGCTCGCGGCAGCGGTGTTCCGCCTTGGTGCACTTCGTCGACGGCGTCGGGGGTGCGGCCGTCTACTGAAGTTTGCGACGAGCATTCGATCAGGATGTCGGGAATCTTGTTGAATTGCCCGACTTGATATTGAAAAGTGTTTTCGATTTTGAGACTAAAATGCGGGATTTATAATTGTTAGGCATGCGATGTCTAAGTAATTCATTTAATTAGGCATGCGATGTCTATGGAGGTTGCGGATTCCAACTGTTGTAGTTTTACACTTTCTTTTCTGTGACCGTAAGTGTAATATGTGATATCGCCGGTTTCGTTGCTATATGTCAACGACAATTGGGATGGACATATTTACTTACGTTGATGACATGTGATGTTATGTGTTGCTGGATATGTTATATTGGATCGTCGTGTTTGAATAGCCGGGGGTTTTTATGTGAGATGAGTGTTTTTCATTTTCATTCATGTAAAAACTTGTATGTAATATTCTTTTATTGGGGCACTTCCAGGTTGCGGATGTTGTCACCGTTTGTATATTATTTTCTTTTCCGCACTAGGATAGACCCAAGGAGGAGAGCACAAGTAACCGGGTTCTGGAGTCCAGTGGGAGACCAACTCGAGGAGTCGAGTCCGGGTCTCCTAACTCTAGAATTGGTAGGGTTGCTTGCCTCTCTCGTAGGGGTCTTGGGGTGTGGGTTTGGCTATTCATCACGACCGTGGAATCCGTGTTTTATACTGGCTCGTATTGAAAACACGGACATCCTAGTATATCCAATATTTCATATGATTCTTCTGCTGCGATATCTGTGATGTGATCATGTGATGTTCTGTGATAGATACTGTATATAGTATATATGATATATTATATAGACGTTACTTATGTTTTACACCCGCGCTAGCCCTGCCCCGCTCTGCCGTTAGTCACCTAACCTAACGGTGCACGAGGGGACATCGAGGCGAATGCGGATGGCATAAGTGTACGTCGTATTTATCTGTGATGTTTAGGTATTTTAAATGATGGGACTTCATTAATGTGATTAATGAAATAAAAGAAACCTAAGATGTTGTAGAATCGAATTTCAAAAAAAAAACAGGTAGCTACAGTTCTTGCTTTGCACAGCGGTATATATGATATATCCTGCACCTTATTCGATAAGGAAAGGACCGAGATCCCTTCACCGGGAGTGACTCCTTTAGCAAAAACTGGCAGATGCTACACACTCGGTTTGTTTTTTGATTGCTTTTAAGTGTTTTTGCTTTGCACAGTGGTATATATGATATATCCTGCACCTTATTCGATAAGGAAAGGACCGACGATCCCTTCACCGGGAGTGACTCCTTTAGCAAAACTAGAAAAGCCTCAAAAGCACTCCATTTCAAAATCATTTGATTCTACAACGATATCAAGTTCATTACGCAATAGGTTTTCAGAAAAACCTGTCGTAGCCCTTCGTCATTTCAGATAAATCCTGTTTAGTATTCGTGCTGCGTTTGTTGACCTTGTCAAGGCGCAGTGTGCGGTAGCTAACCAGTATTTATCTGCTTATGCATATGATGCAGATTGGGTTAGGGTAGTCGTGCGGCCTTGTTGACCTTGTCAAGGGTCGTGCGGGTGGGTTTGATTCAATCAAGAAATGACGGGTTGAACTTGACTTGCGGTCTATGGTTTGTTGACCTTGTCAAGGTCATAGATCGTTTGGGGCAAAATATTATCGGGAATTTCAAGTGTTGAAATTTGCAATGAGATTGCATACCTTCTATGAGATAGTTGGATCCCGATACCCGCTGCGAGTAAGAGTTACTCCTGGGAGAGTTGTATACATTACAATTAGCCGATCAAGTAGGTGTCTAGAAAGGTGTTAACGAGGTTACGCCTATGGGAAAACGAGGTTTACATTAATTAGGTTCATGCGAAAGCACGGGGGACCTCCCTCAAAGTACCGACACTGGCCTGGCTGAAAAATTGGCGAACTTGTAGTGTGTAATTAATCCCGGCTAGTCTTTCCTTTTATGGTTTGAAGGAAGATTTGATAAAAACAGTAGGAGCCATCCTGATTAGATAAAATAATAACCAATCTATTCTTGCAAGAGCGCACGCTGAGTGTTTTCTTCTCTCTCTCTCCAGGTAGCGACCATATCACGCCTTAATCAAGATAATAATACGGAATATTGACCGAACCCGCTTGTTATACTGTGCTGGGGAACGTTGGTCCCGCTCCAACTTATAATTGTTATAAGAAAGAGCAGGAAATTGGGGATTACCAGAATTCCCGTGCCGCCCAAACGAAGAGAGTGCATGCTGATGCATCATCTTCGGGTGTGTTCGTTACAAAGAACTGTTTCTCTGTATCCTCTACGTCCTGGGTATGTGATACCAGATCAGGATCCCAGATATGTAATCTATTACATAGGGCTACAGCTAGGTAGAGAACTGAGAACGGGTGATAAGTTTCATGAGACAGAAAACGGGGCAAGTGTTGCAGCCAAGTCTGTTGGTCACTGTCACCCTGTATTATCAATACATTGATTCTGAACGAATGTTATTAGATACCGAACCTGATATACAAAATCATATCTATCTCTTTATTAGTAAAGAAATGATAAAATTTTGTATTGTTGGATAATGTTTTGAACATTTCCTATATCAAAAGTTGATCGGTTCAGGCACGTTATCTAAAAGCATTGATGTTCTAAATCAAACTACAGTTCTTAGTATACGGAACACACACAAGAGGAAGAGTTCAGAAATGAACGAATCCTTCTTGAGGCATTGTAGACTAGGTCATATCAATGTGACCCGACTAGCTGAAGTTACATGAAGATGCATATTTAAATCAGTTTGAATCTACATCTTGTGAAACTTGTCAGTCATGTCACAGAGATAAGATGACTACAGCTCTGTTTATTGGAAACAGAGAAAGAGTTAGTGAACTCTTGGGATGATACATGTTGATGTATGTAAGGTCCCCTGTCTACACATGCCAAGACTGGTTCCTTGTACTTCATTACATTCTCTGATAATCTCTTTAGATTCAGACATATGTTCTTGTTGAAACACAAGTCCGAACCTTTTGAGATATTCACAGAATATAAGTTAGAAGTAGAGAACCAAAACGGGTATAAGTATTATGTCCTTTGATGTGATCAAGGAGGAGAATACTTGAGCACGGAATTCCTGGACTATTCTAAAGGAGAATGGGATTCTCTCTCAGCATTACTCCTCCGTATACACCATAGCACGATGGTATATCGGGGCGGAGCAATCACACCCTATGTGATAAGGTGTGCTCTATGATGAGTACTACTGAGTTACCTATTTCCTTTTTGGGAGTTATGCACTTGAAAAGTTGCATACCTATTGAATAGGGTTCAAATCAAATCAGTTGCCTACCACTTCATATTTGATATGATAAGGGAAGAGCCCATCTCTTAAGTTAGTTAAGATTTGGGGTTGTCCAGCCTATGTCTGAAAAGAAAAATCCGGACAAGCTCGAGGCAAGGTCTGTAATGTAGAACTGGAAAGGTTCCAGCTATACAAACTACAGCAGATGATTTGATAGAACCAAAGGATTCAATAGTTACCAACGAACCTCAGCCTCTCCGCCGATCTAGTGAGGTTCCTCACCCGCCTGAGAGATACTTCGGTTACTCTATGACAGTGGGAGCGAGGATTGCATCATGAGATGATGACCCAACTAGTTTCGAGATGGCCATCAGGAGTAGAACTCTGTAAGAATGGCTGGATGCTTAGTGATCTGAGATGGAATCCTTATACACCAACAAAGTATGGACTTTGGTTGCTATATCTGAAGGGTTAAATCCCCATCAGGAGCAAGTATATCTTGAGAAGATTACTTGGTGTAGATGGAAAAGTTGAGACTTTCAAAGCTAGACTTGTTAAAGCTTTTCGTCATCGACCAGGCGTGGATAATGATGAAACCTTTTCAAGTAGCTATGCTTAAGTCCATCCAGATCCTACTTGCCACGGCTACATACCATGACTACGATATCTGGCGGTTGGGTGTCATGACTGCTTTTCTAAATGATGTTTTAGAAGAGAGAGTCTGTAAGTACACAGCCAGAGGGCTTCGTAGACAGTGGGTGCAGCGGAAACGTGCACAAGATGCTTTATAAGATAAAGCAGGTATCGCGGAGTTGGAACATCTGTTTTGATGTAGTAGTCAAACAGTTTGACATCATCAAAATGGTAGATGAACCTTGTATATACAAAAAGGTAGTAGGGAGTATGGTGATGATCCTCGTAGAGTACGTGGATGACATACTCTTGATAGGGAAGGAGTTTCCTATGCTACGCTCGGTCAATCTCCGCTTATCACAATGATTCTCCATATAGGATCAAAATGATACCTCATAAATCCTGGGTTTTGGATCTATGAGATAGATCTAATTGGATGTTAGGATTCTCACTAGTTGTAGTGAGATGGTATCAACCGATCCTGGGGAGAATCACTGGAAGGGTTCCAGAGTGATAAGGACGACTGAAAGTCAGTCACAGGCATTGTCTTTACCCTCAGTAAAGGGACGGTATGTTGGAAGAGTTCCAAGCTAGATACCGTGGCATACTAGACGATAAAGGCTGGATATATCGCTACTTAAGATGCTACCAAAGAGGCAGTCTGGGTGTATATGAGTTCATGAGATGAACTTCGTTCCTTCCATTGTGAGACAATGGAGTTGTGGCTTATGCCAAGGAACGCCGGTCCCATCAGCGATCCAGACATATTCTAAGGCAGTATCACCTGATCATGGAGATAGTTGATCTCCAGGGTGATCGAGGTTAGGAGAGTAGACTCAGAGGACAACACAGCCGATCCACTCACAAAGGCCTGTTCCCAGAGAGAGATTTTTATGGGATGGTTGAGTATGAGATACTACAACCACTGCTATCAGATGGCCCTAGTGCAAGTGGGAGATTGTTAGTTATATGTATGCCCTAGAGGCCATTACTATACATAGGATGTATATTGTAGTGGATGCTTGGACATATATAGGGAGGACTTTCTTGCTCGACATGATAGTATGCTATCTGGTTGATCTTTACCTCAACGTGTATACTGATTGTCTCTCTGTTACATGTTGGTAAAGCCCTTAGGATGTGTACTTGACTACCTGGACTATGATGCAGATCATACTAGTGGGGACATGGTAGTCCATAAGTATATCCTTCAAGGTCCCTAGTCGTGGGTGTATCGAGACGGGGCATCGATATACCAGAGTAGACTAGCGTATACCTTCTCGACCCATACAGATGGGCGATGGATGATCCCATATCCATTGGTGTTTGACATCAGAGATGATATACGGGTGCTCAGTGGAGACTGGGTACACTGGACGGACTCGCCGAGAACTCCCAGATGGTATTATACCTTACGTCAGATGGCAGTTCTCTGGTGACACTGGTACAGAGTAGTCTGTTGACCCGAGATCGTCATAGAGTCTTGTGTGGTTCCCACTGTGCTTTGATTTCCATCTTACCACGTCCAAGAGGGCGTGCAAAACGGTGGTTTTTGGGTACAGTCCCGAGTCACATGGAGGCAATGAGCGATAGGAGGGGATTCGTCTCTCCCGGTATAGGGAGTAGATGTTGCGCTGTGTTCGATTGGATATAACAGGAAATCCCTGGCCAGAGTTGCTGAGATTTACTGGTAAGTGTTACCAGTAGTTTCTCGAATTGTTATAGACCTCATATCGACACGACTTATCGAGCTATTGGGGTCTGACGTTTACCACCCCTAGGCAAGATATGTGACAAATCAGATGAACAGACCGGACTGTACGGTAAGTGTTACTGGTTGGATTCACAGGAGTATGAGCGGGCTTGCTCGTCGATCTTCTGATCGCTCAATACCCGGGTGGCCGTTACGTTTAGCAGACCGCTTGCGGCTTGTGGGTGATTGATATGATCATCACTTGCTGCCGGCGTATTGACGAGTCTTTAGAGTCCTACACAGAGGTTTCCTGGCTCAAGCGAAACGAAATAGGAGCACATATGAGATATGTGCGGGACCGAGAATAATGCGTGTATGTGATACCGTATTCCATTCTCGCGATAAATGTATCGATTGGTTGTATGCGATATAACCTAGTTATCGATTCAAGCATTGATTCGATAAACCGATACATAGGATACTAGTCGGTTCTATGCGATATGACCGGATCGTTAAATCAAGTGTTGATTTAATAATTTAATGTATAATTATATATTTGATATATTACTTTGTATTAACTAGTATTGGTTCACTTTAAATGGATTTTCTCACTTGGATGTACAAGTTGTATATGTGATATACTTTTTGTGCAAATGATTGTATCATGTTTGATGATATATGTTTGCTAGGGTTTTTGTGTAAAGATCAAACCATGGTTACATGTTAATGGTTAGGGTTTTGATTTATTCATTTATTTATTTGTTTATTCTTTTTGGAAAATAAATGGCATGAAAAGAAAATGGTGGCTTGATTTGTATTCTAGTTGAAGCTTCATGAAGCTTTGACCTAAGTGACCATTTTTGTCTCATGCTTAACCCTAACCATTCCCACTAACCCTAGTTTAGTCTCTACACTTGACCATGGTTGGTAGATGATAAGTATTATTATTATTTTCATTTTACTCAATACTAATCATAACATTTTCTTCTTCTTCTTCTTCATCTTCAACATGAAGAAACCTTGGACCATCAATGGTGATTGATGAAAAAGAGTGAGAAATCAAATTCTAAAGTGAACCCACCTCCTATTTCTTCATCCTCTACCTCTTGCCAAGTAGTAGAGTGTGTTTTTTTCACAAGTTTCATGACTTGGTGAAGTGGGAGCTTGATCTTGTGATGTCTCGATGTAGATCATCTTCGGCACGAAGCCGATGACCTTGCCCGCCCATTTCTCCGATGAAGCCGACGCTAGAGCCCGGGATTGCATTTGGACAGCGGAGAGGACTTCATCATGGAGCTATGGAGGTGGAGAAATGGATCTACAAAGGTTGTATTTCCGTTCTTTTAGTTTAGTTGTAAACTAGTTTCTTTGGTCGCCTAGATTTCTAGTTAACGATCCGTAGTCTACGGTTTCTCGGCACCGTAAATTTTGAAATTGGCATGGTTGATGCCACGTGAGACCTCTTAAGAGTGCCTAGGAACCCTACAGTAACTATAAGACAGTATAAAGAGACAAGTATACATGTTAAGATAAAGAGCAACCAGATAGCATACTATCATATCGAGCAAGAAAGTCATCTCTATATATGCCCAAGCATCCAATATAATATACATCATCTGTACAATACTGGCCTCTAGGGCATACATACAACTAACAATAGGGTGGCTGCCTGACCAACATGGTATCAGAGCTACTAGGCATTGGATGTCGACCTATGGGGGGTTCTCACTGTGTGACAGTGTGGCGAAGCATAGGCTCTTACCCCCAGGGTGTCCCGAGACCGAAAGGTGTTCCGGCGGGTTGTAGTCCTCGCGAGGGGGCATGCGTAAAAAGTAGCGGCTGAGAGACCCGTTGGTGCCACGGCGACCCTATTGGATGGGGTGGCTGCTTGACCAACATTGGTATTAGAGCCAACCTAGAACATTAGGCGACACTTTAACGAAGTTAAAACTCCGATCGAACCGGAAAATACGGATTTTTAGCACTCTCTGGACAATTTTTAAAATCTGTCATTTTTCAGAATTAAAAATCCTTAAAAAATTCAGAAGGTAAATATAAGCACAACTGTAAAAAAATGAGCCCATGAACAGTTACTTCCACCGCGGGCCGTACAGAGGCTATATTTTGTTATTTTTATACAGTAATGCTTATAACTGCTTGTATAAATTTTTAGGTATTTTTAACCTGAATTTAGTGCTGAATATTCTGGGGATGGTTTTGGACTCTTCAATTCGATCGGAATTTTGATTTCGTGTTTCTTTCCGGGTAATTTAGAAAGTATTGAATTGTTCGAACGAATATCATTTACTCACTTTTTCACGGGGTTTTAATCTTTCGGAAATACGTGCAAGTTTTGTGGTGGACCCTCTAGAAGACAACAAACATTAACTCGATTTATGACCGTCTTGAACTGCCTTTTGAACCTTAGGGTTTGGGGCAGTACGGCGTGCCACATGTGAAGCGTTGGCTTGACCCTTCTACGGCTGGACCGCTACTACTGTGTCACACTCCGGGTTTTTGAACTCCGCTCAAGTGTTGAGCTTTAGGGAATTTTGGGTATTTGGTCATTCGCTCGAAAACTTTAATACTGTCTATTTATCTGGAATGTGATATAATATGTGGAATTCATATAGTTAGGGATGAAATACGAAATATGTGATATTTCGCATTTACGATGTCTAAAGAGAATGTGGATTCCAAATATTGTAGTTTTACACTTTCTTTTCTGTGACCGTAAGTGTAGTATGTCGATATTGCCGGTTTCGTTGCTATACATCAACGACAATTGGGGTACGCATACTTACTTACGTTGATGATATATTATATTATGTGTTGCTGAGATATGGTGTGCAGGATTGTCGCGATTGAATAGCCGGGGGGTTTTATGTGAGATGAGAGTTTTATTTTTCATTCATGTAAATTCAAATGTAATGTAATATTCTTTTATTTGGGGCACTTCCGGGTTGAGGTCATTGCCACCAGTGTTGTATATTATTTACTTTTCCGCATTAGGATGGACCCAAGGAGTGGAGCACAGGTGACCGGGTTCTGGGGTTCAGTGGGAGGCCATCTCGAGGAGTCGAGACCGGGTCTCCTAAACTCTAGAATTGGTAGGGTCGCTTGCCGCTCTCATAGGGGTCCAGGGTGTGGGCTTGGCTATTCATCGCGACTGTGGAATCCGTATTTTCTATTGTTGGCTAAATACTAAATACGAACGTCCTAGTATATCCCACGTTATATCTATGTTTCTGCTGCGATATCTGTGATGTGATCTTTAGATATGTTCTGTGATAAATACTGTATATAGTATATATGATATATTATATAGGCGTTACTTATGTTTTACACCCGCGCTAGCCCTGCCCTGCTCTGCCGTTAGTTACCTAACCTAACGGTGCACGAGGGGACATCGAGACGAATGCGGATGGCATAAGTGTACGTCGTATTTATCTGTGATGTTTAGGTGACTTAAATGATAGAACTTCATTAATGTGATTAATGAAAGAAAAGAAACCTAAAAGATATTGTAGAATCAAATTTTTCCAAAAAAGGTAGCTACAGTTTTGCTTTGCATAGCGGTATATATGATATACCCTGCACCTTATTCGATGAGGAAAGAGCCGAGATCCCTTTACCGGGAGTGACCTCTTTAACAAAACTAGCAGATACTACAACACTCGGTTTGACTTTTGACTGCTTTTGGAGTTTTGCTTTGGATAGTGATGTATATGATATATCCTGCACCTTATTCCATGAGGAAAGAGCCGAGATCCCTTCACCGGGAGTGACCTCTTTAGCAAAACTAATGAAAGCCTCAAAATCATTCCATTTCAAAATTCACTTGATTCTACAACGATATCAAGTTCATTACGCAATAGGTTTTCAGAAAAACCTGTCGTAGCCCTCCGTCATTTCAGATAAGAACTGTTTAGTATTCGTGCTGCGTTTGTTGGCCTTTATCAAGGCGTAGTGTACGGTAGCTAAATGGTGCTTATCTGCTTATGCATATGATGCAGATTGTTTTGGGGTAGTCGTATGACCTTGTTGACCTTTGTCAAGGGTCGTGCGGGTGGGTTTGATTCAATCAAGAAATGACGGGTTGAACTTGACTAACATCCTATGATTTGTTGGCCTTTGTCAAGGTCATAGGGGTTAGGGGCAAAATATTATCGGGAATTTCAAGTGTTGAAATTTGCAATGAGATTGCATACCTTCTATGAGATAATTGGATCCCGATACCCACTGCGAGTAATTGTTACTTCTGGGAGAGTTTTACACAGGACAATTAGCCGATCAAGTAGGTGTCTAGAAAGGTGTCAACGGGGTTACGCCTCTGGGAAAATGAGGTTTACTTTAATTAGGTCCGTGCGAAAGCACGAGGAACCTCCCTCAAAGTACCGACACTGGCCTGGCTGAAAGATCGGTGAAGTTGTAGGGTGTAATTAATCCCGGCTAGTCTTTCCTTTTAAGGTTTGAAGGAAGATTTGATAAAAACAGTGGGAGCCATCCTGATTAGATAAGATATTAACCAATCTGATCTTGCAAGAGCATACGCTAAAGTGTTTTCTTCTCTCTCTCTCCAGGTAGCGACCATGTCATGCCTTAATCAAGATAATAATATGGATGTATTGACTGAACCCGCATGTTATACTGTGCTGGGGAACATTGGTTCCGTTCTATCTTATAAGAGTTATAGGACTGAACAGGACATAGGGGAATACCAGGATTCCCATGCCACCCGAATGAAGAAAGTACATGTTGATGCATTTTCTTCGGGTGTGTTCGTTACAGAGAACTGTTTCTCCATTTGCCCTACGTCCTGGGTATTAGATACCGGGTCAGGATCCCATATATGTAATCAGTTACATGGGCTTAAAAAAGGTAGAGAACTTGGAGAAGGTGATAAAGACATAAGGGTTGGAAATGGTGCAATTGTTGCAGCTAAAACCGTCGAGGAATATCACCTTGTATTACCAACTGGTAAAACATTGATTCTGAACGAATGCTATTACATGCCGAACCTGATATGCAACATTATATCAGTTTCTTTGTTGAGTAAAGAAGGATATAATTTTGTATTACAGGATAATGTTATGAACATTTTCCTTAACCAAAAGTTGGTTGGATCAGGCACGTTGTGCAATGGCATTTATGTTCTAAATCAATCAACAGTTCTGAATATAACAAACACACACAAGAGGAAGAGTTCAGAACTGAACGAATCCTTCTTGTGGCATTGTAGACTGGATCACATCAATGCGACACGACTAGCTAAGTTGCATAAGGATGGATATCTGAATCCGTTTGAATTTTCATCTTATGACACTTGCCAGTCATGTCTCAAAGGCAAGATGACCAAAACTCCATTTACGGGACACGGAGAAAGAGTTACGGAACTCTTGGGACTGGTGAATAGTGATGTATGCGGTCCAATGTCAACACATGCCAGGAATGGTTCTGCGTACTTCATTACATTCACTGACGATCTCTCTAGATTCGGATATGTGTTCCTGATGAAACACAAATCAGAAGCTTTTGAGAAATTTAGAGAATATAAACAAGAAGTCGAGAACCAAACCGGAAAAAGTATTAAAATCCTTTGATCTGATCGAGGAGGTGAATACTTGAGCAATGAATTCCTGGACTTTCTAAAAGAGAATGGGATTCTCTCTCAGCTGACTCCTCCATACACCACAGCACAACGGTGTATCTGAACGGAGGAACCGCACCCTATTAGATATGGTGCGCTCTATGATGAGCACAGCTGAGTTACCTATTTCCTTCTGGGGGTATGCGCTGGAAACTGCGGCATACCTATTGAATCAAGTTCCATCTAAATCTGTACCTACCACACCATATAAGATATGGAGTGGGAAGAGACCATGTCTTAAATGTGTTAAGATATGGGGTTGTCCGGCCTATGTTAAAACGCAAAATCCTGACAAACTCGAGGCACGGTCAGTTCTATGCAAGTTTGTGGGATATCCCAAACATTCACATGGATATCTTTTCTACCATACTGAGGAACAAAAAGTGTTTGTTTCTCGACATGCCACCTTTTTAGAAAAGGAATTTCTTACAAAAGAAATTAGTGGCGACCAGGTAGAACTGGAAGAAATTCCGGCTACACAAACTCAAACTGAAGATTTAGTGGAACCAAAGGATTCAGTAGCTCCCAATGAACCTCAGCCTCTCCGCCGATCTAGTAGGGTTCCTCGCCAACCTGAGAGATACTACGGTTTTCTCATGGATAGTGGGAGCGGGAATTGCATCATGGAGGAGGATGACCCAACTAGCTTCGAGCAGGCCATCACGAGTGGGGACTCAGTGAAATGGCTGGATGCTATGCGGTCCGAGATGGAATCCATGTACACCAACAAAGTATGGACTTTGGAAGTTGCTCCTGAAGGGGTAAAACCCATTGGGAGCAAGTGGATCTTCAAGAAAAAACTTGGTGTAGATGGGAAAGTGGAGACTTTCAAAGCTAGACTTGTTGCAAAAGGTTTTCGTCAAAGACCAAGTGTGGACTATGACGAGACCTTTTCTCCAGTGGCTATGCTTAAATCCATCCAGATCATGCTTGCCATCGCTGCATATCATGATTACGAAATCTGGCAAATGGATGTTAAGACCGCCTTTCTAAACGGTGATTTAGAAGAGTGCGTGTACATGACTTGTAGGGTTCCTAGGCACTCTCAAGAGGTCTCACAAGGCATCAAACATGCCAATTTAAAATTTAACGGTGCCGAGAAACCCTAAACTACGGATCGTTGGCTAGAAAACTAGGCGAAAAGCAAACTAGTTAACACTTAACTATAAGAATACGGAAATACAACCTTTATAGATCCGGTCCTCCACCTCCACGGCTCCGTGATGAGGTCCTCTCCGCTGTCTAAATCAAATCCCGGGCTCTAGAGTCGGCTTCATCGGAGAAAGAGCGGGCTAGGTCATCGACGACGTGCCGAAGATGATCTACGTCGAGGCATCGCTAGATCAAGCTCCAACTTCACCAAGTCAAGAAAACTTGTGAAGGAAACACACTCTACTACTTGGCAAGAGGTAGAGGATGAAGAAATAGGAAGTGGGTTCACTTTAGAATTGGATTTCTCACTCATTTCATCAATCCACCATTGATGAAGTGAAGCTTTCTTCATTGAAGAAGATGAAGAAGAAGAAGAAAGTGTTATGATAAGTTTATTTTAAAATCAAAAGTAAATCAATACTTATCATAAAATGAACCATGGTCAAGTGTAGATATTAAACTAGGGTTAATGGAGTGGTTAGGGTTAAGCATGAGACAAAATGGTCACTTTGGTCAAAGCTTCATGAAGCTTCAACTAGAAAACAAACAAAGCCACCATTTTCCTTTATGCTTTTCATTTTTCCAAAAAGAATAAATAAATAAATAAAGGAATAAGAAAATGAAAACCCTAACCAATCTACAACCATGGTTTAATCTTCACACAAACCCTAGTGAGCATGTATCATCAAACATGATACAAACTTGTGTACAAAAGTATATCGCATATACAATGTGCACAACCGAGTGAGAAAATCCATTTAAAGTGAACCAATACTAGTTAACGCAAAGTAATATATCAAATATATAATTATGCATTAAATCATTAAATCAACACTTGATTTAACGATCCGGTCATATAACATATAACCGACTAGTATCCAATGTATCGGCTTATCGAATCAACCCTCGATTCGATAACTAGGTTATATCGCATATAACCATTCGACACATTCATCGCGAGAATGAAATACGGTATCACATACACGCATTATTCTCGGTCCCGTACATATCTCATATGCGCTCCTATTTCGTTTCGCTTGAGCCAGGAAACCTCTGTGTAGGACTCTAAAGACTCGTCAATACGCCGGCAGCAGGTGATGATCATATCAAACACCCACAAGCCGCAAGCGGTCTGCTAAACGTAACGGCCATCCGGGTATTGAGCGATCAGAAGATCGACGAGCAAGCCCGCTCACACTCCAGTGAATCCAACCAGTAACACTACCGTACAGTCCGGTCTGATCGTCTGATATGTCGCATATCTCACCTAGGGATGGTAAACGTCAGACCCCAATAGCTCGATAAGTCGTGTCGATATGAGGTCTATAACAATTCGAGAAACTACTGGTAACACTTACCAGTAAATCTCAGCAACCCTGGCCAGGGATTTCCTGTTATAGCCAATCGAACACAGCGCAACATCAACTCCCTATACCGGGAGAGACGAATCCCCTCCTATCGCTCATTGCCTCCATGTGACTCGGGACTGTACCCAAAAACCACCGTTTTGCACGCCCTCTTGGATGTGGTAAGATGGAAATCAAAGCACAGTGGGAACCACACAAGACTCTATGACGATCTCGGGTCAACAGACTACTATGTACCAGTGTCACCAGAGAACTGCCATCTGACGTGAGGTATAATACCATCTGGGAGTTCTCGGCGAGTCCGTCCAGTGTACCCAGTCTCTACTGAGCACCCGTATATCATCTCTGATGTCAAACACCGATGGATATGGGATCATCCATCGCCCATCTGTATGGGTCGAGAAGGTACACGCTAGTCTACTCTGGTATATCGATGCCCCGTCTCGATACACCCATGACTAGGGACTTTGAAGGATGTACTTATGGACTACCATGTCCCCACTAGTATGATCCTCATCATAGTCCAGGTAGTCAAGTACACATCCTAAGGGCTTTACCAACATGTAACAGAGAGACAATCAGTGTACACGTTAAGGTAAAAAGCAACCAGATAGCATACTATCATGTCGAGCAAGAAAGTCCTCCCTATATACGTCCCAGCATTCACTACAATATACATCCTATGTATAGTAATGGCCTCTAGGGCATACATATAACTAACAATCTCCCACTTGCACTAGAGCCATCTGATAGCAGTGGTTGTAGTATCTCATACTCAACCATCCCATAAAAATTTCTCTCTGGGAACAGGCCTTTGTGAGTGGATCCGCTGTGTTGTCCTCTGAGTCTACTCTCCTAACCTCGATCTCCTTGGAGATCAACCATCTCCATGATCAGGTGATACTGCCTTAGAATATGTCTGGATCACTGATTGTACGGACGTTCCTTGGCAAAAGCCACAACTCCATTGTCACACAATGGGAGGAACAAAGTTCATCTCATGAACCAATATACACCCAGACTGCCTCTTTGGTAGCATCTTAAGTAGCGATGTATCCAGCCTTTATCGTCTAGTATGTCACGGTATCTAGCTTGGAAGTCTTCCAACATACTGTCCCTATACTTAGGGTAAAGACAATGCCTATGACTGACACTCAGTCGTCTTTATCACCCTGGAACATTTCCAGCGATTCTCCCCAGGGTCGATTGATACCTTCTCACTATAACTAGTGAGAATCCTAACATCCATTTAGATTTATCTCATAGGTCCAAAACCCAGGATTTAGTAGGTATCACTTTGATCCTATGTGGAGAATCATTGTGATAGGCAGAGATTGATCGAGCGTAGCATAGGAAACTCTTTCCCTATCAAGAGTATGTCATCCACGTACTCTACGAGGATCATCACCATACTCCCTACTACCTTTTTGTATATACAAGGTTCATCTTCCATTCTGATGATGTCAACTTCTTTGACTAATCCATCAAAACAGATGTTCCAACTCCGCGATGTCTGCTTTATCCTATAAAGCATCTTGCACACGTTTCCGCTGCTCCCACTGTCTACGAAGCCCTCTGGCTGTGTACTTATAGACGCTCTCTTCTAAAACATCATTTAGAAAAGCAGTCATGACACCCAACCACCAGATATCGTAGTCATGGTATGTAGCCGTGGTAAGTAGGATCTGGATGGACTTAAGCATAGATACTTGAAAAGGTTTCATCATTATCCATACCTGGTCAATGATGCAAACCTTTAACAAGTCTATCTTTGAAAGTCTCAACTTTTCCATGTACACCAAGTAATCTTCTCAAGATATACTTGCTTCTGATGGGGATTTAACCCTTCAGATATAGCAACCAAAGTCCATACTTTGTTGGTGTATAGGGATTCCATCTCAGATCGATAAACATCCAGCAATTCTTACAGAGTCTTACTCCTGATGGCCAGCTCGAAACTAGTTGGGTCATCATCTCATGATGCAATCCTCGCTCCCACTGTCATAGAGAAACAGAAGTATCTCTCAGGTGGGTGAGGAACCCTACTAGATCGGCGGAGAGGCTGAGGTTCGTTGGAATCTACTGAATCCTTTGGTTCCATCAAATCATCAGCTGCAGTTTGTATAGCTGGAACATTTCCAGTTCTACATAACTGACCTTGCCTCGAGCTTGTCCGGATTTTGCTTTTAGACATAGGCCGGGCAACCCCAAATCTTAACTAGCTTAAGACATGGGCTCTTCCTTTATCATATCAAATATGAAGTGGTAGGCAACTGATTTGATTTGAACCCTATTCAATAGGTATGCAGCTTCTCAAGTGCATAACTCCCAAAAGGAAATAGGTAACTCAGCAGTACTCATCATAGAGCACACCTTATCATATAGGGTGTGATTGCTCCACCCCGATATACCATCGTGCTATGGTGTATACGGAGGAGTAATGCTGAGAGAGAATCTCATTCTCCTTTAGAATGGTCCAGGAATTCCGTGCTCAAGTATTCTCCTCCTTGATCTTATCAAAGGACATAATACTTATTCCCGTATTTTGGTTCTCTACTTCTAACTTATATTATGTGAATATCTCAAAAGGTTCTGACTTGTGTTTCAACAGGAATACATGTCTGAATCAAAAGAGATCATCAGAGAATTTAATGAAGTATAAAGAACCGGTCTTGGCAAATGTAGACAGGGGACCTTCATACATCAACATGTATCATCCCAAGAGTTTACTAACTCTTTCTCTGCTTCCATTAAACAGAGCTATGGTCATCGTTATCTTTGTGACATGACTGGTAAGTTTCATAAGATGTAAATTCAAACAGATTTAAATATGCATCTAAATGTAACTTCAGCTAGTCAGGTCGCATTGATATGACCTAGTCTACAATGCCTCAAGAAAGATTTGTTCATTTCTGAACTCTTCCTCTTTTGTGTGTTCTGTATACTTAGAACTGTAGTTTGATTTAGAACATTAATGCTTTTAGATAACGTGCCTGATCCGATCAACTTTTGATATAGGAAATGTTCAAAATATTATCCAACAATACAAAATTTTATCATTTCTTTACTAATAAAGAGATAGATACGATTTTGTATATCAAGTTCGGTATCTAATAACATTCGTTCAGAATCAATGTATTGGTAATACAGGGTGACAGTGACCAAAAGACTTGGCTGCAACACTTGCCCCGTTCTTTACTAATAAAGGACATAATACTTATCACCCGTTCTCAGTTCTCTACCTTTCTGTAGCCCTATGTAACAGATTACATATCTGGGATCCTGATCTGGTATCACATACCCAGGACGTAAAGGATACTGAGAAACAGTTCTCTGTAATGAACACACCCGAAGATGATGCATCAACATGCACTCTCTTCGTTTGGGCGGCACGGGAATTCTGGTAATCCCCAATTTCCTGCTCTGTCTTATAACAATTATAAGTTGGAGCGGGACCAACGTTCCCCAGCTCAGTATAACAAGCGGGTTCGGTCAATAATCTGTATTATTATCTTGATTAAGGCGTAACATGGTCGCTACCAGGAGAGAGAGAGAAGAAAACACTCAGCGTGCGCTCTTGCAAGAATAGATTGGTTATTATTTTATCTAATCAGGATGGCTCCCACTGCTTTTTATCAAATCTTCCTTCAAACCCTAAAAGGAAAGACTAGCCGGAATTAATTACACACTACAAGTTCGCCAATCTTTCAGCCAGGCCAGTGTCGGTACTTTGAGGGAGGTCCCCCGTGCTTTCGCACGAACCTAATTAATGCAAACCTCGTTTTTCCAGAGGCGTAACCCCGTTGACACCTTTCTAAACACCTACTTGATCGGCTAATTGTAATGTGTAAAACTCTCCCAGGAGTAACTCTTACTCGCAGCGGGTATCGGGATCCAACTATCTCATAGAAGGTATGCAATCTCATTGCAAATTTCAACACTTGAAATTCCCGATAATATTTTGCCCCAAGCGATCTATGACCTTGACTGAGTCAACAAACCATAGACCGCAAGTAAAGTTCAACCCGTCATTTCCTGATTGAATTAAACCCACCCGCACGACCCTTGACTGAGTCAACAAGGCCGCACGACTATCCTAATCCAATCTGCATCATATGCATAAGCAGATAAATAGTAATCAGCTACCGCACACTACGCCTTGACTGAGTCAACAAACGCAGCACGAATACTAACTATTACTTATCTGAAATGACGGAGGGCTACGTCAGGTTTTTAAGAAAACCTTTTGCGTAATGAACTTTATATCGTTGTAGAATCAAATGATTTTAAAATGGAGTGCTTTTGAGGCTTTTCTAGTTTTGCTAAAGGAGTCACTCCCGGTGAAGGGATCGTCGGTCCTTTCCTCGTCGAATGAGGTGCGGGATATATCATATATATCACTGTGCAAAGCAAAAACTCTTAAAAGCAATCAAAAGACAAACCGAGTGTGTAGCATCTGCCAGTTATTGCTAAAGGAGTCACTCCCGGTGAAGGGATCTCGGTCCTTTCCTCATCGAATAAGGTGCAGGATATATCATATATACCGCTGTGCAAAGCAAGAACTGTAGCTATCTGTTTTATTTTGAAATTCGATTCTACAACATCTTAGGTTTCTTTTCTTTCATTAATCACATTAATGAAGTCCCATCATTTAAGTACCTAAACATCACAGATAAATACGACGTACACTTATGCCATCCGCATTCGCCTCGATGTCCCCTCGTGCACCGTTAGGTTAGGTAACTAACGACAGAGCGGGGCAGGGCTAGCGCGGGTGTAAAACATAAGTAACATCTATATAATATATCATATATACTATATAAAGTATCTATCACAGAACATCACATGATCACATCACAGATATCGCAGCAGAAGAAACATATGAAATATTGGATATACTAGGACGTCCGTGTTTTCAATACGAGCCAATATAAAACACGGATTCCACGGTCGTGATGAATAGCCAAACCCATACCCCTAGACCCCTACGAGAGCGGCAAGCAACCCTACCAATTCTAGAGTTAGGAGACCCGTACTCGACTCCTCGAGTTGGTCTCCCACTGGACTCCAGAACCCGGTTACTTGTGCTCCCCTCCTTGGGTCTATCCTAGTGCGGAAAAGTAAATAATATACAAAGGGTGGCATCTTCCGCAACCTGAAAGTGCCCCAATAAAAGAATATTACATACAAGTTTTTACATGAATGAAAATGAAAAACACTCATCTCACATAAAAAACCCCGGGCAATTCAAACACGATGATCCAATATAACATATCCAGCAACACATAACATCACATGTCATCAACGTTAGTAAATATGCGCATCCCAATTGTCGTTGACATATAGCAACGAAACCGGCGATATCACATATTACACTTACGGTCACAGAAAAGAAAGTGTAAAACTACAACAGTTGGAATCCGCAATCACCTCAGACATCGCATGCCTGACCAAATGAATTCTTTAGACATCGCATGCCTAACAATTATAAACCCCGCATTTTAGTCTCATTATCGAAAACACTTTTCAATATCAAGTCGGGCAATTCAACAGGATTCCAGACATATTGATCGAATGCTCGTCGCAAACTTCAGTAGACGGCCGCACCCCCGATGCCGTCGACGAAGTGCACCAAGGCGGAACACCGCTACCGGGAGCACCCGAACGGATGCTTTCGGCGACGGGGTTCTCCTACAGTCACTTGGTCGGGGCTATGGAGTGAGGCTGTCTATTAAGTTTACCCGGCGAGTATCCGCGTACGCTACGTGATTGCGACGGACTTTTGATCGCATCAAAATTCCGTGGCAACCGATCAAGTGAGACTAAACTGCTATGTTTATAACATTCATTTAGTTATCTCATAACTAATTGTGAATTCCAATTATTGTATCCCATTCCAGATAATTAGAAAATGTTAAACTTTCCGATCGAACAATCGAACACCCAAGTTTTCCCGATATATATCAACACATGAAATAAGTCTAACAACATTCAGTTCGTGCCTCAGTACCAACGGTCCAGCCGTAGAAGGGTCAAGCCAACGCCTCACATGTGGCACGCCGTACTGCCCCAAACCCGAAGGTTCAAAGGGCAGTTCAAGACGGTCACATAATCGAGTTAAGGTTTGTTGTCTTCTAGAGGGTCCATCGCGTTACTTGCACTACTTAGAACGTCGTTATACCACGGAAAAATCCAACAATTGGAAATTTCCCGACAGGGGAAAAGTTGGGTATTTATATCCGGTCGAACTTTTTAACATATTCATAAAATTTATCCGGAAATCCACATAGACAAAATTTGATAATCCGATCGAACATTCGAATCCCCAAAACAACTCATAAAATTCAACTCTTGAAAAAAAAATTAAAAATTCCCAGGAAAACCAGCACTGCATATTATGAATTACTGTTCAAATTTGGATGCCACAAAAGACAAAACGGCCGCGGATCCGCCGCACGAGCCATGCTCGTACCGCGGAACCGCGGCGCATTGATGGAATTAGGCACACGAATTTTACAGTATCCCTTAGAATTTCCTGCTGATTTTTCTGCATATTTTTAATGTTGAAAAATCCCAGATTTTAGAAAAAGGATAGAGAGCTATTTTGGGTTCTAATTTTCGGTTCGATCGGACTTCAAATTGCGTCTAGACTTCGCCTAAGGCTCTAGCTAGGCTCTGATACCACTGTAGGGTTCCTAGGCACTCTCAAGAGGTCTCACAAGGCATCAACCATGCCAATTTAAAATTTAACGGTGCCGAGAAACCCTAAACTACGGATCGTTGGCTAGAAAACTAGGCGAAAAGCAAACTAGTTAACACTTAACTATAAGAATACGGAAATACAACCTTTATAGATCCGGTCCTCCACCTCCACGGCTCCGTGATGAGGTCCTCTCCGCTGTCTAAATCAAATCCCGGGCTCTAGAGTCGGCTTCATCGGAGAAAGAGCGGGCTAGGTCATCGACGACGTGCCGAAGATGATCTACGTCGAGGCATCGCTAGATCAAGCTCCAACTTCACCAAGTCAAGAAAACTTGTGAAGGAAACACACTCTACTACTTGGCAAGAGGTAGAGGATGAAGAAATAGGAAGTGGGTTCACTTTAGAATTGGATTTCTCACTCATTTCATCAATCCACCATTGATGAAGTGAAGCTTTCTTCATTGAAGAAGATGAAGAAGAAGAAGAAAGTGTTATGATAAGTTTATTTTAAAATCAAAAGTAAATCAATACTTATCATAAAATGAACCATGGTCAAGTGTAGAGATTAAACTAGGGTTAATGGAGTGGTTAGGGTTAAGCATGAGACAAAATGGTCACTTTGGTCAAAGCTTCATGAAGCTTCAACTAGAAAACAAACAAAGCCACCATTTTCCTTTATGCTTTTCATTTTTCCAAAAAGAATAAATAAATAAATAAAGGAATAAGAAAATGAAAACCCTAACCAATCTACAACCATGGTTTAATCTTCACACAAACCCTAGTGAGCATATATCATCAAACATGATACAAACTTGTGTACAAAAGTATATCGCATATACAATGTGCACAACCGAGTGAGAAAATCCATTTAAAGTGAACCAATACTAGTTAACGCAAAGTAATATATCAAATATATAATTATGCATTAAATCATTAAATCAACACTTGATTTAACGATCCGGTCATATAACATATAACCGACTAGTATCCAATGTATCGGCTTATCGAATCAACCCTCGATTCGATAACTAGGTTATATCGCATATAACCATTCGACACATTCATCGCGAGAATGAAATACGGTATCACATACACGCATTATTCTCGGTCCCGTACATATCTCATATGCGCTCCTATTTCGTTTCGCTTGAGCCAGGAAACCTCTGTGTAGGACTCTAAAGACTCGCCAATACGCCGGCAGCAGGTGATGATCATATCAAACACCCACAAGCCGCAAGCGGTCTGCTAAACGTAACGGCCACCCGGGTATTGAGCGATCAGAAGATCGACGAGCAAGCCCGCTCACACTCCAGTGAATCCAACCAGTAACACTACCGTACAGTCCGGTCTGATCGTCTGATATGTCGCATATCTCGCCTAGGGATGGTAAACGTCAGACCCCAATAGCTCGATAAGTCGTGTCGATATGAGGTCTATAACAATTCGAGAAACTACTGGTAACACTTACCAGTAAATCTCAGCAACCCTGGCCAGGGATTTCCTGTTATAGCCAATCGAACACAGCGCAACATCAACTCCCTATACCGGGAGAGACGAATCCCCTCCTATCGCTCATTGCCTCCATGTGACTCGGGACTGTACCCAAAAACCACCGTTTTGCACGCCCTCTTGGACGTGGTAAGATGGAAATCAAAGCACAGTGGGAACCACACAAGACTCTATGACGATCTCGGGTCAACAGACTACTATGTACCAGTGTCACCAGAGAACTGCCATCTGACGTGAGGTATAATACCATCTGGGAGTTCTCGGCGAGTCCGTCCAGTGTACCCAGTCTCTACTGAGCACCCGTATATCATCTCTGATGTCAAACACCGATGGATATGGGATCATCCATCGCCCATCTGTATGGGTCGAGAAGGTACACGCTAGTCTACTCTGGTATATCGATGCCCCGTCTCGATACACCCACGACTAGGGACTTTGAAGGATGTACTTATGGACTACCATGTCCCCACTAGTATGATCCTCATCATAGTCCAGGTAGTCAAGTACACATCCTAAGGACTTTACCAACATGTAACAGAGAGACAATCAGTGTACACGTTAAGGTAAAGAGCAACCAGATAGCATACTATCATGTCGAGCAAGAAAGTCCTCCCTATATACGTCTCAGCATCCACTACAATATACATCCTATGTATAGTAATGGCCTCTAGGGCATACATATAACTAACATGACTCAGCCAGAGGGCTTCGTAGATAGTGGGAGCAGCGGGAAGGTGTGCAAGCTGCTTAAATCCATTTATGGATTAAAGCAAGCGTCGCGGAGTTGGAACATCTGCTTTGACATCGTTATCAAAGAGTTTTATTTCGTCAAAAACGTAGATGAACCTTGTATCTACAAGAAGGTAGCAGAGAGTAAGGTTGTCTTCCTCGTATTGTACGTGGACGATGTTAGTGTATATGCCCTAGAGGCCATTACTGTATCATACTAGTATGTATATTACTTGATGGAAGCTTGGGATATTCACAGTTGTATATACAATCTTGCTTGAAATGGTAGTATGCTACTTAGTTTGTCTCTCCTTTAATATGTGCATGTATTTTTTTTAGCATATCGCTTATATACATATTAGTAGAGCCCTTAGGATCTTTGCTTGATTACCAGCGTTGTGATGGCGCTCACACTCGTGGGGGCTGGGTAATCCATAAGCACATCCTTATACAGGTCCCTAGTCGTTGGACTATCGAGATAGGGCATCGATACTCCGGAGTAGACAAGCGTATGCGCTTCTCATCCCAGCGTGGGAGACGGATTTGCATGAACTAGCGTACCGATCGCTAAGTGGGATGTCCCACAGCCGTCAGTACGTCGTACTTGAGATAGTATGCGGGTGCTCGTTAGGTTACGAGTACACTGGACAGGACTCGTCGGGAACTGTTGGTTGGTATTATACCTATCGTCAGTTATCAGTTCCCAGGTGACATGAGTACAGCTTAGTCTGCTGACTTGACACTGTCACTTCGCCTCGAGTATGTTCCTACTGCACTTTGATTACTACCCTACCATGGCTCAAAGGAGTCGTGCAAACAGGTAGTTTTTGGGTGCAGTCCCGAAGCACTTGGAGGCAGTGACGGTTAGACAGGATTCGTCTCTCCCGGTATTGGGGGTTGACATCGTGCTGTGTCCAGGAGAGCCATTACACAAGTAGTCCCTGGCCAGGTCAAGCGAGATATACTGGTAGGTTTCCAGTGTTATCTCAGGGTGTTCTGGGCTACACTCCGACACGACTTGTACCGCTATTAGGGAACTGATGTTCACCGCCCCCTTAGGCCCGCCATGCGATGTATCAGACGAACAGACCGGACTGTACGGAGACTGTCACTTACAGGCTCAGTAGGAGTTCAGATGGGGTCACCTCGTCAGTCTTCTTATCGGCATCCACCTGGGGACCGTTACGTACAGCTAGTGCCGCTTGCGGTCTGTGGTTAAACCCACTGCCAGCGTAGTGTCGAGTCTTTAGAGTCCCACACAGAGAGCTATTCACCTTTAGGCAAAATGAGTAGAGGTCGCATGGTTTTGCGACAGGGTTCGTTCACATCCGCGCACTTGGGCACGTTTGCTGTCCGGACAACTTATACTAGCGGGCTTTGGTTTAAGCCAGATCCTAGTATATGATTTGGGATTGGTTTTATCTCATTGTATTCATGTTCCTCGGATCACGAATACGGGTGCGTATGCACAGTTGATTGAGACAGAGGGAGAGGACTTTGATTAGGGTTAATGACCATTGTCATTTTATTAACCATAATGCATATGTGTGTATTATGATTAATTGATATTAGTTAAATATAATTGTGCATGGTTAGGGTTGTTGACCATTTGACTATCTTGACTTGTTGACCTAGGTTGACACTTTGACCATCATCATTCCATATAAAAGGTGCTCTTTGATCCTTGTAATTTTCATTTAATGTGAAATGATAATGGTCAAGTCTTGATTAAGCCATGACAATTATCTTGCTAATTATCAATTTACAATAATTCACACATATATGTGAGAATGGCTCATTATTCTCTCATTCTATCATTTTGATTCTCTCTCCTCCTCTTCCTCTCTCTCAAGCTCTCCCCTCTCATGTGTTGAGAAACACTTGAGCTTGAGTTAAACCTCTCCATAGTAATCTCTACTCTCATCTAAGGTTCTAGGATTAGCACTTCTAGCACCTTAGTTACTTCTAGCTTGAAGTTGAAGCCAAAGGTTGAGGCTCTCGGGTGGATCCTTCTTCGACTAGAGAAGGAGACAAGGTGATCTCTTTCTTCCACTCCAAGGAGCAAAGAGAGAAGGACATAAAGCCAAAGGTATAACCTTTCATCCATTTAGCTAAATCTAGTTAGCTTTTAGTTAGTTTTTGTTTAGCAAAGATCCTCCTTAAGCTAGTCCATGTTGCCTAGTTCGATTATAATCCGATTTTTATTCCGTTTTCCGCCTCCCCACAAGCACCGGGGTGGGCAACGTGGACTTACAGACGACATACTCTTGATAGGAAATGACATTCCTATGCTGCAATCGGTCAAGCTCTTCTTATCACAAAGATTCTCAATGAAAGATTTTGGTGATGCCTCCTGCATATTAGGAATTAGGATCTATAGAGATAGATCCAAACGGATATTGGGATTGTCCCAATCAAGGTACATTGACACCATACTAAAGAGGTTTAGTATGGAAGAATCCAAGCGTGGGAACTTACCCACGATCTCTGGAGTCACTCTCTCCAAAGAGATGTCTCCCAAGACTGATTTGGAGAGAGCTCGCATGCAAGGGAAACCCTATGCTTCGGCTGTAGGCTCTATCATGTACGCGATGCTATGTACCAGACCCGATGTAGCATACTCACTAAGTGTAGTGAGCAGGTATCAAGCTGATCCTGGAGAGAGTCACTGGACAGCTGTGAAGAGCATTCTCAAGTACTTACGAAGGACTAAAGAGATGCTCTTGGTGTATGGTAACGGAGACCTCCAAGTGGAGTCCTTTACCGATTCGAGCTTCCAGAGTGATAAGGACGACTCTAAGTCGCAGTCGGGATTTGTCTTTACCTTTTACGGAGGGGCGGTTAGCTGGAAGAGTTCCAAGCAGGAAACCGTGGCAGACTCGACGATGGAGGCTGAATACATCGCTGCCAACGATGCTGCCAAAGAGGCTGTCTGGATCAAGAAGTTCATCACTGAACTTGGAGTGGTTCCATCCATTGAGCATCCAATACCTTTGTATTGTGATAACAATGGAGAGGTGGCTTTGGCCAAGGAACCCAGGTCCCATCAGCGATCCAGGCACATTCTGAGGCGGTATCACCTGATCCGGGAGATAGTTGATCGCCGGGAGATCGAGGTCAGGAGGGTTGATACGAAGAATAACACAGCGGATCCACTCACGAAGGCCATTCCCCAGATACAGTTTGAGAGACTCTTCAGGATACTCGGTATGCGATACTACAGCAGCTGGCCCTAGTGCAAGTGGGAGATTGTTAGTTGTATGTATGCCCTAGAGGCCAGTATTGTACAGATGATGTATATTATATTGGATGCTTGGGCATATATAGAGATGACTTTCTTGCTCGATATGATAGTATGCTATCTGGTTGCTCTTTATCTTAACATGTATACTTGTCTCTTTATACTGTCTTATAGTTACATGTTGGTAAAGCCCTTAGGATGTGTACTTGACTACCTGGACTATGATGCGGATCATACTAGTGGGGACATGGTAGTCCATAAGTACATCCTTTAAGGTCCCTAGTCGTGGGTGTATCGAGATGGGGCATCGATATACCAGTGTAGACTAGCGTATACGCTTCTCGACCCATGAGATGGGCGATAGATGATCCCATATCCATTGGTGTTTGACATCAGAGATGGTATACGGGTGCTCAGTGGAGACTGGGTACACTGGACGGACTCGCCGAGAACTCCCAGATGGTATTATACCTCACGTCAGATGGAAGTTCTCAGGTGACACTTGTGCAGGTTAGTCTTTAGACCCGAGATCGTCATAGAGTCTTGTGTGATTCCCACTGTGCTTTGATTTCCACCTTACCACGTCCATGAGGGCGTGCAAAATGGTGGTTTTTGGGTACAGTCCCGAGTCACATGGAGGCAATGAGCGATCGGAGGGGTTTCGTCTCTCCCGGTATTGGGGGTTGATGTTGCACTGTGCTCGATTGGCCGTAACAGGGAAGTCCCTGGCCAGGGCTGTTTTAGAGATTTACTGGTAAGTGTTACCAGTAGTTTCTCGACCCGTTATGGGCCTCACATCGGCACGACTTATCGGTTATTGGGGTCTGACGTTTACCACCCCTAGACTTGATATGCGACATATCAGACGAGAAGACCGGACTGCACGGATGTGTTGCCGGTTGGCTCGACGGGAGTTGTAGCAGGTTCGCTTGTTTTCTTCTGATCGCTCAATACCCGGGTGGCCGTTACGTTTAGCTGACCGCTTGCGGCTTGGGGGTGCTTGATATGATCATCACCCACTGCCGGCGTATTGACTAGTCTTAGAGTCCCACAAAGGAGTTACCTAGTCCGGGCGAAACGTTGTGGTGCGCGTATGCGATATGCGCATGGATCCGGTTAAAATGCACGTATGAGATACCATACATTAATCGAGCGGCTTGCTTTTGGTTGGGTCGTATGTGATATGGCCGGATTGATAAATCAAGTGTTGATTTATCATTTAACCATTAGATTCTCACTAGAAATCCTTTCTTGTATTTTTGGATGTATGCATGCATGTATGCATTCTTTCTTGATTCATGCACATATGGATGTGCATGCACACATACATACATACATCATCCTTCATGGTTGTATATACAAAGAAAATGGTGGCAATATAAGACTCACACCATGGTTTTATATATATGAATTATTATTGCATTTGTTTTAAAACAAAAAGAAAAAAGGAAAGGATAATTCATGGTTTCTTTCTACACTCTTCTTTGACCTAATCATGCTCACCCACCATTTAACCATGGATTAACTTTCCTTTTGGGTTTTAACTCAAGTTCAATAATATCCTTATTGTTCAACCATGGTTTGAGATGAGAGGTAAAAAATATATATGGATATATTTTCTATTTTCTCAAGTGAGTTTATCTTTTCTCTTATTCTAAAAGGCCACCATCTTCTTCCTCCTTCATCTTTTGCTCTCTAGATTTATCTAGTGAGCAAATTACTCATCAAGTTAGGATTTTGAAGTGAGAAAAGCCACCACAACACCATTCTACACAAGTCTTGTCCATTTGTTTAGAGTGTTAGCTTTATTTCATTCTCTTGATAAAGTGAAGTTGCAAGCTTGGACAAAGCGGACTCCGGGTGGATCATCGTGGACCTAGAGGAGTTCAAGTGGACTTTTTCCAAATCCCAAGTAGCTGAGGAGTCTAGCGTAGGGAGCTACAAAGGTTGTACTCTCAAAACCCTAGTTTAATCTACTTGTGATGAAGTGTTGTTTTAGAAACCCTAATTTTTCTAGGAATGATTCTTTGTATGCTTACTTAGCACCCTAAAATTTTAATCTTTGGTACATATGATGCCTCCAAACCCTTCATAAGGTGCTAGGTAAACCCAACAAATCGGACATATGATAATACTAGCCGGTTATTTTAGAGCCCGAAATTTAAGTCAAGCGTTGACTTAAAACCATATGAGATATGGTTAGGGTTTGCTAGTATTACTCTCTCCCTCTCTCTAGTATGTTGTATAAGATATACTAATATATGTATATGATACATATGCATCCTTGTCTTGTAGTCCTATGCTTGCATGTGGAGGGGTGTGGGCAAGTGGGGACCACTTAGAGTGATAAGGTTGATTCCTTCTCTCTAATATATGATAGAAGAGAGAGAAAAGGGGATCCATCCATCTCATTTCCTATTTGTCTTTCTCTCTCATGAGTTGAGATCTAAAAAGAGAAAGCTCGAGAAAAAAAATAAAGAGAAATCTCTACATCTTCTTCCTCTCCATTCAAGAAAAATTGTGAGAGCAAGTTGCTTCACAAAAGAAGTGTTCTTTGTGGAGTTGAAGCTTGGTTGGGGTTTTCTTCGCAGTGGATCATCTTGAAGTCCACGATCAAGCTCGATCCCGCAACCAAGGAGCTTAGCATGGGTCTTCCACTTGTGTGTGGACATGCTTCAAAGGTTGTTGCCTCTTTAAACCCTTGTTTAGCATAGTATAGCTCTCTTGTTTATACACAATTATTAGTTCTTGAATGATTTTTGAGTTTTAGTTTGTGGTGGTTGCATGAAAAATCTTGTTTTCTATTCCACCTTGCTTCGCAAGTGTTGCGACCTAGCACTACACATTTACACTAGGCACGTGATCAAATTTTCAAAGGTGGCTAGTTGCCTTCAAACGTAGTGGCAATCGTGATCAAATTCATCATCAAGTATCGAACCGGGCGAAAAGGAAAAGGTAATCATCAAATGCGTCATTAGGGAACATTTTGGATTCTTACCTCGGGACCGATCCACAGTAATGTAATGTTTTTAGAAGATTTGATTTTATTATATGTTGAGATATTTCCATCATTGCCAATATATATATATATATGCTTGTTGAACCTTGCAGCATTTTATTTGTAACTGATTTATGCTTGTGTCCCTAACCTGCAACTTGATTTGTTTAGGATCTATGATGCTAATGTGGTGTATTGATGAAAGAAAAGGGTTATTTACTTGGAAACAGGATATTAAACAGCCAATTGATTTCATAGAACTAGCATTTATCTGTTCAACTAGAGAATTTTTATGTAGTGTTCCCCTAGAACTCACCTGCAACTTGGTCTGTTCAGGATCTATGAATTTAATGTGGTTATGATAATTGGTTACCTGCAGAGGAGCATACTGCCCAACATTGCCGTGCCATTAGAATTGGAAGGCAGAATCCTAATGATGAATCTCAATGGCTTTGAGATGCTCAACACATAAACTTCACTATATTCTTGCTAGTTTGGCAACAGTTTTTCGAAACCACACCTTTTTTTTCCCAAAGCAATGAGAGTAACAACAAGCAGCAATGTTTAAACTAGGCTGGTCAATTGGAACTGCTCGGTAAAATTGGAAAATGGAAGTATATATGGCTCAGAATTGCCATTTCATTAAGCAATCTAATAAGCGACACACCTGCAATAATTTCCCCCCTTTTTATTTTTTTAAATAGAAGACCAGATATTGATATGAGTGGAATCTGCACCACCACCACCACCCCCCAACCCATCCAAGATTGTCTTGCAATCATAATCGTGCCTACATTCCTAGTTCGATCAGAGAAAAACACACAATGGTCACATGAACTTGTGTTTCAACAGCCAAACCTTTAGCAAATCATCATCGCCTAGTTTTGGGTTGTTCAGTTTAATTTGTTGATGATGAGATTTTAGAATGTTAAGTTTAATTTGTTTATGATGAAGATGATAATGAGTTAAGCAGCTTAATTTAAGAAGATGATGAAGATCTTGAGATTGGGAGGGGCCTGTTGTGATAGTGTTGATATTTGTTAAGGGGTGGACATGATGAAGATGATGCTTTAATTGGTTTAATTTAACATGTGGTAGGGTGGATGTTTATAGAGGAGTGGAGTCTTGGATGGAGGTGGATTCTTCAATTGGGATGCTATCATACATGTTTGGAGTTGGAAGGGGATTCCTATAATTTGTAAATTTGTTGAAAACTCCTGTGTTGCAAACCCGATAAATTTATAAAATGGAGGAAAGAGGCCATAGGAGGAGATTTCCTCCTTTGGCGTCGAAAATATACAACCTCCACCAATTTTTCCGACGATCGGTATCCATCATCATCATCGTTATCGTCTAAGATGTGCATACACCAAATTTCATGCGAGTCCATTTTTTCACAGTGAAATAGCAATGCAAAAAGTTCTATTGTCAGTAAACCATTAATTTTGCACTAACTAAATCAACGGTAAAAAAATGGTATAATCATATAAAATTTGGTGTATCTACATCTTAAATGATAAAGATGGAGGTGATGTATACTGATCGTCGAAAAAAGTTATGGAGGGTGTAATTTTCCGACGCCATAGAAGGAAATTCCGTCGTATGCCACTTTTCCTCCATTAAAAAAAAACCCTCTCTCTTTCTATAGAGAGAGAGAGACACACACACACACACGTTTACTCCTTAATTTCAAGGTTTTGAAGTTCTTAGTTTAGGATAAAGTTTTTTAAGTTAGGGTTTTTTTAATCCAGTTAAAGGT
The DNA here is from genome assembly GCA_030015575.1 of Agapanthus africanus. NCBI lineage: Eukaryota > Viridiplantae > Streptophyta > Magnoliopsida > Asparagales > Amaryllidaceae > Agapanthus > Agapanthus africanus. The sequence goes on along the minus strand of CM057340.1, from coordinate 81,077,068 downwards.
TTTGGATTTAGCTTTTGGGTTTTGTTGTTAAGTTAGGGTTTTAATATATATATATATATATATATATATATATATATATATTAAACTAAGTGTATGATACTCGATAATGATATGAAATTTTCATGTTCTCATCGATAATCGTATGTAAAAATCAAAATTGTCCATGTCTATCAGTAATATGTATACGGTTTTCGTCGTGACATAAAACCATGTGAAAATTGTCAATATCGAGCGTTAATCGTTCATAGCTGACAACCATCTTGTAGATTATGCGATGAAAAGACTGGTCGCACTATAGCCGATAGATTTTTTCAGTGTTGGACAAATTAAAAATGTATAACGCATACATCCCCTACACTTGTAGTTTTATTAGTTTCGAGATTAGTTTTGTTTGTATCTCTTCGCTTCTTCTCCGTGTACAAATATAGACGGATGCTCATTTTAATGTTGATAGCATTGAGGTGGTTATCTCTTCTATTGCAGTGTACTCGGAGAACTGCGGAAAGATACTGCCGAAATTTTGTCTAAACAAATAAAAGTATAAGTATATGGATGTATGTGTTATATATTTTTAATGGGATGGAAGTCTTACTCCCGACAGTCATTATGACATCGTTAACAGTGTAATTTTGTTTAGAACAAAAGATTTTAACATGTCCATACAATGCCGTATGATGGTTATTAGTGATACTTGCTCCTTAAATTAATCAAATTATAATCTTTTAATTATGAAACTAAACATAAGTCACCAAAATAATTCGAACATGGTATCCTTAAAAACACAAAATAACTATATTTGAATGGTAAATGAACCGAATTAGACTTAATATAAAATAATTGAATACCGTTATTTGTAGGTTTCATATATTCGAAGATAATGGATAAGTCTTGGATATATATGAGCAAGTTTTTGCCTGGATACAAAGATTGTGTCGATGAGTTTATGGAATCAAACTGTTGCATGTAATCTCGAGTACGGACGGTCATGTAGATCCGGTATGCTTAATTAACCTTTATTGCATTTAACATGCTTATATGTATGCTTAATGATAAATATTTTTTTTCTTTACTAAAATCCTTTTTTCTTCTTTTTATCACATGCGTTTATAAAAAGCATGGATCTTAGTCATCGTTCAATGTACGAATACACCTTGAATGTCGGATTCTACACCAAGTTTTCAACAAAGCGCTCCAGACCTTCATGCATGGTTCGGATTTCAATGAAATTCTCTTATCTCAATGAATTTTATTTAGCCGTATATTTATAGTGTTTACTTCAACTTGTATAGTGGTTGAGATTTATGTGTTCGTAGATTTGTGATAGCTATTGTTTAGATTCATGTGTTGAATATTATTGTGTGTGTGGCTTTTTGAATTTTATTAAGTTATAGTGTTTGCTCCAACTTATGAGTCATTGAGAGTTGTAGTTTGTGATTGTTTTGACTATATTGGGAAAATATATTGTTATTGATTGTTGTGAAAGTTGTTGATTATTGTATGCAATTTATTTATGTGCAATGTGAATTACTAAATTAAATTTTAAAAAAATTGTGGCCTTGCTTGGCCGAATAATTCAGTCGACTAAAAACTAGTTCGATCGATAATTTCAGTTGAGCAAGGCCTATTTTTTTTTTTAAAAAATAATGCATTTACTTGGACGACTGAATTTGTCGGTGGAGCAAGTAATTGCTCAACTGAAATATGCAGTAGACCGAGGCCTTTTTTTTTTAAATATGTTTACTTGGTCGACTGAGTATTTCGGCAAAATAAGTACTAGGTCGACCGAATACTACGGTAGAGTAAGTCCCAAATCCAAAAAAAATACCTTTGTTCGACTGGATTATTCGGTCGAGCGAGCAAACAATCAATCATGCAAAACCCCTCGGTCAATCAAGTGCTTGGCCGACTAGGCCTATCTCGACCGATTTAGTCAGTCAAAAAAGCTAGCTTGCTTGACCGTTCCCCTCTTGGTTGACTGAAAGAGAGGTAATCCTTGTAGTGTTATGTTATTATTTATGTACTGAACAAATGTATGTAAATTTATTATGCATCAAGAGTCAAAATCCTGGGTTGGTAAAAGGACTTGAGACACCATGGCACTTCATTTCTTTCTTTCTGTTTGATTCTGTGGAAATTTTTTTGCTGAATACTATAGAAAATAGTGTCTTACAGAACAAGTCATGACATTATCGTTTCACTTTTATATGACAGCTGCACCTTTATCTCATTTCAGAAATCTTTATATTATCATGTGTATGATCATTAATTGTGAACTTTATCTTCATTTTATAGATCTTTATATTGTGAATGATCGTTGCCATCAAAGGTTTTTTCCAAGCTAGCCTTTATATTGTGAATGATCGTTGCCATCAAAGGTTTTTTCCAAGCTAGCCTTGTCATGAAAGATCCATGAACTTCTTAAACCAACTTTCTTTAAAATTTACATTTTAACATTTCTACTCAAGAAAAGTATGAGCAAACATATGAAAGGTTTTTCTATGGTTCTTTAATCAGTCTATGCATTTGAGGCTACGTTGTGGGCTCGAAAATCTCTGTAATTCTTTTGTTAAATGTTTGTAGGTTGTGTAAGTTTTTCCGCTATGTCTTATGTTATTTCAATGCTGGATTCATATATGATATATGATATCCTTTCCCTAAGATTTGCTCAGGCTTTGAGCTCGAGATATTTACTATTAATATAGACATTAAAAGGGCTATGGGCAGGGCTGTTAAACGAGCCAAACAAACCGAGATTGAGGTTGTTCTGCTTGGCTCAATTATTTAAACGAGTTTAAAAACTTGTTCAAGCTTGACTCATTTATTTATCAAGTGAGCCCGAGCCGAGCCTTCGTAAATCCCGAACGAGCTTCGAGCTTTATCGAGCCTATCTATAATCTAGGAAAAAAACTATAAATAATTATATCAATACATAAAAAACATCCTAGCAGTTCTCAATATTATATCCAAGAAAGTGAAGAGTAAGGAATTAATGCAGTTATTATAATTAAATAAACGAGTTTAAAACTTGTTTTGAACTTTGTCGTCAAAATTTATATATAGTTATTAATTATTTAGATTCTTTGGTATTTTAGCATAACAATATTTGATTCAATCTCGGAAATCCTGATGTATTCTAACCATATGTTATAAACCTAAAGCTGCACTTAACTCAAATACCATAAGATAACTTTGTTTTTTAATATTAATTTCAAATAAATATGGTAAAAATTAGTTGGTTGCAAATTAGTACAACAAATTTTAGGCTTCTTTTAAATTAATAACACACCAGTTTTAAACTAGCATATAATTTAGTACCGTATGAACAACTGCAACTAAATAAACATGATATTAAATTTAAGGGCAAATTGTTGCAAAGCCCCCGGCCCAAAAAACCCTTTCAAAAAGTCCTTGGTATTTTCAAAAGGGTTAGGAAGGGCCTACTGATGATGCTCGATATCGGTGATCCCCCAGATCATGACACGTGGCAGATGACGTGTCCTAAGGCTCACAAGAGAGGACCTACAGTGGCTGACCAGACCACTCCTATGCCCGTCCTACAGACAAACAACTGTTGGCTCGTCCCCGAGCCCCTGCACAATTGGCCTCCTCGGCCCTATCAGCTCGTCTCCGGGTTACCGCAGAACCAAGATTCCTCGGCTCTCCCGCTCGTCAGCGAGCTCTCCCGCCAAGGTCATCTTCCTCGGTCTTATTGACCGACCAACGGCACCGCTCACAGGCGCAACCGCCATCCTGCGAATCTCGCCATGCGCGAGATATCCGCCGGCCACATCCCACGTTCCACGCCATCACGATCCCCCATTAATGAGCATGTCTCGCCATTAATGCGGGATCCCGCTCATCACGCGGGCGTGACGTCGGGAGCGTAACAGCCTGTAACATTTCAAAAAAATAAAATATTATTTTTGGGGAATTTTTATAATTTAATAATAAAATATTGAATATTTTAATAAGGCGGTATAATTAAATACCGATAAATTGGAAAAAAAAATTGAAAAATTATAGAAATTACTAAAAAAGGGTGTTTTATGTGAATTATGCTAATTTTCAGTTTTTATGATTAATTATATGCTAATTTAGCGCTAATCGCGATTAAAAATCGCTAATCGGATTTTAAGCTTGTTTTATGCAAAGTATGCACCATATCTTTTTACACTTGTTGTATTTTTACTACATGTTTTTGGGTGCATGGCTTTTGTTTTGGGGTTGCTATTGATGAGAGAAGGAAAATAGATATAGAAAAGGAAAAGAATAGAATAAGAAGTATGGGTTAGAGAGAGAAAGAGTGGGTGAGGGTCAACCCATGTCTTGAGCCATTCCCTCATCATTTCTTCCACTCATTCCTCTTTCCTCTCCTCATCTTTGCTGTTGCTGTTGTCCCCCCTCCTCCTCCATCTTCAACCCCCAATACTCCATGAAAAACACCTCAAAACCCCATCTCCTTTTCATTAAAAATGTTCACAAGCTCAAAGGAAGCACATTGGACCAAGAAAAATCAAATTTTGGACACTTGGGGCAACTCAAGAAAATTCTTGAGTTGCCAAATGAAGTATTTTCTGAACCTTTAGCTTAGCATTTCCATTACTTTTATCCCCATGTTAGATTAGAACCGATATTATATGGTTTGGGTTAACTTGGAAAATCCTGGTTAGAGTTAATGGAATTTGAGAGTTGTGATGTGAAATTAAGCTCAATAGAGGCCATACAAACCCACTAGTGCTAGAATTCAGGCCTAAACCAGGGACTAGAACCCCGAAGTATGGATTTAGAAAAGCCGATATCGGAAAATTGTGGATTCTGTGAGGGTTAAATGAAATCTGCTAACACTCGGGCTACCTGAAAATTATTTTGCAAGGACAGTGATACATGCAGGTGATTTGGAACATACCCTAAAGACCCCAGCCTCTGATTCCATTCCTTGGCTGCAGATTTATTCCTTCTGGTAGCAATTTGCGGCCAGACCTGGAGCTTTGTGGCTCGTTCTTGTTCTGTAGCTCCTACATCTGTAAATTAGACTCTTGGCATATGCAAAATTGACCAATTTGACCTAGGGTGAAATCTGGGACCATTTTTCTGAGTTGCTGTTTTGATTCGGAGTTTCGTTTCTCGTATTTTAGATTCTGGATTTGCGTATTTATGTTTTACCTCGATACGATATCGAGAGTTGTTTGATGGTTTTGAAAGCGTAGTCCATAGGTTCTAACCTATAGGCCTTAGCGTGTCGTTTTGGTTTTCCGATGTGATTTTAATGCGCATTTGCGATTGTGTTATCTTTGTAGGTACCTTCATGAGGGTTTCATATGATGAAGAAGATGAAGGCGACATCAACACCGACACGCAAGATGCAATGTGAATAGATTATATCTATGGGGGAAGTCGGGTGGATGGCGTATAGCACCCCGCAGTTCGATGATTAGTATACTATGTATATACTATATATTTATGTGTATATGATAGCGTTAGGTGTGATGTGGATATTTGAGATGAGATTAGGTGTACTATGGTTAGATTAGGGTTTAGAAGTAAACTAGTATAGTTCCTAATTGTGAGCCCTAGAATAGGTTTACACCCACACGCACACACATGCTTATTGGTTATACTTATACCTGGATGATGAGGATAGGGGACGATATTTGGAGATGAGTCGATGAGATTGGACATTGTTCCCCTCCGAATGACGGCCGAGACATGGGCGTCTTGCCTGAGATTCGGGGCAGATGCTAATTGGTGCTATTCGTCTACCTCTCCGAAGATGCCAAGTTGATTTATGGCACCATATATCGAAGGTTTAAACGGATGCGTCCGATGTAGCAGCCTTCGTCAGATTCCCCCTCGCTTGAGGGGTTTTTGATTATGGGGACGCTCTTCCCTGCAGGCGCAAGCCCCTGCAGTTAATTACGCTACCACATCGCGGTAACCATTTTCTCCTTCTCCAGATGGTCACTTCGTGTCGTGTGTGTTTATTTTATGTTTGGTTGCCCGTGGATTGTATACGGAGACTGAGTTATGTCGTCGCTCGTAGGGCGTGGACTAGTCCAAATCCGTATTATCTTAGATTTGGGTTTGGGGGTTTGGGTTTAAGGATACGTTAGTCTCGTTTGAGACTGAGATCGACTTAAACGGTTGTTAAGGATACGTTAGTCTAGTTTTAAGACTAAGATCGACTTAACGGGATCGTTTAGATCCGACAAGAGAGCAATTAAGGGAGCCCTGTTATTTTAGTTTAGTGACATTGCGGTCAATAGGTAGTTTAAGGACATTGCGGTCCAATATTAGTTTTAAGACGTTGCGGTCAAGGTTAAGGACCTCATAGTCCGTGGATTTAAGGACTCCACAGTCCATTGTTAGTTTTAAGACATCTCGGTCAAGGTTAAGGACGTCATAGTCCATGGGTTTAAGGACCCCACAGTCCGTTGTTAGTTTTAAGACATTCCGGTCAAGGTTAAGGACGTCATAGTCCATGGGTTTAAGGACCCCACAGTCCGATGTTAGTTTTAAGACATTACGGTCAAGGTTAAGGACCTCATAGTCTATGAGTTTAAGGACCCCACAGTCCGTATCAATATGTGGTCATCGGGACCCGTCACCTCTTTGAAGACGTTGAGGAATTACAACGCCACGTATCAAAGGAGTGAAAAGATGTACCCTTAAACCGGGGTAGATTAAATAATCTTTGGCCTAATTTGGAACCAAGACCAATTAATTATATTATGAGCCCATTGGCTCAGTTGAATTTGAATTGAGGACTTATGGCCAGCTTGGGCTAAGTCCAATCATGTTTAGGATGTTGGCTCTCTGTTGGTCCATTAGAAGAGAGGCTTTGCCTCTGGATACTTAGCCAATTGGGCTGAAGTTAGTGTTAAACACTAGCAACAGGGGGTCCAAATTAGTGTTAAACACTAAAACAAATCAGTGTGAGACCCTAGCAACAGAGATCTCAAATTAGTGTTAAACACTAAGATAATCAGTGTTAAACACTGGTGACAGAGACTTTAATTTGGTGTCGAACACTAAGAAGATTAATGTTAAACTCTGTTAACAGAGATTTAATTTAGTGTTAAATACTAAGAAATTCAGTGTTAAACACTGCAAGAAAACTCTTTAATTAGTGTTGAACACTAAGGCAAAACAGTGTTTAACACTGGATTCAGGGGTTCCAATTTAGTGTTAAACACTAAGGCAAGACGGGTCACGTGGTAACACGTGAGGGCACCCTCCCTTTATTTTATTCTGTTAAAAGCATTGAATACTTTGGAGCCTCACGTGCTGTCACGTGATGGGCATCTTGGTGCTTGTATGTTAAAGCTTCTGCCAAGGGTCACGTGGGTCACGTGAGGCACGGCCTCAAAGGGCCTTTTCTGTGGATCTTTTCGGGGATCACGTGGTAGCACGTGACCCTGCCTCTTTGTATGTTTTTTTTTGGAAGATCTGTTAATCCCTTTAAGAATTAAATTCTTCGCAGGGTTGAACCCTAACAATAATTTTTAGAGGAATTAAATTCCTATTTCCTTCTGAAGATTTATATTCTGGGATAGAGTTGAACTCTGAATTTTCTGTAGGAATTAAATTCCTCATATATGTGAAGAACTGCATTCTATCATAGGGTTAAACCCTAATAACAGCTTTAAGGAATTAAGTTCCCACTCTCTTTTAGAGAATTATTCTGAGGAATGAGATTCTGTCATAGGGTGAAACCCTAATTTCTTCTTTCTTAAGGGAATTAAATTCCTGTTATTTTAACAGAACTAAGTTCTCAACTAGGGTTAAACCCTAATTCTGTTCATTCTGAAGGAATTAAATTTCCATAACATAGGGTTAGACCCTAATTTTATTTTAAAGGAATTAAATTCCTATAGTTTTGTGAGAATTAAATTCTCAAACTTCCATTCCCTCCCTATGCTTTGGATCTGCATGGCAGTACCTCAACCCAATGAGAATTAAATTCTCAATTCATGAGGAGGTGTGCACTTTGCAGATCCTCCACCAAAGAGAGAACTAAGTTCTTCTTTTTTAATATAAGAGTTCAAATCTTTTGAGAATTAAATTCTCTTTTTAAAAGCCTTCCCTTTCTTACCTAAGGTTTTCTTCTGCAGCAGATCAAATTCTTCCAAAGTCTCAAGGCTCTATTTCTTTTTCTCTCTATCTCTCTGTATATCCTTCTGTGTATCTCTTGGCTCCTATTTATAGGAGAAGGAGCAGAATCAATTAGTTTTAGTGAATCATTCATTGAGGGATTTGATTTATATTCGTTAGAGATTTGATTTTCATTCATCATTCATTTGGATCTTTGGATTATTAGGTGAATTTTATTCACCATTGGATTTTGAATCCAAAGATATTCCTTTGTTATTTCGGTTAGATTTTAAGGGGAAATCTTTCCAAGTTCAAGATTTTTCCATAGATAGGTGATATTTAATCACCTTTAAATTTTTAATCCAATCGGTTCCAAATAATCATTCTCCTTTGGAAAGATTTGAATGCTGTTCAGAATTTAATTATGTTAAATAGATAGGCTTTGAAAGCCGGTCACGTGTGGCCACGTGACCCCTTGGAACAAGCTTTCTTCTGCTTTCTGCGCTTTGTCTTCTAGCCGCTATTCAGCCGTCACGTGCCAACACGTGACCCCTGGTCACGTGTGAGCACGTGACCCTTTCTAGAGCCTTTTCTTTGATTTAATCAAGGAGCTGAATCTGCCTTTGCCGCTGCTTTTTAATTGTGGCGTGCCAACACGTGACTGCTGGTCACGTGCTAGCACGTGATGCCTCCTCCGTAAACTTTCCTGATTTTAAATCAGGAAACAAATGCCCTCACAGCGTTGTTCTCACGTGTCTGCACGTGAGTGCAACGCTGTCACTTTTGTGACTGTTGGATTCCTCTAGGGAGTAGGGTAGATGAATTGTCCTTTCAGAAGCGCCTTCACTTTTCTCATTCTCCTCCTTTGAGGACTTTCTTCTTTTGAGAATTTAATTCTCTTTCTCAGAGCTTAGTTCTCTGTTGTGTATGTGCAGTGCTGCTTTATCTTTCAATCAAGGCTGGTGCTCACATGTTGCGCATGCAGGACTCTGCTTGATGGGGACGTTTCATTTCCCTGTTCTGATTCCAATGCGTTGTTGGATTTCATTTCCAATGCTCTCCCCTTCTTTCCGGGCTTTGAGAATAGTCCCATCATGCACAACATTTTTTGTGCATAGCATTAAATGCTCCCCTTTATAACCTGAAACCATGCTTTTCTTCCTTTCCTCACAGAGAAACCCATTTGTAACCTAAGGTGATCATTTTTGAGAGACCGATTAATCGTCATGGCTTGCAATCGTCCCCATGCTCGTCGGCAACCATAGGAAGTGCCCCTTGAGGAGATAATCCCTCGGTTCGCTGCACGGCTGGCGGATCCCCTTCTCACCGACGCTCAATGTGACACGGTGATGTACGAGCTACTGACTCGTCGGGGCTCTCCTCTTCCCATGGGCTCCATTTGGCTCCGGATGATCCTCCTGTCTGTGCTCGCCGATATACCCTCTCATCCGGCAGAGATGACTTCGGCGATCCTTGACGCGACGGAGGACAAGCTTGAGTGCTTTCACGAGGCTTGTCTAATCACTCAAGCTCTGAAGGATCACTCGGTTCATATACTGAGTCAGATAAGAGCCCGTCAGGACGTCATGTCTGCTTTCGCTGATGAGCACGGCTCCAACCGATGGGGAGCGACTCCTCGCGAAAATCGTCGTTTTGACGTGCTAGAGAAGGCGGAGAGGGAGCTGGAGAATTTTGTGTTTTGCTTTGTTAACCCTTGTATTTCTGATCCCTTGTTTGGTGATCTTTTCCCACTAGTGTAGTATGTTTGAATCAATGTACTCCTTTAATCATTGGCGGGTTTGCATGCTTTCTGTTGAATTTTCATGTCTGTCAGATAGTCGTACGTGTGTCTTGCTTGCGTAAATGAGCTGCCTGTTTTTCTCATGGGAATTTTCTTTAATTGCGAGCACCGTCGTTACGTTGCATGCACATCAGTGCCTCGGGTAACATTTCCTTTTAAACATTCGTACAGTTGCAGATGCGCGCCTGATAGAATACAGATCAGAAACTTTCCTTGTTATCTCTCGTATTGGGTGATTTGTGCTGGCTTTAGATCGAGTATTGTTGTCGAGAGGAGGTTTATGAATGAAGACATATTTTTCTTTTCAATGGTGTGTTTCTTTTTATTGAATGTGTTTTGTGGACAATTTGTCTTGGTCTCCTTGCAGGGCAGCGATGGCTTAGGATTCAGTGTTAAGATCTGCCTCCTAAGACTTTTGATCTTTGTGAGCCGTGAGGGTCTCATAAAGAGTTTTTCTCCCTACAGGTCGAGAGGATCCCGTAGGTGTAAGTTCTTCTTAAGAATCGTGAGGATTCTTAAGCGGGTTTTCACTTGAGAGTCATAAGGATCTCACAAGAGAGTTTTTCTTCCTTACAGGTCGTGAGGACCTGCAAGTGCTGGATGTGGTCACCCTTATCCGTGTTTCACGGGGTCAGGGGTTGCTCAAGGCGTCGTAATTTAAAGACGTCGCGGTCAAGGTTAAGGACCTCATAGTCTGTGGATTTAAGGACTCCACAGTCCAATTTTAGTTTTAAGACATCACGGTCAAGGTTAAGGACCTCATAGTCCGTGGATTTAAGGACTCCACAGTCCGATGTTAGTTTTAAGACATCACGGTCAAGGTTAAGGACCTCATAGTCCGTGGATTTAAGGACTCCACAGTCCGATGTTAGTTTTAAGACATCACGGTCAAGGTTAAGGACCTCATAGTCCGTGAATGTTAGTTTTAAGACATCACGGTCAAGGTTAAGGACCTCATAGTCCGTGGATTTTAAGGACTCCACAGTCCGATGTTTGGTTGCGGGGATTCGTCACCTCTTTGAAGACGTTGAGGAATTACAACGCCAGGTATCAAAGGAGTGAAGAGATGTACCCCTAAACCGAGGTGGCACCAATATAGAATCAGGTTGGTTGATTATTAGTTTTAAGACATCACGGTCAAGGTTAAGGACATCATAGTCCGTGGATTTTAAGGACTCCACAGTCCATTGTTTGCTCTGGATGCTTCACACGGGTTCACTGCCGTGCTTGGCGAGGACCAGGCTCCGCTCTGGGCGTTTTCCACGGGGTCAAAGAGTGACATTATCCGCGTTCCACGTAACCAGGAATTTTGCACTAGATGCTTCACACGGGTTCACTACCGTGTTCGGCGAGGACTAGGCTCCACTCTGGATGCTTCACACGGGTTCACTGCCGTGCTCTGCGAGGACCAGGATCCGCTCTGGACGTTTTCCACGGGGTCAAAGAGTGACGTTATCCGTGTTCCACGTAACCAGGAATTTTGCACTAGATGCTTTACACGGGTTCACTGCCGTGTTCGGCAAGGACTAGGCTCCGCTCTGGATGTTTCATACGGGTTCACTGCCGTGCTCTGCGAGGACCAGGATCCGCTCTGGACGTTTTCCACGGGGTCAAAGAGTGACGTTATCCGCGTTCCACATAACCAGGAATTTTGCACTAGATGCTTCACACGGGTTCACTGCCGTGTTCGGCGAGGACTAGGCTCCGCTCTGGATGCTTCACACGGGTTCACTGCCGTGCTCTGCGAGGACCAGGATCCGCTCTGGGCGTTTTCCACGGGGTCAAAGAGTGACGTTATCCGCGTTCCACGTAACCAGGAATTTTGCACTAGATGCTTCACACAGATTCACTGCCGTGTTTGGCGAGGACTAGGCTCCGCTCTGGATGCTTCACATGGGTTCACTGCCGTGCTCTGCGAGGACCAGGATCCGCTCTGGACGTTTTCCATGGGGTCAAAGAGTGACGTTATCCGCGTTCCACGTAACCAGGAATTTTGCTGATAGTATCCACATTTCACGGAATGGAGGTTTGACTGTTGGTGATATGTGTATCGCCGAGCCATGGAACTGGGGGGTTGCCGCGGTTCCGCTTTGCTTGAAGTCGTGTCCGTCGTTACGCGACGAGTGTTGGGATGATTTCTAGGTCGCTTGCGGCCTGTCGAGATTCGACTCCTTTCTTTGATGAAACCTGGGGGACGTGTGATCACTTCTTTATTTACGCCCTTGGATTGTATATAGGGAGTGATGGAACATGACCTGTAGGGCATAAATTAAAACTTTTTTTTATTTCTTTTTCCGCGATGCTCTATCATTTCAGCTTTTATATCGCGAAGGTCGCGATTGCCCTATCATTTCGGCTATTTTTCGCGGTGCCCAATCATTTCGGCTATTTATTTCATTTTTACTCGCTGCTTTTTATTGCGAGTTGCCCCATCATTTCGGCTATTTTTCATGCATACATTTTTACTTGCTGTTTTTTTTATTGCAAGTTGCCCCATCATTTCGGCTGTTTCGTATGCACGTGCGGCCTACTGGCTTTTCGCCATAAACCTGAAATTAGACACCGATTTCGGCATCAGCACCGCTACAACTGGGATATGGCCAGGAGCGAATCATCATCTGCCTCTGTCGATGTTGAACAAAGGTGGCTTAGCGAACAGGTTAGGGTCCTGTCGACTAAGGCTTTGACTTCATGAGCCGTAAGGGTCTCACAAAGGTATTTCTCCCTACAAGTCGTGAGGATCTTGTAGGTGTATTTTCTCCCTAGGAGTCATGAGGATTCCTAAGTGTATGTTCCTTTGTAAGTCATAAAGATCCTACAAGAGGGTTTTCTCCTTATAAGCCGAGAGGACTTATAAGGGTTGTTCAGCATATGGACATACCCCTAGTCACGGGTGGGACTTTGCTGGGGAAATGTTTATTCACGCCCGTGGATTGTATACAAGGGCCAATATTGGACCACTTGTAGGGCATTGTCGAGGGTTGTGGGGGATTTTGCTTAAGCACAGGTTTAGGTCTCTGTGACTTAAGACTTTCAAGTCTTATGAGCCGTGAGGGTCCCATAAGAGAGTTCTCCTTACGAGTCGTGAGGATCTCGCAAGTGTATTTTCTCCTTAAGAATCATGGGGATCCCTAAGTGTATTGATCCCTTGTGAGTCGTAAGGATCTCACGCGCATGGTTTCTCCTTACAAGGTCGTGAGGACCCTGCAAGTGTCCTTTAACGAGGTTGCGCCCTTTCGGGTTTTCACAAACACTCGCCGGTAGTCCTGCTGTTTTTACTCACGGAGCCCTTTCGGGTTTTCATCCGTGCCCTTCTTGCTTATGGACATACCATTTTTTTATTCTTTTTCTCTTTTCTTTTTCTTTACAAGGTCGCGCCCTTTCGGGTTTTCACGCACACTCGCCGGTAGCCCTGCTGTTTTTACTCACGGAGCCCTTTCGGGTTTTCATCCATGCCCATTTTGCTTATGGACATACCGTTTTTTTTGTTTTTTTTTTTATTTATATATTTTTTTCTTTTTCTCTTTTTTTTAAGGATACTGCGATAGTAGTTTTAAGGACGTTTCGGCCCGTCGTTAGTTTAAGGACGTTTCGGCCCTTCGTTAGTTTAAGGACATTTCGGTCCGTCGTTAGTTTAAGGACGTTTCGGTCCGTCGTTAGTTTAAGGACGTTTCGGTCCGCTGTTAGTTTAAGGACGTTTCGGTCCGTTGAGGAGAGGGCCGGCTACTACTTATAGAGCTTTGAGCTTTAGGAAGATAGCGAGCGGACATAGTCGTCGTCATCTATCATTGACCTAGGCTGTGGCTCATTAAGCGTAGTATTTCTTTAGGAAGCGGCCGTTTATTGGCCTGAAAGGCCTTTCACCATGCATGTCCATGAGTAGATAGGCCCCACCCTGGTAGACCTTATCTATGATGTACGGGCCTTCATAGTTTGGCTCGAATTTTCCCCGCTTGGCGCGATTGGGGATCATAGGTCTTTTGACCACTAGTACGAGTTCGTCTTGGCGGAATGTCCTCGGCCTAGTCAATCTTTCGTACAAGCGCGTCATCTTCGCTTTGTAAGCCTCCAGATTTTGTTGCGCTATGAGCCGGGTTTCATCGAGGGCATCAAGCTCCTCAAGCCGAAGGTGAGCATTTTCTTCGTCCGTCAGCTCGTAGTGGACTGCCACTCGTAGAGAGGGTAACTCTATCTCGAGGGGGAGTACTGCTTCCGTCCCGAATACCAACGCGTACGGCGTTGCGTTCGTGGCCATCTTGAACGTAGTTCGATAGGCCCAAAGGGCCTCTTGCAGCCTCTCGTGCCAGTCTTTCTTATTTCGGGACACCGTCTTCTTTATGATCTTCATCAAGGTCTTATTGAAGGCCTCGGCCAGACCGTTAGCTCATGGATTATAAACTGGGGAGTATCTCCAGTCTATATTATGCTGTTGCGCGAAGCGGCTAATCTTATGGCTTCTGTAGGCTGGCCCGTTATCGGAGATAATCCGCCGTGGAGTTCCAAACCGATAAATGACGTGCGTTTTGAAAAAGTGGAGGATGTTCTCCGTCTTCACTTCCCTCAACGGTACCACTTCCGCCCATTTGGAGAAGTAATCAGTCGTTGCCAGGATGAAACGATGTCCTCTGGAGGATGCTGGTTCGATGGGGCCGACTATGTCAATCCCCCACATTTCGAACGGCCAGCTAGCCACCGTTGGATGTAGTGGATTTGGATGCTGGTGGATGAAGTACCCATGAATTTGGAATGAGTGGCATTGCTTCGCATATTCGAGGCAGTCCTGGATCATCGTAGGCCAGTAGTAGCCCATCCGTTTGATTTTTAGCTTCATCTTCGGGCCTGCTTGATGAGAACCACAGAGTCCGTCGTGAACTTCATGAACGACTCTTTCTGCTTCGTCAGGTCCCAAGCATCTCAGCCACAGAGAATCGAATGACCTTTTGTACAGAGTATCATTGACGAAGGCGAAAGGCAGAGCTCGTTTCATGAGCTAATGTCTTGTGGACGCTTCTTCGAGCATTCGGTGGGACTTGAAGTAGTCTATGAAGACTTCCCTCCAGTCTTCAGCCTTCTCACGGTCTTTTATTTGCATGGTCATCTGCTCAGTCGCTCCCTTTTCTACGTATGATTCCGGGGATATTTCTGCTGGGGCAAGCACTCGACGGCTTTGTACCACGATTCTAACGTCATCGAGGTTCTCGTCAGCCAGTTCTTTAGCAAGTTTGGCCAACACATCTGCTTTGCTATTTTCCGCGCGCGGTATGTTCTCCTAAGTATAGGAGGGAATTTGGGTCAACAGTTGTTGTACTTTTTCGCCGTACTTTACCAACTCCGGTTTGCACGTTTGGTAGTCGCCGTTTACTTGACTAACGACCAGTTGGGAGTCTCCATATATGAGGAGGTTTTCAATCCCCATGTCGATGGCGATCTCGAGGCCTGCTATCAAGGCTTCATATTCGGCTTCGTTATTCGTCCTCGGCTCTGTTAAGGAGAAAGAGAAACGCATTATCCCTCCTTGTGGAATCACGAAGATAAGGCCTACCCCCGATTTGATTATAGGAGTACTTTGTTTGCGCTTCTTCAAGGAAGACGCTCCATCGAAATAGAGCTCCCATCGGGTATCACCACCGTCGATTGCGTCGAACGCATGCTCGTCTGGTAGATCGCAATTGTAACGTTTTAAAAATAATTAAATAAATAATTAAATAAATAAAATTGTTTAAGTGAATTTTATGATTTTCGGTAAAGCAAAATGTATTTTTCGTAAAATCAAACCGCAATTGTTTTTCATTATAAATTCAAAAATACCTATTTAATTATGTAATTACTAGTAAATAGTGTTTATTTAGCCACTTATAAATTTTTAGTTTAATAAAATATTTTTCCTAAATTTATTATTTTAAATATTAACATAAGCTTTATTTTTACACTAAATTAGTGTAAATTACAAATTTAAATGGTTTTAATTTGTAAAAAATGAACCATGGCATGTTAGAATTTAGTATGTATCATGCAAAAATTATTTGCAAATTTTTGCTATTTTCTAGAGTTTTCTTGAGTTGCTATAGTGAAGGAATAAATAAATAAATAATTAAAACCATGAAAAGACTTTTTGTGATGTTTCTTTTCATGAAGCTTCCACACTTTTCTTCACTCTTTTCTCTTGCTCCCTCTCCCTCATACTATGGCCGGCCTCAACAATGGCAGCCCCCCCCATTGCCCACTTCATTTTATTTCAAAATTCATCAAAAATACTACAAAAATCCAATTTAAATTCCACAAAAACCTAATTATTTCATACCCTTTATTCTCTACTCTTCTTTACATGGATTTTGGAGTGGGAAAGCATGTATTTTTGAGGCTCATTTTCAAGTTGGTACATGAGGTTGTGGAGGTATAAATCCTTCTCTTTTGTTTTATTTCTATTAGATATTTCTTTTAAAGCATAATTAGATTAATTAGATTAATTCTTGTTGCAAATTCTAAAATTCAAGTTAGGGTTTGAAAATTCAAGAGGTGGTTTTTGTTAATTAATTAGGGTTATAATAGCTAGTTTAACATCTTTTAGAGTGGAAAATTCTTGCATGGTGGTGGTATAATAAATTGTTTATCGAAATTGTTTTAATTAAACTATTTAGCTAACTAGATTTTTCTAAAATGTGTTGTGGGTAAAATAAAATTCTTATTAAGGGTGTTATCATTAGATGGTAATTTTAGTGAGAATATTAGCATATTAATTGAATGAAAAACTTAGTTTGATCACTAGATTATTTTGATAATTTGAAAAATAGTAATAAAATGCTATTATTTTGTAAACTAGATTTTAGGAATTTCTAAATAAATGTGATTAAAAATATAATATTGGTTTCATTATATCATTATCATCATAAATTGTGGTTTAAGTCATTAATTTATGCAAAATCATGTTTTGAGGTGGAATTGTGGTATTTTGCTTGGAAAATGTTGAAAATTGTTAAATGTTGCAAACTAGAAATTTCAAATTAATATAAATTTGTGTAATAAAAATATAGTAATGGTTTGTATAGTCTAGTAATGCTATTTAATGAGTTTTATGACCATTAGTTTCATTTAAATGTCAAGTTTTGATGAAAAACGGTATACTGGCATTTTCGGGTTTTTGCGAAATTGGACGGTTTGACAGATTTTAGGGTTTCGATGGATTTAATCGTGTTTTATAGTATAAGTAATGTGTTTTTAAACTACAAGTTGTTTGATGATGTTATCTCGATCCATCGGAGTTTGTACGCCGATATCGAGCTGTATTTGGTTCTTTTGCGTGGACGGGACATAGGTTTTAACCTATGCTTGTTCCTTGTATCGTTTGACTTTTGTATGTGATTCGGTTTACGATGCTATTTATATGTTTGCGTCTAGGTACCCCACGTGGACTGCGGGCGATGAAGAGGAGGATGGCGACACTGTCTTCGGCAGATATGGACCAGGTGAGTAGATGCATATCTACGGGGGGAAGTCGGGTGGATGGCGTTTAGCACCCCCGCAACGTAGAATAGGAATAGTACTTATTGACATTAGGAAACCAGACGTGACCCTAGTAGGACCCTAGTATTGACCCTAGGCTGGACTAGACTGATTTAGGAAAACCATATCAGAGGATGAGTACCTTGGAAGAGGTTCGTAGGTTTCAGATAGAAACACACCCACGCACAAACTGAAACTCGACATGGGGTACGTGTATGTGTATATATATAGAACTAGGTATAGGTATATACATATATATACAACACGTATAGGTGATTCATTGATGTGATATGATATCCGAGGTATGATGAAACCAGTATAACTGGGCGTGATGCCGTGATTCTTGACTATACAGTCGTAATAAGGTGTTGGCGGATCATTAGAGAATGAGATAATGAACATGAATATATAAATTATAAAGAGTGGTGGTGATATTGATGTACATGGGACGCTAGAATAGTACTCGGACTGTAACTTGTGACTGAACACGATATGATATAGGTATAACTTGATTACGATATTATATTGGTGTGACCTGATGCCGATATCATATAAGTATGACCTAGTCACAATATGATACATATGACATGATATTTCTGAGGATAAACTAATGATGCTTATCATGATGGCAATGATATATGATTGAGGTATGCGATCACAGTTTAGCACCTTGATCATGAAATGTGTTGATGATGACATTATACGAATGAAGAGACACCTAGGAGATACTTGACCGTACCCCGATATTGGAATGCCGTACGATGGATGTTACCGTACGAGGCTTAGATTTGGTGATCGATCCGCACTCTTGATTCGAGGAAGCCGTACTACGTACGTGACGTTATGGAGGAAGGATCGCCGACTATTAGAGATATTGATTTAGACCTTAGGTAGACTCTAGTTTCTTACTAACTAGTCTATTAGGTTTAGTTCCTTAGGATGTTAGATGGACATTGGTTTAGGTTCGACTCACATAGTGGTAGTTGTACTCGTATCTCGCAGAGGAGTGGATAATGCACACCTGTATTTACATTCATACTATAATCATCATGGTGCATGTTCTTTTATATGTTGCCATAATCAGTATAAACTTTACCTGTTAAGACACCAGCACCATTACCGATGATGCGCATATTCCACGCACACTTATTTGCCGGCTCACACACATCATCATCGGTAATTGCTATGTCACGTACACTTTAGATCATATTATCTTTTATTGATAGAATCAGTTAACAACTAAACCGATATAATATTATGATCACTCTCTGATGTTAGTATAAGACATGATATTCATTACTTAGACATTCATGCATTCATATTTTCATGTTATCATGCAGTATTATGGGCATATGCCGACACTTATCATATAGTTACTCATGATTTTGAGATTTGGATTTCTATGAGATTTCTGGATTTTTGGGGAAAACCGCAAAAATATATAAAAACTTCTCTCTCTCCTCTTCTTTTTTTAAAATAAGATGCGGTTTTCTCGTGATGTATGTGTCGTCCACCATGAGTATTTCATGTTTTCTGTTGGATTTCGAGACCCGATTCGAGGAGTGGATGAACCGTCTCGGGTACATGGTGGGCCCGGTATGGTACCCCGGGACAAGAAGATCGAGTTGTAGACGATGAGCCTGGCAGGGGAAGGCTACCTACCGGTGATGTCTGGCGCGGCGGATATCCGGAGGATACCGACCGTTGTCGTGGGATTTGATGGTATGGGCCGATCCGGACTGACGGAGCCCGACATATTGAGACTTGAGGTTATATGTGTTGTGTCGATGCTTGACACGGATTTTCATGGATTTCATTGTTGAGATTTCAGATGCTTATACACACTTTACTATGATAATAGCTAAAGAATTCTCATACATATATATCTGGATTTCAGAATTTGTTACTTTACATTCATGGTGCATGTATTACATTTCATATGACATAGTACTATATGAGGCACTGACACGACACGGAGTATTTGCACTTATACGTAGTATTACCCTGCTTTTACTAGATGTTTGGGATATAGTAGTGTATTATTATGACCTAGGATAGCGTCGTGCATTCGATTTCTTTTCGTAGATGTCTTCTACTCACGAGTTGGCAACTCACCCCCGTTGTGCCAAATTCTTTACAGGTTCGATGTACAGGTTTCCGTGGCAGCTTGTTGGCACATCTTTTCTTCAGGGTGATTTGCACGGTAGGTTGGTTCACTTGTATCCGAACCACCATTGTACTTTTATTCATTCATTTGTATCTAGTAAGCTCCATCAACCATATTTGTATTACTTGATAAGTTATTGGACCAGTCTTTTATTTCGACCTTAGAGTCGCGCATGTATTATTCTGATCTGGTGGTTTTGTTTTCTTTTAAGTTTTGAGCCTCGCCTACTGGCGTTGTATATTATTGTGCTTGTTGTGGTTGTTTCCGCCTGTTGGCGTGATGCTAGCTCCCGTTTGGGGATGCTTTTTTTTTTATTGTTTATGTATATTTACTTGTTGTACCCGTTTGGGGGCCAGTTTTTACAGAGGAGACTCTGCCGTAATTTTTGGTAAAATCTGCTGATGTTATTTTATACTTGTTTTCTTTTCTTTTCTTTTCTTCTTTTTCTTCTTTTATGGTTTAGATTTCTGGGCTTCGGCTTACTTAGGTTACGTGGCGCCTCTAGACGCTTCGTAATCTAAGTGCCGGTCACGTTCCGTACTTTCGGGTCGTGACAGCAATTTAGAGGAGAACCGGCAGGTACTGGATGCTCAGCAAGGAAGTCGGCGATGGCTTGGCCTTTCATTGTCTTGAGAGGCTGATAGGTTATTGAAAACTCCATCAAGAGCAAGGTCCATTTAGCGAGTCTCCCCGTCAATATGGCTTTTGACATTAGATATTTTAGGGGGTCCACCTTTGATATAAGACGGACTTCATGTGCCAATGCATAGTGCCGGAGTTTTGTTATCGTAAAGATTAACGCCAGGCAATGTTTTTCGATCGGGGAGTAATTGCTTTCTGCCCCCAGAAGAACTCGGCTTAAATAGTAGAGCGCTCTTTCCTTCCCTTGGTCGTTTTCTTGCGCCCATAATGCGCCCAAGGAATCCTCAAGGGCTGTTGTATAAAGAATAAGGGGCTTTCCCTTAACTGGAGCAGCTAACACCGGCGGGTTCTGCAGGTACTGCTTGATTTCATCTAGCGCGCTCTGGCACTTTTGGTTCCAGACGAACGGGGTTCCCTTCTTCATCAGGTGACTGTAAGGACGGCACTTGCCTGACAGGTTGGCGATAAACCACCGGATATACGCGAGCTTCCCCTGGAGAGACCGCAGCTGTTTGAGAGTCCTTGGGGTGGCATTTCCATGATCGCCTTGATCTTGGATGGATCTATTTCGATACCTCGGTGTCGGATGATGAATCCCAGGAATTTACCCGAGGAGACTCCGAACGCGCATTTGAGGGGATTCATCTTCAAATTATATTGCCGAAGGCGTTGAAACACGGTCTTCAGATGCTCTAAATGCTCTTCGTATGACATGCTCTTCACTACGAGGTCATCGATATAGCACTCGACGATTTCATGTATGAGATCATCGAAGATCTTTGTCATGGCCCTTTGATAGGTAGCACCGGCGTTCTTTAGACCGAAGGGCATAACTTTGTAGCAGAATATACCCAAAGGAGTCCGGAAAGCGGTGTGCTTCTGGTCGTCGGGATGCATCTTTATCTGATTGTACCCTGATGAACCGTCCATAAAGGAGAAAACCTCATGAGTGGACGTATTGTCTATCATCAGTTCGGTGACTGGCACTGGGAAATCGTCCTTCGAGCAGGCTTTATTGAGATCTCGAAAGTCCACACATATGCGTACTGTCCCATTCTTCTTCATCACCGGGACGATGTTGGCGACCCAATCAGGATATTGGACTTCTTGGATAAATCCAGAATCGATCAGCTTCTTGACTTCGGCGTTGATGCTCATTTCAAGCTCGAGCCGCATCCTTCTTGGCGCCTGTTTGACTAGCTTGATATCCGGGGATATTGCTAATTTATGCACAGCAATCTCCGGATCTAATCCTGGCATCTCGGAATAGTTCCACGCGAAGCAATCTTTATGCTGTAGAAGCACGTCCTTTAACGCAGCCACCCTTTCTTTAGATAGCAGCTCGCTGACGAATGTCGGTCGCGGATCACCTGCCGATCCCAACTCAATCTTCTTGAGGTTATCTGCAGTGGTATGTATGCCATCTTCTAGTTCTTTCGGACCCGGCGGAAATTCTGAGATTACCTCATTGTCATTGTTTTCGAAGCACCAAGGGAGCTCATCTATGTCCTCGGGCTCTTCTTTTAATATCGTAGTCATGTAACAGGTGCGAATCCGCTTCCAAGATTGATGTGGATCTAGTTCTGCTCTTGCGGCTTTGGGTTCGTGCTTTTGTGGCGGCGTTACCTTCCAGTTGCTAGATAAAGCAAATCTGCCTTGCTGGTACTGGTCTTCGACCCAGTTCTTGAAGGTGAAGCAGTCTTCGATAGGGTGTCCTATGGCTCAGTGATAAGAGCAATAGCCCGGATGAGAGACCTCGTTAACTTTCTCAGGATGCCTAGATTCCGGAAGTGTAACCATTCGATGTTTTAAAGCAAGGTCAAGTATCTTCTTCGTCTTGTCTCGGGGGAAGGAATATGCTCGACTCATCTTCTTCATGAGGGACAAATCCGGGCCGCGCAATACCTGATCACATAACTCTCTAATCCTACGTCGTTGTTGTCGACTCCTTTTTTCGTCTCTTGACTTACTTCTGCCTCTGCGTCAGGCCTTTTGCACGACGGGTTGACAGGGAGGAGTACCCTTGTCTTTTGCAGCTTGTTGAAATAGACGCTGCGTCCTGGCCTTCTCGTAGATGGCCATCTCGCGGTTGTGATCTTCCCAAGCCGTTTGACCCGCTTTCCTGATAAGCTTGTCCACTTGTTCTTCAGATGACGGACTCGGCACTTCACTCGCGGGATCCAGTCTTGATGAGGGGTCAGCATTCCCCGACAGGGTGTCTTCCTCCTCATCGAAGTTATATATGGCGTAACTGCCGTGGACTCGCTCCCATTGCCCAGACCTCACATATCCAAGCCCAAGCATTTCCATTTTCCCGTTGGGCAATTTGCGCTGAGTTTCAGGGACATCCTAAATCCTGTTGTAGAACTGAGCTTGTCGAACAGTCTGCTTTAAGGGTACTCCTTGTCGCTTCAATAGCCTCCTTAGTCCATTTGTGTAATATCTGGGCAAACGGATGGGTTGGAGACTGTCGAGTGTAGAATCCGCGCCATGCCAGATTTCTCTCTCCACTCTTGTTTCTGTGGATTGGTAGAATAGGATCACCTTTTCACCCTTTCGCCTGGGAGGGACGTAAAACGTCTGCAGGTCCTGCACATTGTAGGCTTGAAGTGCGTCGAGATCCTTGTAGTGTTTCCGCGGCACCATAGTGATTTGCAAACTCTGATCATCGCTAGGGGATGCTTGTATTGACGGCCGACTGGAGAACACGGCATTAACCTCATCTTTCGAGTCACTTCCGAAGATCAACATAGGGGTGGACGTTCCCGGGTTGTTGCGTTGAGACGGCCCATCGTAAACTATCTCTTCTCCTTCTTCGGTGTCGCTCCCGAAAACAGGGATGGTGGCGACGGCTTTGGTCTCCAGCTTGCGACACTTTTCTGTATCCTCGAAGTCTGGCAAAAAGTACTTCGCATCTTCGTACTTGCGGACTTCGTTCACGGAAAATGGGTTCAGCTCACCTGTTACGGTATACTCGAAACCATCCTTAAAGTACTTCATACACTGATGTTGTGTAGAAGGGATGATGTTGTACTCGTGTAACCAAGGACGACCGAGCAAGGCGTTGTAGCAGGTCTTGGCGTCGATGACATGAAACTTAATGTCTGTGACGACCAGTCCGAAGCGTAACATTAGTATTACAGATCCGAGAGTCCGTAATGACTGGGAGTCGAAACCGAAGATGGTAATTTTGTCACGAGCGAGGTGCTGCACGCTCGTGCAGATTTCCTTCAACACCCGAACATTAAGGAGATTGACGGAGGATCCATTATCCACCAGGATCTTGCCTATCTTGATATCATGGTTGTATCCAGAGACATATAGGGGACGGTTGTGGTCGCACGTCCCGAGGAGGAGGTCTTCGTCACCGAAAGTGATGTCGGTCGTATGCACTTCTTCTAGTTCATTCTTCATCCTTTCTTCGGCGAGGAAGGCTTGGAATTGCTCGGGTTCTTGTAACGCCTTGATTAATGAATCTCGCGCTTCTTTCGATAATAGGAGGGCATCGAGAATACTGAGCTAAGAAGGTAGCTTCCTTAGGTGCGCCAGGATGTTGTAGTCCACCTTACCCTTCCTGGGAGGGTCCTTGACAGTCAGCTCTTTCATGACTTGGTCATCTAAGGCGATATCCTCAGCGACCTTTTCCTTTCCCTTATCTGTTATAGTTGCGGGTCCGAGGTTCTTTTCGGGAAGCGTGCGATTGCGCAGCTGAATGTTTTCGCAGGCCTCTGGTTCTTCCTCTTTCCCTAAAACGGATTCTTTAAAGAGAGGGCCCAGAACCATTTCCTCATCAGAGTCGCTCCCAAAGGTGAGAATTTGTGATCCTCCGGCGTCGACCACATAACAGCTGCCGGTAGTTCTTTTGTGCCTGTCGGTTGTACTTCTTTGCTCCCGACGAGTTCTGCGTTTCATGCGCTTAAAATGTTGCCGGTGAGCAACATATCCCTGCCACCATATCCTAAAGGCGTCACACTCCTCCGTAGGGTGTGAAATTTTCCGATGATATGATCAATAATTAGGGTGCATCTCCGCCCCATCGAACGCGTTCTCTTCCGAAGGTGGTAGCTTCATCCCTACTGATATGGCTTTGGCGAACCTCTTGCTCGTCTTGTACTTGTTTTTATTCGTATCAGATGTCTTTTGATCTGGCGGAAGTGCTTCGACTCTTTCGTTTAGTCGCCTGCGCTTGGCTCCTTCCGATGCAGCCATCTCACGCTCCTGATCGGCTTTACTCTTCAAACGAATCTCGTCTAGAAAGGCGTCGATCATTTCATCTGTTGGCTATACAAGTCCTGGCTCAGGCTGTGCCCCTAATTTCTCAGTGCCAGGGGTTTTCTCATCTTCCGAGTGGGAAATTACATGACAACTCGCCACATATCCCTCGTATTCATCCGATGAGCTCTCTCCATCATCTTCCTCCTGAAAGACGTGGTTGAGGAATTCTTGCAGCGTGACGGGAGTCCGCGCCTTTTGATTATACTCTTCCAGCGCGTCGATTTGCTTCTGCAAGTTCGTGCGCTTGTCTCCAGGCTTCACGGGCTTCTTAGATTTCTTTTTCTTTTTCTTCGAAGACTTTGACGGTTGGGCGTGAGTACTTGGGCCATCACCACCGGTTTTTATAGTTGGGCGCGGTTTCAGCATTCCTTCAATGATCTGGGGTTCCAGCGGGTCCTTCCATTCGACCACCGGGCACGCATGAAGGTTCCTCAGCATTCTTTTGGTTTTAGTTGATAGCATGACCTCCCATGGAGCTTCTTCAATAAAGGAACAGGTTGCCCCCGGTGTGTCTGCTCTCTTAGGAGTATGCGGCTGTGGCGGATTCACCTTCCATTTTTCGGACAGCGCAAACTTTCCCTGGAGGTATTGATCTTCAATCCATCCTTTGAAAACGAAGCAATCCTCAATCGGATTGCTTACCGTTTGATGGTAAGGGCAATAGTTGGGGTTATTCATCTCAGTGGGTTGTGGCGGTCGCCTTGGATTTGGCAGGTTTATAAGTCTGTTGCATACTGCCAGCTCGAATAACCGTTTTGTCTTATCCCGCGGGAACGAGTAGGGACGCTTCATCTTCTCATTATAATACCGGCGTCTTTCTTCCAGTTGATCCGTCAGCTTTAGGGCATTGGGTTGCTGCTGGGCATTCGCGTCGAAGGTTTCCTTTCCTTTACCTTTGTCGCTCCGAGGCTCGGGCTTCGGGGGAGACGGTCTATGACCCATCTGGTCCATCTGGGCCAACTTGTCGATTAGAGCCTGGAATGTTGTTGGCTTAAAGAATATCATGAACTGGGAGATAGTTGCATGAGGGTCTAGAGTTCCCACAAACATTCCCACTGCAGGAGCTTCTTCTATACGCTGCTCGCATTTTGACCATAAATTACGCCGCCGTATAGCATATTGAACCCATGTTTCGCCCGGCTTTACCCTGGCATTGATCAATGCCGTTATCGGGGTACGCTCGCTGGCACTCGCGAAGCGTTGGGTAAACAACAATTCCATCTCTGCGAAGGTCTTGATAGAGTCATTTGGGAGCTCAGAGTACCACTCGAACGCCGTATCTGCTAGACTTCCAACAAACTGGCGAAGCAAAAGCTTGTCATCACCGCCGGTGTTGCCGCAGAGTGCCCTGAACTGGGCAACATGCTGGTGAGGATTGCCCGTTCCCTTGTAAACATGGAACTTGGGAATTGTATAACCCGGCGGGTACTTGATTTGGTCATACCAGCTTAGATATGGCCGCCCCGTTTTTACGACCTGGCCGGCTGCTTCAGTCGCATGATGAACCCGTATTTGCTGGGCTATGTACTCGTCCAGATCAGTTTTAGAGATTGTATCCTCTTTAGCCGTTGACAAAGCCGGCGGGGGATTTGATGTCTCTCCCCTATCGTCTCCGAGGACGATCGGGGGCTCTTCAGCCGGAGGATCTTGTTGTATCATCATCCCTATCATATCTTGGAAGAGAAGGCCCATACGCTGTATGTTGGCTGCTTGTTCAGCAGCCTCTTTGTCCTTCTTCTCCAATATTCAGCGAAGGAATTCGGCGTCGGTTTCTTCCTCCTGGCGTTCATCCAAGGACGTTTCTGGGTTTTCTTTTGGCCCGGTAAGTGCGGTCATAGCATTCATCATCTCTTGGAGCTTCTGTTGCTGCTCCTGCGCCTTGGTCACTGACCGTGTAAGCAATCTATGACCTGTAGACGCACGGCTGTCTTCCTTTCCTGACGCCATGTATACGGTATGGACCATCATGCCCCGAGACTTAGGGCGTCTGGGCTTAGTGCCTTTAGCTCTCATTGCAGGCAAGGGGATCTTCTCTGGCTTCCTCTTTTTATGAGTAGTGGAAATTGAAGGGACCGTTGAGGTGGGCACCCAGACAGGTTTTCGTAGCTTAGCCTGGCGACTGACTTCTTGTTGGATTTTCAACTTCTTGTGCTGGCGGGAGAAATTTAGATCGATCATCGAGTCCCGGGTCTGCCGCCAGACTTTATAGATTCAGGAGGACAGCCGTTGAGGAGATTGGGGCTGTTCTGGCTTCACTTCTATAGCCCTTTTCAGCGAAGGGGGAGACCTCTTTAGCACCGCAGTAAGAGAATTCCTACGCACTTTATTTAGCATCTCAAAGCCGTTCCCAGTTGGAACAGCAGCATTAACTTCTGTCGTCGGGGCTGGAGGAGTTAGCCCAGAAGGGGAGTTGCCTCCGGCCTTTCTCACTCGGTGCCAGTAACGACGTCGAGCGTGTCGTGCTGATGGCATCGGCTTGGTGATGGCGATAGCCTTGTCTTGCCCCCTGTGTATGTGGGGGGTCACTGCTGGTGTCAGCCTGTTAAAGACTGATGTCCTTTGGGTAGCAGGAGCGAGAGCTGGAACAGTCAATCTTGTAAAGACCGACTTTTTGGAAGGGGAAGCCGCCTCGACGACTTCAGGAGCAGGACTGGTTATTTTCTCAGGAGCAGCCTTTTCTAGGATTGCAGGCCCCATTGCAGTTTCACAGGAGCTCTGACCTAGTCTGGAGAAGACCGAGGCGCTGGTGTTGGGCGACCCGTTGAGAGGGGCCGCAGCAAGGGCAAGCCGATCAAAGACCGACTTCTTGGGAGCTTCCGTTGTCAGCACAGGAGCGGTGAAGCTTGTTGGCGGGAGCATGGTCCCAAAAAACAGTCCTGTAGTGGCTCGAGTGACCTGTTCCACAGGCATTGTGAATAGCGAAGCAGCTTGGGGTCCGTAGGCTATACCTCCTGGCGAGGAAGAGCGTTGGTTGCAATTGCAGTTGGAGCATGTCGCACAAGTGGAAGCCATTGATTCTTTGCTTTCTGCAATAAGCAAGACGCCGAATCTTAGTACCTTGAAACCCCAAGGCAACTATTGGCAAACCGTGTTTGGTTCGCGAACACGACACACGAAGTGTGGAGTGGAAAGAGGAAAAGGTCCCACCGGGAGTGCCAGAATATGTTCCCCTCCGAATGGCGGCCGAGACATGGGCGTCTTGCCTGAGATTCGGGGCAGATGCTAATTGGTGCTATCCGTCTACCTCTCCGAAGATGCCAAGTTGATTTATGGCACCATATATCGAAGGTTTAAACGGATGCGTCCGATGTAGCAGCCTTCGTCAGATTCCCCCTCACTTGAGGGGTTTTTGATTGTGGGGACGCTCTTCCCTGCAGGCGCAAGCCCCTGCAGCTAATTACGCTACCGCATCGCGGTAACCACTTTCTCCTTCTCCAGATGGTCACTTCGTGTCGTGTGTGTTTATTTTATGTTTGGTTGCCCGTGGATTGTATACGGAGACTGAGTTATGTCGTCGCTCGTAGGGCGTGGACTAGTCCAAATCCGTATTATCTTAAATTTGGGTTTGGGGGTTTGGGTTTAAGGATACGTTAGTCTCGTTTGAGACTGAGATCGACTTAAACGGTTGTTAAGGATACGTTAGTCTAGTTTTTAGACTAAGATCGACTTAACGGGATCGTTTAGATCCGACAAGAGAGCAATTAAGGGAGCCCTGTTGTTTTAGTTTAGTGACATTGCGGTCAATAGGTAGTTTAAGGACATTGCGGTCCAATATTAGTTTTAAGATGTTGCGGTCAAGGTTAAGGACCTCATAGTCCGTGGATTTAAGGACTCCACAGTCCATTGTTAGTTTTAAAACATCTCGGTCAAGGTTAAGGACGTCATAGTCCATGGGTTTAAGGACCCCACAATCCGTTGTTAGTTTTAAGACATTCCGGTCAAGGTTAAGGACGTCATAGTCCATGGGTTTAAGGACCCCACAGTCCGATGTTAGTTTTAAGACATCACGGTCAAGGTTAAGGACCTCATAGTCCATGAGTTTAAGGATCCCACAGTCCGTATCAATATGTGGTCATCGGGACCCGTCACCTCTTTGAAGACGTTGAGGAATTACAACGCCACGTATCAAAGGAGTGAAGAGATGTACCCTTAAACCGGGGTAGATTAAATAATCTTTGGCCCAATTTGGAACCAAGACCAATTAATTATATTATGAGCCCATTGGCTCAGTTGAATTTGAATTGAGGACTTATGGCCAGCTTGGGCTAAGTCCAATCATGTTTAGGATGTTGGCCCTCTGTTGGTCCATTTGAGGGGAGGCTTTGCCTCTGGATACTTAGCCAATTGGGCTGAAGTTAGTGTTAAACACTAGCAACAGGGGTTCAAATTAGTGTTAAACACTAAAACAAATCAGTGTGAGACCCTAGCAACAGAGATCTCAAATTAGGGTTAAATACTAAGATAATCAGTGTTAAACACTGGTGACAGAGACTTTAATTTAGTGTCGAACACTAAGAAGATTAATGTTAAACTCTGTTAACAGAGATTTAATTTAGTGTTAAATACTAAGAAATTCAGTGTTAAACACTGCAAGAAAGCTCATTAATTAGTGTTGAACACTAAGGCAAAACAGTGTTTAACACTGGATTCAGGGGTTCCAATTTAGTGTTAAACACTAAGGCAAGACGGGTCACGTGGTAACACGTGAGGGCACCCTCCCTTTATTTTATTCTGTTAAAAGCATTGAATACTTTGGAGCCTCACGTGCTGTCACGTGATGGGCATCTTGGTGCTTGTATGTTAAAGCTTCTGCCAAGGGTCACGTGGGTCACGTGAGGCACTGCCTCAAAGGGCATTTTCTGTGGATCTTTTCGGGGGTCACGTGGTAGCACGTGACCCTGCCTCTTTGTATGTTTTTTTTGGAAGATCTGTTAATCCCTTTAAGAATTAAATTCTTCGCAGGGTTGAACCCTAACAATAATTTTTAGAGGAATTAAATTCCTATTTCCTTCTGAAGATTTATATTCTGGGATAGAGTTGAACTCTGAATTTTCTGTAGGAATTAAATTCCTCATATATTTGAAGAACTGCATTCTATCATAGGGTTAAACCCTAATAACAGCTTTACGGAATTAAGTTCCCACTCTCTTTTAGAGAATTATTCTGAGGAATGAGATTCTGTCATAGGGTGAATGTCACGACCCGAGAAATTCGACTCGTGACCGGCACTTAACCACGCAACGTCTACAGGCGTAACGCGGCTAAGTAAGCCGAACCCAGAAATCGAAACCAATAAATATAGAGTGATTTAAAACATTTTTGTAAAAACAATCGTACATGTCTGAAAAACTTCCATTTTATTTAGTAGAAATCCTTTTTAAGTTCAAAAGTTATAAGTTTTATAATTTTGGTAACATTTCCTTTTTAAAAACATCTGCCCCGCCAGTCGGATAGAGACATGGTGTAATAAAAATGACGAGTAAAATGAACGAAGCATCACAATAATATATACGACGCCGTAGCGAAGAATACACAGTAAAGCAAGGACAATATCATAAAAGATGAGACTGCAAAAGTAAAGTCGGCTCACATGCGAGCTCGACACCAGAATATAAAATCATACATATCGTCCTCACAACTGTCTCTAAGTCAATACAGAAGGTAGATGGAGAGTACTAGATACATCAATATACAACTGAAAGATAACAGATACTGTACAAAACCCACCTATCAGCAAAGGCTATCTCTGCTCAAAGGGTATCTGTGCCAAAAGATGCGGTAACAGCCAGCCGTGACTACTCCCAAGGGCAACCTGCAAACACTGTGGCACAACGGGGGTGAGTTGCCAACTCGTGAATAGAGATAACATATAAGGGTGATCGCAAACATGCACGTATAGCGTGGCTCTACTAACGCCAGCAGATGATATCAATGCATGTCAAGTAGAGGATGCAATAGTAATGCAAATACTCTAACAGGTAAATGCTACAGGATGAGATATATAGTAGTCAATGCTGAGTATGGGATAACAACATCTACATGGACTATGTCAACATGGAAAACCATAATCGGTGCCTCAGGCTGCACTTAAATCCCAAATACACTCAGGCGCCGGCACACCCATCGGCCCTCAAATCCTGTACACCTCTGAGAAATCACGAGTGCCCAACATCGGCACCCAAAACATCATAAAATACTCGTGTCCAGCATCGACACGCAAATCCTCATATATCGGGCGCCGTCAGTCCGGACCGGCCCCACGGGGTCCGTCTGCGGTATCGGCCCTCGGCCCCCGGCAGTACGGATCATCCCGCATCCATCACTCGACTCTGGTCAGTATCCTCCGGACAACTGCCAGGTCCAACCAATCACCGGTAGGTACTCGCCCGCCTCCAGGCTCAATCGGCAAATCCCATCGATCATCTCGCCGAGGGGAACCATACCGGGCCCACCACGAACCCGCAAACGGAACATCCACTCCTCGAATCGGGTTTCAAGCACACGTCTCAGCACCGAGAAAACGCGTGGTGGACACACCAAAATATCATATCACGAGGTACCGGGTTTTCAAAATAATGCATCTTTTCTTTAAATATTTCCACGGTCCTCAAAACCAGAAATCACATAAAAATCTATCACCAATAAGTCAATCCAATGCGAGGTACAATGTAATCAATCCATGGCAGGTATATAAGGGAAAGCCGCTTTTTAAAATAGTTTCCGTTTTTAAAGACGTCATGCGGCTCCCAAATTTCCAGGAAATCATAATCAATTCACATGTATGATGAACTACAGCAATAATACAACGGTATAATCATGGCAGTTCTACAGTGAGTGTGGCATGGCAATTACTAACGGTGTGTGTGTAGCATGTAAATAGTGCCCGTGCAACATAAACCGTTAGTAATAGTGCGGTGTTCTATCAGTTCTGAGCAATATATATATGAACACAGCAGGGAATGCAATATGCGATGACAGTCTATGGGATGCATGCAACATATAATAATAAAGTCCTATCAGCCCTGACGCATAACGCCATGCGGGCGATATCCCCGTAGATGTGAAATCTACTCACCGTGTCTCGTGCTAAGTGTATCCAACCACTTGCTTGCCCTTCTTCGCAGCGTCCGTCTCACTGGCCTGCGAACCTAAAATCACATAACATATACCACACATAAGCTTAATTCACAAAAACGCGACATTATAATCCAACAAGAAACCCGTGTCGCAACCCAATCGCGCGTGTGCGCGATACTCTAAAACGTGTAATCACGCGCCATGAAACTACCCCGACGCGCCGCGATACGCAGAAACCCAAACCTACTCACGTATCACGCGTGTCGCGAAGGTTTAGAAAACGGCAAAATAGGTATTTGGTCCCAGATTTTTCTACAGAACCAAACTCCCAAAAATATATATACCACAGAACTCTACACACTAGAAGACACCTACAGAACCCAAAAAACACCAAAATACTTCCTGTCTGGCCGCAATTTGCGGCCAGAATGGTGATTTCGGCGGCCGGAGTGGGGAGTCAGGGGGTAGGGTTTCACCTGTGGTATCAGCTCTACTCCACTATACTACAGTCTTCCCAAATTCATTCTGAAATCACCGGGTCAAAAGCAGATCCAGAAAAACTCATTTTTGCACAAATACGACATTTTGCATCGAATAGGAAAACTGGTGGTATTTTAGTGTAATAGGGGTTGGACTAGGTTAACATGGTCTCAACAAACCTCAAGCATCCTACTGAAACCAATCTACACCTCATTAGCACAAAGATCCTACTAAACATCACATATCACACTAAAACGCACCAATATCCATAAACCGAAGCAAATCTACACTAACTAAGTTAACTAGGGGATAAGATAGGAAGTATACCTCACACTCGACCCTAGGGAGTTGCAGGAAGGTGAAGAAGAGAAGAGAAGAGGCTGCACTTGCTGCTGTGGCTGCTGCAGCTCACTGCTGCTGATGCTGCCCAAGCTTGCTGCTGCTACTGCTGAGTGCTTCAGTTGTTGTTGTTGCTTTGCTTGCTGCTGCTGCTGGGGCTCTGCTGAGTGTGTGGGTGTGTTGTGTGAGTGTTTGAGAGAAAACAAAGAAAAGAAATGAGAGGAAACAATTAGCTTCCAATTGTCAACCCTCTCTCTCTCTCATCATTAATGGCAAGCATGGGCTAAGCCATGATGCCCACTCCCTCTCTCTCACAAGTCAACACCCACCTCAAATTCAAATTAAAGTGACTTCTAATTAATTAATTGACTTAATTAACCCACTTAAAACCCAAAAGAATTAATCCTACAATTAACCCACCATGGTTAATAATTATGGTATTTACTTCATTTAAAAACCCTAGTTTACATGCACATGTGTGTGCAAGCCTAGGAAAATTTTGGAAAAATATTTATTAAATTAGGAAAAATATTTAAAACACAGTTTGGTAAACTTTTTATTAAAAACCATTATTTAATTATAATTATTCACTAACCCTTATCCTAAGGTGTTACAATCTCTCCCCCTTAAAGAAATTCGTCCCCGAATTTCAAAAATCTAACTAAGGTTACCTTCAAAAAGATGGGGATACGTCTTCATCATCTCGCTTTCGGTCTCCCAAGTGATCTCCTCACGGTTCTGACCACGCCAAAGTACCTTAACTGATGGAATGTCTTTCGATCTCAATTTCTTCACTTGTCGATCCAAGATCATCACCGGCTGCTCTGCATAGGAAAGGTCGTGCTCAAGCTGGATCGTCGGATGCTGGATCGCATGCGAAGGATCATGTAGATATCTGCGGAGCATCGAGACATGGAATACGGGGTGCACATCTGGGAAGCTGGGCGGAAGGGCTAACCGGTAGGCTACTGCACCGACACGCTCGAGGATCTCGAAGGGGCCAACATACCTGGGACTGAGCTTCCCCTTCTTCCCAAACCTCATCACACCTTTCATTAGGGAGACCCTCAAGAAAACATGATCACCAACAGAAAACTCAAGTCTGCGTCGCCGACGGTCCGCATAAGATCTCTGCCTACTCTGGGCTGCTCTCATCCTATCGCGAATCAACTGGATCTTCGCTGTCGTCTCCTCAACGATCTGTGGTCCTAAGATACTGCTCTCACTGAGCTCTGTCCAACAAGTGGGCGACCTGCATCTCCTCCCATAAAGAACCTCAAATGGTGCCATCTGGATGGTCTCCTGGTAGCTGTTATTGTAGGAGAACTCTACCAAGGGCAAATGATGATCCCAGCTACCTCCGAAATCTAGTACACAAGCTCTGAGCATGTCCTCGAGAGTCTGGATGGTCCGCTCTGACTGTCCGTCGGTCTGCGGATGAAATGCCGTGCTGAAACTCAAGCGAGTGCCCAAAGCCTCCTGAAGCCTCTGCCATAGCCTACTAGTAAACTGGGTGCCTCTGTCGGACACAATGCACGTCGGGACTCCGTATAGTCGCACTATCTCGTCAATATAGATCTGGGAATACTGAGTAAATCCGAAAGTCGTCTTCACCGGTAGGAAGTGAGCCGCTTTCGTCAAACGATCCACGATCACCCAGATGGAGTCATACCCCCGACTAGTCCTGGGTAGACCCACCACGAAGTCCATCGAAATCTGTTCCCATTTCCACTCCGGAATTGGTAACGGCTGTAGCTCTCCCGCGGGCCTCTGGTGCTCAGCCTTGACTTGCTGACAAGTCAGGCATCTCGATACAAAATCTGCAATGTCCCTCTTCATTCCGTCCCACCAGTAAACATCTCGCATATCATGATACATCTTGGTGGAACCGGGATGGACGCTATATACCGATCGATGTGCCTCCTCAAGAATCTCGCGTCTCAGCCCTTCAGCATCTGGTACGCACAGTCTGACTCCAAACCGTAGTACTCCCTGATCATCGATCACGAACTCAGAAAATCTGCCCTGTCCCATCTGTGCCATGATCTCTGAACATCGGTCATCACTGAGCTGTGCCTCACGTATACGATCGATCAACTGTGGGCATGCACGGACATGTGCTATCTGTCCTCCAATCGACGTGAACTCGAACTGTACTCGACTGTCGCATAATATCTGCCAATCTGCGGATGACTGTCCCTGTGCTGCGCTCAAGCAAGCTAGACTACCCCCGGGCCTCCTGCTCAAAGCATCCGCCACCACATTTGCCTTGCCCGGGTGATATAAGATCTCGCAGTCATAATCCTTCACTAACTCCATCCATCGACGTTGTCGAAGGTTCAGATCCCGCTGCTGGAATATGTATTTCAAACTCTTGTGATCCGTAAATATCTGGCACGACTCGCCGTATAGGTAGTGTCGCCAGATTTTAAGTGCGAAGACCACTGCTGCCATCTCCAAATCATGAGTGGGGTAGTTTTGTTCATGTCTCTTCAATTGTCGCGAAGCGTACGCGATCACCCTGTCGTGCTGCATCAAAACGCATCCCAGCCCCACTCGAGAAGCATCACAGAAGACCACAAATCCGCCCGGTCCGGAAGGTAAAGATAACACCGGTGCCGTCGTCAGCCGTGTCCGTAACCGCTGGAAACTGTGCTCGCACTCCTCCGTCCAAACGAAAGGAACTCCCTTCCGGGTCAACCCGGTCAACGGTGTAGCAATACTGGAGAAGTCCTGCACAAAACGCCTGTAGTAACCGGCCAATCCCAAAAAGCTGCGAATCTCCGTCACCGATGTGGGTCTGGGCCAACGCTGAACGGCCTCGATCTTCCTCGGGTCTACACATATACCGTCTCGTGAAATCACGTGACCCAAGAAGTCCACGATGTCTAGCCAAAAAGCACACTTGGAGAATTTCGCATAAAGCTGGTGCTCCCTCAATGTCTGCAATGTAATCCGCAGGTGCTGCTCGTGCTCCTCACTACTCCGGGAATACACCAAGATATCGTCAATGAAGAATATAATGAACAGATCCAAGTAAGGCCGGAAAATACGGTTCATCAAATCCATGAAGGCTGCTGGCGCATTGGTGAGTCCGAACGACATCACCAAGAACTCGTAATGGCCGTAGCGCGTACGGAAGGCTGTCCGGGGAATGTCCTCCTGTCGAACCCGCAGCTGATGATAGCCCGATCGCAAATCGATCCTCGAAAAGTACCCTGCCCCCTGAAGCTGGTCGAACAAATCGTCGATACGCGGCAAAGGATACCTGTTCCGCACTGTTACCCTGTTCAGCTGGCGGTAGTCGATACACAGACGCAAACTGCCATCCTTCTTCTTGACGAACAGGACTGGAGCACCCCAAGGAGAAACACTGGGTCGAATAAGTCCCTTGTCCAGCAAATCTTGCAATTGATCCTTCAACTCTCGAAGTTCCGCCGGGGCCATCCGATAAGGCGGTATGGAAATAGGCCCCGAACCAGGAACCAAATCAATACAGAAAGAAATGTCGCGCTCGGGCGGCAACCCAGGAAGCTCGTCAGGGAACACATCAGGAAACACGCTAACAACCGGAACCTGATCCAATGGAACCTCTGTAGCGCGAGCATCGCAAACATAGGCGAGAAATCCCTGACATCCCTTCCTCAAAAGCTGTCCAGCGCGAAAAGAAGAAATCACACTGTGAGGGGCGGCACCACGGTCCCCCAACACAACAAAAACCGACTCACCGGGGAAACAGAATCTAACTGTCTTCTCGCGGCAGTCCATAGAAGCATAGCACGTGGCTAACCAATCCATGCCCAAAAGAACGTCGAAGTCCAACATCTCCAGAAGGATCAAGTCGACAGGCAACTCTCTCTCGCCAATACAGACGATACAGGATCGGAACACGTGCCTAGCAACAAACGACTCTCCCACAGGAGTAGTCACCACAAGCGGCTGATCAAGCAAGCCGGACTCTCTACCCAAACTCGGCACAAAGTGTGTGGATACGTACGAGTGTGTGGATCCGGGATCGAACAGTACATGTGCATCAACCGAACATACAGGAAGGATACCTGAAACCACTGCATTGGACGCCTGCGCGTCCTGATGTGTCAAAGCAAAGACCCTCGCCTGTCCACCACCTGTAACTGACTGACCTCTGCCTCGGTCATCTCGTCCCCTCTGAGCAACTCCTCCACGCCCACGACCTCTCTGTGCATAAGTCTGGCGCGGAGCAACGGTAGACACAACGGGCAACGCCCTCTGGGGTGGTGAAGGTGGTAAGGTAACATGCGGTGCTGCCGCCTCCCTCCGGTGTGTCTCTGGACAATCTCGAACGAGGTGAAGTAGGCTGCCACATCTGTAGCAACCCCGCGGCGACTGCTGACCTTCCTGGGGATACGAACTAAACATCCGACCTCGTCCCGAATCTCTGCTATTCCCCGTACCGGAACGATACCTGTCGCGGCGTCTGAATGACTGCCTCCATGCGGAAATACTGGTACGAACTCTCTTCGGCTCTGGAAGTACCGAAGTCTCAGTAAGGTGCTCCTCAACCACTAGGGCTGCGTCTACAGCTGCTGCATAGGTCTCGTAGTGCTGTGCGCTGATCGCGAGGAACAATGGTGTAAGCAAGCCTCGAACAAATCTCCGGACTCGCAACTCCTCGGTTTCCACTAAATATGGGGCGTAGACTGCCAGCTCTGTAAACAGTACGTCATACTCTGCCACTGTCATCCCTGGCGTCTGGCGCAAGGACTCAAACCTGCGTGCTCGGGCATCTCTAACACTCCGGGGAAGGAAACGGGCTAGAAATATGGTCACGAACTCCGTCCAGGTCATAGGAGGAAGACCTGCTGCTCTGCCCTTCTCAACGGAATCACACCCCTTCTGCGCAAGACCTTCCAGGCGAAAGCTCGCGAACTCGACCCATCTCGCATCTACGCATCTGAGGGAACGGCATATCCTGGCCATCCTGTATATGAAAGACTGTGGGTCCTCGGCTGTATCGGTGCCTGTCAATACTGGAGGCTTCAGCCTCATGAACTCTGACAGCGATACTGTAATCACCTCCGTGGCTGCAGGGGCAACTGGCTGTGCGGTAGGTACCATCGCGGTCTCTGGAACTGGTGGAGCTACCTCTGGTCGCTGCGCTCGAAGCGTCTCAACTAGCGATCCTATCATCTGGCGCATCTCCTGCATGCTAGATCCCACCGTCTGGCGCATCTCCTGCATACCAGCCCCTAGCGTGGCGATCTGCTCTGTCACGGCAGGAACAGCCTGCTCAGGTACAACGGGTGCACTGCCCGGATCAGTCCTCGTCTCGGACGAGTCAACTCGAATCTCGGCCCTCGCGGCCGCTCTCTGTGCCCTCGTAGTCTTTGGCGGCATAATGGCTGAAAGAAAATTTGGATTCGATAAGAACACGGAAATCGAATCGCAAGAATATAAGGAGGAATCAAATCAATAAGTCCTAAGGTCGCGTAGGCGAAGTACCGTGTCGTGAGTATGCCGCGGAACATACGCACGCTACGCTACCCTGCTGCAGCTACCTACTCCATCATATCAGGGTCATCCTACACTCCGAAGGTAAAACCTGCGCTCTGATACCAACTTTGTCACGACCCGAGAAATTCGACTCGTGACCGGCACTTAACCACGCAACGTCTACAGGCGTAACGCGGCTAAGTAAGCCGAACCCAGAAATCGAAACCAATAAATATAGAGTGATTTAAAACATTTTTGTAAAAACAATCGTACATGTCTGAAAAACTTCCATTTTATTTAGTAGAAATCCTTTTTAAGTTCAAAAGTTATAAGTTTTATAATTTTGGTAACATTTCCTTTTTAAAAACATCTGCCCCGCCAGTCGGATAGAAACATGGTGTAATAAAAATGACGAGTAAAATGAACGAAGCATCACAATAATATATACGACGCCGTAGCGAAGAATACACAGTAAAGCAAGGACAATATCATAAAAGATGAGACTGCAAAAGTAAAGTCGGCTCATATGCGAGCTCGACACCAGAATATAAAATCATACATATCGTCCTCACAACTGTCTCTAAGTCAATACAGAAGGTAGATGGAGAGTACTAGATACATCAATATACAACTGAAAGATAACAGATACCGTACAAAACCCACCTATCAGCAAAGGCTATCTCTGCTCAAAGGGTATCTGTGCCAAAAGATGCGGTAACAGCCAGCCGTGACTACTCCCAAGGGCAACCTGCAAACACTGTGGCACAACGGGGGTGAGTTGCTAACTCGTGAATAGAGATAACATATAAGGGTGATCGCAAACATGCACGTATAGCGTGGCTCTACTAACGCCAGCAGATGATATCAATGCATGTCAAGTAGAGGATGCAATAGTAATGCAAATACTCTAACAGGTAAATGCTACAGGATGAGATATATAGTAGTCAATGCTGAGTATGGGATAACAACATCTACATGGACTATGTCAACATGGAAAACCATAATCGGTGCCTCAGGCTGCACTCAAATCCCAAATACACTCAGGCGCCGGCACACCCATCGGCCCTCAAATCCTGTACACCTCTGAGAAATCACGAGTGCCCAACATCGGCACCCAAAACATCATAAAATACTCGTGTCCAGCATCGACACGCAAATCCTCATATATCGGGCGCCGTCAGTCCGGACCGGCCCCACGGGGTCCGTCTGCGGTATCGGCCCTCGGCCCCCGGCAGTACGGATCATCCCGCATCCATCACTCGACTCTGGTCAGTATCCTCCGGACAACTGCCAGGTCCAACCAATCACCGGTAGATACTCGCCCGCCTCCAGGCTCAATCGGCAAATCCCATCGATCATCTCGCCGAGGGGAACCATACCGGGCCCACCACGAACCCGCAAACGGAACATCCACTCCTCGAATCGGGTTTCAAGCACACGTCTCAGCACCGAGAAAACGCGTAGTGGACACACCAAAATATCATATCACGAGGTACCGGGTTTTCAAAATAATGCATCTTTTCTTTAAATATTTCCACGGTCCTCAAAACCAGAAATCACATAAAAATCCATCACCAATAAGTCAATCCAATGCGAGGTACAATGTAATCAATCCATGGCAGGTATATAAGGGAAAGCCGCTTTTTAAAATAGTTTCCGTTTTTAAAGACGTCATGCGGCTCCCAAATTTCCAGGAAATCATAATCAATTCACATGTATGATGAACTACAGCAATAATACAACGGTATAATCATGGCAGTTCTACAGTGAGTGTGGCATGGCAATTACTAACGGTGTGTGTGTAGCATGTAAATAGTGCCCGTGCAACATAAACCGTTAGTAATAGTGCGGTGTTCTATCAGTTCTGAGCAATATATATATGAACACAGCAGGGAATGCAATATGCGATGACAGTCTATGGGGTGCATGCAACATATAATAATAAAGTCCTATCAGCCCTGACGCATAACGCCATGCGGGCGATATCCCCGTAGATGTGAAATCTACTCACCGTGTCTCGCGCTAAGTGTATCCAACCACTTGCTTGCCCTTCTTCGCAGCGTCCGTCTCACTGGCCTGCGAACCTAAAATCACATAACATATACCACACATAAGCTTAATTCACAAAAACGCGACATTATAATCCAACAAGAAACCCGTGTCGCAACCCAATCGCGCGTGTGCGCGATACGCTAAAACGTGTAATCACGCGCCATGAAACTACCCCGACACGCCGCGATACGCAGAAACCCAAACCTACTCACGTATCACACGTGTCGCGAAGGTTTAGAAAACGGCAAAATAGGTATTTGGTCCCAGATTTTTCTACAGAACCAAACTCCCAAAAATATATATACCACAGAACTCTACACACTAGAAGACACCTACAGAACCCAAAAAACACCAAAATACTTCCTGTCTGGCCGCAATTTGCGGCCAGAATGGTGATTTCGGCTGCCGGAGTGGGGAGTCAGGGGGTAGGGTTTCACCTGTGGTATCAGCTCTACTCCACTATACTACAGTCTTCCCAAATTCATTCTGAAATCACCGGGTCAAAAGCAGATCCAGAAAAACTCATTTTTGCACAAATACGACATTTTGCATCGAATAGGAAAACTGGTGGTATTTTAGTGTAATAGGGGTTGGACTAGGTTAACATGGTCTCAACAAACCTCAAGCATCCTACTGAAACCAATCTACACCTCATTAGCACAAAGATCCTACTAAACATCCCATATCACACTAAAACGCACCAATATCCATAAACCGAAGCAAATCTACACTAACTAAGTTAACTAGGGGATAAGATAGGAAGTATACCTCACACTCGACCCTAGGGAGTTGCAGGAAGGTGAAGAAGAGAAGAGAAGAGGCTGCACTTGCTGCTGTGGCTGCTGCAGCTCACTGCTGCTGATGCTGCCCAAGCTTGCTGCTGCTACTGCTGAGTGCTTCAGTTGTTGCTGTTGCTTTGCTTGCTGCTGCTGCTGGGGCTCTGCTGAGTGTGTGGGTGTGTTGTGTGAGTGTTTGAGAGAAAACAAAGAAAAGAAATGAGAGGAAACAATTAGCTTCCAATTGTCAACTCTCTCTCTCATCATTAATGGCAAGCATGGGCTAAGCCATGATGCCCACTCCCTCTCTCTCACAAGTCAACACCCACCTCAAATTCAAATTAAAGTGACTTCTAATTAATTAATTGACTTAATTAACCCACTTAAAACCCAAAAGAATTAATCCTACAATTAACCCACCATGGTTAATAATTATGGTATTTACTTCATTTAAAAACCCTAGTTTACATGCACATGTGTGTGCAAGCCTAGGAAAATTTTGGAAAAATATTTATTAAATTAGGAAAAATATTTAAAACACAGTTTGGTAAACTTTTTATTAAAAACCATTATTTAATTATAATTATTCACTAACCCTTATCCTAAGGTGTTACAGTGAAACCCTAATTTCTTCTTTCTTAAGAGAATTAAATTCCTGTTATTTTAACAGAACTAAGTTCTCAACTAGGGTTAAACC
This sequence comes from Agapanthus africanus, assembly GCA_030015575.1. Lineage (NCBI taxonomy): Eukaryota > Viridiplantae > Streptophyta > Magnoliopsida > Asparagales > Amaryllidaceae > Agapanthus > Agapanthus africanus. The sequence goes on along the minus strand of CM057340.1, from coordinate 81,035,699 downwards.
CTGATTCTGTTCATTCTGAAGGAATTAAATTTCCATAACATAGGGTTAGACCCTAATTTTATTTTAAAGGAATTAAATTCCTATAGTTTTGTGAGTATTAAATTCTCAAACTTCCATTCCCTCCCTATGCTTTGGATCTGCATGGCCGGATCTCAACCCAATGAGAATTAAATTCTCAATTCATGAGGAGATGTGCACTTTGCAAATCCTCCACCAAAGAGAGAACTAAGTTCTTCTTTTTTAATATAAGAGTTCAACTCTATTGAGAATTAAATTCTCTTTTTAAAAGCCATCCCTTTCTTACCTAAGGTTTTCTTCTGCAGCAGATCAAATTCTTCCAAAGTCTCAAGGCTCTATTTCTTTTTCTCTCTATCTCTCTGTATATCCCTCTGTGTATCTCTTGGCTCCCATTTATAGGAGAAGGAGCAGAATCAATTAGTTTTAGTGAATCATTCATTGAGGGATTTTATTTGTATTCGTTAGAGATTTGATTTGCATTCATCATTCATTTGGACCTTTGGATTATTAGGTGAATTTTATTCACCATTGGATTTTGAATCCAAAGATATTCCTTTGTTATTTTGGTTAGATTTTAAGGGGAAATCTTTCCAAGTTCAAGATTTTTCCATAGATAGGTGATATTTAATTACCTTTAAATCTTTAATCCAATCGGTCCCAAATAATCATTCTCCTTTGGAATGATTTGAATGTTGTTCAGAATTTAATTCTGTTAAATAGATAGGCTTTGAAAGCCGGTCACGTGTGGCCACGTGACCCCTGGTCACGTGTAGACACGTGACCCCTTGGAACAAGCTTTCTTCTGCTTTCTGCGCTTTGTCTTCTAGCCGCTGTTCAGCCGTCACGTGCCAACACGTGACCCCTGGTCACGTGTGAGCACGTGACCCTTTCTAGAGCCTTTTCTTTGATTTAATCATGGAGCTGAATCTGCCTTTGCCGCTGCTTTTTAATTGTCACGTGCCAACACGTGACTGCTGGTCATGTGCTAGCACGTGATGCCTCCTCCGTAAACTTTCCTGATTTTAAATCAGGAAATAGGCATAGTGCCATGAGATCGGTGATATGATGTGGTTCGTATTTGGGATACGACGTCAGACTTTAGCGGGCCTTTGGACATGTGTTTTACACTCGCATTTATATTTACATAGATGGTATCGATTTGTACTAGACTTAGATCAGTACCCCAGATCATGAGATATGATGATAAAGATACCAGATAATTGATGAGATGAATGTGATATTGACCCGTACCCAGCTTTTGGGATGACGTACGATGATATACCGTACGAGCTTTGTATTGATGATAGATCCGCACTCATGACTCGAGAATGTCATATGATATTGTATCGTACGCGGCACCTTGAGGCGGGATCACCGAATATTATATTATATATATATATATATATATATATATATATATATCGACTCAGATTTAGGTGGTTTCCATACCCCTCCCAATTAGCTTGTTAGTTAGATCTGTAGTTTGCTTAGTAGATGTTAGTCTAGACCGATGTCATACCTATTTCAAAACTAACGAATCAGGAATATTTCTAAAGACAGGCAAAGGGATTCTATGGATATTTTCAAAAGACGCATCTTTTCTTAAAAGCACCGTAGCCCTTATTTTCCTAAAAACCCCGATTCGTCTTCTTTCAAATGGCAAAACAGTATGACATAGATTCATTGATGTAGATACTGCACTGTTGTGTTTATTATTCATTTGCCACATATTCTTGCTTTTCGCATCGCATTGCATGTTTAAATATGTTTATTGTCATATTAAAATAATGCTGTTAGGACACCAGCACCATTATCGATGATGCATATGTTCTACGTACACCTGCTTGCCGGCTCACACACTTCATCATCGATAATTGCCATGTCACTACACTATAGGACTGTTGCATTCAGGATATGATCCCTTGCATGGCATACTTGTGTACATACATACTGTACACTCATACTTGTGCACATACCTACTGTACACTCATACTTGTGCACATACATACTGTACACTCATACTTGTGTACATACATACTGTACACTCATACTTGTGTACATACCTACTGTACCCTCATACTTGTGTACATACATATTGTACACTCATACTTGTGCACATACCTACTGTACGCTCATACTTGTGTACATACATACTATACACTCATACTTGTGTACATACCTACTGTACATTCATACTTGCATACATACATATTGTACACCCATACGTGCACACATACGTATTTGCACATACATAGATGATTCTGGCTTGATTTGGGGATTCGGGAACCGCGAGACATATTTTAAAACTGTATTCATTTTAAAAGAGCGGTTTCCCTCAATATGTGCATATTACTATTCCATATTGCATGATATACTGATATGCTTACATTTCTTTTATATGTCGCATACATCATGCCTTATGATTATACGCATTGAGATATGTTATTTCCATAATATTTCTGAATTTGGGAACCGTGGGTATTTCAAAAGAGAGTATATATTGGGTTTTAAAAACCCGGTTACCCTTTATATGATATTTCAGTGCGTCCACCATGTGTTTTCTTGGTTCTGAGAGTGCATGTAAAAACCGATTCGAGGAGCGGTAGGCACCGTCTGCGGGTACATGGTGGACCCGGTGAGGTACCCCGGGGCAAGAAGACTCGTATATGTTGGACGGTGAGCCTGGCAGGGGAGTACAACCTGTTAGTTATATGTATGCCCTAGAGGCCATTACTGTACATTGGATGTATATTGTAGTGGGTGCTTGGACATATATAGGGAGGACTTTCTTGCTCGACATGATAGTATGCTATCTGGTTGCTCTTTACCTTAATGTGTACACTGATTGTCTCTCTGTTACATGTTGGTAAAGCCCTTAGGATGTGTACTTGACTACCTGGACTATGATGCGGATCATACTAGTGGGGACAGGGTAGTCTATAAGTACATCCTTCAAGGTCCCTAGTCATGGGTATATCGAGACGGGGCATCGATATACCAGAGTAGACTAGCGTATACCTTCTCGACCCATACAGATGGGCGATGGATGATCCCATATCCATTGGTGTTTGACATCAGAGATGATATACGGGTGCTCAGTGGAGACTGGGTACACTGGACGGACTCGCCGAGAACTCCCAGATGGTATTATACCTTACGTCTGATGGCAGTTCTCTGGTGACACTGGTACAGAGTAGTCTGTTGACCCGAGATCGTCATAGAGTCTTGTGTGGTTCCCACTGTGCTTTGATTTCCACCTTACCACGTCCAAGAGGGCGTGCAAAACGGTGGCTTTTGGGTACAGTCCCGAATCACATGGAGGCAATGAGCGATAGGAGGGGATTCGTCTCTCCCGGTATAGGGAGTTGATGTTGCGCTGTGTTCGATTGGCTATAACCGGAAATCCCTGGCCAGGGTTGCTGAGATTTACTGGTAAGTGTTACCAGTAGTTTCTCGAACTGTTATAGACCTCATATCGACACGACTTATCGAGCTATTGGGGTCTGACGTTTACCACCCCTAGGCGAGATATGCGACATATCAGACGACGAGACCGGACTGTACGGTAAGTGTTACTGGTTGGATTCACATGAGTGTGAGCGGGCTTGCTCGTCGATCTTCTGATCGCTCAATACCCGGGTGGCCGTTACGTTTAGCAGACCGCTTGCGGCTTGTGGGTGTTTGATATGATCATCACCTGCTGCCGGCGTATTGACGAGTCTTTAGAGTCCTACACAGAGGTTTCCTGGCTCAAGCGAAACGAAATAGGAGCGCATATGAGATATGTGCGGGACCGAGAATAATACCAGTATGTGATACTGTTTTTGATTCTCGCGATTTGTAACATTGATCGGTTATATGCGATATAGCCGGGTTATCGGATCAAGTGTTGATTCGATAAGTTGTTACTATTGATATTAGTCGGTTATATGCGATATGACCGGATCGTTAAATCAAGTATTGATTTAATGATTTAATGTATAATTATATATTAGATATATTACTTTACATTAACTAATATTGGTTCACTTAAAATGGATTTTCTCACTTGATGTGCACATTGTATATGTGATATATTTTTTGTGCATTTGATTGTATCATATTTGATGATACATGATTGCTAGGGTTTGTGTAAAGAATTAAACCTTGGTTAAATAAATGTTTAGGGTTTTTATTTGATTATTCATTCATTTATCTATTTATTTTTAGATTAAATGAATGAGAAATGAAAACAAAAGGTTGCTTTTCTTCATGAAGCTTGTTGAAGCTTCATGAAGCTTTGACCAATGTAACCATTTTGTCTTCATCTCCTTAACCCTAACCATTCCTTTAACCTTGGTCAATCCTCTACACATAACTATAGTTAAAATTATGATAAGAATTGATTTTTCTTTTCTATTCTAATAACTTATCATAATATTCATCATCTTCTTCTTCTTCTTCTTCAAGAAGAAAACCTAGTTTCCATCAATGGTGATTGATGAAAAAGAGTGAGAAATCCAAATCTAAAGTGAACCCACCTCCTATTTCTTCATCCTCTACCTCCTGCCAAGTAGTATAGGGTGTTTCCTTCACAAGTTTTCATGGCTTGGTGAAGGTGGAGCTTGATCTTGTGATGCCTCGACGTAGATCATCTTCGGCATCGTCGTCGATGACCTAGCCCGCTTTTTCTCCGATGAAACCGACGCTAGAGCCCGGGTATCCATTTGGACAGCGAGGAGACTTCATTGCGAAGCTATGGAGGTGGAGGACCGGATCTACAAAGGTTGTATTTCCGTTCTTTTAGTTAAATTGTTAACTAGTTGCATGTGTTCGCCTAATATTCTAGTTAACGATCCGTATTAGGGTTTCTCGGCACCCATAAAATTTGAAATTGGCATGGTTGATGCCTTGTGAGACCTCCTTAGTGTGCCTAGGAACCCTACAGTGGTATCAGAGCCTAGCTAGAGCCTTAGGCGATGCGTAGACAGAGTTTGAAGTCCGATCGAACCGAAACACCAAATCTAACATGCTCTCTGTACATTTTCTGAAATCGTGGATTTTTGAGAATTAAAAATATGCAGAAAAATCAGCAGGCGATTTTAAGAATTACTGTGAAATTCGAGAGACCAATTCGTCTAAACTGCGGCGGAACCGCGGCAATAGCATGGCTATTGCGGCGGTTCCGCGGCCAAGTTGTCACATCAGGTTTTACTTTTTGCACAGTAATTCCTATAATGTAGTACTGGTTTTCCTGGGAATTTTTAATCTGAACTCAAGAGTTGAGTTTTCTGGGTTGTATTGGGAGTTTGTATATTCGATCGGATTATCAGACTTTGTCTTTGTGGCTTTCCGGATATTTTAGAATATGTTAGAAAGTTCGACCGGATATAAATACCCACTTTTTCCCCTGTCGGAAAAATTCCAAGTGTTGGATTTTTCTGTGGTTTAAGGACGTTCTAAGTAGTGCAAGTAATGCGATGGTCCCTCTAGAAGACAACAAACCTTAACTCGATTATGTGACCGTCTTGAACTGCCCTTTGAACCTTCGGGTTTGGGGCAGTACGGCGTGCCACATGTGAGGCGTTGGCTTGACCCTTCTACGGCTGGACCGTTGGTACTGAGGCACGAAGTGAATGTCTTTGAACTTATTTCATGAGTTGAGTTGTTTCGGGAAAACTTGGGTGTTCGATTGTTCGATCGGAAAGTTTAACATTTTCTATTTATCCGGAATGTGATACAATAATTGGAATTCATAAGTAGTTATGAGATAACTGAATGAATGTTATAAACATAGCACTTTAGTCTTACTTGATCGGTTGCCACGGAATTTTGATGTGATCAAAAGTCCGTCGCAATCACGTAGCGTACGCGGATACTCGCCGGATAAACTTAATAGACAGCCTCACTCCATAGCCCCGACCAAGTGACTGTAGGAGAACCCCGTCGCCGAAAGCATCCGTCCGGGTGCTCGAGGTAGCGGTGTTCGGCCTTGGTGCACTTCGTCGACGGTAGTGGGGGTGCGTCCGCCTACTAAAGTTTGCGACGAGCATTCGATCAGGATGTCGAGAATCTTGTTGAATTGCCCGACTTAAAATTGAAAAGTGTTTTCGATTTTGAGACTAAAATGCAGGGTTTATAATTGTTAGGCATGTGATGTCTAAGGTATTCATTTGATTAGGCATGTGATGTCTATGCACGTTGCGGATTCCAACTGTTGTAGTTTTACACTTTCTTTTCTGTGACCGTAAGTGTAATATGTGATATCGCCGGTTTCGTTGCTATATGTCAACGACAATTGGGATGCGCATATTTACTTACGTTGATGACATGTGATGTTATGTGTTGCTGGATATGTTATATTGGATCGTCGTGTTTGAATAGCCGGGGGTTTTTATGTGAGATGAGTGTTTTTCATTTTCATTCATGTAAAAGCTTGTATGTAATATTCTTTTATTAGGGCACTTCCAGGTTGCGGAAGATGTCACCCTTTGTATATTATTTACTTTTCCGCACTAGGATAGACCCAAGGAGGAGGGCATAAGTAACCGGGTTCTGGGGTCCAGTGGAAGACCAACTCGAGGAGTCGAGTCCGGGTCTCCTAACTCCAGAATTGGTAGGGTTGCTTGCCGCTCTCGTAGGGGTCTAGGGGTGTGGGTTTGGCTATTCATCACGACCGTGGAATCCGTGTTTTATACTGGCTCGTATTGAAAACACGGACGTCCTAGTATATCCAATATTTCATATGTTTCTTCTGCTGCGATATCTGTGATGTGATCATGTGATGTTCTGTGATGGATACTGCATATAGTATATATGATATATTATATAGACGTTACTTATGTTTTACACCCGCGCTAGCCCTGCCCCACTCTGCCGTTAGTTACCTAACCTAACGGTGCATGAGGGGACATCGAGGCGAATGCGGATGGCATAAGTGTACGTCGTATTTATCTGTGATGTTTAGGTACTTAAATGATGGGACTTCATTAATGAGATTGATGAAATAAAAGAAACCTAAGATGTTGTAGAATTGAATTTCAAAATAAAACGGGTAGCTACAGTTCTTGCTTTGCACAGCGGTATATGTGATATATCCGGCACCTTATTCGATGAGGAAAGGACCGAGATCCCTTCACCGGGAGTGACTCCTTTAGCAATAACTGGCAGATGCTACACACTCGGTTTGTCTTTTGATTGCTTTTAAGAGTTTTTGCTTTGCACAGTGATATATATGATATATCCCGCACCTCATTCGACGAGGAAAGGACCGACGATCCTTTCACCGGGAGTGACTCCTTTAGCAAAACTAGAAAAGCCTCAAAAACACTCCATTTTAAAATCATTTGATTCTACAACGATATCAAGTTCATTACGCAATAGGTTTTCAGAAAAACCTGTCGTAGCCCTCCGTCATTTCAGATAAGTACTAGTTAGTATTCGTGCTGCGGTTGTTTGGCATGCGTCAAGGCGTAGTGTACGGTAGCTAACTAGTGCTTATCTGCCAGCATACGATGCGATTGGATTAGGGTATTCGTACGGCGTTGTTTGGCATGCGTCAAGGGTCGTGCGGGTGGGTTTAATTCAATCAAGAAATGTACGGGTTGAACTTGACTAGCGGACTATGGGTTGTTTGGCATGCGTCAAGGTCATAGCACGCTAGGGGCAAAATATTATCGGGAATTTCAAGTGTTGAAATTTGCAATGAGATTGCATACCTTCTATGAGATAGTTGGATCCCGATACCCGCTGCGAGTAATTGTTACTCCTGGGAGAGTTTTATACATTACAATTAGCCGATCAAGTAGGTGTCTAGAAAGGTGTTAACGAGGTTACGCCTCTCGGAAAACGAGGTTTACATTAATTAGGTTCGTGCGAAAGCACGGGGGACCTCCCTCAAAGTACCGACACTGGCCTGGCTGAAAGATTGGCGAACTTGTAGTGTGTAATTAATTCCGGCTAGTCTTTCCTTTTAGGGTTTGAAGGAAGATTTGATTAAAACAGTGGGAGCCATCCTGATTAGATAAAATAATAACCAATCTATTCTTGTAAGAGCGCACGCTGAGTGTTTTCTTCTCTCTCTCTCCAGGTAGCGACCATATCACGCCTTAATCAAGATAATAATACGGATTATTGACCGAACCCGCTTGTTATACTGAGATGGGGAGCGTTGGTCCCGCTCTAACTTATAATTGTTATAAGACAGAGCAGGAAATTGGGGAATACCAGAATTCCCGTGCCGCCCAAACGAAGAGAGTGCATGTTGATGCATCATCTTCGGGTGTGTTCATTACAGAGAACTGTTTCTCAGTATCCTTTACGTCCTGGGTATGTGATACCAGATCAGGATCCCAGATATGTAATATGTTACATAGGGGTACAGAAAGGTAGAGAACTGAGAAAGGGTGATAAGTTTCATGAGGCAGAAAACGGGACAAGTGTTGCAGCCAAGTCTGTTGGTCACTGTCACCCTGTATTACCAATACATTGATTCTGAACGAATGTTATTAGATACCGAACCTGATATACAAAATCATATCAGTCTCTTTATTAGTAAAGATAGGATATAATTTTGTATTGATGGATAATGTTTTGAACATTTTCTATATCAAAAGTTGATCGGTTCAGGCACGTTATCTAAAAGCATTGATGTTCTAAATCAAACTACAGTTCATTAGTATACGGAACACACACAAGAGGAAGAGTTCAGAAATGAACGAATCCTTCTTGAGGCATTGTAGACTAGGTCATATCAATGCGACCCGGCTAGCTGAAGTTACTTGTAGATGTATATTTAAATCAGTTTGAATCTACATCTTGTGAAACTTGCCAATCATGTCACAAAGATATAATGACACCAGCTCTGTTTATTGGAAACAGAGAAAGAGTTAGTGAACTCTTGGGATGATACATGTTGATGTATGTAGGTCCCCTGTCTACACTTGCCAAGACCGGTTCTTTATACTTCATTACATTCTCTGATGATCTTTCGAGATTCAGACCCATGTTCCTGTTGAAACGCAAGTCCGAACCTTTTGAGATATTCACAGAATATAAGTTAGAAGTAGAGAACCAAAATACGGGTATAAGTATTATGTCCTTTGATGTGATCGAGGAGGAAAATAGTTGAGCACGAAAATCCTGGATTATTCTAAAGGAGAATGAGATTCTCTCTCAGCATTACTCCTCCATATACACCACAGTAATTCGGTGTATCGGGGCGGAGCAGATGCATCCTAGATGATATGGTGTGCTCTATGATGAGTACTACTGAGTTTCCTATTTCCTTTTTGGGAGTTATGCACTTGAGAAGCTGCATACCTATTGAATTGGATTCGAATCAAATCAGTTGCCTACCACTTCATATGAGATATGGAAAAGGAAGAGCCCATATCTTAAGTTGGTTAAGATTTGGGGTTTTCCGGGCTATGTCTAAAAGCATAATCCGGACAAGCTCGAGGCAAGGTCTGTTATGTACAACTGGAAAGGTTCCAGCTATACAAACTACAGCAGATGATTTGGTAAAACCAAAGGATTCAATAGTTACCAACGAACCTCAGCCTCTCCGTCGATCTAGTGAGGTTCCTCACCCACCTGAGAGATACTTCGGTTACTCTATGACGGTGGGAGCGAGGATTGCATCATGAGATGATGACCCAACTAGTTTCGAGCTGGCCATCAGGAGTGGGACTCTGTAAGAATGGCTGGATGCTTAGCGATTTGAAATGGAATCTATGTACACCAACAAAGTATGGACTGTGGATGCTATATCTGAAGGGTTAAATCCCCATCAGGAGCAAGTATATCTTGAGAAGATTACTTGGTGTAGATGGAAAAGTTGAGACTTTCAAAGCTAGACTTGTTAAAGCTTTTTCGTCATCGACCAGGCGTGGATAATGATGAAACCTTTTCAAGTGGCTATGCTTAAGTCCATCCAGATCCTACTTGCCACGGCTACATACCATGACTACGATATCTGGTGGTTGGGTGCCATGACTGCTTTTCTAAATGATGTTTTAGAAGAGAACGTCTATAAGTACACAGCCAGAGGGCTTCGTACACAGTGGGAGCAGCGGAAACGTGTACAAGATGCTTTATAGGATAAAGCAGACATCGCGGAGTTGGAACATCTGTTTTGATGTGTTAGTCAAAGAGTTTGACATCATCAAAATGGTAGATGAACTTTGTATAAACAAAAAGGTAGTATGGAGTATAGTGACGATCCTCGTAGAGTACGTGGATGACATGCTCTTGATAGGGAAGGAGTTTCCTATGCTACGCTCGGTCAATCTCCGCTTATCACAATGATTCTCCATATAGGATCAAAGTGATACCTCCTAAATCCTGGATTTTTGATCTATGAGATAGATCTAATTGAATGTTAGGAGACTCACTAGCTGTAGTGAGATGGTATCAGTTGATCCTGGGGAGAATCACTGGAAAGGTTCCAGGGTGATAAAGACGACTGAATGTCAGTCGCAGGCATTGTCTTTACGCTCAGTAAAGGGACGGTATGTTGGAAGAGTTCCAAGCTAGATACCGTGGCATACTAGACGATAAAGGCTTGATACATCGCTACTTAAGATGCTACCAAAGAGGCAAGTCTGGATGTATATTTGTTCATGAGATGAACTTTGTTCCTCCCATTGTGTGACAATGGAGTTGTGGCTTATGCCAAGGAAAGTCCGTCCCATCAGTGATCCAGACATATTCTAAGGCAGTATCACCTGATCATGGAGATGGTTAATCTCCAGGATGATCGAGGTTAGGAGAGTAGACTCAGAGGACAACACGGCGGATCCACTCACGAAGGCCTTTTCCCAGAGAGAGACTTTTATGGGATGGTTGAGTATGAGATACTACAACCACTGCTATCAGATGGCCCTAGTGCAAGTGGGAGATTGTAAGTTATATGTATGCCCTAGAGGCCATTACTGTACATTGGATGTATATTGTAGTAGGTGCTTGGACATATATAGGGAGGACTTTCTTGCTCGACATGATAGTATGCTATCTGGTTGCTCTTTACCTTAATGTGTACACTGCTTGTCTCTCTGTTACATGTTGGTAAAGCCCTTAGGATGTGTACTTGACTACCTGGACTATGATGCGGATCATACTAGTGGGGACAGGGTAGTCTATAAGTACATCCTTCAAGGTCCCTAGTCATGGGTATATCGAGACGGGGCATCGATATACCAGAGTAGACTAGCGTATACCTTCTCGACCCATACAGATGGGCGATGGATGATCCCATATCCATTGGTGTTTGACATCAGAGATGATATACGGGTGCTCAGTGGAGACTGGGTACACTGGACGGACTCGCCGAGAACTCCCAGATGGTATTATACCTTATGTCTGATGGCAGTTCTCTGGTGACACTGGTACAGAGTAGTCTGTTGACCCGAGATCGTCATAGAGTCTTGTGTGGTTCCCACTGTGCTTTGATTTCCACCTTACCACGTCCAAGAGGGCGTGCAAAACGGTGGCTTTTGGGTACAGTCCCGAATCACATGGAGGCAATGAGCGATAGGAGGGGATTCGTCTCTCCCGGTATAGGGAGTTGATGTTGCGCTGTGTTCGATTGGCTATAACCGGAAATCCCTGGCCAGGGTTGCTGAGATTTACTGGTAAGTGTTACCAGTAGTTTCTCGAACTGTTATAGACCTCATATCGACACGACTTATCGAGCTATTGGGGTCTGACGTTTACCACCCCTAGGCGAGATATGCGACATATCAGACGACGAGACCGGACTGTACGGTAAGTGTTACTGGTTGGATTCACATGAGTGTGAGCGGGCTTGCTCGTCGATCTTCTGATCGCTCAATACCCGGGTGGCCGTTACGTTTAGCAGACCGCTTGCGGCTTGTGGGTGTTTGATATGATCATCACCTGCTGCCGGCGTATTGACGAGTCTTTAGAGTCCTACACAGAGGTTTCCTGGCTCAAGCGAAACGAAATAGGAGCGCATATGAGATATGTGCGGGACCGAGAATAATACCAGTATGTGATACTGTATTTGATTCTCGCGATTTGTAACATTGATCGGTTATATGCAATATAGCCGGGTTATCGGATCAAGTGTTGATTCGATAAGTTGTTACTATTGATATTAGTCGGTTATATGCGATATGACCGGATCGTTAAATCAAGTATTGATTTAATGATTTAATGTATAATTATATATTAGATATATTACTTTACATTAACTAATATTGGTTCACTTAAAATGGATTTTCTCACTTGATGTGCACATTGTATATGTGATATATTTTTTGTGCATTTGATTGTATCATATTTGATGATACATGATTGCTAGGGTTTGTGTAAAGAATTAAACCTTGGTTAAATAAATGGTTAGGGTTTTTATTTGATTATTCATTCATTTATCTATTTATTTTTGGATTAAATGAATGAGAAATGAAAACAAAAGGTTGCTTTTCTTCATGAAGCTTGTTGAAGCTTCATGAAGCTTTGACCAATGTAACCATTTTGTCTTCATCTCCTTAACCCTAACCATTCCTTTAACCTTGGTCAATTCTCTACACATAACTATAGTTAAAATTATGATAAGAATTGATTTTTCTTTTCTATTCTAATAACTTATCATAATATTCATCTTCTTCTTCTTCTTCTTCTTCAAGAAGAAAACCTAGTTTCCATCAATGGTGATTGATGAAAAAGAGTGAGAAATCCAAATCTAAAGTGAACCCACCTCCTATTTCTTCATCCTCTACCTCCTGCCAAGTAGTATAGGGTGTTTCCTTCACAAGTTTTCATGGCTTGGTGAAGGTGGAGCTTGATCTTGTGATGCCTCGACGTAGATCATCTTCGGCATCGTCGTCGATGACCTAGCCCGCTTTTTCTCCGATGAAACCGACGCTAGAGCCCGGGTTTCCATTTGGACAGCGAGGAGACTTCATTACGGAGCTATGGAGGTGGAGGACCGGATCTACAAAGGTTGTATTTCCGTTCTTTTAGTTAAATTGTTAACTAGTTGCATGTGTTCGCCTAATATTCTAGTTAACGATCCGTATTAGGGTTTCTCGGCACCCGTAAAATTTGAAATTGGCATGGTTGATACCTTGTGAGACCTCCTTAGTGTGCCTAGGAACCCTACACTACCTACCGGTGATTGTATTTGAGCTCGGGTGATATCTGGGGGATATCGACCGAAGTTGAGAGATGATGTGGGCCGATCCGGACTGACGGAGCCCTATGTATATGAGGATTTACGTGCCGATGCTAGGCCCAGATTTCATGATATTTTCGAGTGTCGATGCTAGACACTCAGGTTCCATGATTTTGATATGTCGCAAGCGACACATGTGATTTACATCCTCATACTTCCATGCATATGATTTATGATATTTACATGCATGATGTTTATTGTCATTGGGTGACACGTGGACGGGATCCACATACATACAGACATTGATTATATAGTTGGATGATATCCATATACTTATAGACTTCATGATATAGTTGGCATTGATTCATGCTGATTACTGTTTCCCCCAATCAGAGCAAAGCTCTGCTGAAAATTCAAAATTCAAATTATGAAGCAACGCTTCAAATCCCGGGCGCAACGCGCCACGTGTCAGGCGCTGATACGTCAGCGCAGCGCCCGAGAAGGCGCACCCAATCAGAGCAAAGCTCTATTAAAGGAAGTAACGCTTCAGTTGCGCAAGCACTGCGCTGCGCGACACGTGTCAGCGCAGATGCGCCTGCGCAGTTGCGCAGCGCTGCGCTGCGCGACACGTGTCAGCGCAGATGCGCCTGCGCAGTTGCGCTGCGCTGTGCGCGTCAGCGCAGATGCGCTAGCGCAGTTGCGCTGCGCGACACGTGTCACACGCTGGGGCATCTGCGCCAAACAGAATTAAAATTCTAAGAAATCTTTTCTGTTCTTGTTAAAACAAGAAGATTTTCTTCTGCAAAGCATGAGCCCTTGGATCAAAGATCCAACGGTGGGGAAAATTCCCCAAATCACTCAGAGAAAGATCTCTTTAACAAATTTAACTAATTTATGGGCACTATAAAAAGGACCCTAGGCCTCAATTCAAAGCATGAACATTTTCTTGAAAAAAGTTAAGAGCTTCAAACAGAGAGAACTCTGAAAAAGAAAAAATTTCAAGAAAAAGGTAAAAACCTTCACAAGGGAGAAGAAATTTCTTCTAGTAGATCATTGATCTAAAAACTAGATCAATGATCTTCACATAATAAATAGTGCTTTGCACTTCTTATGAACCACTGGTTCTTTAAAACAAGAAAACAACAAAAATAAAAAGAATAGTGCTTTGCACTTTTATGAACCTCTGGTTCTTGAAACAAAAAGAAGAACTTATTTTTCTTGATCTAAATTAGATCAAGAAGTAAAAATAGTGCTTGGCACTTCTGTCCTTGAATCTAAAAGATTCTTAGTGCTTTGCACTTCCAAACTGCGCTGTTGCGCTCTTGAGAGTGTGCCACGTGTCAGCTACAGAATAATTTGCGCTATGCGCTCTTAAAATAGAGCTTCGCTCTCTGAAATTGGCGCAACTCACCAGAGCGCGCCACGTGTCAACAGCGCAACAGCACAGCGCACTGCGTTGTTGCGCTTCCGCTCACCAGAGCATGACACGTGTCCTCACCATAAGTGCTTACGCTTTTTGACTGACGCTTGCGCTCTTTGACTGGCGCAAAGCGCCTGAATAATGCAATGCATTTATTTTACTAAAGGGCCAGGCCCAAATCAGAGGGGCCTAGTAGGCCGAATTAAATTGCAAAGGGCAGAGCCCAAACAAAAATTGAAAATGAAATAAACAGGGCAGAGCCCAAGCAAGACTGATGCTCTGCATCATATATAAATGGGCACAGCCCTGATAAAATAAATAATGCTATGCATTATTAAACAGGAGCAGAGCCCCAGTAAAGGCCTAACAGGCCAAAAATAAATAAAATGTTGAACATTTTCAACTGGACTTAGCCCAATTCTGGCCGTAAGTCTTTAAATTAAATTGATCTGAGCATAAATGCTCTCTCTCAAATCAATTTACCTCCGGTTCGAGGGTACATCTCCGAACTCCTCTGACACTTCTCGTTGTAATTCTTCAACGACGTCAGAGAGGCGACGGGTCCCAACGACCACACATGAATATGGACCGAAACGTCCTTAAACTCGTGGACCGAAACGTCCTTAAACTAATGTTGGACCGAAACGTCTTTAAACTAATGTTGGACCGAAACGTCCTTAAACTAATAATGGACCACCACGTCCCTAAACTGGAATATGGACCACCACGTCCCTAAACTGGAGCAATAGAGCCTCCAAATGCTCTTTTGCCGGATCTAAACGATCCCGTTTAAGTTGATCTTAGCCTCCAAACACGGCTAACGTATCCTTAAACATTCAAACGGACTATAAAACTCCAAATCAACCTTGGTTCAAGGGTACATCTCTGAACTCCTCTGACATCTGTCGTTGTAATCCTTCAACGACGTTAGAGAGGTGACGAGTCCCGATGGCCAGATATTAAATGGATTATCACGTTAAGTTGATCTTAGTCTCAAACAGGACTATCGTATCCTTAACGAACGTTTAAGTTGATCTTAGCCGCAACGCGACTAATGCATCCTTAAACTAAAAACACCAAACCCAAATCTAAGTAAATACGGATTTGGACTAGTCCACGTCCTACGGGCGACGGCATTATTCAGTCTCCGTATACAATCCACGGGCAACCACAAACGAAACAAACACGCACGACACGAAGTGAAATTCTGGCAAAGGAGAAAGTTGTTACCGCGATGCGGTAGCGTAA
This sequence comes from Agapanthus africanus, assembly GCA_030015575.1. Lineage (NCBI taxonomy): Eukaryota > Viridiplantae > Streptophyta > Magnoliopsida > Asparagales > Amaryllidaceae > Agapanthus > Agapanthus africanus. Next base: position 81,019,896 of record CM057340.1, on the reverse strand, counting down.
TTAACTGCAGGGGCTTGCGCCTGCAGGGAAGAGCGTCCCCACAATCAAAAACCCCTCAAGCGAGGGGGAATCTGACGAAGTCTGCTACATCGGCCGCATCCGTCTAAACCTCCGATGCACGGTGCCATAAATCAACTTGGTATCTTCGGAGAGGTGGACGGATAAAACCAAATAGCATCTGCCCCGAATCTCGGAGACAGGACATCGCGGTCCTGTGCGCCGCCTTTTGGAGGGGAACAGATTCTGGCATGCCCGGTGGGACCTTTTCCTCTTTCCACTCCACACTTCGTGTGTCGTCTTCGCGAACCAGTCGCGGTTTGTTAATGGTTGCCTTCGGATTTCAAGTTACTAAGATTTGGTCTTTTGCCTAGCGCAGAACTCAAGATTCAATGGCCTCTAATTGCACCAACTGCTCGAAGTGCCACTGCAACGGACGCTCCACCTCACTGGGAGGTGTAGCATATGGGCCCCAAGCGGCTTCCTTCCTCACTCTGCCAGTAGACCAGGTGACCCAGGCCACCACTGGCCTGTTCTTCGGGACCATGATCCCACCTACAAGCTTCTCTGAGCCAATACTTGCACCGGAAGTGAACAAAAAGTCGGTCTTCGACCGGCTCACTGCTACGACGGCCCCTGTCAACGGGTCGCTCACTACCAAACCGACAGCCTCTGTTTTCACTAGGCTAAATCAGAACTCTAAATTGGTTGTCCTGAGGAAGGCAATAACTGCTGCCCCAGAAGTCGTCAAGGCGGCTTCCCCTGTCAAAGAGTCAGTCTTTTCAAGACTGACGATTCCTGCCCCTGCTCAAGGATCCGTCTTCGGCAGGTTGAATATCACCCCTCAGAAGACAACCTCAGTCTTTAAGAGGTTAACACCGGCGGCGCCTCATTCAGACAGGGGGCAAAAAGAAACTATCTCAATCTCTGAGCCAATCCCAACGGCTCGCCGTGCTCGACGTCGCCATTGGCAACGAGTGAGGAAGGCAGGAGGCAACTCCCCCTCAGGGCTAACCCCACCGGCTCCAGTGGTGGAAGTCAACGCTACTGTTCCAACTGGGAACAGCTTTAAACTGCCGAGAAGGGTACGGAAGAATGCTCCAACCGCTACACTAAAAAGATCTCCTCCGCCTGCGGAGAGAGTCCCAGAAACAAGGCAAGAACAGCCCCCTCAACGGCTGTCCTCAAGAATATACAAGGTTTGGCGAAGGGTTCAAGACTCAGTGATCGACCCAGATCACTCTCGTCGACAAAAGAAGGCGAAAGTGCAAAAAAAAAAAGACCATCCTATTAAACAGCAGAGGACAGCAACTGCAAGGCTGCCCCCTTCAACGGTTCCTTCAATCTCAACGGCCCACAAAAGAAGGAGGCCAGAGAAAACTCCCGCGTCAGCGGAAAAAGTTAAAAATGGTGAACCTAAACGTCCCAAGTCAGGGGGCATAACAGTGCATACGATTTACATGGCATCGGGAAAAGAAGATAGCCGCATATCAACAGGTCATAGACCGCACACGAGGTCAGTGACCAAGGCTCAGGAGCAGCAGCAGAAGCTCCAAGAGATGATGAACGCTATGGCCGCACTTACAGGGCCAAAAGAAACCCCTGAAACGTCCTCGGACGAGCGTCAAGAACAAGAAACTGACGCTGAGTTCCTTCGTCGCGTACTGGAGAAGAAAGACAAAGAGGCTGCTGAACAAGCAGCCAACATAAAGAAAATGGCCCTCCTGTTCCAGGATATGGTGGGTATGATGATTCAACAAGATCCACCTGCTGAAGATCCCCCAATCATCCTTGAAGACGATAGGGGAGAGACGTCGAATCCTCCGCCAGCTCTGTCAGCAGCTAAAGAAGAGACAATCTCCAAAGCCGATCTGGACGAATACATAGCTCAGCAGATCCGGGTCCATCAAGAGACGGAAGCAGCGGGTCAGGTTGTAAAAACGGGGCGGCCGTATCCAAGTTGGTACGATCAAATCAAGTACCCACCCGGTTACACAATTCCTAAGTTCCATGTCTACAAGGGGACAGGCAATCCTCACCAGCACGTTGCCCAGTTCAGGGCACTCTGCGGCAACACCGGCGGTGACGAAAAGTTGTTGCTTCGCCAGTTTGTTGGAAGCTTATCGGATACGGCGTTCGAATGGTACTCTGAGCTCCCGAACGACTCTATTAAAACCTTCGCGGAGATGGAGCTGTTGTTTACTCAGCGTTTTGCAAGCGCCAATGAACGTACCCCGATGACAACACTGATTAACGCCAGGATAAAACCCGGCGAGACGTGGGTTCAGTACGCTATACGATGGCGGAACTTATGGTCGAAGTGTGAGCAGTGCATTGAAGAAGCTCCCGCGGTGGGTATGTTTGTGGGAACCCTCGATCCACAAGCAACCATCTCGCAGTTTATGATGTTTTTCAAGCCGACTACCTTCCAGGTCTTGATTGACAAACTAGCGCAAATGGATCAAATGGGCCATAAACCCCCTTTTCCAAGGCCAGATTCCCGAAATGACAAAGGGAAGGGAAAAGCGATCGTCGTCGCTAATGCTCAACAACAACAGAGCGACTCGAAGCCGATTGCTCGTCAAAATAATATGCGACCGTACGTGCCCCTTGAGGATAGGATGGGACGTCCTTATTCCTTTCCCCGCGATAAAACGAGGAGGTTATTCGAGCTGGCGTTGCGCAACAGACTCATAAATCTGCCGGATCCAAAACGTCCGTTGTAACCAAGTGACGTCAACGAGCCCAACTACTGTCCTTATCATCGAGTACTAGGCCATCCGATCGAAGATTGCTACATTTTCAAGAATTGGCTTGAAAACCAGTACCGACAGGGCAAGTTCGCGTTATCTGACAAATGGAAGATGAATCCCCCGCAGCCCCACACCTCTAAGGGGACGAATACGCCGGGGGGCAATATGCTCCGTCATTGAAGAAGCTCCTTGGGAGGTTGTATTATCAACCAAGACAAAGAGGATGCTAAACGATCTTCAGACGTGTCCAGCAATCAAGTGGAAGAACCCGTTGGAACCGCAGGTCATTGAAAGGATGTTGAAGCCACGTCCAACTCCAAAGACCGATGGTGGCGGTTCAAGCACTTGCAGCCAGCCGTCAAAATCTTCGAAAAAGAAGAAGAAGAAATCTAAGAAGCCCGTGAAGCCTGGCGGCAAACGCACGGACTTACAAAAGAAAATTGACGCACTGGATGAATACAACCAAAAGGCACGGACTCCCATTACGCTCCAAGAGTTCCTCGATCACGTTTTTCAAGGAAAAGATGAGGGAGAAAGTTCATCGGATGAATCCGAGGAATATGTGGCGAGCTGTTATATGATTTCCCATTCGATCACGAATGATGAGGAGACTCCTTGCACCGAAAAGCTGGGGGCAGATCCTGAACCAAAAGTTCTGGGGCCATCAGATGAAGTAATTGACGCACTCCTTAATGAAGCTCGGTTGAGAAGTAAAGCTGATCGGGAGCGTGAGGCGGCTATATTTGAAAGGGCCAAGTGCCAGCGACTTGATGAAGGAGCTGAGACGATCCCGTTGGAGCTGAACACCTCCGCTACCGACAAAAGCCAATTCAAGATGAGAAAGAAGTTTGCTAAGGCCATGTCCATGGACATGAAGCTACCATCCTCCGAAGAAGAAATTACTGGTGAGGCGAAAATGCACCCGTCTTATTGCTTATATCATCAGAAGGTTTCGCACCCCACTCAGGAGTGCAAAGCTTTCGATAGATGGTGGCAAGGATACGTTGCTCATCGACAACGCTTTAACCGGGAAAAGCGTAAAACTCGTCGAGAGCAAAGAAATACGACCGAAGGGCTTAAAAGAACTGCTGGCGATTGTTGCATGGTTAACACCGATAGGTCACAAGAGCCCACATTCGGGAGTGATTCTGATGAAGAGCTAGAACTTGCCCCTCTCTTTAAAGAGTCCGCTTCGAGAAAAGAAGAAGAACCGAAGGTTTGCGAAAATATCCGGCTACGTAATCGCACGCTGCCCAAAAAGAACCTCGGACCCTCGAACAAAAAAGATAAAGGGAAAGAAAAGGCCACTGAAGATATCGTCTTAGATGACCAAGTGGTGGAAGAGCTAGCTGCCAAAGACCCACCAAAGAAGAATAAGGTGGATTACAACGTCTTAGCACATCTGAAGAAGCTGCCCTCATAGCTCAGCATTCTTGACGCCCTTTTGCTATCAAAAGAGGTGAGAGATTCGTTGATTAAGGCACTCCAAGACCCAGAACAATTCCAAGCATGCCTGGCCGAGGAAAAGATGAAGGATGAATTGGAAGAAATGCACACGGCCGATGTTACTTTTGGCGATGAAGACCTTCTACTTGGGACGTGCGAACACAATCGCCCTCTCTATGTCTCGGGATACTGCCATGATATAAAGATAGGCAAAATCCTGATCGATAACGGGTCGTCTGTTAACCTACTCAATGTGCGGGTTTTGAAGGAAATCTGCATGAGCGTCCAGCACCTTGCTCGGGACAAGATCACCATCTCCGGGTTCAACTCCCAATCGTTAAAGACTCTTGGATCTGTGATACTGACGCTACGCTTCGGGCTACTCGTCACGGACATTAAGTTCCACGCCAAAGACGCCAAGACATGCTACAACACTTTGCTCGGCCGACCATGGTTATACGAGTACAACATCATCCCTTCTACACAACATCAGTGTATGAAGTATTTTAAGGATGGTTTCGAGTATACCGTGACGGGAGAACTGAACCCGTTCTCTGTGAACGAGGTCCGCAAATACGAAGACGCCAAATACTTCTTACCGGATTTCGAAGACACAAAGAAGTGTCACAAGCCGGAGAACAAAGCTAACGCCACCATCCCGGTCTTCGGCGGTGATACTGAAGAGGAAGAGGAGATAGTTTATTCGGGTCCGCCCTAACACAACAAGCCGGGACCATCAGCTCCTACGTTGATCTTTGGCAGCGACTCAGAAGATGAAGTCCACGCCGTATTCTCTGCTTGACCTTCAATACGAACGTTCGCTGACGAAGAGAAAAGTCTGCAAGTCGCCATGGTGCCGCTTAAACACCATAAAGAACTGGATGCACTTAATATTTACAACGTAGAAGAGCTACAAACATTCTACATCCCTCCCAGGCGAGAAAGCGAGAAAGCAATTCTATTCTACCGCTCTGAAGAAACCAAGGTGAAAAAGAAATCTGGCATGGCGCGGATCCTACGCTCGACAGGCTTCAGCCTATCCGTCTTCCCAGATATTATACAGAGGGTTTGAAGAAGCTGCTGAAACGCCAGGGGATATCCTTCAAACAGACCATTAGAAAGGCCAAATTCTATGACAGGGTCTGGAACGTTCCCGGGACTCAACGCAAACTGCCTAACGGGAGAATGGAAACAAAAGGGCTTGGATACATCCGGTCAAAGAAACGAGAGTTACTGCCCAGCTGTTACGTCGTGTATGACCTCGATGAAGAAGTGGATGCTCAATGGGAGGACGCTAATCCTAAACCAGTGAAAGTTCCAGATGCAAAGGAGCACAGTCCGTCGTTCGAGGAACAAATGGATAGACTTATAAAGAAAGCTGGTCAAAAAGTTCGAGATGATCACAACCGCGAGACGGCCATTTATGAGAAAGCCAAGACGCAACGCCTTCTCCAACAAGCCGTAAAGGATGAAAATGCCGCTCCTTGTCAACCTGTTATAAAGAAGGCTCGGCGCAAAAGCAGAAATAAGTTGAAAGCCCAAAAAGGCGCTCAACAACAACAAAGCAGGGCTAAGAAGCCACGCAAACGGGAGTTGAGCGTTATTAATCTATCCCTCATGAAGAAAATGGGTCGAGCGTACTCGTTTCCTCGGGACAAGACGAAGAAGATACTTGATCTTGCTCTAAAGCATCAATTGCTTACATTGCCAGAATCCAAGCACCCCGAGCAAGCAAGCGAGGTCTCTGGCCCAAACTATTGCTCTTACCATCGAGTAATAGGGCACCCGCTCGAAGACTGCTTCACCTTTAAGAATTGGGTCGAAGATCAGTACCAGCTCGGCAAGTTCGCTCTGTCTGACAACTGGAAGGTAACGCCGCCACAGAAGCACGAACCCAAGGCCACGAAAGAAGAACGGGTTCCACATTGGGATTGGAAGTGAATTCGCACCTGTCACATGATTACAATATTAAAATAAGAGCCCGAGGACATAGATGAGCTCCCTTGGTGCTTCGAAAACAGCAACGACGAAATAATCTCAGAATTCCCACCAGCGCCAAAAGAGCTGGAAGATGGAGTCCATACCACTGCAAATAACCTCAAGAAGATTGAGTTGGGGGTGGCAAACGATCCACGACCGACATTCATCAGCGAATTACTATCTGAAGAAAGGGTAGCTGCGTTAAAGGATGTACTTCTGCAGCATAGAGATTGCTTCGCGTGGAACTATTCCGAAATGCCGGGATTGGATCCAGAAATCGCTGTGCATAGATTGGCGATATCCCCGGACGTCAAACCAGTCAAACAGGCGCCGAGGAGAATGCGACTCGAGCTTGAGATGAGCATCAATGCTGAGGTCAAGAAGCTAATCGACTCTGGCTTCATTCAAGAAGTTCAGTACCCTGAATGGATCGCCAACATCATCCCGGTGATGAAGAAAAATGGGACTGTGCGCATATACGTGGATTTTTGGGATCTCAATAAAGCTTGGCCGAAGGATGATTTCCCAGTGCCAGTCACTGAACTAATGATAGACAACACGTCTACGCATGAGATTTTCTCCTTCATGGACGGCTCATCGGGGTATAACCAGATAAAGATGCATCCCGAAGACCAGAAGCACACCGCCTTCAGGACTCCTTTGGGTATATTCTGCTACAAGGTGATGCCCTTCGGTTTAAAGAACGCCGGTGCCACTTATCAAAGGGCCATGACAAAGATCTTCGATGACCTTATACATGAAATCGTCGAATGCTATATCGACGACCTCGTTGTTAAAAGCAAATCATATGAGGAACATCTCGAGCATCTGAAGACCATATTTCAACACCTTCGGCAATACAACTTGAAGATGAACCCGCTCAAGTGTGCATTCGGAGTTTCCTCGGGCAAATTCCTGGGATTCATCGTCCAGCACCGAGGTATTGAGATAGATCCGTCAAAAATCAAAGCGATCATGGAAATGCCTCCGCCGAGAACTCTCAAACAGTTGCGATCTCTCCAAGGAAAGCTCGCATATATTCGGCGATTTATATCCAACCTCTCTGGCAAGTGCCGCCCTTACAGTCACCTGATGAAGAAAGGAACCCCGTTCGTCTGGGATCGCAAATGCCAAGGCGCGTTGGACGAAATTAAACAGTACCTGAAGAACCCGCCAGTGTTGGCTGCTCCGGTTAAGGAAAAGCCTCTCATTCTTTACACAACCTCCCTCGAAGGTTCTTTAGGCGCATTATGGGCGCAAGAGAATGACCAGGGGAAAGAAAGAGCACTCTACTACTTAAGTCGAGTTCTTCTGGGGGCAGAAAGAAACTACTCCCCCATCGAAAAACACTGCCTGGTGTTGATCTTCGCGATAACAAAGCTCAGGCACTATGCATTGGCACATGAAGTTCGTCTCATATCGAAGGTGGACCCCCTTAAATATTTGATGTCGAAAGCCATATTGACGGGACGACTCGCTAAATGGGCCCTGCTCTTGATGGAATTCTCGATAACATATCAACCTCTTAAGGCAGTCAAAGGCCAGGCCATTGCCGACTTCCTCGCTGAACATCCGATACCCGCCGATTCTCCTTTGAATTGCGATCTTCCAGACGAACATGCGTTTGATGCGATCGACGGTGATAATACCCGGTGGGAGCTTTACTTCGACGGAGCGTCTTCCGTAAAGAAGCGCAAACAAAGTACCCCTATAATCAAATCGGGGGTAGGCCTCATCTTCGTGACTCCACAAGGAGGGATAATGCACTTCGCTTTCTCCTTAACAGAGCCGAGGACCAATAATGAAGCCGAATATGAAGCTCTGATAGCAGGCCTCGAGATCGCCATCGACATGGGAATTGAAAATCTCCTCATATATGGAGACTCCCAGCTGGTCGTTAGTCAAGTAAACGACGACTACCAGACATGCAAACTAGAATTGGTGAAGTATGGTGAAAAGGTGCAACAGCTGTTGACCCAAATCCCCTCCTACACTTTGGAAAACATACCACGCGCGGAAAACAGCAAAGCAGACGCATTGACCAAACTTGCTAAAGAACTGGCTGACGAGAACCTCGATGACGTTAAAATCGTGGTGCAAAGCCGTCGAGTGCTTGCCCCAGCAGAAATATCTCCGGAATCATCCGAAGAAAAAGGAGCGAGCGAGCAGATGACCCTGCAAGTAAAAGACTGGGAAAATACCGAGGATTGGAGAGAAGTCTTCGTAGATTACTTCAAATCCCACCGATTGCCTGAAGAAGCGTCCACAAGACATCAGCTTATGAAACGAGCTCTGTCTTTCGCCTTTGTCAATGATACTCTGTACAAGAGGTCGTTTGATTCTCTGTGGCTGAGATGTTTAGGACCTGACGAAGCGGAAAAAGTCGTCCGGGAAGTTCACGACGGACTTTGCGGCTCTCACCAAGCGGGCCCAAAGATGAAGATAAAGATCAAACGGATGGGTTACTATTGGCCCACGATGAGCCAGGACTGCCTCGAATATGCGAAGCAATGCCACTCATGCCAAATTCATGGGGATTTCATCCATCAACATCCGAACCCACTACATCCAACGGTGGCTAGCTGGCCATTCTAAATGTGGGGGACTGATATAGTCGGCCCCATCGAACCAGCATCGTCTAGAGGACATCGTTTCATCCTAGCGACGACCGATTACTTCTCTAAGTGGGCAGAAGCGGTACCGCTGAGGGAAGTAAAGACGGAGAATATTCTCCATTTCTTCAAGACGCATGTCATATATCGGTTTGGAACGCCAAGACGGATCATCTCCGATAACGGACCAGCATACAAAAGCCACAAGATCAGTCGCTTTACGCAGCAACACAATATAGATTGGAGATATTCCTCGGTTTATAATCCGCGAGCTAACGGTCTAGCTGAGGCCTTCAACAAGACCTTGACGAAGATCATGAAGAAAACAGTGTCGTGAAATAAGAAAGACTGGCACGAAAGACTACAAGAGGCTCTCTGGACATATCGAACTACGTTTAAAACGGCCACAAACGCAACACCATATGCGTTAGTATTCGGGACAGAAGCAGTACTCCCCCTCGAGATAGAGTTACCCTCTCTACGAGTGGCAGTCCATTACGAGCTGACAGACGAAGAAAATGCTCACCTTCGGCTTGAGGAGCTAGACGCCCTTGAAGAAACACGGCTCATAGCGCAACAAAATCTGGAGGCCTATAAAGCAAAGATGACGCGCTCATATGAAAGACTGACCCGACCGAGGACATTCCGCCAAGGCGAGCTTGTGCTAGTGGTCAAAAGGCCTATGATCCCCAATCGCACCAAGCGGGGAAAATTCGAGCCGAACTATGAAGGCCCGTACGTCATAGATAAGGTCTACCAGGGCGGGGCCTATCTACTCATAGATATGCACGGTGAAAGGTCTTTCAGGCCGATAAACGGTCGCTTCCTAAAGAAATACTATGCTTGATGAGCCACAGCCTAGATCAATGATAGATGACGACGACTACGTCCGCTCGCTATCTTCCTAAGCTCAAGCTTTATAAGCAGTAGCCAGCCTCTCAATGTCGGACCGAAATGTCCTTAAACTAATAGTGGACCGGAACGTCTTTAAACTAATACCGCAGCATCCTAAGGCTGACGAGATGAATAAATAAAAACGGTATGTCCATAAGCAAAAAGGGCACGGATGAAAACCCGAAAGGGCTCCGTGAGTAAAAAACAGCAGGGCTACCGGCGAGTGTTCGTGAAAACCCGAAAGGGCGCGTCCTCGTAAAAAAAAAAGAGAAAAAGAAAATAAAAAGAATAAAAAAAAACGATATGTCCATAAGCAAAATGGGCACGGATGAAAACCCGAAAGGGCTCCGTGAGTAAAAACAGCAAGGCTACCGGCGAGTGTTTGTGAAAACCTGAAAGGGCGCAACCTCGTTAAAGGACACTTAAGGGTCCTCTCGACCTTGTAAGGAGAAACCACCTGCGTGAGATCCTTACGACTCACGAGGGAGCAACACACTTAGGGATCCCCACGATTCCTAATGAGAAAATACACTTGCGAGATCCTCACGACTCGTAAGGAGAACTCTCTTATGGGACCCTCACGGCGCATAAGAGTTGAAAGTCTTAAGTTACAGAGACCTAAACCTATGATTAAGCAACCCCCACAACTTCCGATATTGCCCTACAAGTGGCTCAATACTGACCCTTGAATACAATCCACGGGCGCGAATAAACATTTCCCTAACCAAGTCCCATCCGTGACTGGGGATATGTTCGCATGATAAACAACCCTTGTAAATCCTCTCGATTTATGAGGAGAAAACCCTCCTGTAGGATCTGTAGGGTTCCTAGGCACTCTCAAGAGGTCTCACAAGGCATCAACCATACCAATTTCAAATTTTACAAGTGCCGAGAAACTCTAATACGGATCGTTAACTAGAATTTTAGGCGAAAAGTTAAGCAAGTTAACAACTTAACTAAAGATAAGAAGCTACAACCTTTGTAGATCCGGTTATCCACTTCCTTAGCTCCACGTAGATGTCCTCTCGCTGTCCTAGTCGGATCTCGGACTCTAGCATCGGCTTCATCGGAGAAATGAGCGGACAAGTCGTCGGCTACGATGCCGAAGATGATCTACGTTGAGGTTACACAAGATCAAGCTCCAACTTCACCAAGTTGTGAAACTTGTGAAGAAAACACCCTATACTGCTTGGCAAGAGGTAGAGGGTGAAGAAATAGGAGGTGGGTTCACTTTAGAATTAGATTTCTCACACTTTTGCTCAAGATGCCATTAATGGTGGCAAGCTTTTTCTTGAAGAAGAAGAAGAAGCTCAAGATAGAAGATGATAAGTGTTCTATGAAAAGAATAATAAAATGAATACTTATCATCTTCTAACCTTGGTTAGGTGTAGAGAATAGACCATGGTTAGTGGGAATGGTTAGGGTTAAGCATGAAGACAAAATGGTCACTTTAGTCAAAGCTTCATGAAGCTTCAACAAGCTTCATGATAAAAAGAAACCATTTTGTTTTCTTTTATCTATTTCTCAAAAAAGAAAAGATAAATAATTAAGAGAAAATATGAAACCCTAACCATTCACTAAACTTGGTTTAAGTCTTTACACAAATCCAAGTGTATATGTATCATCAAACATGATACATCCAAGTGCACAAAAGTATATCACATATACAACTTGTGAACTTCAAGTGAGAAAATCCTTTTAAAGTGAACCAATACTAGTTAATGCAAAGTAATATATCAAATAGATAATTATACATTAAATCATTAAATCAACACTTGATTCAATGATCCGGTCATGTTGCACATAACCGACTAGTATCCTATGAATCGACTTATCGAATCAATCTTTGATTCGATAACTAGGTTATATCGCATATAACCAATCGAAACATTCATCGCGAGAATGAAATACGGTATCACATACACGCATCATTCTCGGTCCCGCACATATCTCATATGCGCCCCTATTTCGTTTCGCTTGAGCCAGGAAACCTCTGTGTAGGACTCTAAAGACTCGTCAATACGCCGGCAGCAGATGATGATCATATCAATCACCCACAAGCCGCAAGCGGTCTGCTAAACGTAACGGCCACCCGGGTATTGAGCGATCAGAAGATCGATGAGCTAGCCCGCTCACACTCCTGTGAATCCAACCAGTAACACTTACCGTACAGTCCGGTCTGTTCGTCTGATATGTCGCATATCAAGTCTAGGGGTGGTAAACGTCAAACCTCAATAACCGATAAGTCGTGCCGATGTGAGGCTCATAACAGGTCGAGAAACTACTGGTAACACTTACCAGCAAATCTCTGATCAGCCCTGGCCAGGGACTTCCCTGTTACGGCCAATCGAGCACAGCGCAACATCAACCCCCAATACCGGAAGAGACGAAACCCCTCCTATCGCTCATTGCCTCCATGTGACTCGGGACTGTACCCAAAAACCACCATTTTGCACGCCCTCATGGATGTGGTAAGGTGGAGATCAAAGCACAGTGGGAATCACACAAGACTCTATGACGATCTCGGGTCTACAGACTAACCTGCACAAGTGTCACCTGAGAACTGCCATCTGACGTGAGGTATAATACCATCTGGGAGTTCTCGACGAGTCCGTCCAGTGTACCCAGTCTCCACTGAGCACCCGTATACCATCTCTGATGTCAAACACCAATGGATATGGGATCATCCATCGCCCATCTCATGGGTCGAGAAGCGTATACGCTAGTCTACACTGGTATATCGATGCCCTGTCTCGATACACCCACGACTAGGGACCTTGAAGGATGTACCTATGGACTACCATGTCCCCACTAGTATGATCTGCATCATAGTCCAGGTAGTCAAGTACACATCCTAAGGGCTTTACCAACATGTAACTATTAGAAAGTTTAAAGAGACAAGTGTACATGTTAAGATAAAGAGTAACCAGATAGCATACTATCATATCGAGCAAGAAAGTCATCTCTATATATGTCCAAGCATCCAATAGAATATACATCATCTGTACAATACTGGCCTCTAGGGCATACATACAACTAACAATCTCCCACTTGCACTAGGGTCAGCTGCTGTAGTATCGCATACCGAGCATCCCGAAGAGTCTCTCAAACTGTATCTGGGGAATGTCCTTCGTGAGTGGATCCGCCGTGTTGTTCTTCGTGTCAACCCTCCTGATCTCGATCTCCCGGCAATCAACTATCTCCCAGATCAGGTGATACCGCCTCAGAATATGCCTGGATCGCTGATGGGACCTGGGTTCCTTGGCCAAAGCCACCGCTCCATTGTTATCGCAATACAAAGGTATTGGATGCTCAATGGATGGAACTACTCCAAGTTCAGTAATGAACTTCTTGATCCAGACAGCCTCTTTGGCAGCATCGTTGGCAGCGATGTATTCAGCCTCCATCGTCGAGTCTGCCACGGTTTCCTGCTTGGAACTCTTCCAGCTAACCGCCCCTCCGTAAAGGGTAAAGACAAATCCCAACTGCGACTTAGAGTCGTCCTTATCACTCTGGAAGCTCGAATCGGTAAAGGACTCCATTTGGAGTTCTCCGTTACCATACACCAAGAGCATCTCTTTAGTCCTTCGCAAGTACTTGAGAATGCTCTTCACAGCTGTCCAGTGACTCTCTCCAGGATCAGCTTGATACCTGCTCACTACACTTAGTGAGTATGCTACATCGGGTCTGGTACATAGCATCGCATACATGATAGAGCCTACAGCCGAAGCATAGGGTATCCCTTGCATGCGAGCTCTCTCCAAATCAGTCTTGGGAGACATCTCTTTGGAGAGAGTGACTCCAGAGATCGTGGGCAAGTTCCCACGCTTGGATTCTTCCATACTAAACCTCTTTAGTATGGTGTCAATGTACCTGGATTGGGACAATCCCAATATCCGTTTGGATCTATCTCTATAGATCCTAATTCCCAATATGCAGGAGGCATCACTAAGATCTTTCATTGAGAATCTTTGTGATAAGAAGAGCTTGACCGATTGCAGCATAGGAATATCATTTCCTATCAAGAGTATGTCGTCCACGCACAATACGAGGAAGACAACCTTACTCTCTGCCACCTTCTTGTAGATACAAGGTTCATCTGGGTTTTTGACGAAATCAAACTCTTTGATAACGACGTCAAAGCAGATGTTCCAACTCCGCGATGCTTTCTTTAATCCATAAATGGATTTAAGCAGCTTGCACACCTTCCCGCTGCTCCCATTGTCTACGAAGCCCTCTAGCTGAGTCATGTACACGCACTCTTCTAAATCACCATTTAGAAAGGCGGTCTTAACATCCATTTGCCAGATTTCGTAGTCATGATATGCAGCAATGGCAAGCATGATCCGGATGGATTTAAGCATAGCCACTGGAGAAAAGGTTTCGTCATAGTCCACACCTGGTCTTTGACGAAAACCTTTTGCAACAAGTCTAGCTTTGAAAGTCTCCACTTTCCCATCTACACCAAGTTTCTTCTTAAAGATCCACTTGCTCCCAATGGGTTTTACCCCTTCAGGAGCAACTTCCAAAGTCCATACTTTGCTGGTGTACATGGATTCCATCTCGGACCGCATTGCATTCAGCCATTTCACTGAGTCCCTACTCGTGATGGCCTGCTCGAAGCCAGTTGGGTCATCATCCTCCATGATGCAATCCTCGCTCCCACCATCCATGAGAAAACCGTAGTATCTCTCAGGTTGGCGAGGAACCCTACTAGATCGGCGGAGAGGCTGGGGTTCGTCGGGTACTACTGAATCCTCTGGTTCTACCAAGTCTTCTGTTATAGTTTGTGTCGCTGGAACCTCTTCCAGTTCTACCTCAATGCCACTTATCTGTTTCATAAGAAAACTTTTTTCTAAGAAAGTGGCATGTCGAGAAACAAACACCTTTTGTTCCTCGGGATGGTAGAAGATATACCCTTGTGAATTTTTAGGATATCCTATAAACTTACATAAGACTGATCTTGCCTCGAGTTTGTCCGGATTTTGTCTTTTGACATAGGTTGGACAACCCCATATCTTAATATAATTAAGATGTGGTCTCTTCCCTTTCCATATCTCATATGGAGTGGTAGGCACTGATTTGGTAGGAACTCTATTCAATAGGTCCATGGCTGTCTCAAGCGCATATCCCCAGAAGGAAATAGGTAACTCAGCTGTACTCATCATTGAGCGCACCATATCTAATAGGGTGCGGTTTCTCCGTTCAGATACACCGTTGTGTTGTGGTGTATATGGAGGAGTCAGCTGAGAGAGAATCCCATTCTCTTTAAGGAAGTCCAGGAATTCATTGCTTAAGTATTCACCTCCTCGATCAGATCGAAGGATTTTAATACTTTTTCCGGTTTGGTTCTCGACTTCATGTTTATATTCTCTAAATTTCTCAAAAGCTTTTGATTTGTGTTTCATCAGGAACACATATCCGAATCTAGAGAGATCGTCAGTGAATGTAATGAAGTACGATGAACCATCCCTGGCATGTGTAGACATGGGACCGCATACATCACTATGTATCAGTCCCAAGAGTTCAGTAACTCTTTCTCCGTGTCCCGTAAACGGAGTTTTGGTCATCTTGCCTTTAAGACATGACTGGCAAGTGTCATAAGATGAAAATTCAAACGGATTTAAATATCCATCCTTATGCAACTTTGCTAGTCGTGTCGCATTGATGTGACCCAGTCTACAATGCCACAAGAAGGATTCGTTCAGTTCAGAACTCTTCCTCTTGTGTGTGTTTGTTATGCTTAGAACTGTTGATTGATTTAGAACATAAATGCCATTGCACAACGTGCCTGATCCAACCAACTTTTGGTTACGAAAAATGTTCATAACATTATGTTGTAATACAAAATTATATCCCTCTTTACTCAATAAAGAAACCGATATAATGTTGCATATCAGGTTCGGCATGTAATAGCATTCGTTCAGAACCAATGTATTACCAGTTGGTAATACAAGGTGATATTCCCCGACAGTCTTAGCTGCAACAATTGCACCATTTCCAACTCTAATGTCTTTATCACCTTCTCCAAGTTCTCTACCTTTTCTAAGCCCATGTAACTGATTACATATATGGGATCCTGACCCGGTATCTAATACCCAGGACGTAGGGCAAATGGAGAAACAGTTCTCTGTAACGAACACACCCGAAGAAAATGCATCATCATGTACTTTCTTCAATCGGGTGGCATGGGAATCCTGGTATTCCCCTATATCCTGTTCATTCCTATAACTCTTATAAGAAAGAACGGAACCAACGTTCCCCAGCACAGTATAACATGCGGGTTCAGTCAATACATCCATATTATTATCTTTATTAGGGCATGACATGGTCGCTACCTGGAGAGAGAGAGAAGAAAACACTTTAGCGTATGCTCTTGCAAGATCAGATTGGTTATTATCTTATCTAATCAGGATGGCTTCCACTGGTTTTTATCAAATCTTCCTTCAAACCCTAAAAGGAAAGACTAGCCGGGATTAATTACACACTACAAGTTCGCCAATCTTTCAGCCAGGCCAGTGTCGGTACTTTGAGGGAGGTCCCCCGTGCTTTCGCACGAACCTAATTAATGTAAATCTCGTTTTCCCAGAGGCGTAACCCCGTTGACACCTTTCTAGATACCTACTTGATCAGCTAATTGCAATGTGTAAAACTCTCCCAGGAGTAACTCTTACTCGCAGTGGGTATCGGGATCCAACTATCTCATAGAAGGTATGCAATCTCATTGCAAATTTCAACACTTGAAATTCCCGATAATATTTTGCCCCTAGCGTGCTATGACCTTGACGCATGCCAAACAACCCATAATCCGCTAGTCAAGTTCAACCCGTACAATTCGTGATCGAATTAAACCCACCCGTACGACCCTTGACGCGTGCCAAACAACGCCGTACGAATACCTTAATCCAATCGCATCTCATGCTACAGATAAGTAATAATCAGCTACCGTACACTACGCCTTGACGCATGCCAAACAACCGTAGCACGAATACTGAATATTACATATCTGAATTGACGGAGGGCTACGCAGGTTTTTCTAAAAACCATGAGCGTAATGAACTTGATATCGTTGTAGAATCAAATGAAATTTTGAAATTGAGTGATTTTGAGGCTTTTCTAGTTTTGCTAAAGGGGTCACTCCCGGTGAAGGGATCGTCGGCCCTTTCCTCGTCGAATGAGGTGTGGGATATATCATATATATCACTGTGCAAAGCAGAAACTATAGAAGCAATCAAAAACAAACCGAGTGTGTAGCATCTGCCAGTTATTGCTAAAGGAGTCACTCCCGGTGAAGGGATCTCGGTCCTTTCCTCATCGAATAAGGTGCAGGATATATCACATATACCGCTGTGCAAAGCAAGAACTGTAGCTACCTGTTTTGTTTAAAATTTGATTCTACAAAATCTTAGGTTTCTTTTCTTTCATTAATCACATTAATGAAGTCCCATCATTTAAGTCACCTAAACTTCACAGATAAATACGACGTACACTTATGCCATCCGCATTTGCCTGGATGTCCCCTCGTGCACCGTTAGGTTAGGTAACTAACGACAGAGCAGGGCAGGGCTAGTGCGGGTGAAAAACATAAGTAACGCCTATATAATATATCATATATACTATATACTGTATCTATCACAGAACATCACATGATCACATCACAGATATCGCAGCAGAAGAAACATATGAAACATTGGATATACTAGGACGTCCGTGTTTTCAATACGAGCCAATATAAAATACGGATTCCACGGTCGTGATGAATAACCAATCCCACACCCCTAGACCCCTATGAGAGCGGCAAGCAACCCTACCAATTCTAGGGTTAGGAGACCCGGACTCGACTCCTCGAGATGGTCTCCCACTGGACCCTAAAACCCGGTTACTTGTGCTCCCCTCCTTGGGTCTATCCTAATGCGGAAAAGTAAATAATATACAAAAAGTGACAACTTCCGCAACCTGGAAGTGCCCGAATAAAAGAATATTACATACAAGTTTTTACATGAGTGAAAATGAAAAAACACTCATCTCACATAAGAAAAACCCCGGTTATTCAAACACGACAATCCAATATAACATATCCAGCAACACATAACATCACATGTCATCAACGTAAGTAAATATGCGCATCCCAATTGTCGTTGACATATAGCAACGAAACCGGCGATATCACATATTACACTTACGGTCACAGAAAAGAAAGTATAAAACTACAACAGTTGGAATTCGCAACCTCTTTAGACATCGCATGCCTAATCAAATGAAATACTTAGACATCACATGCCTAACAATTATAAACCCCGCATTTTAGTCCCATTATCGAAAACTCTTCTCAATATCAAATGAGACTAAACCGCTAGATTTATAACATTCATTCAGTTATCTCATAACTGTTTGTGAATTCCAATTATTGTATCCCATTCCGGATAAATAGAAAATATTAAACTTTCCGATCGAACATTCGAACACCCAAGTTTTTCCGAAACCGTTCAACACATGAATTAGGTTCAAAGACATTCACTTCATGCCTCAGTACCAACGGTCCAGCCGTAGAAGGGTCAAGCCAACGCCTCACATGTGGCACGCCGTACTACCCCAAACCCGAAGGTTCAAAGGGCAGTTCAAGACGGTCATATAATCGAGTTAAGGTTTGTTGTCTTCTAGAGGGACCATCGCGTTACTTGCACTACTCAGAACGTCCTTAAACCACAGAAAAATCCAACACTTGGAAATTTTCGGCAGGGGAAAAGTTGGGTATTTATATCCGGTTGAACTTTTTAACATATTCGAAAATTATCCGGAAAAACACATAGACAAAATTTGATAATCCGATCGAATCTACGAGGCTCCAAAACACCCCAGAAAACTCAACTCTTGAGTTCAGATTAAAAAATCCCAGAAAACTCAGCACCTCAAATAACAGATTACTGTGCAAAATAGGAAAGCTGACGTCATCAGATGGCCGCGGAACCGCCGCAGAAGCCAGGCTTCTGCCGCGGTTCCGCCGCTCTTTGGAGGTATCTTTTGGAAAATTTTGCACCGTAATTCTTAGAATTTACTGCTGAATTTTTTAAGAATTTTTAATCTGGAAAAAACCCAGTTTTTAGAAAAAGTCCAGAGAGCGTGGAAAAAATAGGGTTTCGGGTTCGATCGGGTTTCAAACGTCGTCTAGGCTTCGCCTAAGGCTCTAGCTAGGCTCTGATACCACTGTAGGGTTCCTAGGCACTCTCAAGAGGTCTCACAAGGCATCAACCATGCCAATTTCAAATTTTACAAGTGCCGAGAAACTCTAATATGGATCGTTAACTAGAATTTTAGGCGAAAAGTTAAGCAAGTTAACAACCATCGCTATTTCTTAAGAAAGTCAGGATACTCATTCTAATCATCCGTTAACCATGTTTGCTAAAGTGATATGCTGATAATAAAAGAAAGAAAAGACGGAGAAAATGACACATTACAAAAAAGGTGTATCTTTTATTCATAAACTTGATCGGGTACAGGATACATTATGTCAAAGAATAAAATATATATATATATATACATTCTTTTATCTACAATTACAAACGATACAAAGAAGGATAGCTACTGAGGAGGAAGTGTCTTTAGTAAATCCACAAGTTGCTCTTGCACTTCCTTCAGCGCCTCCTCCTGAGCGGCTGCCGCGGCCACCTCCGCTTCCACCTGGGCTCGCTGCTGCAAGAAAGATGAAAGTTGCTCCTCCGCCGCCTTCTGGGCTGCTTCCTGGCTGGGTGCATCTCGCTCGACAACATCAAGTTGTTTCCTCAATGATAACCCTTCAGAAAGACATTGCAGAAGGCCCTCAAAGACAACCTTCAGCCGTGCGGCGTTGGCCTCCACCCGAGCATGCAGTTGGGCAGACTTGCTCGAAGTCTCACCTCGCTCCTTACGCCTTGAAATGACTTCTTGTTCGAGGTGGTGGAAGTAAGGAGCGCTCTGCTCAATCCACGCTGTTCTTTGATTACTGGCAGCCAAGGTCTCGAGAGCGGGACGCAGCGACTCTAACCGATGCAGGCGGGCCTCGATCTCCCTGCAATGGTTAACCCAAGATGCGATGATACCCTCGTATTGAAAGTTCACGAGTATCACCAACATCGGGTTAACCGCTATAGCAAAATCCGCAGCAGAGGTAGGGGTCTCGACGTCGAGCTCCTCAATGTAATCGCTCAACATACGCAAGCTGTTCGCGGCGCCTTTCGAAGATGGACGTCTCAGGTAAGGACATGCTGGCATTATGATGTGGGATTCGAAGGGCGCCGAGGCCGGAACGACAGCTGAAAAGAAACAAGATGTGATCAGATAACAGTTCAGAAAATAAAGAAAGGGGGATTTATCAATGTGATAGTCGCTGTACCAGCTGAGGTGGGTGGCAAGGCCGGAAGGGTCGACAGCGCAGCCGATCTTTCATCCCCTCCTTCGATTTGTAACACTGCAGTCGAAATGAGAAAAAAGGATTTAGAAATAATTCCATCAATCAAGAAAGAAGGATATCAATCGAAATCATACTCACCAACGCCACCAGAGGAAGAAGCGAGTTCGGATGGGAAGGAGAAGTGTGGGAGCAACATCTGGTAAAGATGGTCAAAAAACACTCCTGAAAGACACAATAGTATGACTTTAGTACACAAATTATGCGTCTGGAAGATAAGATTAATAAATTGCAAACCCATACCTTCCAACATTTTCGAGGGTATGAGAGAGGGTTGAGAGATGACCACCGCCAAGGCAGTCGTTGAAGGCACTCCCTCGAGCAGTGGGGCATCGGCGCTGGCTGCACCTGCGTTACAAAAAAAAAAGGTAAATTTATCAGAAATATTGTAAAGCAAAGTAACGAAAAAACAGCAACGTGGGGTTTACCTGAAGAGCTCCCAGCTGAAACGGAGGCGATTCCCTCCTCTATCGACATGAGACCACCGCCCGTGGCCTCATCGCCTGACTCAATGGAGGCCGTCGTCGTGCTAACGCGACCAGGAGACGGCAAGAGATCGTAAGCAGGGAGGGAAATGATTGGAGCGTTGCCAGATTCTTGGAAGGAAGCGGCTGACTCTTCCCCAAGAGTCGTACCCATCTCACCCGCTACTTCTTCGGGCTCCGCCATCTCCATCGGCTCATCCACCGTCACCACGAGGTCGCCGGCCTCAAGCGCCTCGTCCGCCAACACCCTCGGTTCAGTTGTAATGATCATTTCATCCGCCGCCGCTTCAGGCTGGGCATCAATGACCCTCTCAGCTGCAGACCCCTCAACCTCCCTCTCATGCCCCGAAGCCCCGGCGACATTGCCCACTGTCGGCTCAGGCTCGGTAGGAGCTGCCTTCTCTGTCTCCTTGGGATCAACGGTTTCCACCTCCCCCTCGATCGGACTTGGCCCTGCAAGATAGGAGATATAAGGACCAATGGCATTAAAATCCTTATAACAAAAAACTCTGAGAGAAATATTACCTGAAGCGGATTTACCGTTTGTGCTCCGAACTGCGCGTGCCCCCTCTCTGCGGGCAGTGGATAGGGCGACAGGGGCCTCTTCAGATGGATTATCAGCACGAGGGACGGTGCTGGGACCCGCTCCCATAGCCAAGGCAGCCATGCGCGCCTTCGCCTCATGCCTCAGCCGCTTCCTTTCCTCCCGGGCTGTCGCGATGGACCTTAGTGACGCCTCCTTCAAGGCGTCGTCATCCTCGTTCAGGGATGCCTCCAGAGCCTTTAAGGCATCCTTCATCGGCTCTTCAAGACGAACCTCCTGCGGTGGCCCAGAGGAAGCGGGAACATCGGCAGCTGGTAAAACATCTGCGTCGCTTGGTGGGAACGGCATTGAGGTTTCTGCAATAAAAAGGGAGAGGTTAGATCGACCATAACACGAGGGAGATGGAGACTTGATGGATTAAAACTTACTAAGGCCCATAGACGCTCTAAGACGTTCCTCCTCCTGGAAAGTCTTCAAAGAAGCGGCAATGGCTTCTTCATCAGTAATGCCTGTTGGAAGGAAGGAAAGAAAAGCGTTAGTCAAAGGCAATGAAGAGGATATGTTGCAATAAAGAAAAGGCGACTAGTAGTTACCTGATTGCGCTAGTTTAGCCAGCCACGCGTCACGCCTCGCCAACCACGCTGAAGCTTCGAGAGCAGCCTCCAAGTCTGTATCGTCCGACGGCGGCATCACTAGTCCTTCGTTAGTCCCATATTCGATCAGGCCCTCGGCATAGGGGGCATGGGGTTCCTGACCGAACACGACGTCCGCGGCGAAGAGCGACTTCTTTTTCTTTTGCCCTCCGACCCTAGGCTCACGTGGGATCGACTTCCGCTTAGCAGCCACTTTGGGACGACGGGTCCCGATGTCTGCACCTACACCGGACTCCGGCGAGGCCACGACCACTGTCTCCACTGGAGCACGGGGCGCTGGGGCTGCATCTGTAATATCGGGAAGCGGCAATCCGTGCGAAGGACTTTGCGCACGCGGTGGTCTGCCCCCGGCATCTTTTAGAGGAGGAACCACCGGGGTCCTTGGCATTAAGGGAGCATTACGGTCGGTGCCGGGAGGTGCTTCTTTGCGGTCGATCAACACTCGCCTCTCCTCCTTTATAACGGCCCCCATCGCATGATTGTACCACTCTTTATATACATTAAGGAGTCGTGGAGCGCAGGTCGGCGTGCTGATAAAAAAACGAGAACCCGTGTTCAGGCGCATGAAGTGATGTAACGCGTTCTCCATCCCTTCTTCATTGGCAGCAGGTTCCAGTAAGAAAGCTTCCAAGGGTACCCCTTGATCGTAGCCCAGTTGTTGGGTGAAACGATGCGGGTTATATCTCATGAAGATTGCTGCACCGCCCTGCCTGAAGACTAAGAAGCCCGGTCTAATAGAATACAAGTGGAGGGTCTCCCGGGCCGTCAACACTGAAGCTCCATCCTTAAAGGAGTCCTGTAATGGTCGCACCGCAGTGGTGGACGCTTTTCCAATAGTTAATACCTTGTCAATGAAGGACATCCCGACGCCAACGGTGTGAGGACGAAGCAGTAAACCCCTGGCGTTCCGTGGTGAGGGGGTCACGACTGATGAGCCAATCAACTGTATAATGCGAGGAAAACCACACTTGTCAAAGAATGAAGGCCTTTTATGCATGCCGAAGACACCCGCCGTGTGTAGCTCCAGCCACGATGCAAAGTAGTGCATCGGGAAGACCACGTGCAGTACCCCGGGCTCATTGGCATCCGCTGCTCGGCTGAGGCCATGATATAGGTGCGCCAAGCCAGCGATCCCCACAGCCACCTTTACCCCGATGACCATTCGGTGGGCTGGGTAAAAGACAGAAGGCCGCATGCGATGAGAGTGCATTGGGATCGCGAACCAACTCAGTCACAGTCCGAGAAATCCTAAGAAAAAGGCCTCCTCATCCATTCCAGGGGCCGCAATTTCTGCAAAAGACATGGTCGGGGAGTTAGGAAGAAAAAAGTCCTTTTGGTCTATGTCTTTCGTTGGCAGGTTATCCAAACCTAAACCGAAAGGGTCATCCAGGGTGGCAAACTTGGCAGATCCCGATGAAATGACGCTTGGATGAAGGAAACGAGCAATGAAGTCCTCAAAGTTAACCCCCCGACTCCCATGTTCGATAAAAAGGGACTCGTAGATGTTCAACACCTTGATCAGGCTCGGGAATTGGTGTTGAACGGCATTTTCCGGCGTGATCCCCCTTACCATCGGCTTAGCACCGAAGACGTACTCATCTGTCGGGAGCAGCTCTTCATAGTGTTCCCCCATGACTGGTAGGCCGGATACCTCCGCGAATTCCTCCAAAGAGATGGACACTTCCCGATCCATGGCAAGGAAAGTGTGGGTGGGAATGTTCCACTGCTCCAGGAAAGCCTTAAACCACCAGGTGGGGAGCGTGGGATACTGGAAGAGAGAGACGTAGACCGCGGGGTACAATCCTAATCTTATCAACTGCGACTTCTTCGTCGACAGGATGTACCGGGCCCACGGCAGGTAGCCAATCAGATGGCGGGGGATCAGACCAATGTTATATAATTTCCCCCAGGGTCTCGCCTCGCCCTGACAGATACGACGTCCTAGGATATCCAAGACCATAGGACGTTGGACCGGAACCGCATCCATAGCGGGATGAAGAAAGCTGTTCGCGGTCCAATCCACCATCTCCACGGCATACTGCACCGAGGGCGGGGTAGCATAATGGATCGCCGTAATGGGCTCAGACGGCACTGCGCATGTGAAGCTGCGTCGACCCATAATGATCTGGTTATACCAAGACCCCCAAAGGTGGAGTTTCTTGTACTCCGGGTCGTATTCTCTAATCATGGTCAGGACCTCGCGGTCCGAGGGTGCCTCGGGAAATCCCTCCTCCGAGCGAACGAACGGGAATGAAGTGTCTAGAGACATGATCGCTGCAAACAGAAAAATTTAGCCGTTAGTGTTGTAATTCCAACGTTTGACATCTAAAAAAATGCATTAATTAAATTAAATTAAAATTAATTAATTACACCACACAGCAGTGCAGTGAGTAGGAGACCAAAGTAGGACCCACAAAATCTGGATGACAATACGTCAGGCAACCTCATCATTGGATGAGATTGTCAGTTGGGCCCCAGGAAAACATTCTCATTTATAAAAAAGGGGGGTGGGAAGAATCCCTAGAGACAAGGAGAAAATCTCCTCTTTCAGAGCAAAGCTCTGTCACAGAGTGACACTTGTCAAACTCTGGTCCCAGGGAAATAAGATTCCTTAAAAAGAGCACAGCTCTATGGTAATAATGGAAAGGTCCATCAGAAAATGTTTATACCAAAAAGAATTAAAAATTTTGAATTCTTGGAAAATCCACGAAAAACTTGTGAAATTTTTTCATTTATCAGATCTAAAAGATCCACAGATGATCTATGAGCAAAGCTCTGTTCATGGGTTAAAACCTATGAACAAGATCTATGTAGATCTACAAGTTTTTTAGAGCAAAGCTCTGTTTATGAAACCCCAATGGGGATCTATTTAGATCAAAAGATCTATAAGAGCAAAGCTCTTTGGTTAAGGTTAATTTAAGTTAATTTGATTTGATTTAATTTTACCTAAAGTTTTTAACTTTGGAAGTGAGCAAAGCTCTGAAGTTCTAAGCAAGAGCAAAACTCTGGAATCAAAATCTAGAAAATAGTGAAGTTTTCTAAAGGGCCATAGGTCCTATTTATAAGGCGCCTGCGCCCCTTCAGCTCACCTCTTGATCCAACGGTCAGGGGCTTGCCACCGTTGCACTCACGTGCGCGCCACGTGAGCGCAACGGTGGGGGGGCATTTGTTTCCCCCAATCAGAGCAAAGCTCTGCTGAAAATTCAAAATTCAAATTATGAAGCAACGTTTCAAATCCCGGGCGCAACGCGCCACGTGTCAGGCGCTGATACGTCAGCGCAGCGCCCGAGAAGGCGCACCCAATCAGAGCAAAGCTCTATTAAAGGAAGCAACGCTTCAGTTGCGCAAGCACTGCGCTGCGCGACACGTGTCAGCGCAGATGCGCTAGCGCAGTTGCGCTGCGCTGTGCGCTGCGCGACACGTGTCAGCGCAGATGCGCTAGCGCAGTTGTGCTGCGTTTTGCGCTGCGCGACACGTGTCAGCGCAGTTGCGCTGCGCGACACGTGTCACATGCTGGGGCATCTGCGCCAAACAGAATTAAAATTCTAAGAAATCTTTTCTGTTCTTGTTAAAACAAGAAGATTTTCTTCTGCAAAGCATGAGCCCTTGGATCAAAGATCCAACGGTGGGGAAAATTCCCCAAATCACTCAGAGAAAGATCTCTTTAACAAATTTAACTAATTTATGGGCACTATAAAAAGGACCCTAGGCCTCAATTCAAAGCATGAACATTTTCTTGAAAAAAGTCAAGAGCTTCAAACAGAGAGAACTCTGAAAAAGAAAAAATTTCAAGAAAAAGGTAAAATCCTTCACAAGGGAGAAGAAATTTCTTCTAGTAGATCATTGATCTAAAAACTAAATCAATGATCTTCACATAATAAATAGTGCTTTGCACTTCTTATGAACCACTGGTTCTTTAAAACAAGAAAACAACAAAAATAAAAAGAATAGTGCTTTGCACTTTTATGAACCTCTGGTTCTTGAAACAAAAAAAAGAACTTATTTTTCTTGATCTAAATTAGATCAAGAAGTAAAAATAGTGCTTGGCACTTCTGTCCTTGAATCTAAAAGATTCTTAGTGTTTTGCACTTCCAAACTGCGCTGTTGCGCGCTTGAGAGTGTGCCACGTGTCAGCTACAGAATAATTTGCGCTATGCGCTCTTAAAATAGAGCTTCGCTCTCTGGAATTGGCGCAACTCACCAGAGCGCGCCACGTGTCAACAGCGCAACAGCGCAGCGCACTAGCGCAGCGCACTGCGCTGTTGCGCTTGCGCTCACCAGAGTATGACACGTGTCCTCACCATAAGTGCTTGCGCTTTTTGACTGACGCTTGCGCTCTTTGACTGGCGCAAAGCGCCTGAATAATGCAATGCATTTATTTTACTAAAGGGCCAGGCCCAAATCAGAGAGGCCTAGTAGGCCGAATTAAATTGCAAAGGGCAGAGCCCAAACAAAAATTGAAAATGCAATAAACAGGGCAGAGCCCAAGCAAAACTGATGCTCTGCATCATATATAAATGGGCACAGCCCTGATAAAATAAATAATGCTATGCATTATTAAACAGGAGCAGAGCCCCAGTAAAGGCCTAACAGGCCAAAAATAAATAAAATGTTGAACATTTTCAACTGGACTTAGCCCAATTCTGGCCGTAAGTCTTTAAATTAAATTGATCTGAGCATAAATGCTCTCTCTCAAATCAATTTACCTCCGGTTCGAGGGTACATCTCCGAACTCCTCTGACACTTCTCGTTGTAATTCTTCAACGACGTCAGAGAGGCGACGGGTCCCAACGACCACACATGAATATGGACTGCGGGGTCCTTAAACTCATGGACCGAAACGTCCTTAAACTAATGTTGGACCGAAACGTCTTTAAACTAATGTTGGACCGAAACGTCCTTAAACTAATAATGGACCACCACGTCCCTAAACTGGAATATGGACCACCACGTCCCTAAACTGGAGCAATAGAGCCTCCAAATGCTCTTTTGCCGGATCTAAACGATCCCGTTTAAGTTGATCTTAGCCTCCAAACACGGCTAACGTATCCTTAAACATTCAAACGGACTATAAAACTCCAAATCAACCTTGGTTCAAGGGTACATCTCTAAACTCCTCTGACATCTGCCGTTGTAATCCTTCAACGACGTTAGAGAGGTGACGAGTCCCGATGGCCAGATATTAAATGGATTATCACGTTAAGTTGATCTTAGTCTCAAACAGGACTATCGTATCCTTAATGAACGTTTAAGTTGATCTTAGCCGCAACGCGACTAATGCATCCTTAAACTAAAAACACCAAACCCAAATCTAAGTAAATACGGATTTGGACTAGTCCACGTCTTACGGGCGACGGCATTATTCAGTCTCCGTATACAATCCACGGGCAACCACAAACGAAACAAACACACACGACACGAAGTGAAATTCTGGAGAAGGAGAAAGTTGTTACCGCGATGCGGTAGCGTAATTAACTGCAGGGGCTTGCGCCTGCAGGGAAGAGCGTCCCCACAATAAAAAAACCCCTCAAGCGAGGGGGAATCTGACGAAGTCTGCTACATCGGCCGCATCCGTCTAAACCTCCGATGCACGGTGCCATAAATCAACTTGATATCTTCGGAGAGGTGGACGGATAAAGCCAAACAGTATCTGCCCCGAATCTCAGCGACAGGACATCGCGGTCCTGTGCGCCGCCTTTCGGAGGGGAACAATTACATTGATCATACCTCATATATATGATTTGTTATTACCTGAGGCACTGACACGAGCACATGGGATTACACTTATGTATAGATGTTTACCCTTTCCATCTTATCATGCTTCAGACTTATTCATATTGAGGATATTATTATTGATTGTATTGACCTAAGATTGTGTCATACATACGATTTCTGCTCTGTGATGTTTTCTACTCACGAGTTGGCAACTCACCCCCGTTGTGCCACAGTTCTTGCAGGTTTTGCCGTACAGGTTCCATTGCGGATTTCTGGCACACTGCTTCCCTTGCGGGTGATTTGCTTTGGTAGATGGGTTCTTTTGCATCAGAACCACCATTGTATATGTATTATTCAGTTGTATCTAGTAATTCCATCAACCAAACATGTATATTGTTTCAGACTTAGAAAACCAGTTGTGTATTATTTCGACCTTAGAGTCGCGCGTTGTAGTATTATGGTTTTCATGCTGATTTTAAGTTTCCTTTTGAGTTTTGATCCTCGCCCTTCGGCGTTGTATATTATACTGCTTGCGTGGTTGTAACCATCGATTGACAAAGAGTTAGCTCCCGCTTGAGAATGCCTTTTATCATTGTGCATATATTATTCTTGTTGTACCCCGTTCGGGGCCAGTATTTACAAAGGAAACTCTGCCGAAATTTTCAGAAAAGACTATAGATTTTAAAAATGCATATTCGGCTTACTTATTTAAAAACCTTGCTTTTAAAACATGTTTTCTTTACTTCTTAAAAACTAGCTTTCTTTATTTACTCCTTAAAATGGTTTTAGATTTCTGGGCTTTTGGCTTACTTGAATTAGATGAGGTCCTATAGACGTCATACGATTCAAGGGCCAGTCACGTGCTATTTCGGGTCGTGATACGGCCGGCGTGATTCTCGTGCCTACCTGCCTGCTGCCACCGCTATATAAACCCCTCCTTCAGACGGTTCAAATAAGCCATTTTTACTCCACTAAGCCGTTACTCTGCTCGGATTTCCTCTCTAACATGACCGTCGGAGGGTCCTCGGTGGTACAACCATCCCGAGACTTCCTTGCAGGTAGATCGTCCAAAACAACCTCAAACCCATTGAGATCAACACGCTTCAGGAGCCAGCCTCCATATGCAATCTCGGCCGTCTATCGCCGCCATCAGCAGATCAACGGAAGGTAACATCTTGACGTGATCCTACCCACGTTAGCTGGCGCCGTCTGTGGGAACATCTTGATTCCACTAAAACAAAATTTCATCTTCCGATCTCAACCCAATGGCGAGCGGTCATCACGACGATCCAAGCACTAGCCGCCGCCTCCCCCACAACGGAGGCACGGACAAATCTCCTCCTCCGAACGCCATCAACGCCCTCGCCGGCCGGATAGACCGACTCGCATCCGTCATGGAGGCGCTCATCCATGTCCAAACGGCAGGGCAAGATCCCCAGCCCGCCGGTCCCCCTCCATGGGACCAAAACCCCTACAGAGGGAGAGAAGACTCCGCTCGCATCGGTACTGCCGACCACCGCCTCTCTACCTCCCACGGCCGCAGATCTCCCGGGCCAATACATTCTGCGACCCGTTGGGCGCCCCACAATTCAACACCGAGGTCCATAGCCAGAGCGCCTCGCCCCGAGCCTCTTCACGCCCCTTTCCCTCCCAAGGAGATGTCAGTCAGCTCGTCTGTTCCCAGGCATGACCAACACCCCCTCCCTCGATGGGGTCGCGCGGACGGGACTCGCCACGGCGGCTCGAAGACTACCTTGCCGGGGGATCTAAGGAACCTCTTTGAGAAGAACCGGGGCCGTGCCCAGACGCAGGTCTCCAACAGCAGAGGCTGGGGATCAAAATGTGCCGAATCGTCGGGTACCACGGCTGACTCGACGCCCTCGAGAAGAAGATCGAAGGTATGCATCAGGAAGGTCACCGTTCGAGCGACGGGGCTAAGTACACCGCCGACTCGCTCACCAAACCATTCACCGAGGAGCTTCTCGCCGTCCACGTCTTCTTCCACAATAAACCCCCAAAGGTCTCTCTCTTCGACGGTGAAGCTGACCCGAAGGACCATTTGGATGCATTCACCGCAGGAATGAGCTTCTAAGACAACTCCGCCGCCGCCCAGTGCCGAGCCTTCCCGGCCACTCTCATCCGCTCTGGACGATACTGGTTCCGAGGACTTGCGCCGTGCTCGATCTCAACTTTCGACGAGCTAGCCACCCAATTCCTCGGCCACTTCGTCAGGAACAGGCGGCAGAAACGGACAGTCAACCATCTCTTCATGATCAAGAGCGGGGACAAAGAGACATTCAAAGCATACGTCACCCGCTTCTACAACGCCCTTCTCGAGGTCCCAGAGCACCGAGACGAGACGGTCATCACAGCACTTAGGTCTGGTCTTAGGCACAAGGAGTGGTTACGCTCCTTTACATTAGCGCAACCTAGGACCATGGCCGAGATAAAGGCCTGGACCGAGCGTGAGGTCCAGCTCGAGTCCGAGGTGAACGCCAACCTCCCCGGGGTAGAGCAAACCGACCAAAAGAAGAGGGCGGGGGAAGAGAGAAGGAGACTCGAGCGGCCAAATCCGTACCTCCCAAAGATTCAGGAGTACACCCCGCTCAACATCTTCCAGGCAGTGCTGCAAGAGGAGGCTAAGGGCGAGGGGTTCTTCAAGCTTCCCCCGATCTCGCGCATGGCCTCAAAGCGAACCCGGGGCCCCTACTGTGGTTTCCACAGGTCACTAGGCCACTCCACGGAGAGCTGTAAGCAGCTCCGAGACTACATCAAGGAGCTCATCCGATCGGGACACCTCGCAGCGTACTTGCGAGACAAGCGGCAAACTGGCCACAAGCAGGAGCAGTGTTCCCCTCCCGACGAGCTGACAATCGGCCAAATCATGGTCGTGTCAGCGGAGGGTACGCCGGGTACCTACGGAGCTCAGCACCCTATGCCGGTCGTGGAGGCCAACAGACATCTGAGGAGCTCAAGCTGCACCAATAAAAAGAACATCTGCTAGCATGTATTTCTTTCCAAGGCAATGTAAACCTTTCTTGAGATCTTTTTGTTTGTATAATAAAGGGGATCAATAAAACATTGCAAGAAAGAAAAGAATCTCATTCAGTCAAAAGGTACTGTGGGCTCCTCAGCCGTACATCCAAAAAGAGAAATTACAGTAATGGGGGATGGGGGTGCAGGAAACATTGCTCATGGTACTCCGAGGAGATCTCCACCAACCGAGCCCTCGCAGCCTTAGACCTCAGCCCTCGGTGCCGCCTGCGAACGTCGGTGTCATGCCTCAATTGATAGCACTCAAGGATGAGCGCCACCGAGCGGTCCTGCCGACCCACGAAGATCAGGCCGAAGTGCCGCAGAGACCTTAACTTACCGACCGCTTCATCCCTCAGCTGCTCGGACAAGGGGTTGTAGAGCCCCGGCGACGCCCTCCAGATGGAGTACGTTAGCAGCTATAGCAAGGAGGAACGTTGGGGAAGCAGTCGGCCGAAGTGATCCTCAATGCGGCCAATCACTAACCGCACCATGTCCTCGGTGTTGTGCTGGTCGTAGAGGTAGACGTCCTCGAAGCTCATAATGTCGGGGATGGCAAAAGGGAAGTCCTCCATTCTTACGTTTTGGGTGTGAAGGATGAAGTGATCAACACTCCCTCCATTTTATAGCGAACAACCCCTAGGATTCCAACAGTCGCTCACCCACAACTGTGCCGCCACACGGCAGGCACCTGACCTCTCCCGACGAAATCGAAACGACGCGGCTCTGGCGCTTCGCCTCCTCCACGCGTTCATGGCACGTGTCACCCGCGACTGTCCCTCTTTCTAAAGTCCTCACCAAGAGGCAGCCGAGCGGCAACCCTGCTCGGCTATCCCTGGCTAATAGCTCCCTACCACCACAATGCCAGAGATCAAAGCCCTCACCAAGAGACAGCCGAGTGGCTACCCTGCTCGGCTATCCCTGGCTGGCTGTTTACTACCACACAGCGTCAGGGATCAAAGCCCTCACCAAGAGTCAGCCGAGCGGCTACCCTGCTCGGCTATCCCTGGCTGGTAGTTCCCTACCACACAACACCAGGGATCAAAGCCCTCACCAAGAGGCAGCCGAGCAGCTACCCTGCTCGGCTATCCCTGGCTGGGAGTTCCCTACCACACAACACCAGGGATCAAAGCCCTCACCAAGAGGCAGCCGAGCGGCTATCCTGCTCGGTTATCCCTGGCTGGCAGTTTACTACCACACAGTGCCAGGGATCAAAGCCCTCGCCAAAAGGCAGCCGAGCGGCTATCCTGCTCGGCTATCCCTGGCTGGTAGTTCCCTACCACACAACGCCAGGGATCAAAGCCCTCACCAAGAGGCGGTCGAGAGGCTACCCTGCTCGGTTATCCCTGGCTGGTAGCTCCTTACCCCACAACGTCAGGGATCAAAGCCATCACCAAGAGGCGGCCGAGAGGCTACCCTACTCGGTTATCCCTGGCTGGTAGTTCCTTACCACACAACACCAGGGATCAAAGCCCTCACCAAGAGGCGGCCGAGCGGCTACCCTGCTCGACTATCCTTGGCTGGTAGCTTCCTTCCCCACAACGCCAGAGATCAAAGCCCTCACCAAGAGGCGGCCGAGCGGCTACCCTGCTCGGCTATCCCTGGCTGGGAATTCCCTACCACACAACTCCAAGGATCAAAGCCCTCACCAAGAGGCAGCCGAGCGGCTACCTTGCTCGGTTATCCCTGGCTGGCAGTTTACTACCATACAGCGCCAGGGATCAAAGCCCTCGCTAAGAGGCAGCCGAGCGGCTACCCTGCTCGGCTATCCCTGGCTGGTAGCTCCCTACCACACAACACCAGGGATCAAAGCCCTCACCAAGGGGCAGCCGAGCGGCTACCCTGCTTGGTTATCCCTGCCTGGTAGCTCCCTACCACACAACGCCAGGGATCAAAGCCCTCACCAAGAGGCAGCCGAGCGACTACCCTGCTCGGCTATCCCTGGATGGTAGTTTACTACCCCACAACACCAGGGATCGAAGCTCTCGCCAAGAGGCACCGGGCAGCAACCCTGCTCGGCCATTCTTAAGGATCAAAAGCCCTCGCCAAGAGGCACCGGGCAGCAACCATGCTTGGCCCGTCCTTAGTAGGCCCCTTACGGTCCCTCCCGCGCTAAGGATCAAAAGCTCTCGCAAGAGGCAATCGGGTTCGCCCTTGCTCGGTTATCCCTGGCTGGTAGCTCCCTACCCCAAGACGCCAGGGATCAAAGCCCTCGCCAAGAGGCACCGGACAGCAACCCTTCCCGTCCTGTCCTTAAGAATCAAAAGCCCTCGCAAGAGGCAACCGGGCCTGCCCTTGCTCGGTTATCCCTGGTCGGTAGCTCCCTACCACAAAACGCCAAGGGTCAAAGCTCTTGCCAAGAGGCACCGGGCAGTAACCCTGCTCGACCCGTCCTTAGTAGGCCCCTTACGGCCCCTCCTGCGCTAAGGATCAAAGCCCTCACCAAGAGGCAACCTGGCCCGCCCTTGCTCGGTTATCCCTGGCTGGTAGTTCCCTACCCCCACAACGCCAGGGATCTAAGCCCTTGCCATGAGGCGACCGAGCAACTACCCTGCTCGGCCCATCCTTAGCATGCCTCTCCGTGCCTCCCACGACTAAGGAACAAAATCCCTCACCAAGAGGTATCCGGTCTATCTACGTCTAAGCGATCTCCACCTCGACTTCGGGGCTATGGAGATACCGTCTTCCCGCCGATCTTTGCACACTTAGAAAAAGAATAGATTCAACTCGACGCGTAATCACTAGACGAAGAACCGACATAACACGAAGGCGGTACTGTGCAAATACAAGTGTTTACCGATAAAGGAAAGTACGCACGCAAATACTACTGCAAAAATAATTCATTCCCAAAATCAAAGTCTTTATAAGGGTATTGGGGGCTCCCCAGCCTTACAAAATGCCCGGAAGCCTACAAAATTCCCGATGCAACAAAAGAAAAGAAACAAAAAGACAAGGGGCTTCAGGCCTCAGGGCCAGGCGCAACCCCGGGAAGCTCAATATCTACCACAACTTGGGCAGCGTCTGGGGGCTCAGCGCCCATCACAGGAGTCTCGGCGTCGCCCTCGCCGGAAATCTCTTCCCCGGCCTCGCCCCCAGGGTCGTCCCCCTACTCGTCATCCCCGCAAGGATATTCAGCTCGGAGCTCTGCGTCAGCGAACTCTGGCATCCGAGCCTTGACGGCGTCAAGGGCCTCTTGCAGATGAGGTTGGTGGCCGAGGCTAGGACGGTGTAAAAATGTTACAACTTCTTATAGTTCTCCACCACCTTAACTACTCTGAGATCGGCTCACTTCTTCCCCTCTACTGCCGCCTCCAGCTCCTTCCGGAGGGTGCTCGCCGACTTCTTCAGGGTGCCGACGAGCACCTTGGAGTCCTGAAGCTTGGCCTGGGTGGCCTCACGGTACCTGGCAAACTCCTTCTTCCCGACCGCCACCACCTGCTTCCCAGACACCACCTCGCCTTCCAGGGCAGCGACCCTCACCATCGCCGCCTCCAGCTCCAGCTTTGAGCTCTCCTCCAGCGAGGAGAACTCACCCGCGGCCCGCATCGCCGGGGCAATTTTCTCTTCCTCCATCTAGACGATGAGGGCGACGTGCTGGAGGACCTGAAGAAATTAGAAGGGGGTCAGAAAGAGAAGGGGAGCACCAAATCTCGCGAATGATGAGATGCTGAGTGAAAAATAGAGTGAGGTGCGAACACAAACCTGCACGGCCTCTTGGGCGATGGCCGCCATTTGCGCCTTGAGAGTCCCCCGAGGGACCTTGCCCCCGGCCGACCTCTCCATGTCGGCCAGCAAGATGTCGGCGACGGAGAGCCCCGAGGGCACCTCAAAGCGAAGGTCCCCCTCGTCCACCAAGATCGGGGAGGCCGGGGTCCACGGAACCATTCGGAGGAACCTCTTGAGAGACGACGGCGGAGAGCCGGTCTCTATCTCCAAAGCCTGGGCCTCCTGTCCCTGAACCCGCTTTCGGCTCGGCGCCTGGCTGGGCTCCGGGGCACGGCCCACACTCGAACGCTGGGGTGGGACAGCTGCCGGGGGAGCCGGGACCGACGTCGGACGAGAAGAGCCGGCACCTCCAGCCTTCGATCCCTTCTTCGACTTGCGTATGGCCGCTCAAAGTTGGCTCAAGTTCATGGGTTCAGCACAAGACAAGATACAATAGAGTCAGCAACACAAACAAAAATGAAAACAAACGCAAGCCTAACGGATCGCCTGCAAGCTCCAAACTTACCGACGAACTGGGCAGGGCTAAGCCCGGCCCAACTAAGGGCCCGCTCAGAAAGTAGCACGTCAGCCCGGGGAATGGGCTCCCACTTTGCCACTTTCACCGCGTTGGGATCGTTGTACTGACTTCTCTGCCAGCACCTATCCCTAGACCACTGGGTGGGCACGGTCCAGTCCTCACCCTCTGGCGGCCCAACAAAGAAAAACTTCTTCTTCCAATCGTGGATAGAAGAAGGCAAGACGACGACTCCCGACCCGGCTGCACTCCCCCATTGTTTCCTAAAGGAGAGGTAAACCCACCTCGGGTAGTCCACGCGAGTGCCGGGGTGACCTTTGTAAATGAGAGAGGAGGCAAGAGTGGACAGACTGAAAGGGATCATCTGCAACTTCAAACGGACCAGGAACCCAATGAGAATCCTCCAGGAGTTCGGCACTAGCTGGCCCGGGGCTAGCCCAAAGTAATTTAGCGCTCTAACAACCTCGGGAGAGAAAGGCAGGCGCATCCCG
This sequence comes from Agapanthus africanus, assembly GCA_030015575.1. Taxonomy (NCBI): domain Eukaryota; kingdom Viridiplantae; phylum Streptophyta; class Magnoliopsida; order Asparagales; family Amaryllidaceae; genus Agapanthus; species Agapanthus africanus. The sequence continues at coordinate 80,984,609 of CM057340.1, read as the reverse complement.
GCCCAAAAGGCTTCCAGGTACAAGGCAATCTCCTTACCCCGTACCTGATCTGCCCTCTCTCCTTCCTCGGCCAAATGTAGCGTATAGCCGGAAGGGATATAGAAACGAGCCCGAGCGGTGGCAAGCTCGTCCTCATACCTCACCAAGGATGACACACCAGGGGCGTCCACCACCTCCGCTCTGGGAACCGCCCCTGTTGCGCGACCCCGGGAAGAGGATCTGACCCTAACTCCCCGGGAAGACTCCGACTCAGTGGAAGAATCCCTAGAATCTACCCCGACGATATCTACAGACTCCTAAAAAGAAAACATCTAACCTGATGGAGAGAAGTCCTCGGGAGAGAAAACGCAGAGATCCGACCTAAAAAGGAGAGTGCCGAGCTAACAAGACTCAGAACGAGGAAAATATGAAGAGATATGGGCCCTGAAGCGGACCCCGCCTCTATTTATAGCTGCCAGCGTACACATCCTACGGAGACAGTCATCTCCCGCCGAAACGGTTCAGTGCATTCGACGGCCACGATCGCTCCACCAGTCGCACGCGCATTGGCCATATCCCATCAGACACCAGAAGTCTGCGGCCCGTCGCGTCAGCCAACCAGCGCCCGACACGTGGGCTGTCGCTTCAGTGGACGTACGCCCGATCCGACGCACCTTCTTTAATGCAAAGATCTCACCCTTGATTCGCTGGCGTCGTCCAGAAAATACAACAGATTGCCCGGGAACACACCCCAATGATATCTTCGAAAAGGAGTTCACCTCGGGTGACCCGACAGACCACTCTCGACCCAACCCGTCAGCTGGTCAGGACGAGAGTGGGGGGCTAATGATGATGCTCGATATCGATGATCCCCCAGATCATGACACATGGCAGATGACGTGTCCCAAGGCTTACAAGAGAGGACCTACAGTGGCCGACCAGACCACTCCTATCCCCGTCCTATAGACAAACAACTGTTGGCTCGTCCCCGAGCCCCCTGCACAATTGGCCTCCTCGGCCCTATCAGCTCTTCTCCGGGCTACCGCAGAACCAAGATATCTCGGCTCTTCCGCTCGTCCGCGAGCTCTCCCGCCGAGGTCATCTTCCCCGGTCTCATCGACCGACCAACGGCACCGCTCACAAGCGCAACCGCTATCCCGCGAATCTCGCCATGCGCGAGATATCCGCCGGCCACATCCCACATTCCACGCCATCACGATTCCCCATTAACAAGCCTGTCTCACCATTAATGCGGGATCCCGCTCATTACGCGGGCATGACGTCGGGAGCGTAACGGCCGGCGTGATTCTAGCGCCTGCCTACCTGCTACCACCGCTATATAAACCCCTCCTTCAGACGGTTCAAGTAAGCCATTTTTACTCCACTAAGCCGTTACTCTGCTCGGATTTCCTCTCTAACTTGACCGTCGGAGGGTCCTCGGTGGTACAACCACCCCGGGAATTCCTTGTAGGTAGCTCGGCCCAAACAACCTCAAACCCATTGAGATCCACACGCTTCAGGAGCCAGCCTCTAGATCCAATCTCGGTCGTCTATCGCCGCCATCAGCAGATCAACGGAAGGTAACATCTTGACGTGATCCTACCCACGTCACCTACTATTCACAAATCTTTGTGAGAAACCGCTTGGGCTGTATTTGAATTAGGTCTAGTATTACAAATTAGATGAGGCTACCAAATTACCTTTCTCCTCAAATCAACAAATCTCTTTTTGGCTCACAAAGATCTCTCTCACGTCCTTCGTACCCTCCTCATCGCCTCCATCACCATCGACGACTCCCGCCGCTGAACCTTCTTCGCTGTTGAAGCTTCTAAAAGGCCCTTGCCGACAACGACGCCAAGATCGAGCCAGCTTTCTCACTGCCGAAGCCTCTAGAAACTCCCCCGCCGGCAACGTTGATCAACATCAACTTTTTCGCGTTTAAAAACTCTAGAAAATCTTACGCCCACTGCCGAAGCCTTGAAAAATCTCACGCCTTGCAGCGATCGACTTCAAGATCAGTATCGCTCCATTTTTCGTTTTCTTTTTTAAGAATGTAAATGTGACGGGTGATGAAGGAGGAAGGCAGTGAAAGGGGTTGTGAGTTTGTGATTTCTTGGCAAGTTTTGAATTGTTCTGCCATAATTCTAATCTCTATTCCATTTCTTTTTCCTCTCGCATATTCTGCTTTTAGATGATTTTGGGGATATTGCGTTTGTGGTTTTTGGAACTGCGTAAAAATTGTAATTGTCTAATTTTGCAAGTTTTCTTTTTCTTTGCCAAAATCAAATTTTGCAAGTTCTTAATAAAGATCTAATATGATCAAAATCCAACTTCAAGATCAACTGTTTAGAAATTACAGGTAACTTATTAAAAATTACAGACAACTGCTTAGAAATTATATACAGCTTATTAGAAATTACAAGAAAGTTATTAAAACTTACATGCAATTGCTTAGAGATTACATGCGGCTTATTGGAAATTACTGGCAAGTTATTAAAACTTAAATGAAAATGGAGTAAATGACAAAAGGATAATGGAGAAGATAAGAGAAGGATAATTGAGAAATTGCAGGTTTTGGTGATATAACATTCAGGCTTTGAATTGTTCATAATGGCATTCAGACAACCACAAATGTGTGCAACATTAATGAAATAACTGTTTTAATTTTTAATTAAATCATTGCAACAAATATTGCAAGCAATAGTATTAAAAGCTATCTTAAAACATTATCAATCACAAACTTTGTAAGAAGGGAAGTTATTATACTTTACATGCAACTGCTTAGAAATTATATGCAGCTTATTAGAAATTACAGGTAAGTTATTAGAAATTACATGCAACTGTTTAGAAGTTACATGCAATATATTAGAAGTTACAAGTAAGTTATTAGAACTTACAAGCAACTGATTAGAAATTACATGCAGCTTATTAGAAATTACAGGCAAGCAATTAGAAGTTGAATGAAATTGGAGTAAATGAGAGAAAGATAATGGAGAAAATGAGAGAAGGATAATGGAGAAATTGCAGATTTTGGTGACATAACTATTTAAATTTTGATGATATAACATTTACGCTTTAAATTGTTCATAATGGCATTCATACAACTACAAATGTGTGCAGCATCACTGAAATAACTGTTTTAATTTGTAATTAAATCATTGCAACAAATACTGCAAGCAATTAGTATTAAAAGCTATCTCAAAACATTATTAATCATAAACTTTGCAAGAAGGGAAGTTATTAAAAGTCACATGCAATTTATTCGAAATTACAGGTAAGTAGAAATTATAAGCAACTGCTTATAAGTTACAGGTAACTTATTCGAAGTTACAGGCAACTACTTAGAATTTACATACAGTTTATTAGAAATTACAACAAGTTATTAGAACTTACATGCAGCTTATTAGAATTTACAGGCAGGTTATTAGAAGTTAAATGAAATTGGAGTAAATGAGAGAAGAATAATGAAGAAAATGAAAGGGATAATTACCCTCTGTTGGGATGAAAGTAGTGAATTTAGAGGGAAAATAGTTTGGTTGGAGTATTTAAAATTCAACTCAGGATAAAAGTTACAGGCAACCTGATAAAAGTTACAAGCAATTACAGCATCAGAATTTTTGCGCAAAAATTCCTAGCTGTCAATTTGTACTTGGGCGCATGGGTTTCTAAGGGTATTTTTGGAATATACTAAAATACCCTATGTTGTGAGTATGTGATGGAAAAAGTGATGGGTCTATAACCTTTTTAACATGTTCAAAAAGTGACAGATTTTATTTGGGACGGGCGTTTTTCAACAATTTACCGTAAATTTAAAAGGCCCTGATATTAATTGGAAAAATGCCCAAAGTTTTTGGCATCTCCTTTGCAATTAAGTATACCGTTTCCATTTGAAATATGCTGACAGTTCCTGGTGTTTCAATGAAAATTAGCCTAATCCGAAACAAATCGATTAGATGACTTCATTTGCGAAGCTTCAAAATAGAAATAAGTTATGGGGTTATTGCGTCTGCATTAGTCTATATACCCAGTCTCTACGGTAGTAGAAACAACCCAGAGGTAAAACAAGTCTTCTGTTAAATGTGTATCGCGGTTCATAGTTTTACCGTGATAGATGAGCTATAATATATGTTAAAGAAAATTGTTTTCAACTTGATAGAGAAAACCAGGATAAAAATAAAATATATCTCCAAAAGTTAATCATTATGATAGCCACGAACAGATGAGAAAGGCCAAGAGTGGGCTCTGTTTTAAATCCAAAAGGAATGAGACAGTGAGATTTAAGTGATGTTTTTTTTACATTCTTTTCTTTTCTTTTTCTTTAAAGAATAATAAGTGCTATAATTTAATGATCCTAAAAGCAACTTTTGTCCCTCTACTTATATATAAGTGGACCTGATTCCATCTATGTATTTTGTACCGAAAATACTATATTAAATACATTTTTCTTTTAACATATTCTCAACAATTGAAAATTTTATTTTGTTTATTGGAATTATATGTCTTAGATACATTCTCCTCTACCTATAATGTTCCTTTCTAATAAATTTTACATTTGCAACATTGAAGAGAAGCCTAAAATCCCTTGGTCCATGAATTAGACTCAACTAATTCAATTGTGCAAAATGACCCTACTATCTCGACTGAGTCAGGCTCAGAAGGTGATCCCTTAATCCCCCTTGGATTCAGACCATCTCGTGTCAAGAAGATGACCGCTAAAAGAAAATTGGTTACCACTGCTTTTAATAAACATCTTTCACTATCACTTGATACTATCTCTTCGCAAAGATTCTAAGAAGAAATCAGATTTGAAATGCCCCACTAAACCTTCTATTAAATCTCTTAACGATTTTGATGATAATGTTATTATGAATGTTGCTATTTCTTGCGGTTTTATTATTAAAGATGGAAATAATATCAGTAGTATTCGTCTATTGGATAAGAACAGAAATAAGGTAGGATCTTGATTCTTCTTAGAGCTCTCGGAAATAATACTTATTTTGCCTTCAAAATCGGGATTTACAATGCATTCAATTTAGCGGCAGCGAACGCGTCTAAAATAAACTGTAGAGACATCTTTTGGTTCGTCTGTATTTTTTTATGATGTATAGGAATTGTTTATCTCGATGCACAAGTTTTGTATCTTCTAAAATATTTTTTAAAAAATTATTTTATTGAGTAGGACATCTTGCACTCTTTTTTCCCAAGAAAAAAGAGAAACCTAAGATTGATTCTTTTTTTCTTTTTTAATAATTACCTTTGTAGAAATATGGTCTCATGCACTAACTTGTTCCTCTACTAATTTGCATATGATTTTTTTTTCTTGCCTTTTTTTCTGTTCCCAAGGATGAGCAATTTAAAATTTTCATATCATTCAGATATTTGTTTCAAACCGAGTGCATACAGATGTAGATAATAGCCATCAAAATAAAGATCTGCCTTCTTTCTATAATCTATATTTTATAGCCTATAAATACATAATCAACTTCAGTAGGAAAAGCAAGTCACTAACTATTTTTAAATGAATAGTTTGTTACATGGTTAGTTGAACCGTTTTCAGCAACTAATGAGCTCAAGAATTGACATGCTAGACCTTAATTAGCATCTTGTGAGTAGCTTTAGAGTGTACATAACTTAGGGCTTAGGCTCAATCTAATATGAAATACATTTATAAAATAAAAATATCGATCAGCGAGTCAGCATCATCGTCATCTAAGTTCTGTCCTAGAATCAAATTCGTCATGAAATATTTGACAAAATTTATGATCGGGTGATTAGCATAACTCTTCAACCTTATTGTCTCTAAAACTAACGGCTCCTTTCTATTATTCTTGTGCTCTTGCAAGTAGAGTAGTTATTGTAATAGATTCTTTTATGATGTTAATTGGTCTTAGCTTGGCAGGAGAGTGTTTGGGAAAAGAAAAGGAGATGCAAAGATGATAAATTTGTTCTTAAAACGCCATCGGCCACTGGCCTATGCGTTATTCATTGATGTAAGTAAAAAGATTAAAATTAATATATTTAAGATTTCCTTCAAAAATATATATATCTAAGATCGATCTCACCGTACATTTCCGTCCGTCTGTCATTTAATAGGTATTTTTCTCTCTCATTCGTGTGTGTTGTATGCATAGGTTAAGGCTTACAGACAGCACCCTCAAGAAAAAAATGATAAACCAAAACATTCCCATGTCATGAGATGCATTTTGTTGCCGTCTCCAAAAGCAATGTCTGGCACCCTCAATTTATGGTTAATAATTAATACTTCTTTATTATCATAATAATTTTTCTTGTTTTCCCATGTAGTATTTTTTGATAGAGAAAATAATAATAATAATAATAATAATAATAATAATTAGAAAATTTGATGAAAGGTGTGCATCTTATAGAAATGATGAGGATATAATGTATTAATCAAGTGCACCATGCTTGCTTATACCCTTAACAAAGATGGAAGTCTCCTTTTTAAAAATAAATTAAGGGGATGTTGCAAAAAATAATGTTCTAGGCATAGTTGACCAAGCATTGGGGAACAGCCTATGAAAATATAATCATATTCCTAACTTCAAAAAATACTTAATACCTTTTAATTAACCTGGAACCAGCAGACAAAAAAGCTAATTAAACAGAGGCACTTGATTAGAATAAAAAAAATTCATGGAACTGCTCGGACCTACTCTACCAAGCACACACCACGCACCGCACCGTACCAGGTTGGTAGAAAAAGAACTTTTCTAGCAATTTTGAATGCTGAAGTTAGTGGTATGTCAAGAACCACTTCACCAAAAGTTTAAACCGTTAGGCCGTGGAATAACTATGTATATTATTAAGTTAACATTATATACTTTAATATGGTAATTCATGATTTCTCCATAAATATACAGTTATGAATATTATCTAACATTAATTTCGATAAGACACCTAATTATTTATTTTGTTTCATTTTATAGTTCTAAGATGCGATCAATATAGACTGCAACCTACAAAAAAAAACTACAGAAAAAAGGTCTCCTAGTGCTTGCAGTGGTTTGTATAGATTGAACTTGCAACTTTTTTGCGGCAATTTTCATGCTCTATGAACTCTATGGTCCCTTACCTGTCACTTAGCATCTCTTACTCTCACAATCTTCAGGAAAAAATAAATAAACTCTTTTGGCTACTGGCAAAATATAATCATGCTCTTAACTTCAAAAAAATACCTATTAAATATCATTCAACAGTTCCATGTTTGTTAATTGTTTTTACTCTTAAAACTAGCCCTCATCCTCGCACAACAGTATTAAATATCATTCCTCAAATTTGAATTCCTTCTTTTTAATGAAAAATGAAATGGCAAAATACAATCATGCTCTTAACTTCAAAAAATTATTATAAACCTTTAGATCACATTTCATGAATCTGGCCACAAAGAAACCAGACAACATCATGCTTGATCACAATGTTGACATATTTCATGTTAACAACTCAGAGATTCAAAGCATAGCAAATTCTTAATGCATAACAATTAAAGGATGATTTTTAATCATTTGAGGAACATTAATCTGCTAACATCCTGTTTTCAGCAAGTTTCCAGTAATTTTTTAATCAAATACGCATATATTTGAACATCGATTGGTACTAAGTTAGGTATTAATCTTTGGGGGTTACAGCTTATGTCGATCCTAATACGTTGTACCGCGAAACTTTCAGCAACCCTTGCATCAAAGTCTGCAGAAATACACTAAAAAGAGAGAGATAGTATGTTTAGGGCGAATCGATGTGACGCGACCCGGATCGCGCCAAGATGTTACCTTCTGTTAATCTGCTGACGGCGGCGATGGACGGCTGAGATTGGATCTGGAGGCAGGCTCCTGAAGCGTGTGGATCTCAATGGGTTTGAGGTGGTTGTTGCCGAGCTACCTGCAAGGAAGTCGCGGGGTGGTTTTACCACCGAGGACCCTCTGACGGTCAAGGTAGAGAGGAAATCCGAGCAGAGTTACGGCTTAGTGGAGTAGAAATGGCTTACTTGAACCGTCTAAAGAAGGGGTTCATATAGCGGTGGCAGCAGGCAGGGCAGGCGCGAGAATCACGCCAGCCGTTACGCTCCCGACGTCACGCCCGCATGATGAGCGGGATCTCCCATTATTGGCAAGACAGGCTCGTTAATGGGGGATCGTGATGGCGTGGAACGTGGGATGTGGCCAGCGGAAATCTCGCGCACGGTGAGATGCGCGGGATGGCGGTTGCGCCTGTGAGCGGTGCTGTTGATCGGTCGATGAGACCGAGGAAGATGACCTCGGCGGGAAAGCTCGCGGACGAGCGGGAGAGCCGAGATATGGTTCTGCGGTAGCCCGGAGACGAGCTGGGAGGCCGAGGAGGCCAATTGTGCAGGGGGCTCGGTGACGAGCCAGCGTTTGTTTGTGGGGCGGGCACAGGAGTGTCCTAGTCGGCTACTGTAGGTCCTTTCTTTGTGAGCTTTGGGACACGCCATCTGCCACGTGTCATGATCTGGGAGATCACAGATATCGAGCATCATCATTAGCCCCCCACTCTCGTCCCGACCAGCTGACGGGTCGGGTCGAGAGTGGTCTGCCAGGTCACCCGAGATGAGCTCCTTTCGAAGATATCGTCGGGGTGTGTTCCCGGGAAATCTGTTGTATTTTCTGGATGACACCAGCGAATCAGGGGTGCGATCTCTACTTTCAAGAGGGTGCGCCGGATCGTGCGTACTTCCGCTGAAACGACAGTCCACGTGTCGGGCGCTGGTTGGCTGACACGACGGGCCGCAGACCTCTGGCGTCTGATGGGATACGGCCAATGCACGTGCAACAGGTGGAGCGATCGTGGCCGCCGAATGCGAGAAGTTGTTTTAGCGGGAGTCGACTGTCGCCGTTGGGTGAGGACGTCGGCAGCTATAAATAGAGGTGGGGTCCGCTTCAGGGCCCATAACTCTTCATATTTTCCTCGTTCTGAGCCTTGTTAGCTCGGCGCTCTCCTTTTTAGGTCGGATCTCCGCGTTCCCGAGGACTTCTCTTCATCAGGTTAGATGTCTTCCTTTTCTTTCTTCTGCTTCTTCTCCTTCTGAGTCGAGTCTACCTCTCCCTTTGGCAGGGCAAATGGATCGATTTAGGACTCTTGGTGCCCTCGGCGCTCAGTCCCGGATGGGGGGGCGGCGATGCGGCCGTGCCTCCGGCTGACCCGATCCCCGCACCAAATGTGTCGCCGATGGCAGGGCCATCTGCCCCGTCATGAGCTCCCGATGATTGTCCCGGCGGCGGCCAAAGGCGTTCACGGGTTCCCGAGCCCCAGATGAGGGATGCAGGAGAGGGCGTAGACGGGGTTTCTCTTAAGAGGAAGAGGACGGTCTCTCGTGCGCCACCGTCGGAGAATCCTGGGGGGATTCCTGTGCAGGAGGGGGACGTCCATTTCGTTGTCCCGTCTGGGCTTTCCGTTGCTACTGGTCTACTTGCTGGTATGGAAGAGTCGACCGGGGGTAAGATTCCGCGGGGGACTCTGAGGGCTCAAATGGCGGCTATAGCTCAGGAGGCGGTGCAGGTACGTACTCCCTCATGTGTCGTTTTGAGCGCCCTTTCTTTAGTTCGAGTGTCTCTAAATCTCTTTGCTGTTTCCCGTCAAGTCCTTCAGCGCTGCGCCCTTGTTACTCGCATGGAAGCCGAGGGGGCTATCCACGCTACGAGGCAGACGGGAGAGTTTTCTTCGAAGGCCGAGGACCTGTGACTTGAGCTGATCTGGAGAAGGAGAGAATGGCTGTCTTGGAAGCCCGATCGGCCACCGCGGAACTCGCCGTCTCAAGGTGTCGGGAGTCCTATCACCGCCTAAGTGAGTCCCACCGAGTCGTCGAGATGAAGTTGATGGAACTGGCCGATCGCATTGCAGCCATGAAGAGGGTGAAGGATGCCAGCAGGCGGGATGCCGAGGTGGTGCTTCAGGCGGCGGAGGTTGCCAAGATTCGGGCTAGGAAGGCGGTGACCGATTACAAGGGGTCGGACCAGTTTTACGTCGACCTCGGTGAGGCCTCCGCCATTGCATGGAACAAAGCTCTTGATGCCGTCAAGGAGCAGTTTCCAGAGTTTGCCGATGGTGAGCTCCGTGCTCGAGTCCCACTTTCGGTGGTTATGCCTCCGGCCGACAGTGATGAGGGAGGTGAGGTCTAGGCAGGGCTTGCGGCTCGAACTTTTTGGCTTTTCTTCCTCTCTCTTTTGTAAACCTCCGGGTAATTTGATAAGGTTGGGGAGCCCACAATACCCTTGTAAAGATTTTTGGCATTGTGAATAAAAAAAATTTGTAGTGTTTGTGCTCGTATTTTCCTTTGTCAGTAAACACTTGTATTTGCACAGTACCGCCTTTATGTTATATCGGTTCTCCGTCTAGCGATTACGCGTCGAGTTGAATCTGTTCATTTGCTCAGTATGCAAAGACCGGCGGGAAGACGGTATTTCCATGGCCCCGAAGTCGAGGTGGAGATCGCTCAGACGTAGATAGACCGTATGCCTCTTGGTGAGGGCTTTTGTTCCTTAGTCGTTGCAGGGTGGGAAGTTACCCGCTAGGGATTCACCAAGCAGGGAGGAACTCGGCGGCCTCGCGAAGAGGGCTTCAGATCCTCAGCGTCTGACGGGTAGGAGACTGTCCGCTGGGGATGCGCCGAGTAGGATAGCTACCCAGTGCCTCATGGTGAGAGCTTTGATCCCTGGTGTGTTGGGGTAGGGAACTACCAGCCAGGGATAACCGAGCAAGGGCGGGCCCGGTTGCCTCTTTCGAGGGCTTTTGATCCTTAACGCGGGAGGGGCCATAAGTGGCCTACCAAGGACGGGCCGAGCAGGGTAGCTGCCCGGTGCCTCATGGCTAGGGCTTTGATCCGTGGTGTGTTGGGGTAGGGAGCTACCAGCCAGGGATAACCGAGCAAGGGCGGGCCCGGTTGCCTCTTTCGAGGGCTTTTGATCCTTAGCGCGGGAGGGGCCGTAAGTGGCCTGCTAAGGACGGGCCGAGCAGGGTAGCTGCCCGGTGCCTCATGGCGAGGGCTTTGATCCCTGGTGTGTTGGGGTAGGGAGCTACCAGCCAGGGATAACCCAGCAAGAGCGGGCCCGATTGCTCTTTCGAGGGCTTTTGATCCTTAAGGACGGGCCGGGCAGGGTTACTGCCCGGTGCCTCTTGGCGAGGGCTTTAAACCTTGGTGAGTTGGGGTATGTTTCCCCCAATCAGAGCAAAACTCTGTTTGAATTTCAAAAATTCAAAAATTGAAGCAACGCTTCAGATTCCTTACACTGCGCGCAGCGCGCCACGTGTCAAAAGCTGACACGCCAGCGCTGCGCCCAAGACAGCACACCCAATCAGAGCAAGGCTCTATTTAAAATAAAAATAAAGGAAGCAACGCTTCAGATGATCTGCGCTCTGCGCTGCGCGACACGTGTCAGCGCAGTTGCGCTGCGCTCTGCGCTGCGCGACACGTGTCAAGCGCAGGTGCGCTTGCGCCAACTGTGCCAGCATTTAAAACAAAAAAATTCTGGAGAAATCTTTTTAAATCTTATTTAAACAATAAGATTATCTTCTGTAAAACAGAGCCCTTGGATCAAAGATCCGACGGTGGGGAAATATCCCCAGATCAATCAGAGAAAGATCTCTGTAACCAACATAACAAATCAATTGGCACTATATAAAGGCCCCTAGACTCCAAGTCTAAAAGACAGAGATAGAGAAACACAGAAATCCTCTGAAAACTTTGAGAAGGAACTCTAAAAAAGAGAGAAAAGGTAAAACCTTTGGAAAAAAGAAGAATTTCTTCTAAAAAGATCGATGATCTAAGAACAAGATCAAGATCTTTAATAAAAAAAATAATAAAAAAGAAGTAATTTACTTCTTTACTAGATCTTTTGATCTATATAAAGGCATTGCCTTTTGATGAACCAATGGTTCTTCAAATTTGAGGTAAAACCTCTCTGGAAACAAGAAAAACTTGTTTTCTTTGATCCAAATATTAAACAGTGCCTTGCACTTTCGAAGTTTGCACTGTTGCGCTCCTTGGATTGGCGCAAGCCACCAGGGAGCGCCACGTGTCAATCACAGAACAGCTGCGCCTTGCGCTTCTTAAAACAGAGCACTGCTCTCTTGGTTTGGCGCAAGTCACCAGAGCGCGCCACGTGGGCGCAGCGTACTGGCGCAGCGCACTGTGGTTACGCTCACCAGAGCACGACACGTGTCACCCCCACATGAGTTTGCGCCTTGCGCTCCTCAGTTGGCGCAAAGCGCCTGACAAGCCACGTGGCACACTGTCAGAAAAATAAATGCTCTGCATTATCAAATAAGGGCAGAGCCCAATTAAAAAGGCCTAACAGGCCTAATAAAAATGCAATGCATTATTCAAAAAGAGGCAGAGCCCAAATGAAGGTCTAATAAACCAGACAAAAATGCTATGCATTAATAAAAGGGTAGAGCCCAAGCAGAGGCCTAATAGACCGAAGATAAACAAAATGTTAGACATTTTTCTAACTGGACTTAGCCCAATTCTGGCCATAAGTCCTCAAATTAAATTGAACTGAGAACAACTGCTCTCCCAAATCAATTTACACCCGGTTCAAGGGTACATCTCTGAACTCCTCTGATATCTGTCGTTGTAATCCTTCAACGTCGTCAGAGAGGTGACGGGTCCCGACAACCACACATCAATACTGTGGGGTCCTTAAACTCATGGACTAATGCGTCCTTAAACTCATGAACTAATGCGTCCTTAAACCGATATCCGTCTCCAAAATGGGAATGTTGGACCACCATGTCCCTAAACTGGCAATGGACCACTATGTCCCTAAACTGGAACAATAGAGCCCCCAAATGCTGTTTTGTCGGATCCAAACAATCCCGTTGAGTTTATCTTAGTCTCAAATTAGACTAACGTATCCTTAACAAACGTTTAAGTTGATCTTAGCCCCTAATATGGCTAACGTATCCTTAAACCAAAATCCCAAACCCAAATCTAAGAAAATACGGATTTGGACTAATCCGCGTCCTACGGGCAACGACATAAATTAGTCTCCGTATACAATCCACAAGGCAACCACAAACAAAACCAAACACCCACGACACGAAGTGAAATTCTGGAGAAGGAGAAAGTTGTTGCCGCGATGCGGTAGCTTACTTAACTGCAGGGGCTTGCGCCTGTAGGGAAGAGCGTCCCCACAATCAAAAAACCCCTCAAGCGAAGGGGAATCTGACGAAGTCTGCTACATCGGCCGCATCCGTCTAAACCTTCGATACACGGTGCCATAAATCAACTTGGCATCTTCGGAGAGGTGGACGGATAAAGCCAAATAGCATCTGCCCCAAATCTCAGGCAAGACGTCCCTGTCTTGGCCGTCGTTCAGAGGGGAACAGGATAGGGGGCTACCAGCCAGGGATAACCGAGCAAGGGCGGGCCCGGTTGCCTCTTTCGAGGGCTTTTGATCCTTAGCGCGGGAGGGGCCGTAAGTGGCCTACTAAGGACGGGCCGAGCAGGGTTACTGCCCGGTGCCTCTTGGCGAGGGCTTTGATCCTTAAGGATGGCCGAGCAGGGTTGCTTCCTGGTGCCTCTTGGCGAGGGCTTTGATCCCTGGCGTTGTGAGGTAGGGAACTACCAGCCAAGGATAGCCGAGCAGGGTAGCCGCTCAGCTGCCTCTTGGTGAGGGCTTTGATCCCTGGCGTTGTGGGATAGGGAGCTATCAGCCAGGGATAGCCGAGCAGGGTAGCTACTTGGCTGCCTCTTGGTGAGGGCTTAGATCCTTGGCGTTGCGGAGTAGGGAGCTACCGGCCAGGGATAGCCGAGCAGGGTAGCCGCTCGGCTGTCTCTTAATGAGGAATTAGATCCTTGGCGCTGGAGAGGCCGTGGGAGGCCTGCTAAGGATTGACCGAGCAGTGAAGTTGCTCAGTTGCCTCTTGGTGAGGGCTTTGATCCCTGGCGTTGTGGGGTAGGGAACTACCAGCCAGGGGTAGCCGAGCAGGGTAGCCGCTCGGCTGCCTCTTGGTGAGGGCTTTGATCCCTGGCGTTGCGGGGTAGGGAGCTACCGGCCAGGGATAACCGGGCAGGGTAGCCAGTCAGCTACCTCTTGGTGAGGGCTTTGATCCCTGGCGTTGTAAGGTAGGGAGCTACCGGCCAAGGATAGCCGAGCAGGGTAACCGCTCGGCTGCCTCTTAGTGAGGGCTTAGATCCTTGGCATTGCGGGGTAGGGAGCTACCGGCCAGGGATAGCCAAGCAGGGTAGCCGCTCGGCTGCCTCTTAATGAGGGCTTAGATCCTTGGCGCTGGAAGGGCCGTGGAAGGCCTGCTAAGGATTGACCGAGCAGTGAAACTGCTTAGTTGCCTCTTGGTGAGGGCTTTGATCCCTAGCGTTGTAGGGTAGGAAACTACCAGCCAGGGGTAGCCGAGCACGGTAGCCGCTCGGCTGCCTCTTGGTGAGGGATTTGATCCCTGGCGTTGCGGGATAGTGAGCTACCGGCCAGGGATAGCCGTGCAGGGTAGCCACTCGGCTGTCTCTTGGTGAAGGCTTTGATCCCTGGCGTTGTGGGGTAGGGAGCTACCAGCCAGGGATAGCCGAGCAGGGTAGCCGCTCGGCTGCCTCATGGTGAGGGCTTCGATCCTTAGCGCTGGAGGGGTCGTGGGTAGCCTGCTAAGGATGGACCGAGCACTGGAGCTGCTCAGTTGCCTCTTGGCGAGGGCTTTGATCACAAAGACAGAACTTCTCTTTTTGCAATGTTCTAACGTTCTCTTCTTGTTATTTGAATGGAAAGGACTTTTTAGAAAAATTTACATTGTCTTTGTGAAAGGAGAGATGCACACTCGTAGGTATTGATTTCACTGGTACAGCTTGAGCTTCTCGGCGTTGTAAGGCCGCGGAAACTTGCACCCGTCCGCGTCCTGTAAGCGGTAGGCTCCGCCGGGAAGTACCTCAGAGACGAGAAAAGGACCGTCCCATTTTGGGGAAAACTTATGCAGCCTGCCTTGATCGACGAACTCATTTCGCCGTAGGACTAGATCTCCGGTCCTGAAGGAGCGACGCTTGACCCGAGCGTTAGAGTATCGGGCAGTTTGCTGCTGATAGGCGGCAGCCCTGATCTGAGCCCGGTCCCGTTTCTCCAACAAGATATCCAGGTTGGTCCGTAGTGCCATGGTGTTTGCTTCGTCGTCGAAGTGTTCGACCCGATGACTGGGTAGCCCGATCTTCGCCGGGATCATTACCTCGGTCCCTTAGCAGAGGCTGAAAGGGGTTTCCCCGGTGGGGGTCTTCTTTGACGTGCGCAGGGCCCATAAGACCCGGGGAAGTTCCTCGACCCAACTGCCTTGGCGTCCTTCTAGGCGGGTCCGGAGACCTCGGAGGACGTCCCGGTTAGCAACTTCGGCCTGCCCGTTGCATTGGAGATGTGCGACCGCGGCAAACTTCATTAGGATATGATATTCGTTGCAGAAATCCTTCACTTTCTCATTTTCGAAGTTCGTCCCGTGGTCGGTGACGATACAACTCGGGATACCGAACCGGAGTATCAGGTTGTTCTGCAGGAACTTGATGGTCGTGGCGGTATCCGGTTTCCTGATGGGGACGGCCTCGATCCACTTTGTGAAGTAATCTACTGCGACAAGGACATATTTGTGCCCGCCCGCACCGGTAGGGAACTGGCCTATCATGTCCAATCCCCACTGGGAGAATGGCCACGAAGAGGTTAAAGCGGTCAGCTCGGTAGCCGGAAGACGAGGTATGCTTCCGTGGAGTTGCAACTTTTTCATCTCCTGACGAGCTTCTGGGTGTCTTCGTGAACAGTTGGCCAGTAGTACCCCTGGAGCAATGCCTTCTGGATTAAGGTTCGGGCCCCTTGGTGCGCGCCGCCGACCCCTTCATGGATTTCACGGAGGACGTAGTCGGCTTCGTGGGGGGCGACGCACCGGAGCAGGGGTTGAGTGAAGGATTTCTTGTAAAGGTTCCCATTGCTCCATATGAAGTAACGGGCTTTGGCCACGAGACGGCGGGCTGCTCCCCGATCTTCTGAGAGCGCACCATCCCTTAGGAATTCTAAGAGGGGCTTCCTCCAGTCTTGGCCTTCTTTTTGGGCTGTGTATATATGAAGTGTTGTCGCCCCGTCTTCCATACTTGGCCGTAGCAAGGTCTCGAAGAGGATAGATCGCATGTTGTTAGCCGAGTAGGATGAAGCCAGCTTGCTCAGGATGTCGGCTTGGGCGTTGAGCTGCCTGGGTATTTGCTCTACCTGGATTTCGTCAAAGTTCTTCCGAAGTTTTCTTATTTCGGCCAGATACTTCATCATTAGAGGTTCCCGAGCCTCGAAGTGGTCGGTCACTTGGCCGACGACTAGGGCCGAGTCACTGCGGATTCGAATTGTTTTCAGCCCCAGCTCGGAGGCCATGCGCAGTCCAGCCAGCAGGGCCTCGTACTCTGCCGCGTTGTTTGAGGCCTTGAATCCGAGCTTTAGATAGTACTCCATTTCTGCCTCGTTCGGGCCCCGAATGATGAGGCCGGCACCACAGCCTTCCTCGGTTGAAGCCCCGTCGACATAAATGACCCACTCAGGGATTGAGTCGGGCCTCCCCACGGTTAGGTGTTGAGCTGCGAGGGTTGGCGTGGACTTCGGTTCCTTACCGGGGATGGTGCATTCGACGATAAAGTCGACTAGGGCCTGTGCTTTGATGGCTTGCCTCGGACGATATTTTATGTCAAATTGGGACAGCTCCCACCTCCACTTCTCTAAGCGGCCCGAGGATTCCGGTGACGCGAGGATAGCCCCCAACGGGCGCTCGGTAAGAACGAGGATGGTGTGTGCCTGGAAGTAGTGTCGTAGCTTCCTTGAGGCCACAATGAGTGCCAAGACGATCTTCTCTATAGACGGATACCTCGTTTCCGCGTCTTTCAAGACGTTGCTCATGTAGTATACAGGCTTCTGCACTCCGTCGACCTCCTGGACAAGCACTGAGCCTGCTGCTTGGTCGGATACCGCCAGATACAGTGATAGTTCGTCTCCTTCAACTGGTCGGGTGAGCAGCGGTGACGTAGCAAAGTGCCTTTTTAACTGGTCGAAGGCGGTCTGGTACTCTTCTAACCACTCGAACCTCGGAATTTTCCTTAAAGCTTTGAAGAATGGTAGGCACTTTTCTCCAGACCTCGACATGAAACGGCTCGGAGTAGCTACCCGCCCTGGCAGTCGCATGATCTCGACGTTGGTCTTGGGCGCGGTCATGTTGAGGATAGCGTCGATTTTTTCCGGGTTAGCCTCGATCCCTCGGTGGGTGACCATGAAACTGAGGAACTTCCCCCGGGTGACCCCGAATGCGCACTTGGCGGGGTTCAGCTTCATCTTGAACTTGCGGAGTACCTCGAAGTCCTCGCCTAGGTCCTTGGTGTGGTCGGTTGACGAGACTGATTTGACGAGCATATTGTCGACGTAAACTTCCATGTTCCTGCCGATCTGTGGCTTGAACATGCGGTTGACCAACCGTTGGTACGTAACCCCGTCGTTCTTGAGGCCGAAGGGCATCACCTTGTAGCAGTATACCCCCCGGTCCATTGTGAATGCGGTGAGATCTTCGTCTGCTGGATTCATACGGATCTGATTGTAACCAGAGAAGGCATCCATGAAGCTCAATAGCTCGTGGCCCGCCGAGCCGTCAACGAGCCGATCTATCCGAGGTAGGGGATAGTTGTCTCTGTGGCAGGCCTTATTGAGGTCGGTGAAGTCGACGCACATGCGCCACTTCCCGCTTGACTTCTTGACCAGGACTACGTTCGCTAGCCACTCCAAATAGAGCACATTCCGAATGAAGTTGGCAGCGAGGAGCCGATCTACCTCGTCCTCGATAGCCTTCTGTTTGACCGGGGCGAAGCTTGGCTTCTTCTGTCTGACGGGTCGGGCCGTAGGATCTACCCCGAGCTTGTGAGATATAACTTTGGGGTCGATCCCAGGCATGTCAGTAGGCGCCCAGGCAAACACGTCGGAGTTGTTTTTGAGGAAATGAACTAGGTCATCTCGCTGAGTTCCTGTCAGAAGCTACCCGATCAGAACGAGTTTTTCGTCGTCCCCTTCTACGAGGGGGACCTCTGTCAGAGGCTCCACCGGGGTTCCTCGGACCTCTTTTTGCTCGTCTCGGGTGTCTAGAGAGCCCCTGATGTCACCCTCACCTTCGACGTCGTCGACCGGCCTCTCCGATGAAGATGTTGCGGTGAAGCAAACCTTTGCAATTCGCTGGACTCCATAGACCCGACCTATCCCGCCCTGGTCGAAAGGGAACTTCATCGGCAGGTGGTAGGTCGATATTTGGGCCCGGAGGGAGTTCAGCGTGGGGCGGCCGAGGAGGATGTTGTAGGCCGATGGAATTTTCGCTACGATGAATTCCACCGGCACTGTCCGCGTACGGCCGTCCTCCCCGACGTTGAACTGCAAGGTGATCACCCCTTCCGCCGGGATGGAGTGGTTGGTGAATCCTGAAAGGACGTGGGAGGTCGGCCTCAGGTCTGCCGCGGTGAGCCCCATGCGCAGAAAACAGTCGTAGAAGAGAATGTCTTCCGAGCTTCCCGAGTCGACCAGGATCCTGTGCACCTCGTATCGATGGACCTGAGCCGTAATCACCAAGGGGTCGTTGTGGGGAAGGGATATGCTGTGAAAGTCCCTGTCGTCAAAAGTGATCGGCTCGGTCTCCCTGGCCTTCTTCCTCGGACGACTGTCGGCCTCCGTAGCTGGCGTGGGGTGCTGAATCTCGCAGGCACTCGACGTACCCTGCGCCGTCATGACCATAATTTTTTACGAGCCTCGGCTCCTTTTGGTGAGGTTCCTTACGCCCCCGATAAGGTTGTCTTTGAGCTGCCGCGGCGAGTCTCGCATGCGCGACCCCATCGAGGGAGGGGGTGCCGGTCATGCCTACGAACAGGCGAGCTGACCGCCACCGCCTCGGGAGGGACAGGGGTGCGATGAGACTCGGGGCGAAGCTCTCTAGCGTAAGACCTCAGAGCCAAACGAAGCGGTGCCCACCGGGTTCTTGAATATGTCGGGCCGGGGGACCTGCAGTTGTTGGGAACGGTGAGGCGACGATCGGCCGGGTCTGCACGAGCGGAGCCTTCTCTCCCTCTATAGGGGTCCCGGTCCCACGTTGGGGGACCGGCAGTCTGGGGATCTTGGTCTGCCGTTTGGACGCGGATGAGCGCCTCCACGACGGACGCGAATCGGTCTATCCGGCCGGCAAGGGTGTTTATGGCATTCGGCGGAGGAGGTTCGTCCGCGCCTCCGTTGAGGGGGAGGCGGCGGCTAGTGCTTGGATCGTTGTGATGATCGCTCACCATT
This sequence comes from Agapanthus africanus, assembly GCA_030015575.1. Taxonomy (NCBI): domain Eukaryota; kingdom Viridiplantae; phylum Streptophyta; class Magnoliopsida; order Asparagales; family Amaryllidaceae; genus Agapanthus; species Agapanthus africanus. The sequence continues at coordinate 80,965,338 of CM057340.1, read as the reverse complement.
AGATTGAGATCGGAAGATGAACTTTGGTTTTTGTGGAATTAAGTTTTTCCCACAGACGGCGCCAGCTGACGCGACCCGGATCGCGCCAAGATGTTACCTTCCGTTGATCTACTGACGACGGCGATGGACGGCTGAGATTGGATCTGGAGGCAGGCTCCTGAAGCGTGTGGATCTCAATGGGTTTGAGGTTGTTGTTGCCGAGCTACTTGCAAGAAAGTCCCGGGGTGGTTGTACCACCGAGGACCCTCCGATGGTCAAGTGAGAGAGGAAATCCGAGCAGAGTAACGACTTAGTGGAGTAGAAATGGCTTACTTGAACCGTCTGAAGAAGGGGTTTATATAGCGGTGGCAGCAGGCAGGGCAGGCGCGAGAATCATGCCGGCCGTTACGCTCCCGACGTCACGCCCGCGTGATGAGCAGGATCTCCCATTAATGGCGAGACAGGCTCATTAATGGGGGATCGTGATGGCGTGGAACGTGGGATGTGGCCGGCGAAAATCTCGCGCACGGCGAGATTCACGGGATGGCGGTTGCGCCTGTGAGCGGTGCTGTTGATCGGTCGATGAGACCGAGGAAGATGACCTCGGCGGGAGAGCTCGCGGACGGGCGGGAGAGCCGGCGGTAGCCCGGAGACGAGCTGGGAGGCCGAGGAGGCCAATTGTGCAGGGGGCTCGGTGGCGAGCCAGCGTTTGTTTATGGGACGGGCACAGAAGTGTCCTGGTCGACTACTGTAGGTCCTTTCTTTGTGAGCTTTGGGACACACCATCTGCCACGTGTCATGATCTGGAAGATCACCGATATCGAGCATCATCACTATGGCATTGAATATAATTAACAAACAACATAATGAACAAATCAGATACTTATGCTGAAAAAAATTGAACAAATCAGCTTTTAGTCTACCAAATAAACTTTTTTGTATTACTAACTGCTGCAGTCCTACTGTTGAAAGCAATTTTTAAGGGTGAGAATCATATTAAACTATTAGCTGTGTCGATGAATGATATGTTTGAAACAATATTTCTTAACTAAAGCCAAAAAATATCCAGGGTATTGTTAATGTAACAGAAGAGATGGTACTTTACAAAGCAAAATGGAAAAGAATGATTCGTATAACCGATCCCGAAAATTTGGGATGAAGACTTGCTGCTGCCGTTGATTCCTCCTATGTTTTCTCTCAGAAACTCGGCAATCTTTTTAGCTAATGCATATCGTTGTTATCATAAAATTGCTAAACCATTAGCGAGTTGTGACTTGAAACGGATTCAAGATGAGTGCTATTTTGAGCACATAGTATTGGTGCTATTCATGATCCAACGGTAGCCAATAGGGTCAAACAGGAGGGCTCATGGTGTTGTGATCTTGATAAGAGCCTAGGATTCATAGATAGCACCAAAATAGTATGGAAGCAATAGCACCCACCCCAAATCCGAAATGAAACGGCCTTTCCTAATCCGGAAATACCAAGATCCCGGATCCAAGAATCATCATTCCAATCTAGGTTAAAGAAGGATATTTAACCTACTAAGAACTCTAGTTAAATGGGTTAGTGATAAATTATACATAAAATATGTGTGTTAGGTACATACACATATGCAGACATATAAAAATAATCTAAAAAAATAGAACACTCCAAGTTCTATAATTTTGTTTTTCTTTCTATATAAACCTCCATAAGAAGACTGTCACAATCGTACTATGTTATGTCACAATTGGTATTCCATATTGTACTATGTTATGTCACAATTGGTATTCCATATTGCCGTTCTTATTTCCCTTAGCAATACGTTCTGCATTCCGGATAACATTTTTTTAACTGGCCCATAATCCACACAACACACACGCATCCAGAGGACCGACCAATTTGCCCCGAAAGCTTTAAATTATAGCAACTTTCCATCCTGGGATCGAAACCCGCGCTCTCCGCAGGAGAGGAAACGCCGTCCCTGGTAACATTAATACGCCATCTGTTGCAACAACTACTAAGATCTCAGTTCTGAATGTTTCCTTAATGGACAAGGTGCAGACAAAATAAAGTTATCGCAAACTGCAAATGCATTGAATTATTGATTAGATAGACATGTATGTACCCCCATGAGAAGATAAGATAAATATCTCTACTATTATAACTCAAACTCAAAGGACAACACAAAAAAATTTCTCATTTTTCAGTTAAAAAAAAAAAGAGAAATCCATGTAAGTATTATAGAGCAAGAGCATGTCATTCTCTCATATACATGTAATTACCTTTATACCCTTCAACAATTTTCAATACAAAATATCTTCGTTTTGGAAAATGAACAAACTTAGTAAAAAGTTCCTTGAACTAATAACCATCAAAGAAGCATAAAAAAATCATGGCACGTGATGATTTTTCCTCATCACACGTATAGCACGTGCATGTTACTAGTTATTGCATATGGCAGCAGCCCCTAGAAATTATAATACTACTTGTAAATTATAATACTACCTGTAGTTGTCACCATTAATCAAGACATATTATACAAAATCTCTGTTTAATTACTTGCATAATACTTGTTCATTATTTATATCTTAAGAGCCATTAGGCGTATTAGAAATAAATTTCATTAGATAAGGATCAATCCAAAATCAATCTGGCAACATAAAGCCTTCAAGGAACAATAACAGTCATAAAATGTAATATAATAATGTAATCCAGAAAGGAAAAATGAAGGTTTGCACGCCACCAGCAAATTCTATAGCTGTTTTTGAAAACATGTATCTTCATCATATTCTTTACCAAATAACAGGGAATCATATCATTAAGCAATACGCATCATATGCATTCTATATAAGCAAGTGCATAAAAAGCGGTTATAATCATACAAACCTGAAGACCTGAAGCAAAGGAGCATCGCTTTTGAAGTATCAGTATCAGTCTTCTCACAGGTTAGAGTCCCTAAAAAGTCTGCATCCCAAAAAAATTCATACAGACCTCAGCATGACATTATACAAAATAACGATAACCGATACACTTTTGTTGAGATTAGAAACATACAAGGCACATCCAACACTTAGAAAAGAAAGGGAGAATATGTGAGTTGAATTAATTGATCCACCATGGAAGAATTCGATCACGCTCGGACACAAAACAGTGTGAATATGTATCACAAACTCAAATTTCATTAAAGGTCCGACACCAGACTATTAAGTAAAGCAGAATAATTTAAACTATTTATAACAATCATATACAATAGTACAAGAATGTTATTATTACTTTACATATCAAGAAAATTAAAGTTCATACCAAGCAGACAAAAAGACCATGCTGCAGGAGAAAAATCAGCTACCTTTGGAAAGTATACAAAATTTTCTTCATCCTGCAGTTTAAAATCCATTCATCTCCAATAGATAAGTCCTCCGTTTCACCAATGTCTTCACTGCGGCCTTTAGAGGCCCATCAAATGCCTTGGAAACAAATGTCTCGGCCTCTTTCCTGCTGCTGTTACAGCACATATCACTCCCTTCTGAGGGCTTGATAGCAACTAATGTTGCCCCCTGCATACTCATCCCTTCAGGAAGCTCTAAAAATGGGGCATACCGAAGCTTCATATTGGATGCTGGAACCTGGGTTCTATTCGAAGACGCTGATGTCGCCGCCGGATTTTCCCTGAAATCTCGCAACTGCCCAGCTCCCATTGTTAGTGTGCCCTGCCCATCTGCATCTGTCAAAACCAAGCTCTTAACCGTCGGATGATCCTCTATGATCGGTCTGAGAAGATAGTGTCTCGTGGACGCAGCAATCAACGAGCTAATAGTCCAAACCACACGCAGTTTCAGCCCTCCATTTGTATAAAACGAATCAGGTATGCTTCCATTGTCTTCGCCAATTGCTGCATGCTCAGATTTTTGATCGACTTTGGTTCCACCTAGTATCACACAACTCTGCAGCGTGCTCCCAAACTCCGCCCTCCATTTCAAAACAACTCCATCTTCGGTCCCAACATCTCCTGCTGGGAGCTCGATCCTAAGGTTTTCTACATGGGTAAACTTCTTCAAAACTTGCGAAGGGGAGTGGTGAGCCACCTGAGCAAGGAGTGGCTTGTTCACACCATTCGCATTTTTAAGTTGGTGAAAAGGCTTGAAAATAGCAGAAAGCATGAGCTTCATGAGTTGAGCAAACAAGTTTCGGGGTTTTTGTGACGAATTGTTCAGGGAATCATGGGATTCCCCATCGATAGTAACAACACGGTCGATTCTCACATAAACATCATTCACAAGGGGAACCAAGTCATTGAATCGCTTCGACACGGCGGCGCATCGGCCAAGGGACCGAACATCGGCGACCTTGTTGAATATGACAAGCACAATAGGGTCCGGGATTCGATCGAATTGATCATAGAGAGTTGCATCATCATAGATTTGGGAATTGACCTCCATTTTTTTTTTAATTTTTTGCTCTTTAACAAATTCAAATCGAAGATTTGAAAGAAGTGCAAGAACAAAAACGGTTTTGATAGTAAAAAGAAATTCTAAATTATGGGTATTTGATGGATTTTTCAGCTGAGATGAGTATCAAGAGCAAATGGATCTACAACTCAAAGTTTCAATCAAATAACTTGAAAAGGGCAAAGTGAAATCAACAGAGAGAATGGATACCTATGATTTGGGCATGAGCGTGAAATGGATCCAAGATGTTGTGGTTAGGTTTTGAAGGGAGAAGGGGAGAGAGAGAGAGAGAGAGTTCTATGGATTTGAGCAAGAATGAGATTGAACAAACTCTCTCTTTCTCTCTCTCACATATAAAAGGGAAAGGAAACGGCGCCGTTAAATGAATGTTAACGGCAAGGAGACGGGGGTGACAGTGACTTTGGAAAAAGGCGACGGAGATTTTTAAGGAGCCAACGGCTTCAGTCATGTGTGTTTGTTAGAGAATAAATTCAAAGTTTGGTACTAAAATGCTTAAGCGCTTGTTGATCGCGTCTATGGCTTGCAATGTCTTATTTATTTAATTACAACCATGTTAAGAAAATTTAACCCAATGATTACATGAATGCAAAATACTCATTTTAATCTTATTGATGTTCATTATTTTCTTGGTGTTTGAAAAAGTACTCCGGTAAAGCTAAGTAAGGAATTTATTGAGGGTTAGTTTAGTAAATCAAATAGTAAAAGTATCTTGGTAATGTAAAAAGGTTCTTGATACTTGTAAAAATACTAATATTCTGAAGGGGAAAAGGTTTTTTAAAAAAAGCCTACATTTTGAAGAAAGGAGGAAGTACTTTTTACTAAAGGACACTTAAATCACTATATAACAATGAGTATATTATTTTCTAAATTTCGATAACAAGGAATAGGTACTAAAGTGACGTGAAACAAGGAATAGGTACTAAAGTGACGTGAAACCAAAAAAAAACGAAGGTGTTTAAGTGCTATATTAATGAACAATGGGTTTTCAAGTCTTGTTTAGCGGTTATTTTTTAATTTTCTTATAATATGGTGATATGAAATAAAGCTGAAACAATCAACCAAGTTTTGAAGCCAATGCTATGCTATTGAATTTTTTATTTAACTTTTTTATTCCCATATCGTTGGACTAAAGTTTTGGTTAGAAATCTTCAAATATTTGCTGATCTCTTACTTCAGATACATGTAACTTTGTCCAAGTCTTAGTTGAAGTCCAAGGTTTGTGTGCAAAAATCAGACCAGACTTTGTTGCATCGCTGACATTTTTTTATGCATTTTTTATTTTTAACTTGTAATGTGATCACTGGTCCTCTAATTTCTTGGACGCAGCAAAATTCCAGCAGCTTTAGGAGTTTCTTGACCCATTTTCTTTATAATATTAGAAAGTCTTGAAGATGTTCAACCCTTCACCAGCACCAAAAGTGTTTTTGCCCCTGTGCTATATAACTTTACAAACCAAGAATCCAACCACTATTTCATGTAACCGTCATTCTATCAACTCCACAAACAAAATTTTGGAACAAAAATTGCCACCATCTCTTTCACATTTTCAGCCCCTAAAAGGGATTTTTTTCGACATAACATCCGACATTTTCGCTTTTTGGACCACATTTTGTTCACAAATTATATCAAATGGCATCTTATCGCTATCCGAAAGTTTTATGGCTCCAAAAAGGATTCAAGATCAAAATGTGGCCTACATGTCTAATTTGGGGTTTTGACAAGGACGAGCACAAGCAAAAAGTTGAGGCCATTAGAGAGACTTGTGATGAGCTTAACTTTCATTCTTTTTCCGAAATGATGCGGCTTAGTTGGCAACTTTTGGTGTAAGGTTTGGTCCACACTGAAAGAGATTCCTCCATGGATGCAGTCTTTTTCTTGTATCGCGTGTTAATCTTCCACATCAACTAGATAATGTCCGTTATCGCTAATATCTTGAAGTCTTTAATAATTAGGGCGAAACAAGTGGGAAACTACTTGTGAGAAAGACGCCAATATTTAGAAGTCTTTAATAATTAGGGCGAAACAAGTGGGGAACTACTTGTGAGAAAGAATGGAAATAAAAATAGACCTGTTTGTACAAAGTGCGGGCAACTTTATGGACCTCGCAAAGTCTATTGTGGAACTCCGAATTTAAGTAATGCTGTGAAACTCACTAGCAGGGCATGACCGCTATTGCCTCACATCGTAATATCTGTTGCATGCCACAAATCTAGATTAGAAAGAGAAAATCTTCAATTCAACCTAATAAAAAAGATAACAAGTCTCATGCATGATCATAAAAAGAAAAGAAAAAATCGACATTAGGAGGCGAAGATACCGAAGCAGCTGAGTAGCTAAATAAGGCACGGTACTAAAGCGAAACAGCCGAAATAAAACACTTCGGAATCTTTGACATCCCTGTCTGCATCTCTTACTACCTGTGAAAAAGGATCATAGAATTGATTCATAAGGTGACAACGATATTAATGGAGACATGGGAGAAAACAAGATGCATGGACCCTACAGGCATTTGCAGAACGGATGAGATTGAAAATTGCTGGAACAGCAGAAGAAACAATAAATACAGCACTACGGGGAAATTTGCATATCTAACAATGTAAAATATATATATCAGATGTTGCAAAAAAAAATACTTCCATGGCATAGGAAACTTCGTCATTTCAAAACTGCAGGCAAATACCATAACAAATACCTGCAGCAACCAAACAATTGCAGCACATCAAATCAACTTAAAAGAATGACCTGCGATTTTTCGATTTTCTACTACTATGACTTATTTACAATCAAGCATTAAGTGAAAGGTGCATGAGGATCAGCATTAAGTGAAAGGTGCATGAGAAGCCTATCTATTAATACAAGACAACTATAGAAGAAAGATGTCCATGCCTCACATCATTCATATGATTCTAATATATTTACCAAGCAAGACTAAAAATTGCTCCTTAATATAGCGATAATGAGGCCATGCAACGATTACTCTTTCTCGTTCAGCTGTCCCCCGCCATCAATTCCCGTTTCTTTAATTTCTGAAGCCTGAACGCCTTCTTGATTGCTTTGATTGAGATCATTATTGGAGGTTTTCTCGGAGACAAGCTGTCCAACCTTAGCGTACTTCTCCATGAATTTGTATTCCCAGTCTTGCAAAACTTCCAACTCGGATGAGCTTAAGCCTTCGAGGTTGCCGGTGAGGTCGATTGGGTCAAAGGACATGAGAGCCAATGCTCGGCTCGCATCCCTCCCTGCAAATAAGGCATAGGGTGCACCAGGTCCATAGAACATCCTGTAGGCAAACAACGGTGAATCAATTAATTTCAAGAGCACGCTTTTTTATAAGATCGAAAAAAATCATAATCTTAGAGACTTTAAAGAAAGATATTATCGCATGACCAATCTAAGAGATCATAACGATCATATTTGGCTATGGTTGAGACACCCAATTATCTACTGATGATCATGATGACATCACTGTCAACACAATTAGAACAAAGAAACATGATGGATTGTTGAATGCTAATATTCATGAATCCCCATTGATCAACGGTTAACTACTGATGTACATTTATGAGTGATCCACACTCCAAAATCACATGAGCATGCCTTCGCTCAGGTAGGACCTGAGAAATTGGTTATTCTACAATTGTGTTCTTCCTTTAATGGGGTTGTCTGATGTAAAAATGAGTCGAAATTCTGCTTCTTCATTTTTCCTGTATCTTTATGTCAGAGTTGTAATCTCATTACAAGTTTCCTCTATTATTAAAATCTCCCTATTAACCAAAGCAATGTAGTTCTCCCTGTGTCATTGAGTGTGTAAAGTTGAGATAGATGGCTACAAGCCTACAAGTCCATTTGCGTTGCTGCATTATGTCCTTGTTATGATGCATATCCTCACTAAGTTTCAAATGAGTCCACCACAGGAATTTTATTTAGGTGATGTGGAAGTGCAGAAAATATTATGAACCTTTTTCAGTATAATGAAAAAGATTATGAGCTGACAAACGAGATGCAAGGATACATGTGTAAAAGACAACGATTAAGAAGTTGAAAGAGCCATTGCAAATACCAAACAATATGCACACAGGAAAAATAACCACATAAACACAACAAAAATAATCTCACGCTCTCTTCTATTTTTGACAAATTACTTAGGAAAGAATAGAAGCAGGCCTTTTCCCAGCTTTAATTCTATACACTAATGCACAGTAGCTGCTCTTACGTGCTGATAAAACATGTATGAAGGTATTAGTTACCACATCCAGCTATCCTATACTAAATTCATGTCTAATTAAGAAGTTGAAAGAGCCATTGCAAATACCAAACAATATTCAAACCTCCTTGTTCCATAATATGACCATTCCATAGCTCCTTAACATCCAAATGGTTCTACTTAAAAACATATAAAATTATTCATCTCTATAAACTTGGCTACTGAAACTGGACTCCTAGGGCCATGCCTCCTCATCAAGACATGTGATGTGACGATATTAAGGTGATGAATCCCTATCCGTTATTCATGTTTTCAGTAGCAAAAGAATGAAACCGCCCTCCCACAAGGTTGTCAATAGCAATATCCAGACAAGATATGGGAGATACCGCCATTATCAATCACCCCTATCAATACACTTTAAATACGTTCAGCATCTGGTGGAGTGTGATTTTTTTTGTTTGGGTGGGGGGATTAAATATGATTGATTAACAAATTTTCGATGAGGAAACTTTTATCTCATATCCTAATCTAAGCATTATAATCATCCAGTAAAAAGATCTCTATCGAGGAATTCTTCACAAATATCCTATTTAACTCTGCCTTTTCGGAAAGAAGGCTTTAATTTTTTTTCCCTCGACAACTATAAGGCATGCATTTTTTCTTTTACAATAACCAAATTTCCTAAAAGCGGTATGTGATCATTTTTAAACAAAACTTTAGAATTCCTTGCTAGAGAATTTGTATCTTCAAAATCCAAACAACCTAAATCCCACAAAATAATTAGTATGGCCCATTATGAAAAATTACCAAGTTAGGGATTTCTATGAAATTTCACGAAAAAAGACAATATGATGATACCACAATAGTCAACACCAATGTATAGATCCTTAAAACCAGTACATCTCAACTTGTAGCTCATGTATATAAAACCTAAGACAAATTCTTTGATGCCTTCGATATTAAGCAGGGGATTTTGATGTTGAGATTGATTCCGGTCTGGCCAATAACCATACTCCACATGTCGGCATTTCTTTTTGTTTACTCCATGTCTCAGCCGATCATGTTCACATGTCTATACACTAGAGGTGTCACATCATCCTAATTGAGTACTTTGTCAAAGAAAAAAGAGAATTGGTGTGTTTGTTGCAGGGAAGAAAGTAGAGGTTTGATTCTTGCTTAGAAAATTTGATAGGTTCTTCTCTTTTGGCAATTTGAAGGTGAGAAAACAAAACAGAGCAATTTGATTTAATGTTAATTCCCTACATCAGATACGCCGTCTATTTCATTAACGACAAACTTTTTGGTTGCCTCCACGATCTAAAAAAAAAAAAATATTGGTTCTCTCCCTTTGTTCTCTCGTGAAAAAAGTCACCAACTTTTTTATGGATCTTCTCTCCATTTGTTCTCTCGTTAAGAAAGTCGCCACTTTCTTGATAGGGTCTATCTCTCTCCTCTTCAAAAAGGAAGCTTTTCTGATGGAGCTTTGGTGGACTTTTCTCTTTGTTTACATTTTGGGGATTTAGTTATGGGTTTTTGGGTTGGATCCTTGATTTCTGATCTTTATGTAATGTAAGAAATTGAATGAATGAGGTTGAAATTGTCTGTAATATGGAGGAGATGATTGTGATGAATTTGTGTTTGAAATGTTGTGGTTTTAATGGTATATGGTGAATTTTTATAATTATTTTTCCAAATTTTCTCAAACCCGTAGATTTATGGAGATTAGCTTAGGTTGAATTTGATAATTTAGTGAGATTTAATGTTTATCTACATTACAATTGCATTAGTTATCAGGTCTTAACCTCGATCAAGAAGAAAACCAAGAGGGGGAGAGGGAGAGGGATAGAGTTAACATTTCAGCTCGTTGTGATTTGATGTCTGGCAGTCATTTATCTCATAACCAGTTTAACTTGTCTTACAGGTAACATATTAGATCCAACAGCCCACATTAACTCCGTACAGTACAATAAAATATTCAAAAAATGCACCAAAGGTAAAATCAAAACCTAAACTCCTCAAAAATAGGAGTCTCCGCTATGTGAAAAACAATAGCAGGGTGCTCTGGAGGAATCCTCACCATAAATCCTATGTGTGAAGCACATAGAATACACTAATACGTAAGGCCCCATGTTTCACATAAATCTCGGCCGTTGATTTCGATTTTTAATGAATCTAAAACGTTAGATCCAATAGTATGGGTGCTATTTTGGCTCCAATAGCGGGGACTCCGAATCCTCAAAAAAAATATTCTAATTCTCCAACCCGGTGTTTCATCCGCTTAAACCAAAGTATCAAACTAACCCAAATGACAGCCATCCAGGCCCTGTTTGGATGTAGAGTTAGGTTAACTCGAGTTTATTTTTGAGTGGAGGTAGGGGAATACAAACTATGTTTTGCAAGTCCCAAATAAAAATAAACAATGGTTATGTTTTAAGACGTGTTTGGAAAAATGGATTTTACAAAACTTAGATCCCAAAGTTAGCATTTTGGAGTTAAGTTTTGCTTACTTAATGAAACTAAACTGGACCTCATCTTTTGATTTATGAACAATGTCTTTCTATATCTGTTACCAGATCAAGATACTTTCATTCACTCATATTACTTGGTTTTCAAAAACATCATGATCCATACATAACCAATTTCAGAAATTTTAAACGCCCAGCATTCAATCTCAAAAGGTCCACATACCTTCCCATCGAAACGTCGTAGATATTCCCCTTGATCGCCATCAGCAGCGGCTTCTTGGGATCGGCCCCATCGTAAGCCTTCAGCTCATCGAGCGTGACGTCGCCCAGCTGCACCGGCTCGGCCGACGCCGTCACCGCCTCAGGCGGCGGCGGCAGATCCGCCCTATCTTTCTCCGGCGCCGCCGCGTCCGGCGAAACGAAGAGGGAGGAAACGAGGAGGTAAGCGCCGACCATTAAAGCGAGGATCGTGAAGAAGGCGGCGGGGGAGAGGCCCAGGTAGGAGTCGATCGCCTCTCTGAAAGCGGCGTAGAGCGCCATTGGAGGTTATTTGAGGGGTATTTTGGTTTGGGGATTTGAATGGGCATAAGTTTTAGGGTTTTTGAAGGGTGGAGAGACGAGGAAAAAGGTGAGGTTTTTATTTTTGGAACGTTGATGTGGAGAGGACGCGGTAACGGTCGTGGGGTGTACGAACACTTTACAAGGGATGTGTTTCCATTGGTTAGGAAAGAGCTTGGAAGGTTCTTGAGTTGAATGGAGGGAAAGAATGCAAACGGGCTCGGGCCACTGAAGAGCCCGTTGGACTTTGCAAGAAAAAAACAAAGCAAACTGGACTCAGGCCGATCATAATTTAATCGAAGTAATGAAAGAAAATTGGGTAAAGCATCCGCCCTGCTCAGGAGATGTCTAAGAACCCTCTAATCTTCGAAATTGTTTAAAAGAGACTACTGTTCAAAATCTTTGTAAAAAAACCTGCGATGTATATCATTTAGGCCTTGTATTACAGACAACTGCTTGGATATTACAGGCAACTAATATAAGGGGTCTGGATTGGGCCCGAGGGCTTGTTAACAAGTGCAAAAGGCCCAGGGTTTTTTGCTCTGGTTTGAAACAGGCCAGAGGCTTGTTGACAATTTACCAAACAAACTTCGAAGAAAGAAAATTATCTAGTCATAGTTCTTCCCTAAATACCCAGAGTATCAAAGCTCATAGAAGATCCATAGATAGCATATGAAGGGTTTCAGGTGTATAGCTATATGTATTGCTCTCTCTTATATTATTCCATCATATCTGTATGAGTAATATTTTTCCTTCCGATGCGACGTAATCCGCATAAGCTAGATGGATTCCCATTGGATACGAAGCAGTGAAAAATATGGTCCACCTTATATCCAACAGGAATTCATGTAGTTTATATGGAGTCTACCGTACCAGTAGAAAAAGTATCACTCTATCCATACCCATCTGCATCAAATCGCATTACACCTTGCGATAGCCGACCCATGAAAAAGAGAGGGAAAGAACACCCATTTACCTTGTATACTTCGTTTAAAGTCAAAAAGGAAGAGAAAACAAGTGTATTGTTGGGGCTACAAACAAAAGAGGCGGAAAAACTGACATAGCTCTTAGTGATTGGCTGGTTTAACTTTGCTTGAAATCATATTACTTCCAAAACCAAATGCATTAAAGTAAAATTCATTGGTATTCATATAAAATCCGACATCTTTTCAAGAACCTGTTTTATTAAAAAAACCATGCTAAGCTTACCGATGATGCTCACAAGTGGTGTCTCTTCAAGATTGCGACACGTGACAGGTGACGTATCCCAGACTCCACGGGGGTGGAATAAATGAGCCGCATCAGGGACAATCCCTGGGGCCCCTCCTCGTTGAGTATACCCAACCTTTCGGGAGACCCCCTGAAGACATTCCACCTTCACCTAGGAAACTACCAACAACTCGTCTCCGAGCTCCAAACGCGCCGAGCTTCCTCGGCCTCCCGCTTGTCTCGGAGCATGCCGAGCTTCCTCGGCCTCCCACTCGTCTGCGAGCTTCGATCGTTCCGAGCTTCCTCGGTCTCCCCCGATCAACCGAGATTGTTGAGCCCTAACGCCTCCGCAATGGCTCCGCGTATCTCGCCAAAGCGAGATAACCGCCGCCCCACATCCCGCGTCCCACGCTGGTCCATCCCCCATTAATGAGTGTATCCCGTCATTCACGCACGCGTGACGTCAGGGACGTAACTGAAGGTGAAGATCTCGCGCCTGCTCGCTCCATACGACCACTATAAAAACCCCTCTCTCAGACGATTCAAGAAAGGCAATTTTCATCCAATAAGCCACTACTCTGCTCATTTTTCTCGGCTAACTTGATCGTCGGAAGGTCCTACGGTGGTCACCCATCCCGGGACTTTTTTGCAGATTGCTCGGCTTCACCTCAAAATCAACCCATTTAGATCCACACGCCAAAGGGGACTACCTTCAAATCAAATCTCAACCGTTCAACAACGCTCGCTACATATCGACGGAGGACAGCATCTGAAGGAGATCCAGACCTCCATCAGTTGGCGCCGTCTGTGGGAATCGCTTGTAAGTTTCTCCCCCATCAAAGTTGATCTTCTGTTTTCGACCCAATGGCGAGCGAGAACCGTGGTGATCCTAGTACAAGTCGTCGCCTCCCCCACAACGGAGGCGGGAGCGGCTTGCCTCCTCCTCCAAACGTCGTCGCCACCTTATCCATCCGGATCGACAGACTTACGTCGATGGTTGACGCGCTCATTCGCGTTCAAGCGGCGGGCCCAACCCCCCAGATCGCAATTCCCCCTCCTAGGGATCACGATGTCGGCAGAAGAGAGGATAACATTACTTTCCTCGATGCCCCCGAACACAGGCGTGCCGACTCCGGCAATCGCGGCTCCCACGCAGCGACCAATTCAATGACCCAATGGGTGCCGCGCGGCTCTACACCACGGTTTCGAAAAAGAGACCATCGCCGCGACGCTCATTGTGCTCCCGCGCCACCCGAGAAGGTGTCGGTCAGCTCGCCTGCTTTCAGGAACGACCAACGCCCTCTCTCTCGCCGGGACCACGCAAACAACTCGTGTCAAGGCTACTCCAAAAAGACATCGTCCGAGGATCTGAGAAATTTGATAGAGCGGAATTGAAGCCGTACTACCGTGCAGACCAGGAGCGGAAATGGCCACCGCTCTAGCTGTGCCGAATCCTCGGGGTACCAAAACCGTCTCGAAGCCCTCGAGAAGAAAATCGAGGACATACACCGGGATGGCCAAGCATCCGGCGGAGGGGCTTGATACTCCGCCGATTAGCTGACAAAACCCTTTACAGAAGAACTTCTGGCTAAGCACGTCTTGTCCAGGAACAAACCGTCTAAGGTGGCCCTCTTCGACGGGAAATCTGACCCGAAGGACCAGCTAAATGCATTTACGACGGGTATGAGCTTCCAGGATAACTCCGACGCTGTCCAATACCGAGCTTTTCCCACCACCCTCATCCGGGCTGGACCGGACTGGTTCCGAGGACTCACGCCACACTCCATCTTTACCTTTGATGAGCTGGCCACCCATTTCCTCGGTCAGTTCGTCGGAAACAGACGACAGAAGAGGAATGTCAATTACCTCTTCACTATAAAGAGCGGGGACAAGGAATCCTTTAAGGGATACGTCACACGCTTCTACAACGCTCTCCTCGAGATCCTCGAGCACCGGGATAAAACTGTCTGTAATACGCAGTATCTATTATATAGTCAAAGACGAATTTAAATAAACTTTATTTATTCTAATTTATTTCATTGTATTTTACATTCATTTTATATTTCCTCACATTGGCCAAATTGTGTTATTTTTATTACTTGTTATTAATAAAGTAGATTTGTCACAAATTGTTATTATATTGCATTTTAAAAACATGCTTATTAATTTTCTAAGCTTAACCTTTTATTATAACCAATTTCTACAATTTTATTTCCTAATTATAATAATTTTAACCCTAACCTATTTAAACCCTAGCTCAACTGCCACAATTCTTTTGAATTCCCTCATTTAATCACACTTAATACCCAAATCCTTATTTAATTATTTTAATAACTCTCTCCCTCAATCAGCCACTCTCTCTCTCTTTTACTATATATATATATATATATATATATATATATATATATATATATATTTATTTATTTATTTTACACACACACACCACACACACTCACGTCCTCTTTCTTCTCCATCCGTTCTTCGTTCCCGCCGCCCTCGTCGCGAAACCCTAACCTTCGCCCGCGTCATCGTCGCCTCTCCACCCTCGACCTCGCCTCCTCTTCACCTCCACCTTCACCTTGCCTTCATCTCGCCACCACCTCCTCACCTCACCACTACCACCTCGACACCTCTGCACCGTCAGTGCACCCTCTGCCGCAACAGCTTGCCTCCCTCTCACTTCCAAACCCGGCCACTTTGTTGACGTCGTCACCGTTGACTGGGCCATTGCACCTCGCTGCCACAATATCCGTTCGGGCTCCCTCTATCCGCCGCCGTCGCCATAGTCATTACCGTCGCCATAATCGTCACCATCAACGAAGCCAAGTCGAGCCCGACATTTCTTCGAGCACTTATAAACGTTGCAATCTCCGTTGTTCCTGTCGCCATCATTGCCGTAAAAGCCTTGGCTTCGGTCTCTGTGGCCTTCATCGTCGTCAAAGCTGTAGCCGTCGCAACGCTAGTGCATGCCCGTCGCGCCCACCGAGCCATAAAACCTAAGAATCAAGCTCTACCGAGACCAACCCTTATCGTGTTTGCGTCGTGCCATCGCCATAGATTACTGCTGCTGCCGTACTTTTGCCGCGTCGTTGCCGTGTTGTCATCGTCGTCGATACGTCGTCAGGCAAGTTCAAATACTTGCTACATGCTATACTATATTTATTTCGATGTGTATGAACTATATCGAAATATTACCATTGCGGTTTCATAATAACCGTATTTTAAATTTAGTAATATTGTTTGAGATATAATCAAGTCTAAAAGCTAGTAATAACGTTGTAAGAAAATTGTAGAATCAAATACCGTTTATTGGTTGAAACAAACGAACATTTCGGTTGCGTATCAAATGTTTATCATAGGTGCTCGATGCAAATCCTGAGCTAAAATCCAACTTAGAATGGCGGAACTTAGGTGTAAGAGATTACTTTAGTGATAATGAAAACTATGTAAAGACTTGGGTCGAAAATACGGACCCTAACACTGTGAAATGTCATCCCCATTTAGATCCGCCAAATCTGAAACTTTCCATACATGTAATTTGTGAAAATCATAGTAAATTAGTTACACACCGGAATTTTGTGTTCGAGGGCTCTTATCGAAGCCGACTCGACAACCTAGAACCCCATATAATTTATATTTTGTTTCTAGTTTAAATCATTGACGAAAACTGTTCAGGAATGCTGCTCTGGACTGCAGTCCAGAGCAGCTCTGCTTGTCGACACTTGATATAAAATGCTTTTACAACTCTGTATGATAATGTTATTATGCAGAACCCTATACTGTCGCAAAGATTAATCTGTTAGCTAACTATTGGAGGTAGTTTCATTTATTTTTACCATCGTTTGCCATTTTAATCATATTTTAAATCATCAGTACATACTGCAGTCCCAAGCAGGGACAGAACATATATCCCGATATTAAATAATGCATAACTCCCAGAACGCAGTGGATATTATCGATCTGTCTGGTGCGTTAGAAATCTAACTAATATTATCCAACTGTAGCATCACCTAATTATGATCCAAATAGGGTGAAAACTGTGTTACGAAATGGACTTTCAGTTCAGGAACTGAACATCCAGCAGAGAACACTTAAAAAGAAACGACTGTAATTTGCGAACCTGAGACCCGATTGAATTGAAAGAAATTTCGTTGAATTTTTGATTAAATTTATCTTTTATTCCTTTTTATCATTTTTCTTAAATCTGATGGTACGATTTAATGTGATATTCTAAGTTCATGAGACGCGTAATGACTTGTATTGTATATGATTTTTTTAGCGGCAAATTCACATATTTACCCGACCACAATACCTCTAGCGTTAGTGAGCGTCCTTATTTATTTTCAGTGTATAATGCATTGTTGAAACGTGAATAGTATAGGTTTATTTGTATCAAGTACGCCAGTAAAAAGTGAATGATTCATGATAGTGAACAGTACAGTGAATATTAAATAAAGCAGTGTTATTGGTGCGTACTTGTACACAACTAGCTCATACTTCTAGATAGTGAAACCTGGGGCAAAATGGGAAATCGAAGTGGAAAGAAACTTGTATTTAGCGAGGTTAGCAATTTAGAAGATGGTCATTCGAACAGCGACTCTTATATATATGTATATATTAGGTTTGGACCTAGCGGTCCGGCTGACAGGGTTATGTCCCGGGCAACAGTGGGCCGTAATCTCAGGTACGTACGAGACCCTTGTTAAACATGATCATTCCTTTCCGTAACTCGATTTCAAAATTGACTTAGAGTCCAGTAGGAACAGGTCGTACATTGCATTGATTATTGACATATCGATTATCTCCATATATTATCTTCACCGTTATTACATTTATTTCTTGCCTCATTATTATTAACATAATATTGCTATGGTGTCGCCCTGACGACCTGAGTATGCATGTTCAGTGATAGAAGCGGATCCATTTGATCTCGAGAAAACCGCGGAGATCCAGACAAGTAAACAAGTTGTATCTTTCCCTTTTATGTCCCTGGTTAGTTTTTCTTTTGTTTACTTCCTTTGCGCTCAGTTTCCGTTATATCCGATAGTTCTAGTGACAGCATTCTCTTTATCCGTGTTGTATTTTACTGATTACCATATAATGCTAGAAGACGAAATGTGACTACGGCAGGATTTTTCTTTGATCGTAGAAATATGGCTGGCCTTGTCACCCTCGTATTCCGTATTTTGGGAAGCAGGGCGTGATACTGTCATCACCGCACTAAGGTCGGGTCTTAAACACAAAGAGTGGCTCCGCTCTTTCGCATTAGCGCAACCTAAGACTATGGCCGAGGTAAAAGCTTGGACCGGATGAGAAATCCAATTCGAGTCAGAGGTGAACGCCAACCTGCCCGGGGGCGACAAAGCCGACCGAAAGAAGAGGGGCAGAGAAGAGAAGAAGGGGGTCGACCGACCAAATCCATACTCCCTGAAGTTTCAGGAGTACACTCCACTTAACATCTCCCAGACCGAGCTGTTGGAGGAGGCAAAGAGCGAAAGATTCTTCAAGCTCCCGCCAGTCACCTATAGAGCGGCTAAGCGTACCCGGGACCCGTACTGCGCCTTCCATAGGACGTAAGGGCATCCAACCGAGAACTGCAAGCAACTTCGCGACTACATTGAGGAGTTGATCCGCTCTGGCCACTTGGCGAAGTACCTAAGGGACAAGTAGCAGGGTGAACGGGAGCAAAGGGACCTGATCGCCCCTAGGGAATTAACGATCGGGCAGATCATGGTCATCGCCGACTGACCCAAGTCCGAGCCCTAAAGACAACTATCCCCTCTCTTGGATAGACCAGTTAGGGGACAGCTCAGCCGGCCATGAATTACTTAGATTCATGGATGCGTTTTTCGGTTACAACCAGATCCGGAGGAACCCGGCAGATGAAGAACTTACCGCGTTCACCATGGATCGGGAGGTATACTGCTACAAAGTGATGCTCTTCGGTCTTAAGAATGCCGGGGCTACATATCAGCACCTCGTCAACAGACTGTTCGAACGGCCCAATTCTCATAGCAGAAGTATTGCTCGGTGGAGCATATCGCTTGCAAAACGCCGGGGGTCACAAGTTTCTTCGACCCTACAACGCCGAGAAGCTCAAATTGTACAAATGAATATGTTTCTTCTTTTCGAAGCGATATAATATTTTCTTATTATTGTAAAGTCTCCTGAATTAGAAGGGACTTCTTCAATATATTTTCTACTTTCTCGGTTCCGAGATCCCTAGATTCGTTTTTGTGAAGATATGTAAAAAGTCCTAAGGGATAAAAGAAGATAAAATACATCAGAAAAGAAGAATTTTATTCATTGAGGGGTATTATAGGCTCCTCAGCCTTACAAAAAAAATTACAACAAAGGGGGCCGGGGATTAAGAAAGCATTGCGGATGGTATTCCGAGGAAATCTCCGCCGGCCGAGTCCTAGCTTCTTCAGCCCGCTCCCTCTGACGGTGCCCGCAGACCCGAGATGCCATGGAAGCGCCGGAGACCGCACCCGCCGGACAAGAGTCAACGATCAGCCTCTTCTGGAAGCACTCTAGAAGAAGAGCCACTGATCGATCCCGCCTGCTCTTTGAGATCAGGCCGAGATTTTGGAGCGTGTGCAGCTTATCAAGCGCCTCGTCCCTCAGCTGTGGGGACATGGCATTGTTCAAGACCGGGGACATCCTCCAAATCGCGTACATAAGCAATTGGAGGAGGAGTGATCGCCGGGGAAGTAAGCGACCGGAGTGGCCCTCCACACACTCAATCACCGATTGATACGTTTGGTCAATGCACTCAGGGTCATAGAGGTATACGTCATCACGGGAAATAATCTCCTTGATGGTGTAAAAGAACCCGGCCATCTTCAGAAACACAAGTCTAGAAAGAAACCCACACGCCTTCGCTATTTATAGCCTCAACAAAATCTTCCAACGACCAAAATTTACGCGCGCAGCAACGCGAATCGCGGGATATTTTCAATTTCCCAATATAGAGCTGCCACGTGGTGACCATGTCGATCCTTATGAACCCCTAAGAGGTCAATAGAAGATTGAACGACGCGAATCTCGGAATAGCACACCCCATCAGCACGTTTCTGCCACGTGTCACCCGCGACAGTCACTCTTCCTGATTTTACGGGTTAGGGAAGATTGAACGATTCCCCCTGAAGGCGAAGGGAAGTCTAAAGAGCCCTCTTCTTGAGGCCACCGAGCAGCTTCCCTGCCCGGTCTATCCCTGGCGGGTAGATTCCTACCCATCTACGCCAAGGATCTAAAGCCCTTCTCACGAGACCACCGAGCAGCTTCCCTGCCCGGTCCATCCCTAGCGGGGAGATTCCTGCCCATCTACGCTAAGGATCGAAGCCCTCCTCACGAGGCCATCGAGCAGCTTTCCTATCCGGTCCATCCCTGGCGGGTAGATTCCTACCCATCTATGCCAAGGATCTAAAGCCCTCCTCACGATGCCACCGAGCATCTTCCCTGCCCGGTCCATCCCTAACGGGTAGATTCCTGCCCATCTACGCTAAGGATCAAAGCCCTGCTCACAAGGCCACCGAGCAGCTTCCCTGCTCGGTCTATCCCTGGCAGGTAGATTTCTACCCATCTACACCAAGGATCTAAAGCCCTCTTCACGAGGCCACCGAGCATCTTCCCTTCCCGGTCCATCTCTAGCGGGTAGATTCCTGCCCATCTACGCTAAGAATCGAAGCCTTCGTCACGAGGCCACCGAGCAGCTTCCCTGCCCGGTCCATCCCTGGCGCGTAGATTCCTACCCATCTATGCCAGGGATCTAAAGCCCTCCTCACGAGGCCACCGAGCAGCTTCCCTTCTCGGTCCATCTCTAGCAGGTAGATTCCTGCTCATCTACGCTAAGAATCGAAGCCCTCGTCACGAGGCTACCAAGCAGCTTCCCTACCTGGTCCATCCCTAGCGGGTAGATTCTTGCCCATCTACACTAAGAATCAAAGCCCTCCTCACGAGGCCACCAAGCAGCTTCCCTGCCCGGTCCATCCCTGGAGGGTAGATTCCTACCCATCTACGCCAAGGATCTAAAACCCTCCTCACGAGACCACCGAGCAGCTTCCCTGCCCGGTCCATCCCTAGCGGGTAGATCCCTGCCCATCTATGCCAAGGACCCAAAGCCTTCCTCACGAGGCCACCGAGCAGCTTCCCTGCCCGGTCCATCCCTGGCGGGTAGATTCTCACCCATCTATGCTAAAAATCTAAAGCTCTCGTCTCGAGGCAACCGTGCAGATTCCTGCTCGGCTAATCTCCTAGGGGTAGTTTCTTACCCTACGAAGACACAAATCTGGGAACCATGACAAGGAGGAATCAGTCAATGTCGACCTATTCTAACTTGGCTTTTTTTCAACTCACGCTAAAAGACGAGGTCGTCAACCCGACTTTATGGAATAGACTAGTACCGACCATCCCACACTTGGATATCTGTTAATTCATCCTAAATGAACGATCGCCACCTTGACTACGGGGAGTGAGAGGGCACCGACCTTCCTACACTTGGAAATTAATCAAGTTACATTCGATGTGCAATTGTCATCTAAAAAGCTAGTCATCGGCCTACGGCCTAACACTCGATTCGAGAAAAAGACTAACGAGATAAAATACTCACGCAGAAAAGCACAAAAGTCATGCAGAGGAAAGTAAGCTCAGTTCTATTCATATTCTAGAAATTTTTACAATATATTCTGGACTCTTCAGCCTTACAAAAAGTAGCCGGAGGCATACAAAGTTCAAAAAAGAAGAAAACAAAAAAGGCTCAGGCCGCAGGATCTACCGGGGTATCGCCGTGCCTGGCACCGCCCTCAGGGGCCGGGGCTTCTACCTCTGTAACCACCTCTCACCCGATGGACGCCCCGGCGTCAGCCACTTGCGGCGTATCCACCAAGAGCAGGACTCTAGCGCGGAGCTCACCGTCGGCAAACTCCGGCATTAACGCCTTGACGGTGTCGAGTGCCTCGTGCCAAATGATGGCCGAGGCTTCGGCGATGTCGGCGTAGAACTGGTCTGACGCCTTATACTTCTTGTAGGGTGTTTTTCGTCACCCCATTGAGATAGAAATACACACGTGATTGTCAGGCGTACTACAGATTCTCTTTGTCTAGGGTAGGCGAGGGTTTAATGATTGTGGGGATCCGAATCTCCGGTAGCCGCGGACTAAGCTGCCGTTAATTACCCCTCGCCTTCGGAGCGAGAGAACCTCCGATTGACGGGTCAAACAGGTCATGCGAACTTAATGTGCAGTATTGTATTTTGAAGGGGTTTTGGATATATCGGGGGCCCCGCAGAGTTTTTACGGGGGTCCTGCTATCCGGATAACGGGCCGGGGTCAAGGAGGCTAGAAGCCCCCTTGCAGGGTGTGGGGCAGTGCCCTGTTAGAAAAATTTTCTAACAGGGGAGGTATTTTTAGTGTGGTGCACATATAAAATGAGGGGGGAAAGGTGTCCAAAGGACGCGTGAGCGCCAGCGCTTGGGCGCTCGGGTTAGCGCTAGGCGCTTGGGCGCTGGAGCCTCATGTGCCCGGCACGTAAGCACTCGAGCGCTAGCGCTTTGGGCGCTCGGGCGCGAGTGCTTTGGGCACTAGTGCCTCACGTGCCCGGCGCGTGGGCGCTCGGGCGCTAGCGCTTTGGGCACTAGTGCCTCACGTGCCCGGCCCGTGGGCGCTCGGGCGCGAGCGCTTTGGGCACTAGTGCCTCACGTGCCCGGCGCATGGGCGCTCGGGCGGTAGTGCTTTGGACGCTCGGGCGCTAGCGCATTGGGCGCTAGCGCCTCACGTGCCCGGCACATGGGCGCTCGGCGCCAGCGCTTTGGGCGCTCGTGCCTTACGTGCCCGGCACATGGGCGCTCGGCGCCAGCGCTTTGGGCGCTCGCGCCTCACGTGCCCGGCACGTGGGTGCTTGAGCGCTGGACGCTAGCAAAAGGAAGAGGTTTTTACCCCCAGAAATAGGAGTTAAACTCCGAAAGAGGGTTTTGAGTAGAGTTGAACTCCAAAAGATCTGGATTAGGAGTTAAACTCTTTTGAGGATTTGGGTCTTGGAGTTGAACTCCCTAAAAATCTTCAGAGGTTCTTCTCTCTTAAGCCTGGGATCTTCTCTTAAGCCTTGGATCTTTTCAAAAGTGGGATTTTAGGAGATGGGTCTCCTTCTTCCTCCTCTTTGTTGGCCGGATCTTGGAGAACAAGAGGGGTGAGATTTTAAAAAATCCCCCATTTTTGAGATCTAATGGAAGATCTAAGCTCCCCTTTGTGGGTTTTGTGGTGAAAAACTATTTAATTTTGGAAAAGAAAGAGTAAAACTCTTGATTTAATTCAAAAGAAAGAAAAAGGTTTAGAACCTTAAGGAAGGAGAAGGAGGCACAGACCCTGAGTTTTTTTAGAGAGAGAAAAAAGATCCCTAGATATTTTCATTATCTTTGCCTTTATAGGCTATACACTTTACATATACCCTCTTAGGCTTTACAAAATGACATTTTGCCTATCCCATACCTCATGTGCTTATTTCTTTTGCACATAAGCCATGGGCTTTACAAAAATTTGGCTTTATGCCCATTTTGCTTACATTCATGCATAAAAAAAATTATATCAAAATTATTTATTATATGATTTTTTATTTCGGTATGGGGGAGGCCGGCCGCGGGGCTCGACTTAGGCATGGGCTCACTTGCTTGGGCTTGAGCCCGCTTACTTGGGGTTGACCTTGACTTTGACTTGGTCAACTGGGGTGCAAATTTTGACCCCAACACTTCTCCACTGACTTCGGAGCTCGGCAATCTTCACCGCCTCAAGCGCCGCCTCGGTCTCTCTCTCTCTTGCTGGCGTCTTTCGACTTCTTCATTGTGGCATAGCACTTACCCAACTCTTCCAACTTAACCTGAATGGCTTGATTGGACTTACTCAGAAGTCGTTGGGACTCTTTGCACTTGGAGACCGTTAATGCCTTGGCGGCCAACCGAGTTTCGAGGGTGGTTGTCTTCTCCTTCTCCTGCTACAGCTCAAGGTGCAGATCCTCCTCCCGGGAAGACGATTCCCCCACCTTACTCATGGCCAGGAAAATCTTCTCGGACTCCATATTAACGATGAGGGCGCAGTGTTGGAGGACCTGGGGAAAGCAGCAGAAGGAGTTAGAAATATTCGAACTGAGAATGAGCACTTAAGAAAATCCTTAAAGGAAACGAATATCGACCTGAACCACCTCCTAAGCGATGGCGGCCACTAGGGCCTTTAGGGTCCCCCAGGGAATTTTTCCCCCGGCCGATTGCTCTATATCGGAAAGCAAGCTGTCGGCAACGAAAAGCGCCGAGGGGACCACAAAGCAGACATCCCCTTCCTGCACAGGTCCCCTTAAGAACCTTAGTGGGCGGCAGGTGGGAGATCGTCCTTTTCCTCTTGAAGGGAACCTAGGCTTCCTCCTCCTTCGCCCGGGGCGTCTGGTTTCGCGCATGCTTTTGGATCCCCCTGCGGTGGTCATCGGGGGCTCGGGGCGCTGCGGAAGGCCTCGCCAGGGGAGACGGTCTTGAGGCCGAGCTCAGGCCGGCTCGGGACAAACTCACGCCCCTGGCCTTCTTCTGCGACGTTGCGGCAATGGCGGCTAGGATCTTGGATTGGTCCATTTGCTTTACAAAAAAGAGAATAAACAAAAAGAGTTAGTGATGCTAAAAGGACAGCATAAATTTATTCAAGTCTAATCAGATCGTCAAAGACCTAACTTACCCATGAAGCGTGCTGGGCTGAGCCCGACCCAGCTAAGAACCTGCTCGGAAAGTAGGACGTCGACACGTTGGATTGGCTCCCACATGCATACTGCCCTCGCCTTGGGTGAGGACGACTGCTTCGCCCTCGGACATTCGGCCCTGTGCCACTGTGTAGGCACATGCCAATCCTTGCCCTCGGGCGGATCGAACAATACAAACTTCTCCTTCCATTCATGAATGGTAGAAGGAACGACTACCACACCTGACCCAGCAGCCCCTCCCTTACGTTTTTTGAAGGAAAAGTATGTAGGGTTCCTAGGCACACCCATGAGGTTCTACAACTGATCAATCATGTCCAATTCAAAATTTTCTATGTGCCGAGAAACCCTAAACTAGATCGTTACTAGTGGTAAAGGCGAAACAAAATGCAAGTTAACAACTTAACTAAAAAGTGAAAGGGACTACAACCTTTGTAGATCCGGTCCACCACTTCTTTAGCTCCGTGTTAACGTCCCTCCGCTGCGATCATCGGAATCCCGGACTCTAGCGATGGTTTCGTCGGAGAAATGGGCGGGCTAGGTCGTTGACTTCGATGTCGAAGATGATCTACATCGAGGCGACTCAAACTCAAGCTCCACCTTCACTAGGTCATGAAACTTGTGAAGATAACACACTCTACTACATGGCAAGTGGTAGAGGATGAAGAAATAGGAAGTGGGTTCACTTTGGATTTGGATTTCTCACTTGGAATCATCACTTGAAATTTTCTAGCAATGGTTTCTTCTCTTCATGAAGAAGAAGAAGAAGAAAGAAAATAATGAATAAATGAATTATCTCCAAAAAGAAAATCAAGTGATGGTTATCATAATGTAACCATGGGTGAGTTTAACTAGTGTAGAGACTAAACTAGGATTTAGGTGAATGGTTAGGTGTAGGAAAGAAACAAAATGGTCAAAGCTTCATGAAGTTTCAAGTAAAATACAAAAGAAGCCACCATTTTATTTCTTGCCCAAAAATAAATGAATAAAATAAATAATTAATAAAAGATAACAAAACCCTAACCATTAACCTAAACATGGTTTAAATCAAACATACACCCAAGTTAGCATGTATCATCAAACATGATACAATCAAGTGCACAAAAATATATCACATATACTACTTGTGCACATCAAGTGAGAAAATCAATCTTAAGTGAACAAATACTAGTTAATGTAAAGTAATATATCAAATATATAATTATACATTAAATCATTAAATCAACACTTGATTTAATGATCCGGTCATATTGCATATAACCGACTAATATCAAGTGTATCAATGTATCGAATCAACACTTGATTCGGTAACCCGGCTATATCTTATACAACCGTCCGATGATACAAATCGCGAGAATAGAATTCAGTATCACATACTGGTATTATTCTCGGTCCCGCACATATCTCATATGCGCTCCTATTTCGTTTCGCTTGAGCCAGGAAACCTCTGTGTGGGACTATAAAGACTCGTCAATACGCCGGCAGCAGGTGATGATCATATCAAACACCCACAAGCCGCAAGCGGTCTGCTAAACGTAACGGCCACCCGGGTATTGAGCGATCAGAAGATCAACGAGCAAGCCCGCTCACACTCCTGTGAATCCAACCAGCAACACTTACCGTACAGTCCGGTCTGTTCGTCTGATATGTCGCATATCTCGCCTAGGGGTGGTAAACGTCAGACCCCAGTAGCTTGATAAGTCATGCCGATGTAAGGTCCATAACAAGTGTCAAACTACTGATAACTCTTACCAGTAAATCACTGCAACCCTGGCCAGGGATTTCCGGTCATGGCCAGTCAAGCATAGCGCAACATCAACCCCCAATACCGGGAGAGACGAATCCCCTCCTTCGCTCATTGCCTCCATGTGAATCGGGACTGTACCCAAAAACCACCTGTTTGCACGACTCAGTAGAGCCGTGGTAGGGTGGAAATCAAAGCACGGTGGGAGACACACAAGACTCTATGACGATCTCGGGTCAACAGACTAAGTTGTACCAGTGTCACCAAAAAACTGCCATCTGACGTGAGGTATAATACCATCTGGGAGTTCTCGGCGAGTCCGTTCAGTGTACCCAGTCTCCACTGAGCACCCGCATACCATCTCTGATGTCAAACACTAATGGATATGGGATCATCCATCGCCCATCACATGAGTCGAGAAGATATACGCTAGTCTACACTGGAATATCGATGCCCCGTCTCGATATTCCCACGACTAGGAACATTGAAGGATGTACTCATGGACTACCCAGGCCCCACTAGTATAATCTACATCATAGTCCTGGAAGTCGAGTACACATCCTAAGGGCTTTATCAACATGTAACAGAGAGAGACAGAAAGTATACATGTTAAGATAAAGAGCAACTAGATAGCGTACTATCATGTCGAGCAAGAAAGTCCTACCTATATATGTCCCAGCATCCACTACAATATACATCCAATATACAGTAATGGCCTCTAGGGCATACATATAACTAACAATCTCCCACTTGCACTAGGGCCATATGTAGCAGTGGTTGCAGTATCTAATACTCAACCATCCCATATAAGTCTCTCTCTGGGAAAAAGCCTTTGTGAGTGGATCCGCCGTGTTATCCTCTGACTCTACTCTCCTAACCTCGATCACCCTGGAGATCAGCTATCTCCATGATCAGGTGATGCTGCCTCAGAATATGTCTGGGTCACTGATGGGACCAGGGTTCCTGGGCCAAAGCCACACTTCCATTGTCACACAATGGTAGGAACCTAGTTCATCTCATGAACCAATATACACCCAAACTGCCTCTTTGGTAGTATCTTTAATAGCGATGTTACCAGCCTTTATCGTCTAGTTTGCCACGGTATCTAGCTTGGAACTCTTCCAACATACCGTCCCTCCTTTGAGGGTAAAGACAATGCCTGCGACTGACACTCTGTCGTCCTTATCACCCTGGAACCTTTCCAGTGATTCTCCCCAGGATCAACTGATACCATCTCACTACAGCTAGTGAGAATCCTAACATCCATTTAGATCTATCTCATAGATCCAAAATCCCAGGATTTAGGAGGTATCACTTTGATCCTATTGGAGAATCCATGTGATAAGAGGAGATCAACCGATCGTAGCATAGGAAACTCTTTTCCTATCAAGAGTATGTTGTCCATGTACAATACGAGGATGACCACCTTACTCTCTACTATCTTTTTGTACATACAAGGTTCATCTGCCATTTTGATGAAGTCAAACACTTTGACTACCACATCAAAACAGGCGTTCCAACTCCGCGATGCCTGCTTTATTCTGTAAAGCAACTTGCACACGTTTCCGCTGCTCCCACTGTTTACGAAGCCCTCTGGCTGTGTTCTTATAGACGTTCTCTTCTAAATCATCATTTTAGAAAAGCAGTCATGGCACCCAACCACCAGATATCGTAGTCATGGTATGCAGCAATGTTAAGTAGGATCCGGATGGACTTAAGCATAGCCACTGGAAAAGGTTTCATCATTATCCACGCCTGGTCGATGATGAAAACCATTAACAAGTCTAGCTTTGAAAGTCTCAACTTTTCCATCTATACCAAGTAATCTTCTCAAGATATATTTGCTCCTGATGGGGATTTAACCCTTCAGATATAGCAACCAAAGTCCATACTTTGTTGGTGTACATGGATTCCATCTCAGATCGCTAAGCATCCAGCCATTCTTACAGAGTCCTTACTCTCGATGGCCTGCTCGAAATTAGTTGGGTCATTATCTCATGATGCATTCCTCGCTCCCGCTGTCATCGAGAAACCGAAGTACCTCTCTGGCGGATGAGGAACCCTGCTAGTTCAGCGGAGAGGCTGAGGTTCGTCGGAGATTATTGAATCATTTGGTTTTATCAAATCATCAGCTGTAGTTTGTATAGCTGGAACCTTTCCAGTTCTATAAAACTGACCTTGTCTCGATCTTGTCCGGATTTTGCTTTTGACATAGGCCGGACAATCCCAAATCTTAACTTACTTAAGAGATAGGTTCTTCCCATACCATATCTTATATGGAGTGGTAGGCACTGATTTGATTCGAACCCAATTCAATAGGTATGCAGCTTCTCAAGTGCATAACCCCAAAAGGAAATAGGTAACTCAGTAGTACTCATCATAAAGCACACCATATCTAATATGGTGCGATTACTCCGCCCTGATACACCGTTGTGCTGTGGTGTATTCAGAGGAGTAATACTGAGAGAGAATCTCATTTTCCTTTAGAATAGTCCAAGAATTCCATGCACAAGTATTCTCCTCCTTGATCTTATCATAGGACATAATACTTATACCCGGTTTTTGGTTCTCTACTTCTAACTTATATTCTGTGAATATCTTAAAAGCTTCGGACTTATGTTTCAACAGGAACATGTGACTGAATCTTGAGAGATTATCAGAGAATGTAATGAAGTACAAAGAACCGGTCCTGGCATGTGTAGACAGGGGACCTTACATACATCAACATGTATCAGTCCCAAGAGTTTACTAACTCTTTCTCTGTTTCCAACAAACAGAGCTATGGTCATCTAATCTTTGTGACATGACTGGCAAGTTTCACATGATGTAAATTCAAACTGATTTAAATATGCATCTAAATGTAACTTCAGCCAGTCGGGTCGCATTGATATGACCTAGTCTACAATGTCACAAGAAGAATTCGTTCATATCTGAACTCTTCCTTTTGTGTGTGTTTTGTATACTAGGAACTGTAGTTTGATTTAGAACGTCAATGCTTTCAGATAACGTGCCTGAACTGATCAACTTTTGAAATAGGAAATGTTCAAAACATTATCCAACAATACAAAATTTTATCATTTCTTTACTAATAAAGAGACTGATATGATTTTGTATATCAGGTTCGGTATCTAATAATATTCGTTCAGAATCAATGTACTGGTAATACAGGATGACAGTGACCAACAGACTTGGCTACAACACTTGCCCCGTTTTCTGTCTCATGAAACTTATCACCCGTACTCAGTTCTCTACCTTTCTGTAGCCCCATGTAACGGATTATATTTACGGGATCCTGATCCGGTATCTAATACCTAGGACGTAGAGGGCACTGAGAAACAGTCTTTTGTAATGAACACACCCGAAGGAGATGCATCTCATGCACTCTCTTCATTTGGGCGGCATAGGAATTCTGGTATTCCCCTATTTCATGCTCGGTCTTATAACAATTATAAGTTGGAGCGGGACCAACGTTCCCCAGCTCAGTATAACAAGCGAGTTCAGTCAATACATCCATATTATTATCTTGATTAAGGCGTGATATGGTCGCTACCTAGAGAGAGAGAAGAAAACACTCTGCGTGCGCTCTTGCAAGATTAGATTGGTTATTTATTTTATCTAATCAGGATGGCTCCCACTGTTTTTATCAAATCTTCCTTCAAACCCTAAAAGGAAAGACTAGCCGGGATTAATTACACTCTACAAGTTCGCCAATCTTTCAGCCAGGCCAGTGTCGGTACTTTGAGGGAGGTTTCCTGTGCTTTCGTACGGACCTAATTACAGTAAACCTCGTTTTCCCAGAGGCGTAACCCCGTTGACACTTTTCTAGACACCTACTTGATCGGCTAATTGCAAAGTGCAAAATTCTCCCAGGAGTAACAATTACTTGCAGTGGGTATCGGGATCCAACTATCATATAGAAGGTATGTAATCTCATTGCAAATTTCAACACTTGAAACTCCTGATAAAGGTTTTTACCCCTAACACTTATGACCTTAACTATGGTCAACAAATCATAAGCACTAGTCAAGTTCTACCCGTCATTTCGTGATTAATTAGACCCACCCACATGACCCTTAACTAAGGTCAACAAAGTCACGTGACTGTCCTAACTAATCGCATCATATGCGGTATAGGAAGACACCACTTAGCTACCGTACACTGTGCCTTAACTAAGGTCAACAAACACAACACGAATACTAAGTACTCTACTTTCTAAAATGACGGAGGGCTGCGGATGGTTTTTAAGAAAACCTTTAATGCTTTGAACTTGATCTCGTTGCGGAATCAAATGGTTTTTAAACGGAATGTTTTTGAGGCTTTTCTAGTTTTGCTAAAGGGGTCACTCCCGGTGAAGGGATCGTCGGCCCTTTCCTCATCGAATAAGGTGCAGGATATATCATATATATCGCTGTGCAAAGCAGAAACTATAGAAGCAATCAAAAGACAAACCGAGGGTTGTAGCATCTGCCAGTTATTGCTAAAGAAGTCACTCCCGGTGAAGGGATCTCGGTCCTTTCCTTATCGAATAAGGTGCAAGATGTTCTATAAGGAACACCGCGATGCAAAGCAAGAACTGTAGCTACCTGGTTTTATTTTTGAAATTCGATTCCACAACATCTTTTAGGTTTATTTTCTTTCATTAATCAAATTAATGAAGTCCCATCATTTAAGTCCACCTAAACATCACAGATAAATATAACGTACGCTTATGCCATCCGCATTCGTCTCGATGTCCCGTCTGCACCGTTAGGTTAGGTAACTAACGCCAGAGCGAGGCAGGGCTAGCGCGGGTGTAAAACATAAGCAGCGTCTATATAATAAATCATATATACTATATACCATATCTATCTGAATATATCACATGATCACATCACAGATAACGCAGCAGAAAATATCATATGAAATATTGGAAATACTAGGACGTCCGTGTTTTTAATACGAGCCAGTATGAAACACGGATTCCACGGTCGCGATGAATAGCCAATCCCACACCCCTAGACCCCTACGAGAGCGGCAAGCAACCCTACCAATTCTAGGGTTAGGAGACCCGGACTCGACTCCTCGAGATGGTCTCCCACTGGACCCTAGAACCCGGTTACTTGTGCTCCCCTCCTTGGGTCTATCCTAATGCTGAAAAGTAAATAATATACATCAACGGTGACATCTTCCGCAACCTGGAAGTGCCCCAATAAAAGAATATTACATACAAGTTTTTACATGAATGAAAATGAAAAACACTCATCTCACATAAGAACCCCTGGCTATTCAAACACGACGATCCAATATAACATATCCAGCAACACATAACATCACATGTCATCAACGTAAGTAAACATGCGTATCCCAATTGTCGTTGACATATAACAACGAAACCGGCGATATCACATATTACACTTACGGTCACAGAAAAGAAAGTGTAAAACTACAACAGTTGGAATCCGCAACCTTCTTAGACATCGTATGCCTAATCAAATGAATTCCTTAGATATCGCATGCCTAACAATTATAAACCCCGCATTTAGTCTCATTATCGAAAACTCTTTTCAATATCAAGTCAGGCAATTCAACAGGATTCCCGACATCCTGATCGAATGCTCGTCGCAAACTTTAGTAGACGGCCGCACCCCCGGATGCTATCGACGAAGTGCACTAAGGCGGAACACCGCTGCCGCGAGCATCCGAACAGATGCTTTCGGCGACGGGGTTCTCCTACAGTCACTTGGTCGGGGCTATGAGGCGTGGCTGTCTATTAGGTTTACCCGGCGAATATCCGCGTACGCTACGTGATTGCGACGGACTTTTGATCGCATCAAAATTCCGTGGCAGCCGATCAAGTGAGACTAAAGTGCTATGTTTATAACATTCATATTAGTTATCTCATAACTACTTGTGAATTCCAAATATTGTATCACATTCCGGATAAATAGAAAATGTTAAACTTTCCGATCGAACAATCAAACACCCAAGTTTTCCCGAAACAGCTCAACACATGAAATAAGTTTAAAAACATTCACTTCATGCCTCAGTACCAACGGTCCAGCCGTAGAAGGGTCAAGCCAACGCCTCACATGTGGCACGCCATACTGCCCCAAACCCTAAAGTTCAAAGGGCAGTTCAAGACGGTCACATAATCGAGTTAAGGTTTGTTGTCTTCTAGAAGGACCATCGCGTTACTTGCACTACTTAGAACGTCATTAAACTATAGAAAAATCCAACAATTGGAAATTTCCCGGCAGGGGAAAAAGTGGGTATTTATATCCGGTCGAACTTTTTAACATATTCTAAAATTACCCGGAAAAAGATATAGACAAAGTTTGACAATCCGATCGAATCTACGAACTCCCAATACAACCCAGAAAACTCAACTCTTGAGTAGAAGTTAAAAATTCCCAGAAAATACAGCACTAACAGATAAGAATTACTGTGCAATTTTCAAAGGCTAACTTGACTGTATGGCCGCGGAACCGCCGCACGAGCCATGCTCGTGCCGCGCTTCCGCGGCGCTTTAGTGGATTCAGGCGCACGTGCGGCACAGTATTTCTTATAAATCCCTGCTGATTTTTCTTCATATTTTTAATTCACAAAATTCCCAGTTTTGAAAAAATGTACAGAGAAGGGTTTTGGATTAGGGTTTCGGGTTCGATCGGACTTCTAACATCGTCTACACTTCGCCTAAAGCTCTAGCTAGGCTCTGATACCACTGTAGGGTTCCTCGGCACACCCATGAGGTTCTATAACTGATCAATCATGTCCAATTCAAAATTTTCTATGTGCCGAGAAACCCTAAACTAGATCGTTACTAGAGGTAAAGGCGAAACAAAATGCAAGTTAACAACTTAACTAAAAAGTGAAAGGGACTACAACCTTTGTAGATATGGTCCACCACTTCTTTAGCTCCGTATTGACGTCCCTCCGCTACGATCATCGGAATCCCGGACTCTAGCGATGGTTTCGTCGGAGAAATGGGCGGGCTAGGTCGTTGACTTCGATGCCGAAGATGATCTACGTCGAGGCGACTCAAACTCAAGCTCCACCTTCACTAGGTCATGAAACTTGTGAAGATAACACACTCTACTACATGGCAAGTGGTAGAGGATGAAGAAATAGGAAGTGGGTTCACTTTGGATTTGGATTTCTCACTTGGAATCATCACTTGAAATTTTCTAGCAATGGTTTCTTCTCTTCATGAAGAAGAAGAAAAAGAAAGAAAATAATGAATAAATGAATTATCTCCAAATAGAAAATCAAGTGATGGTTATCATAATGCAACCATGGGTGAGTTTAACTAGTGTAGAGACTAAACTAGGGTTTAGGTGAATGGATAGGTTTATGAAAGAAACAAAATGGTCAAACCTTCATGAAGCTTCAAGTAAAATACAAAAGAAGCCACCATTTTATTTCTTGCCCAAAAATAAATGAATAAAATAAATAATTAAGAAAAGATAACAAAACCCTAACCATTAACCTAAACATGGTTTAAATCAAATATACACCCAAGTTAGCATGTATCATCAAACATGATACAATCAAGTGCACAAAAATATATCACATATACTACTTGTGCACATCAAGTGAGAAAATCAATCTTAAGTGAACAAATACTAGTTAATGTAAAGTAATATATCAAATATATAATTATACATTAAATCATTAAATCAACACTTGATTTAATGATCCGGTCATATTGCATATAACCGACTAATATCAAGTGTATCAATGTATCGAATCAATACTTGATTCGGTAACCCGGCTATATCTTATATAACCGTCCGATGATACAAATCGCGAGAATAGAATTCAGTATCACATACTGGTATTATTCTCGGTCCCGCACATATCTCATATGCTCTCCTATTTCGTTTCGCTTGAGCCAGGAAACCTCTGTGTGGGACTCTAAAGACTCGTCAATACGCCGGCAGCAGGTGATGATCATATCAAACACCCACAAGCCGCAAGCGGTCTGCTAAACGTAACGGCCACCCGGGTATTGAGCGATCAGAAGATCAACGAGCAAGCCCGTTCACACTCCTGTGAATCCAACCAGCAACACTTACCATACAGTCCGGTCTGTTCGTCTGATATGTCGCATATCTCGCCTAGGGGTGGTAAACGTCAGACCCCAGTAGCTTGATAAGTCATGCCGATGTAAGGTCCATAAAAAGTGTGAAACTACTGATAACTCTTACCAGTAAATCACTGCAACCCTGTCCAGGGATTTCCGGTCATGGCCAGTCAGCATAGCGCAACATCAACCCCCAATACCGGGAGAGACGAATCCCCTCCTATCGCTCATTGCCTCCATGTGAATCGGGACTGTACCCAAAAACCACCTGTTTGCACGACTCAGTAGAGCCATGGTAGGATGGAAATCAAAGCACGGTGGGAGACACACAAGACTCTATGACGATCTCGGGTCAACAGACTAAGCTGTACCAGTGTCACCAGAGAACTGCCATCTGACGTGAGGTATAATACCATCTGGGAGTTCTCGGCGAGTCCGTTCAGTGTACCCAGTCTCCATTGAGCACCCGCATACCATCTCTGATGTCAAACACCAATGGATATGGGATCATCCATCGCCTATCACATGGGTCGAGAAGATATACGCTAGTCTACACTGGAATATCGATGCCCCGTCTCGATATTCCCACGACTAGGAACATTGAAGGATGTACTCATGGACTACCCAGGCCCCACTAGTATGATCTACATCATAGTCCTGGAAGTCGAGTACACATCCTAAGGGCTTTATCAACATGTAACAGAGAGAGACAGAAAGTATACATGTTAAGATAAAGAGCAACCAGATAGCGTACTATCATGTCGAGCAAGAAAGTCCTACCTATATATGTCCCAGCATCCACTACAATATACATCCAATGTACAGTAATGGCCTCTAGGGCATACACATGACTAACAAAGTACACCCATCTCGATTCGTCCTTGCTGGTGCTGGGGTGGTTCTTATAGCAGAGGAATGAAGTAAGCAAGGTGAAGGGGATGTCCTCAAGTTTCAACCGGACCAGAAACCCGAGGAGGATTCTCCACGAGTTCAGCGATAGCTGGCCCGGGGCTAGATGGAAGCAGCGAAGCACCCCACATACCTCGATTGGAAAGGGCAGACGCATTCCCGCTCGTAATGCTTCTAAATACAGGGCAATCTTCTTCCCCTACATCTGATCCGCCTGTTCGCCCTCTTTAGCCAAACGGAGCGAATAATTATAAGGGATATGGAAATGAGCCCGAATCTCGGTAAGCTCGTCCACGTCCCTCAGAACGGAGGGCGCATCACGAACGTTCCCGATGTGCATCTTAGGGGCCCTTGTCATCGCCGGGCGGCTAGCGACGCGGGTAGCCTCGACTCTATAGGGCGAGCCCGACGCAGAGGAAGCAACAAGAGAACCCTCTTGTCTGTCAGCAGCCAAAGAGGCGGAATACTCTCTAGACTCGACTCCAACAACTGGAACCTCATCTCCCGTCTCAACCCTAATTATTTCTACAGACTCCTCAGAAGAAGATATCTAATCCGATTCAAAGGGTTTGGTTCTCCGAGGAAAAAGCACAAGGGATCCGATCTAATGGAGGGAGCGCCGAGCAATCTTTGACAACAAAGGGAGATTATGACGGAAGTGTTGGCCCTAGGGGGTCCCCTCCTATTTATACACTGCTGAAAAGACATCCAACGGTCCAGATCAATTCCTGCCAAAACGAAACGTCGCGTCCGCCAGCCGCCAAGTCTCCATATGTCGAACGATCATTGGGGACGCCCCTTCGATTGCAGGCGACAGCGACAGCGACAGTATGTCACGTCCACCAACCCGTCGCGTCCGCCAACCCACTTTAGACGCGTGTCCTGTGTCCCAACAGACGAGCGAGAGAATCGGCGCCCCCTCTTTAATGCGCGATCATTTCGTTGATCCGCTGATATCATCGGAGATACATGCGAAGATCCAAGCACTTGGGGATACGCCACGTGGGCCCGGAAATCTGAACGACGCAACTGCCCTACACAACATCGCTCTGGAAAATCCGCTCCGAAGATTCTCGGCAATAGACCGAGCGAAGATAAACCAAGCAGGCCACTTTCGATCCGACGCATAAATAGTCGGAACGAGAGTGGGGTGTTCACCGCCGAAAATAGGTACGAACCGGGATGGATCATCTGGCCTGAATTTTAGGGGGCAGATGCTATTTGGATTTATCCGTCCACCTCTCCGAAGATGCCAAGTTGATTTATGGCACCGTATATCAGAGGTTTGGACGGATGCGCCCGTTGTAGTATACTTCGTCAGATCCCCCCTCGTTTGCAAGGGGTTTTTTTATTGTGGGGACGCTCTTCCCTGCAGGCGCAAGCCCCTGCAGTTAATTACGTTACCGGATCACAATAACCACTTTCTGCTGCTCCGGAAGTTCACTTCGTGTCGTGTGTGTTTTTGTTTTATTTTTTGTTGCCCATGGATTTTATACGGAGACTAATTGATGTTGTCGTCCGTAGGGCGTGAATTAGTCCAAATCCGTATATCTTAGATTTGGGCTTGGTTTGATTTAAGAATCGTTAATCCAGTTGAGATTAAAATCAACTTAAATGTATACGAGCAGTTGGGGGCTCGGTTGGTTTTTTGTTAAGGATACGTTAGTCCAATTTGAGACTAAGATCTACTTAATAGGGTGTTAGGATCATTTTTTTGTTTCAGATCCAACAAGAGAGCATATGGGCTCTGTTGTTTTAGTTTAAAGACGTTTCGGTCCCTTATCGCCATTTTGAAGGCAAAGATCTAGTTAGAGGACATTTCGGTATGTTGATCGCCATTTTTGAGGTGAGATTTTAGTTTAAGGACGTTACGGTCCGTTCTCGCCATTTTGGAGGCAACGTTTAGTTTAAGGACATTTTGGCCCGTTGTAGTTTAAGGACGTTTCGGTCCGTCGATCACCATTTTGGAGGTGAGAGTTTAATTTAAGAATGCTACGATCTGTTGATCACCATTTTGGAGGTGAGATTTTAGTTTAAACACGTTACGATCTGTTGTCGCCATTTTGGAGGCAACGTTTAGTTTAAGAACATTTTGGTCCGTTGTAGTTTAACGACGTTTCGGTCCATTGTGGTTTAAGGACGTTTCGGTCCATTGTCCATCTTGCGTGCACGTGTATATGTTACGTGAAGGGATGAGCAACGATGATATGGGATGCATCCAATTTGGGATGTGGTTTGATTTGGGATGTGCACGTCAATTTGGGAAGGGCGCCAAAAAGTAATTGGTTGTTGGGACCCGCCACTTCTCTGAAGACGTTGAGGAATTACAACGACATGTATCAGAGGTGTGGAGAGATGTACCCTTAAACCAAATCCCTTATTTGAGGGAAAAAATCATGGTGGATCATCTAAGAATCATTAGTCATTTTTGGAGACTAAGATTAACTTAGGAGATGTGTGATGAACATCATTTTGAACATCATCAGTTGAAAGATCATTAGTCATGTTTGGGACTAAGATCAATTTGGGGGAATGATGTGTAGGGATTGCGTAGAACCATACCTAGGGTTTGGCTTGCATCAAACAAACTATAACAAAAATTTAGGGGTGCTACGCAATACCGACCATGAATCAAACTAGAAAATTAGGGTAGTAATAATTAGTATCACATACTAATAGTAGTCTAACACTAAGAGGTGAGTAATACAACCTTTGTAGACCTCCTCTTTGTAACTCCTTGAATCAACTTGGTGTTTGGACCGGTCCGCTTGAGCTCTTCGAAGTCCACAACGATCCACCACGGAGTCCCTTTGCACAAACTCCTAGCTTCACTTGAACTAAATGGAAGTGGAGCAAAAAACCTATACTAGTGGGCTAGACTAATATAGATTGGTAATGAGGGTTTGGATCTCACTTAAAAACCTTTCTTTTTTATGTTCTTCACTCACTTGAAAAAGCTAGAGAGCTTGAATGAGGAAGAAAAGGGAGGAGATGGCTTAGCTTAACTCATGTGAGAATAATCAACATAATCAAGAGAAAGAGAGAGAGTTATCTCATCACAAACCATGGTTAAAAAATATCTAGATATTTTGATACTTGAGTTAAGCAAAACAATGGGCAACAAAAACCATGGGAAATGAAACCATGGTTTTGACTTTAGTCAACACAAAAGAAGAGTGTAGAAAATCAACCATGATTTTATTCCCATTTTGTTTTTCTCAATAATCTAAATATATAAATATGTTACCATGTGAGTCTTGCATTGCCATCACCAATGTATCATCAACCATGACACATGTATGCATGCATGCGTGCATCCATATCAATATATACATACACTCATGCATGCATCATAAAGAAATAGGTTTCAATAAATGAGCTAATGGACTTAATATTAAATCAACACTTGATTTAATAACCCGGTCATATCACATATGACCTGTCCAATAGTAAACGCCCGATTAAAATACGGTATCAAATACACGCATCTAACCGAGCTCCCGCGCATATCCCATATGCACCCCCACATCATTTCGCCTGAGCTAGGAAACCCCTTTGTGGGGCTCTAAGACTCGTCAATACGTTAGCAGTAGGCAGTGATCATATCACATACCCACAAATCGTCAGCGGCATTAGCTGTATATAACGGGTCCCAGGTATTGAGCGATCAGAAGAAAAACAAGCGAACCTGTCAAAACTCCCGTCGAGCCAACTAGCAACACTTACCGTACAATCCGGTCTCTTCGTCAGACATGCTGCATATCGAGTTTTGGGATGGTATCGTCGACCCTAATAATTTAATAAGTCATGCCGGTATATGGCCTATAATAGATCGAGAAACTACTGATAACACTTGTTCCCGCCAAAAATTTCGGCCAAGTGCTATTTGTTCCCTTATAAAAAAAGGGGGGAGAGTCCTTAAAATTTGGCCTCAATTGAGAGCAAAGCTCTATTCAAAATTTGAACTGAGGCAGCGCCTCACGTGCAAAGCACGAGAGCGCTGAGTGCCAAAAGCACCGGCGCTAAAGAGTCAAAGACTCTGAGGCACTCTGAGGCAGCGCCTCAAGTGCAAAGCACGAGAGCGCTGAGCGCTAGAGCTAAAGAGTTAAAGACTCTGAGGCAGCACCTCACGTGCAAAGCACAAGAGCGCTGAGAGCGTCAACGCTAAAGAGTCAAAAACTCTGAAGCAGCGCATCACGTGCAAAGCACGAGAGCGCTAGCGCTAAGTGCGCTAGCACCAAGAGTCAAAGACTCAAATGCAGCGCTCACGTGCAAAGCACGAGAGCGCTAGCGCTGGAACTAAATGTTCCCCACAATTGGATCAAAGATCCAACAAAAATGATTAAAAAATCATTAAAATTCATAATAAAATTCTGTTGAGGAAATACTCCTCAAATCTTTCTAAATAAGAAAAATTGTGCTCTGTAAATCAGAGCACCGTTGGATCAAAGATCCAATGGTGACTAAAAATCACCAAGATACAGAGTAATCTCTGTATGGGAAGATAATTTCCCAATCTTGTTAATAACAAGAAAAATGTCTTCTGTAAAACAGAAGTCCTAAGATCAAAGATCCAATGGTGGGGAAACATCCCCAAATCAATCAAAAAAAAAGATTGCCTTAACTGATCAGCTTCCACTATATAAAGGATCCAAGATTTCAAGTCTTGCAGAGAGGAACCCCCCACAAACTTTGAGAAATTTCAAAAAGAAGAGCAAGCTCTCGGAAGAAGAATTTCTTCAAGGTAAATAAAACGGAGAGATCGAAGCATCTCATCAATGAAGAAGAATGTTTCCCCAGTCAGAGCAAAGCTCTGTTCAAATTCCAAGATTGGAAATGAAGCGACGCTTCTACTTCCTCCAATCAGAGCAAAGCTCTGTTTAAAAATTCAAGAGTCAAAAATTGAAGCAACGCTTCAGATCCAGCGCTCTGCGCTGCGCGCCACGTGTCAAACACGGGTGCGCTAGCGCAGTTGCGCTGTGTGCCACGTGTCTAACATGGGTGCGCTAGCGCAGTTGCGCTGCGCTCAAGATCAAGATGCCTGGCTCTGCAATGATGATGGAAAAACCCATCAGAACAGAAAATTAAAATCAATTATTTTTTATGAATTAAAAATTCTGGGATCTTCAAGATCCATGAGAAAACTCTTAAGAGTTCTTCATCAAAGATTAAGGAATCTACATATGATTCAGAAGAGCAAGGCTCTGTATTAAAATTTTAAAGGGAAAATTGAAGCAACACTTCAGGTTCCACGCCAGGCGCATGGTGCGCCACGTGTCAAGCACAGGTGCGCTAGCATTAGGCGCGCTGCGCGCCACGTGTCAAGCACGAGTACGCTAGCGCTAGGCGCACTGCACGCCACGTGTCAAAACACGAGTGCGCTAGCGCTAGCGCTCTGCGCTACGCACCCCAAATTAGAGCAAGGCTCTGTTTCCAAGATGGGAAAGCGAAGCAACGCTTCATGAAAGGTACTAACATCAAATGCGCTTACAATAAGAGTCAAAGACTCTGAAACGACGTCCACGTGCAAATCATGAGAGCGCTAGGCGCCAGAAGCGCTTCATCCTTAAAAGAATTACTTGAACATGATTATAGAAAATTAAATTATGCAGCGCATAAACACCTTACAGAGGAATAACAAAGAATTAAAAAACAAAGGAACACTTAACAGATAATAAAATACTTAATTAAAACATTTATTTATTATTACATTTAAAAAAGATCACCAAACAAGGGATCAGTGGCACAAGAGTGAACAAAACAATATAAAATTTTCTAACTCCCTCGCCGCCTTCTCCAGCACATCAAAACGATAATTTTCACGAGGAGTGGCTCCCCACTGATTAGAGCCATGTTCATCCACAAAAGCAGACATGATAGCCTGCCGGGCTCTTATTTGGCCCAACAGGTATACCGAGCAACTTTCTGAGCCTGAGTAATCAGGCACGCCTCATGGAAACACTCGAGCTTGTCTTCAGCCGCATCGAGCATCGCCAGGGTCATCTCCGCTGGGTGAGGAGGGATGTCATCGAGAACGGCAAGAAGAATCATCCAGAGCCAAATGGATCCCATTGAAAGAAAGGACCCCTTACGGATCACAAGTTCATACATCACCGCATCACACTCGGCATCCGTGAGAGAAAGATCCACCAAGCGCGCAGCAAACCGAGGAACAATGTCCTCAATGGTCAATTCCCACGGCTGTCTACGAGCATGGGGGCGGTTACAAGCCATAGTTGAGAGGCTTCTTTGGAGATGAGAAAAGAAAGAAGCTTTGCTTCGAGTTATAAAGACTAGGCACAGAAAATTTTATGCACAATGGAACTATTTCCAAGATTCGGGAAATGAAAGATTCTAGGCAATACAGGTTTGACTTAAAAAGGAAGGTGAAAAAACACCTCTGTTGAAGCAACGCTTCAGATCCAGCGCTCTGTTGAAGCAACGCTTCAGATCCAGCGCTCTGCGCTGCGCGTCACGTATCAAACACGGGTGCGCTAGCGCAGTTGCGCTGCGCGCCATATGTCGAACGTAGGTGCGCCAGCGCTAGAATTAAAAAATTCCCACCGTTAGATCAAAAGATCTAATAATAATGATAAATTATTAATTAACCAGAATTAAATTCTGTTAAGGAAAGAATCCTCAAAATCTTTCTAAACAATAAGATTGTGTTTTAAGCACCGCTGGATCAACGATCCAATGGTAAATAATAAATTACCAAAGATAAAACAAATTCTGCATGGAAAGATTTTTCAATCTTATTAAAATAAGAAGATTATTTTCTGTAAAACAGAAGTCTTAGGATCAAAGATCCAACGGTGGGAAATATTCCTAAATCAATCAAAGAATGATCTCTCAAAACTGATCTAACAAATCATTTGGTCCTATATAAAGGACCCTAGACTTCAAGTCTAAAAGAGATAGGGAATACAGAAGAAGAGAGAAAAAACCCTCTGCAAAAAAAAAGAGCAAGCTCTTAAGAAAAGAAGATTTTTCTTCATATTCAAGGTAAAAAAAAAGAACTATGTTCTTGAAAAACAGAGATGAAATCATCTCATAAAAATAAGAACCCTCTTCTAAAAAGATCATAGATCTGAAAAAAAGACCAAGGTCTTTGATGATAAGAAAAAAGATCAAAAGATCTAATTATAAAAAAGAAAAAAATAATAAAAAAAAGTATTTTTACTTCGTCTACAGATCTTTGATCTATAAAGGCAGAGCCTTTTATCAAAACAAGAACTTTTGTTCTTGGATCTTGAGGCAAAACCTCCTTTGAAGAACATAAAAGTTGTTCTGTGATCTTAAAATTGATCAGATGCACTTTGTGCTATTGAAAAGTGCCTTGCACTCATGAACTGCGCCCTTGCGCTTATTGGACTGGCGCACAGCGCCATAACTTGCCACGTGTCAACCATAGACACCACTTGCGCTTTGCGCTTTTAAAACAGAGCGCTGCGCTCATAGACTGACACTCAGCGCCAAGCGCGCCACGTGTCGCTCGCTGGTGCGCTAGCGCAAAGCACTCATAAATGGAAAACGCAAATGCGCTAATGAACCAGCGCTTAGCGCTGAACGCGACACGTGTCATCTTCGCACGCGCTAGCGCAATGCGCTCTTTAATTGGCCCAAAGCGCCTGATGCGCCACGTGGCGCACTATCAGAACGTGCTTTATTCTGATAAAGACAAAAATATCAGAACCCAATGTTTAGTATTATTCAAAGGGCCGAGCCCAAATAAAGGCTTAATAGTCAGAACAAAAAATAAAATGTTAAAACATTTTAATTGGATTTAGCCCAATTCTGGCCATAAGTCCTCAACTTATCTTGAACTGAGCACATCTGCTCTTTCAACCAACTCACCTCGGTTCAAGGGTACATCTCTTCACTCCTTTGATATTTGTCGTTGTAATTCCTCAACGTCTTCAAAGAGGTGACGGGTCCCGACAACCACACATTTTACGGACTGTGGGGTCCTTAAACTCATGGACTATGATGTCCTTAACCTTGACCGTGATGTCTTAAAACTAACGTCGGACTGTGGAATCCTTAAATCCACGGACTATGAGGTCCTTAACCTCGACCGTGATGTCTTAAAACTAACGTCGGACTGTAGAGTCCTTAAATCCACGGACTATGATGTCCTTAATCTCGACCATGATGTCTTAAAACTAACATCGGACTGTGAAGTCCTTAAACTCACGGACTATGATGTCCTTAACCTCGACCGCGATGTCTTAAAACTAACAATGGACCGTAATGTCCTTAAACTAATCGACCGCAATATCACTAAACTAAAAAATAGAGCCAAATTGCTCTCTTGTTAGATCTAAACGATCCCGTTAAGTCGATCTTAGTCTAAAATTAGACTAACGTATCCTTAACAAACGTTTAAGTTGATCTTAGCCTCAAATAAGGCTAACGTATCCTTAAACACAACCCCCAAACCCAAATTTAAGAAGATACGGATTTGGACTAATCTACGTCCTACGGGCGACAACATAAATTAGTCTCCGTATACAATCCACGGGCAACCAAATACAAAACAAACACCCACGATACGAAGAGACCATCTGGAGAAGGAGAAAGTTGTTACCGCGATGCGGTAGCGTAATTAACTGCAGGGGCTTGCGCCTGTAGGGAAGAGCGTCCCCACAATCAAAAACCCCTCAAGTGAGGGGGAATCTGACGAAGTCTGCTACATCGGTCGCATCCATTTAAACCTTCGATACACGGTGCCATAAATCAACTTGGCATCTTCGGAGAGGTGGACGGATAGCACCAATTAGCATCTGCCCCCAGATTCAGGCAAGACATTCGTATTCCCGGTTTCCGGCGGTAAACAGATTCTGGCACGCCCGGTGGGACCTTTTCCTCCTTCCACTCCACACTTCTTGTGTCGTGTTCGCGAACCAAACGCGGTTTTCTAATGGTTGCCCTTGGGTTTCGAGGTACTAAGATTTGGCGTTTTGCTAGGTGCAGAAAGCAAAGGATTAATGGCGTTCACCTGCTCAAAGTGTTCCACAAGCAACTGCAACCCACGTCTTGACTCAATAGGGGGCATAGCTTACGGGCCCCAAGCGGCTTCCCTGTTCACGATGCCCGTGGAACAGGTCACTC
The DNA here is from genome assembly GCA_030015575.1 of Agapanthus africanus. Lineage (NCBI taxonomy): Eukaryota > Viridiplantae > Streptophyta > Magnoliopsida > Asparagales > Amaryllidaceae > Agapanthus > Agapanthus africanus. The sequence continues at coordinate 80,920,917 of CM057340.1, read as the reverse complement.
AAGCCACCACAGGTTTGTTTTTCAGGACCATGCTCCCGCCAGCGAGCTTCACCGCTCCTGTGCCGACATCGGAAGCTCCCAAGAAGTCGGTCTTCGATCGGCTAACAGCTAATGCGGCCCCTCTCAGTGGGTCGTCTAGCTCCAACACTTCAATCTTCGTCAGATTGGGCCAGAGTTCCTATGGGCCCATGATGAAGCCTGCAACTCAAGAAAAGGCTGCTCCGAAGAGAGTAACCAACCCTTCTCCTGAAGTCGTCAAGATGGCTTCTCCTGCCAAAGGGTCGGTCTTTACAAGACTGACTGCCCCAACTTCCACTCCTGCTCCTGCTACTCAAAGGACATCAATCTTCAACAGGCTGACGCCAGCAACAACCCCTTACCTGGAAAGGGGGCAAGACAAAGCCATTTCCGTCACCGAATCAACGCCATCAGCTCGACATGCTCGACGTCGCCACTGGCACCGGGTAAGGAAGGCCGGGGGCAACTCCCCCTCTGGGCTAACTCCACCAGCCCCAACGGTGGAAACCAATGCTGCTGTTCCAACCGGGAACAGTTTTGAGCTGCTGAACAAGATACGCAGGAACTCGCCTACGGCCGTACTGAAAAGATCCCGTCACCGGTGGAGACTGTCACAGAAATAAAGCGGGAGCAGTCCCCTCAACGGCTGTCCTCCAAAGTTTACAAAATCTGGCGACAAGTCCGAGAGTCGGTGGTGGATCAAGACTATCCCTGCCGACAGAAAAAGCTGAAGGCTCAAAAGGAAGAGAACCGTCCTGTTAAAACACAACGGACGACAACCACCTGGGTGCCCACTGCAACGGCCCCCTCAACTTCGACCGCTCATAAGAGGAGAAGGCCGGAGAAAATCCCCATGCCTGCGACAAATGTCAAAGGCACTAAGCCAAAACGCCCTAAGTCTGGGGGCATAACGGTCCATACTATTTACATGGCATCCGGGAAAGAGGATAGCTGCGCTTCTACGGGTCACCGACCGCTCACCCGATCCGTAATAAGGGCTCAGGAACAGCAGCAGCAGAAACTTTAGGAGATGCTGACTGCAATGGCTGCACTTACCGGACCAAAAGAAAACCCGGAGGCGTCATCGGAGCAGCGTTATGAACAAGAAACCGATGCTGACTTCCTTCGCAGAGTCCTCGAAAAGAAGGACAAAGAAGCCGCAGAGCAAGCAGCTAATATAAAGCGAATGACACTTCCCTTCCATGACATGGTCGGGATGATGATACAGCCGGATCCTCCAGCCGAAGACCCTCCGATCATTATTGAAGACGAAAAAGGGGAAACATCGAATCCCCTGCCGGCTTTGTCAACAGCCAAAGAGGAAACAATCTCTAAAGTTGCCCTGGATGACTATATTTCTCAGCAAATAAGAGTTCACCAGGCAAATGAGGCGGCTGGTCAAGTCGTGAAAACTGGGCGACCATACCCAGGCTGGTATGATCAGATAAAGTACCCGTCGGGCTACACAATCCCCAAATTCTATGTATACAAGGGGACAAGCAATCCCCACCAGCACGTCGCCCAGTTCAGAGCTCTGTGCGGCAATACCGGGGGCGATGATAAGCTTTTGCTATGTCAATTCGTCGGCAGCTTGTCGGAAACGGCGTTTGAGTGGTACTCCGAACTTCCAATCGACTCCGTCAAAACTTTCGCAGAAATGAAGTTATTGTTCACCCAGCGATTTGCAAGTGCCAGTGAACGCACCCCAATAACGGCATTGATCAATGCCAGGGTGAAGCCGGGCGAAACTTGGGTTCAATACGCAATCCGATGGCGAAATCTGTGGTCGAAACAACGAATCGAGGAAGCACCAGCAGTGGGCATGTTCGTGGGCACCTTAGACCCTCATGCAACTATTTCACAGTTCATGATGTTCTTCAAACCGACCACATTCCAAGCTTTAATCGATAAGCTAGCCCAGATGGATCAGATGGGTCACAGACCGTCTCCTCCGAAGCCGGAGCCGCGGAACGAAATGGGTAAAGGGAAGGCGACCTTGGTTGCGAACACTCAACAACAGCCCGGTGCTCCAAGACTAACGGATCAATTGGAAGAGAGACGGCACTATTACAATGAGAAAATGAAGCGCCCTTACTCATTCCCGCAGGATAAAACGAGGAGGCTGTTCGAGCTGGCGGTGCGCATCAGGCTTATCAATTTACCAAATCCAAGGCGACCACCGCAACCCAGTGAAGTGAATAATCCCAATTATTGCCCTTACCACCAAACGGTAAGCCATCCGATCGAAGATTGCTTCGTCTTTAAGGGATGGATCGAGGATCAGTACCAACAGGGCAAGTTCGCGCTGTCCGAAAAGTGGAAAGTGAGCCCACCACAACCGCACACTCCTAAGAAGATGGACACACCGGGGGAAACGTGCTCTTTTGTTGAAGAAGCTCCATGGGAGGTCATGCTTTCAGCCAAAACCAAAAGGATGCTGAATGATCTCCACACATGCCCGGCGATCAGGTGGAAGAACCCGCTAGAACCCTAGATCATCGAAGGGATGCTGAAGCCGCGCCCAACTCCAAAGATTGGTGGTGATAGCCAAAGTGCTCACACCAAGCTGCCGAAATCTTCGAAAAAGAAGAAGAAATCCAAGAAGCCCGTGAAGCCTGGCGACAAGTGCACGGACCTACAGAAACAGATTGACGCGCTGGAAAAGTACAACCAGAAGGCACGAACCCCAATCACGCTTCAAGAGTTCCTCGGCCATGTCCTTGAGGATGAAGATGATGGAGAAGACTCGTCGGATGGATCTGAGGATTACGTAGGAAGTTGTCATGTGATCTCTTACTCGTCTACAGACGATGAAGAAGCTCTTTGCACAGAGAGACTGGGGGCAGATCCCGAGTCGGAACTTCTATAGCCGTCAGACGAAATGATCGACGCCTTCCTGAATGAAATTCATCTGAAAAGTAAAGTCGATCGGGAGCGTGAGATGGCCATATTTGAAAGAGCCAAACGCCGGTGACTAGACGAAAGAGTCGAGACACTCCCGCCAAATCAAGAGACATCCATCACGGATAAAAACAAGTTCAAGACGAGAAAAAGGTTCGCTAAAGCCATATCGATAGGAATGAAGCTAGCACCCTCCGAAGGAAACACTCCCGGTGAAGCAGAGATGCATCCTAGCTACTGCTCATATCATCGAAAGATTTCGCACCCCACCGAAGAATGTGACGCTTTTAAAAGATGGTGGCAGGGATATGTTGCTCACCGGCAACATTTTAAGCGGATGAAACGCAAAACTTGTCGGGAGCAGAGAAGTACGATCAAGGAGCATAAAAGAACTGCCGATAACTGTTGCACGGTCAACGCCGGAGGATCGCAGGTTCTCACCTTTGGGAGCGACTCTGACGAGGAAATGGCTCTGGGCCCCCTCTTTAAAGAATCCACCTTGGGGAAAGCGGAAGAACCGAAGGCCTGTGAAAATATCCAGCTGCGCAACCGTACGCTTCCAGAAAAGAATCTCGGACCCACGAATAGGAAAGACAAAGAAAAGAAAAGGTCTCTGAGTATATCACCCTGGATGACCAAGTCATGAAAGAGCTGACCGCCAAGGACCCGCCAAAGAAAAGTAAGGTGGACTACAACGTTCTGGCGCACTTGAGAAAGTTACCCTCGCAGCTCAGCATTATCGACGCCCTTTTACTATCCAAAGAAGCGAGAGATTCATTGATCAATGTGCTATAAGAGCCAGAGCAATTCCAAGCTTTTCTCGCCGAAGAAAAGATGAAGGACGAGCTGGAGGAAGTACACACAGCCGATATCACCTTCGGCGACGAAGACCTCCTTCTTGGGACGTGCGAGCACAACCGTCCCCTCTATGTCTCAGGATACTGCCAAGATATAAAGATAGGCAAAATCCTGGTCGACAATGGGTCTTCCGTCAATCTCCTTAACGTGCGAATGTTGAAGGAAATCTGCATGATCGTCTAACACCTCGCTCGTGATAAAATCACCATCTCTGGTTTTGACTCCCAGTCATCACGGACTCTCGGGTCTGTGATACTGACGCTGCACTTCGGGCCGCTTGTTACAGACATTAAATTTCACGTCATTGACGCCAAGACATGCTATAACGCTTTGCTCGGCCGGCCTTGGTTACACGAGTACAACATCATCCTTTCTACACAACATCAGTGTATGAAGTATTTCAAAGATGGTCTCGAGTACACTGTGACAGGGGAACTAAACCCGTTCTCCGTGAACGAAGTCCGGAAATACGAAGATGCAAAATACTTCCTGCCTGATTTCGAAGGCACGGAGAGATGTCACAAACCGGAGAACAAAGCTATCACCACCATTCCTGTCTTCGGGAGTGATACTGAGGAAGAGGAAGAGATAGTTTATTCAGGTCCACCCCAGTATAACAAGCCAGGACCGTCCGCTCCTATGTTGATCTTTGGCAGCGACTCGGAAGATGAGGTCCATGCTATATTCTCTGTTCGGCCTTCAATACAAACAGTCGCTGATAAAGAGCAAAGTCTGCAAGTTGCCATGGGGCCACCCAAGCATCATAAAAAACTAGACACGCTTGATACTTACAGTGTGGAAGAGCTGCAGATGTTTTATGTCCCTCCCAGGCGAGAAGGCGAAAAGGCGATCCTATTCTACCGATCTGGGGAAACCAAAGGGGAGAAAGAAATCTGGCACGGCGCGGATTCTACACTTGACAGGCTCCAACCCATCCGTTTGCCCAGATATTACACGAGCAGACTAAAAAGGCTGTTAAGGCGCCAAGGCGTACCTTTCAAATAGACCGCTCGAAAAGCTAAGTTCTATGACAGGATCTGGAACGTCCCTGGAACTCAGCGGAAATTGCCCAACGGGAAAATGGAAACGACCGGGCTTGGGTTTGTTCAATCCAAGAAACGGGAGCTACTCCGCGACTGCTACGTCGTACATGACTTTGATGAAGAAGGGGATGCTCAATGGGAGAATGCTAACCCTGAACTAGAAAAGGCTCCCGCCGTAAAAATGCCCAGTTCGTCATTCGAAGAACAAATGGACAAGCTTATAAGGGAAGCGGGTCAAAAGGTTCGAGACGACCATAATCGCGAAATGGCCATCTACGAGAAAGCCAGGATGCAACGCCTTCTCCCACAGGCTGCGAAAGATGAAAATGCTCCTCCCTGTCAACCCGTTGTGCAAAAGGCCCGACGCAGAGGTAGAAACAAACCAAAAAGCGGGAAAGGCGTTCGACAGAGACAAAGCGGGACCAAGAAGCCACGCGGTCGGGAATCGAGCAAACCGGATTCGTCTCTTATAAAGAAGATGGGTCGAGCATACTCTTTCCCCCAGAACAAAACACAGAAGATACTTGATCTAGCCATAAGATATCAAATGATTACCCTCCCGGAGTCCAAGCACCCCGAGCAAGCCAACGAGATCTCTCACCCAGACTATTGCTCTTATCACCGAGTGATAGGACATCCTCTCGAAGATTGTTTCAACTTCAAGGACTGGGTCGAAGACCAATATCAGCTCGGCAAATTCGCTCTATCCAGCAGCTGGAGTATAACCCCGCCGCAGAAGCATGAACCCAAAGCCGCGCATACAGCGAGAATAGAACCAGATCAACATCGGTCTTGGAAGCGAGCTCGTACTTGTCATATGATAACGCTATCAAAAGAAGAGCCCGAGAATATGGATGACCTCCTCTGGTGCTTCGAAAACGATAATGACGAGGTGATCTCAGAGTTTCCACCGGCGCCGAAAGAGCTGGAAGATGGAATACATACTACTGCAGATGATCTCAAGAAAATTGATCTGGGGACGCCAAGTGACCCGCGGCCGACGTTCGTTAGTGAGCTGTTGTCTGAAGAAAAGGTGGCTACACTAAAAGACGTGCTTATGCAACATAAAGATTGCTTCGCATGGAACTATTCCGAGATGCCAGGACTAGATCCAGAGATTGCTGTCCACAAACTGGCTATATCCAAGGACGTCAAGCCAGTCAAACAAGCACCGAGAAGAATGCGACTCGAGCTTGAGATGAGCATCAACGCCGAGGTCAAGAAGCTGATCGACTCTGGTTTCATCCAAAAGGTCCAATATCCTGGCTGGATCGCCAACATCATCCCGGTGATGAAGAAAAATGGGACAGTACGCATATGTGTGGACTTTCGGGATCTCAATAAAGCCTGCCCGAAGGATGACTTCCCGGTACCGGTCACCGAGCTAATGATAGACAATACATCCACCCATGAAGTTTTCTCCTTCATGGACGGCTCGTCAGGATACAATCAGATAAAGATGCATCCCGAGGACCAGAAGCACACTGCTTTCCGGACCCCTTTGGGTATATTCTGCTACAAGGTGATGCATTTCGGTCTAAAGAACGCCGGCGCCACCTATCAGAGGGCCATGACGAAGATCTTCGATGACCTCATACATGAAATCATCGAATGCTATATCGACGACCTCGTGGTTAAAAGCAAATCATACGAGGAACATCTCGAGCATCTGAAGATCGTATTTCAACGCCTTCGGCAATACAACTTGAAGATGAACCCTCTCAAATGCGCGTTCGGGGTGTCCTCAAGTAAATTCCTAGCATTCATCGTCCGACACCGAGGTATCGAGATAGATCCGTCGAAGATCAAGGCGATCATGGAAATGCCTCCGCCAAGAACTCTTAAGCAATTGCGGTCTCTCCAAGGGAAGCTCGCGTATATCCAGCGATTTATAGCCAATCTCTCTGGCAAGTGCCGTCCTTACAGTCACCTGATGAAAAAGGGGACCATGTTCGTCTAGGATCACAAATGCCAAAGCGCGCTGGACGAAATCAAGCAATATCTGCAGAATCCGCCAGTGATGGCTACTCCGGTCAAGGGAAAGCCTCTCGTCCTGTATACGACAGCCCTCGAAGGTTCTTTAGGCGCGCTGTGGGCACAAGAGAACGACCAAGGGAAAAGAGCTCTCTACTACTTGAGTCGAGTTCTCCTAGGGGAAAAAAGCAATTATTCTCCCATCGAAAAACACTGCCTGGCGTTGATCTTCGCGATAACGAAACTCAAGCACTATGCATTGGCACATGAAGTCCGTCTCATATCGAAGGTGGACCCTCTCAAATATTTGATGTCAAAGGCCATATTGATAGGTAGGCTAAATGTGCCTTGCTCCTGATGGAGTTCTCAATAACTTATCAATCTCTTAAGGAAGTGAAAGGCCAGGCCATCGCTGACTTCCTCGCTGAGCATCCAATACTCGCCGACTCTCCCTTGAATTGTGAACTGCCAGACGAATATGCGTTCGATGCGATCGATGGTGGTGATACCCGATGAGAACTTTATTTTGATGGAGCGTCTTCCATGAAGAAGCGCAAACAAAACACGCCCATAATCAAATCAGGGATAGGCCTCATCTTCGTGACTCCACAAGGAGGGATAATGCGCTTTGCTTTCTCCTTAACAGAGCCGAGGACAAACAATGAAGCCGAATATGAAGCTTTGATAGTAGGCCTTGAGATCTCCATTGACATGGGGATTGAAGATCTTCTCATATACGGAGACTCCCAACTGGTCGTTAGTCAAGTAAATGGCGACTACCAAACGTGTAAACTAGAGTTGGTAAAATACGACGAGAGAGTGCAACGGCTGCTGACTCAAATTCCTTCCTACACCTTGGAAAGCATACCGCGTGCGGAAAATAGCAAAGCAGATGCATTAGCCAAGCTTGCTAAAGAATTGGCCGACGAGAACCTCGATGACATGAGGATCGTTGTGCAAAGCCGTCGGGTCCTTGCACCGGCAGAAATATCTCCGGAATCATCCGAGGAAAAGGAAGCGACCGAGCAAATGGCTCTATAAGTAAAAGACCGAAGAAAGGTTGAGGATTGGAGAGAAGTCTTTATAGACTACTTCAAAGCCCGTCAAACACCTGAAGATGCGTCTTCAAAACATCAGCTCATGAAGCGACCCATATCTTTTGCCTTCGTCAATGATACTCTGTACAAGAGGTAATTTGATTCTCTGTGGTTAAGATGCCTGGGACCTGAAGAAGCAAGAAGAGTTGTCCAAGAAGTTCACGACGGGCTCTGCGGTTCTCACCAAGCTGGCCTTAAGATGCAGCTGAAGATCAAACGGATGGGTTATTATTGACCCACGATGATTCAGGACTGCCTTAAGTATGCGAAGCAATGCCGCTCGTGCCAGATCTATGGGGATTTTATTCACCAGCATCCGAATCCATTACATTCGACAGTGGCTAGCTGGCCGTTCGAAATGTGGGGAACTGATATAATCGGCCCCATCGAGCCAGCATCGTCTAGAGGACATCGATTCATCTTGGCGACGACTGATTACTTCTCTAAATGGGCAGAAGCAATACCGCTGAGGGAAGTGAAGACGGAGAATATCCTCTACTTCTTCAAGACGCACGTCATTTATCGGTTTGGAACTCTAAGACGAATCATATCTGATAACGGGCTAGCCTACAGAAGCCACAAGATCAGCCGCTTCGCACAACAGCACAACATAGACTAGAGTTACTCCTCAGTTTATAATCCCCGAGCTAACGGTCTAGCTGAGGCCTTCAACAAGACCTTGACAAAGATCGTGAAAAAGATGGTGTCCCGAAATAAGAAGGACTGGTACGAGAGACTGCAAGAAGCTCTCTGGGCGTATCGAATCACGTTCAAGACGGCCACGAACACAACTCCATACGCATTGGTATTCGGTATAGAAGCGGTACTTCCCTCGAGATAGAGCTACCTTCTTTACGAGTGGCAGTTCATTATGAGCTAACGGACGAAGAGAATGCTCACCTTTGGCTTGAAGAGCTCGACGCCTTTGAAGAAACCCGGCTCATGGCGTAAAAAAATCTGGAAGCTTATAAAGCAAAGATGATGCGCTCATACGAAAGATTGACTAGGCCGAGGACATTCCGCCAAGGTGAACTCGTGCTAGTGGTCAAAAAGACCTATGATCCCCAATCGTGTCAAGCGGGGAAAATTCGAGCCGAACTATGAAGGCCCGTATATCATAGATAAGGTCTACCAGGGTGGGACTTATTTACTCATGGACATGCATGGTGAAAGACCCTTCAGGCCAATAAATGGTCACTTCCTGAAGAAATACTACGCCTAACGAGTCACGGCCTAGGTCAATGATAGATGACGACGACTATGTCCGCTCGCTATCTTCCTAAGCCCAAACTCTATAAGTAGTAGCCGGTTAACGGACCGAAACGTCCTTAAACTAACAACGGACCGAAACGTCCTTAAACTAACGACGGACCGAAACGTTCTTAAAACTAACAACGGACCACTATGTCCTAAAACTAGCTATTGACCGAGATGTCGATAAACTACGGTGGATTGCAGCATCCCAAAGCTGATACAAAAAAAAACGGTATGTCCATAAGCAAAATGGGCACGGATGAAAACCCGAAAGGGCTCCGTGAGTAAAAACAGCAGGGCTACCGGCGAGTCTTGTGAAAACCCGAAAAGGGCGCAACCTCGTTCGAATAAAATAAAGAGAAAAACAAAAAAAAGGAAAACGGTATGTCCATAAGCAAAATGGGCACGGATGAAAACCCGAAAGGGCTCCGTGAGTAAAAACAGCAGGGCTACCGGCGAGTGTTTGTGAAAACCCGAAAGGGCGCAACCTCGTTAAAAGACACTTATAGGGTCCTCTCAACCTTGTGAGGAGAAATCACCCGCGTGAGATCCTTACGACTCATAAGAGAGCAACACACTTAGGAATCCTCACGATTCCTAAGGAGAAATTACACTTGCGAGATCCTCACGACTCGTAAGGAGAATCCTCTTATGAGACCCTCACGGCTCATAAGATTCAAAAGTCTTAAGCTACAGGGATCTGAACCTGTTCTTAAGCAGCCCCCTACAACATCCACTACTGCCCTACAAGCGGCTCAATACTGACCCTTGTATACAATCCACGGGCGCGAATAAATATTTCCCTAACAAAGCCCCATCCGTGACTAGGGATATGTTGGCACGGTGAACAACCCTTGTGAGTCCTCTCGACTTATAAGGAGAAAACTCACTTGTAAGATCCCTACGACTTATAAGAGAACATACACTTAGGAGTCCTCACGATTTCTAAGGAGAAAACGCACCTACGAGATCCTCACGACTTGCAGGGAGAAATACCTTTATGAGACCCTTATGGCTCATGAAGTCAAAAGCCTTAGTCGACAGGATCTTAACCCTGATCGCTAAGCCACCTTTATTCGACATCGACAGAGGCAAATGATGATTCGCTCCTGGCCATATCCAAGTTGCAGCGGTGCTGATGCCGAAATCGGTGTCTAATCCCAAGCTTGCGGCAAAAAGCTAGCGAGCCACACATGCATACGAAATAGCCGAAATGATGGGGCAACTTGCAAATAAAAAGTCAGCAAGTAAAAATGTATGCATGCAAAATAGCCGAAATAATTGGGCAACTCGCAATAGAAAAACAACGAGTAAAAATAAAACAATTAGCCAAAATGATTGGGCACTGCGAAAAATAGCCGAAATGATTGGGCAATCGCGACTTTCGCGATATAAAAGCTGAAATGATAGAGCATCGCGGAAAGAAATAAAAAAAATGAAAATAACTCAATAAAATTTATGCCCTACAGGTGATATCACATCAATCCCTGTATACAATCCAGGGGCGCAAACAAAGAAGGAATCGCATTCCTCCTCCCCAGGTTTCATCAGAAGAAGAAGCCAAATCTCGATGGTTCTTAGATAGCCTGGAGATCATCTCAACATTCGTCTCATTACAACAGACACACCATCAACCAAAGCGGAACAACGACACCTCCCAGTTCCATGACTCGGCAGTGCACAAACGACCGAAAGTCAAACTCCGACTCCGTGAAATGCGATAAAGCCAACCCTTCCTGGCTACGTGGAACGCGGATTATGTCACTTCTGACCCCGTGGAAAACGTCCAGAGCGGAGCCTGGTCCTCGCCGAATACGACAGTGAACCCGTGGGAAGCATCCAGAGCAAAATTCCTGGCTACGTAGAACGCAGATTATGTCACTTCTGACCCCGTGGAAAACGTCCAGAGCGGATCCTGGTCCTCGCAGAGCACGGCAGTGAACCCGTGTGAAGCATCCAGAGCGGAGCCTGGTCCTCGCCGAACACGGCAGTGAACCCGTGGGAAGCATCCAGAGCAAAATTCCTGGCTACGTTGAACGCGGACTATGTCACTTTTGACCCCGTGGAAAACGTCCAGAGCGGAGCCTGGTCCTCGCCGAACACGGCAGTGAACCCGTAGGAAGCATCCAGAGCAAAATTCCTGGCTACGTGGAACGCGGATTATGTCACTTCTGACCCCGTGGAAAACGTCCAGAGCGGATCCTGGTCCTCGCAGAGCATGGTAGTGAACCCGTGTGAAGCATCCAGAGCGGAGCCTGGTCCTCGCCGAACACGGCAGTGAAGCATTCAGAGCAAAATTCCTTGCTACGTGGAACGCGGATTATGTCACTTCTGACCCCGTGGGAAACGTCCAGAGCGGATCCTGGTCCTCGCAGAGCACGGCAGTGAACCCGTGTGAAGCATTCAGAGCGGAGCCTGGTCCTCACCAAACACAGCAGTGAACCCGTGGGAAGTATCCAGAGCAAAATTTCTGGCTACGTGGAACGCGGATTATGTCACTTCTGACCCCGTGGGAAACGTCCAGAGCGGTGTTCATATCATAATATTGCATTATTATATTCCGCATTCTTATGCATTTTACAAATAAACAGGTGCTTTTGACCCATGTCTGTTACATAATTACAGGTTACAGGTTCTTGGAACAAAAACAGTGAAAAAGATAAAAGACGATGCAAAAGTGAGACTACGACCAACAAATAGAAGGATCTTGATCAAGCCTACACGAAGATCAGTTCACAAAGTAAAAGGCAGCGGAAGGTTCAAGACTTCGACACGAAGCAACGGTAAAAGTCCACTACAATTATTCACTGTGGAGATCTGGAAGAGACATGGAAGATATTCTGCAGAACCAACCAGAGAAACAGGAAGAAGAGCAAGACCAGAACCAGCACAGCAAAGCACAAGACCCAAGCCTTTTTTTTGGCCGCGGAACCGCGGCCAAACCTGGCCTGTGGCCGTGGTTCCGCGGCCGGGTAGAGCACGTAGAGGCGGAAAATTTTACCAAAAAGAAGGGCGGCACTGACTAGTCTTCCTAGGGGTATTTTTGTAATAGCAGACATGCGGCGATTGTAAACCTAAGGTTTTCTATGTCCTATAAATAGAGACCCAAATTCTTGTATTAGGTCATGCCTCTTTTCATTAATAAAATTCAGAATTCTCTTGAAGTTTTGGAGAGCATCAATTTGTAAGTAGATTTTATTTTTGCCCTAGTTCTTAGTTTCAATTTCTGCCCTAGATAAATTCTTATTTGCCTTAGTTTATTCTAGATTAGAATTTTTATTAATCTACAGTAGTTAATTAATCTCTTAACTCTTAAAACAAAATAAAAATCATGTCTTTTGTAGATCTCTCAATGAGCGAGTAGTTTCCTCGCTTGTTAGAGTTAGAATTAGGGAAGGGTTTGAGAGATGAAGATCTCTCACCCCTTTCTTGCCCATCACATGTTAAGAATTAGGACTCCATGCATACATACATATTCCGCTCCCTACGGCACCCTACCCATGAGGTAACGTTGATACCGTAGTATAAAAGACCGGATATGCATGTTTTCCATAGAGGTTAGGGTAAGGATTAATAAAGTACGGACAAGGACCTAGAGGGAGAAACATCGTTTCTTCCCGATCGTCCTAATCCCCTCTATTAATAATTACCATAACACCTAAAAAGATCTAATTTAGGGCATTGAAAGAGGTGGGAAATTTTATTTTACCAAACTTAACCTAAACCTAACCCTAGCAAGTTTCCTAATCTTAGTATAACTCAAATTAGTTTTTGTGATAAAAGATCCAAACACCCTTTGGAATTAGCTCGTTAGAACAATTAGGAAATTAACACCATCCCTGTGGACCGACCCGTATTCACCGGCTAGCTACCAAGCGACGCCGTTCTTGATTGCGGTAACATATATTTTTGATCTAAAAAATCTCACAAATCAAATGGCGCCGTTGCCGGGGATGGCGTAAAATTTCCTTTTTGTAATTTCGGGTTAATATAAATTATAAAACTCATAAAAACAGAAAAATTTTGAAAAATAAAAAAAAAATTCTATCATCTTTTATTGTTTGAAGGGTTTCTTGTGTGAATTTTTGCAGGATCGACGGATCTGGAAAAATCCAGAGTGCAAATCAGAAAACGGGAGATCCGAACAGAAGGGGATTTCAACAACAGAACTGAGAAAAAAATCTGGGGATCTGAACCCTCCACGCAACCGCGGAAATGCCGCCGAACCTTGTCTCTGACCGCGCAACCGCAGCATTTTGCTGACGTCATCCTCTGCAAAAACGGCTGTTTGTTTCCTCTTTCTCTCTTCTGCAAATCCCCATATATCTTCTATCAAATCTTCTGCAGGATTCTTTGCGCTTAAAAAAAAATCTTCCCCCTTCCAATAATTGATCTTGTGCAGGATTCTTTGCGCCGCGCTAAAATTTGAATGCAAATGATTCTTATTGTTTTGCATATTTTTAATCGGACTTTAAGGGGCTTGAGTCCAATTCAGATTGGGTGGGGATTTCATCACCCTTCTCAGGACCCCAGAAATCACATAAGGCATTTGCATTGACCATTTTTAATTAAAAAATACTAGACTCAGCCCTAAGGACGTCGCGCTCAATAGGACAGAGGACTAGTTGTAGGCATCGGCCGTTGATCCTAACCTGACTTTGCGGTGTCTAGGAAAGTGTGTCTAAGGCGAGTGGTTACTTAATTAGGGTCACTACTTGTAGTGGAGAGCCTCCCACTCACCTGGCACTTACCTGGCCGCAATTGGCGGTGAAGAGGCGGTTTGAGGTCCTATTTCTAGCCCTTTGGAACAGTTAGGAGCTGTCTAGCTGACCTAGGTGACCCTAGATCTAGGCCTGATTGTGCATTTGTGGTTGATTGAATTTGTGTCAAAGTCTCTTATCGAAAATCTTTTTCCAAAAAGCTCCACATAAAAAAGAGATAAAAAAGGAAAAAAAATTTACAAAAAAATTTGCAACTTGTCGCTGAAGAAATCTTTGCACCCCACTTCCACCACTTTCTTCTCATTGACGTTTTCTTACCTCCACATTCTGTCTTTCACCTTTTTGACTATACTACCTCTTTAGTGTATGTCCGGTTGGACTAGGGACACTAGCGCCCGATTAGTCCGTGTTTCGTTGGTACCGACCGACGAACCTTTCGACTCCGAAGTCGAAATCCTTTCCACTTCTTCACTTCCACCTTCAAATTCTTCTTCCGAAGGTATGTTGGGATATAATCCTAACAACACCTTACCGACGGGACTGATTCCACCTCCGTTAGGTGCGAATAACCCGAATCACCCGCCTGTTGAAGCGCCCCAATGAATCGCGCTCCAGGATCTTTTCTACCCAATCCGCACCGCCTTACCTACTTGTCTTTCACTCCCATCGGCAAATGGGGACAATTTCGAGATCAAACCCCACTTCATCAATATGCTGCCCAAATTTCACGGATTGGAATTCGAAGATGCCTATATCTTTATCAACAAATTCCAAAACGTTTGCGCCATGATGAAAACAACCCAATTATCCGACGATGCTATAAGGCTAAGGGTCATTCCTTTCACCTTATATGACTTAGCCGAGAAGTGGTTATACAGCACAGCGTCGCATTCAATTAAGAATTGGGAAGAGTTTGTGAAAGCTTTTCTTAAAAAGTTTTATCCTCATCACAAGACTGCTAGAATACTCAATGAGATTATACAATTTTCTCAGCTTCCTTCCGAACCATTTTGGAAGTGTTTTGAAAAATTCAAAGACCTACTTGGTCAATGCCCTCATCATGGGATCGAAAATTGGCAACGTTGCCAAACATTATACGAGGGATTGAACCCGGCAACGAAGCAGTTGCTAGAAATCATTTGTCAAGGACACTTTCTAACCAAATCTAGTGAGGAAGCGTGGCAGTTTCTCGAGAATCTTAGTGAACAAATAATTTAGTGGGAGAGCACTAAGACCACCTCATCTTCTTCTATTGGTCAGTCTAGGGCAGGCATACATCACTTAGATATGTCGATTGCTATGAAGCCGAGATGGCCGCACTTACGAAAAAGCTAGAAGCGATTGAGACCAAAATCTCATCGCCTTCTCCTGCCCCTGTTGTGCCCCCACGAACTGTTTGTGCTTGTTGTTCGGATCCATCACATCTCACCGAAGAGTGTCCTTACAATCCATCTGCTTAAGGACATGATCAAGTCAATGCTGCCTTTCAGCAACGACAAAGAAATGATCTATACTCTTCGACCTATAATCCGGGGTGGAGGAGTCACCCAAATTTCGCTTGGAACCAAAATCAACAATTCCAAGGAAACAACAATTTTCAAAGGCCTCCTCCTCCACAACAACAAGCACCTCCAAAAACTCAATTCCAGCAACCTTTCCAACAGCAACCTTACCCTAACCAAACGAACAATTTTGTGCCCAACAGTTCTTACCCTCAAAACAACTTTGTTCAACCTCACAATGATAAGGTCAACTCGCTAGAAAGAAGTCTAGATGCATTCCTAAAGCAATCTACACAATCCGCAGCAAGGTTGGAGACTTCTATTCAATCTTTGGTGCAAAACAGTGCCTCACACGATCAAAGTATCAAATCTATTGAGGCACAAATTGCACAACGCAATGCTGCGTTGAGCGAGCGAGAAAAAGGAAAGCTTCCATTTCAACCACTGCCAAATCCCGGTCACGTACATGTTGCATATGAACAACAGAATCATAACATAAATGCTGTGACCACGTTGAGATCCGGAAAAGTATTGCAAAATAATGTGAGTATTAACAATGACACCCCTGCCGGTGGTCCTTCTTCATCTTCTTCACCTTCATCTTCTTCTTCTTCTTCTTCGTTAGAGCCTATTCTTCATCCTTCACAAGGCTCTACTTCTTCTAGCTCGAACGGACCCACTTCTCACAACACGAACACATCTACACGGGGATCCGTTCCAACTCCACAATCTGATCCACAAAAATTGGACTCAACAAAATTTCAAAATATTCCATTTCCAAACAGGTTGAGAGCCAATAAACCAACTCCACAAATGAAGAAGATTGTAGAGTTGTTCAAACAGGTTAGCATAAATATCCCTCTCTTGGATGCAATCCAACAAGTTCTTTCATACGCAAAAATCTTAAAAGACTTATGCACCAAGAAGAGGAAGGCATAAGTACCAAAGAAAGTTTTCGCGGCTAGTGCTGTTAGTGATGCTCTTGTCCAATCTTTACCCCAAAAGCACAAGGACCCCGGTTGTCCTACTATTTCGATAACAATTGGGGATAAGAACATCAATAGAGCACTATTAGATCTTGGTGCTAGTGTCAATTTGCTACCTTATTCTGTGTACGAGCAATTAGGCGTTGGAGAGCTTAAGCCCATCATTGTACTCTCCAAATGGCCGACCGATCCATCATCCATCCTAGGGGAGAGTTGGAGGATGTGTTAATTAGAGTAGGGGATTTCATTTTCCCCGTTGACTTTATTGTTATGGATACACAACCTGTCGTTAACCCCCGGAATCAAATTCCGGTGATACTTGGTCGACCATTCCTTGCGACTTCTAATGCGGTGATCAATTGTCGTAATGGTTCAATGAATCTATCTTTTGGCAATATGATGATTGAACTCAACATTTTTAAGTTCGGAAATCAGCCTTCGGAGCCTAATTCTAGCGTACTTGATGTTTGCTCGATCAATGAGATCGCGGAGGAGGACTGTGAGTTCGAAAATTTTATGTTCGACCACAGCAGTGTTGACGCCTCTAGTGCATTCCTCCTAGAATCCGACACAGCTTTCATGCCGGACAACGATTATGAGTGTTTCACCTTTGTAGACGATTTTGAAGACTCATCACCCGAGTTTGAGTCTTTTGCTTTTTCGGATGAGTTAGTTGAACCATCCGACTCGGTTGCGTACACTCGATTTGAACCGTTGATGGAATCCTTCGAGTTTGAAACAGTTACACCATTGTTACCATCAATTGTTTCACCTCCTAAACTCGAACTAAAGCTTTTGCCGTCGCACCTTAAATATGCTTATCTAGGTGAGAATGAGACCCTTCCCGTTATCATAACGGCCTCTCTAGCTCTCGAGTAAGAGAAGGCCCTTTTAATGGTCTTACAAAATAATCGGCAAGCTTTTGGCTGGTCTATGGCGAACATCAAGGGGATTAGTCCCCTCATAGTTGAACATCATATACACTTGATGGATGATGCCAAGCCGGTAAGGGATCCACAAAGACGCCTCAACCCCATAATGAAAGAGGCTGTTAAGAAGGAAATTGTTAAATGTCTTGATAGTGGTATCATTTACCTTATCTCGGATAGCCAGTGGGTTAGCCCCATTCATGTTGTGCCAAAGAAATCGGGCATTACGGTCATAACAAATGAGGCAAATGAGTTAATACCTACTCGCACCCAAACTGGGTGGCGAGTTTGCATTGACTATAGAAAACTCAATCGACTATAGAAAACTCAATGCCGTGACAAGGAAAGACCACTTTCCTTTACCTTTCATTGACCAAATGCTAGAACGATTGGCTGGGCACGAGTTCTATTGCTTTTTGGATGGCTATTCCGGCTATAACCAAGTCCCCATCGCCAAAGAGGATCAAGACAAGACGACATTTACTTGTCCTTTTGGCACTTTTGCTTATCGTCGCATGCCCTTTGGGTTATGCAATGCACCCGCTACATTTCAGCGGTGTATGATGGGGATCTTTTCAGACATGCTTGAAAAGTTTTTGGAGATCTTTATGGATGATTTCTCCATTTTTGGTGACTCCTTCGACGAGTTTTTACTACACCTTGACGCAGTTCTTACCGCTGTAAGGATAAGAACCTAACTTTAAATTGGGAGAAGTGCCACTTTATGGTGCAAGAAGGCATTATTTTAGGACATGTCATCTTGCAAAACGGCATAGAGGTTGATAAAGCCAAAATTGAAGTCATTTCAAATCTTCCTCCTCCTAAATGCGTCAAAGACATCCGAGCTTTCCTTAGCCATGCCGGTTTTTATAGACGGTTCATCAAGGATTTTAGCAAGATTGCTAGACCCTTGACTCTCTTATTGGCCAAGGACACAACATTTGATTTTGACTCAACTTGCATGGAAGCGTTCGAGTCATTGAAACACTCACTCATTTCTGCGCCCATTCTTTCATCTCCAGACTGGACGCACCCTTTTGAAATTATGTGCGACGCATCAGATTTTGCCATTGGTGCTGTTCTTGGACAGCACATTAATAAGATACCGCACGTGATTTATTACGCTAGCCGAACACTAAATGAGGCCCAACTAAACTACACAACAACAGAAAAAGAATTTTTAGCCGTTGTGTTTGCACTTGAAAAATTCCGGCCTTATTTAATCGGCTCTCCAGTTATTGTGTATACGGACCATTCAGCTCTTCGCCACCTTTTGGCGAAGAAGGATGCCAAATCGCGGTTAATACGTTGGATCCTCTTACTTCAAGAGTTTGACCTTGTCATAAGGGACAAAAGAAAATGTGAAAATGTAGTGGTCGATCACCTTTCACGACTTCCTTCTTCGCCTATACTTGAAATTCCAATCAAAGATGTTTTTCCTGATGAGCAACTCTTAACCGTTTCTTGCGAACCATGGTTCGCTAATATAATAAACTACTTGGCCACCGGCTTGATACCTAAAGATTGGTGGAAACAGGATAAACTCCGATTCATGTCCCAAGTAAAGCATTTTTACTGGGATGAACCTTATCTTTTTAAATACTGTTCCGACCAAATCAATCGTCGGTGTGTACCTAAAAATGAGTTTAAGAGTGTGCTGTCTTTTTGCCACGATCAGGCGTGTGGCGGGCACTTTGGCCCAAAGAAGACAGCCGAGAAAATCTTGCAGTGTGGTTTCTATTGGCCACGACTCTTTAAGGATGCATATGAATACTGCAAGACATGCTCCCGGTGCCAACACTTGGGCCGGATATCGCGGAGAAACGAAATGCCGCTCCAACCAATTTTGGTTGTGGATATTTTTGATGTTTGGGGAATTGACTTCATGGGACCATTTCCCAATTCCTTTGGGAATGTGTATATTCTTTTGGCTGTTGACTATGTGTCAAAGTGGGTCGAGGCTGTGCCTAGCTGCACGAATGATAATAAGGTTGTCGTTCGATTTCTTAAAGAACATATCTTTTCTCGATTTGGGCACCCTCGAGCGATTATAAGTGATAATGGATCTTACTTTTGCAATAGGACTTTTGAGTCCTTAATGCGCAAATATTCTATTACTCACAAGCTGTCAACGCCATACCATCCCCAAACATGTGGGCAAGCCGAGGTTTCTAATCGGCAAATTAAGCAAATCTTGGAGAAAACGGTTTCTAAAAACCGTAAAGATTGGTCACTCAAACTGATCGATGCACTATGGACTTTCCGTACTGCATACAAGACCGATCTTGGTATGTCCCCATACCGGCTTGTTTATGGGAAGGCTTGCCACCTCTCAGTTGAGATCGAGCACAAGGCATTTTGGGCGATCAAGGAGTTGAATCTATCAATGGGAGATGCGGGCAGCAATCGAAAGCTGCAATTAAATGAACTAGAAGAGCTGCGGAATGAGGATTATGATAATGCCGTAATTGTTAAAAACCGAACTAAGGTGTTCCATGATAAACACCTTCTGCGAAAAACATTTAAACCTGGTCAACAGGTTTTACTCTATGACACTCGGTTACATTATCACCCCGGCAAGCTCCGTTCTAGGTGGAAAGGGCCATTTGTGGTTCGCACCGTTTATCCGCACGGTGCGGTCGATCTTGAAAATCCTGAGGACGGTACTTTATTTAAAGTAAATGGACATCGATTGAAACCGTTCCTCACAGCGGACCCATCAGAGGAGCTCCTGTTTTTACTGGAGCCGATTTACACCAATTAATTCTCCTCCACTTTCATCCCCGAATTTCCGATCTTCTTGCCAAAACTTGGTTTCAAATAAGTTTGGGGGTGTGTATCATTTGTACATACATAAATATGCATTACCATAAAAAATAGAAATTTTGAAAAATAAAATAATTTTTTTTGACTTTTTGCAGAATAAATAAATAAATTTTGAATTTGCAAATAAATTCCTCTTTTTAGAGGGGTGTAGTTGCAAATCACCCATCATTTTCACCCTATTTAAAACCCCGAGCCCACCCCTGCGCTAACCCTAATTGTTTACATCTCAAAAAAAAACATAGCGCCGCCTCCCCTCTCCTGTAGCAAGATCTCGTCGAGTCGCCACCTCACCGCCGCGATTTCGCCGCCCGACCCCTACTCGTGCCGCGCTTCCGCCGCAGATCCTTGGCTTCACCCCCTGAAACTTCAGGGGAGGTACAATCATTCGAACCCCTCTCTGTTCTTTCAATTTTAAATCTGTAGAAAACACCATGTCGCACAGCATGCAATTAGAGAGGGATTTTTCACAGATTTTCTCACATGAGGTTTATGGTAGCTATTTCGCGGATGAAATCGCGCGGAGGGGTTGGAATTTTCTGATCTATAACCACCCTTCTGCATTTGCATTACCAGATTTAGTTAACCAATTTTACGACTCAATGGAGGATGGGTGTCTGGCTGTATTAGGTTATATAAAATTGAACTAGGGAGATCACGAAATAAAAATTGATAGGGATTTAACTCACGAGGTCACACTTATACCTCGCATACCTTGTAATACCCAGTCCTTTTTGAATACCAATATCCGTATTTTTGTTACTCTCAAATTTATTTATTTTATAATTATTATTTTTATTATTCTAAAAACCCTAATCCTAATCTAATCTCATATCTTTTAATTTTCCCCAACCCAAACCCTCATTGCCCTTTACTTTTATTTTTCCTTTTTCTTTCTCGTTTTCAGCCCAAGCCCAACTCTAATTTCCTTTCCCCTCTATTTTCTTCCTTTTAACTATTCCAGCCCCAGCCCACACTTCCCTTTATCTTTTTTTATTAATAAAAAAACCCCGAGCCCGGCCCACTCCCTCTTTTCTCATCAAATTTTCTTTACTTCCTTCTCAGCCCAACAGCTTGCGCCCGCTCACCCCTACCCGACCCGTTTCGTCCTTACCCACCTCTTTTCCCGCTTCCTTCTTCTCCCTCGTTCCCACGTCGACGCGGACGTCTCCACGTTTCCGCCTCCCTCGAGCCCATGCCCCCACGACCCCTGTGCGCGCGCTCGCGAGGCCTCCTTCGACCTCGTCCCCTCTCCCTTCACCCCCTCGCACCATGAGCCCGAGACCTTTCTCCACCCACACACCCACCTCCTCTGTCACAGCCACGCCCTCGCCTGTCCTAGTCGCCAACGTTCACCCCTTCGTCATCGACCAGCGCCTCCTCACCTTCATTCTCTCCTCCTCCTTTCTCCCTCCACCTACTTCCCCGACTCACTCCCCTGCATGACCAACGAGAACCCAACCCATCAACCGTGTCTGTGTTTCGCTGACGCTGGAGCTCTCCCCACCGTCGATGTCTCCTTCCCTCCCCCACACCACGATGAGCTCCCCTCGCTGCCGCACGTCGCAACCACCGAGCTCCCTCTCTCTCATAAGAAACATTTCTCGCTCTCCTTTCTAGCAAACACTCCTCTCTCTCTCTCTCTACAACATCCCTCACTCCCCCTCTTCCTCGGCAACGTCTCACTCTCTCCCTCACGGTAACATATCTCTCTCTGTGTGTGTGCAACTCCTCTCTCTCTCTCTCTCTCTCTGCAACTCCTCTATCTCTCTCTCCCTCTGCAACCCCTATCCATCGGCCTCGACAGCACCAGCGACCCCCAGCCCCGGCACCCCCTCACTGCATCCCTAGCCGCCGCGGTCGAGCCCCGGCATTTCGTCGAACATCTACAACGATCGTCGTTGCCGCTATTCGGGTCACCGACGTCGCCATCAAATTTGTGGCCTCGGTCCCTTAAGCCGTCATCATCACCAACACGCCATTCGTCGCAACGCCCGTCGCACCCACCGAGCCGTCAAGTACAAGAAGAAAAGATCCGACGAGGCTAAACCTGTGCTGCGTTCGTGACGCGATCGTACCATTGCCGCTTCCGTGCATCGCCAAAGCGTCTCCAGGCAAGTGCCCTACTTGCTACATGCTATATTAAATCCGTTACAATTCAAAATACTATAAGTTTCATGTTGCGTTTCGTGAAACCTTATATAACTTAAGTGTTTGATGCAAGATCTGAATGAAAACCTTCATCTAAATCGATGGAACTCGATTGCATTTTCTGGCCCATCTGACAATGAACTTTGCGTAGAAATTTCACCGAAAAATATGACTGTTAACGACTTAAACGAACACCCCCAATTACACCCGTAAAAACGGGGAATTTCCCGCACCAGAAAATTGTTAAAATCACAATAAATTATGTACATATTTAAATGAAGATCTCGAGGGCTCAAATCGAAGATGACTCGACGACCTATAACCCTATGCAAGTTTTTAATGGTTTCTGTACTGAAATTATGACGAGAAGTGGTTTGGAGAGCGGCTCTGGACTGCAGTCCAGAGCAACTCTGGTTATTGATTCCTGTCCCGTAATGTTTACTACCTTGTTTCCTGAACTCGTATGTTACAGAACCCTACATCGTATTGAATTTGAATCTGTTAAATAAATAACGCAAGTGATTTCATCCTGTTTCATCATCGTTTACTATTTAAAATGCAATTTAAAAGATCGGGACGTATAGCAGTCCCAAACAGAACCAGAACTGGTACCCTAGTGTTGAATAGTGTATAACTCCTGACGTACAGACGCGATTGAGAATCCGTCTATTGTGTTGAAAACCTTATTGAAAACTCTATATTTCATTCAACTGTAGTATCACTAAATTCTGGTCCCATATGGGATTAAAATGCGTTACGATACGGACTTCCGATTCTGAAACCGGATTTACAGCAGTGAACGCTTAAAATGAAATAGCCATATCTGGTGATCCCGAAACCCGATTGACGTGAAACCAAATTTGATGGATGGATAATCAAACATACTACTTATCTCCTGTTCATTGTTTCGCTAAATATGGCATGTATGATTTATGATAAATTATGCAAGTGGTAGGATACCGACATATGACATCTTAATCGTGCCTTACATACTGTTTTCTCATCACATCATATATATATGTCATTGCATTGGTAACCTAGTGATCATGTGCATTACCCAGTGTTAGGTATTAGTGGTGATTGTGGCAAGTACGTTAGTGTTTTTGCATGAGTGGATAAGTGAACGTGACATGTACTTGTACACAATCAGTGGACCCTATTGTTTTATTGCATTGTCGACGTCTGTGGGACGTATATGAGTGTGACTATAAGTGGTATGTGACACTTATGGAAGCACTTGTATGGGTATCACAGGTAAGGCACCAAACACTGTCCATTTATCTTGGGTATCAGTCGGGACGTGCTTGATGGAGATCCTGTCTCCAGTTCTCGCGCAGACTTGTCATGGACCGACCGGTATTTGAGGGTATGGTTGGCGTTTGATGTAGACCATGGGGTGTGGGGTAGTTTGAGTATGAGTTCAACAGAATCTCGGGAGTCCCATGCCGGCATATATATATATGGAGATATATGGAGATTTACAGGGTACATGATTATTACCGTGAGTTACATTTTGGGCCTGTGGTCCCTTGCCCTTGGGTCCTACCCTTGGGTGGAGGACACTCACGAGTGGTTGACTCTCACACTTGGACTGACGATAGGTTTAGTGACCTGTACAGTGAGACTTAGAGACTGATAGGGATAGTGACATTGGCATGCATTACTTACTGTATTGACACATCTGACATGCTATTTTACTGCTTTACTGTTCACCTGCTCTTTTAGACACCCGCATTGGCTACTTCATGTTCGTATCTCTACTATCTTGATTTACTGCTATATAGCCATTATTACTGTGCGAGTTACCACTTGCACCTATGTATATATTGCTATCGTGTCGCTCTGACGACCTGAGTATGCATGCTCAGAGTGAGAAGTGGACTTAGCTTGGACCAGGACCAGACGTGCCTCGAGGACATCGCGGACATTTTGATCAGCTACCCAGAACCATACTCTCTTGTTTCCCCTCTGGTTAGTTCTTTGTATTTGTTTTGATTTATATACTGCATTTCTCATTACCTGTGCATTGTATTACTGGTTACCACGTAAAGCTAGAAGCCGAAGTGTGACTACGGCAGGATATTTCCTTGACTGTAGGAGCATGGCTGGCCTTGTCAACCCCTCGTATTCCGTATTTTGGGAAGCAGGGCGTGACATACCTGCACACGACCAACCCCTACAATTCGAGGACTACATGCCCCTAATAGGCAACGATTGCTCGCGGGAGCCGCGAAAGGGTATTCAAGCTCGAACCCTTTTCGCGAATGTCTTGACTATGTGCCGATGGGCACAAAATAACATCTTTGGAATCTCCCATAACACAACTTTTTTCACCCCCTCCTTCCATATTGTGCACACACTTATGACGAAGAACCCACGTTTCGATATGTGCACAGTACTGCTTAGTTCTATAGGTGCGGGAAAACGGGCTTCAAATTACCCATGTCCTATGTTGGTCACATAGCTTTGCCGATATTTCCTCCCCGTTGAGGAATTTGAGTTTTACATGATGGGAGGAATACCGGTTCAACCACTTATTGAGGACATTTCTACGTCCTACTCTAAATTGACTGATATATGGTCGAGAACCGAACCGGCGGAAAATGTACCCGCTCGTACCCCTAGCTCTAGCTCGACATCAAGCGAGGGCGAAATGACACCTCAAGAGCATGCACGATTAATGAGGAGAGATGTGAGGGGAATTGATGCATTGAGGGAGGAATTTAGGGCTACGGCAAGAGAACATGACCGTTGACTGACGGAAGTTGAGAGGGGTATTCAGACCCTGTTGGCTAAGGAAGAACGATCACGTTCACGCTCTAGAGCGCGACGTGGGGGTGAGCAGTGAAGGCACTGCTTTTGATAAGTTTGGGGGAGATGGTGGTGTATATAGTTATCCTTTGCATTGCATACTTTTTTAACTTTTTGTATATATTTTTTCTTTTTCTTTTGCATATTTAATTTCTGCATTGCATCCTTATATAAAAAATCATAAAAATTGAAAAAATCTGAAAAATAAAAAAAATATAGAAAAGGAAAAACCCATAAAAACTGAAAATTTGAAAAAAATTATAAAAATTAATGTATTCAATTTTGGCCGTATTTGACTTAAGTTTGACAAACAGGTTAACTAGCTAGGAACAACTAGATCTTAGACTTAGTAAATTAAAAACCCTAAAAATAACATTTCTTAAAATTTAACGGTAGAAAGTATATGTCTTTGTGGTTTATTTAGAAATAGGCAAATTTTGAGTTCACTTCTTAGGCTAAGTCAAAATAAGGGAAGAGTATTGTAACTTTTATTGAAGTGTAAGTCTGAAAAATAATTCCTAGCTTAAGTCTAAATTCTGAAAATATATACCCTGCAAATTGCACAAACACGCACCTTAAAACTTGGAATAATAGAAGAGACCTTGAAATGCTCTTGTCTTAAGTCCTTAGTACGAAGAAAAATAAAAAAAATATACAAGTGTGAATAAAGAAAAAAATGAACCCTGGTTTTTGTAATTACTTAAGGCTGCAAAAATAGAAAAATATTTAGCGAGGGTGCTTCATCAGCTAGTGCCTTAAACCAACTGGTTTGGGAGTCACTGCTAAAGCCTTAGGTGTTACAAGACTAGGAATTACGCTTTAAAGTGCAAACACATTTTGTAATCGGTCGTTGGTACCTCAAGAAGTATTAACGGTCGCATGAAGGATGTGTAAGCAAAATTCATCTAAAAATTCACCAATTAAGAAGTGCTTTGGACAACGGACAAGAGTATGATTGCTTGATTTGAATTTCCAAGTGTAGGGGTGATATACACACACACGTAGGGGTATGTGATTGGGATACAGATAAGAGATAGGAATGAAGAATATGACTTATATCTTTAATGGAAATGATAAAAATTCCTAAGTTGAGATAGAACCCTAGAAGGAAAACTTAAGAGATGCCGAAAGCTAAGTAAGTCTACAGAACATATATAATCTTAAGTTAAATGATAAGGAAGCGTGAAGAATACGGGTGGATAATTTATGAGTTGAAGATAATAGAATTCCTTGTTGGAAAACCTAATTGGAGAATAAAAGTTAATGGGCCAAATTGATAGGATTTTGTGGGTAGTATCCGTTGAAAATCCTCAGGAGACAACACTCCTCCTACTAGGGACACCTAGAGGTTTAACGGCTTATTGCACGAGCTCAGTGCAATCGCGTTTCCCTGCGAAAGTGAGGTTAGATTTTTGTCGAGAATAAAACTGGGTTTGCTCGAGGACGAGCAAAAGAGGCGGAAAATTTTACCAAAAAGAAGGGCGGCGCTGACTAGTCTTCCTAGGGGTATTTTTGTAATAGCAGACTTGCGGCGATTGTAAACTTAGGGTTTTCTATGTCCTATAAATAGAGACCCGAATTCTTGTATTAGGTCATGCCTCCTTTCATTAATAAAATTCAGAATTCTCTTGAGGTTTTGGAGAGCATCAATTTGTAAGTAGATTTTATTTTTGCCCTAGTTCTTAGTTTCAATTTCCGCCCTAGATAAATTCTTATTTGCCTTAGTTTAATCTAGATTAGAATTTTTATTAATCTGCAGTAGTTAATTAATCTCTTAACTCTTAAAACAAAATAAAAATCATGTCTTTTGTAGATCCCTCAATGAGCGAGTAGTTTCCTCGCTTGTTAGGGTTAGGATTAGGGAAGGGTTTGAGAGATGAAGATCTCTTACCCCTTTCTTGCCCATCACATGTTAAGAATTAAGACTCCATGCATACATACATATTCCGCTCCCTACGGCACCCTACCCATGAGGTAACGGTGATACCATAGTATAAAAGACCGGATATGCATATTTTCCATGGAGGTTAGGGTAAGGATTAATAAAGAACGGACAAGGACCTAGAGGGAGAAATATCGTTTCTTCCCGATCGTCCTAATCCCCTCTATTAATAATTACCATAACACCTAAAAAGATCTAATTTAGGGTATTGAAAGAGGTGGGAAATTTTATTTTACCAAACTTAACCTAAACCTAACCCTAGCAAGTTTCCTAATCCTAATATAACTCAAATTAGTTTTTTTGATAAAAGATCCAAACACCCTTTGGAATTAGCTCGTTAGAACAATTAGGAAATTAACACTATCCCAGTGGACCAACCCGTATTCACCGGCTAGCTACCAAGCGACGCCGTTCTTGATTGCGGCAACATATATTTTTGATCTAAAAAATCTCACAAATCAAGCGGATCCTAGTCCTCGCAGAGCACGGCAGTGAACCCGTATGAAGCATCCAGAGCGGAGCCTGGTCCTCGCCAAACACAGCAGTGAACCCGTGGGAAGCATCCAGAGCAACATTCCTGGCTACGTGGAACGCGGATTATGTCACTTCTGACCCCGTGGGAAACGTCCTGAGCGGATCCTGGTCCTCGCAGAGCACGGCAGTGAACCCGTGTGAAGCATCCAGAGCGGAGCCTGGTCCTCGCCAAACACGGCAGTGAACCTATGTGAAGCATCCAGAGCAGAGCCTGGTCCTCGTCGAACACGGCAGTGAACCAGTGGGAAGCATCCAGAGCAAACATCGAACTGTGAGGTCCTTAAACTCACGGACTATGATGTCCTTAACCTCGACCGTGATGTCTTAAAACTAACATCGGACTGTGGAGTCCTTAAACCCATGGACTATGATGTCTTTAACCTCGACCGTGATGTCTTAAAACTAACATCGGACTGTGGGGTCCTTAAACTCATGGACTATGATGTCCTTAACCTCGACCGTGATGTCTTAAAACTAACATTGGGTTGTGAGGTCCTTAAACTCATGGACTATGTTGTCCTTAATCTCGACCGTGATGTCTTAAAACTAACAACGGACTGTGGAGTCCTTAAATCCACGGACTATGATGTCCTTAACCTCGACCGTGATGTCTTAAAATTAACAACGGACTGTGGAGTCCTTAAATCCACGGACTATGATGTCCTTAACCTCGACCGCGATGTCTTTAAACTACGGTATCCTGGAAAACGTCCAGAGCGGACCCTGGCCCTCGCCGAATACGGCAGTGAACCCGTAGGAAGTATCCAGAGCAACCCCTAGCTCCGTGAAATGCGGATAAGGACAACTTCATCTATCACTTGCGGGTCCTCACGACTCGTAAGGAAGTAAATTCTTTTGTGAGATCCTTACGACTTTCAAGAGAAAACACACTTTGGAATCCTCATGATTCTTAAGGAGAAATTACACCTACGGGATCCTCTCGATCGGGTTGGAGAAAATTCTTTATGAGACCCTCACGGCTCATAAAGTTGAAAAGTCTTAGGTGACAGATCCTAACCCTGTTTTCTAAGCCATCACCACTCTACAAAGAATCCAAGATTGACAGTCATATGCTATCTACGAATCGCACTTGCTAAAATCACATGGCAACAACACAGTAAGGAGAAGGGAGAACATCTGACATGCATTTAATTAAGCGTCCGAGGCATACCCATTCATGCATGTGCAAAAGATTTAGAACATGAAATAAAACACGCTAAAATGAGAAACTTGCCATTCATATTGCGGAAAAGTTCTTACAATTATGAAAGCAATAAACCAAGACATTATCAAAATAATTACAATGGCAAAACCTCAGATCCAGGGCATGGATTGAGGAACTCAAAAGTGACTTTGTCCAGAATTTTCCAGGCCTGGCGAACCATCCTAGTATGCTTTTTTTCGCGATCGCAAGCGACGGGATCCCCACGGATGTCCTCCACCCTCCGATAGGCAGCAAGTATGGCCGACTGTTGAAAACCCTGGTGCAACAGGTCGACAAGATTGTTTCGCCTTCTTTTTGAGATTAGGCTCATCAGATACACCGAGTGCACCTTATCCTCGGCGGCATCCGATGCCCTAAGCGGAACGTCGGTAAAGAATAGAGGAAGCGCTTCCTAGATCGCTCCCACAATAAGTTTAAGAAGAGGGGAACGCCGAGAAAGCAGTTGACCATTGTATGCGTCAAAGCGACTCATAGATTCGGCACACTCGGCGTTTGTGAATTCTCGATTCTGAGAACGGCCGAGTGAGCGAATGTCTCCGTAAGAGATAATCTCGTTGAGATCATACATGTGAGCGTCCATTACTCCTGTAAAAGAAAATCAACAAAATTAGCAGACAGACTGATTAAGCAATTTCTTTTTCAAAACAGGCACAAGGAGTTAAACTCCTCGAGAGCAATGCTCTGCAAACAGGAGTGACACCTGTCAAAATCAATTATGAGGGGAAGTTAAAGAAATCCCCCGAAAACATTGAGAGCTTTGCTCTGAGAAGATGATATAATTCATCAAAAAATAAAATTCCATCTTTAATCTTCAAGATCCATGAAAAACTATTAAGAGTTCTTCTATATGATTTGAAAGGAGCAAAGCTCCATTAATGAATTAAGAAATCATAAGTAAAATCCTTTTATAGAGCAGAGCTTTATTAATGGAACCCTAATAGGGTTCTCTTTAGATCTCTTTAGACCTATGGAGCAAAGCTCTGCTAGTGAAACCCTAAATGGGTTTTCTGAAGATCAAAGATCTATTAAGAGCAAGGCTCTGTTAATAGGTAAAACCCTAACTCATTAAGATTTGTTAAAATTTTACCTAACTTTGGAAAGAGTTCCTTTTCTACTTTTGAGAAATTCTCAAACAGAAGAGCTGTGCTCTGAACAAAATTCTCAAAGAGGATGATAATCATCTAGAGGACCAAAGGTCCTATTTATAGACGTTAAAATGTCTCTTCAATTTCTGAGTTGATCCAAGGGCTCAGATATTGCCACCGCTGCGCTCACGTGTGGGCCACGCAAGCACAACGGTGGGGGGCATTTGTTTCCCCAATCAGAGCAAAGCTCTGTTCAAATTCCAAGATTGGAAATGAAGCGACGCTTCTGTTTCCCCCAATCAGAGCAAAGCTCTGTTTAAAAATTCAAGAGTCAAAAATTGAAGCAACGCTTCAGATCCAGCGCTCTACGCTGCGCGCCACGTGTCAAACACGGGTGCGCTAGCGCAGTTGTGCTGCGCTCTGCGCTGCGTGCCACATGTCTAACACGGGTGCGCTAGCGCAGATATGCTGCGCTCAAGGTCAAGATGCCTGGCTCTGCAATGATGATGGAAAAACCTATCAGAATAGAAAATTAAAATCAATTAATTTTTATGAATTAAAAATTCTGGGATCTTCAAGATCCATAAGAAAACTCTTAAGATTTCTTCATCAAAGATTAAGGAATCTACATATGATTCAGAAGAGCAAGACTCTGTATTAAAATTCTAAAGGGAAAAATTGAAGCAACGCTTCAGGTTCCGCGCCAGGCGCACTGCGCGCCACGTGTCAAGCACGGGTGCGCTAGCGCTAGGCGCGCTGCGCGCCACGTGTCAAGCACGAGTGCGCTAGCGCTAGGCGCGCTGCGCTCTGCGCTACGCACCCCAAATTAGAGCAAGGTTCTATTTCCAAGATGGGAAAGCGAAGCAACGCTTCATGAAAGGTACTAACATCAAATACGCTTACAATAAGAGTCAAAAACTCTGAAACGGCGCCCACATGCAAAGCACGAGAGCGCTAGACACCAGAAGCGCTTCATCCTTACAAGAATTACTTGCACATGATTATAGTAAATTAAATTATGCAGCGCATAAATACCTTACAGAGGAATAACAAAGAATTAAAAAACAAAGGAACACTTAACAGATAATAAAATACTTAATTAAAACATTTATTTGTTATTACATTTAAAAAAGATCACCAAACAAGGGATCAGTGGCACAAGGGTGAACAAAAAAATATACAAAATATTCTAACTCCCTCGCCGCCTTCTCCAGCACATCAAAAAGACGATTTTCACGAGGGGTGGCTCCCCACCAATTGGCGCCATGTTCATCCGCAAAATCAGACATGATAGCCCGCCGGGCTTTTATTTGGCCCAACAGGTGAACCGAGCAATCTTTCAGAGCCCGAGTAATCAGGCACGCCTCATGGAAACACTCGAGCTTGTCTTCAGCCGCATCGAGCATTGCCAGGGTCATCTCTGCTGGGTGAGGAGGGATGTCATCGAGCACGGCAAGAAGAATCATCCGGAGCCAAATGGATCCCATTGGAAGAGGGGACCCCTTACGGATCACAAGTTCATACATCACCGCATCACACTCGGCATCCGTGAGAGAAAGATCCACCAAGCGCGCAGCAAACCGAGGAGCAATATCCTCAATAGGAACTTCCCACGGATGTTTACGAGCATGGGGGCGGTTACAAGCCATAGTTGAGAGGGTTCTTTGGAGATGAGAAAAGAAAGAAGCTTTGCTTCGAGTTATAAAGACTAGGCATAGAAAATTTTGTGCACCATGGAACTATTTCCAAGATTCGGGAAATGAAAGATTCTAGGGAATACAGGTTTGACTTAAAAAGGAAGGTGAAAAGACACCTCTGTTGAAGCAACGCTTCAGATCCAGCGCTCTGCGCTGCGCGCCATGTGTCAAACACGGGTGTGCTAGCGCAGTTGCGCTGCGCTCTGCGCTGCGCGCCACGTGTCGAACGTAGGTGCGCCAGTGCTAGAATTAAAAAATTCCCACCGTTAGATCAAAGGATCTAATAATAATGATAAATCATTAATTAACCAGAATTAAATTCTGTTAAGGAAAGAATCCTCAAAATCTTTCCAAACAATAAGATTGTGCTTTAAGCACCGCTGGATCAACGATCTAATGGTAAATAATAAATTACCAAAGACAGAACAAATTCTGCATGGAAAGATTTTTCAATCTTATTAAAACAAGAAAATTATCTTCTGTAAAACAGAAGCTTTAGGATCAAAGATCCAACGGTGGGAAATATTCCCAAATCAATCAGAGAAAGATCTCTCAAAACTGATTTAACAAATCATTTGGCCCTATTTAAAGGACCCTAGACTTCAAGTCTAAAAGAGATAGGGAATACAAAAGAAGAGAGAGAAAAACCCTCTGCCAAAAAAAAGAGCAAGCTCTTAAGAAAAGAAGATTTTTCTTCATATTCAAGGTAAAAAAAAGAACTATGTTCTTGAAAAACAGAGATGAAATCATCTCATAAAAAGAAGATCCCTCTTCTAAAAAGATCATAGATCTGAAAAAAGACCAAGGTCTTTGATGATAAGAGAAAAGATCAAAAGATCTAATTATAAAAAAGAAAAAAATAATAAAAGAAATATTTTTACTTCGTCTACAGATCTTTGATCTATAAAGGCAGAGCCTTTTATCAAAACAAGAACTTTTGTTCTTGGATCTTGAGGCAAAGCCTCTTTTGAAGAACATAAAAGTTGTTCTGTGATCTTAAAATTGATCAGATGCGCTTTGCGCTATTGAAAAGTGTCTTGCACTCATGAACTGCGCCCTTGCACTTATTGGACTGGCGCACAGCGCCATAACTTACCACGTGTCAACCGTAGACACCACTTACGCTTTGCGCTTTTAAAACCGAGCGCTGCGCTCAAAGACTGGCGCTCAGCGCCAAGCGCACCACGTGTCGCTCGCTGGCGCGCTGGCGCAAAGCACTCATAAATGGAAAACGCAAATGCTCTAATGAATCAGCGCTTAGCGCTGAACGCGACACGTGTCATCTTCGCGTGCGCTAGCGTAATGCGCTCTTTAATTGGCGCAAAGCGCCTGATGCGCCACGTGGCGCACTATCAGAACGTGCTCTATTCTGATA
Organism: Agapanthus africanus; assembly: GCA_030015575.1. Taxonomy (NCBI): domain Eukaryota; kingdom Viridiplantae; phylum Streptophyta; class Magnoliopsida; order Asparagales; family Amaryllidaceae; genus Agapanthus; species Agapanthus africanus. Next base: position 80,887,991 of record CM057340.1, on the reverse strand, counting down.
AAGACAAAAATATCAGAACCCAATGTTTAGCATTATTCAAAGGGCCGAGCCCTAATAAAGGCTTAATACCCAGAACAAAAAAAATGTTAAAACATTTTAATTGGAGTTAGCCCAATTCTGGCCATAAGTCCTCAACTTATCTTGAATTGAGCACATCTGCTCTTTCAACCAACTCACCTCGGTTCAAGGGTACATCTCTTCACTCCTTTGATATTTGTCGTTGTAATTCCTCAACGTCTTCAAACAGGTGACGGGTCCCGACAACCACACATTTTACGGACTGTGGGGTCCTTAAACTCATGGACTATGATGTCCTTAACCTCGACCGTGATGTCTTAAAACTAACGTCGGAATGTGGAGTCCTCAAATCCACGGACTATGAGGTCCTTAACCTCGACCGTGATGTCTTAAAACTAACGTCGGATTGTGGAGTACTTAAATCCACGGACTATGATGTCCTTAACCTCGACCTCGATGTCTTAAAACTAACATCGGACTGTGAGGTCCTTAAACTCACGGATTATGATGTCCTTAACCTCGACCACGATGTCTTAAAACTAATAATGGACCATAATGTCCTTAAACTAATCGACCGCAATGTCACTAAACTAAACAATAGAGCCCAATTGCTCTCTTGTTAGATCTAAACGATCCCGTTAAGTCGATCTTAGTCTAAAATTAGACTAACGTATCCTTAACAAACGTTTAAGTTGATCTTAGCCTCAAATAAGGCTAACGTATCCTTAAACACAACCCCCAAACCCAAATCTAAGAAGATACGGATTTGGACTAATTCACGTCCTACGGGCGACAACATAAATTAGTCTCCGTATACAATCCACGGGCAACCAAACACAAAACAAACACCCACGACACGAAGTGACCATCTGGAGAAGGAGAAAGTTGTTACCGCGATGCGGTAGCATAATTAACTGCAGGGGCTTGCGCCTGCAGGGAAGAGCGTCCCCACAATCAAAAACCTCTCAAGCGAGGGGGAATCTAACGAAGTCTGCTACATCGGCCGCATCCGTTTAAACCTTCGATACACGGTACCATAAATCAACTTGGTATCTTCGGAGAGGTGGACGGATAGCACCAATTAGCATCTGCCCCCAGATTCAGGCAAGACGTTCGTCTTCCCGGTTTCCGGCGGTAAACAAAGAACCTCGTTCTTTTTTCTAGATCGTAGATCTATAAGACAGAGGTCTTTCGCAAAAAAGATCATAGCATCTCATCATAAAAAGGGAGGGAAAAGAACTTAGTTCTCGTTAGATCACAGATCTATAAGATAAAAACAAAGTCTTTCACAAAAAACATAAGAGATTGTAACATCTCCCATAAAAATAAGAACTTTGTTCTCAGAGCCACGAGACAAAATCTCCTATAAACGAGGACTCAATTTTCAGAGCACAAAATTGATCAAGAGCGCTCTGCACTCATTGGCTGACGCTCAGCGCCAAGCGCGCCACGTGCTCCTCATGTGTGCGCTATTTCACAAGAAGTGCTCTACACAAATCTGGCGATCAGCGCCAGGCGCACCGCGTGCTCCTCACATGTGCGCTACTTCATAAGAAGCGTATTAGCGCTCCAAATCTAGCGATCAGCGCCAAGTGCGCCACGTGTTCCTCACGTGTGCGCTATTTCATAAAGAGCGCTCTGCACTCATTGGTTGGCGCTCAGTGCCAAGCGCGCCACGTGCTCCTCACGTGTGCGCTATTTCACAAGAAGTGCTCTGCATCTAAATCCGGCGATCAGCGCCAGGCGCGCTACGTGCTCCTCACGTGTGCGCTACTTCATAAGAAGCGCATTAGCGTTCCAAATCTAGTGCTCAGCGCCAAGCGCGCCACGTGCTCATCACGTGTGCGCTATTTCACAAAGAGCGCTCTTCACTCATTGACTGGCGCTCAGCGCCAAGCGCGCCATGTGCTCCTCACGTGGGCGCTGAGGGAACATAAACTATTCTTCAAATAAAGCCTCAGGACCATAATGAGGGCTCAACACTCAATAAAAGACAAAGAGGTTGTCAGAAACCAAACCAATGCTCAGCATTGTTGAATGAAAAAGGACTGAGCCTAATTAAATGTCCAACATTTTAACTGAGTGGGCTGAGCCCAAGTTGGCTACAGATCCCTAATTTAGATTAATTGAGCCCATATGCTCATAAATCTTTTTAACTGATTTTAGTCCCAAGCCTGACTACAGATCTCCCAACCAACATTGTTTCAAGGGTATATCTCTTCATACCTCTGAAATATATCGCTGTAATTCTTCAACGTCTTCAGAGAGATGGAGGGTCCCAATAACCAAAAACTTTTGGTGCATCCCCAAACGATTGAACCAAAACCACACAGACTTTGACGTCTTTAAACTGGACTATGATGTCCTTAAACTTTATAGACTGTGAGGTCCTTAAACTCATGGACTATGATGTCCTTAAACTTTATGGACTGTGAGGTCCTTAAACTCATAGACTATGATGTCTTTAAACTTTACAGACTATGACGTCTTTAAACTGTCACGGACTATGATGTCCTTAAATCCAATGGACCGTAATGTCCCTAAACTAAAACAATAGAGTCCAGATGCTCTTTTGTTGGATCTAAATGACCTTGTTAAGTAGATCTTAGTCTTAAATTAGACTAACGTATCCTTAACAAACATTTAAGTTGATCTTAGTCTCAAATGAGATTAACGGTCCTTAAACCCAACCCAAACCCAAATCTAAGAAAATACGGATTTGGACTAGTCCACGCCCTACGGGCGACAAAATAAATTAGTCTCCGTATACAATCCATGGGCAACCAAAAACAAAACAAACACACACGACAAGAAGTGACCATCTGGAAAAGGAGAAAGTTGTTGCCGCGATGCTGTAGCGTAATTAACTGCAGAGGCTTGCGCTTGCAGGAAAGAGCGTCCCCACAATCAAAAACCTCTCAAACGAGGGGGAATCTGACGAAGTCTGCTACAACGGCCGCATCCGTCTAAACCTCCGATATACGGTGCCATAAATCAACTTGGCATCTTCAGAGACGTGGACGGGTAAAACCAAATAGCATCTGCCCCAAATTCAGGCAAGACGTTTGTCTTCCCGGTCTTTCGGCGGTAAACAGATTCTGGCACGCCCGGTGGGACCTTTTACTCTTTCTACTCCACACTTCGTGTGTCGTGTTCGCGAACGAATCGCGGTTTGATTTGGTTGCCTATGGATTCGGAGTACTAAGATTTGGCGTCTTGCTCCATGCAGAAGAGAAAATGGCTTCCAACTGCACCAACTGCAACAACGACAATAACTCCCACTCCGTCCTTGCTGGAGGAGTGACCTATAGGCCTCAAGTGGTCTCCGTTTTCATGATGCCAGTGGAACAGGTGGCACAAGCCACTACTGGGCTGTTCTTTGGGACCATGCTCCCGCCAATGAGCTTTAACACCCCACCGCCGTCGCAACAAGCTCCGAAGAAGTCGGTCTTTGATCGGCTTATAGCTACCGCAGCCCCTCTCAACGGGTCGCCAAAATCAAGCGCCTCCGTTTTCAACAGACTGGGCCAAAGCTCAGGTGGGCCCATAAAGAAGTCTGTAATACCTGAAGGGGTTATCCTGAAACGGATAGCCATCCCTGCTCCAGTAAATAAAGTCGTTAAAGCGGCTTCTCCTGCTAAAGAATCAGTCTTCGCTAGACTATCCGCTCCAACTCCCGCTTCGAGCAAAGTCACCAAGGCTGCTTCCCCTGCTCGAAAGTCTTCCTTCGACAGGTTGGCCATCCCCTCTCAACGGACGTCGGTCTTTGACAGGCTGACACCAACGGCAGTTTCTCATCAAAACATGAAGCACGATGCAGCTACCCCGACAATGGAGGTGATCCCATTTACTCGACATGCTCGACGTCGCCACTGGTACCGGGTGAGGAAAGCTGGGGGCAATTCCCCATCTGGACTTACCCCGCTGGCTCCAACGGTGGAAGTCGACGCTGTTGTTCCAACTAGAAACAGCTTTGAACCACTCAAGAGGATTCGCAAGAACTCTCCGACTGCTGTGCTAAAAAGATCTCTTCTACCTGTGGAGAATGCTACAAAGACAAAGCCAGAATAGCCACTTCAGCGGCTGTCCTAAAAAATTTACAGGGTTTGGCGAAGGGTCCAAGACTCAATAATCGACAAGGACTACTCCCGTCGATCCAGGAAAATAAAGATTCAGCAAGAGGGGGACCATCCCTCTGCCATGCCGCGCAAAGTATCGTCTGCTCAGGTGCCTACTGCAACAGCCCCCTCAACTTCAATCGTCCATAAAAAGAGGAGGGCGGGGAAGATCCCTATGCCTGCGACGAATCTTAAGGGCACTGAACCCAGACGCTCCAAGTCTGGGGGCATGGTGGTGCATACTGTTATATGGTTTCCGGGAAGGAAGAGAGCCGTGCCTCTGAGGGTCATCGACCACTCACCCGATCGGTAACAAAAGCTCAGGAGCAACAACAGAAGCTCTAGGAAGTGTTAACGAAGATGGTTGCACTCACGAGACATAAGGAAAGCCCCGAAGCATCGTCAGATCAGCGCTAGGAACAGGAAACCGATGCCGAATTCCTCCGAAGAATACTCAAGAGGAAAGACAAAGAGGCCGCAGAACAAGCGGCCAACATAAAACAAATGGCGCTTTTATTCCAAGATATGGTCGGGATGATGATATAGCCAGATTCTCCAGTTGAAGACCCCTCGATTATCCTTAAAGACGACAGAGGGGAGACATCGAACTCTCTTCCAGCTCTATCAGTGGCCAAAGAGAAGACGATCTCTAAAGCCGCCCTGGATAACTATATAGCTCAATAGATGCGAGCTCATCAGGCAAGCGCGGCTGGACAAATCGTCAAGACTGGACGACCCTATCCGGGTTGGTACGATCAAATAAAGTACCCGCCAGGATATACGATCCCTAAATTCCACGTATATAGGGGACGGGGAATCCACACCGGCACGTTGCTTAATTCAGAGCCTTGTGCGGTAATACTGGGGGTGATGACAAACTGCTGCTCCGCCAGTTTGTTGGCAGCTTGTCAGAGACAACGTTTGAATGGTACTCCGAGCTCCCGAACGATTCCGTTAAGACATTTGCAAAAATGGAGTTACTGTTTACACAAAGGTTCGCAAGCGCTAGCGAACGCACCCCAATCACGGCGTTGATCAATGCCAGGGTGAAGCCAGGCGAAACATGGGTTCAGTATGCGATACGGTGGCGGAACCTATGGTCGAAGTGCGAACATCGCATAGAAGAGGCCCCTGCAGTAGGCATGTTTGTGGGAACCCTCGACTCGCAGGCGACCATATCTCAATTCATGATGTTCTTCAAGCCGGCCACCTTTCAGGCCTTGATTGACAAGCTGGCCCAAATGGACCAGATGGGCTATAGGCTTTTTGATCGCACGCTTTTGGCGTGTCGGGTGTTCAAAGTTCTAAGTTATAACCGCGATCAGGACGGTGTCGCTATGCAGCTAGCCGGTTGAGCACGGGTCGATCCACAGGGAGATGGTTGTATGTCCGTTCTTGTTTTAGACGAGTCAATAAAGAATGTGTATATTTTTGTTCGATTCTAACCTATGTGTTATATGCAAGTATAAAGTTGTTAAGAAAAAGATACGAAATTGTAAGCTAAGGAAATCCGTACTCAAAACCTTTGAGCCGAGTCTTGACCAATTGAAGCTAGAGCAATCGGCAACAACGTGGATTAGGAGATTTAAGCATGGTATTCGTGGAAACCGGATTATTTACCCTTGTCCTTCCGTTCTTGTCTCTTGCTTTCGCCTCCGGCCAAACCGAACGCAACCGGTCGCGGTTAGGAATCACCGTTACCTTGGTAGGGTAGGGTGCCTAACGGAGCGCTTACGTATCGTTTGGGCGGAGTTCAATGGAAAATAACGGGAAAAGGAAATGAGCAAAGAAACATTAACTTACAATATCGTATTTGTTCTTAACAACAATAATTACAACCATTTACAAAACGAACAAAAAAGAGAGAACAAAAAGATGAACAAAGAAAAGAAAAGATTACAAGTAAGTAAGTGCATGAAATTTAAGTGCAAGAAAGTAAAGCATGAATGTAAAGCAAGTAATAAAAAGCAAGAAAGAAATAAGCAAGAAAGTTATTACAAGAACATAGAACTCAAGACAAGCATGGGATCAATAGCCAACCCTTAAACTTGCAAGCTCAATCAAGAGGTTGCAAGATCAAAAGAAGGGTAAAGAACTCATGTGAAATGAAGCACTAATTCCATAAGAAGATACAACCCTTGAAATCAATAACAAACCCTTAAACTTTCAAGCTCAATGAAGAGGTTGAAAGATCAAGAGAAAGCAAGGATCTCAAGGGGAAGCTAAAACAAAAGAATGATACAAAAACCCTCATCTTCATTTCATCATCCACTCAAAAAGCTCTCACTACAATTTTCATGGAGGAAAGAATGAAGAAGAAAAAGAAGAAGAAGACTAAACTACACTAAAAGAGGCTAAAGAACTTAACACCCTACAATGGTTCAGAACCGGGGTATTTATAGGCGGGGAAATGGAAACCTAGGGCAAGAATCTGGCATAATATGAAGTCCCCAAACTGCCCCTGAAAATTGACAACCTGAAGAGGCCGTACGGCCGCGGAATCGCGGCCATTTTGGGGAATTGGGGAGTCTTCTTTTGTGGGGTTCCCTGGTTCCCTTTTTCCTCGTGTTTGCCAACTTTAAACTGCACAAAATCTTCCAGAATATCTTCAGATTTCTTAGTCCAAGATTGCTTTATTTTCTTCACTTTTGACTTCTATCTCCCTCGAGCTCCGCACACCCATTGATTCTTGTGCAGCCCCCCTCGTGCTCTGTGCTTGTCCGAGACACGAATGACCACTGTCATATGTCTTGTCTCTGGAACTGGTACTCGGCACTGGACGGATATGGATGACTGGAACCCGGCTTTTATCTGCTGTGAAAGATGTTCTGTATTTTGGCGTAACTGCGGAGATTTTGTCTTGATTTGCAATATTTGGGCTGGAAACCTGTAATCTATAAATATGTAACAAACACGGATTAAAAGCACCTACCTATAAACACACGAGTATAAGAATAGGCGGTATAAAATGCAATATTCTGGTATGAACAAATACCCCCAAACTTAACTTTTGCTCGTCCCGAGCAAAACCAATTATTCACAAAATAAAATCCTAACCGCACTTTCGCAGGGAACGCGATTGCACTGAGCGCGTGCAACAAGCCGTTAAACCTCTAGGTGTCCCTAGTGGGAGGAGTGTTGTCTCCTGAGGGTTTTCAGCGGATTACACCCACAAAATCCCGTCAAGCTAGTGTCATAAGTTAACATCGATTCTACTCTTACAGTTTAGTATTTACGTTAGAAATTCTATCATCCTAAGTTAGAAATATCCAACCCTAATGCTTCACACCTCCTATCTATTTAACCTTAGGTCATATACGTTCCAAAAAAGTTTAGAAAGATGTCGGTTCTCCTGAGTTTTCCTTCTAAAGTGTGGCCTCAAATCAGGGATTTTTATCAACTTTACAGAAAACACAAGTCTTATTCTTTATCTCTATCTTTTATCCAAACATCGATTGTAGACCCCTACGTATGTGTATATTTGCACCCCTACACTCAAGAATTCAATTCAAGCTATAATACCCTTGCCCTAATACCTAATACTACTTCTTTTCATTAAGGATGGACGGATTTGCTCACACACCTTTCATGCGACTATTAATGCTTCTTGAGGCACTAACGACAGATTACTGAATGTGTGAACTCTAAAGCGTAAATAGCAGTTTCCAGGTCTTGACTTTATTCTATTCTTTTTCTTTTTCTTTTTCTTTTTCTTTTTCAAGACCGGATATATTTTTCAATATGCTCTTTCATACTAGGCTTTCAAGCAAGAGTATTTCTAGGTATCCTCTACTATCCCAAGTTTCAAGGTGCGTGTAAGCGCAGTTTGTAGGGTATATACTTTCTAAATTTGAACTCAAGAAAAGAAACTATTTTTCAGACTTATTCTCCAGTAAAGCTTCAATACTTTCCCTTCATCTTGACTTAACTCAAGAACTGAACTCAAAAAACTGTAAGGTTGTATATTACCAAAGTTAGACAGAATGAGGGTTATTTTAAGGATTTTCAATTCCTAAGTCTAGAATTTAGTTATTTCTAACATATCAACTAAACTTTCAGAATAAAAATCTAAGTTACCCTATTAGCTAACTTGACGACAAAGTTTTTATATTTTTTGGAAAATTTTCAATTTTTGTGGGTTTTTAATAAGGATTCGTTCAGTTCTGAACTCTTCCTCTTGTGTGTGTTCTGTATACTAAGAACTGCAGTTTGATTTAGAACATCAATACTTTTAGATAACGTGCCTGATCCGATCAACTTTTGATATAGGAAATGTTCAAAACATTATCCAACAATACAAAATTTTATCGTTTCTTTACTAATAAAGAGACAGATATGATTTTGTATATCAGGTTCGGTATCTAATAACATTCGTTCAGAATCAATGTATTGGTAATACAGGGTGACAGTGACCAACAGACTTGGCTGCAACACTTGCCCCATTTTCTGCCTCATGAAACTTATCACCCGTTCTCAGTTCTCTACCTTTCTATAGCCCTATGTAACAGATTACATATCTGGGATCCTGATCCGATATCAAATACTCAGGACGTAGAAGATACAGAGAAACAATTCTTTGTAATGAACACACCCGAAGATGATGCATCAGTATGCACTTTCTTCGTTTGGGCGGCACGGGAATTCTGGTAATCCCCAATTTCCTGCTCTGTTTTATAACAATTATAAGTTGGAGCGGGACCAACGTTCCCCAGCTAAGTATAACAAGTAGGTTCGGTCAATATTCCGTATTATTATCTTGATTAAGGCGTGATATGGTCGCTACCTGGAGAGAGAGAGAAGAAAACACTCAGCGTGCGCTCTTGCAAGAATAGATTGGTTATTATTTTATCTAATCAGGATGGCTCCCACTGTTTTTATCAAATCTTCCTTCAAACCCTAAAAGGAAAGACTAGCCAGGATTAATTACACGCTACAAGTTCGCCAATCTTTCAGCCAGGCCAGTGTCGGTACTTTGAGGGAGGTCCCCCGTGCTTTCGCACGAACCTAATTAATGCAAACCTCGTTTTCCCAGAGGAGTAACCCCGTTGACACCTTTCTGGACACCTACTTAATCGGCTAATTGTAATGTGTAAAACTCTCCCAGGAGTAACTCTTACTCGCAGTGGGTATCGGGATCCAACCATCTCATAGAAGGTATGCAATCTCATTGCAAATTTCAACACTTGAAATTCCCGATAATTTTGCCCCTAACATGCTATGACCTTGACGACAGCCAACAAACCATAGCCCGCTAGTCAAGTTCAACCCGTACATTTCTTGATTTAATTAAACCTACCCGCACGACCCTTGACGAAAGCCAACAAAGCCGCATGACTACCCTAATCCAATCGCATCGTATGCAGCAGATAAGCAGCATATAGCTACCGCACACTACACCTTGACGAAAGCCAACAAATGTAGCACGAATACTATATACAACTTATCTGAAATGACGAAGGGCTACGACAGGTTTTTCTGAAAACCTATTGCGTAATGAACTTGATATCGTTGTAGAATCAAATGATTTTAAAATGGAGTGTTTTTTAGGCTTTTCTAGTTTTGCTAAAGGAGTCACTCCCGGTGAAGGGATCGTCGGTCCTTTCCTCGTCGAATGAGGGCGGGATATATCATATATATCACTGTGCAAAGCAGAAACTATAGAAGCTATCAAAAAACAAACCGAATGTGTAGCATCTGCCAGTTATTGCTAAAGGGGTCACTCCCGGTGAAGGGATCGTCGGCCCTTTCCTCATTGAATAAGGTGCAGGATATATCAAATATACCGCTGTGCAAAGCAAGAACTGTAGCTACCTGTTTTATTTTTGAAATTCGATTCTACAACATCTTTAGGTTTCTTTTACTTTCATTAATCATATTAATGAAGTCCCATCATTAAAGTACCTAAACATCACAGATAAATACGACGTACACTTATGCCATCCGCATTCGCCTCGATGTCCCCTCGTGCACCGTTAGGTTAGGTAACTAACGGCAGAGCAGGGCAGGGCTAGAGCGGGTGTAAAACATAAGTAACGCCTATATAATATATCATGTATACTATATACTGTATCTATCACAGAACATCACATGATCACATCACAGATATCGCAGCAGAAGAAACATATGAAATATTGGATATACTAGGACGTCCGTGTTTTCCATACGAGCCAGTATAAAACATGGATTCCACGGTCGTGATGAATAGCCGATCCCACACCCCTAGACCCCAACGAGAGCGGCAAGCAACCCTACCAATTCTAGGGTTAAGAGACCCGGACTCGACTCCTCGAGTTGGTCTCCCACTGGACCCTAGAACCCGGTTACTTGTGCCCTCCTCCTTGGGTCTATCCTAGTGCGGAAAAGTAAATAATATACAAAGGGTGACATCTTCCGCAACCTGAAAGTGCCCCAATAAAAGAATATTACATACAAGTTTTTACATGAATGAAAATGAAAAACACTCATCTCACATAAAAAAAAACCCAGCTATTCAAACACGACGATCCAATATAACATATCCAGCAACACATAACATCACATGTCATCAACGTAAGTAAACATGCGTATCCCAATTGTCGTTGGCATATAGCAACGAAACCGGCGATTTCACATATTACACTTACGGTCACAGAAAAGAAAGTGTAAAACTATAACAGTTGGAATCCACAACCTCCATAGACATCGCATGCATAATCAAATGAATTCCTTAGACATCGCATGCCTAACAATTATAAACCCCGTATTTTAGTCTCATTATCGAAAACACTTTTCAATATCAAGTCGGGTAATTCAATAAGATTCCCGACATCCTGATCGAATGCTCGTCGCAAACTTTAGTAGACGGCCGCACCCCCGATGCCGTCGACGAAGTACACCAAGACGGAACACCGCTGCCGCGAACACCCAAACGGATGCTTTCGGCGACGGGGTTCTCCTACAGTCACTTGGTCGGGGCTATGGAGTGAGGCTGTCTATTAAGTTTACCCGGCGAGTATCCGCGTACGCTACGTGATTGCGACGGACTTTTGATCGCATCAAAATTCCGTGGCAACCGATCAAATGAGACTAAAGTGCTATGTTTATAACATTCAAATCAGTTATCTCATAACTGCTTGTGGATTCCAAGTATTGTATCCCATCCAGATAAATAGAAAATGTTAAACTTTCCGATCGAACAATCAAACACCCAAGTTTTCCCGAAACAGATCAACACATGAAACAAGTTTAAAAACATTCACTTCATGCCTCAGTACCAACGCCTCACATGTGGCACGCCGTACTGCCCCAAACCCTAAGGTTCAAAGGGCAGTTCAAGACGGTCACATAATCGAGTTAAGGTTTGTTGTCTTCTAGAGGGACCATCGCGTTACTTGCACTACTTAGAACGTCATTAAACAACGGAAAAATCTAACAATTGGAAATTTCCCGGCAGGGGAAAAAGTGGGTATTTATATCCGGTCGAACCTTTTAACATATTCTAAATATCCGGAAAACACAGACGGAGTTAAACTTCCCGATCGAAACACCGAGTCCCCAATACAACCCAGAAAACTCAACTCTTGAGTAAGATTTAAAAATTCACAGAAAATACAGCAACAAAATATAAGAATTACTGTGCAGAATTAATTGTCTGAAGAGACTAAGTGGCAGCGGAACCGCCGCATTAGGCATGCTAATGCCGCGGTTCCGCCGCGCTTTTATCGATTCAGGTGCTCGGGCTTCACAGTAATTCTTAGAAATTCCTGCTTAGTTTTCTGCATATTTTTAATTCTAAAAAATCCCCGATTTCAAAAAATGTACAGAGAGCAAATTTGTATTAGGGTTTCGGTTCGATCGGACTTGTAACTCCGTCTACTCATCGCCTAAGGCTCTAGCTAGGCTCTGACACCACTGTAGGTCAGGCAGCAACCCCATCCAATGGGGTCGCCGTGGCACCAACGGGTCCCTCAGCGGCTACTTTTTACGCATGCCCCCTCGCGAGGACTACAACCCGCCGGAACACCTTCCGGTCTTGGGACACCCTGGGGGTAAGAGCTTAAGCTTCGCCACACTGTCACACAGTGAAAACCCCCCATAGGTCGACATCCAATGCCTAGTATCTCTGATACCACTGTAGGGTTCCTAGGCATGCTCAAGAGGTCTCACAAGGCATCAACCATGCCAATTTCAAATTTTTCCGGTGCCGAGAAACCCTAATACGGATCGTTAACTAGAGTTTAGGCGAAAACTAGAACTAGTAAACTGCTTTACTAATAAGTGAACAAAAATACAACCTTTGTAGATCCGGTCCTCCACCTCCATAGCTCCGTGATGAAGTCCCCTCACTGCGATCATCGGATCCCGGGCTCTAGCGTCGGCTTCATCGGAGAAATGGGCGGGCTAGGTCGTCGACTTCGATGCCGAAGATGATCTATGTCGAGGAAACACAAGATCAAGTTCCAACTTCACCAAGCCATGAAACTTGTGAAGAAAACACCCTATACTACTTGGCAAGTGGTAGAGGATGAAGAAATAGGAAGTGGGTTCACTTTAGAATTGGATTTCTCACTCATTTTCTCAAGTTGCCATTAAAGGTTGCAAGTTTTTCTTCTTGTTGATGAAGAAGAAGAAGAAGAAAAGAATATGATAAGTTATTTTAAAAATAGGAAATAATATGATACTTATCATAATGGCAACCATAGTTAGGTGTAGAGAATAAACCATGGTTAGGTTAAAGGAAACAAACAAAATGGTCAAGCTTTCAACACTTCATGAAGTTTCATGAAAGAAACAAAATAAGCCACCATTCTATTTATCTCTAAAATGAATAAATAAATAAATGAATAAGTAAATGAAGCAAATGGAACCCTAACCATTGACCAACCATGGTTTAAACCAAACACACAAACTTTCATGTATCATCAAAAATGATACAATCAAATGCACAAAAGTATATCATATATACAATGTGCACTTCAAGTGAGAAAATCCTTTTTAAGTGAACCGATACTAGTTAATGCAAAGTAATATTTCAAATATATAATTATGCATTAAATCATTAAATCAACGCTTGATTTAACGATCCGGTTATATCGCATATGACCGACTAATATCCAATGTATCGACTTATCGAATCAATCCTTGATTCGATAACTAGGTTATATCGCATACAACCAATCGATACATTCATCGCGAGAATAGAATACGGTATCACATACACGCATTATTCTCGGTCCCGCACATATCTCATATGTGCTCCTATTTCGTTTCGCTTGAGCCAGGAAACCTCTGTGTAGGACTCTAAAGACTCGTCAATACGCCGGCAGCAGGTGATGATCATATCAAACACCCACAAGCCGCAAGCGGTCTGCTAAACGTAACCGCCACCCGGGTATTGAGCGATCAGAAGATCGACGAGCAAGCCCGCTCACACTCCTGTGAATCCAACCAGTAACACTTACCGTACAGTCCGGTCTGTTCGTCTGATATGTCGCATATCTCGCCTAGGGGTGGTAAACGTCAGACCCTAATAGCTCGATAAGTCGTGTCGATATGAGGTCTATAACAGTTTGAGAAACTACAGGTAACACTTACCAGTAAATCTCAGCAACCCTGGCCAGAGATTTCCGGTTATAGCCAATCGAACATAGCGCAACATCAACTCCCTATACCGGGAGAGACGAATCCCCTCCTATCGCTCATTGCCTCCATGTGATTCGGGACTGTACCCAAAAACCACCGTTTTGCACGCCCTCTTGGACGTGGTAAGGTGGAAATCAAAACACAGTGGGAATCACACAAGACTCTATGATGATCTCGGGTCAACAGACTACTCTGTACCAGTGTCACCAGAGAACTGCCATCTGACGTAAGGTATAATACTATCTGGGAGTTCTCGGCGAGTCCGTCCAGTGTACCCAGTCTCCACTGAGCACCCGTATATCATCTCTGATGTCAAACACCAATGGATATGGGATCATCCATCGCCCATCTGTATGGGTCGAGAAGGTATACGCTAGTCTACTCTGCTATATCGATGCCCCGTCTCGATATACCCATGACTAGGGACTTTGAAGGATGTACTTATGGACTACCATGTCCCCACTAGTATGATCCGCATCATAGTCCAGGTAGTCAAGTACACATCCTAAGGGCTTTACCAACATGTAACAGAGAGATAATCAGTATACATGTTAAGGTAAAGAGTAACCAGATAGATACTATCATGTCGAGCAAGAAAGTCCTCCCTATAAATGTCCCAGCATCCACTACAATATACATCTTATGTATAGCAATGGCCTCTAGGGCATACATATAACTAACACGTTGCATATATGCACTCACATGTTAGACACGCGAGGCTCCATTAGCCTAGTAGTTGTTTTAATTGTAGTGCCTATATGTATTGCATATAGATACTCACGTGTTAAACACGTGAGGCTGTTTTAGTTTATCAGTTGTTTTAATCGCAGTGCCTATATGCGTTGCATATAGGCATTCACGTGTTAAACACGTGAGACTGTTTTAGTTTAACAATTGCTTTAATTGCAGTGCCTATATGCGTTGCATATAGGTGCCCACGTGTTTAACACATGAGGCTTTGAATACTGGGGAACTTTCCCGTACCCCTTTTTATAAGGGAACAAATACCCCTTAGCGTTGCTCTCACGTGGTTTGCACGTGAGTGCAACACTGTCTGCCATTACAGCCGTTGGATTGCTTAGGAGAATGGGAAGATGAACCGCTCCCCATCTTGTCTTATAAATACGGGGGTTTTGGCCTCTGGGATGACCACTCTTCTTTCATCTTCTTCCCTTCTTATTTTCCTTGAGAATTTAATTCTCTTCTTTAGAGCTTAGTTCTCTGCACGCTGAAATTTCAGAGTTAAACTCTGTCAAAACTTTTTCTTTGGTAAGGATTATGAATGGAACCCTTTTTTGTTTTTGCCCTTGATTTTAAATCCATTGACATAGCGTTGATCTTTTCTTGAATTGATTTCTTAAGGATCCAAATCAAACACATTTTTTTTGTAGACTCTGAGGTCTTGAATTAATGGGGATTGTTAATCCTTCTCTTACGGTTTTACCTTGTCACCGATCCTTAAGGATCCTTGGAATTTAATTTCATTTTCATTGCCTCCTCGCCATGGGGATTTTCTGGGATTTAATCCCTTTATTAAAGGAATTCAATTCCGTATTTACAGAGCTTAGCTCTTAAAGACTCAGACACTTTTGGGAATTTTATTTCCTAGTCTTCTCAAGTATTTTAGGGTTTTAATGCCCCTAATACAGATTTGAATCTGTCGTGCATTTCAACAGAACGCGTTTTAAGAGTCGTTTAAACTTCACTGTTGACTTGATGAGAATCCTTTTTGATTCTTACAATGTTTAATTTGCCTCATCATTGGTGAGCCGCTATTTAGATTTTGTGGGGTCCATTGGTTTTGCAGGCAGTGGTCCCGTGAAACACACATCACGGTTTTCTTTTATTTTCTTTTATTTTACCTTATTATTATTTATTATTATTATTATATATTTTTTTTTAAATGGATTTTTCCTTTCCTTTTATTTCAGGAACGATGGCCTCGCTTCCCGACTTCCCTTACACTCGCTCAGAAGTCGCTTTTCCGCAATCGCCATCGGGCGAGAAGATTATGGCGATGATCAGAGCACATGACATGGACCATACTAGTCTTCTCCTCTGGGGGACGTGGTACGGTCATATCATCAGGGGCCGCCGTAGTTTTACCTGCGAAGCGCCAACACAACCCATCCGCCCTATATCGTTGACGGAATGCCCACAGACTGCTTATGCGATGGAGGCGACTAACTGGACTCCCGCGTGCCGACTCGAGCCGTCAATGACCGGGATACCCAACCAACCTATGGTGGCCATTAATATTCTGGGGCGCCGAATATGTCAGGGTGAAGCTCGACCCTGGGGGCAGATTTATAAGGTAGGCGTTACCCCGCGCCACCCAGTGGGCTATCTTCCCTGGGCTCGATACATTCTCTCCGCCCAACGCACATGTCTGGAGAAGGTTAGGTTGTACCAAGCAGTGTACACTTCATTATTCTATTATCACGCCCCTCACGTCTGGTGGGTTAAGGCTTTCTTGAATCATTGGAATCATGAGGTCTTAATTTCACTGGAAGAGTTTCACGAGATATCCGGGCTGATCAGGAAAGAGCACTATGAAGAGTTATTGCCTCCTGATGAGTATGTGTTCGATACGGTGCCCGCTATGCTTGACGGCCTGATGACTGAAAACGTCGTTCGTCACAAGTACCCGAGTCTAATCAAGGCCCTGGGTATCTTTGAAAATATGTCCGTGACATCAAAAAGGCAAGGTGTCACCTTTGACGCTTTTATTGCTTGCATCCTTCACGAGGATGTCTTATCCAAAAAAGCTCTAAAATTCGTGAAAATTGAAGACCCTTTTGGATTCGGGCTGAGGAAACTGCCGGCCAAAGAGAAAGACCTGCCGCAATTCTATATTTCAAACTCATCGACCGTAGCTTTCGATGCGATCGCAGTTCCTGGCATGGACGAAGAAACTTTCTTTGTCGGCTTTATCAGTCTTTGGCTCAGCTGGTTTGCCATGCCGATGCATCGCTGCTTTATAAGAGCCTCCATTTTTTATCCTGCTCATCGCATTGCTGGAGGAGCATGATTAGCAGTGGGCATCGCGGGGTTGTCGCATCTATATTACGGGTTAAGCGTAGCCGCTAATATTTCGAACCCGGGTGCAAATACTGTGAATTTATCTCTCCACTAGTTCATGTCGTGGATCCAGATCCATGTGTTGGGAGCGTTTGTTGCACACCAGCGACCCGATTTTTATGAATCATATACTTTCCCGCGGATCATGAGGTTGGTTGATGCTTCCGCTCCTGATCCGACCCAGTTAGGAGCTCTTCCCGCACTGCTGAATTCGTACTCAAATGAAGGCGGAATGGTTTTCAGCGATCGAATCTTTTCTTCTCTAGCGGGGTCCGTTCAGCAATTGTTTGATTTGTCGAAGGGTGGGGTCCCGACTTTAAAGCCTAAGGAGATTATGCATCTATACTCGATCAGGTCGGGTTATTTGGTGTTCCGCCGGAATGACACTGCTCACTTCATGCGGTATAATCCGCATCGCTTCACCCAGCATTTAGGCTACAACCAGGACGTTCCTCTAGAAGCATTTTTAGTTGAGCCTGCCCTCTCCATGGAGGTTACTCATGATGTCATTCACCATTTCATGCGATTAAACACCGGCTCCCGCTTCATGATCCCGGAGCCCGACTATCTTCCGAGGCCTGTGGGGTCCTTCAAGGGTTAGTATCACCATCGGGTCAGCCCAGTCATTACAGAGGAGAGAATGGTGTTTTTCGAGTGTGGAGGTCCCGTTCCGACTCAGGTCACCAGCTTTCCATTGCAGCCGCGGTCGGTGGTTCGCCCTCCTCCGAGGGATAGCGGTTCGGTGCTTATCCCTAAAATCACAGAAATAGAATCAACCTCTCGCACTGCTGGTATGGCGGTGCGTACTAGAGCCCAGGCAGAAGTTCCTGATAAAGCACCCCCAGTGGTGTCACCAAAGGGTGATACTGAAGGCGAAGTTGGGCAACGCTGCGCCAAAGCACCAAGGGGGAGTAAGCGCTCCTTCGCTAGCGTTAGCATAGGCTCCAAGAGGAGAAAGAAATCGGTTGCCGACCTACTCGACACTTTTCTTAAATCCGAGCCCTTTATTCACGACAAGCCGATATCTATGCTAGAGCCGGACGAAGGTCTTCTCTTTCCTGGTTCGTCTGCCGAGGAGGCCGCGCAGTTAGCCGAGGCTTTAAGGTGCTAACGAGATGAGACTGAAAACGTGTGCGCCCCGAAGAAACCCTACCCCATTGTATTCTACGACGTTGACCCATCATTACAGAGGGTACACATGGGTCCTTTGTTAATGGAAGAAGAACGGGCCTTCAAACAACCCATCTCGGTTGCTTCTGAAGACGATCTTGCACTAAAGACGGGTAGTCATTTATTTGCGCTTGAAGCCCGGGGAGCATATTTAATCAGAAAAGAACAACGGCTCGAAAAAGCCATACTTCAGGCTTCCTGGCGGATTGGTATGCGTGTTTTTCGTGTCCTTCTTTTGGCGAGTAATTTTTATTACTATTATGCCTTCTTATTTTTGCGAAAACTTTGCAAGGACTTCTGCAGCGGGGGTGTATTTGAGTCCAGATCGAGCCATGGTTGCGGATTCTATGAATATCTCTCGTGACGCACCGGCAGGTGTAGAGGAGATTGCTGAAGCTGCTACCCTTGCTGTGGAGTTCCCGGTGGTGGCTTTTGTCCCTTCAGCGTCTACTCTGCCGGCAGAGGTGGTCTTGCCGACCACAGGTCCCATGGCTATTTCAAGTGACGCACCGGAAGGTGTAGAAGAAGTTGCCAAAGCTGCTATCCCTCCAGTTCAGGGCGGGCAAAGCATCGAAGGTAATCTTCCACATATACCCATTTTGTTTAACGACCTTTCCTTTATCTAAACTTTCCCTTCCCTTGGAATTGCGGGAGATGGCGGCTTCCATTGTAGATCTTTCCCCAAGGGAAACCTTCCAGCGATTGCTTGACATGGCGGCCCCACAAGCAAAACCTCCACAAAGCATAGTACTTTCTTTTGGCCAAGGTCAGTATTCTTTTACCCTTTATGTTTTATATTTTTATAATGATGCTAATATGCCCTCCATTTTAAACTACAGTTCTGGAAGCCGACGACGAATTCGAGATTCTTGACGGGCCTGGGGATCTCTCAAACCCACCTTGCATGACTGTGGGTAAGTGACGCTTTATCTTTGGCATCGTTTTGTTTACTCTATGTTTGGAAATACAACTGACTGTACATAAATCTTCACTGCTTTGCCAGCCCTGACCCCACTAGAGTCTCGGACCTCCATGCCACCAGGCCTTTACGCCCGACGTGTATCTGAAAAGATGGCAAAACAGAGCGTTTACTCACTGGCGGCTTTCATTGAAGATCTTCACGCTGGTACCTCTGTCGCGGCTGAAGAATTTGCTGCTGAAGCCAACGCTTACTTGTTTGTTCTCGCCACCTATTATGATGAAGCATTGGTGCGTGCCTGGATTGAGTACTGTCGCCGAGTGGAGGCCTGCCTACATGGACTTAAGTGCATACGCCTTCCCTTCGACATCTTAACTGTAAAAGCGAGCCTGTGGGGATGGATCGAATGGTGTGCAGCCAATCTCCAATCATGTGAGAAGAGGCTCAACCGGAAGTTTTTGGAGAGAGAGTTGGCTTCAAACGCTTTGGGGGAACTTCAGGCTCAGCTTACTGCCAAGACCATCCATGCGTACGAAATTTGGCGGGTGCTTCAAGAAGCCATTATAGAGATGGTGGCTCTTGACAAAGCCGTTATTTTTACCCGTGAGATGGTTGAGGCCCATAAGGTCGCCGAGAAGGAGCTCGAGAATCGGTTTGCTTCATACCAGACTCAACAGACCCAGGCAGGGACTCGTCTTGCAGCACTGATAGAGCTTGAAGCCGAAGTCCAGCGGAAGAACGACAAACTTGATGGCCTATTGAACCGTCCGCCGACTTAAACATTTTTGTCGTTGTATATTCTCCCTCTTTTTTTGTATTCATTCATAAATAATAGTATATTGTATTCATTTTGATTCATGAATAAAAGACATATTTTATTTCATACTATCGCTTTTCTTTCTTTTGCTGTGTTAACTTAGCGTAAAGTAGTTTATATACTCATTGCGGAGTTTGTAGTTTATTCACTCATTTCGGAGTCTCTAGTTTATGAACTCATTTCGGAGCTTATAGTTTATTCACTCATTCCAGAGTCTCTAGTTTATGAACTCATTTCAGAGCTTGTAGTTTATGGACTCATTTCAGAGTTTGTTTAGCTTACCTCACTTGGGCTTGTAGGCAAACTTGCCCCAATGCATGGATAACCCCTGCTCTTTACGACAGAGGTCTGTTAGGTTTTGTGGTACTGGGTTTTTTTCCGTCGTACCGTCGCGTTGGCTGATGCATTCCCCGATATGCAGTCTTTATGCTGCTGTTCGAGTAGTCTTGCGACTGTCGTGTCTCTGATCCCTTCGTGGGCTGGACAAGACGTCTTCAAATAATCTTCCTAGGCAATTTGACCATCGGAAGAGCGAGCGTTAGGAATTTTTCCATGCCACTTTTTTACTTGAGGTTAGGCTCAGTTTGGGAGCCCCGATGAGTCATAACCACTCCGCACTGGTGTGGGATGATCTCCGATAGTCTTTCATGGTTTTATTTGAGTTGCCGTCAAGACCCTGAAGCTAGGAATTTGGCCTTCGCTTCCTTTGTTGACACTGCGTCTGCTGTAATGAGACGAATGTTGAGGTGATCTCTAGGTTATTTTGTGAATCGTCGAGACTTGGAACTAGATACTTTGCCATGACTCCGTTTTGTTTTGACCCTGGGGTTGTTTGTTGAAGTTGTGTCTGCATCCTGCTGGAGTGAGAAGAAACACCGTTATTGACACTATGTCTGCTGTAACGAGACAAGTGTCGAGGTGGTCTCTAGGTTGTTTGTGAACGGTCGAGACTAGGAACTAGGGACTTTGCCATGGCTCCGTTTTGTTTTTGACCCTGGAGTCTTTGTTTACGTTGCGTCTGCATCCTGCTGGAGTGAGAAGGAACGCCACTGTTGACATTGCGTCTGCTGTAACGAGACGAGTGTCGAACCGTCGAGGCTTGGAACTAGGGACTTTTTCATGGCTCCGCTTTGTTTTGACCCTAGGGTCGTTTGTTGATGTTGCGTCTGCATCCTGCTGGAGTGAGAAGAAACGCCGTTGTTGACACTATATCTGCTGTAACGAGACGAGTGTCGAGGTGGTCTCTAGGTTGTTTGTGAACCGTCGAGACTTGGAACTGGGACTTTGCCATGGCTCCACCTTGTTTCGACCCTGGGGTCGATTGTTGACGTTGTGTTTGCATCCTGCTGGAGTGAGAAGAAACACCGTTGTTGACACTATGTCTGCTATAACGAGATGGGTATCGAGGTGGTCTCTAGGTTTTTTATGAACCTTCGAGACTTGGAACCGGGGACTTTGCTATGGCTCCGCTTTGTTTCGACCCTGGGGTCGTTTGTTGACGTTGCGTCTGCATCCTGCTGGAGTGAGAAGAAACGCTGTTGTTGACACTATGTCTGCTGTAACGAGATGAGTGTCGAGATGGTCTCTAGGTTGTTTGTGAACCATCGAGACTTGAAACTAGGGATTTTGCCATGGCTCCGCCTTGTTTCGACTCTGGGGTCATTTGTTAACGTTGCATCTGCATCTTGCTGGAGTGAGAAGAAACGCCATTGCTGACACTATATCTGTTGTAACAAGATGAGTGTCGAGATGGTCTCTAGATTGTTTTATGAACCGTCAAGACTTGGCTCTCCCTTTGACGGAGCCTGGTGGGAAAATATGGTTCTCTTTTCGTTTATGCCTATAGATTGTATACAGGGGTTGATGTGGACTCACCTGCAGGGCAAAAGTTTCATTGTTTTTTATTTCTTTCCACGATGCTCTATCATTTTAGCTTTTTATATCGCGAAAGTCACGATTGCCCAATCATTTCGGCTTTTTATCGCAGTGCCCAATCATTTCGGCTATTTTTTCTTTTTACTCGCTGCTTTTTATTACGAGTTGCCCAATCATTTCGGCTATGTATATGCACATATTTTTGGCTCGATGATTTTTATTGCGAGTTGCCCCATCATTTCGGCTATTTTTATATGCATTTTTTTTGCTCGCTGATTTTTATTGCGAGTATGGAACTTAAGATTTGATACCAATCTTGGCATCAGTATCCCTGTGACTGGAATATTGCCAGGAGCGAATCATCATTTGCCATGAAAGGACTTAGAATTTGATACCGGTTTAGGCATCAGTATCGCTACAACTGGGATATTGCCAGGAGCGAATCATCATTTGCCTTTACTGATTTGAACAAAGGTGGTTTAGCAAACAGGGTTAGGATCATGTCGACTAAGGCTTTTTGACTTTACGAGCCGTAAGGGTCTCATAAAGGTATTGTTAGTTATATGTATACCTTAGAGGCCATTACTGTACATATGATGTATATTGTAATGGATGCTTGGACATGTATAGGGAGGACTTTCTTGCTCGACATGATAATATGCTATCTGGTTGTACTTTATCTTAACATGTACTCTGATTGTCTCTATATTACATGTTGATAAAGCCCTTAGGATATGTACTCGACTACTGGGACTATGATGAGATCATACTAGTGGGGCCACGGTAGTCGACGAGTACATCCTATAACTGTTCCTAGTCGAGGGTGTATCGAGACAGGGCATCGATACACCAGAGTAGACTAGCGTATACGCATCTTGACCCATATGATGGGCGATGGATAATCCCATATCCATCGGTGTTTGACATCAAGGATGGTTATGGGTGCTCAGTGGAGACTGGGTACACTGGACGGACTCGCCGAGAACTCCCAGATGGTATTATACCTCATGTCAGATGGCAGTTCTCTGGTGACACTGGTACAGGTTAGTCTGTAGATCCGAGATCGTCATAGAGTCTTGTGTGATTCCCACTGTGCTTTGATTTCCATCATACCACGTCCAAGAGGGCGTGCAAAAAGGTGGTTTTTGGGTACAGTCCTGAATCACATGGAGGCAATGAGCGATAGGAGGGGATTCGTCTCTCCCGGTATAGGGAGTTGATGTTGCGCTGTGTTCGATTGGCTATAACTGGAAATCCCTGGCCAGGGTTGCTGAGATTAACTGGTAAGTGTTATCAGTAGTTTCTCGAACTGTTATAGACCTCATATCGACACGACTTATCAAGCTACTGGGGTCTGACGTTTACCACCCCTAGGCGAGATATGCGACATATCAGACGAAGAGACCGGACTGTACGGGAGTGTTACTGATTGGATTCGCAGGAGAATGTACAGGCTTGCTTGTTGATCATCTGATCGCTCAATACCTGGGTGGCTATTACGTTTAGCTGACCGCTTGCAGCTTGTGGGTGTTTGATATGATCATCACCTACTATCGGCGTATTGACGATTCTTTAGAGTTGTTGGGGTCAAAATTTGCACCCCTGGTTGACCGAGTCAAAGTCAAGGTCAACCCCAAGCCAGGTGGGCCCAAGCCCAGGTCAAGCAGGCCCATGCCCAAGTCGAGCCCGCGGCCAGCCTCCCCATACCAACAACAAAATCATGTAATAAATAATTTTTATGTAATTTTTTATACATGAATGTACGCAAAATGGGCATAAAGCCAATATTTTGTAAGCCCATGGCTTATGTGCAAAAATGAAATGGCACATAAGCCATGGGATAGGCAAGATGCCATTTTGTGAAGCCCAAGGGGCTATATGTAAATATGTAAGCCTATAAAAGGCAATATGATGATGAATAAAGTAATACTTTTCATTCTCTCAAAAACCTAGGGTTCTTTGTGCCTCCTGCTCCTTCTCCAAGGTTCTAAATCTTCTCATTTCTTTTGAATTAAACCAAGAGTTTTACTCTTTCTTTTCCAAAACTAAGTAGTTTTCCACCACAAAACCCACAAAGGGGAACTCAGATCTGCCATCAGATCTCAGAAAGGAGAGATTTTTAAAATCTCACGTCTCTTGATTTTCAAGATCCAGCCAACAGAGGAGGAAGAAGAAGAACCCCCCTTCATCAGCTTCAAGACATCCCAGGAGTTTAACTCCTCATACATATACATATATATATATACACACCAAATAATAAGTGCTCCTTTCTGGGAGTACAACTCCTATTGCAGGGAGCAAATCCCTTTTGCTGCTCGAGCGCCCACGTGCTGACACGTGGTGCGCTAGCGTTCTTGCGCCCAGAGCGCTAGCGCCCAAGCGCTAGCGCTTGAGCGCCCACGTGTCGACACGTGGCGTGCTGGCATTCTTGCGCTCAGAGCGCTAGCGCCCGAGCGCCCACGTGCTGACACGTGGCGCGCTAGCGCTCAGTGCGCTAGCGCTCTTGCGCTTAGAGCGCTAGCGCCCAAAGCGCTAGCACCCGAGCGCCCACGTGCTGATACATGGTGCGCTAGCGCTCAGTGCGCTAGCGCTCCTGCGCTCAGAGCGCTAGCGTCCTAGCGCACACGTGCTGACACGTGGCGCGCTAGCGCTCAGTACGCTAGCCCTCTTGCGCTCAGAGCGCTAGCGCCCTAGCGCCCACGTGCGGGGACACGTGGCGCGCTAGCGCTCAATGCGCTAGCGCCCGAGCGTCCACGTGCTGACATGTGGTGCGCTAGCGCTCTTGCGCTCAAAACGCTGGCGCTGGCCCCACGCATCCTTTGGATGCCTTTTCCCTTTTTTTTTATATATATACACATATATATACATATGTACACACACATATACTCCACGACACTTTCCCTGTTAGAAAAAAATTCTAACGGGGCGCTGTCCCGGACCCCGCAAGGGGGCTGCTAGCCCCCTTGACCCCTAGCCCGCTATCCGGGTAGCAGGACCCCCGTAAAAATCTGCGTGGCTCCCGACATATCCAAAACCCCCTTTCAAAACACATCACATGCACACTGCACATTGAGTTCACATGACCAATTTAACCCGTCAATCGGAGGTTCCCTTGCTCCAAAGACGAGGGGTAATTAACGGTAGTTTAGTCCGCGGCTGCCGGAGATTCGGATCCCCACAATCATTAAACCCCGGCCTACCCTAGGCAAGGGAATCTGTAGTATGCCTGACAAGCGCGTGCGTATTCCCATCTCAATGGGGTGACGAAAAACACCCTACAGATTCTGGCACGCCCGGTGGGACCTTTCTCTCCTCCCACATTTCGGGTTAAACGTTCATCCGAACTCATTCAATATATATCTATATTTATACTAAAATAATGCTCTTTCATGCAGGATTTTCAAGCAATCACCTTTCAACAATGTCTCCGAAGATGAACTCAGCTCTCAGCACGGCTCCAATCTCCTACACGATGAAGATGGACGCCAGGACTGTCCTTCCGGCCAGTTTCGGGCGACAGTGGGAGGACCCGTCACTACCATTCGGCTCTATCCTGTTCGTGTCAGCTAACGCCATCCCAGCTCCTCAAGCCCCGGTGACAGAAAAACCGGTCTTGAAAGGAAAGAGGCTAAATGTGGTGGTCTCGAAGGCGCCCCAACCCAAACGCAAGTCGGTGTCTGAACGACTTTCCTTGGCCCCAGCTGGGGGCAAGGCCATCAACACCAACAAGGCCACAAGGCGTCTCGAGCAAGCTCCGGCAGTGCCTCTGACAATTGCTCGATCGGGTGTCTTCTCTAAGCTCCCCGCTAATCGACTCACGGTGGCTTCCAGGAAGCAGATGCCCGCCAAGCCTTTAAAATTGAGAAGCTAAGGCAGAAAAGGCTCAGATATAGAGCCAACAAAAGGTCTAGGGCTCCTGCTAGGCTGAACCTCATGAGGTTCGAGGAACAGGGTTACCCCGCCAAAGATGAGGAGATGGCTGAATGTGTTATCCACACTGTCTACATGGTGGGCACGCGCAGCAAGAGCAAGAACGGGGCCACTACATCTCAAATCCAATCTGGCTTGAATGTGGTTGCTACTTTCCAAGAACAGCCGCCTTTGCTGGGTGATGAAAACCCTCTCGATGAGGATGATAGGCAGAAAGACCTTTCGGTCCATGAGGAGTCGGGCTCGGAAAGCGAAGAAGAGCCGACTTTCCGCCCCAGGACCGCGGAGCAAGAGCTGCTTCAAGAGCTCCGAAAGCAGCTCAGAAACAAAGACAAGGAGATGGCCAAGCTCTACTCAAAAATTGACGACTTAACAAATGTCGTCCTACAGCTCACGGCCCAACTTGCCTCTCAGCCGCCCAATCAGGCGCAGGGCTCTCATGAACCGGGAAGCGGTGTCCCGAAACAGCCAACACCAATTCCCTCAAATCCAAAAGTAGGCGGACCACATGAAAATCAGTCGCATCCTATCTCGGGAAATGTCTTGGCTACCGATGACAGTAGCCCGCTAACTCAAGATCAAATCATGGATTTGGTTACCAGCAAAGTCAAAACATTGGTGGCCGAAGCCGAAGCGCAAAAAGATATCAGCAGTAGTGGGAGACCATATACTGCTCAGTATGATCTGGTAGAATTTCCTAGCGGCTATGTCATCCCCAAATTTGGAAGATTCAATGGGACGGGAAATGCGAATCAACACATTGCCCACTTCAAAGCCTCATGCGGGAATACTGGGGGCAATGATGCGCTTCCCCTCCGCCAGTTCGTTAATAGCTTGACCGATGTTGCTTTTGACTGGTACGCAAACATACCGGATGGCTCCGTTACTACTTTCGTCCAAATGGAATCTTTGTTTCGACAAAGGTTCATGAGCGTCAGCGATAAGATCACCATTGCCGAGCTCGTAACGACCAAGCCCAAGAACAACGAAAGCAGCACGGATTTTATAGCCCGATGGCATAATCTCTCCGTCAAATGTGAACCGCCGATAGAGCAGGACCAATCTGTCAGTCTCCTCGTCGGAAATCTCAACAATTGGATGGCCCCGTTTCTATGCACCGCGGGTCTCAAAACATTCCAAGAGCTGACCAGGAAAGTTCAGATGCTGGAGCGCTCAAAGCAGGAGTCCTCCTCGGATTTCCAAAATAACAATAGGTCCTGGAGAAACCGAAAGGACGATAATCGCAAAGGCAGAAACTCCGATGATTCTGAATCTTTCAACACTTCGGCTAACCGAAATAAGCAAGGGATGAGCGGGCCTAGCGCCAACCAGCCTCGGAAGCCAGTGTTCGGAGAGGGAGGAGAATCTCCACTCAAAGAGAAGCTAGATAAGGTCTATTCCTTCAGAAGGGACAAAATCCATAAAATATTCAAAGACGCCCTGAAGAACGGTCTATAACTGCCAGAGTCAAAAAGACCGCAGGAAGCGAATATGACCGACGACCCCAAATACTGACCCTATCACAGGGTGATAGGTCATGCCATTGAGGACTGCTTCGTCTTCAAAGATTGGGTCGAAAAACAATACAAGGCAGGAGAGATAGAACTGTCTAAAGGCGTGTTAACAAACAGTCCAGCTGCGACCGCCAATTTCATACAAACGGAGACCGAAGTTCTTCGTGAAACTGATTCTCTCAGATATCTGCCTCTCTCTGAAAATAATCGACCACCACGTCATTAAACTGGGAACAGTCGACCTCTAAGTCGTTAAACTGGGAATGTAAAAAAAAATATAAATAAAAAAATGTGTGTATATAAACAAAAAATGTGTAAATAAAAGAAAAATAAAAGCCGAAATGATGGGGCAACTCGAAATAAAAATCAGCGAGTAAAAATAAAGATGAGAATAAAGCCGAAATGATGGGGCAACCGCGAATAAATAGCCGAAATGATAGGGCAATCGCGATCTTCGCGATAAGAAAAGCTGAAATGATAGAGAAATCGCGGTAAAACAAAAAAAACAAAAAAAAACAAAAAAACAAAACAACGGCGAATGATGAGTCGCTCCTGGTACCATATTCCAGTGCAGCGATGCAGACGCCAACCAAAATCCAATTTCTCAAAATTCTCCTGGCCCTACGGTTAGTCCCCAAATTGACTACCGTATACAATCCACGGGCTAAAATAATTCTCAGCATACCCATGCCCCACCGCAACCACCAGTTACGCGGCTGCTCTCCGCCTTCGGAATTATGCTCCATTGAGAAGACCCACTCATGTGTCCTCACGATACATGAGGAGAACAAACCTTTGTGGGATCCGTACGACTCACAAAGGAAGAACACACTTGGGGGTCTTCACGACTCCTAAGGAGAAAATGCACCTACGGGATCCTTACGACTCATAGGGAGAAAATACTTTATGGGACCCTTACGGCCCATAAAATTGAAAAGCCTTAGGCGATAGGGATCCAAACCTGTCTCCTAAGTCATCGCTCCCCAACCCCCAAGTGGCGAATGATGAGTCGCTCTTGGTACCATATTCCAGTGTAGCGATGCAGACGCCAACCAAATTCCAAATCCCATACCCCAATGGCGAATGATGAGTTGCTCCTGGTACCATATTCCAGTGCAGCGATACAGACGCCAACAAAATTCCAAATCCCATACCCCAATGGAGAATGATGAGTCGCTCCTGGTACCATATTCCAGTACAGCGATGCAGACGCCAGCCAAATTCCAAATCCAAATCTCCAAGTGGCGAATGATGAGTCGCTCCTGGTACCATATTTGTAACAACCCCAAAATCTTTATACATTTGTATTATCCCTCTTCAATAATATACCGTATTTATTTGTACTTGGTATTTTCCGTTTTCTATTAAATTTATTATTATTTTATTCCTCAATCTATTATGTATTTTTTTCTAGGTACAATTTCTTTTTCTTATATTTAAGTTTTTAACTTCTCATTCTTATTTTTTCTTTCATAAATATTTAACCCAAATCCATTATATTTATTCTCTACAAGCCATATGAAAAGCCCACTTTCTTTTTAAGCAACATCATATATTTAATTCTAATTAAATTTATGCATGAACAACCTTATAGCTCATTGGTTAAGTCTTTGCATTGTTATTCCATAAGTCACATGTTCAAATCCCCATTCTTGCAATTATTTTTTTTTCAATCATTTTTTATTCTTCTCATAACCTACAAATGAGACCTTTCATTTCCAAAATGAATGGTGACCTTTCATTTCTCTTTTAACTCTCATGTTGAATGCATATATTATTATACATAATTCACCATTACACCATCTTTATTGTCCTCCTCTATCTTTTCCTTCCTCACATTTTTCTATCTCTCACTTCTCCATCTTCACCTAGAGTCCAAGAAGAAGAACACGAAGAAGTCTTCAAGAAGGTCTCGCTACTAACGCGAGGCTATCGGCGGATAGACAAGCCCGGTGACAATACCGGCCTGTGCATGTAGGTCCCTTCTCTCTCCTTTCCCCCCACCTCTTATTTTCCTCTTGTCATGCATCGTGAACCCCCTATTCTTTTCATATCATAATCCATAAGAGAAGATACACATAAACATATACATATACATATACATAAGTTTAGATATATATGATTCTATATGGTTTAATAATATCTTATTATCTCTTGTTCAAATTAAAGTATTTTTAATTCTTTGTTCATGATTAGGAATGTTTATTACAAGTTGTGAGAACACAAATTTCATGCCACAATATATCTATAATGTCACATGAAATCGGTTTGTTTATTAAAAGAAAAATAGAAGCCTGCATAAAATACTAGTTAATCTTTCTGCCGATTTTAGTATACACATCAATACCTTTAGCTTTAAAATAATTTTTAGAAATTAATTTTTACTTCTGAAAATTTCACGGAATTTACATATGATAGATTATATTATTTTATACATGCTGTAAAAATTTTAGATCGATCCGCATAACGGTTTAGGAATTACATCGTATTTATTTACTGATCGTAAAACAGAAAACTGCAGTTATCGGTCAATTTCTAAGACATATAATTTGGTATACCGGTATCCAAATTGAGCAAACTCAGGTGTTTTTGATATCTACATCGAATGATCTAGATTTTCTTAGTTTTATAGTTTTACTGAAAACCCATCTAAGATAAAGAAAACTGCTTTACAATATTAAGTTACGGATCTGGACAGAATCTGTTCTGATTCGCACACTGTTTTTAAATTGGACATAACTCGAACACCCGATGTCCGTTTGTGACAAAATTTAGATGTATAGATGCACCATTGATAGAAATATAATTTTCTGTACATTATATTACTTAGGAATGTATGAAACAACCTGATATAGGCTTTGCAATAGAATATATAGTTGCTGTCCAGAAATCTGAATTTCTGTTTTAAACGCTGATATTAAAATGATCATAACTAGAGCATCAAAAATCCAAATCATGTGAATCTTGGTGTTTTCGATATGTTCATCGAAATACCTACAATTTTCTAATACTTTTCATAACCTGAAAACTGATGGAAATTAACTCAAACTGCATTTTAAAAATATGTGACGGTGCCGAATAGATTCTGATCTGTTTTGCGCGACGATACGAAAACATATATATCTCTCAAACCGGTAGTCGTATTTAGGCGAAACTAGAACTCACGCATGCAAAACACTTAGAGCCATATTTTTGTTTATGTTCTCGCATTCGTTTGACTTGATTAATTAGTCGTACATAATATTTCTTTACAGCATTGTTTTTGGTAGTTACTCGTATAATATACTTGACTCATTTCATACTATTCGAACATGTATACATATTTATCTTGATCATTAAATTGTTGTATATACATAAAGACAATAATTAATTACTTGAGGTGTATTTTGAAAACTATACAATATTACTTTTTACAATAAACCCCCTCAAGTTTTATAAATTACAATAAGGCCCCTAACAAATATTGAACTTCAACTTACCTTCTTTAGTCTGACTCGGGTTAGAGTCTGACTATTTCTGACTTGAATATGATTCAAGTCAATCTTATTCTTTTATATTCCAACTCAATATGAATACATGAATCCCTGAATCCAGTTAACAATCTATATAACTTGACTGAACCGAACCATGGATATTCTTTTTACATGTTTCCCAGTATTCCATTTACATGACTCTACGGTTATAACCGTTTCCTGATATCATGGTTTCGGACAGTCGGTTAATCAATCTTACAATCAATACAATTTTACAAGAGAACAATACAAACAAGACATCGCGGGGTTTAAGGGGTAGATTGGTACGGAAGGTGTTAAAGGTGGCACGATGTGGTCAGATTAATACACCTAACCTGAATCCTATTGCTGTTGTACCGTGGCATAACGGTTCCTTGTACTACACGTGCCCTAGTCTCTGGCAAGTGAGACTCCCCTCGTATACACTGGCATTCTTCTGTACCAAGCTATAAATAACAGCGTTAACATAACATTACAACAATAGTTTACACTTTAAAAATGTATCTTCTTATTCTGACTTCTCTACTTCCCTCTTACCTTTGGGACTTACCGAGCGATCTGTTCGCTGACGACATTCTGTTCTCTCTTCTTTGAATGTCGTCAGGTGACTTGGACCCGGCAGAAGTAGAGCCAACAGAAGAAGACTTGGAGCAATTTGCCGAAGACCCAGCAGTATAATTTCATTGTACACTTTCTTTTCAGTACTTTCCTTTTCCTGTTATGCCACTGTTTAGGCATCTTTATTTCAGTTGTATTTTCCTTTCTATGCATTGTACAAAGAATGTTATTAAATAAAAGTTGCTGTTCTTTTATACTCTTGTCTCTTGTGTATTTATTTTATATTGCTTAGATACGCTTAGCGTATGTACTTCTGAGTACATACGTAGCGGGCATCGTCGCGTCCACTTCGCCGTACACTAGGAAGCGGGGCGTGACAATATTCTAGTGCAGCGATGCAGACGCCAACAAAGTCCAGAAATTTTTATGGCCCTACGGTCTGGATCATACATCCTGTAAAACCGTATACAATCCACGGGCGTAAAACAATCCCAATCTCTCCAAAAATAATAAAATAAAAATATTAAAAAAAGGTATGTCCACAAGTAAAATGGGCACGGATAAAAACCCGAAAGGGCTCCGTGCGTAAAAACAGCAGGACTGCCGGCGAGTTTGTGAAAACCCGAAAGGGCGCAAACTCGTGAGAAAGAGATGAAATGCACTCACAAAGTCCTCTCGACTTTGTGAGGAGAAAATTCCCGTGTGAGATCCTTACGACTCACAAAGGAGCAACACACTTAGGAGTCCCCATGACTTCTAAGGAGAAAATACACCTACGGGATCCTTACGACCCGTAGGGAGAAAATGCTTTGTGAAACCCTTACAGCTCACAAAATTGAAAAGTCTTAGGTGATAGGGACCTAAAACCTGTCTCCTAAGCCATCGTTTCCTAATAAGCAAACGCAAATGATGATTCGCTCCTGGTACCATATTCCAGTATAGTGATACTGATGCCAAGCAAAAACCAATTCCCAAATCCTCCCATGGCAAATGATGAGTTGCTCCTGGCATTTTTCCAGTGCAGCAATGCAGATGCCAAGCAAAAATCAATTCCCAAATCCTCCCGTGGCAAATGATGAGTTGCTCCTGGCATTATTCCAGTGCAGCAATGCAGATGCCAAGCAAAAATCAATTCCCAAATCCTCCCGGGGCAAATGATGAGTTGCTCCTGGCATTATTCCAGTGCAGCAATACAGATGCGAAACCAGAACCAATTCCCAAATCCTCTCATGACAAATGATGATCCGCTCCTGGTGCCATATTCTAGTGTAGCGATGCTGATGTCAACCCAAATCAAATCAAACCAACAACCTCTGCGGCGGAATCATGCTCCGTCCCAGAATTTACCCCGTGTCGAAATCATGCTTCGCCTCGGGATATCTACCTTCCCTGCCGGAATTATGCTCCGCCTCGGAATCAAGTCAACCAGCAAGCTCTGCATCGAAATCATGCTTCGTCTCAGAATGTGCACCCCATATCGAAATCATGCTTCGCCTCGGTGTATCTGCCTTCCCTGTCGGAATTATGCTTCGGCTCAGAATCAATCAGCGTCCTCCTCGTCGGAATTAAGCTCCGCCTCGGAATCAGGTCAACTAGTAAGCTCTACATCGAAATCATGCTTCGTCTCAGAATGTACCCCATGTCGGAATCATACTTCGCCTCGGAGTACCTGCCTTCCCTGTCGGAATTATACTTCGCCTGGGAATCAACCTCTGCATCGAAATTATGCTTCGGTCAGAATGTCTACCTCATCGGAATGATGCTCCGATCTCTGGAATTATGCTCCGCCCTTCGGAATGATGCTCCGATCTCTGGAATTATGCTCCACCCTTCGGAATGATGCTCCGATCTCTGGAATCATGCTCCGCCTTTCAGAATGATGCCCCGATCTCTGGAATCATGCTCCGCCCTTCGGAATGATGCTCCGATCTCTAGAATCATGCTCCGCTCTTCGGAATGATGCTCCGATCTCTGGAATCATGCTCCGCTCTTCGGAATGATGCTCCGATCCCTGGAATTATGCTCCGCCCTTCGGAATGATGCTCCGATCCCTGGAATCATTCTCCGCCCTTCGGAATGATGCTCCGATCTCTGGAATCATGCTCCACCCTTCGGAATGATGCTCCGACCTTTGGAATCATGCTCCGCCCTTCGGATTGATGCTCCGATCTCTAGAATCATGGTCCGCCCTTCGGAATGATGCGCCGATCTCTGGAATCATTCTCCGCTCATCGGAATGATGCTCCGATCCCTGGAATGATGCTCCGCTCTTCGGAATGATGCTCCGATCCTTGGAATCATGCCTCTACTCTTCGAAATTATGCTTCGACTCTTCGGAATGATGCTCCGACCTTGGAATTATGCTCCGCGAATCGGAATGATGCTCCGATCCCCGGGAATCATGCTCCCCGAGGGATACTTCGACCTTGGAATTATGCTCCGCGAATCAGAATGATGCTCCGATCCCTGGGAATCATGCTCCCCGGGATGATGCTCAGCCCCCGGAATGATGTTCCACCTCGAAGTTCAACTTCAAGATCCATCAATTTCATCCACACAACTCAAATGTGCGGTGTGCATTTATTGATGGGGGGCACTTTGTTGGGGTCAAAATTTGCACCCCTGGTTGACCGAGTCAAAGTCAAGGTCAACCCCAAGCCAGGTGGGCCCAAGCCCAGGTCAAGCGGGCCCATGCCCAAGTCGAGCCCGCGGCCAGCCTCCCCATGCCAACAACAAAATCATGTAATAAATAATTTTTATGTAATTTTTTATACATGAATGTACGCAAAATGGGCATAAAGCCAATATTTTGTAAGCCCATGGCTTATGTGCAAAAATGAAATGGCACATGAGCCATGGGATAGGCAAGATGCCATTTTGTGAAGCCCAAGGGGCTATATGTAAATATGTAAGCCTATAAAAGGCAACATGATGATGAATAAAGTAATACTTTTCATTCTCTCAAAAACCTAGGATTCTTTGTGCCTCCTGGTCCTTCTCCAAGGTTCTAAATCTTCTCATTTCTTTTGAATTAAACCAAGAGTTTTACTCTTTCTTTTCCAAAACTAAGTAGTTTTCCACCACAAAACCCACAAAGGAAAACTCAGATCTGCCATCAGATCTCAGAAAGGAGAGATTTTTAAAATCTCACGTCTCTTAATCTTCAAGATCCAGCCAACAGAGGAGGAAGAAGATGAACCCCCCTTCATCAGCTTCAAGACATCCCAGGAGTTTAACTCCTCATACATATACATATATATATACACGCCAAATAATAAGTGCTCCTTTCTGGGAGTACAACTCCCATTGCAGAGACCAAGTCCCTTTTGCTGCTCGAGCGCCCACGTGCTGACACATGGTGCGCTAGCGCTCTTACGTCCAGAGCGCTAGCGCCCAAGCGCTAGCGCTCGAGCGCCCACGTGCTGACACGTGGCGCGTTGGCGTTCTTGCGCTCAGAGCGCTACCGGCCAAAGCGCTAGCGCCCGAGCGCCCACGTGCTGACACGTGGCGTGCTAGCGCTCAGTGCGCTAGCACTCTTGCGCTCAGAGCGTTAGCGCTTCGCTCAGAGCGCTAGTGCCCAAAGCGCTAGCGTCCGAACGCCCACGTGCTGACACGTGGCGCGCTAGCGCTCAGTGCGCTAGCGCTCTTGCGCTTAGAGCACTAGCGCCCAAAGCGCTAGCGTCCGAGGGCGAGCGCCCACGTGCTGACACGTGGCGCACTAGCGCTCCTGCGCTCAGAGCGCTAGCACCCTAGCGCCCACGTGCTGATACGTGGCGCGCTAGTGCTCAGTTCGCTAGCCCTCTTGCGCTCAGAGCGCTAGCGCCCTAGCGTCCACGTGCTGACACGTGGCGCGCTAGCGCTCAGTGTGCTAGCGCCCGAGCGCCCATGTGCTGACACGTGGCGCGCTAGCGCTCTTGCGCTCAAAGTACTGGCGCTGGCCCCACGCATCCTTTGGATGCCTTTTCCTTTTTTTATATATATACACACACATATATATACATATGTATACATATGTATACACACATACTCCACGACACTGTCCCTGTTAGAAAAAAATTTCTAATGGGACGCTGCCCCGCACCCCGCAAGGGGGCTGCTAGCCCCCTTGACCCCCAACCCGCTATCCGGGTAGCGGGACCCCCGTAAAACTCTGCGTGGCTCTCGACATATCCAAAACCCCCTTTCAAAACACATCACACGCACACTGCACATTGAGTTCGCATGACCAGTTTAACCCGTCAATCGGAGGTTCCCTCGCTCCAAAGGCGAGGGGTAATTAACGGCAGTTTAGTCCGCGGCTGCCGGAGATTCGGATCCCCACAATCATTAAACCCCAGCCTACCCTAGGCAGGGGGAATCTGTAGTACGCCTGACAAGCGCGCGCGTATTCCCATCTTAATGGGGTGACGAAAAACACCCTACAAGAGTCCTACACAGAGATTTCTTGGCTCAGGCAAAACGGAGTAGGAGTACATATGTGATATGTGCATGACCGAGGATAATGCGATATATGATACTGTATTAGATTCTCACGATATGAGATATCGGCCGAGTATATGTGATATAGCCGGGTCATCGAATCAAGTGTTGATTCGATGAACTGATACAGATTATATTAGTCGGTTATTTGTGAAATAGCCGGATTATCGGATCAAGTGTTGATTCGATAATTTAATGTATAATTATATATTTGATATATTAAATTACATTAACTAATATTAGCTCACTAAAAGATTCTTTTTCTCACTCGGGTAATACATTGATATATATGCGATATATGTTAATAGTATTATTTTATTTTGTTACAATAAATATTGTATATGTGATATATAATATTGTAACATGTTAGGGTTATTAATGCAACATGTTTAGTAGAGATTAAACATGGTTAGGGTTTGATTTGGGTTAATCTTTTCTAGAAGTTTTTAGAAGCTTTGGTTTTTGTTTCATACAAAGATATTTTCTAAAGATATTTGTTATGATATTTGTTAACCCAACCCAATCCATGACCATGGTGAAGTCTCTACATGGGTTAAGTTATCATAAATAACTCATGGTTGCAATTCTAACCTCATCATAATTCATTATTCATCACAAAAGAAAATGGTTCATCTTCTTCCTTCTTCTTCTTTCATGAAAAGCTTTCTAGCTTTTTATGAAGTGATGAAAATGAGTGAGTTAAAGAAAACAAATGAGAGCTAAAATCCTACTTCATCATCCTAATCTATCCTAACCATTTAGATTAGGGTGTTCACTTCATTTATAATAGAGAGCTTGTGTTAATGAAACTTCAAGGTAGATCATCTTTGTTATCGAAGATCGGAAGCAAGTTTGCATCATTCTCTTCGTGGAGCCTTTCTAGAGTCTGGGTACATGATGATCGCAACGAAGGGACCTCAATACGGAGCTTATGAAGTGAAGGACCGGACTACAAAGGTTGTAATCCCAAACTCTTAGATGTTAAAGTGTTTAACATGCTTTGTTTCGCCTAATCTCTAGTTTAAAGATCTTGGTTAGGGTTGTTCGGCACGTCTAAATTTTGAATCGGGCATGGTTGATGCCTTATAGACCCTTGTGAGAGTGCCTAGTAACCCTACAGGTATTTCTCCCTACGAGTCGTGAGGATCTTGTAGGTGTATGTTCTCTTTAGAAGTCATGAGGACTTCTAAGCGGTGTTTTCTCTTATAAGTCATAAGGATCTCATAAGAGTATTTTCTCCTTATAAGTCGAGAGGACTTACAAGTATCATTCACCATATGAGGACATTCTTCGTGATTGGTGGAACTTTGTAGGGGAATCGATTATTTGTGCCCATGGATTGTATACAAGGGCCAATATCGGACAGCCTATAGGGCAACTTTGGGAATACGGCGGCTTAAGGACAAGTTTGGATCCCTGTAACTTAAGACTTTGAATCCTATAAGTCGTGAGAGTCTCATAGGGGGAGTTCTCCTTACGAGTCGAGAGAATCTCGTAAGTGAAAATTTTACGAAATTGCGCCTTTTCAGGTTTTCACAAGCTCGCCGGTAGCCCTGCTGTTTTTACTTACGGCGTCCTTTCGGGTTTTTATCCGTGCCCATTTTGCTTGTGTATGTACCGTTTTTTTAACAACGAGATTGCGCCCTTTCAGGTTTTCACAAGCTCGCCGGTAACCCTGCTGTTTTTATTCACGGTGCCCTTTCGGGTTTTCATCCATGCCCATTTTGCTTATGGACGTACCATTTTTTTTTACTTGGGTTGCTGTCTTTGCCGTTGGAGCTTTGATTGCAACATAGATCCCAAGTGAAGATATCGTCATACTTGGGGCGATGCGCCATGTTTGAGGCGGAGTACTAGTTTAGGGACATTTCGGATCATTGCCAGTTTAAGGACGTAGTGGTCCATTATCACCATTTTTGGGGTAAAGTTTTAGTTTAAGGATATTACGGTCCGTTTTTAGTTTAGGGACATCTCGGTTTATTATTACCGTGTTTGAGGCGACGTTTTAGTTTAAGGACATTACGGTCCGTTGTCGCCATTTTGGAGAAAACGGTTAGTTTAAGGATATTTCGGTCTGTTGATCACCATTTTGGAGGTGAGATTTTAGTTAAGGACGCCTCGGTCCGTTGTTGCCATTTTGGAGGCAACAGTTAGTTTAAGGACGTTTCGGTCCGTTGTTAGTTTAGGGACATCTCGGTTCATAACAACCCTAATTTTTCTATACACTTTTCTATACAAATTTTTTTTTTTCAAAATCCATAAAGGAGTATTTTAAACTGAGCACAATATATAAGTAATTATTTTGTTTTTAAATAACTCCATTTTTAGTGTACATAAAATTGTTTTAAAATTAAAGTATACTTGGGGTATTTAATGTTGCTGTTACCACTTTAAGTAATTATTTCACACCATAATTACAAGAAGGAGCTTGTAGCTCATTGGTAAAACCTTGCACTGCTGAACCAAGCCACCAGAGTTCAAATCCCCTGCCCCACATTATTTTTATATTGTTTTTGTTTTAAATCCTTTGGAAGCCCAACAGTCCACACACCATAACTTCCAAAAATTGAACTACCAGAGGACCCACCTGAAGACCCCCCACCCCCCGGCACCCCGACTCGGCCGGACGGCTGAGTCGGCAACTGAAAAGTTGTGACTTTTCAGTTGCCCAACTCCCCTGCACACACTATTTAATGGGATCAGTTCCCGAGAATTCAATATACCCTATTTACTCAAATTTTAATGAATTTTCTATAATTTTTTTTAATTAAAAACTCTTCACCTACCCTACCCTAGCCTACCCTATAAATACACCCCTACCCTCTACCCACTCATCCCAAAACCCTAAGCTCACTCTCTCAAAATCTTCTCAAGAGTTGTG
This sequence comes from Agapanthus africanus, assembly GCA_030015575.1. Taxonomy (NCBI): domain Eukaryota; kingdom Viridiplantae; phylum Streptophyta; class Magnoliopsida; order Asparagales; family Amaryllidaceae; genus Agapanthus; species Agapanthus africanus. The sequence goes on along the minus strand of CM057340.1, from coordinate 80,849,498 downwards.
TACTTTGAAAACAAGTTCGCGGCGAAGCTCCGGCGAAATTCCGGCGGAAATTCCGGCGACGTTTTTAGGAACAACCGGCGATGAAGCAACGCCTCGGCAACCTCTCTAGTCCCCCCTTCACTCCTTTGCTTAATCGAAACCCGTAAGTCCCATTCTATCTCTCTTTCTCATTCTCTAAAATACGAAATTACAAAACCCGACGGAATCGGAACAAATCCGATTTCCGATTCGGTTTTCTATAAAATTTCACTTCTCACCAATACATTCATGCTTAAACATCTTTATGTTAACTATTAAACATTTAACAATCAATTTGAATAAGTTTCATCACATGAAATGATAGCCTTTCCAATTTATCGTATTTTTTTCATTTAAATACCATAATGTTTCGATTTCACATTTAACCCCTTAACTTTGCTATACATTTAAAGTAGAGCATGAGATAATGACCTACCTCCACACACACGCAAATACAACCCTAAACGACATCATCAAAAACTTAGAATATGATAAAACAATACTTTCATTTAAATACCATATTCTTAATAAAATCATTTCTAGAAGTTTAGCTTTGATACACTTTTAAATAAATACCTCTTATTAGGAAAACACGATAAGTTGTGGACATCGATCGTTTATCTAAACCCGACTTTGTGGTGTCTAGGCTAGGTAAGTGAGTAAAGGTAACTTTAAAAGGCCCGTCTCACGATTCGTGAGCGGATCCCTCCTTCCTCATTTGTACTTATCTGGCCACAATTGGCGGTGAAGAGGCGATTTGAGGCTTCTAACGACTTGTCGTTTAGACCCTTTAGAAATAGGCTAGTTGGCTTAGGAAATCCTAGAATCTAAAATACGGAAAATTACACTTTGCAAATAAATACCTTTTACTTTATAAAACCGTTTTCTAAAAGATTAGTATTTTACAATCTTTGCAAAGCGCCGCTACAACCCATTTTTGGGAAACCCGTTCGGGATTGTGCAGTTTATCGCGCACCCTCGGGCTAGTAGTGCGAGATTCAGACCTCCGCAAGGAGCATTCGGTCTCGAAAGGTTTAAAATATGACATCTTAAGAAAATGAGATTTTTGGAATATAAAATATTTATTAAAATTATTTTTTTGTATAAACATATGTATATTTATCATTTAAATATCTATTTTATTATAATATAAATTTTCCACCTTTTCCTAAAAATCACAAGAATAAATTTTACACTAAAATACCATGAATTTCAAATAATCAATATTACAGATAAATACCCTTATTTATAAAACTAGGATATTTTCACTAGAAATGTCACAACATAAAATCCACCCTCATTACAACTCTAAAGACGAACAATAAATACTTCAGGTGTATTTTGAAAAGTATATAAAAGTATTTACATAAAACCCCTCAAGTTTTATAAATTACCCTAAGGGCCCTAGCAATTATAAGACTTTGATTCACATTTCTGATTGTCTGACTCGGGTTTGAGTCTGATTAATCTGACTTGAATATGATTCAAGCCAATCTATAATCTATAAGATTCCAATTCAATATGAACACATGAATCAATGAATACAATTATCAATTTATACAACTTGACTGAACGGAACCATGGATATATAATCCTTTTACATGATTCTCAGTATTCCATTTACATGACTCTACGGTTACAACCGTTTCCTGATATCATGGTTTCGGTCAGTCAGTCAATCAATCTTACAATCAATACAATTTACAAGATAACAATACAAATAAGACATCGCGGGGTTTAAGGGGTAGATTGGTACGGAAGGTGTTAAAAGTGGCACGAGACTGTAAGACTTAATACACCTAATATGAATCCAGTTGTTGTTGTACCGTGGCATAAACGGTTCCTTATACTATACGTGCCTCTAGTCTCTGGCATATAGAGACTCCTTTCGTATACACTGGCATTCTTCTATACCAAGCTACAAATAACAACGTTAAGACGACATTACTACAAGATAATACAACTTTAAAAGATATCTTCTTATTCTGTCTTTTTCTACTTTCCTCATACCTTTGGGACTTACCGAGTGACCTGTTCGCTGACGACATTCTGTTTCTTTCTTCTTTGAATGTCGTCAGGTGATTTGGACCCGGCAGAGATCGAGCCATCTGCAGAAGACTTGGAGCAGTTTGCCGAAGATCCAGCACTTTAGTTCATTGTACACTCTTCCATTCAGTATTTTACATTTCCTGTTATGCCACTGTTTAGGCATCTTTTTATTTCAGTTGTATTTCCTTCATGCATTGTACAAAGAATATTAATAAATAAAAGTTGATGTTCTTTTTATATCTTGTCTCTTGTGTAATTATTTTATATTGCTTAGATACGCTTAGCGTATGTACTTCTGAGTATATACGTAGCGGACCTCGTCGCGTCCCCTACGCCGTACACTGGGAAGCGAGGCGTAACGGTTAGTTTAGAGACGTAGTGGTCTATTGCCAATTCAGGGACGCAATGGTCCGTTGCCAGTTTAAGTACATAGTGGTTCATTGTCAGTTTAAGGACGCAGTGGTCCATTATCACCATTTTTGAGGTGAAGCTTTTCCGAATACCACTTAGAGTTTTGACTCAGGAAGATAGCGAGCGGACATGAGTGTCGTCATCTATCGTTGACCTAAGTCGTGACTCATCAAGCATGGTATTTCTTGAGGAATCGGTCGTTTATTGGCCGGAAATTTTTTTCGCCATCCATGAGCAAATAGGCCCCACCTTGATAGACCTTGTCTATAATGTATGGCCTTCATAGTTTGGCTCAAATTTCCCTCGTTTTGCACGATTGGGGATCATAAGTCTTTTGACGACTAGCACGAGCTTACATTGATGGAATGTTCTCGGCCTAGCCAGTCTTACGTATGACCGTTTCATCCTTGCCTTATAAGCCTTCAGGTTTTGCTGTGCTATAAGGCGGGTTTCGTCGAGGGCAATTTCCTGAGGAATTTTTTCTTTCCCTTTGTCCTTTTTGCTCGAACTCTTGTTTGTAGGTCCGGGGTTCTTTTCAAGCAATATGCGGCTATGCAGCTGAATGTTCTCGCAGTTCTTCTCCTCTTCTTCTTTTCCAAAGGTGGATTCTTTGAAGAGAGGGACGAGGTTATTTCTTCCTCAGAATCGCTCTCGAATGTAAGAACCTGAGATTTTCCTTTTATCGAACTGGTATTAACCATATGACAGTTGCCAGCCATTCCTTCACGCTCATCTGTCGCGCTTCTTTGTTGTCGACGGGTTTTACGCTTCATCCGCTTGAAGTGTTTCCGGTGAGCAACGTATCCTTACCACCACTTCTTGAAGGCATTGCACTCTTCGGTGGGGTGTGTGGCCCTTCCATGGTATAAGCAGTAATTCGGATGTACATCCGCTTCGTTGATGCACGTACTCCCGATAGTGTTTTCCATGAGAGGGGGCGGCTTCATTCCCATTAATAAGGCTTTGGCGAACCGCTTCTCCTCTTTGATCCTGCTCTTGTTTGTAGCAGGCGTGCTTTGGCTTAGGTGGAATGCTTTTCGACTTACCCTTACCGTGGCTTCTTCATCCCAACGCTGACGCTTGGCCTTTTCGTATATGGCCGTTTCACGTTCTCGGTCAGTTTTGCTCTTTTGAAGGGTTTCGTTTAGCAGCCTGTCAATTAGGTCTTCTGGAAGCTCCGGGGATTTTGGCACCGATCCCGCCCCCAGTTTCTTAGCGTTGCTTTCCGACACCGAGGGAGTTTCTTCGTTATTTAACGACGAATGAGAAACCATGTGGCAACTTGCTACATAATCCTCGGGTTCTTCTGACGAGTCATTTCCCTTATCATCGTCACTATCTCCGTTCTTAATGATATGGTTGAGAAACTCTTCGAGGGTGACCGGAGTCCGCGCTTTCTGGTTGTACTCTTCTAACGCATCGATGTACCTTTGCAAGTCCGTGTGCTTGTCGTCATACTCGGCAGGCTGTACAGGCTTCTTGGTCTTCTTCTTTTTCTTCGAAGACTTCGAAGGCTTGGCCCGGGGGTCTTGCCCATCATTACTAGTTTTCAGTGTTGGGCGCGGTTTAAGCACCCCCTCAATGATCTCGGGCTCCAGCGGGATTTTCCACCTGATCGCCGGACATGCTTGAAGATCCTTCAGCATTCTTTTCGTTTTAGCTGAAAGGACGACTTCCCACGGTGCTTCTTCCATAAACGAACATGATGCCCCCAGCGTATCCACCTTTTTAGGAGTGTGCCTCTGTGGCGGGTTCACCCTCCAGTTCTCAGAAAGCGCAAACTTTCCTTGTTGGTACTGGTCCTTGACCCAGTTTTTAAAGATGTAGCAATTTTCAATTGGGTGGCTCACAATTCTGTGATAGGAGCAGTAGTTGGGATTGTGGATGTCACTGGGCTGCAGTGGACGTTTTGGGTCCGGCACAGTGATGAGTTTGTTACGCACCGTCAGTTCGAACAATCTCCTCGTTTTATCATGGGAAAACGAGTAAGCACGTCCTAGCTTCTCTTTCAGGGATTGGCGCAGGCGCGCGTTGTTTTGGCGAGAAACCGGTTTCGGGTCACTCGGTTGTTGTTGAGTGTTGGCAACGAAGGCCGCTTTCCTTTTACCCTTTGCATTCTGAGGGTCCATTTTTGAAGAGGGAGGCTCGTGGCCCATCTGGTCCATTTGAGCCAGTTTGTCGATCAAAGCCTGGAATGTGGTCAGCTTAAAGAACGTCATGAACTGGGACACAGTCGTTAAGGATCGAGAGTCCCTATGAACATGCCCACTGCAGGAGCCTCTTCGATGCGTTGTTCACATTTCGACCATAGGTTCCGCCACTGAATTGCGTATTGAATCCAGGTCTCTCCTGGCTTCACCCTGGTATTGATTAATACCGTGATCGGAGTGCGCTCGCTTGCGCTCGCGAACCGCTGCGTGAATAGCAGTTCCATCTCTGTGAATGTTTTGATGGAGTCATTTGGGAGCTCCGAATACCATTCAAACGCCGTCTCTGACAGGCTGCAACGAATTGGCGAAGCAGCAATTTGTCGTCGCCTCCAGTATTGCCGTATAAAGCTCTGAACTAAGCGACGTGCTGATGCGGCTTGCCTGTCCCTTTGTACACATGGAATTTGGGGATCGTATATCCCGGCGGGTACTTGATTTGATCGTGCCAGCCTGGGTACGGTCGCCCAATTCTGACGACTTGGCCCGCCGCTTCACTTGCCTGATGAGCTCGTATTTGTTGAGCTATGTAATCATCAAGGGCAGCTTCGGAGATCGTTTCCTCCCTGGCTGTTGATAAAGATGGAAGAAGGTTTGATATTTCCCCTCTGTCTTCTTCGATGATTATCGGCGGGTCTTCAGCTGGAAGTTCTGGTTGGATCATCATTCCAACCATGTCTTGGAATAGGAGCGCCGTCTGTTTTACATTAGCATCCTATTCTGCGGCCTCCTTATCCTTTCTTTCCAGCACCCTTTGCAGAAACTCTGTATTGGTCTCCTGCTCCTGGCGCTGTTCAGACGCTGCTTCCGGGCTTTCTTTTTGCCCGGTGAGTGCTGTCATTTTTGTCAACATCTCCTGGAGCTTTTGCTATTGCTCCTGAGCCTTTGTTAATGACCGAGTTTGCGGTCGATGACCCACGGAAGCACGGCTTTCCTCTTTCCCGGAAGCCGTGTAAACACGTGTGCACGTTCATGCCCCCAGACTTGGGGCGTTTGGATCCATCACCTTTGGGATTTGCCGACGGTGGTGGTATTTTCTACAGCCTCATCCTTTTATGGGAGGTTGAAATTGTAGGAGCCGTTGTAGAAGGCGCCTGTGTGAAAGAAGTCCCTCGTTGTATGGTGGAGGGATGACTTTCCTGTTGTCGGACCTTCATTTTCTCTGGTTGATGAGAGTAATTCTTGTTGATCACGGAATCTTGAACTTTTTGCCAGACTCTGTGGATTTGGGAGGACAGCCGCTGAGGGGGCTGCTCCTGCTTTTCCTGCGTCATGTTTTTAGCAGGAAGTGGAGATTTCTTCAACACCACGGTTGGAGAGTTCTTGTGCACCCTCTTAAGTAGATCAAAACTGTTCCTGGTTGGAACAGCAGCGTCAACTTCCACCATTGGAGCTGGTGGGGTGATCCCGGAGGGGGAGTTGCCTCCAGCTCTTCTCACTTGGCGCCAGTGGCGACGTCGAGCGTGCCTTGTGGATGGGACCACCTCAGTTGTGGAAGCGGCTCCGTCGTGACCCCTACTTTGGTGAGGGGCTGCTGTTGGTGCCAGCCTGTCGAAGACTGACGTCCGTTGAGAGGGAACGACCAATCTTTCAAAGGCCAACTTTCTGGCAAGGGAAGCACCTTTGACGACTTCACCCGCAGCAGGAGTTAGGAGGACTATCCATTTCGGGATAGCCCCTTCAGGTATCGCGAGCCTCTTTGTGGGCCCACTTGAGCTTCGACTCAGCCTGTTGAAGACTGAAGTGGCGGGCTTGGACGACCCGTTGAGAGGGGCCGTGGTGGTTGCAAGTCGATCGGAGACCGACTTCTTTGGAGCTTTCTGTGGTAGCACTGGGGCGCTGAAACTCACTGGCGGGAGCATGGTCCCAAAGAATAATCCAGTGGTGGCTTGAATCACCTGCCCCATCGGCATTGAAAAGATGGAGGCCGCATTGGGCCTATATGTCACTCCTCCAGTTTGGGCGGAGCGGGAGTTGTTGTTGCAGTTGGTACAGCTGCAAGCCATTGATGTTCACTTCTTCTTTCTGCACAGAAACAAGACACCAAATCTTAGTACCTCAAATCCACGGGCAACCATAGCAAATCGTGATTTTTGTTTGCGAAACACGACACATGAAGTGTGGAGTGGAAAGAATAAAAATTCCCACTGGGCGTACCAGAATCTGTTTACTGCCGAAAACAGAGACGAAATGGGATGGATCGTCTGGCGTGAAATTTAGGGGGCAGATGCTATTTGGATTTATCCTTCCACCTTTCTAAAGATGCCAAGTTGATTTATGACACCGTATATCGGAGGTTTGGACGGATGCGGCCGTTGGAGCAAATTTCGCCAGATTTCCCCTCGTTTGCGAGGGTTTTTGATTGTGGGGACTCTCTTCCCTGCAGGCGCAAGCCCCTGCAGTTAATTACGTTACCGCATCACGATAACTACTTTCTCCTTCTTCGGAAGTTCACTTCGTGCCCTGTGTGTTTTTGTTTTATTTTTGGTTGCCCGTGGATTGTATACGGAGACTAATTTATGTTATCGCCTGTAGGGCGTAGATTAGTCCAAATCCGTATATCTTAGATTTGGGCTTGGTTTGATTTAAGGATCGTTAATCCAGTTTGAGATTAAGATCAACTTAAATGTATATGAGCAGTTGGGGGCTCGGTTGGTTTTTTGTTAAAGATACGTTAGTCCAATTTAAGACTAAGATCTACTTAACAGAGTGTTAGGATCATTTTTTTGTTTCAGATCCAACAAGAGAGCATTTGGGCTCTGTTGTTTTAGTTTAAAAACGTTTTGGTCCCTTATCGCCATTTTGAAGGCGAAGTTGTAGTTTGAGGACATTTCGGTCTGTTAATCACCATTTTTGAGGTGAAGTTATAGTTTAAAGACGTTACGGTCCGTTATCGACATTTTGGTGGCAACGTTTAGTTTAAGGACATTTTCGGTCCGTTGTAGTTTAAGGACGTTTCGGTCCGTTGATCACTATTTTGGAGGTGAGAGTTTAGTTTAAGGACGTTACGGTCCGTTGATCACCATTTAGGGGTGAGATTTTAGTTTAAGGACGTTACGGTCTGTTGATCACCATTTTGGAGGTGAGATTTTAGTTTAAGGACGTTACGGTCCGTTGTCGCTATTTTGGAGGCAATGTTTAGTTTAAGGACGTTTCGGTCCGTTGTAGTTTAAGGACGTTTCGGTCCATTGTCCATCTTGCGTGCACGTGTATTTGTTACATGACGGGATGAGCAACGATGATATGGGATGCATCCAATTTGGGATGTGGATTGATTTGGGATGTGCACGTCAATTTAGGAAGTGTGCCAAAAAGCAGTTGGTTGTCGGGACTCGCCACCTCTCTGAAAACGTTGAGGAATTATAACGACATGTATCAGAGGTGTGAAGAGAGGTACCCTTAAACCAAATCCCGTATTTTAAGGAAAAGATCATGATGGATCATCTAAGAATCATTAATCATTTTTGGAGACTAAGATTAATTTAGGAGATATGGGATGAACATCATCAGTTGAAAGATCATTAGTCATGTTTGAGACTAAAATCAATTTGGGGAATGATGAGCGCAGAGGGGCTCAGTTGATTGGAAAAACTTAGTCAATTTGGGATAGATCCGGGTCTCCATAATTACCCAACAGAGTTAAGTGCTGAGGCATACAATGCTCACGTGAATTTCATGTGAGGCGCCTGATTAGTGTTAAAGACTAGAGTTTTGTGGCGCTCACGAGACACACGTGAGGCGCCGGATTAGTGTTAAACACTAGAGTTCTGTGGCGCTCACGTGACACAAGTGAGGATTCCTAAAGCTGGGTTCTGCCTTTTGGGTATTTATTTCACCTTTTTTTATATAAGTGCTAAGCACTAGATTGGAGATCGCATGGAAAATACGTGACTTCCCTAGAAGGCACTTCTTGTTCTTTTTTCAAGCGCTTGCATGAAAAACACGTGCGGTCCTCGTTATAGTGTTTAAACACTAATGAATCATCAGTCTTTTCTTCTTTTTGGATGTTTGGAGATTTTGATCTCCTGTTCATGACCCTAGGGTTTGGAGGATCTCATGTTTCTTGGTTTGTATGAATTAAATTCTTTTATAGGGTTAAAGCCTAGTTTTCATGTGTTTTGTAAGAATCAAATTCTTTGAACTTAATTCTTTTCCTTAGGTTTTGAATCTGCATGACATAATTTTCCCGATAAGAATTAAATTCTCAACTTGTGGAAAGATCTGCTTTTGCAGATCTCAACCAGAGGAAAAACTAAGTTCTTGCATGAAGGGTGAAACCCTTAGAGAGGCAAAAGAGAGACAAGATGAACTCTGAGTTTTGTTTTCTTTTTACCTAGGGTTTTAATGAAACAAATCTTCGTTTATGAGAATTAAATTCTCTGTTTCTTTTGAAACTTTTCTTTCTTCTTCTTTTAAGCTTCTCTCCTTTTTCTGAGTTTCTGAGGGAATTCTTTTGTTTTCTCTCTCTATCTTTCTTTTCTACCTGTCCTCTCGAGACTTGAAGTCTCTGGTCCCTTATATAGTGGAGAGAAGTTTGTTTATTTCTGAGAAAATCTCTCATTGAGAGATCCTAATTGATTTAATTGGTTCCATATTTGACTTGGGAATTTTGCCCACCATTGGATCTTTGATCCAAGTGTTTTTGTTTTACAGAACATATTTTTCTTGTTTTTTAACAAGATTGGGGAAATATTTTCCCATATGCAGAATCTTATTAAACCATCATTAGATTTTTAATCCAAGGGTGCTCGGCTTAACAGAGCACAATCTCTTTTTGTTTAGAAAGATATAGAAAATATTTTCCATCTCATGGTATCTTTGATCCGCCAACTTTCTGTTTAACAGAAAATATCACTCTCCACTTAAAAAGATCAATAGAATTTAATTCTATACTTAATCACCATTGGATTTCTGATCCAACGGTTCCTTATTGAGTAGAATTTAATTCTACATAGGGAGGTGCTCTCACGTGTTCAACACATGAGGCTTATTTATTTTGTCAGCTGTTTGATTGCAGCGTTTATATGCTTTGCATATAGGAACTCACGTGTTTAATACGTGAGGATTATTAGCCTATAGTTTGTTTGCATTGCAGTGTCTATATGCGTTGCATATAGGCACTCATGTGTTAGACACGTGAGGCTCCATTAGCCTAGTAGTTGTTTTAATTGTAGTGTCTATATGCGTTGCATATAGGCACTCATGTGTTAGACACGTGAGGCTCCATTAGCCTAGTAGTTGTTTTAATTGTAGTGCCTATATGTGTTGCATATAGGTATTCACGTGTTAAACACATGAGGCTGTTTTAGTTTATCAGTTGTTTTAATCGCAGTGCCTATATGTGTTGTATATAGGCATTCACGTGTTAAACACGTGAGGCTGTTTTAGTTTAACAGTTGCTTTAATTGCAGTGCCTATATGCGTTGCATATAGGTGCCTACGTTTTTAACACGTGAGGTTTTGAATAGTGGGGAACTTTCCCTTACCCATTTTTTATAAGGGAACATGGGGGGCTAATGATGATGCTCACAAGTAGTGTCTCCTCAAGATTACAACACGTGGCAGGTGACGTGTCCCGGACTCCAGGGGGTGGAATAAATGAGCCGCATCGGGGACAATCCCCGAGACCCTTCCTCGTTGAGTATACCCGACCTTTCGGGAGACCCCCTGAAGACATTCTACCTTCACCTAGGAAACTACCAAAAGCCCGTCTCCGAGCTCCAAGCGCGCCGAGCTTCCTCGGCCTTCCGCTCGTCTCAGAGCATGCCTGTTCCTCTCCGAAAGACGGCAAGACAAACGTCTTGCCTGAGATTCATGGCAGATGCTAATTGGTGCTATCCGTCCACCTCTCCGAAGATGCCAAGTTGATTTATGGCACCATGTATCGAAGGCTTAAACGGATGCGGCCAATGTAGCAGACTTCGTCAGATTCCCCCTCGTTTGAGGGGTTTTTGATTGTGGGGACGCTTTTCCCTGCAGGGGCAAACCCCTGCAGTTAATTACGCTACCGCATCGCGGTAACAACTTTCTTCTTCTCTAGATGGTCACGTCGTGTCGTGTGTGTTTGTTTTGTTTGTGGTTGCCCGTGGATTGTATACGGGGACTAATTTATGTTGTCGCCAGTAGGGCGTGGATTAGTCCAAATCCGTATTTTCTTAGATTTGGGTTTTGGTTTGGGTTTAAGGATACGTTAGTCTTATTTGAGACTAAGATCAACTTAAACGTTTGTTAAGGATACGTTAGTCTAATTTTAGACTAAGATCAACTCAACGTTTGTTAAGAACACGTCAGTCTAATTTTAGATTGAGATCAACTTAACGGGATCGTTTAGATCCAACAAAAGAGCATTTGGACTCTATTGTTTAGTTTAGGGACATTGCGGTCGATTTCCAGTTTAAGAATATAGTGGTCCAAGGTTAAGGACATCATAGTCCGTGAGTTTAAAGACATCACAGTCAGGGTTAAGGACATCATAGTCCGTGAGTTTAAAGACCTCACAGTCAAGGTTAAGGGCATCGTAGTCCGTGAGTTTAAAGACCTCACAGTCAAGGTTAAGGACATCTTAGTCCGTGAGTTTAAAGACCTCAGAGTCAAGGTTAAGGACGTCATAGTCCATGGGCTTAATGTAACACCTTAGGATATGTTTAGTGAATAATTATATTTAAAAAAATGGTTTTTAACAAAAAGTTTACCAAATTGTGTTTTAAATATTTTTCCTAATTTAATAAATATTTTTCTAAAATTTTCCTAGGCTTGCACACACATGTGCATGTAAACTAGGGTTCTTTTTAAAATGAGTTATTACCATGATTATTAACCATGGTGGGTTAATCATGGGATTAAGTCTTTTGGGTTTAAATTAAGTTAATTAGTTAATTAGTAGTTGTTTTAATTTGAATTTGTTTTAGGTGTTGACTTGTGAGAGAGGGGGAGAGGGCATCATGGCTCAAGCCATGCTTGCCATTAATGAAGTGAGAGAGGGGAGGGTTGACAATTGGGTGATAATTGTTCCTCTCATTTCCTTGTTTCTCTCAAGTCTCACACACACTCACACACACACTTACCTCTTCCAACCCCCAGCAGCAGCAGCAGCAGCAAGCACAGCAACAGCACCAACTGAAGCCAGAAGCAGCAGCAGCAGCCAGAGGCAGTAGCAGCAGCAGCAGAGAGCAGTAGCAGCAGCACAGTGAGCAGCAGCAGCACCAGCACCAAGTGCAGCCCTTCCCTGCACCTCCTTCTTCTTCCTCCAGCTCCCTAGGGTTAAGTATGAGGTATATTTCCTAAACTTATTCCCTAGTTTGCTTGGTTAGTGTAGTTTTGCATCGGTTAGTGGTTTTTAGTGCGTTTTAGTGCGATATGAGGTGTTTAGTGGGAACTTTGTGCTAATGTGGTGTGAATTAGTTTCAGTAGGTTGTTAGTGGGTTGTTGAGACCATATTAACTTAGCTTAACCCCAATTGCACTAAAGTACCACCAGTTTCCCTAATTGATGCAAATCCGTCGTTTTTAAGCAAAACTGAGTTTTCTGGAACTGCTTTTGACCCGATGAGTTCTGAGTGAAATTGGGAAGACTGCAGTATAGTGGAGATGTGTTGATACCCCAGATTTAACCCGACCCCCTAACTGCTACAGTAGGCCGCCAATTAATTCGTTCTGGCCGCAATTTGCGGCCAGATGGGTAGGGTTTGGGTTAGGGTTTGGTCCTTTAGGTGTCTGCTAGTGTGTAGGGTGCTGTGATATATATATTTTTGTAAGTTTAGTTCTGTATAGAAATCTGGGACCAAATACCTGTTTTGCCGTTTTTCTAAACCTTCGCGACACGCGTGATACGTGAGTGGGTTTGGGGTTTTTGCGTATCGCGACGCGTCGGGGTAGTTTCAGGCGCGTGATCACACGTTTTAGCGTATCGCGCACACGCGCGATTGGTTTGCAACACGGGTTTCTAGTTGGGCCGTAATGTCGCATTTCTGTGAAATTGAGCTTATGTGTGATATATGTTATGTGATTCTAGGTTCGCAGGCCAGTGAGACGGACGTTGCGAAGAAGGGCAAGCAAGTCGTCGGCTACACTTAGCGCGAGACTCGGTGAGTAGATTTCACATCTACGGGGATATCGCCCGCATGGCGTTATGCGTCAGGGCTGATAGGACTTTATTATTATATGTTGCATGTACCCCATAGACTGTCATCGCATATTGCATTCCATGCTACATATATATATATATATATATATATATATATGCTTAGAACCGATAGAACACTGCACTATTACTAACGGTTTATGTTGCACGGGCACTAATTTACATGCTACACACACACCGTTAGTAATTGCCATGCCACACTCACTGTAGAGCTGCCATGATTATATTGCTGTAGTTTATCTTACATATGATTGGTGGTGATTTCCTGGAAATTGGGAGCCGCATGACATCTTTAAAAACGGAAACTATTTTTAAAAAGCGGTTTTCCCCTTATACCCATACCATGGATTGATTTACATTGTACCTCGCATTGGATTTACTTGTTGGTGATGGATTTTCATGTGATTTCTGGTTTTGAGGACCGTGGAAGTATTTAAGAAAGGATGCACTATTTTGAAAAACCCGGTACCTCGTGATATGATATTTTGGTGCTTCCACCATGCGTTTTCTCGGTGCTGAGACGTGTGCTTGAAACCCGATTCGAGGAGTGGATGATCCGTCTGCGGGTTCGTGGTGGGCCCGGTATGGTTCCCCTCGGCGAGATGATCGATGGATTTTGCCGATTGAGCCTGGAGGCGGGCGAGTACCTACCGGTGATTGGTTGGACCTGACAGTTGTCCGGAGGATACTGGCCAGAGTCGAGAGATGGATGTGGGATGATCCGTACTGCCGGGGCCGAGGGCCGACACTGCAGACGGACCGCGTGGGCCGATCCGGACTGACGGAGCCCGATATACGAGGATTTGCATGTCGATGCTGGACACGAGTATTTTATGATATTTTGGGTGCCGATTTTGGGCACTCGTGATTTCTCAGAGATATACAGGATTTGAGGGCCGATGGGTGTGCCGGCGCCTGAGTGTATTTGGGATTTGGGTGCAGTCTGAGGCACCGATTATTGTTTTCCATGTTGACATATCCATGTAGATGTTATTTATCCCATGCTCAGTATTGATTACTATATACCTCATCCTGTAGCATTTACCTGATAGAGCACTTACATTACTATTGCATCCACTGTTGGCATGCATTGATATCATCTGCTGGCATTAGTAGAGCCACGCTATATGTGCATGCTCGCGATCACCTATATATGTTATCTCTATTCATGAGTTGGCAACTCACCCCCGTTGTGCCACAGTATTTGCAGGTTGCCCTAGGGAGTAGTCGCGGCTGGCTGTTTACCGCATCTTTTGGCGCAGATATCCTTTCTGAGGCGAGTTAGCCTTTTGCTGATAGGTGGGTTTTTGTATGGTATCTGTTATCTTCAGTTGTATATTGATGTATCTAGTATTCTCCATCTACCTTTCTGTATTGACTTAGAGACAGTTGTGAGGACGTTATGTATGATTTTATACTCTGGTGTCGAGCTCGCATGTGAGCCGACTTTATTTTATGCAGTCTTATCTTTGTGATATTTGTCCTTGCTTTACTGTATATTCTTCGCTACGGCGTCGTATATCATATTGTGATGCTTATTCATTTCACTTGTTATTTCTGCGACACCTTGCTTTTACCCGACTTGCGGGACAAATGTTTAAAAAAGGAAATGTTGCCAAAATTATAAAAATTATAACTCTTGAACTAAAAAGGATTTCTACTAAATAAATGGAAGTTTCTCAGACATGTATGACTGTTTTTACAAAAATGTTTCAATCACTCTTTATTTATTGGTTTTGATTTCTGGGTTCGGCTTACTTAGCCGCGTTACGCCTGTAGACGTTGCGTGGTTAAGTGCCGGTCACGAGTAGAAACTCTCGGGTCGTGACAAAGTTGGTATCAGAGCGTAGGTTTTACCTTCGGAGTGTAGGATGACCCTGGTATGATGGAGTAGGTAGCTGCAGCAGGGTAGCGTAGCGTGTGTATGTTCCGCGGCATACTCACGACACGGTACTCCGCCTACGCGACCTTAGGACTTGTTGATTTAAATTCCTTCCTGAATACATACATTCTTGCGATTCGATTTCCGTGTTCTTATCGAACTAATTTTCTTTTAGCCATTATGCCGCCAAAGACTACGAGGGCGCAGAGAGCGGCCGCAAGGGCCGAGATTCGTGTTGACTCGTCCGAGACGAGGACTGATCCGGGCAGTGCACCCGTTGTACCCGAGCAGGCTGTTCCTGCCGTGACAGATCAGATCGCCACGCTAGGGGCTGGTATGCAGGAGATGCGCCAGACGGTGGGATCTAGCATGCAGGAGATGCGCCAGATGATAGGATCGCTAGTCGAGACGCTTCGAGCACAGCGACCAGAGGTAGCTCCACCTGTTCCAGCGACCGCGATGGTACCTACCGCACAGCCAGTTGCCCCTGCAGCCACGGAGGTGATTACAGTATCGCTATCAGAATTCATGAGGCTGAAGCCTCCGGTCTTCACAGGCACCGATACAGCCGAGGACCCACAGTCTTTCATCGACAGGATGGCCCGTATATGCCGTTCCCTCAGATCGCAGATGCGAGATGGGTCGAGTTCGTGAGCTTTCGCCTGGAAGGTCTTGCGCAGAAGTGGTGTGATTCAGTTGAGAAGGGCAGAGCAGCAGGTCTTCCTCCTATGACCTGGACGGAGTTCGTGACAGTATTTCTAGCCCGTTTCCTTCCCCAGAGTGTTAGGGATGCCCGAGCACGCAGATTTGAGTCCTTGCGCCAGACGCCAGGGATGACAGTGGCAGAGTATGATGTGCTGTTTACAGAGCTAGCAGTCTACGCCCCATATTTAGTGGCTACCGAGGAGTTGCGAGTCAGGAGATTTGTTCGAGGTTTGCTTACACCACTGTTCCTCGCGATCAGCACGCAGCACTACGAGACCTATGCAGCAGCTGTAGACGCAGCCCTAGTAGTCGAGGAGCACCTTGCTGAGACTTCGGTAGTTCCAGAGCCGAAGAGAGTTCGTACCAGTATTTCCGCACGGAGGCAGTCATTCAGACGCCGCGACAGGTATCGTTCTGGTACGAGGAGTAGCAGAGATTCGGGATGAGGCCGGATGTTTAGTTCGTATCCCCAGGAAAGTCAGCAGTCGCCTCGGGGTTGCTTCAGATGTGGCAGCCTACTTCACCTCGTTCGAGATTGTCCAGAGACACACCGGAGGGAGGCGGCAGCACCGCATGTTACTTTACCACCTTCACCACCCCAGAGGGCGTTGCCCGTTGTACCTACCATTGCTCCGCGCCAGACTCATGCACAGAGAGGTCGTGGGCGTGGAGGAGTTGCTCAGAGAGGGCGAGATGACCGAGGCAGAGGGCAGTCAGTTACAGGTGGTGGACAGGCGCGGGTTTTTGCTTTGACACATCAGGACGCGCAGGCGTCCAATGCAGTGGTTTCAGGTATCCTTCCTGTATGTTCAGTTGATGCACGTGTATTGTTCGATCCCGGATCCACGCACTCGTACGTATCCACACACTTTGTGCCGAGTTTGGGTAGAGAGTCCGGCTTGCTTGATCAGCCGCTTGTGGTGACCACTCCTGTGGAAGAGTCGTTTGTTGCTAGGCACGTGTTCCGATCCTGTATCGTCTGTATTGGCGAGAGAGAGTTGCCTGTCGACTTGATCCTTCTAGAGATGTTGGACTTCGACGTTCTCTTGGGTATGGATTGGTTAGCCACGTGCTATGCTTCTGTGGACTGCCGTGAGAAGACAGTTAGATTCTGCTTTCCCGGCGGGTCGGTTTTTATTGTGTTGGGGGACCGTGGTGCCGCCCCTCACAGTGTGATTTCTTCTTTTCGCGCTGGACAGCTTTTGAGGAAGGGATGTCAGGGATTTCTCGCCTATGTTTGCGATGCTCGCGCTACAGAGGTTCCATTGGATCAGGTTCCGGTTGTCAGCGAGTTTCCTGATGTGTTCCCTGCCGAGCTTCCAGGGTTGCCGCCCGAGCGCGACATTTCTTTCTGTATTGATTTGGTTCCTGGCTCGGGGCCTATTTCCATACCGCCTTATCGGATGGCCCCGGCGGAACTTAGAGAATTGAAGGGTCAGTTGCAAGATTTGCTGGACAAGGGACTTATTCGACCCAGTGTTTCACCTTGGGGTGCTCCAGTCCTGTTCGTCAAGAAGAAGGACGGCAGTTTGCGTCTGTGTATCGACTACCGCCAGCTGAACAGGGTAACAGTGCGGAACAGGTATCCTTTGCCGCGTATCGACGATTTGTTCGACCAGCTTCAGGGGGCAGGGTACTTTTCGAGGATCGATTTACGATCGGGCTATCATCAGCTGCGGGTTCGACAGGAGGACAGTCCCAGGACAGCTTTCCGTACGCGCTACGGCCATTACGAGTTTTTGGTGATGTCGTTCGGACTCACAAATGCGCCAGCAGCCTTCATGGACTTGATGAACCGTATTTTCCGGCCATATTTGGATATATTCATTATAGTCTTCATTGACGATATCTTGGTGTATTCCCGGAGTAGTGAGGAGCACGAGCAGCACCTGCGGATTACCTTGCAGACCTTGAGGGAGCACCAGCTTTATGCGAAATTCTCCAAGTGTGCTTTTTGGCTGGACAGCGTAGACTTCTTGGGGCACGTGATTTCACGAGACGGTATATGTGTAGACCCGAGGAAGATCGAGGCCGTTCAGCGTTGGCCCAGACCCACATCGGTGACGGAGATTCGCAGCTTTTTGGGGTTGGCCGGTTACTACAGGCGTTTTGTGCAGGACTTCTCCCGTATTGCTACACCGTTGACCGGGTTGACCCGGAAGGGAGTTCCTTTCGATTGGACAGAGGAGTGCGAGCACAGTTTTCAGCAGCTACGGACTCGGCTGACGACGGCACCAGTGTTATCTTTACCTTCCGGATCAGGCGGATTTGTGGTCTTTTGTGATGCTTCTCGAGTGGGGTTAGGGTGCGTACTGATGCAGCATGACAGGGTGATCGCGTATGCCTCGCGACAATTGAAGAAACATGAGCAGAACTACCCCACTCACGACTTGGAGATGGCTGCAGTGGTCTTTGCACTTAAGATCTGGTGACATTACCTATACGGCGAGTCGTGCCAGATATTCACGGATCACAAAAGTCTGAAATACATATTCCAGCAGCGGGATCTGAACCTTCGACAGCGCCGATGGATGGAGTTAGTGAAGGATTATGACTGCGAGATCTTATATCACCCGGGCAAGGCAAATGTGGTGGCGGATGCTTTGAGTAGGAGGCCCGGGGGTAGTCTATCTTGTTTGAGCGCAGTACAGGGGCAGTCGTCAGCAGATTGGCAGATATTATGCGACAGCCGGATACAGTTCGAGTTCACGCCGAGTGGAGGACAAATAGCGCATGTCTGTGCACGCCCACAGTTGATCGATCGTATACGTGAGGCACAGCTCAGTGACGACCGATGTTCAGAGATCATGGCACAGATTGGACAGGACAGATTTTCCGAGTTCGTGATCGATGATCAGGGGTTACTACGATTTGGAGTCAGACTGTGCGTACCTGATGCTGCGGGACTTAGGCGCGAGATTCTTGAGGAGGCACATCGATCGGTATATAGCGTCCATCCTGGTTCCACCAAGATGTATCATGATATGAGAGGTGTTTACTGGTGGGACGGAATGAAGAGGGACATCGCAGATTTTGTATCGAGATGCCTGACTTGTCAGCAAGTCAAGGCTGAGCACCAGAGGCCCGCGGGAGAGCTACAACCGTTACCCATTCCGGAGTGGAAATGGGAACAGATTTCGATGGATTTCGTGGTGGGTCTACCCAGGACTAGTCGGGGGTATGACTCCATCTGGGTGATCGTGGATCGTTTGACGAAAGCGGCTCACTTCCTACCGGTGAAGACGACTTTCGGATTTACTCAGTATGCCCAGATCTACATTGACGAGATAGTACGACTACACGGAGTCCCGACATGTATTATGTCCGACAGAGGCACCCAATTTACCAGTAGACTATGGCAGAGGCTTCAGGAGGCTTTGGGCACTCGCTTGAGTTTCAGCACAGCATTTCATCCGCAGACCGACGGACAGTCAGAGCGGACCATTCAGACTCTCGAGGACATGCTCAGAGCTTGTGTATTGGATTTCGGAGGTAGCTGGGATCACCATTTGCCCTTAGTAGAGTTCTCCTACAATAACAGCTACCAGGAGACCATTCAGATGGCACCATTTGAGGCTCTTTATGGGAGGAGATGCAGGTCGCCCACTTGTTGGACAGAGCTCAGTGAGAGTAGTATCTTAGGGCCACAGATCGTTGAGGAGACGACCGCGAAGATCCAGTGGATTCGTGATAGGATGAGAGCAGCCCAGAGTAGGCAGAGATCTTATGCAGACCGTCGGCGACACAGACTTGAGTTTTCTGTTGGTGATCATGTTTTCTTGAGGGTCTCCCCAATGAAAGGTGTGATGAGGTTTGGAAAGAAGGGGAAGCTCAGTCCCAGGTATGTGGGCCCCTTCGAGATCCTCGAGCGTGTTGGTGCAGTAGCCTACCGTTTAGCCCTTCCGCCCAGCTTTCCAGATGTGCATCCCGTATTTCATGTCTCGATGCTCCGTAGATATCTTCATGATCCTTCGCATGCGATTCAGCATCCGACGATCCAGCTGGAGCGCGACATTTCCTATGCAGAACAGCCAGTGATGATCTTGGATCGACAAGTGAAGAAATTGAGATCAAAGGACATTCCATCAGTCAAGGTACTTTGGCGTCGTCAGAACCGTGAGGAGGTCACTTGGGAGTCCGAAAGCGAGATGATGAAGACGTATCCCCATCTTTTTGAAGGTACGTGTAGTTGGATTTTTGAAATTCGGGGACGAATTTCTTTAAGGGGGAGAGATTGTAACACCTTAGGATATGTTTAGTGAATAATTATATTAAAAAAAATGGTTTTTAACAAAAAGTTTACCAAATTGTGTTTTAAATATTTTTCCTAATTTAATAAATATTTTTCTAAAATTTTCCTAGGCTTGCACACACATGTGCATGTAAACTAGGGTTCTTTTTAAAATGAGTTATTACCATGATTATTAACCATGGTGGGTTAATCATGGGATTAAGTCTTTTGGGTTTAAATTAAGTTAATTAGTTAATTAGTAGTTGTTTTAATTTGAATTTGTTTTAGGTGTTGACTTGTGAGAGAGGGGGAGAGGGCATCATGGCTCAAGCCATGCTTGCCATTAATGAAGAGAGAGAGAGGAGGGTTGACAATTGGGTGATAATTGTTCCTCTCATTTCCTTGTTTCTCTCAAGTCTCACACACACTCACACACACACTTACCTCTTCCAACCCCCAGCAGCAGCAACAGCAGCAAGCACAGCAACAGCACCAACTGAAGCCAGAAGCAGCAGCAGCAGCCAGAGGCAGTAGCAACACCAGCAGAGAGCAGTAGCAGCAGCACAGTGAGCAGCAGCAGCACCAGCACCAAGTGCAGCCCTTCCCTGCACCTCCTTCTTCTTCCTCCAGCTCCCTAGGGTTAAGTATGAGGTATATTTCCTAAACTTATTCCCTAGTTTGCTTGGTTAGTGTAGTTTTGCATCGGTTAGTGGTTTTTAGTGCGTTTTAGTGCGATATGAGGTGTTTAGTGGGAACTTTGTGCTAATGTGGTGTGAATTAGTTTCAGTAGGTTGTTAGTGGGTTGTTGAGACCATATTAACTTAGCTTAACCCCAATTGCACTAAAGTACCACCAGTTTCCCTAATTGATGCAAATCCGTCGTTTTTAAGCAAAACTGAGTTTTCTGGAACTGCTTTTGACCCGATGAGTTCTGAGTGAAATTGGGAAGACTGCAGTATAGTGGAGATGTGTTGATACCCCAGATTTAACCCGACCCCCTAACTGCTACAGTAGGCCGCCAATTAATTCGTTCTGGCCGCAATTTGCGGCCAGATGGGTAGGGTTTGGGTTAGGGTTTGGTCCTATAGGTGTCTGCTAGTGTGTAGGGTGCTGTGATATATATATTTTTGTAAGTTTAGTTCTGTATAAAAATCTGGGACCAAATACCTGTTTTGCCGTTTTTCTAAACCTTCGCGACACGCGTGATACGTGAGTGGGTTTGGGGTTTTTGCGTATCGCGACGCGTCGGGGTAGTTTCAGGCGCGTGATCACACGTTTTAGCGTATCGCGCACACGCGCGATTGGTTTGCAACACGGGTTTCTAGTTGGGCCGTAATGTCGCATTTCTGTGAAATTGAGCTTATGTGTGATATATGTTATGTGATTCTCGGTTCGCAGGCCAGTGAGACGGACGCTGCGAACAAGGGCAAGCAAGTCGTCGGCTACACTTAGCGCGAGACTCGGTGAGTAGATTTCACATCTACGGGGATATCGCCCGCATGGCGTTATGCGTCAGGGCTGATAGGACTTTATTATTATATGTTGCATGTACCCCATAGACTGTCATCGCATATTGCATTCCCTGCTACATATATATATATATATATGCTTAGAACTGATAGAACACTGCACTATTACTAACGGTTTATGTTGCACGGGCACTAATTTACATGCTACACACACACCGTTAGTAATTGCCATGCCACACTCACTGTAGAGCTGCCATGATTATATTGCTGTAGTTTATCTTACATATGATTGGTGGTGATTTCCTGGAAATTGGGAGCCGCATGATATCTTTAAAAACGGAAACTATTTTTAAAAAGCGGTTTTCCCCTTATACCCATACCATGGATTGATTTACATTGTACCTCGCATTGGATTTACTTGTTGGTGATGGATTTTCATGTGATTTCTGGTTTTGAGGACCGTGGAAGTATTTAAGAAAGGATGCACTATTTTGAAAAACCCGGTACCTCGTGATATGATATTTTGGTGCTTCCACCACGCGTTTTCTCGGTGCTGAGACGTGTGCTTGAAACCCGATTCGAGGAGTGGATGATCCGTCTGCGGGTTCGTGGTGGGCCCGGTATGGTTCCCCTCGGCGAGATGATCGATGGGTTTTGCCGATTGAGCCTGGAGGCGGGCGAGTACCTATCGGTGATTGGTTGGACCTGGCAGTTGTCCGGAGGATACTGGCCAGAGTCGAGAGATGGATGCGGGATGATCCGTACTCCCGGGGCCGAGGGCCGACACCGCAGACGGACCCCGTGGGCCGATCCGGACTGACGGAGCCCGATATACGAGGATTTGCGTGTCGATGCTGGACACGAGTATTTTATGATATTTTGGGTGCCGATGTTGGGCACTCGTGATTTCTCAGAGATATACAGGATTTGAGGGCCGATGGGTGTGCCGGCGCCTGAGTGTATTTGGGATTTGGGTGCAGTCTGAGGCACCGATTATTGTTCTCCATGTTGACATATCCATGTAGATGTTATTTATCCCATGCTCAGTATTGATTACTATATACCTCATCCTGTAGCATTTACCTGATAGAGCACTTGCATTACTATTGCATCCACTGTTGGCATGCATTGATATCATCTGCTGGCATTAGTAGAGCCACGCTATATGTGCATGCTCGCGATCACCTATATATATTATCTCCATTCACGAGTTGGCAACTCACCCCCGTTGTGCCACAGTATTTGCAGGTTGCCCTAGGGAGTAGTCGCGGCTGGCTGTTTACCGCATCTTTTGGCGCAGATACCCTTTCTGAGGCGAGTTAGCCTTTTGCTGATAGGTGGGTTTTTGTATGGTATCTGTTATCTTCAGTTGTATATTGATGTATCTAGTATTCTCCATCTACCTTTCTGTATTGACTTAGAGACAGTTGTGAGGACGTTATGTATGATTTTATACTCTGGTGTCGAGCTCGCATGTGAGCCGACTTTATTTTATGCAGTCTTATCTTTGTGATATTTGTCCTTGCTTTACTATGTATTCTTCGCTACGGCGTCGTATATCATATTGTGATGCTTATTCATTTCACTTGTTATTTCTGCGACACCTTGCTTTTACCCGACTTGCGGGACAAATGTTTAAAAAAGGAAATGTTGCCAAAATTATAAAAATTATAACTCTTGAACTAAAAAGGATTTCTACTAAATAAATGGAAGTTTCTCAGACATGTATGACTGTTTTTACAAAAATATTTCAATCACTCTTTATTTATTGGTTTTGATTTCTGGGTTCGGCTTACTTAGCCGCGTTACGCCTGTAGACGTTGCGTGGTTAAGTGCCGGTCACGAGTCGAAACTCTCGGGTCGTGACACTTAAGGACCCCACAGTCCAGTTTAAAGACGTCATAGTCTATGAAATGTGTGGTTGTCGAGACCTGTCACCTCTCTGAAGACGTTGAAGGATTACAACGACAAATATCAGAGGAGTGAAGAGATGTACCCTTGAACCAAAGTAGATTAAGTGATCTGTAGTCCAATTTGGAACTAAGATCAATTAATTAGAATTATGAGCACATGGGCTCAATTAAATCTGAATTGAGGACTTATGGCCAATCTTGGGCTAAGTCCAATTGGATTTGAAATGTTGGCCCTTTGTCGGTCCATTAGACATTTGTCTGGGTTTAAGCCCATACTATTCAGCAATGCTAAACATTTTCATCTTTGATTTCTTCAATTTTGAGATTCATTTGGAGGAGGGAGTTTTGCCTATGGAAAAATCAGCCAATTTGGCTAAAAGCAGTGTTAAACACTAAAAAACAACAGTGTTAAAAATTGGAGACAGAACTCTCAAATTAGTGTTAAACACTAAAAGACCAGCAGTGTTAAACACTGGAAATATGGAGTCCCAAATTAGTGCTAAACACTTGAAAATAACAGTGTTAAATACTGGAAATAAGATTTTCAAATTAGTGTTAAACACTAAAAGATAATCAGTGTTAAACACTGGGTATAAGTTCTTGAATTGGTGTTTAAACACTAAAGAAAATGGGGTCACGTGAGGGCGCCCAAAGGTGGGGCCAGATCTCCTCACTTTGTTCTGCAATTAAGTGTTAAACACTTTTTACATTTTATTTTTGGGCATCACGTGTCGGCACGTGATGGAGGTCTGTGCGCCACTTGTTAAAGTATTTGCTGAGGGTTCATGTGATAACACGTGAGAGCGCCCACAGCTTAGATTTCCTTTGCCTTTTCTTTCTGTGTTTTGGAGATCACGTGGGAGCACGTGAGGCATTGCCTCAGAACTTTTTCCTTCTCATTTTTTGGGATCTTTTCAGGGGTCACGTGGGGACACGTGACTTTAGTCATTTGTATGCATGGAGATCTTTTAAGTCTCTTTATTTTATTTTGAGAATTAAATTCTCTTATAGGGTTGAATCCTAATCATAATTTTGGAGGAATTAAATTCCTATTATGAAAGAATTAAATTCTTATATAGGGTTAAACCCTAATTTTCTTTTAGAGGAATTAAATTCCCATATATTTAAAAGAATTAAATTCTTGTATAGGGTGAAACCCTAATTTCATTTTAAGACAAATTAAATTCCTGTAAATTTGAGAGAATTAAATTCTCAATTAGGGTTAAACCCTAGTTTTGTCCATCTTGAAGGAATTAAATTCCTGTGAGTTTAGGAGAATTAAATTCTAAAATAGGGTTAAACCCTAACTTTGTTTTAGGAGAATTAAATTCTCTAAACTCAATTCCCCCCCTAAGTTTTGGATCTGCATGGCAGGATCTCAACCCGATGAGAATTAAATTCTCAATTTATGGGGATATGTGCTCTTTGCAGATCTTCAACCAGAGGAAGAACTAAGTTCTTATGTGCAGAAGAGTTAAACTCTTAGATTTGAGAATTAAATTCTCTGTTTGAAGTTTTAATCCCCTTTCGTTTCTTACCTAGGATTTTCTTTGTTGAGAATTAAATTCTCCTTTTTCTCTCTGAAATTTCAAGATTCCAAAACTCTATATCAAAAACTCTCCTTTTTCTCTTATCTTGGCTCTTATTTATAGGAGAAGGAAAAGAATCAATTTGTTTAGTAAATCTTTCATTGAAAGATTTTGTTTGCTTTCATAATTAATATGATTCTTTAGATTACACAGCGAATTTTATTCACTGTTGGATTTTAAATCCAAAAATATTCTGTTTATTATTTTCGGTGAGATTTAGGGGAAATCTTTCCTTGTCTAAGATTTTTTCCATAAATTGGTGATTTTTAATCACCCTTGAATCTTTAATCCAACGGCCCCCATAATCCTTTTCCATTTGGAAAGATTTAGAAGCTTTTAGAATTTAATTCTATTAAACTGTAAGGTTTTCGAAGCCAGTCACGTGCTGACATGTGACCCTTGGTCACGTGTGAGCACGTGACCCCCAATTGAGTCCTTTTCTCAGCGTTTATTTACGCTTCAGGTTTAACCATCACGTGTCAACACGTGACCATTGGTCACGTGTGAGCACGTGATACCTCATTGAGGTATTTCCTCCAGCCATTTGTTTTTATTTCTGTTTTAACTATCACGTGTCAATACGTGACCATTGATCACGTGTGAGCACGTGATACCTCATTGAGGTAATTCCTGATTTTTAATCAGGGAACAGTACATAGCATATTTGCTCATAACTTTTGATCCCGGATGAATTATGAAGCCCATAATATATCAAATCGAAGGATTTTTCGAGACGCTTTCGATACCATCAGAATTTAACAGTTCCTCCTTCGGGAGTTTATCAAAATACAGGCCGGAAGATACTGGTTCGTATTTCCTTAAGCGTATCGCTGCCATTTGATACCTTGGTCTCTTTTGCGCAGAAATTTTTTTTTGGCGGGAACAAATGCCCCTCACTACTTTTCCCACATAAGTATATACGTGGGTGAAGTGGTGCAGAGTAATGCATAGCGTATGACCAGTTTTGGGTTGGTATATAACTTTCAGAATCTTGATCTGAGAAGATAACGAGCGGACACAAGTGTCGTCATTTATCATTGACTCAAATCTCGACTCTTAAGAGATATAGTTCCAAACTCTCAACTCCATGAGCCGCACCCTTCTATTTCTTTATGTCTTACTCTGGCGTGAAGTAGTCTATATGCTCATGAGTAACTTCTCCATTTCAGTGGTATGTAGCTTTGGCAAGCATGGCCCATAGATGGTCGATAACAGTTCATCTTGAACTCTTTATAGGGTAGAGATGGCTTAGGAAACAGGGTTAGAATCTGTTGCCTAAGACTTTCCAACTTTATGAGCCGTGAGGGTCTCACAAAGGCTTTTCTCCCTACGAATCGTGAGGATCTCGTAGGTGTCCTTTCTCCTTAGGAGTCGTGAGGACTCCTAAGTGCGCTTTCTCTTGAGAGTCGTATAGATCTCACAAGAGAATTTTCTTCCTTACAAGTCGAGATGACTCGTAAGTGATTGATGAGTTGACCTACCCCCGAGTTAAAGCATTGCTTGAATAGGGAGGTCGAGGGTTGACTTTGGTTTGTCTGTGCACCACCGAGTCATGGAACTGGGAACTTTGTCGCGGCTCCGCTTTGCTGACGTCGTATATTCCTGCAGAGACATTGATTTCTCTGCGGTCGGCGTGAATCGAGATGTTCTCGTCAAGGACGCTGATTTCCCTGAATCGAGGTTTTTGCCAAGGACACTGATTTCCCTGGAGTCGAAACGAATCGAGGTATTCCTGCAAAGACACTGATTTCTCTGCGGGCCGACGCGAATCGAGGTGCTCTCATCAAGGACGCTGATTTCCCTGAATCGAGGAGATTGCTAAGGACACTGATTTCCCTGGGGTTGAGACGAATCGAGGTATTCCTGCAAAGACGCTGATTTCCTTGCGGGTCGACGCGAATCGGGATGCTCTCGTCAAGGACACTGATTTTCCTGAATCAAGGAGGTTTGCCAAGGACGCTGATTTTCTCGGGGTTGAGACAAATTGAGGTATTCCTGCAAAGACGCTGATTTCCTTACGGGTCGACGCGAATCGGGATGCTCTCGTCAAGGACACTGATTTCCCTGAATCGAGGAGGTTTGCCAAGGACGCTGATTTCCTCGGGGTTGAGACGAATCGAGGTATTCCTGCAGAGAAACTGATTTCCTTGCGGATCGGCGCGAATCGGGATGCTCTCGTCAAGGACACCAATTTTCCTGAATCGAGGTTTTGCCAAGGACACTGATTTCCCTGGGGTTGAAACGAATCGAGGTATTCCTGCAAAGACGCTGATTTCCTTACGGGTCGACGCGAATCAAGATGCTCTCGTCAAGGATGCTGATTTCCCTGAATTGAGGTTTTGCCAAGGACACTGATTTCCCTGGGCTTGAAACAAATCGAGGTATTCCTGCAAAGACGCTGATTTCCTTGCTGGTCGACGCGAATCGAGGTGCTCTAGTCAAGGACGCTGATTTCCCTGGATCGAGGTTTTTTCCAAGGACGCTGATTTCCTTGGGGCTGAGACGAATCGAGGTATTCCTGCAAAGACGCTAATTTCCTTGCGGGTCGACGCAAATCAAGATGCTCTCGTCAAGGACGTTGATTTCCCTGAATCGAGGAGGTTGCCAAGGACACTGATTTCCCTGGGGTTTGAGACGAATCGAGGTTTTCCTGCAGAGACACTGATTTTCTTACGGGTCGACGCGAATCAAGATGCTCTTGTCAAGGATGTTGATTTTCCTGAATCGAGATTTTTGGCTGACTTGTTTCCGAGACAGAGCGTTGATCCGGCGGGGAGGTCATTGGTTGACTTGTTTCCGAGACGGAGCGTTGCTCCGGCGGAGAAGTCATTGGTTGACTCTAGGTTGTCTGTGGACCGTAGAGTCTTGGAACTGGGGACTTTGTCGTGGCTCCGATTGATGGTGTAGCACCTGTGTCCTGCTGGAATGAGGAGGCACGCCGTTGTTGATCTTCAGGTCGTAGATGTGGCCATTGAGATTTGGAACTAGAGACTTTGCTATGGCTCCGCTTCATTGCGACTCTGAGGTCGTTTATTGACGTCATGTCTGCATCTAGTTGGAGTGAGGAGAAACGCCGTTGGTGATCTCTAGGCTGTCTGTGAACCGTCGAGATTTGGAACTAGGGGACTTTGCCATGGTTCCGTTGTTTTGACCCTGGGGTCGTTTGTTGACGTCGCATCTGCATCCTGCTAGAGTAAGGAGAAACGCCGTTAGTGATCTCTAGGCTGTCTGTGAACCGTCGAGATTTGGAACTAAAGGACTTTGCCATAGTTCCGGGGTAGTCTCTAGGCTGTCTGTGAACCGTCGAGATTTGGAACTAGGAACTTTTTCATGGCTCCGTTTGTTGATGTTGCGTCTGCATCCGATTGGAGGGAGGAAGAATGCCAGTGTTGATCTCTAAGTTGTCGATGTTGACGTCGAGACCCTGAAGCTAGAGATCTTCCTTCACTTCGTTTGTTGACAATGTGTCTACAATATTGCGACGAATGTCGAGATCATCTTTAGGTTATCTATAAACCGTCGAGACCTGGCTTCGCTTCGACGAAGCCTGGTGGGACGATATGGTTCCCTTCTTTGTTTGTGCCCCTGGATTGTATACAGGGATCGATGTGATCTCACCTGTAGGGTAAAATTTTCATTCTTTCATTTCATTCATTTTTTTTAATTCTTTCCGCGATGCTCTATCATTTCAGCTTTTTATATCGCGAAAATCGCGATTGCCCAATCATTTTGGCTATTTTTCGCGGTGCCCAATCATTTCGACTATTTGTTTTATTTTTACTCGCTGCTTTTTATTGCGAGTTGCCCAATCATTTCGGCTATTTTGTATGCATACATTTTCACTTGCTGATTTTGTTGCAAGTTGCCCCATCATTTCGGCTATTTCATATGCATTTTTGGTTCGCTGATTTTTATCGTGGGTGTGGAACTTGGAATCTGGTGCCAATCTCCGCATCAACATCGCTACAACTGGAATATTGCCAGGAGCGAATCATCATTTGCCATGAAAGAACTTGGAATTTGATACCGATTTAGGCATCAGCATCGCTACAACTAGGATACTGCCAGGAGCGAATCATCATTTGCCTCTGTCGATATCGAACAAAGGTGGCTTAGCAAACAGGGTTAGGATCCCGTCGACTAAGGCTTTTGACTTCATGAGCCGTAAGGGTCTCATAAAGGTGTTTCTCCCTAGGAGTCGTGAGGATCTCGTAGATGCGTTTTCTCCTTAGGAATCGTGAGGATTCCTAAGTGTGTGTTCTCTTATAAGTCGTAAGGATCTTACAAGAGTGTTTTCTCCTTGCAAGTCGAGAGGACCTACAAGTGTTTGTTCACCGTGTGAGCATATCCCTAGTCGCGGATGGGACTTTGTTAGGGAAATGTTTATTTGCGCCCGTAGATTGTATACAAGGGTCAATACTGAACCGCTTGTAGGGCAGTATTGGAGGTTGTGGGGGCTGGTTAAGAACAGGTTCAGGTCTCTGTAACTTAAGACTTTTGAATCTTATGAACCGTGAGGGTCCCATAAGAGAGTTCTCTTTACGAGTCGTGAGGATCTCGCAAGTGCGATTTCTCCCTAGGGATCGTGGGGATCCCTAAGTGTGTTGCTCCCTTGTGAGTCGTAAGGATCTCACGCAGGTGGTTTCTCCTTACAAAGTCGAGAGGACCTTGCAAGTGTCTTTTAACGAGATTGCGCCCTTTCGGGTTTTCACAAACACTAGCCGGTAGCCCTGCTGTTTTTACTCACGGAGTCCTTTCGGGTTTTCATCCGTGCCCATTTTGCTTATGGACATACCTTTTTCCTTTTTTTTATTCGAACGAGGTTGTGCCCTTTCGGGTTTTCACAAGACTCGCCGGTAGCCCTGCTGTTTTTACTCACGGAGCCCTTTCGGGTTTTCATCCGTACCCATTTTGCTTATGGACATACCGTTTTTTTTACCACGTCAGCCTGAAAATACCACGGGTTGGGAGTAGTTTAACGGCGTTTCGGTCATAGGTCAACGTACGATTACGCAGCTAGATTTTGTCGCAAATCTTCGCATGTTTTGTGTCGGGGGTGGATTCCTTGAAGAGAGGGCTGAGGGCGATTTCTTCGTCAGAGTCGCTTCCAAAGGCGACAACTTGCGATCCCTTGGTGTCGACTATGTGACAGTTGCCAGCGGCTCTTTTGCGCTCATCTGTCGTGCATTTCTGTTCCCGACGAGCTTGCGCTTCACTTGTTGAACGTTCGTCGATGGGCAACATATCCCTGCCACCAGTTTTTAAAGGCTATGCACTCTTCGGTGGGGTGTGCAATCCTCTGATGGTATAGGCAGAAATTAGGATGTATGTCCGCTTCATCAAGACGTATATTGCCAGGGGAATTTCCTTTGAGAGAGGGCAACTTCATTCCTATTGCCAGGGCCCTAGCAAATTGATTCCTTACTTTAAGCTTGCTTTTGCTGGCAGTAGGGATACTTTGCTCCAGTTTGGGTGTTTCGACATTTTTCTCTAGTCGTCGGCGTTTGGCTTTTTCGAATATAGCCAGTTCACGCTCTCGATTGGTTTTGCTTTTCTGTCGGGCGTCGTTCAACAGCAAGTCGATCATCTCGTCAGATGGCTCCAAGGGTTTTGGCTTCGATCCTGCCCCCAGTTTCTCGGTGCAAGGAGCTTCCTCATTGTCTATTGACGAGTGAGCGACCACATGGCAGCTTGCTGCGTAATCTTCAGATCCATCTGATGAGTCTTCTCCATCATTTCCGTCCTCAAGGACGTGGCTGAGGAACTCTTGGAGCATGATTGGAGTCCGCGCCTTCTGTTTATACTCTTCCAGCGCGTCAATCTGCTTTTGTAGGTCCGTGCGCTTGTCACCAGGCTTCACGGACTTCTTGGATTTCTTCTTCTTTTTCGAAGATTTTGACGGCTAGATGTGAACACTTTGGCTATCACTACCAATCTTTGGGCGCGGCTTCAGCATTCCTTCGATGATCTGAGGTTCTAGCGGATTCTTCCACCTGATCGCCGAGCATATCTGTAGATCATTCAACATCCTTTTGGTTTTGGCCGAAAGAGCCACCTCCCATGGAGCTTCTTCAACAAAAGAGCATGTTGCTCCCGGTGTGTCCATTTTCTTAGGAGAGTGCGGTTGTGGTGGGCTTACTTTCCACTTCTCAGACAACGCAAACTTGCCTTGTTGGTATTGGTCTTCAACCCAATTTTTGAAGACATAGCAATCTTCGAGTTGATGGCCCAATACTCGATGGTAGGGGCAGTAATTAGGATCATTGACGTCATTCGGTCGCGTTGGGTGTCTCGACTCCGGTAGAGTGATGAGCTTATTGCGCACTGCCAGTCCAAACAGTTTCCTTATTTTATCCCGGGGAAACGAGTAAGGACGTCTCAACTTCTCATCGAGAGATTGCCGCTTGTTCCTTTGGCGAACAACCGGTCTCGGGTCACTCAGTTGTTGTTGAGCGTTGGCGATGAAGGTTGCTTTCCCTTTGCCCTTTTCATTCCAAGGCTCCGTCTTTGAAGAGGAAGGCCTATGGCCCATCTGGTCCATTTGGGTCAGCTTGTCAATCAAGGCCTGAAAAGTGGTTGGCTTGAAGAACATCATGAATTGGGATATGGTTGCCTGCGGATCAAGAGTGCCCACGAACATGCCCACCGCAGGCGCTTCCTCGATGCGCTGCTCACATTTTGACCATAAATTTCGCCACCGTATTGCGTATTGTACCCAAGTTTCGCCTGGCTTTACCCTGGCGTTAATCAATGCGGTAATCGGGGTACGCTCGCTAGCGCTCGCGAATCTCTGCGTAAACAGCAGCTCCATTTCCGCGAATGTCTTGACAGAGTCGTTTGGAAGTTCAGAATACCATTCTAATGCTGTCTCTGACAAGCTGCCGAAGAACTGGCGAAGGAGCAGTTTATCATCACCTCCAGTATTACCACATAGAGCCCTGAACTGAGCGACATGCTGGTGCGGATTTCCCGTCCCTTTATATACATGAAACCTAGGGATGGTATATCCCGGCGGGTACTTTATCTGATCATACCAGCCTGGATACGGTCGCCCAGTTTTGACAACTTGGTCGGCTGCCTCATTTGCCTGGTGAACTCTTATTTGATGAGCAATATAGTCATCCAAGCAGCTTTAGAGATTGTCTCCTCCTTGGCTGTAGACAGAGCCGGCAGAGGATTCGATATTTCTCCTCTATCATCTTCAATTATTACTGGAGGATTTTCGGCTAGGGGATCCGGCTGGATCATCATGCCCACCATATCTTGGAATAGAAGTGCCATTCGCTTTATGTTAGCCGCTTGCTCTGCGGCTTTTTTGTCCTTCTTTCCGAGGACTCTGCGAAGGAAGTCAGAATCAGTTTCTTGTTCATGACGCTGCTCCGATGATGTCTCCGGGCTTTCTTTTGGTCCGGTGAGTGCAGCCATCGCAGTTAGCATCTCCTGAAGCTTCTGCTGTTGTTGTTTTTGAGCCCTTATTATTGATCAGGTGAGCGGTCGGTGGCCTATCGAAGTGCGGCTTTCATCTTTTCCAGAAGCCATGTAAACAGTGTGTACTATCATACCCCCAGACTTGGGGCGTTTGGGCTCAGCATCTTAGATTTGCCGCAGTCACAGGGGCTTTCTTTGGCTTCCTTCCCTTTTGAGCAGTTGAAGTTGAGGGGGCGTCGCAGCGGGCACCCAGACAGCTATTGCCTTTTGTGGCTTAGCAAGACGGTTCTCTTCTTATTGAACCTTCGCCCTTTTCTGTCGGCGAGAGTAATCTTGATGATTACTGAGTCCCGAACCTGCCGCCAGACTTTGTAGATTTTGGAGGACAGCCGCTGAGGAGACTGCTCCAGCTTTATTTCTGTGACAGTCTCCACCGGTGGCAGAGATCTTCTCAGTACAGCAGTAGGCGAGTTCCTGCGTACCTTGTTCAGCAGCTAAAAACTGTTCCCGGTTGGGACAGCAGCATTAACTTCCACCGTTGGAGCTGGTGGAGTTAGCCCAGAGGGGGAGTTGCCCCCGGCCTTCTTTACTCGGCGCCAGTGGCGACGTCGAGCGTGTCGAGCCATTGGTGTTGGTTCAGCGATGGGAATAGTTTTGTCTTGCCCCCTTTCCAGGTGAGGGGTTGTTGCTGGCGTCAGCCTGTTGAAGACCGATGTCCGTTGAGAAACAGTATCCAGCCGGTCAAAAACAGACTTCTGAGCAGGGACAGGAACCGTAGTGGGAACCGGAACATCCAGTCTTGTAAAAACTGACCCTTTGGTGGGAGAAGCCGTCTTGACGACTTCAGGAGTAGGGATAACTATCCTCTTCGGAATAACCTTCTCTGGGATCGCAGGCTTCACCATGGGCCCATATGGACTTTGGCCCAATCTCGTGAAGACCGAGGAGCTAGAACTGGACGACCCGTTGAGAGGGGCCATGGTAGTAGCAAGCCGATCAAAGACCGACTTCTTGGGAGCTTCTGGTGCTGGTATAGGGGTGTTGAAGCTCATCGGTGGGAGCATAGTCCCAAAAAACAATCCGGTGGTGGCCTGAGTCACCTGGTCCACTGGCATCTTGAAAAGGGAGGCTGCTTGGGGCCCGTAAGTCACTCCTCCGGACGGGACGGGGCGAGAGTTGCAGTTGCAGTTAGTGCAGTTTGAAACCATTGATCTTCTGTTTTTCTGCACGAAGCAAAACACCAAATCTTAGTACCTCGAATCCACAGGAACCATTAGCAAACTGCGATTCGTTCGCGAACACGACACACGAAGTGTGGAGTGGAAAGAGGAAAAGGTCCCACCGGGCGTGCCAGAATCTGTTCCCCTCCGAAAGACGGCAAGACAAACGTCTTGCCTAAGATTTGGGGCAGATGCTAATTGGTGCTATCCGTCCACCTCTCCGAAGATGCCAAGTTGATTTATGGCACCATGTATCGAGGGTTTAAACGGATGCGGCCGATGTAGCAGACTTCGTCAGATTCCCCCTCGTTTGAGGGGTTTTTGATTGTGGGGACGCTCTTCCCTGCAGGCGCAAGCCCCTGCAGTTAATTATGCTACCGCATCGCGGTAACAACTTTTTCCTTCTCCAGATGGTCACGTCGTGTCGTGTGTGTTTGTTTTGTTTGTGGTTGCCCGTGGATTGTATACGGAGACTAATTTATGTTGTCGCCCGTAGGGCGTTGATTAGTCCAAATTCGTATTTTCTTAGATTTGGGTTTTGGTTTGGGTTTAAGGATACGTTAGTTTTATTTGAGAATAATATCAATTTAAACGTTTGTTAAGAATACGTTAGTCTAATTTTAGACTAAGATCAACTCAACGTTTATTAAGGACACGTCAGTCTAATTTTAGACTGAGATCAACTTAACAGGATCGTTTAGATTCAACAAAAGAGCATTTGGACTCTATTGTTTAGTTTAGGGACATTGCGGTCGATTTCCAGTTTAAGGACATAGTGGTCCAAGGTTAATGACATCATAGTCCGTGAGTTTAAAGACATCACGGTCACGGTTAAGGACATCATAGTCCGTGAGTTTAAAGACCTCACAGTCAAGGTTAAGGACATCATAGTCCATGGGCTTAAGGACCCCACAGTACAGTTTATAGACGTCATAGTCTATGAAATGTATGGTTGTCGGGACCCGTCACCTATCTGAAGACGTTGAAAGATTACAACGACAAATATCAGAGGAGTGAAGAGATGTACCCTTGAACCAAAATAGATTAAGTGATCTGTAGTCCAATTTGAAACTAAGATCAATTAATTAGAATTATGAGCACATGGGCTCAATTAAATCTGAATTGAGGACTTATGGCCAATCTTGGGCTTAGTCCGATTGGATTTGAAATGTTGGCCCTTTGTTGGTCCATTAGACATTTGTCTGGGTTTAAGCCCATACTATTCAGCAATGCTAAACATTTTCATCTTTGATTTCCTCAATTTTGAGATTCATTTGGAGGAGGGACTTTTGCCTCTGGAAAAATCAGCCAATTTGGCTAAAAGCAGTGTTAAACACTTAAGAACAACAGTGTTAAACATTGGAGACAGAACTCTCAAATTAGTGTTAAACACTAAAAGACCAGCAGTGTTAAACACTGGAAATATGGAGTCCCAAATTAGTGTTAAACACTAGAAAATAACAGTGTTAAATACTGGAAATAATATTTTCAAATTAGTGTTAAACACTAAAAGATAATCAGTGTTAAACATTGGAGACAGAACTCTCAAATTAGTGTTAAACACTAAAAGACCAGCAGTGTTAAACACTGGAAATATGGAGTCCCAAATTAGTGTTAAACACTAGAACATAACAGTGTTAAATACTGGAAATAAGATCTTCAAATTAGTGTTAAACACTAAAAGATAATCAGTGTTAAACACTGGATATAAGTTCTTGAATTAGTGTTTAAACACTAAAGAAAAGGGGGTCACGTGGGGACACGTGAGGGCGCCTAAAGGTGCGGCCAGATCTCCTCACTTTGTTCTGCAATTAAGTGTTAAACACTTTTTATATTTTTATTTTTGGGCATCACGTGTCGGCACGTGATGGAGGTCTGTGCGCCACTTGTTAAAGCATTTGCTGAGGGGTCACGTGATAACACGTGAGAGCGCCCAAAGCTTAGATTTCCTTTGCTTTTTCTTTCTGTGTTTTGGAGATCACGTGGGAGCACATGAGTCATTGCCTCAGAACTTTTTCCTTCTCATTTTTGGGGATCTTTTCAGGGGTCACGTGGGGACACGTGACTTTAGTCCTTTGCATGCATGGAGATCTTTTAAGTCTCTTCATTTTATTTTGAGAATTAAATTCTCTTATAGGGTTGAACCCTAATCATGATTTTGGAGGAATTAAATTCCTATTATGAAAGAATTAAATTCTTATATAGGGTTAAACCTAATTTTCTTTTAGAGGAATTAAATTCCCATATATGTAAAAGAATTAAATTCTTGTATAGGGTGAAACCCTAATTTCATTTTAAGAGGAATTAAATTCCTGTGAATTTGAGAGAATTAAATTCTCAATTAGGGTTAAACTCTAGTTTTGTCCATCTTGAAGGAATTAAATTCCTGTGAGTTTGGGAGAATTAAATTCTCAAATAGGATTAAACCCTAACTTTGTTTTGGGAGAATTAAATTCTCTAAACTCAATTTCCCCCCTAAGTTTTGGATCTGCATGGCAGGATCTCAACCCGATGAGAATTAAATTCTCAACTTATGGAAAGATGTGCTCTTTGCAAATCTTCAACCAAAGGAAGAAGTAAGTTCTTTTGTGCAGAAGAGTTAAACTCTTAGATTTGAGAATTAAATTCTCTGTTTGAAGTTTTGATCCCCTTTCTTTTCTCACCTAGGGTTTTCTTTGTTGAGAATTAAATTCTCCTTTCTCTCTCTGAAATTTCAATATTCCAAAACTCTATATCAAAAACTCTCCTTTTTCTCTTATCTTGGTTCCTATTTATAGGAGAAGGAAAAGAATCAATTTGTTTAGTAAATTTTTCATTGAAAAATTTTGTTTGCTTTCATAATTAATATGATCCTTTAGATCACATAATGAATTTTATTCACCGTTGGATTTTAAATCCAAAAATATTCTGTTTGTTATTTTCGGTGAGATTTAGGGGAAATCTTTCCGTATCTAAGATTTTTTCCATAAATTGGTGATTTTTAATCACCCTTGGATCTTTAATCCAACGGTCCCCATTATCCTTTTCCATTTGAAAAGATTTAGAAGCTTTTAGAATTTAATCTATTAAACTGTAAGGCTTTCGAAGCCAGTCACGTGCTGACACGTGACCCTTGGTCACGTGTGAGCACATGACCCCCAATTGAGTCCTTTTCTCGGCATTTATTTACGCTTCAGTTTTAACCATCACGTGTCAACACGTGACCATTGGTCACGTATGAGCACGTGATACCTCATTGAGGTATTTTCTTCAGCCATTTGTTTTTATTTCTGTTTTAACTTTCACGTGTGAACACGTGACCATTGATCACGTGTGAACACGTGACCATTGATCACGTGTAATTTCTGATTTTTAATTAGGGAACAGTGCATAGCATATTTGCTCATAACTTTTGATCCCGGATGAATTATGAAGCCCATAATATATCAAATCGAAGGATTTTTCGAGACGCTTTTGATACCATCAGAATTTAACAGTTCCTCTTTCGGGAGTTTATCAAAATATAGGCCGGAAGATACTGGTTCGCATTTCCTTAAGCGTATCGCTGCCATTTGATACCTTCGACTGTTTTGCGCAGAAAATTTTTTTTTGGCTGGAACAATGTCGAGCTTCCTCGGCCTCCCGCTCATCTCCGAGCTCCGAGCGTGCCGAGTTTTCTCGGCCTCCCCCGATCAACCGAGATTGCTGAGCCCTAGCGCCTCCGCGACGGCTCCACGTATCTTGCCAAAGCAAGATAACCGCCGCCCCACATCCCGCGTCCCACGCTGACGCATCCCCTATTAATGAGCGTATCCCGTCATTCACGCACGCGTGACATCAGGGGTGTACCCGAAGGCGAAGATCTCACGCATGCTTGCTTCATGCGACCACTATAAAAAGCCCTCTCTCAAACGACTAAGGAAAGGCAATTTTCATCCAATAAGCTGCCACTCTGCTCATTTTTCTCGGCTAACTTGATCGTCGGAGGATCCTGCGGTAGTCACCTACCCCGGGACTTCTTTGCAGATAGCTTGGCTTCACCCCAAAATCCACCCATTGAGATCCACACGCCAAAAGGGACTACCTTCAAATCAAATCTCAGCTGTTCAACAACGCTCACTACAGATCGACAGAGGATTGCATCTGAAAGAGATCCAGACCTCCATCAGCTTACTGAGCAAGGGGTTGGTGATTGGTTAAAATGGTGAGATATGATTTCAATTCCCGAAACTATCCCATTTGCATAGCCAATCATAGCCTATGTGGAATCTAATTGATTGGCAGATAGAGAAAATATTACTCTTTAAAGAATTAGACACAAGCTATGCTTATGATTCTTTAAAAAGAGATATAGACTCTTGATAATGTTCTCACGAAAAAATTCCTGAGAACAGATGGATAAATCAACGCTAATTATTTTCTCAGGCAGTGTTCATCTTGTTTTTCATGATCCGATGCTTGTATACACCAACTTTGGTATCAATTTTCTCTCCAATCTGAAGATCGCAAGTTCGATTTCCAAAGAGTGTTGATTGAAAAAAAAAACCTTTATGTGCTTAAGATACTTTTGGCATGTCAATTAAAAAAAATAGGGAAATTTGTTTTTAGGACCAAAACCAGAAACTGATTTATTTTAAGTCCCATAAAGTTTCAAATGCATCAAAAAACCCAAATACAGAGTTGTATATGTTTTAAACCCAATACGTTTCAAAATGTATAATTGGGAAGAATGTTTTTCTAGAGTCAGACATCTACCCTTAATTATATGCATAGAAGGTATCTCTAATATGTTGCTATTTATTGAAATATATTAAGATTGCTAATATATGATACTATTTGTTGAAATACTATAAAAAAAAATTGAAACAAGATTCTGCTTAAACATGTTACTATTTAAATTTCTTAATCAATTGATTTTTCTTTTCATATTAGAGAGAGAGAGAGAGAGAGAGCTTGAAACACGGTGTATTTTGAAAGGCACAACCCACGAAATATATTCATGGAAAAGATTACAAAATTAGTGAATTTCTTTTAGAGAGAATTTAAGGGTGTTAAAACTTTTTTGGGTCTAGGATCATTACTCTAGTGGCATCGGAGAAAAGTTAGCATCATCAAAACCTTTAGTAAAAAATTGAAAAAATTAAGGAATGAGAGAAAAAGACTAGAATAGAGGATATCGGAGATGAGTTTTCATGTTTTTAAGAAGTAGGAAGAGTAATGGGATGATATTTCATTTTTTCATAAAAAATTTAAGTAGATCGGTTGACGAGCAGTGCATGAGAGAAAAAAGTATTAGAAGGGTTTTCATATACTAAGAAAAAAGAATGATAATAAGATGGGGTTTAATGATTTCATATAATAATTTCATTAGATCTATTGAAATTAGGGTAGGAGAGAAAAAATGATTAAGAAAGAATATTTAATTTAGATGAATTTTCATTTTTTTCAAAAGGTGGAGTTTAATGTTTTCATCAAAATTTTAATTAAATCCTGCAGAGATGGACAACAGAGGAAAAAAAACTAGGAAGATGAATTATTTTATCTCATCTGGATTTTCATAAATTTAGAAGAAGAAAGGGCACTGATGTCAATTTTTGTAACTTATGAATACACTAAAATACGTATTAAAAGGCAGTTAGATAAGAGTATAATGGGTTTTTAAACGATTTTAGAAATACATGGTTTTAAAAATAAATCGCATTCTATATTTGCGGATGGAAACAATTTTCCCCAAAAAATATAAAATACCGATTAATTCATCAACCATCTAATACAAGAGCAAAAGTTATCAAAAACACGTGAAAATTTATGTATACGCCGTTGAGTAACAAAGATCAAAATGAAAGAGGCAATTATTCGAAAAAACGGTTGATATTGATTGATTAAGAAATATTCCGGCAAATAACATCCTCAACTGCATTTTTCTCATTACACCCATGCTCATCCCTTTTAACAAACAAGTCTCTCCCCGACCCTGCAGCAGTGAAACTCATTACAAACCCCCAAAACGGCAAAAAAAAAAACCATCGCCATCAAAGGAAATCGATCGAGATGGCCTCCACTGCTCAAAGATTCCTCAAATTCCTCCACCCTCTAACCCCCCTCCGCCGCCGCCCCTTCTTCACCTCCTCCTCCGCCGCCGCCGCCACCGAACCCAACGATTCCGACGCCATCTATGTCAAGGGCCCAACCTCCTCCTCCTCTTCTTCCTTCTCCACTCGCGATCAGACCTCGGTCTCGATCCCCATGTCCTTCGCCACCGGCTCCATCATCGGAAAGCGCTTCTACGACGCCGTCACCACCCGCCTCGCTGACGACGGCAACGGGTGGACCGTCATGCTCGACTACAGGACCCTCAAGTCGCCGTCGAAGCTCCCGCTGAAGCTTCCCACGCTGGGTCTCGCCAAGGCCATCGCCGCCGAATGGGAGTATCAGGTTCGGTTTTGGCCCATCATCTTTGAATTTTGATTTTGATATATGTTTAGGGTTTGAAATGGATGTGCTGGAATTTGAAACGGAGCGAAATGGAAACTAGTGCATACTGTAAGCAGAAAAGTTTGGTTTTGATGGATTATCGATTATTTCTAGAGTAAATTGTGCAGAGCCCTATCACATTTTCAAGGTTTTGGGAGGGCGCTATTCAGCTTTATAAATGCCATGCACCCCTACTGCACTGGTAATGTTGTATGAAAATGCCGGTTTTGTTAACTTGTTTAAGGCATGAGTGGATTGAATAAGCCCAAAATGGAGTTATGCATGTACCAAATAGCCCCAAAATGAACCGGACATGGCATGTTTTGACGAAATTACCATAGAAAATACCTAAGGGTTTGTGGTATTTTTTAAGTTCTATGGTGCTATCTCAAAAACCATGAAAATTCAATGGTGCTTTAAAAAATTTGTACTCCACTAAAAACTTTGAAAAAAAATTCAAATTGATTCACAATTGGATGATTGAATCGGGATCACATATCAGTGAGTATGTGAATGTTGTTTACCCTGGATTGGTTGTTTGGAGTTAATTAGGAAGGAAGAGAATTTTGATGAAGTGTCGTTGCGTGAATACCTCTTGTCAATATGACTTCACAACAGCTAGGAACTGTTAATGAATTTGAAGATTTTGGTTTTGATATCTTACCAATGCTTTCATATGTCATCGATGTTTTATTTTTCTGTGCTTAAAAATCAATTTTTTAAAAATTTGATTATAAAAAGGATTTGATTTATAAAAGCCTATAAATGATGTATAAAATCGCTGTATCTATCTGGTCACTGTTTAACTTTATATTTACAACCAGTCCTTTTAGGGGGAAAAAGTATTAACTCTTGTTTGTCCGGTTGAATTTTATGTAGTATCCTTGTGGTGAAAAACAAATATGGAAGATACTCAACTGGAAAAACTTCAAGTGGATACATTGTCTCACATTTTGGCCATTTGAGCAACACATTTTTCTAAGATCCACATTTAAACCCAGTATAAATATATTTTTTTTATCTTTTTAAAAGAAAACCTTGTATATCACCTAGTTAAATCCTTCTCCACTTGTTAATCTTCCTTGTCACCGCACTTGGAGGGGCCTTCTTTTACGGAATGAGTTAGATACAGAACACTTCCCTCCTAACCACAAGTGCATGCACCAAATTCGATGATCGCTGAAATCCATATCTCTATATGAAGAAGAATTATGTATGAAGGCTTAGAGTCGTTCTTATAAGTTATGGAAACCGGAGGATCTAAGCCAATTTCTTTCTATCGATCAAAGAGTAACTGTGTATACTTTCTAGTTTACTTCAATTCATACATCGGGGTGAGATAGTTCTGGCAGCTTTAAACTTAAGTACTTAACTATTATCTAACCCATAAGGATACACCCTATATTACTTACTAGCAAGGTGCCCTGCGCACAAATGCGCAGGGTGCCTTCAGCCTTCCAAAAAAATGAGGGTATAATTTTAATGTTACATGCATGCATATTACCAATTATAAAAAAAATTCATAATATGGTGGAGAAAAAACTTAATAATCTAATTTTCTTTTAAATGCCATTTTTAGCCAGTTACAAAGAAGCGAGAAAATGGTTCGATAGTTATGGTGATATTAATTATAAAGTGACTACGGTATCGAGAAGTGAAAACTATTACATGGATCAATATTCATAACTTATTAGTCATATGAAATATAACTACTATCAATCGCGTTACATATGTATGCCAATTATGGTATTATTTTATAAAACTACCATAGTGTCTAGAAGTGTAAAATATTACATTGATTAATATGTTTAATTTGCCAATCATATGAATGATAAGTAATATCAACAAAAAAAAACAGATCATAATTTTGCAAGTGCTGGCTTACATATTTGACCTGATGAGAGGGATAAATGGAAATCTAGCCAAGTGGAGGGCCCTAATTAATTGTGTATGAGCCAAAAAAGGCTCGCATCGCTTGGTGCTTTAAATCTAATGAGGGGGCTAAACTAAAAACCTAGCCAAGTATAAGGCCTTAAGCTAATTGTGCGTATAAGCAGAAGAAAAGTATGGGGTTGATAAAAAAATTTAGTTTTTTAATGTACAATTTAATTTAAAAAATAACCTCAAATTCTCAATAGTAACGGTTAAATATTGTATTCACACAACAAAATTTATATGAAATATATGGAAACCCCACAAAAAATTAATATTATTATAAATTTGTAATTTTATTTTATAAATGACATAGCTGATCAAGAAAGCAATTTAAAAAACTTTATCACAATAACCTTCATGCTGACCTATTTTGGAAGATTGATTTGGTCGCAAACTCTTATTTTATTGATTCTAGAAAATTGGTTCAACAACTAAACAACAATTCTTTTTGTTTAACATTTCTTATTTGGCCGTAACCCTTAATTTCATCTTTAGCGAAAATGAATGGTTGGTAGATAATTTTTGCTAATTGAATATAGCATTATATTAGTAACACAATGTAATATAATACTATCATTTAAAAAAAATTTAAAAATTGTTAAGGACAATACATGTGTAAACCAAAAATATTATTATTCTTAATTTATAATGGAGACTAATTGGCTCAAAAT
This sequence comes from Agapanthus africanus, assembly GCA_030015575.1. Classification (NCBI taxonomy): domain Eukaryota; kingdom Viridiplantae; phylum Streptophyta; class Magnoliopsida; order Asparagales; family Amaryllidaceae; genus Agapanthus; species Agapanthus africanus. Next base: position 80,807,178 of record CM057340.1, on the reverse strand, counting down.
TGTTTGGTCTTAACGTGCTCATGTGAGCTATGAAGAAAAGGAGCTTGGTTTCTAGCTAACTTATGGATAATATTGGCATTAAAGCAAAGGTAAGAGGCAAATTAGGCATCACAAAAAGCTTGAATTCAAGCATCAAGCCTTACACACACATACAACAATAGTAATATACCTATTAATCAGAAGATGAGATTTGAGCTAATTTGGTGGAGATTTAATTTGGTAGGATGGTAGCCTAACTACTAGCTAATAACATAATAATATAATTTGTTAAAGTTGGCAAACGCCAAAAGTTAGCTTGAAAGCGCTAGTTTACATATGGAAACAGACCATATGCCCATACGGACTTGACTGATTAATTAAGAGGATGGTATGTGAATGGGTTTAAAACATCATAACAAGGAGCCGTGTATTTGTTAGATTGGGTGTAGCCATTGCAAAATTATCATATTTAAATAGGTAAAAGTCGATTTGTAGTCACTTAAAGATTCAGTACCAAAAAATTATAGTAATATTCATAATTTTAGACATAAACTTGGATAATTATCCAGCTATACCTGACATGAAATCGTCTAAATCACAATAGTGAAACCATCTCTTTTTTACCTCTATAATTAAATTTGTGCATCACACTAGAGGTTGATTCTTCTGCATTAATCTTGCTTGTGATCTCTGATAGATTAAATGCGAATGATCCTACTCACATAACCTATAACTTCGTTATAACCTCATTGGGGTCTGTAAGACCCATCTTAATTGCAATTATCCAAAAAAGAAATACGAAAAGTAGGCTAATTAAGTGAAGAATAATGTGCAATCAAATGTGAATTCTCATATCAAATCGAAGAAGATTGTAACAATACATACCTTCTATTTATAATAATTATTATTAACTTGATAATGCTATCCGCCTTGTAGTCACATAGGTCTTCTATCTCCTCAGATACTTCAAAAGTAGAGTGCTACTATCTATATTTAATCTTTTTTTCCTTGTATGTTATAGATAGTTTGTTCATATTGGACTAATCATCTTGTCTAATATTGATGTCGTTCGTGGTAATATAGATTCTCTAGAATTATAGCCTATCTTGATTTGTTGAAGGGACGACATCTGTCTCTTAATCACCTATAAAACAATAAACAAATTTCTTTCTCTATGAAAAATTTGGATTTCTACTTAACGTTTTGAAATATACTATCTTCGCATTTTATATGCTTATGTATAGATATTTGGGATTTGTGTGGTAGCTCTGGGACCTAATCTGTGGCCGAGGGCTATTAAGTCTCAATTGGATAGGTAGGATATTAATTCAGAGTTTAAAGTTAATTGATGTTTGCGATTTTTCGTATGGGGGATACGAGTATAAAGTTCACTTTCGAGCAAGTTGATATTTAACTAATGACCTACACTGAAGATCTCTAGTAGATTTCAAGATGAAATATAGAAATGTTAAGATAATGGAGTCTGAAGAATTTTTTTGGGTATTTGACACCCAAATCTTTCGTATTTATAAATTAGGTCCCTTACAATCTATATTTCTAAATAAGTCATTCAAATCTTTTAACTTATCTAGATTGGCCTTCTTAGTTATGTTTGTGTCCGAACGCCATTAAGAAGAAAGACCATGCTATGCTCCTCTTCTTCGTAGACCAGCCATCGTCAACACCATTCTTTTCTTTCTTTTCAAGTTCCAGCGCTATTCTACTTTCATCACCTATTCGAAGTCAACCCTGTCTATAATCATGAGACTTATGGGCCCTATCAAGCCATCTTGAGGCGTGATCAACGATAGGAGTAAATTAGGTATTTAACATCCTAGACAAGTTAACTAATCACCATTTAACTAATGAAGGATCTTTTTTAAGACAACGAAAATGATTTGGGGGTCTTATTTAGAAATATGGATTATAGGTGTTCTTATTTAGAATAAGAAAGATTTGGAGGTCCCATATAGAAAAACTCAGAAATAAACCCATAAATATAACAATCAATCTCCTCCCTTAACATTAGGCTCACTGCACATGCTAAAATTAATCTTAGACCCCAAATTTTACTCTGTAGCTCCCAGCGCCCACAACTGTGAAGCTTACATACAAACCCCAAAACCTTGCCATACCCTTCACCCTCTAATTCGCCGCCACCACCTCCTCTACCCAATTGCCACATCCACCTCCACCGCCACCTCCTCACCCACCAATACTAAACTCATCTACCTCAATGCCCCTTCTTCATCTACTCACGAGCAGACCCCGGTCTTGATCTCCGTGTCTTCGTCATCGGCTTCATCATCGAAAAGCACTTCTAAGACACCGTCACTACCCGCGTTGCCACCAACGGCAACGGATGGACCGTGAAGCTGGTCTACAGGACACTCAAGAGGCCATCCAAGTGGTTGTTTAAGCTGCCTAGTTGGGGCTGGCTGAGGGCATCGCTGCTGAATGGGACCATCAGGCTTTGTTCCCTTTTTAATTTGATCTACGGTTTGAAAAGAATCGAAATCGAAGCCCAATTGGAGTGTCGAATTGAATTGGATGGCAGTGGGTATTTCTATGTTGTTTATCATGCATTAATTGTTGTGTGGGTTGATTTTGATGGAAGAGAATCTTGATGAAGTATCATTGCATGAACACCCTGAAAATTTGGTTTTGATGGGCTGTTAATTGTTTCTAATCTATCGGGTTTAGTTGATTTAGTGTCTGAAATGATTGTGATGAACTTTGGAAAGAATTGAACTTGAATCACAATTGGGGATCAAAAGTATGCCCTTCTTGTTTACGATAGTTTGTTTGTTTTGGAGATTGATTTTGAGTGAGAAAATCTTGATGACATATCATTGCATGAACACCCTCTTGTATTATGCGTGCTTATAGACTGTTGATCAATTTGAAACTTCTGGTTTGATGGCTTGTTATTTCTTTGTATCCTTATCCTGTTGAGTGGATTTAGTTTAAAATGTATCTGATGGATTTGAAAATCAGTAGATGGAATCATGATTGGAATATTGAATTGGGATTAGATTGCTCTGAGTATGACCATGTTGTTTGGCAGGGATTGGTTGTTGAGAATTAATCACGAAGAGAATCTTGAATGCCCTCTTGTCGATGTGCCTACAAAAATACTATGCACTATAAACTCAATTTTGGGAATTTTAGTTTTGACTATTATTATTTCTTTCGCACAAAGCTTCTCTTTTACTGTTCTTATTGTGCTGAAAAGAGTTTCATATCATTTTCTAAGCTGCTTTTTAGAAGAAAGTGATTAATAGTAACCGGTTTGGCATATTATATATATTGCAATAGTTAGCTACCCTCTCAAAAGTTTCAACTTTAGATTTAAAACCAACATTGCCGGGGGTGGGGTGGGGGGGCAGGGGGAAGTCAACTCTTTTTTGTTGGGATGTGTACTATAAATAATTTCTGCTTATGATGGAAAATTAAATATACAAGATATTTGACAGATAAATCTCCTGGTCGGATTAGTGATCTTTACACACCATTATAAGGATTCACTTCTATAAAAAGAAACATACACATCTGTAGGGTGTTCGTTGTATAGCACCCTTGTTAATTCCTTCTCCACTTTTTACAAATTTACAATGATAAATTCATCCTTTTCTAGTTAGGAATCAGCTTCAGCCCCCCTCCCACCCCCCCCCCCCCCAATGTGCACACAGAGACTCCATGTTTTATTTGGGGGAAAAAGGCATATTGATGATGATGTTACTTGCTATGAAAAATTGTGACCAGCTACCATACCATCCTTGTTAACTTGTCTGCTACCTTAGGTATTTATATATGAACTTCTTAATTTTCATATCAACAGGTGGATTATCTTATTCACTACCTTTTTCTTTCTAAGTTCCAAGTCACCTGATAGTTTTGTACATTTTCTTATTAAATCTTTTGTTGTAATAGCAGACAGATGGAATCAGACCTTTCACAATGCCTCTCATGAAGCTTGCATGTACTGCGCTAGAAAGAGTCCCACTCACACGAGTAAAGATTATTGAGAATCTCATAAAGAAGTTCCATCAAGATTTGGTGTTCTGTCGCTCCCCGGAGGATAATGATTTAACCGTAGGAGTTCTAAGTAAGTGCTCATCTTGTTTGTTTCATGTTACATTGGAGTTCTAACTCTTAGTTAAGTGCTAGTCTTTCTTGTTCTATATTCGATTATCTGTCTTAGGCTAAATCCATAAACAACTAATATTGTTCTATATGAAATACTACTTCGAACTCTTTTTTTAAACAACAAATGATCTATCATTTTGGAAGGACCTAGATGTTTCTTTTTAATCTGAAATGACAAAGGCTGCTCAATTCGGGTTACTAAATCTTCTGAGAGAACAATAAGTGTAGTAGAATGTTGAAGGACAAAATATATGATGCATTGTTTTGTACAGCTAGCTAATATAATGAATACCCAACAGTGATGCGCATGCCAATGGTATATTGGTATGTAATGTGAAAGTTATTGCAAGTACCATGACCAGTAAGATACAGGTTTAAAAGAACTTGTTTGCTTGCTTAAGCTCATTTCTGGTGTATGGCGATGCTTGCTTATTTCTTGTTCCATTATTTTCTTCAACCTTGGTATGCACCCTTTAGCTAAACTAATAGGAGTCTTACACAGGCGTGTTGAGCATTTAGCCCTAGAGAGTTTCCACTAAAACAATTCCGTTACATGAAGCTCTGTGTTCAAACTTCTTAAAGCTGGACAGAATTTAGTTAATACGTCATAGCCACTGGTATACCTTTAGATGTTAGTACTCTCATCCTATCTTTTTGTGTACAGGTTGTAGGCAATTATATTTTACCTTTTTCTTATCTTTCTGTGTTCAAACTATGTGATTTTGTTTTGATTTCTAGTGACCAAATAAATATTGGATGTTGACATCAAATGGCTTATGAATGTCCATATGGTTTATACTATTCATTTCTATAATTCAATATGCTAGATTTTACTTATTTTCTTGGAAGTAGTTTAGGTATGTTTGCTTAATTCTCCCTCTTCTAAGAATCAGTCTAATTTTAAATTGCACATAATTTCTTTGAATAGACCTGACTACATGAACTATCAGCAACGGCTTACACTCTGTGAAGACAGGGCAAGCAATTATTCTGCATTAATTTACCTAAATAACTACAATATTCCAATTTTCAGATTAGTTACGGATTTTCACTTTCTTCATTAATCTCTATTTTAGACAACTTCCAGTGGTATGCTAGTAACTATCATATCTAATGTTATGGAATGAAATGCGGTATGCTAGCTAGTTATGCATTGCATATGCGGGCAGCAATGCATATGCAATTTACATTTTTTTAATTAATAATTCAACAAATTGTATATAAAGGACAAAAATGACAAAAATATGAAAACTGAGGCAATCATACCATATGATAATAAATCTTACATTATCATTTATTGCAACATGGTGTATAAAGATAATCCAATCCCTCAATGAAGAGTTTCCTCTATGTTCTCCCCCCCCTCCCCCCCCCCCCTAAAATGGTGTCTTGCCAGAGTTTTCGCTAGAGAGTGGAGGGTTTCGGTAGGAGCAAACCCTAGTTGAGATGTGAGAAGAAAAAGAAAGGGAGATGAGTAGAGAGGATTGCTCTGCTTTGGAAAGGGGTTTTTATATTTGAATTTTAAGTTATGAGAATGTATAAGGGTTTATATTTACCCCCAATTAAACCCGCTTCATGAATCCAACCCAACTTAAATGCTATTTTGTGGTTGTGCATCCACAGATGCGTAATTTTATGTGGACGTGTCCACAAGTATTTTTTCACTGCATATCAAGGAAATAGCCCCAATTTTAGGCATTGAAGCAGCACATATGCGTATGCGGACGCATATGCTCCTCCTTGCTTCTATTTTCTCAGCACTGATATTTTTTTCGATTCTCCAGATTTGTTTTCTTAAGCCTAGTACTCTAGTCCTTGCAGTTCCCGTTTCTCCTTGTATCTCATGCACCCATCAATATCTATTACACATTTGGAAACAATCTCAGGTCATTCTCCCCTGTTACGTATGTAGTTTGCTTGGTATAATTTGTTAGCTCAAATCCTACTAGCGTAATAAAGTGGTTTCTGCTATTTGATTGTAAGTCCAACACCTAATATGTTATGAGTGCGGATCTGTTAGGGCGGGTTCGTGTTTTTCAAATTCACGAACTTTTTCTTGTGACCTCCTTTCAACGATCCATCCCATCCAACGTGTTCTACTCGTCACAGATAGTGTATGGATGAAAAATCATATCAAATGGAAGTGTTTTCCATGTGCAAAACCTTGTTTAAAATTTTTTAAAATTGTACAACTGAAATAAATCCACACATTTTGCACTTGCAAAATACTTCCATTCGAGGTGATTTTTCATTCATACACTATGTAGGACATGTAGAACACCTTGGACGGAGCGGATTGTTGAAAGGAAGTCACACAAAAAAGTTCATGAATTTGAAAAAACATGAACCCACCGTAACGGATCCGCACTCAATATGTTATAACTGTTATTTTATTTTATTTAAAATTCAAGTTTTTGCTTCTACATATTTTTTGTACATGCATGTCATACTGTAGACTATGCCATTAAGGCGACTAGTACCACTGCTAGAAAGAGAGGCATTGGCGAGCGGCGACAAATTATTTCGTTGCTAAAACAACAAAATTCGTCACCAAAACATATTTGCAACGCATTTTCGTCACCAATACCCCGTCGCCAAAAATGGCGTCACTAATGAATTTATTGGCAACGAAAATAGACCATTCCGTCTCCAACAGTATTGGTGACGGAACATTGGTAACGGGCTATTCCGTCACCAATAATTCTTTTGCGACCGGTATTGTTCCGTCGTCAATAAGTGTTACCGATGAATTATATACGCCAATAGTACATATTGGTGACATTTTTTTCATTACTAATGGATAGTGATTGAATTTTACCTTCGCAATTAATTTTTGGCAACGGAAAACATGTGCGAAATCATGTGCACTTTTTCATCACAAATAATTATTCGCAATGCAAGAAAACCCATTGCTAATACTATATAGTTTTTTTTAAAATGATTTTCCCAGCTATTAATTATTTAATTAGCAATATTCAAATTAATAATCAAATATTCAGTAATAGAACAACCAAACACAAAATAATGTATAAGCATAACAAAAATTATTCAAAACTCAGAAAATACTAATAAATAACAATAATTCAAACAAAACAGTAACATCACTACATGTTTTATTCCAAAATTTATTGAAAACAGTAAGAAAAACTAATAGATAACTGAATCCTAACATAGTGTACGCACTACATGTTGTATTTCAAGCAAATTGAATGCTCTCTCATTCATTCTCTAGCTAAATCAAGTAGCAAAATTAGCGCTGCCACAATGACCATCTCTCCCCCGCGACATCGAATCTCCACTAGATGATGCTCTTTCGCTTCTACTGGTTTTTCCATACCTACTCCCTCATACTCCATATCCATTTCCCTACCCACCAGAGTTTGTCCATATTTGACTTCTACCTCCACCACACTTTTTTTCGAATCCGCCACCCTCTCATGGCTAGTCTCTATGTCTGCTCCATGGCCCCATTCCATCATAACTCCACGGTCTATCTCTACCGTGACGGTTTGATGGTTTGCCTCCTTGTATTATCAAAATCAGGGGGATTTTATTCAACATACTTCTATTATCAAAATTATGGGCTTTATTCAACCTATTTGCATTATCAAAAGAGAAGAATACACCAAAAAGAAGCGATGAAGTTGTGGTTAGCAGTGCAGAGGTAAAGAAAGACCTAAGGTAATAAAAGAAAATAGATATTTTAATTGTATATTCAATCGAAAAAACAAACCTAGTTTAAATGTATTCGTATAGTCGACCATAAAAATTTAGAGCACAAGCTTGTTATGTTGAAGGCAAAAGAGACCAATGACGCATGCATAGATTAAGCAAAGGAAAAAAGCATATGATATCGCAGTGTACTGAAAGTGAGTTACACTAAGAAGCTAAATCCAATCAGTTTGTGATAGGGAACATTCCAGAGTCATAATAAGGGAAAGAATCCAAGAACAAAGGCAATACTTTATTTAAAGAATTTATAATTATGAACATATTTATGCATGTCAAATTTTCATTGTAGATTGTTGCATGTAGTTCACATATATATACTAGCTGGTGTTCATGAGATATAACATCATGGAAGGATGAGTCCAAATAAACAGACATGATAATATAATACAATTAAACATTTTTCATGCAGATATGTGTTTAAATCCATATGCAATACGAATTTTGAATATAGCAGGCGTTGAGAAAATCAATTTCGTGCTAGTGCGCTCATCCTTTGCTATTTCAAATATACAAATCAGATGCAAGATTTTTTGCAAATTAATTTTACCCATAGGATATAGGAACAAATATGTTTTCAATTCAAGTCTCCTTTTTAAAAGAATAATTCAAGAAAATACAAATTATTCACTACATGTTTGTTATGTTTCACGCCTCTATTTCTTAACATTGATGATATACAGAGGATGAAAGAAGATTAAACCCCTCTTGTATTCATTTATACTAATGTATCTTGATTATGTTAGTTCATGTATGTGATATAACATAGGCTGGCCCGTCAAAAATTATTACCTATATGAATTTGAACTAAGGGTTAGGATTTCAATTACAATTTCAACTTTTCCTCTTTTAGATAAAATGCTAGCAATGATTTATCCATAAAACATGAAAACCTCACCAGAATCATAAAATTTTAGAAATAGTAGAATCGATTTTACAAACAATAACAAAAAAACATGCAAATTATGCAAATAATCTAACATCTTTAAAATGATTAATTAACAACACCACCACCATATTAATATAAATCTAATATATTAGAAGGAACAACTCTCAAAAAGAAAGATCAGGATCAATACCTCAACGTTATAATCATGATCCAGCGACAATGACGATTCCCAAAGAATAAAACAAAAAAATGAGTTAAATTTGAAAGTGTACGAGTTCATATCTGATTAAAATAGGGAAAAAAAGACTCAAAGATTTTGGGATCATAAGAGGAAAACTTGTGCCGGCAAGATGATGTTGCGGCGGCGATTTCCTCGATCTGATTGATGAGAGCTGAAAGATAAGTCGCCGCTGAATGAGGGTTAGAGAAATAAGAAATATATTTAGATATGTAAATAAATAGCAGCCCTTTAGGAAAAAAAATAGGCATGCCACATGATTTTCTATGGATTTGTAGAAAAATATATTTCGGCGGGGATTTTCTACAAATAATCTAAAGTGCCGCGGATTTGCTTCAGAAGAATATCAAATTGAGAGAAGTTTAATGTTTGATGAAAATAGAATATAGTAGGATTAAAATTTTTGTGGGAAATAGACAAAAATGGAAAAAATATTGACAAAATAGAAAAAGTGTTAAAACATGCCAAATTTTTTTGGTAGAATGTAAATATTTGATCCGAATATTAGGTAGGATTCGACTCGTTAATTGACGCTCGTCAAGTTTGCTTGATGTAAAACAAGTGCAGAACATTACTAGTTTGTTAATTTTTTTTAATGGAATCCAAAATAATGATAAAAAAGATGTGAAGATATTTTGGTCAAATTTCGAGATTCATTTGTAAATTTTGATCCGAACGTCACAATAGTGTTTCAGAATTCAGAGTCATTTTCAAAAACTAATTTATGCATTTGCAAAATTTAATTGATAAAAACTTCTATCTAGGCCGTCTCTCTTTTTGGTACACGGTACTTGTATATATAGGAGAGAATAATGGAGAAAATATGCAGGGGGGAAGATTTCTTCCTATGGCGTCGAAAAAATACACCCTCTATGATTTTATTCGACGATCGGCACCCATGTTTATCTTTATCATCTAAGATGTTGATACACCAAATTTCATTTGATTCTAACACCTTTTCACCGCTAATTTAGTGGATGCAAAATTAACGGTTTACCGACAATAGAACTTTTTACATTGCTAATTCAACGGTGAAAAGGTGGTGGAATCATATGAAATTTGATGTATCCACATCTTGCATGATAAAGATGATGATGGATGCCTATCGTCGAAAAAAATCACGGAGGATATAGATTTTAGACACCACCTGACGAAAAAGCCTTCTAGGGCCTCTTTCCTCCATTATTCTCATATATATATCTATATATGTGTGTGTCACATACGTATTAATTAATTATATATAAAAGCCATTAACTATTAGTATTATTGTACATTTTGCAATAATTAAACAAACTTAGTTTAGACAAGAAAGTGTCGAACTCGAGTTTACAAACAGCTTGCTAATCAGTTATAACTCAAACTTACCTAGTAAATATATCATATTTTTATTGTTTAAGATTACCTAAACTCATAAATGTCTAAACAATATATATTAATTGGTCAGACATATATAAATATATAAATAATTAAAATTTTAATGATACCTATAAGGAAAAAAATCCGATAAACAACCCCAGGCCATAATTTTATTTATTTTTTTATATTAAAAACAATGTTTTCATATTATCGATAAATGAACAAAAATTTAGAATCAAATTAAATTGTATATTTGTTTATGAGAATATATCTTGTTTTGGAATCGAGTCGTTAATTACATGCATCTACGCAATGATCTAAAAAGAAATTGAGTAAATAGAATTTTGAGCTGAAACCAATGTTGACCAAATTGGTTTAATTAATTCCGCACTCAACTCCTTGTGTGTGGGTAGGAGAGTGATCCATTGCAAACCGGTCTGCGTTTTTAAAATACGCGAACTCCCGATCTACGATATATTTTAACGATCCAATCCGTTCAAGTTGATCATCCTACCCTCAAATATATGTGCATGAAAAATCAAGAGATTTAAAAACCTCTAGCTTATGCATCGATGGGTGCAAAAATGAACGTCTTTCCATAATCCAACATAAACGTCATTCGATACATAGGCTAGAGGTTTTTAAATCTCTTGATTTTTCTTACACATATATTTGAGGATAAGGTGATCAACTTGAACGGACCATGTCGGTAAAATATGCCATAGATCGAGAGTTCCCGTTTTTAAAAAACGCGGATCGGTTTGCAATGGAGCACTCCCGTATATATATATATATATATATATATATATATATATCATGGTCATTAGTAAACAATGACAACAAAAATAATTGTCACCAATATTCTGTCGCCAATATGTTTATTGGCAATGAAACAATGGCGACAAAAGTATTTCTGTCGCGTATACACGTTATTAGCAACGGACTGATGGTGACAGAATTGATTGCGTTTTTAATACAAGCATTGGCAACGGAACATTGGAGACAAGATTATTCTTGTCATGGATGCTAGGTATTGGTGACGGAATATCATCGACAAAAATGATTTCTATCGCGAATAAATGTATTTGCCACAAAGTAGTGGTGACGACAAGATTTTTGTCACCAAAAACTAACATTCGCAACGAAATAGTGACTGTTGCAAATAATCCGTTGCAATTACGAACATTTGTACTAGTGATTGAATGCTCCACCATGTGGTTTGGCAGGTAGGAGCAGCTTTAAGATTATTATCCGTGGGAAATGATATATACCTGTGTGTTGGTTGTATAAGATTTAAGCAAATCTTACATAATTCACTCAATTGGTTTCATAATATTGTTATTAAACCTACATATGCTGGTGTCCTCTGTTGATGCATTACCCCTAGTGCAGTTAGGTCATGTCTCTGTATGGACTACTTTCGGTTGTACAATTCGGTTTCCCTCATTTTCATTATTACCTTTCAATGCTCTAATTTGTTAGATATGAATCAGGTACGGTATGAACTGTATTTTTCCGGTACTATAAACTGTTAAGAAATTCAACAGTACTCAAGTTACAATATTTAATCAGCTTGCTGACATTTTGTTTCCCCTACAATGCTACAACATTTGCAGAAAAGCAAGAAGAAAAATTCGACCCTATACTGGAATGGGTAGAATCAGAATTTGGGTTGAAGCCAAAAGTATACACTAGCTTTTTCGGTGGCAGGCAAGAAGATGATCTTGTTAAAGCTGTAGAAGACTGCCTTAGAAAAACAAATGATTGTGAATTAGCAGCGATTGATGCTATGGCTGCTGCTGCACATTCTTTAGTAATTCCTCTTGGTATTTTCCGTGGGCGGCTAGGAATTGAAGAGGCCATCGAGTTAATTAGGCTTGAAGAAGATTTACAGGTTCCTTGTTTGAAAATCTTTTGCTCTTCCTTTAGGTTTCGCTAAATTACCCTAAATTATTTTTAAGTATGAGTGTTTTCCCCTAAACTACCGCAAGCTTTTTTCTATTTATTATAGTAATAGTAAAGCCCCCTCAAACTCGTGCATTTAAGATATTTTAACCAAATAAAACTCCTTTTAGACCCAAAGTTTAAGGGAATGATTGTAATTTAAGAAAGTATGACGTAGTTTGGCGAAAAACAGTGATAGTTCAAGGTAGTTTAGTTTAATTTAGCCTAGACTAGTAAATTGTGTGTTGGCACTTACTGAAATTGAGTTTTGCTTTCTTTTTTTTTCCGTTGCTCTAGGTCGACAGATGGGGCCTAGTAGAAGGTGGTCATGATGTCGACATTGCTGATCTCAAAGTGCAAATATCCTCTGCTGCTGTTTTTCTAGGACTATGCCAATGAGTTCATCCCCCCCCCCCCCCCGCTCTTTTTTATTCAACTCTCTTTTTTTTCAGTCTTCCCTCTTTCTTCTCATTCGAAATAACATTGTAGGAGAGGTGAATGTTGTGTTTAGTTATATAATTTATTGCTGCTTTCTTCCCTGTAACATTTAATCTCATTTCTTGTGGATCTCAAATAAAGGTCCTCAAATGAATAAAGCTACAGGAGCTGAGATGCAATGATCTAAGCTTTATAAGCTGCTTAAGTTATGCTTAAATAATCAATAGTGTTGGATGGCAAAAATACTGTCTTTGGTTGTATTTTCATTTTTTTTTGTCTTTGTTGTTGATATTGTTGGTATGGAATGCATGTCATTTTGGAAATGTTTGGTTGTTGGTGTATGGCATTCTTAATCATTTCCCACCAAATTAAGATATGCTATGCTTACTGGTAGGGATTTTTATTTATTTATTTAAAGAATAGGGCAATTTTAAAAACAGGATAGAAAATTTTAAAATTAGCAAAATAGGGCACTTTGGGCTATGCCAGTGTTGCAGTTTTTTTTTGAATCGATTTATTGGGAAAACGGATTTTAAGAATCCGGAATCTGCTTTCCCATTAAATCGATATTGATGGAGCTCCTTTTCGGGTCTCCGTCAGATGTTGTCTTCCGTTGATCTCCCGGTGGGCTTAGTTGATTATCTTCCTTCGCGTGTGGGTCTCAATGGGTTTTTGGAGGAAGAGGAAGGTGAGAAAGTACCTGCAAAGAAGTCCCGGGGTGGTTTGGTACCACCGAGGATCCTCCGACGCTCAAGTTAGTGATGAGATCCGAGCAGAGTAACGGCTTAAAGTGTTAAAAAATGGCTTACTTGACCTCTCTGTGATGGGGGTTTATATAGCGGCGGCAGCACGCAGCAGCAGGCGCGAGAATCTCGCCGGCAGTTACGCACCCGACGTCACGCCCGCGTAAAGAGCGGATCACCATTGATGGGGATCGTGATGGCGTGGAACGTGGGACGTTGCTGGCGGAGAATCTGCGCGTGGCGAGATTTGCGGAGCAGCGGTTACGCCTGTGAGTGGTGGAGTTGGTCGGTCGGAGGGACCGAGGAATACGGCCTCGGCTGGGGAGCTCGGAGACGAGCAAGAGGGCCGAGAGGGCCGAGGAGTCTTGGTCCTGTGGCAGCTCGAGGCGAGCTGAGGGGCCGAGGAGGCTAATTTGCAGGGGGCCCGAGGAGGGCCAGCTTGCGCTTGCAGGTCGGGTACAAGGGTGGCCTGGTCGGCCTCTGTGGGCCCTTTCTTCTGGGTCTTGGGACACGTCACCTGCCACGTGTCACGATCTTAGGGATTGCCAATATCGAGCATCATCATTAGCCCCCCACTCTTGTCCCGATCAGCTAGTGGGTCGGGTCAAGAGTGGACTGCCGAGCCGTCTGGGGTAAGCTCCCTCCTAAGGTTTCGTCGGGACGCGTCCTCAGGCTGTCAGCTGTCTTTTCTTCCAGTATTTGGGGCGAGATATCTGTATTTAGGGAAGGTGCTCCGGTTCGTGTGTCCTGCCACTGAAGTGATGGTCCACGTGTCGAGCGCCGGTTGGCCGACGCGACGTGTACAGACCTGTGGACTGATGGGGCACAGCCCAGTGTGGGCGTGACATGTGGAGCGATCGGTCGTCGAGTTGATTTCGATCACTTACCGAGTGTGCCAAGCGCTGCTGAGAAGGAGGTATCTCCATGACCCCGAAGTCGAGGGGGATTACTCAGACTTGGATAGACCTAATGTCTCTTGTTGGGGCTTCGAATCCGCTGCATGTGATGGGCTCAGTGGCCTCGTTATGAGGGCTACAAACCCGCAGCGTCTGTTGGGCAGGAGGAGGCCTGCTAGGGATGACCGAGTAGGGAAGCTGCTCGGTTGATCTTGGCGAGGGCCTTGACCCCTGGCGTTGCGAGTAGGGAAGCTATTGGCCAGGGATAGTCGAGTCTGGAAGGACTTTGATCCTTGTCTTTGTTGGGTAGGAAGCTACCCGCCGGGATGCGCCGAGTAGAAAGGGGCTCGGCGGCCTCGCGAAGAGGGCTTCAGATCCTCAGCGTCTGATGGGCAGGAGGACGCCCGCTGGGGATGCGCCGAGCAGGAAGGAACTCGGTGGCCTCGCGATGAGGGCTTCAGACCATCAGCGTTTGATGGGCTGGAGGATGCCCGCTGGGATGCGCCGAGCAGGAAGGAACTCGGAGGCCTCACGATGAGGGCTTGAGATCCTCAACATCTGATGGGCATGAGGATGTCCGCTGGGGATGCGCTGAGCAGGAAGGAACTCGGCGGCCTCACGATGAGGGCTTCAGACCTTCATCGTCTGATGGGCATGAGGACGCCCGCTGGGGATGCGCCGAGCAGGAAGGAACTCAGCGGTCTCGCGATGAGGGCTTCAGACCATCAGTGTCTGATGGGCAGGAGGATACCTACTGGGGATGCGCCGAGCAGGAAGGAACTCGGCGGCCTCGCGATGAGGGCTTCAGACCATCAGCGTCTGATGGGCAGGAGGAGGCCCGCTGGGATGCACCGAGCAGGAAGGAACTCGGCGGCCTCACGATGAGGGCTTGAGATCCTCGGCGTTGGAAGGGCCGTGAGAGGTCTGCGAAGGATGGCCGAGCAAGGTAGCTGCTCGGTGCCTCTTGGCGAGGGCATTGGTCCTTGACCCTGGAGGGGCCCTGAGAGGCCTGCGAAGGATGGCCGATCAGGGTAGCTGCTCGGCGCCTTTTAGCGACGGCTTTGATTCTTGACGCTGGAGGGTCCCTGAGAGGCCTGCGAAGGATGGCCGAGCAGGGTAGCTGCTCGGTGCCTCTTGGTGAGGGCATTGATCCTTGACGCTGGAGGGGGGCCCTGGGAGGCCTGCGAAGGATGGCCGAGCAGGGTAGCTGCTCGGTACCTCTTGGCGAGGGCATTGGTCCTTGACGCTGGAGGTGCCCTGAGAGGCCTGTGAAGGATGGCCGAGCAGGGCAGCTGCTCGGTGCCTCTTGGTGAGGGCATTGATCCTTGACGCTGGAGGGGCCCTGAGAGGCTTGCGAAGGATGGCCGAGCAGAGTAGCTGCTCGGTGCCTCTTGGCGAGGGCTTCGATTCTTGACGCCGGAGGGTCCCTAAGAGGCCTGCGAAGGATGGCCGAGCAGGGTAGCTGCTCGGCGCTTCTTGGCGAGGGCTTTCTGATCCCCGGCGTTGCGGTAGGGAAGCTACCCGCCGGGGATAGCCGAGCGAGGGATCCTCGGGCTCGATTGTCTCTGGGAGGACTTTCTGATCCCTGGCATTGCGGTAGGGATGCTACCCGCCAGGGATAGCCGAGCGAGGGATCCTCGGGCTCGACTGCCTCTGGGAGGAATTTTGATCCTTCAGGACGGGGACCGAGCAGGGTTACTGCCCAGTGCCTCTTGGCGAGGACTTTGATCCCTGTCGGTTGTGGTAGGAAACTACCAGCCGGGGATAGCCGAGCAAGGACCCGACTGTCTCTGGGACGACTTTGGTCCTTGGCGCGGGAAGAGCTATTTAGGCTGTAAGAAGCCTACCAAGGACCTTTGGCCGGACAGGGTTACTGCCCGGTGCCTCTTGGCGAGGGCTTTTGTCCTGAAAGATAGCCGAGCGAGGGAACCTCGGGCTCGACTGCCTCTGAGAGGGCTTTTTGATCCCTGGCGTTGTGGCAGGGAAGTTGCCCGCTGGGGATAGTCGAGCGAGGGAACCTCGGGCTCGACTGCCTCTGAGAGGGCTTTTTGATCTCCGGCGTTGTGGCAGGGGAGCTGCCCGCTGGGGATAGCCGAGCGAGGGAACCTCGGGCTCGACTGCCTCTGGGAGGACTTTCTGATCCCTGGCGTTGTGGCAGGGAAGCTGCCCGCTGGGGATAGCCGAGCGAGGGAACCTCGGGCTCGACTGCTTCTGAGAGGGCTTTTTGATCTCCGGCGTTGTGGCAGGGGAGCTGCCTGCTGGGGATAGCCGAGCGAGGGAACCTCGGGCTCGACTGCCTCTGGAAGGACTTTCTGATCCCTGGCGTTGCGGTAGGGAAGCTACCCGCCAGGGATAGACGAGCAGGGTAGCTGCTGGGCTGCCTCTGGGAGGACTTTCTGATCCCCGGCGTTGCGGTAGGGAAGCTACCCGCCAAGGATAGCCGAGCGAGGGATCCTCGGGCTCGACTGCCTCTGGGAGGGCTTCTGATCCCTGGCGTTGCGGTAGGAAAGCTACTCGCCAGGGATAGCCGTGCAGGGTAGCTGCTGGGCTGCCTCTTAGTGAGGGCTTAGATCCTTGGGTGAAGTGGCCCTCGAGCCGCCGTGGCGAGCCCCCTCTGTGCGACCCTGTCAAGGGAGGGGGTGTTGGTCTATTCGGCCGGCGAGGGCGTTGATGACGGTCGCCGGAGGAGATCCACCCGTGTCTCCGGTGAGGGGGAGGCGGCGGCTGGTATCTGGATTTTCAGGGTGATTGCTTGCCATGGGGATGGAGATCGGAATGCCAACTTTGTTTTTTGTGGAGTTTGGTTCCCACAGACAGCGCTAACTGATGGAGCTCCTTTTCGGGCCTCCGTCAGATGTTGTCTTCCGTTGATCTCCCGGTGGGCTTAGTTGATTATCTTCCTTTGCGTGTGGGTCTCAATGGGTTTTTGGAGGAAGAGGTGAGGTGAGGAAGTTGCTGCCGTGTACCTGCAAAGAAGTCCCGGGGTGGTTTGGTACCACCGAGGACCCTCCGACGCTCAAGTTAGTGATGAGATCCGAGCAGAGTAACGACTTAAAGTGTAAAAAAAAAATGGCTTACTTGACCCCTCTGTGATGGGGGTTTATATAGCGGCGGCAGCACGCAGCAGCAGGCACGAGAATCTCGCCGGCAGTTATGCTCCCGACGTCACGCCCGCGTAAAGAGCGGATCGCCATTGATGGGGATCGTGATGGCGTGGAACGTGGGATGTTGCTGGTGGAGAATCTGCGCGTGGCGAGATTTGCGGAGCGGCGGTTACGCCTGTGAGTGGTGGAGTTGTTCGGTCGGAGGGACCGAGGAATACAGCCTCGGCCGGGGAGCTCGGAGACGAGCAAGAGGGCCGAGGAGTTTTGGTCCTGTGGCAGCTTGAGGCGAGCTGAGGGGCTAAGGAGGCTAATTTGCAGGGGGCCCGAGAAGGGCCAGCTTACGCTTGCAGGTCGGGTACAAGGGTGGCCTGGTCGGTCTCTGTGGGCCCTTTCTTCTGGGTCTTGGGACACGTCACCTGCCACGTGTCACGATCTTGGGGATTGCCAATATCGAGCATCATCAGATATGCATAAGCCATTGACTCAAACAGATCCGGCTTCTTCCCTATTTTTCTTCTTCTTCCCTCAGTTGCTGAAAAAAAATCCATTCACTGCTATAATTTTTTTTTTTGATTTTTAAAAACAAATCAAATACAATGGAAACCAACAATTTGATAGATCATTTTTCATACATCAAAATGAGCATAGATCTTCAGGTATATTGCGTGGAGATGAATAAATCAAAGCTTAATTTTTTTATTAAATTTATAATTTAGATGATGTTGTTAAATTTAGACAGATTGCCCTATTATCACCTCAAATTTGGTTTGGTTACATGTTTCTCTTTCCCTATGCATGGATTGCTAAAAACCATTGCATTGAATTGTGATTTTTTCCTTGGTATTAGCATTTATATATATGCATGTTTCATGTATATATGTAATTTCGGGGAACTCGAGTTTGCATAAAAGAAGATTAAGTTGTTTTACAAAAATTAAAAAGTAAGATTTTTTTCAATAACCTGTACCAGCTAGTGGGTTAAATTTCTTCATAATTTTTATTTTGTAATTTGAGTAGAGAATTATTTTATGCATATATATTTCAATTCAAATATTTGAAAATAAATTGAATGAATTTATGCACATATTATATTAGATCTTGCACGGTGCGGGTAATATTAAGGTCGTCAGTCATAGTTGTGGAAAAATGGCGGATTAGTGATCCTCGTATTATCGAGTGGCTTCGCAAAGCTGGTTTTTATGAAGCTTCGTTACTGCATTATATCCAACTCGACCACGGTATCATTACTTCTCTTATTGAGCGTTGGAGAAGAGATTCATACTTTTCATAAAGATATGTTCCATCCACGTACAATACCGACCGACAATATGTGAAACCAGTCGCGCAATAAGCAAAACACCAGAAAATTCTTTAAAACTTGACACACCCTTTGATATCCGTTTCTATGTTTCTTAATTTGTATTTGGACCTCGGATTTGATGCTTTCATGGATTCTATAAAATGGACCAGCGAGTTGTATGAGCTTTTCCAATCTCCAAATATCTTGCATAAAGCTTTTTTATAAGTATCCCATGTCTTCACATAGGAAATAGAAAGATTACATTGTCCATTCGCATAGAGCTGTATCTCTCGAGAAGTCATCGCTACATCTGTACAGATACGTGGCATGATAAGTGAGCAAATATATGATGAAGTGCAATTTCTGTGATCTTGTTCTAGAATCAGATTGAAGCAAGTGTGTTCTGGGTTATATTTCGTGACTTTACAAACTTTGGATCTTTTTGGATAAACATGCATGCAACCTTCACTTATATTCCGGAGCTTTCGTATATATCACGGTATAGTATTTCTTATTTGATTTTTCAGTTTTAAACGTAACATTATTTGAAATAGCTCACGACTTTAATTTGCAAATAAGATCTTCTTTTTTAGGAACATATCTTCAACAGTTAAGCAATCTTCACTTGCTCTGCTCGCTTCCAAATCAGGTCTAACATTTTCTTCTGTCACAGCTAAATCTGCCCAACTATCATTTTCCAACGGATCGATACCGGGATCTTCTAGTTCGACAAAATTATTATTCGTAGCCATATCATCAGTCAATGGATTATCATGTATTTTGTTCAATTCAGAAGCATAAGCCATACTATCCCAACCTTAATGATCTTTATCAGCTTCATATCATCACCGTCACTCATATCATCACCGTCACTCATATCATCAATGTAAACATGATCAATATCAACGTAAGGCTGAGATGCAATATTCGATGGTTCAGGTCAGTATATTGTGGATGAGTCAGGTTGAAAAGAGCGGAATGATGTGGATGGGAAAGCCTGGAATGCGCTTTTTGAACCGTGTTGGAATGATACGGATGGAAAAGCTTGGAATGCAAGGGTTTGGAAAAATCTGCATTTAGTATATGAAAGTATGTCTTAACACCTCTACTAGGTTTCGATGAGTATCACGTATGCAATTTAAAAAATTTAGAGGTCTAAGTATACTAAATAAGAATCGAACTAGACAATTAGGGTTTCAAAATTAAGCAAACAAGTTCTTATCTAAGTGAAGAGAGTCTACAACCTATGCAGTCTAGCCCTTCACTTCTAAAACTCCAAGTAGCAGTTCCTAGAATTCTTTTTTGACTTCACTTGAAGAATGGAATGAGCTTTCTTATAGTCTTCGTTATCGAAAATGATCCACCTTGAGGCAACTCTCACTCAAGCTCACACTTCACTAATCAAGGTATTAGTGAATATAACAAACTATACTAATGGGCTAGAGTAGTGTAGGTTGATGAAGTAGGAATTTTGCCCACTAAAAATATTTCTTTTTTTTCCCCTTCTTCTCAACCCTAAAAAATTAGTGAAGAGATGAAGAAGAAGATGAACTTAGATGTGTGAACCATGATCTCAAGAAGAGATAAGTTGAGATAAGAATGAGAGTGATAAATACAAAGATACTGATATCTTGGCAACATTTATGAATAATCCAAGGATTGAAGATGAGTCATGGTTTCTCAATACTTCTCCAAGCATCTCAAGCCATGACTCATTCTTCATTTTTTTTAATTCAAAAATATTTATCATTATGTTTACTCAATTGTGATTCTCACACATCCTAGTTCTATGTATCATCAACCATGTGCGCGCGCGCGCACACACACACACATCACATATATAAATATATATCAAGAGAAGAAAATCTTAAGTGAGCTATATATTAGTTTATATATATATATATATATATATATATATATATATATATATATATATATCAAATTATTAAATCAACACTTGATTCAATAATCCGATTATATCATATATAACCTGGCGAATATCAAATATATATATATATATCAAATTATTAAATCAACACTTGATTCAATAATCCGGTTATATCACATATAATCGGCTAATATTCAATATTAGTTTATATATATAAAATTATTAAATCGACATTTGATTCAATAATCCGGTTATATCATATATAATCTGGCTAATAAAATATATATATATATATATATATATATATATATATATATATATATATAATAGAGGAAAGATGCCATAGGAGGGAATTTCCTCTTATGGCGTCGAAAAAATACACTCTCCCTTATTTTTTCCGCCGATCGGCACCCACCATTTTCATCGTTATCATCTAAGATATGGGTACACCAAATTTCATGTGATTCTACAACTTTTTCACCGTTGATTTAGCAATGTAAAAGTTCTATTGTCGGTAAACCGTTAATCTTGAACCCATTAAATCAACGGTGAAAAAGTTGTAGAATCACATGAAATTTTGTGTGCCCACATCTTAGATGATAATGATGAAGATGGTGGGTGCCGATCGTCGGAAAAAACGAGGGAAGGTGTATTTTTTCGACGCCATAGGAGGAAATTCCCTTATATGGCCTCTTTCCTTCATTAACCTCATATATATATATATATATATATATATATATATAAACATATATATAAACACACACACACACACACACATATGAATAATGGAGGAAAGATGCCATAAAAGGGAATTTCCTCCTACGGCGTTCAAAAAATACACCCTCGCTCGTTTTTTCTGACGATCGGCACCCATCATCTTCATCGTTATCATATAAGATATGGATACACCAAATTTCATGTGATTTTACAACTTTTTCACCGTTGATTTAGTGGGTTCAAGATTAACGGTTTACTGACAACATAACTTTTTGTTTTGCTAAATCAACGGTGAAAAAATTGTAGAATCACATGAAATTTGGTGTACCCACATCTTAAATGATAATGATGAAGATGATGGGTGCCGATCATCGGAAAAAAATGAAAGAGGGTGTAATTTTTCGACGCCATAGGAGGAAATTCCCTCCTATGGCCTCTTTCCTCCATTATTCTCATATATATATACATAATTATTGAATCAACACTTGATTTAATAATCCGGTTATATCAAATATCATTAGATTAGAATACGGTATCATATACTCGTATTTAATTAAGCTCCCGCACATATCTCTATACATGCCCTACTTCGTTTCGTTTGAACTAGGAAATCTCTATGTGGGGATGAAAGTGTTTATTACCATCACCATAGTGTTATACTAGCATCAAGTATGTCGTTTTCAAAATTTGTGGTGCTAATCAATATTATCAAAGATCTAACTAGATTATTAGGGTTTTAACATGATGATATCACAAACAAAAGAAGAGGGGAAGAAGTATACGACCTTCGTAGACCGAGTCCTTCTCTTCTTAGGCTCCGGGTTGTAATCCCTACGACTCCTCGTAGCTCCACTTGAAAATTGATCAAGCTAACTCCTTGATCCCCCAAGTCGAAGATGATCCACTCGATGCTACTATAGCTCAAGCTACCTCTCCACTTATACCCTATAAGTGAAGGAAACACCCTAAATCAAATTGCTAGTCTAGTTTAGGATGGTGAAGTAGGGGATTTAAGCTCACTAGGGTTTGCTCAAATCCTAGTGATTCACATCACATGTGAGGGTTTATGGTTTTGAGGTGGAGGAAGAAAGGAGATAATGAGAATGGAGAGAGCTTGAAGAAGATGAGCTCTTCCACACCTAAAATGAAACTCAAAGTATGAGTGCGTGTTGAATGGCAACACCCTTGATTACCCCCATTCAAGCATGGAATAATTTTTGCAACAATAAATTGCAACCATGCTTAAATAGTGAGTCAAGAGTAAAAACAAATGATATGTGCCATGCTACACCCATACTCAAAATATCTTATATGTCTCCTATTTTCCACCTCATTATTTCTATTTTCACAAAATAGAAAATGATGTCACATGTGTCATCAACCATGACACATTATATATATATATATATATATATATATATATACACACACACACACACATATATCACACACACACACACACACACACATATACATAAATACATATTTAGTGAGCAATAATATTAGTTAATATATAATTATATCAAATATAAATATATATTATATTATTAAATCAACACTTGATTCAATAATCTGGTTATATCTCATATAACCGACTAATATCATTTATCTGTATATCACATTATTAAATCAATACTTGATTCGATAATCTGGTTATATCACATATAACCGACACATAATAGATAACTGCCAGATTACAATACGGTATCACATACTCGTATTTAATCAGGCCCACACACATATC
The DNA here is from genome assembly GCA_030015575.1 of Agapanthus africanus. Lineage (NCBI taxonomy): Eukaryota > Viridiplantae > Streptophyta > Magnoliopsida > Asparagales > Amaryllidaceae > Agapanthus > Agapanthus africanus. The sequence continues at coordinate 80,784,064 of CM057340.1, read as the reverse complement.
AACATATGTGCCCTACTTCGTTTTGCTTGAACTATGAAACATCTTTGTGGGACTCTAAAGACTCGTCAATACGCTAGCAGTAGGTGATGATCACATCAGTCACCTACAAGGCGTCAACGGTACTAGCTGGACGTAATGGCTACCCAGGTATTGAGCGAATAGAAGATCAAAAAGCTAACTTGTCCAAACTCCCATGAAGCCACTATGCAACACTTACCGTACAGTCCGGTCTCTTCGTCTGATATGTCGCATATCGAGTCTAGGGGTGGTAACATCAGACCCCAGTAACTTGATAAGTCATCCTGATGTATGGCTCATAACAGTTTGAGAAACTACTGATAACTCTTACCAGTAAATCTCAACAGCAGCCCTGGCCAGAGACTTCCTGTTATAGCCAATCGAGCATAGCGCAACATCAACTCCCAATACCGGGAGAGATGAAACCCATCCTATTGCTCACTGTCTTCATATGACTCGGGATTGTACCTAAAATCCACCTGTTTGCACGACTCCTTTGAGTTGTGGTAGGGAGGAAATCAAAGCACAGTGGGAGCCACACAAGACTATATAGCGATCTCAGGTCTACAGACTAACATGTACCAATATCACCAGAGAATTGCTATCTGACGATAGGTATAATACCAACTAGGGGTTCTCGGCGAGTCCTATTCGGTGTACCTATTCTCCAATGAGCACCTGTATACAATCTTTGATGTCACACACCAATGGTTCTGGGATCAACCATTGCCCTCTAATAGACAAGAAACGTACACACTAGTCCACTCTGGAATATCGATGCCCTGTCTTGATATCCCTTCGACTAGGAACTGTTCAAGGATGTACTTGTGGACCACCCTGGCCCCACTAGTATGATCTCATCATAATCCTGGTAGTCGAGTACATATCCTAAGGGCTTTATCAATATGTGAGAGAGAGACAGTATGATAATACCAGTCTACATGTTAAGATAAAGGGCAACCAGATAGCATACTATCATGTCGAGCAAGAAAGTCCTCCATATATATGTCCAAGCATCCATTATATCATACAATAATGGCCTCTAGGGCATACATATTCCTAACAATCTTCCACTTGCACTAAGGCCAGTTGTTGAAGTATCTCATATCCAACATCCCAAAAATCTCTCGATTAGCATCTGGAGAAGGGCATTGGTGAGTGGATCCGCCGTGTTATCCTTCATGTCAACTCTCCTAACCTCGATTTCCCGGAGATCAACTATCTCCCTGATCAGGTGATACCACCTAAGAATATGTCTGGATCACTATTGGGACCAGGGTTCCTTAGCCATCACAATACATAGGTATTGGATGCTCAGTGGATGGAACCTCACTTAGTTCATCTTATGAACTACTTCATCCAGACAGCCTCTTTGGCAGCGATGTATTCAGCCTCCATCAACGAGTCTGCTACGGTATATAGCTTTGAACTCTTCCAACATACCGTCCCTTCAATGAGGGTGAAGACAAACCCGAGACCGACTTACTGTCGTCCTTATCACTCTGGAAGCTCTAATCTATAAAGGACTCCACCTGGAGTTCACCGTTACCATACACCAAGAACATCTCTTTATTCCTTCTCAAGTACTTAAGAATGTTCTTCACAGCTATCCAGTATTTCTCCCCAGGATCTGCTTGATACCAGCTCACTACACCTAGTGAGTAAGCTACATCCGGTCTGGTATATAACATTGTATATATGATTGACCCAACTGCCGAAATATAGGGTATCCTTTGCATGCGAGCCCTCTCCAAATCAGTCTTGGGAGACATCTCTTTGGAGAGAGTGATTCGTAAACAAGTGGGTACATCGCCACGCTTAGAATCTTCCATACTAAACCTCTTTAGTATGGTGTCTATGTACCTGGATTGGGATAATCCCAACATCCGTCTAGATCTATCTCTATAGATCTTTATCCCCAGGATGGAGGAGGCATCACCTAGATCTTTCATGGAGAACTTTATGTGATAAGAGGAGCTTGACCGAGTGTAGCATAGGAACATCATTTCCTATCAAGAGTATGTCATCCACGTACAATACAAGGAAGACCACCTTACTTTCTACAACCTTATATATACAAGGTTCATCTACATTTTTGATGAAGTCAAACTCTTTGATCGCTTCATCAAAACAGATGTTCCAGCTCCGCGATGCCTGCTTCAATCCGTAGATGGATTTAAGCAGGTTGCACACTTTTCTGCTGCTCCCACTGTCTATGAAGCCCTCTGGCTGTGTCATATACACGCTCTCTTCTAAATCACCATTTAGAAAAGTGGTTTAGACGCCCATCTTCCAGATTTCATAGTCATGGTATGCAGCAATGGCAAGTAGGATCCTGATGGACTTAACCATAGCGACAGGAGAAAAGGTTTCATCATAATCAACACTTGATCGTTGATGAAAACCTTTTGCTACGAGTCCAGCTTTGAAGATCTCAACCTTTCCATCTACACCAAATATCTTTCTCAAAGATCCACCTGCTCCCGATGGGTTTTACCCCTTCAAGAGCAACTTCCAAAGTCCATACTTTGTTGGTGTACATGGATTCCATCTCAGATCGCATAGCATCCAGCCATTTCACAGAGTCTCCACTTGTGATGGTCTGCTCGAAACTAGTTGGGTCATCATCTTCAATGATGCAATCCTCACACCCACCGTCTACGAGAGAACCGTAGTATCTCTCAGGTGGATGAGGAACCCTACTAGATCTGCGGAGTGGCTAGGGTTCGTTGGGTACTATTGAATTCTCCGGTTCCACCAAATCATCAGTACTAGTTTGTGCTGCTGGAACTTCTTCCAGTTCTACCTCATTACCACTAATTTCTTTCTCAAGAATTCTTTTTCTAAAAAGGTGGCATTCCGAGATACAAACACCTTTTGTTTCTCGGTGTGGTAGAAGATATTCCCTCACAATTGTTTGGGATATTTTACAAACTTGCACAGAACTGACTTTTCCTTGATCTTGTTCGGATTTTTTGTTTTAACATAGGCCGGACAATCCTATATCTTAACTCGTTTAAGAGATAGTCTCTTCCCTTTCCATATCTCATATGGAGTGGTAGGCACGGATTTGGTCGGAACTCTATTCAATAGATATGCGGCTGTCTCAAGCGCATAACTCCAAAAGAAAATAGGTAACTCAACATTATTCATCATAGAGTGAACCATATCTAATAGGGTGCGATTCCTCCGCTCCGATACTCTGTTGTGCTGTGGTGTATACGGAGGAGTAAGCTGAGAGAGAATCTTATTTTCTTTTAGATAATCTCGGAATTCCATGCTCAAGTATTCTCCTCCCCGATCAGATCGAAGGATTTTAATACTCTTACCCGTTTGGTTCTCTACTTCTCACTTATATTCCTTGAATTTCTCAAAAGCCTCAGTCTTGTGTTTCATCAGGAACATATGTCCGAATCTTGAGAGATCATCGGTGAATGTAATAAAGTATGAGAAACCATTCCTGGCAAGTGTAGACATATGACTACACACATTACTATGTATTAGCCCCAAGAGCTCAGTAGCTTTTTCTCTGTGTCCAGTAAACGGAGTTTTGGTCATCTTATCTTTGAGACATAATTGACAAGTTTCATAAGATGTAAATTCGAACGTGTTCCCCGCCGAAACACGGAGACGCGACCGCGCGGGTCCCTCTTGCCTGAATTCGAGGCAGATGCTAATTGATGCTATCCGTCCACCTCTCCGAAGATGCCAAGTTGATTTATGGCACCATGTATCGAAGGTTTAAACGGATGCGGCCGATATAGCAGACTTCGTCAGATTCCCCCTCGTTGAGGGTTTTTTGATTGTGGGGACGCTCTTCCCTGCAGGCGCAAGCCCCTGCAGTTAATTACGTTACCGCATTGCGGTAACCAATTTCTCCTTCTCCAGATGGTCACTTCATGTCGTGGGTGTTATTTTTGTTTTTGGTTGCCCGTGGATTGTATACGGAGACTAATTTATATTGTCGCCCGTAGGGCGTGGATTAGTCCAAATCCGTATTTTCTTAGATTTGGGTTTGGGGGTTGGGTTTAAGGATACGTTAGTCTCATTTGAAACTAAAATCAATTTAAACGTTTGTTAAGGTTACATTAGTCTAATTTTTAGACTAAGATCAACTTAACGGGATCATTTAAATCCAACAAAAGAGCATTTGGGCTCTATTGTTTAGTTTAGGGACATTGCGGTCAATTACCAGTTTAAGGACATGGTGGTCCAAAGTTAAGGACATCATAGTCCGTGGGTTTAAAGGGACCCCACAGTCCGAGGTTAAGGATATCATAGTCCATGAGTTTAAAGACCTCACAGTTAAGGTTAAGGACATCATAGTCCGTGAGTTTAAAGACCTCACAGTCAAGGTTAAGGACATCATAGTCCATGGGTTGAAGGACCCCACAGTCCAGTTTAAAAACGTCATAGTCTATGAAATGTATGGTTGTCGGGACCTGTCGCCTCTCTGAAGACGTTGAAGGATTACAACGACATATATCAGAGGGGCTCAGAGATGTACCCTTGAACCAATTTTGGTTGAAAGATCTGTAGTCCAATTTGGGGCTAAGATCTGCTAAAAGATTTATGAGCATATGGGCTCAGTTAATCTGCATTTGAGGACTTATGGCCAATCTTGGACTAAGTCCAATCGAGTTAAAATGTTTAACATTTATTTTTGGGCTGTTGAGCCCTTACTTGGGCTTGGCCCTTTTAACAATGCTTAAATTCTGACAATATCTTGTCTTTTATTAAATGCTGGGCATTCATCATATCCTTAGGCTTATTAAAGAACAATTTATGTTCTATCAGCACGACACGTGGCGCGCTTGGCGCTTTACGCTAGTCAAAGTGCTCAGTGCGCTTCTGCCAAGTAGTGCACACGTGAAGGACACGTGTCGTGCTTGGCGCTAAGCGCCAGACGATGGGTGCATTGCGCCAGCTTATGAGCACATTGCGCTAGTAGTTTAGTGGCGCACACGTTATTGATACGTGGTGCGTCTGGCGTTGAGCGTCAGCCCATAAGCGCAGTGCGCTATTTCAAGAGCGCAAAGCGACGCGTGTCGCGCTTGGCGCTGAGCGCCAGTCTAAGAGCGCAGAAGTGCAGTTCAAGAGCGCAAAGGGCAGTTCCAAAGCGCAAAGGCGCATATGATCAATTTTATGATCCAAAAAGAGACTTTGTCTTAAAATTCTAAGAGCAAAAGTTCTTCAATCTCTTATGTTGATGACAGACTTTGTCTTTATGGATCTATGATCTGTGAGGAAGAAGTAAATTCTTCTTTTTGTTTTATAATGAGCTCTTTTGATCTCTTTTGAAAAAGACCTTGGTCTTTGTAGATCTATGATCTTTTAAAAAAGTGAATCCTTTTTTTCAAATTAATTACGAGATGATTTCATCTCTATGTTCATCACCATTCTTTTTACCTTGAAGAAAAAATCTTCTTTCACTGAGAGCTTGGCTCTTCTTCTTTGAATTTCTCAAAGTTTTTGAGGAGGCTTCTCTCTCTATTTTTTGTATATCTCAGACTTGAAGTCTAGGGGCCTTTTTATAGGGTAGGCTGATTTGTTGAATCTGTTAAAGAGATCTTTCTCTAATTGATTTGGGGATGTTTCCCCACTATTGGATCTTTGATCCTAGGGCTTCTGGTTTACAGAAGATAATCTTCTTGTTTTTTTTACCAAGATTGGGAAATCTTTCCCCCTTACAGAATTCGTTCTGTATTTTAGTGATTTTTAATCACCATTGGATCATTGATTTAACGGTGTTCCAAATTCAGGGCACAATCTTTTCTGTTTGGAAAGATTCAACAGAATTTCATTCTTGTTAATTGATGATTTAATTATATCCGTTGGATATTTGATCCAACGGCGAGGAACATTTAGTTCCAGCTCTAGCGCTTATGCGCTCTTCCTATGGTGCACTACTTGTAGCGCAGCGCATCTAGCGCTAGCGCCTATGCGCTTTGCACGGGGTGCGCTAGTTGTAGCGCAGCTCTTTTATAAAAGCGCAGTTTTAATTCAAATTTTGAATTCTGAACAGAGCTTTGCTCTAATTGGGGAAACAAATGCCCCCCCACCGTTGCGCTCACGGGGCCCACACTTGGGTGCAGCGGTGGCAGCATCTCCACTCTTGGATCAACCGAGGAATTGAAACGGCACTTAGTGCCTATAAATAGGACCCTTGGCTCTTGAGATGACTTCTGTTCATCTTCTTTCCTTCTTGAAAATTTATTTTCTCCTCTAGAGCGCAGCTCTTCCTCTTAAGAATTTTCTTAAGGACAGAACTCTGTCAGATTTTTTTAGGTAAAAGATTAAATCTTTTTGAAACATCTTTTAGGGTTCACCTATTAATAGAGCCTTACTCTTCATAGATCTTTGATCTAAAGAAAATCCTTTTTAGGGTTTTATTAACAGTGCTTTGCTCTCTTGGAATCACAAATCTAAAAGGATTTTGCTTATGATTTCTTAATCCATTAATGGAGCTTTGCTCCTTTCAGATCATATAGAAGAACTCTTAAGAGTTTGTTCATGGATCTTGAAGATCAAATTGAAATTTTATTTTTGATGGATTATTCCATCATCTTCTCAGAGCAAGGCTCTTAGGATTTTCTTGAGGAATTTTATGCCTTCATCATTAGACTTTGACAGATGTCTGTCTTGTTTGCAGAGCATTGCTCTCGAGGAGTTTAACTCCTTGGCCCGAGGGACCTTTTTACGAAATTCTTTTTTAGGATTTCTCTCTTAACTTCACAAAATTAAATCCATTGGGTGATTTAATTATCAATTATTCCCACCTTGGGGATATCAAGAGTTGTTTAAATCCCGTGTTTGTTTCAATAAGCTTTTCTTAATCAGTCCGTTCCCTAACTCTCACTGATTTTCCTTTTCAGACGTTATGGACACTCACATGTATGACCTTGTTGAGATAATTTCTTACGGGGATAATTGCGCACTCGGCCGTTCCCAAAACCAAGAATTCACAAATGCCCATTGTGTTGAAATTATAGGCCTCTTTGATGTATACAATGGTCGACTGCTTCCTCGCCGTTCCTCCCTCTTGAAGCTTATTGTGAGAGCGATCTGGGAAGCGCTTCCCTTATTCTGTCTAGGCATGCTGCTTAAGGCATTGGACGATGCTGAAGATAAGGTGCACTCGGTGTATCTGATGGGCCTAATCTCAAAGAAAAGGCGAGACCACCTTGTCGATATCTTGCATCAAGCTTTTCAGCAGGCGGCGATACTTGCTGTCTATCGAAGGGTGGAGGACATCAGTGAGGATCCTGATGCTTGTGATCGTGAAAGGATGCACACGAAGATGGTCTGAGAGACTCGAAAAATATTGGATGGCCTCACCTTTGAATTTCTCAATCCGTGTCCTGGATTTGATGTCTTGCCATTGTAATCATTTTGATGATGTTTTCGTTTACTGCTTTCAATGTTGAAAGAACCTTTTGAAGTATGAATAGCAAATTCCTCCTTTCCGTGTGTTTATTTTATGCACTAAATCTTTTGCACATGCATGAATGGGTATGCTTCGAACGTTTTAACCGAATGCGAATCAAATGTTCTCCTTGTCGCTTTCTTCTCTTTCCTTTGTTGCCGGCATGTTACCTTAGTAAATGTAGCCTGTAGATGATAGAGAGAGCATTCCGTTTTGAATTTTTCGAGAGGTAGTGATGGCTTAGGAAGCAGGTTCAGATCTGCTGCCTAAGGCTTTTCAACTTTATGAGCCGTGAGGGTCTCATAAAGACTTTTCTCCCTACGAGTCGAGAGGATCTCGTTGATGTATTTTCTCTTTAGGAATCATGAGGATTCCTAAGTGTTTTTTTCTCTCTTATAAGTCGTAAGGATCTCACAAGTGAATTTTCCCTCTTACAAGTAAGTGGTTGTTTCCCTCCTTATCGAGATTCGACTTTGGAGAGTGTGGCCTGTGAATAGTATGCAAGAGTCTATTTTGGACCGACTTGCAGGGCCCCGGTGCTTAGGAAACAGGTTTTTTAACCCCTGCTGCCTAAGGCTTTTCCTTATGAGTCGAGACGATTCGTGAAGTTCTCACAAAGACACTAATTTCCTCACGAGTCGGGACGAATCGAGCAAATCTCGCAAGAATGTCCTAACGTCACAATTAACCCCTGCTCTTTACGACAGAGGTCCGTTAGGGTCTGTGGTACTAGGTTTTGTCCGTCGTACCGTCGCGTTGGCTGATGTATTCTTCGATAGGCAATCTTGCTGTTCGAGTAGCCTTGCGACTGTCGTGTCTATGATCCCTTCGGGGAAGGACAAGATGTCTTCAAGCAATCCTCCTAGGCAGTTTGACCGTCGGAAGAGCAAGCGTTAGAAATTTTGCCATGCGCTTTTTACTTGAGGTTAGGCTCATTTTGGGGAGCCCCGATGAGTCATAACCACTCCGCGCTGGTGTGGGATGATCTCCGATAGTCTCTCAGGTTTTATATGAGTTGCCGTCAAGACCCTGAAGCTAGGAATTTGGCCTTTGCTTCGTTTGATGGTATTGCGTCTGCTGTATCGAGACGAATGTCGTGGTTGTCTCTAGGTTGTTGGTGAACCGTCGAGGTTTGCAACTAGGGATTTTGCCTTGGCTCCGTTGTTTGATTGTCACGTTTGAATCCTGCTGGAGGAAGAATGCTGTGGTGACATCTCGTCTGCTGTATCGAGACGAACATCGAGGCGGTGACCACTCCGCGCTGGTGTGGGATGATCTCCGATAGTCTTTCAGGTTTTATATGAGTTGCCGTTAAGACCCTGAAGCTAGGAATTTGGCCTTTGCTTCGTTTGCTTTGGCGTGTCCGAATCCTGTTGGAGGAAGGACGTTGTAGTGACATCTCGTCTGCTGTATCGAGACGAACGTCGAGGTGGTGACCACTCCGTGCTGGTGTGGGATGATCTCCGATAGTCTTTCAGGTTTTATATGAGTTGCCGTCAAGACCCTGAAGCTAGGAATTTGGCCTTCGCTTCGTTTGTTTTAGCGTGTCCGAATCCTGTTGGAGGAAGGACGCTGTAGTGACATCTCATCTGCTGTATCAAGACGAACGTCGAGGTGGTGACCACTCCATATGGGATGATCTCCGATGGTCTTTCAGGATTTATATGAGTTGCCGTCAAGCCCTTGAAGCTAGGAATGTTGCCTTTGCTTCATTTGCTGGCATTGCGTCTGCTGTATCGAGACGAATGTCATGCTGGTGATCACTCCGCGCTGGTGTGGGTTGATCTCCGATGGTCTTTCAGTCTTTGTATGAGTTTCCGTCAAGACCTTGAAGCTAGGAATGTTGCCTTTGCTTCATTTGCTGGCATTTCGACTGCTGTATCGAGACGAATGTCATGGTGGAGCTGAGATTTTGCCATCACTCCGCTTTGTTTTGACCATGAGGTCTTTCGTCGACGTTGCATCTGCATCCTGTTGGACTGCGAAGGAACGCCGTTATTGACATTGCGTCTGGTGTAACGAGACGAATGCTGAGGTGGAGTTGGGATTTTGCCGGCACTCCGCTTTGTTTCGACCATGAGGTCTTTCGTTGACATTGCATCTGCATCCTGCTGGACTGCGAAGGTACGCCATTGTTGACATTGCGTCTGGTGTAACGAGACAAATGCTGAGGCGGAGTTGGGATTTTGCCGGCACTCCGTTTTGTTTCGACCATGAGGTCTTTCGTTGACGTTGCATCTGCATCCTGCTGGACTGCGAGGGAACGCCTGTTATTGATATTGCGTCTGGTGTAACGAGACGAATGCTGAGATGATCCCCAAGCTGTTTGTGAACCGTCGAGACTTGGCTCTCTTTCTGATGGAGCCTGTTGGGATTATATGGTTCCCTCTTTGTTTGCGCCCCTGGATTGTATACATGGATCGATGTGATCTCGCCTCTAGGGCAAGAGTTTCATTTCATTTCATTTTTTTTATTTCTTCCCGCGATGCTCTATCATTTCGGTTTTTATATCGCGAAAGTTGCGATTGCCCAATCATTTGGGCTATTTTTCGCGGTGCCCAATCATTTCGGCTATTTGTTTTATTTACTGCTGCTTTTTATTGTGAGTTGCCCAACCATTTCGGTTATTCTGTATGCATACATTTTTACTTGCCGATTTTGTTGCAAGTTGCCCCATTATTTCGGCCATTTCATATGCATTTGTGGCTCGCTGACTTTTCACTGCGAGTTTGGGATTTGATACCGATTTAGGAATTAGCATCGCTACAACTGGGATATTGCCAGGAGCGAATCATCATTTGCCTCTGTCAATGTCGAACAAAGGTGGCTTAGCGAACATGGTTAGGATCCTGTCGACTAAGGCTTTTAACTTCATGAACCGTAAGGGTTTCATAAAGGTATTTCTCCCTATAAGTCGTGAGGATCTCATAGGTGCGTTTTCTCCTTAAGAATCATGAGGATTCTAAGCGTATGGTCTCTTATAAGTCATAAGGATCTTACAAGAGTGTTTTCTCCTTATAAGTCAAGAGGACTTACAAGGGTCGTTCACCATGTAGACATATCCCTAGTCACGGGTAGGACTTTTTTAGGAAAATGTTTATTCGCGCCCGTGGATTGTATACAGGGGTCAATACTGAATCGCTTGTAGGGCAAAATCGGGGGGTATGACTGCTTAAGAATAGGTTCGGATCCCTGTAGCTTAAGGTTTTCGAATCCTATGAGCCGTGAGGGTCTTAAAGGGAAATTCTCCTTACGAGTCGTGAGGATCTTGTAAGTGTAATTTCTTCTTAGGAATCGTGGGGATCCCTAAGTGTGCTGCTCCCTTGTGAGTCGTAAGGATCTCACGCAGGTGGTTTCTCCCCACAAGGTCGAGAGGGCCTTGCAAGTATCTTTTGATGAGATTGCGCCCTTTCGGGTTTTCACAAAACTCGCCGGTAGCCCTACTGTTTTTACTCACGGAGCCCTTTCGGATTTTCATCCGTGCCCATCTTGCTTATGGACATACTATTTTTTTTAACACCACGTCAGCCTGGGGACGGCGCGGGTTGGTAGTAGTTTGACGACGTTTCGGTCATGGGCCAGTTTTAGGACATAGTGGTCCATTGTTAGTTTAATGACTTTCCGGTCGTAGGTCCGAGATTTTTCGGGCAGCGTACGATTATGCAGCTAGATTTTCTCGCAAATCTTCGCATTTTTTGTGTCGGAGGTAGATTCCTTGAAGAGAAGGCTGAGGGCGATTTCTTCGTTAGAGTCGCTTCCAAAGGTGATAACTTGCGATCCCTTAGTGTCGATTATGTGACAGTTGTCAGCGGCTCTTTTGCGCTCATCTGTCATACTTTTCTGTTCCCGACGGGCCTTGCATTTCACTCGTCGAACGTGTTGTCGGTGGGCAACATATCCCTGCCACCGGTTTTTAAAGGCTATGCACTCCTCGGTAGTGTGTGCAATCCTTTGATGGTATAAACAGAAGTTAGGATGTATGTCCGCTTCATCAAGATGTATACCGCCAGGAGAATTTCCTCTGAAAGAAGGCAACTTCATTCCTATTGACAGGGCCCTAGCGAATCGTTTCCTTACATTAAGCTTGCTTTTGCTGGCGATAGGGATGCTTTGATATGGTGGTAATGTTTCAACCCTTTCGTCTAGTCGCCAGCGTTTAACCTTTTCAAATATGGCCATCTCGCGCTCCCGATCAGCTTTGCTTTTCAGAAGAGCTTCGTTCAGGAATGCGTCAATCATTTCGTCTGATGGTCCTAGAATTTCTGGCTCAGGATCTGCCCCAAATTTCTTTGCGTCAGGAGCTTCTTCACCGTTTATCAACGAATGAGAGATCACATGGCAGCTTTCCACATAATCCTCAGGTTCATCCCATGAGTTTTCTCCATTGTCGTTATCTCCGTCCTCAAGGACGTGGCTAAGAAATTTTTGGAGTGTGATTGGGGTCCACGCCTTCTGGTTATACTCTTCCAGCGCGTCAATATGTTTTTGCAGGTCCGTGCGCTTGTCATCAAGCTTCACGGGCTTTTTGGTCTTCTTCTTCTTCTTCGATGATTTTGACGGCTGGGTGCAGGCGCTTTGACTATCACCACCAATTTTTGGAGTTGGGCACGGCTTCAGCATTCCTATGGCTGCAACTTCATCGATGTGTTGCTTGTATTTGACCAGAGATTTCGTCATCGGGTAACACATTGAACCCAAGTCTCATTCGGTCTAACCCTTTCGTTGACCAGTGCCGTCACAGTAGTGCGTTTATTCATACTAGCGAATCTCTGACAGGATGGCATCTCCATTTCGTCGAAGGTATTCATGGAGTCATTCGGGAGTCCCGCATACCATTCGAAGGCAATGCCCGCTAGACAGCCGATAAACTGTCAGAGGAGAAATATATCAGTATTGTTGCACATGGGTTCAAATCGCGCCATGTGCCGGCGAGAATTCTCAGTTCCTTTGTACATGTGGCATATTGGAAGTGTGTACTCTGGCGGGTACTGTATTTGATTGTGCCATGTCGGATACGGTCGACCAATCTTGATTGATCTATTTGCGGCTTCACTAGCGTAGTGAGCTTTGATTTGCTGAGCGATATATTCGTTCAGCTTTGCTTTTAGGAATCATTTCCTTCTAAGCCATTGATGAGCTTTGCAGAGGATTTGAAATGTCATCCTTATCTTTAAGACCGACTATCGGCAGTTCATCCGCCAGTGGTTCCGATTGAACCATCATTCCAGCCATATTCTGAATCAGAAGGGCCATCTGGTTCGTTTTAGTGGAAATTTCTGCCCCTGCTGCATCTCCCTTTTTCAGAGCGTGCTTTATGAAATGAATATCCAACCCCTTCTCTATTCTTTCTCCAGGCGCGTCTTCTGAATTTGCCTTAGACAATTGATTAGCGTTTGCTGCTGCCTGAGCAAGCATCTCCTGCAGCTTTTCACGTTGCAGTTGAACTTTTGTTAAGGACCGAGTTTGAGGTCGGTGACTAGTAGAAGCTCGAACTTTGTCTTTGGAATTCACCATATAGACTATGTGAACTACCATGCCCCCAGGTTTGGGGCGTTTGGAGTTTTGGCCTTTGGAGTTTGCTTCGGGCACTTGAGCTTTATTGGGCCTCTTTTTTTTTGTGAAAAGCCGCTTTGGCTTTGGGAGGAACCGCTGTATCGGGATCCGTCTTGGGATGAGTCCCCTTGTATTTGAAAGAGAATTGGTCAGAGTTTGGCTAACGTTTAGGGGAAGAGCCGCAATTGACGATAGAGACCTTCACTCGCTTCCGTTCTTTATATATAGACGAGGAAAGTTGCTTCAGGGAGCGAACTGGTTTCTGCTCTCGTGGGATCTCCATGGGCTGCAGAGATTTCTCAAATATTGCGGTAGGAAACTTTTATCCGACCCTTCGCACCAATTTGAAGCCGTTCCTGGTTGGAACAACATTCACCACTGAGGTTGAAATAGAACCATACGGAGAACTGCCCCCAGCTCATTTTGTATGATGCCAATATCGACGTCGACCATTTCTTACGGCCGAGATTTGATTAGCTTCAGGATTTTGCCGAGCCTGCCCCTTGTTTCCTTTGAGAGCTTGAATATTCTGCCCCCTGCGTCGACCTTGGTCCTTATCAGGTGCCAGTTGTTTGAGGACTGATTCCGTCGGCAAAGATGCTGCTTGGGGAGCCCGCCTGTGGACGATAGACACCCTCTGGGCTTCCTCCATCGGCGTTAAGGAACCGAGGGTGGGAGGTGGGAGCATCGACCCAAAGAGAAGCCTGTTGATTTCTTGAAGAGCCGGATTGCAGAGATTTGAGCCTGCAAGTGGCCCGTACTTGACTCCACCAGATATGACAGAGCCTGTGTTGCTAAGGTGGGAACAAACGCCATTCTTCATAAAGACGAAGCGCCGACTTCAGTATCCACTCCCCTAAGGGCAATCACAAACATATACACCGCGATTATCTGATCACGGGAAAAACACGACACACGAAGTGTGGAGTGGAAAGAGGAAAAGGTCTTACCGGGCGTGCAAGAATCTGTTCCCCGCCGAAACACGGAGACGCGACCGCGCGGGTCCGTCTTGCCTGAATTCAGGGCAGATGCTAATTGGTGCTATCCGTCCACCTCTCCGAAGATGCCAAGTTGATTTATGGCACCATGTATCGAAGGTTTAAATGGATGCGGCCGATATAGCAGACTTCGTCAGATTCCCCCTCGTTGAGGGTTTTTTGATTGTGGGGACGCTCTTGCCTGCAGGCGCAAGCCCCTGCAGTTAATTACGCTACCGCATCGCGGTAACCACTTTCTCCTTCTCCAGATGGTCACTTCATGTCGTGGGTGTTTGTTCTGTTTTTGGTTGCCCGTGGATTGTATACGGAGACTAATTTATGTTGTCGCCCATAGGGCTAGGATTAGTCCAAATCCGTATTTTCTTAGATTTGGGTTTGGGGGTTGGGTTTAAGAATACGTTAGTCTCATTTGAAACTAAGATCAACTTAAATGTTTGTTAAGGATACATTAGTCTAATTTTTAGACTAAGATCAACTTAACGGGATCATTTAGATCCAACAAAAGAGAATTTGGGCTCTACTGTTTAGTTTAGGGATATTATGGTCAATTACCAGTTTAAGGACATGGTGGTCTAAGGTTAAGGACATCATAGTCCGTGGGTTTAAAGGGACCCCATAGTCCGAGGTTAAGGACATCATAGTCCATGAGTTTAAAGACCTCACAGTCAAGGTTAAGGACATCATAGTCCGTGAGTTTAAAGACCTCACAGTCAAGGTTAAGGACATCATAGTCCATGGGTTTAAAGACCCCACAGTCCAGTTTAAAGATGTCATAGTCTATGAAATGTATGGTTGTCGGGACCCATCGCCTCTTTGAAGACGTTGAAAGATTACAACGACATATATCAGAGGGGTTCAGAGATGTACCCTTGAACCAATTTTGGTTGAAAGATCTGTAGTCCAATTTGGGGCTAAGATCTGCTAAAAGATTTATGAGCATATGGGCTCAGTTAATCTGCATTTGAGGACTTATGGCCAATCTTGGGCTACGTCCAATCGAGTTAAAATGTTTAACATTTATTTTTGGGCTGTTGAGCCCTTACTTGAGCTTGGCCCTTTTAACAATGCTTGAATTCTGACAATATCTTGTCTTTTATTGAATGCTGGGCATTCATCATATCCTTGGACTTATTAAAGAACAATTTATGTTCTATCAGCGCGACACGTGGCGCGCTTGGGGCTTTACGCCAGTCAAAGAGCGCAGTGCGCTTCTGCCAAGTAGCGCACACATGAAGGACATGTGTCGCGCTTGGCGCTAAGCGCCAGACGATGGGCGCATTGCACCAGTTTATGAGCGCATTGCACTAGTAATTTAGTGGCGCACACGTTATTGACACGTGGTGCGTCTGGCGCTGAGTGCTAGCCCATGAGCGCAGTGCGCTATTTCAAGAGCGTAAAGCGACACTTGTCGCGCTCGGCACTGAGCGCCAGTCTAAGAGCGCAGAAGCTTAGTTCAAGAGCGCAAAGGGCAGTTCCAGAGCGCAAAGGTGCATATGATCAATTTTATGATCTAAAAGGAGACTTTATCTCAAGATTCTAAGAGCAAAAGTTCTTCAACCTCTTATGTTGATGAAAGGCTTTGCCTTTATGGATCTATGATCTGTGAGGAAGAAGTAAATTCTTCTTTTTATTTTATAATGGGCTCTTTTGATCTCTTTTGAAAAAGACCTTGGTCTTTGTAGATCTATGATCTTTTAAAGAAGTGAATCCTTCTTTTCAAATTAATTACGAGATGATTTCATCTCTATGTTCATCAGCATTCTTTTTACCTTGAAGAAAAAATCTTCTTTCACTGAGAGATTGGCTCTTCTTCTTTGAATTTCTCAAAGTTTTTGAGGAGGCTTCTCTCTCTATTTTTTTAATACCTCAGACTTGAATTCTAGGGGCTTTTTTATAGGGTAGGCTGATTTGTTGAATCAGTTAAAGAGATATTTCTCTAATTGATTTGGGGATGTTTCCCCACCATTGGATCTTTGATCCTAGGGCTTCTGGTTTACAGAAGATAATCTTCTTGTTTTTTTACCAAGATTGGGAAATCTTTCCCCCTTACAGAATTCGTTCTGTATTTTAGTGATTTTTAATCACCATTGGATCATTGATCTAACGGTGTTCCAAATTCAGGACATAATCTTTTCTGTTTGGAAAGATTCAACAGAATTTCATTCTTGTTAATTGATGATTTAATTATATCCGTTGGATATTTGATCCAACGGTGAGGAACATTTAGTTCCAGTGCTAGCGCTTATGCGCTCTTCCCATGGTGCACTACTTAGAGCGCAACGCTCTTAGCGCTAGCGCACACGTGCTTTGCACGTGGTGCGCTACTTGTAGCGCAGCGCATCTAGCGCTACCGCCTATGCGCTTTGCATGGGGTGCGCTAGTTGTAGCGCAACGCTTTTATAAAAGCGCAGATTTAATTCAAATTTTGAATTCTGAACAGAGCTTTGCTCTAATTGGGGAAACAGAACGGATTCAAAAATCTATCTTTATGCAACTTAGCTAATCTTGTCGTATTGATATGACCTAGTCTACAGTGCTATAAGTAGGCTTCGTTCATTTCTGAACTTTTTCTCTTGTGTGTATTCTGTACGTTTAGAACTATTGTTTGATTTAGAACGTATATACCATTCCAAAATGTACTAAACCCAATCAACACTCGATTTTGGAAAATGTTCATAACATTATCCTCCAATGTGAGATTATATCCTTCTTTATTTAAGCAAAGAAACTGATATAATGTTGCACATCATCTTTAGTACGTAGTAACAGTCATTCAAAATCAATGTATTACCTATTGGTAACACAAGGTGATATTCGCCAACTGCTTTGGCTGCAACAATTGCACCGTTCTCTACTTTTAGAGACATATCACTCTTTTCCAGTTCTCTATCTCTCTTTAGCTCATGTAACAAATTACATACGTGTAACTTTCCAGAAAATAAAATATTTTTTTTTGAGAATTTAAAATAATAAAATAATGAGTTTGTGTAAAACAATAAAAATATCTTCAGCGATTGGCCTAAAAATATTTGTGCTTGAGGAGTTTGTCACAAATTGGTATTGTTGTAGCATGTATGTGTATATACATATATATACATATATATATATTTTAAACCAATGTGTGTGTATAATTATATGGTATGGTTGGAGTTATCACCATTTTTCCCTAGTTCCCTTGTTTCCCCCTTATTTATTCTTGGGTTGCCCCATTTCTTTCCTCCCCAACTCTGGAAAATTCTAACAAAAAAAAGGGAGGGTTTCCCTATCTCATCTTCGAGAGAGAGAGAGAGCCCTGGGATCGGCGATCTCACGACGCGCAACCCCGCCGCCGCCGACTTCTCCTCCGTCTCTCCCCCCAAATTCAAACCCTAACCCTATTAATGGCATGTGCGA
Organism: Agapanthus africanus; assembly: GCA_030015575.1. NCBI lineage: Eukaryota > Viridiplantae > Streptophyta > Magnoliopsida > Asparagales > Amaryllidaceae > Agapanthus > Agapanthus africanus. The sequence continues at coordinate 80,766,676 of CM057340.1, read as the reverse complement.
CATCTCCTCCCCTGAACCAAGCGCGCTTCCCGTTCTTCTCCGATGACGTCGTCTTCAATGTCGTGGCCAAGAAGGAGGCGGATCCTCACGAATGGGCGTGCCTCTCCCGCATCTCCACCCACTTCGCCTCCCTCATCGCCACCTACTGCTTCCGATCGAAATGCCTTCATCGCAGCCCACGCCTTCTCTTTCTCCTCTACAAGCTCCCGATCGTCATCGGCGCCACCAACAATGACATCCCGAACCTCGCAGCGTTTCCCCCCTCGGCCGTGTTCCAGTGGGTCGCCGCCAGCGTCGCACCTTTCATCCCCGCAGTGAGGATTTCAGTCATCGCCGTCGGGAACGAGGTGCTCGAGTCGAACGATGCGGGGCTGGCGTCTCTGCTGCTGTTGATTTGTCCAAAATTATGAGTTTACCGCAATCAAGAAACGGCGTCGCTTCGCAGCTAGCCGGTGAGTGCGGGTCGATCCATAGAGACGGGTAAATTTCTTTAGTGTGTTTTAACAAGTTGATTCAAAATGTTGTTTGGTTGGTTTTATAAAAATCTATAAAATCTGATCTAATTAATCTAATTAAAAGTCTTGCTAGGGTTAGGCTTCGGGGAAGTTTTGGAGATTCAAGTTTTCCTCACCGCTTTCATTGCCATATTTTTAGATCTGTTAGATGTTACGGTAATTATCGATAAAGTGGATCCGAATCTTTTGGGAAGATGTTTCTTCCTCTAGATTCGCATCCTTCCTTTATCGTTAATTACCCTAACCTACATGGAAAACGCGCGCAACCGGCCTTTTATACTATGGTTCACCATTACCTCGAGGGGTAGGGTGCCGCAGGGAGCGGTTGTGCGCGCATGCATGGAGTTCTTAATTCATTAGTTTAATATGGCATTGAAAGGGGTGAGAGATCTCATCTCTCAACCCTTTCCCTAAGGCTAACCCTAACAAGCGAGGAGACTACTCGCTCATTATGGGATGATAAAACATTAAAAGAATAGAAAATACACTTACTAATTTGACGGCTCCCTCCAAGCGATAAAGAACAGATCTGAATAATTATTCCCAGAAATTCTGAACTTTTATTTATTGAAAAGAGGTATATATTTTACAGATCTGGAAATACAATTTATAGGAAAGCAGGAGATCTAGGGTTACAGACTCTCGGAAATATGAAATTACAGATTTGACCCCTGAAAATCCTAACATATACACCGACGCACCGACGCACTAAAATTGCACCGACACGGGCTCTGTATGGCCGCGGAACCGCGGCGCCAGGCTGGGTTTGGCCGTGGTTCCGCGGCCATGTTGAGGACTTGGGCTATGAAACTTCAGGTCTTTATTCAGGGCTTCTTGGGCTTTGTCTTTTTATATTTCTTTCCTCTGTTGGACTTCTGAATCTTCTCCAGATTTTCAGTGAAGATTTGTATTGGTCTTTTAACCGTTTCACCTTGACTTGCGTTGTCTTGCACCCATATGAACTGGGCTTGACTGAGATCCGTCTAATTGTTGGTCAAAAGTCTCTTTTTCTGTTGTTTTGTGTCTTTTTCACTGTATTCGCATCCAAGCCCTGTATCCTGTAACATGTAACAAAAGTGCGTCAAGAGTACCTGTTTATTTCTAAAACGGATAAGAATAGGGGAATGATAAAGGCAATATTATGGTCTGAACAAATACCCCCAAACTTACCTTTTGCTCGTCCTCGAGCAAACTTATTGTTTTATTCACTAAAATCCTAACCACACTTTCGTAGGGAACGCGATTGCACTGAGCATGTGCAACAAGCCGTTAAACCTCTAGGTGTCCCTAGTAGGAGGAGTGTTGTCTCCTGAAGGTTTTCAGCGGATTACACCCACAAAATCCTATCAACTCGGCCCATTGACTTTTGTTTTCCGATCAGGTTTTCTTAACAAGGAATTCTATTATCTTTTGACTCGCAAATTATCCACCCATATTCTTCACGCATCCTTATCATTTAACTTAAGATTATATATGTTATGTAGACCTACTTAGCTTTCGGCATCTCTTAAGTTTTCCTTCTAGGGTTACATCTCTACTCAGGAATTTCTATCAACTCATATTAAAGTTACAAGTTCTATTCTTCATTCCTTTTTCTCATCTAAACACCAATCACATACCCCTACGTGTGTGTATAAGTCACCCCTACACTTGGAAATTCAAATTAAGCAATCAACCCCTTGTCCATTGTCCAAAGTACTAATTAGTTGGTGAATTTAAATGAAATTTGCTTACACATCCTTCATGCGACCGTTAATACTTCTTGAGGTACCAACGACCGATTACAAAATGCGCTTGCACTTTAAAGCGTACTTCCTAGTCTTTGCAACACCCAAGGCTTTAGCAGTGACTCCCAAACCAGTTGGTCTAAGGCACTAGGTGATGAAGCACCCTCGCTAAATATTTTTCTATTTTTACAGCCTTAAGTAATCACAAAAACCAGTGTCCATTTTTTCTTTATTCACTTTTTTTTTCTTTTTATTTTCATTGTACTAAGGACTTTAGACAAGAGCATTTCAAGGTCTCTTTTACTATTCCAAGTTTCAAGGTGCGTGAATGTGCAAATTGTAGGGTATACATTTTCAGAATTTAGACTTAAGCTAGGAACTATTTTTCAAACTTATACTCTAATAAGAACATCAATACTCTTCCTTTGTTTCGACTTAGTCCAAGAAGTGAACCCAAAATTTGCCTATTTCTAAATAAACTATAAGGCATATACTTTCTACCGTTAAACTTTAAGGAATGTTATTTTTAGGGTTTTTAATTCACTAAGTCTAAGATCTAGTTGTTTCTAGCCAGTTAACCTATCTGTCAACTCTAGTCAATTAGCCAAAATTGAATACAATAATTTTTATAATTTTTGAAATTTTTCAATTTTTATGGGTTTTCAAATAGGTATGCAAATGCAAAAATATGTACAAATGAATGCGGAGGAAGAAGACGTACCGAGCATAAATACCCCCAAACTTGAACTTGACAGTGTCCTCACTGTCATACTAAACCAAGAGGGTCAAAATACCGGCACTTCCCTGTTTATTTATTTATAGTTTTTTTTTTGTTAAGAAAAACAAAAATATATACAAAAAGACCCCCCCCCAAACTTCAATTAAACTATGTTAGACAATACTGCCAAACCTTGCATCGGCCAAAAGTCAACACCAACCAGTTGAAAAATTTATCAGTAAAGAATATTGGGTGGTGGAAAAATAAGTTGTGGTGGTCCGCAAAGAATTGGGGAAGATAGAAGTAGTGGTATGGGAGGTGTGGAGGTAAATATACAGGTGATGGTGATGCATCGAAACGAGAATGTAAATGATCAGCAATCAGTGGAGTGTTGGCATTCTCGTACCTTATTAAAAGAAATGAGGGTATTTCAACTTCTAAAGGAGGAGGTTGACTCACCACAATACCCCCAAAATGTTCCTGTGGGTCCTCTATTGACTTGGCATCATCCATCAATTGTGTATGATATTCACTTATGAGGGAACTTATCTCCTCGATGTCCGCCATAGTCCAACCGAAAACTTGCCGCCTATCTTATAAGACCGTTAAGAGGGCGTTCTCTTGCTCGAGGGCTAGAGAGGCCGATATGATAATGGGAAAGGTCTCATTCTCACCTATGTAGGCATATCTAAGGTGAGAGGGCAAGGGCGTGAGTTCGAATTTCTGAGGCGAAAGAATCATTGCGGAATCTACTTCGAACTCAAAGGACTCTAACACAGGTTCGAAATCACTGCAAACAACCGATTCGGATGGTTCGACTGACTCATCCAAAAATTCAAACGACTCATATTCGGGCTGTGAGTCGTCATCATCAGAAAAAGTGAAACATTCATAATCAACATCGGTTGTGTCAACGGTAGGCTCAAGGAGGGACGCACTAGTGGCGTCAAAACTGTTTTCATCAAACAAGAATCTTTCAAGCTCGCAGTCCTCCTGCGTGATTTCGTGAATAGAGCAAACTTCTCGTGTACTACTTTTAGGCACGGGGGGCAGACTTCCCATCTTATAAATATTGAACTCACTAGACATCTTCCCAAAGGATAGAGTCATGGAGTCATTGCGACAATTTATTACGGCATTAGAAGTGGCCAAAAATGGTCGACCAAGAATCACCGGAATTTGGTTTCTTGGGTTAGCAACAGGTTGTGTATCCATAACGATAAAATCAACGGGGAATATGAATTCCCCGACTTTGATCAACACATCCTCTAGTTGACCCCTTGGATAGGTGATTGATCGATCAGCCATTTGGAGAGTGCAACGAGTGGGTTTCAACTCTCCAACCCCTAATTGTTCGTACACGGAGTAGGGAATCAGGTTAACACTAGACCCAAGATCTAAAAGTGCTCGATTAATTTTCTTATCCCCAATTGTGATGGAAATCGTAGGACAGCCAGGGTCCTTTCGTTTTTGGGGTAAGGTTTGATGGTGGTTAATAGCATTGCTCACTGCACTAGCCACTAGCACTTTCTTGGGTACTTGAGATGCTTTTCTCTTTGAGGTGCATAAGCCCTTTAAGATTTTTGCGTATGAAGGGACTTGTTGGATAGCATCCAAGAGAGGTATATTTATGCTAACCTGCTTAAACAATTCCACAATCTTTTCCACTTGTGCAGTTGGTTTATTGGGACTCAACCTGTTTGGAAATGGTGCATTTTGAAAATTAGTTGAGTCAAAAGTCTGTGGAGTAGAATGTGGAGTAGGAACGGATCCCGGTGTAGATGTGTTCATGTTGTGAGAAATGGGTCCGTTAGAGCTAGAAGAAGTAGAGCATGTGAAGGGTGGAGAATAGGCTCTAAAGAAAAAGGTGAAGAAGAAAGTGAAGAAAATGAAGAAGGGGAAGAAGACGATGGAGAAAAAGAAGAAGAAGGTGAAGAACCACCGGCGGGGATGTCATCACTAGTATCCACATTATTTTGCAACTCTCTTCCGGATCTCAACATGGTCACCGCATTTACATTGTGATTGTGATATGTGTTTTGTGTGTGACCGGGATTTGGCAATGGTTGAGATGGAAGCTTTCCCTTTTCTCTCTCGCTCAACGCAGCAGTTAATTGTGCAATTTGTGCCTCAATAGATTTGATACTTTGATCGTGTGAGGCATTGTTATTCATCAAAGATTGAACATAACTTTCAAATCTTGCTGCGGATTCTGTAGATTTCTTGAGAAATGCTTCTAGACTCTTCTCGAGCGAGCTAACCTTATCATCATTTGGTTGAACTAAGTTGTTCGTTTGATTTGTATAAGGTTGTTGTTGGAAAGGTTGCTGGTTTTGAGTTTGTGAGGGTGCTTGTTGTTGTTGTGGAGGAGGTCTTTGAAAATTATTATTCCCTTGGAACTGTTGATTTGGGTGACTCCTCCACCCCTGATTGTATGTCGAAAAGTACGGATCATTTCTTTGTCGTTGCTGAAATGCAGCATTGACTTGATCCTGTCCTTGAATAGGTGCATTATAAGGACACTCTTCGGTTAGATGCAATGGGTTCGAACAACAAGCACAAACAGTTCGTGTGGGTAGAGTAGGGGAAGGAGAAGACGATGAGATTTTGGTCTCAATGGCTTCTAGCTTTTTCATAAGTGAGGCCATCTCGGCCTTCATAGCAATCGACATATCTATTTGATGTATGCCTGCCCTAGATTGAACAACTGAAGAAGATGATGTGGTCTTGGTACTCTCCCACTGAATTGTTTGCTCACTAAGGTCCTCAAGAAACTGCCAAGCTTCATCGCTAGACTTGGAGAGAAAATGACCTTGACATATTGTTTCTAGCAACTGCTTCGTTGCTGCGTTCAATCCCTCGTATAATGTTTGGCAAAGTTGCCAATTTTCTATCCCATGATGAGGGCATTGAACAAGTAGGTCTTTAAATCTCTCGAAGCACTTCCAAAATGGTTCGGAAGGAAGCTGTGAAAATTGTATAATCTCGTTTCGGATTCTAGCAGTTTTATGATGAGGATAGAACTTTTTCAGAAAAGCTCTCACAAACTCGTCCCAATTTCTAATGGAATGTGATGCGGTGCCGTATAGCCACTTCTTGGCTAGGTCACATAAGGTAAAAGGAATGACCCTTAGCCTTATTGCGTCATCACTTAATTGGGTTGTCTTCATCATGGCGCAAACGTTTTGGAATTTATTAATGAAAATATATGCATCTTCGGATTCCAAACCATGAAACTTAGGCAGCATATTGATGAAGTGTGGTTTTATTTCAAAATTATCCCCATTCGCCGGTGGGGGTGAAAGACATGTAGGTAAGGAAGTGCGGACGGGGTAGAAGAGATCCTGGAGCGCGACTCGTGCGGGCACTACAACAGGCGGAAGATTCGGGTTATTCGCACCTGGCGGAGGTGGAATCATTCCCGTCGGTAAGGTATAGTTGGGGTCGTGTCCCGACATACCTTCGAAAGAATTTGAGGATTGAGGTAAGGAAATGGACGGAATGTCGACGAAGGGTTCGTCGAAGGGTTCGTTGGTCGGTACCAACGAAACACGGACTAATCGGGCGTTAGTATCCCTAGTCCAAAATGACATACACTAAAGGGTAGTGCAGTCAGAAAAAAGAGAAAAACAGAATGTGGGGGTAAGATAACGTCAGTGAGAAGAAGTGGTGGAAGTGAGTTTGCAAGTTTTCTTTAGCGGCAAGTTGCAAGTTTTTAAAAGATTTTTCTTTTTCTTTTTTTTTTTATTTATGTGAGAGTTTTGCAAAAAGGTTTTAGAAACGGGACTCGTGACACAAATGTATCAACCACACATACACAATCAGGCCTAGATCTAGGGTCGCCTAGGTCTACTAGACAGTTCCTAACTAGGGCTAGAAATAAACCTCAAACCGCCTCTTCACGGACAAGTACGGCCAGGTAAGTGGGAAGGAACCACCACTACAGTGGGCCTAATTAATAACCACTAGCCTAGACACCGCAATGTCGGTTAGGATAAACGGCCGATGCTTACCCTAGTCCTTTTCCTATTGAGCTCGCTGTCCTTAGGTCTGAGTCTAATCTTTTTTAATTAAAGGTGGTCGATGCAAAATGCTTAGGTGTTTTCTGGGGTCCTGGGAAGGGTGATGAAATCCCCACCCAATCTGAGTTTGGTCAAATAGCCCCTTAGAGTCCGGTTAAATTATGCAAAACAAATAAAATTTCACTTGCAATCAAATTTTTTTTTTTAGCGCGGCGCAAAGAAACCTGCAGAAAATCTGTTATTTAGAAGGGGGTAGAAGATTTTTTAGCGCAAAGAACCCTGCAGAAATTTTTTACAGATAGAGATATGGAGGTTGCAGAGGGGAGAATGAGGAACAAACCCAAAAAATTTCAGATGCTGACGTGGCGGAATAGGCGCGGAACCGCGGTCCGGAGGCTCCAAATGCGGCGGAAACGCGGCTAAATGAGGGGATCAGGCTTTGGAAAAAATTATGATGTTCTGTGCCTTCAGTTCCTCTCTGTTCTTATATACCAATTTATGTTTTGGCCTCTGTAAAATTCCAGATCCACGATTCTTCGCTGTTCCTGCAAGATTCAAATAGCAAACCCTTCAAACAGATCAAAGTTGATGATTTTTTTGTATTTTTTTTATATTTTCAGATTTTTATAATTTTTAAAATTTATATCAACCCGAAAATTCACAAAAAGAAAGATTACGCCGTCCCCGGCAATGGCGCCATTTGATTTGTCCAAAATTATGAGTTTACCGCAATCAAGAAACGGCGTCGCTTCGCAGCTAGCCGGTGAGTGCGGGTCGATCCACAGAGACGGGTAAATTTCTTTAGTGTGTTTTAACAAGTTGATTCAAAATGTTGTTTGGTTGGTTTTATAAAAATCTATAAAATCTGATCTAATTAATCTAATTAAAAGTCTTGCTAGGGTTAGGCTTCGGGGAAGTTTTGGAGATTCAAGTTTTCCTCACCGCTTTCATTGCCATATTTTTAGATCTGTTAGATGTTACGGTAATTATCGATAAAGTGGATCCGAATCTTTTGGGAAGATGTTTCTTCCTCTAGATTCGCATCCTTCCTTTATCGTTAATTACCCTAACCTACATGGAAAACGCGCGCAACCGGCCTTTTATACTACGGTTCACCGTTACCTCGAGGGGTAGGGTGCCGCAGGGAGCGGTTGTGCGCGCATGCATGGAGTTCTTAATTCATTAGTTTAATATGGCATTGAAAGGGGTGAGAGATCTCATCTCTCAACCCTTTTCCTAAGGCTAACCCTAACAAGCGAGGAGACTACTCGCTCATTATGGGATGATAAAACATTAAAAGAATAGAAAATACACTTACTAATTTGACGGCTCCCTCCAAGCGATAAAGAACAGATCTGAATAATTATTCCCAGAAATTCTGAACTTTTATTTATTGAAAAGAGGCATACATTTTACAGATCTGGAAATACAATTTATAGGAAAGCAGGAGATCTAGGGTTACAGACTCTCGGAAATATGAAATTACAGATTTGACCCCTGAAAATCCTAACATATACACCGACGCACCGACGCACTAAAATTGCACCGACACGGGCTCTGTATGGCCGCGGAACCGCGGCGCCAGGCTGGGTTTGGCCGTGGTTCCGCGGCCATGTTGAGGACTTGGGCTATGAAACTTCAGGTCTTTATTCAGGGCTTCTTGGGCTTTGTCTTTTTATCTTTCTTTCCTCTGTTGGACTTCTGAATCTTCTCCAGATTTTCAGTGAAGATTTGTATTGGTCTTTTAACCGTTTCACCTTGACTTGCGTTGTCTTGCACCCATATGAACTGGGCTTGACTGAGATCCGTCTAATTGTTGGTCAAAAGTCCCTTTTTCTGTTGTTTTGTGTCTTTTTCACTGTATTCGCATCCAAGCCCTGTATCCTGTAACATGTAACAAAAGTGCGTCAAGAGTACCTGTTTATTTCTAAACCGGATAAGAATAGGGGAATGATAAAGGCAATATTATGGTCTGAACAGCTGTCGGCGATGCCGTCTTCCCTCAGGTATATTTCACAAGGGTAGAAGTTATTGCCTTGTTTGCTTGAGTTCTGTGATGATTTATTATGTTATTGGCATTGGGTCCCTTGTATGGCTGCGATCATCTTTGATTAATTCGATTGCAGCTCAATCTTTTTTGTAGTGTCTTGTTTCTTCGGCGATGGTGAACCGTACTGCGACGACAACATATTGATGATCGTATGGCGAAGCAACAAATGATCAATTCCTTGTTGTAAGGTAAAATCGATGGATTTTGAAATTCCGTGGGAATGTTGTTAGCCGAGATTTGAGGTTTATAGGACCCTAATCCTAAATCTATGAACTCCAATCGATTTTAGGTCGACCACCATTTTCTGTCACAAAGGAATCTGTTACTAATTTCAAGGGTTCTAAGGTGGAGAATGCTATAGATTGGTACCTAGGGGTGAGGCAAAGGGAAAGAATTCATTCTTTGGCACTCAGAAACTGGTTTAGCCAAATCCTTGAGCTTGGATTTTCCCAACTATCTTCGGCACTGGAAAAGTTCATATTGTGTAAGTTTTGTTGATGGAAAAGATTAGAGACGGTGTTGCTGGAAGAGTTTTGAAGCTTGTGAGGTCTCAGCGAAGTCCTTCTGGCAATGTGAATGAGCTATTTTGAAGATTGAGAACTAGAGCTGGAATGGAGGCTGTTTCACTTGGATCGAGTGCGGGTGATCCCGAGGTGGAAAGGAAAGGCAGGACATTCGTGGACGTGACTTGTATCATCGATAGGTGAGTAGATGTATATCTACGGGGAAAATCGGGTGGATGGCGTATAGCACCCCCGAAAATATAGAATAGTGTTTTTACCATGTTAATTATGAGCTTGGAGGTGTTGGATACTTAGCGAGTAGGGTGTTTTAGCAGATCTTAGGTTAGATTAGGTTGATCTAGGAAAACTACCTGGAGGATGATGTATCTTGGAGGCGAGTCACAGAATACGTGTGGTCACACCCACACGCACACACACACACACACTTGATTCCTTATGTATATGGGTATATATATATATATATATACATGTGTGTGTGTATGAGTGTAGGTATTCATATTCATACACACACACACACACACACACACACACACACACACATATAAACACATATCCGTGAGACAAGGATGGTGTATGATAGTTGGAGATGAGTCGATATGATCGGGCATGATGCCGTGAGCTTTGATATGCGATTGAGGCATGCTATGATATATGATGGGATATTATAATGGATCTCTGGGCGATGTGTACTCATTCATATGATGATATATGTTTGATGATAGTGGAATGTATTAGATTTTAGAACAATACCTTGATTTGATATAGTTCGGCGACGATACCATAAGAATGATGACGCATTCATGATAGTTGACCCATACCCTCGATTTTGGGGATGCCGTACGCTCGATTTCACTGTACGAGGTATATATCTGATGATTGATCCGCACTCTGGACTTGAGGATACCGTACTATATATTACACAGTACATGACGCTATGAGGATGGATCGTCGACTACTAGGTATATCGACCCGGTTTACAAGGTTAGATTTTCTTGTCCTTCCGACCAGTTCTTAGTTAGCCTTTCAGTGTTTAGGTAGATGCTAGATTAGGTTCGAGTCATACTTATTCTAAAAACCCCGATTCGTGCTATTTCAAACAATAAACTATATGACTCGTAATTAGTATATATATTCTAAATATGCATTTACTACACATTCACCGTTGTGTTCATGCTGTTCTCATCGCATTGCATGTTTATACTTGTGTTTCTTTAGTGATTATGAACCCTGCCTGTGAGGACACCAGCACCATTACCGATGATGCGCATGTTCCACGTACACTTATTTGCCGAATCACACACATCATCATCGGTAATTACCATGTCACGCACACTTTAGAAAAGCTAATTCATTTCGTATAGCTGCAAATTAGTAGTTTAAATATATTTTAGCATGCTTGCTCCCATGTGCTAGTTAGACATTGCATTTCTTACTTAGACATTTCATGCATTCACATATTCATATTATCATACAATATTGTGGGGCTTATGCCGATACTCACTATTTACTTACTCATAAATTTGGGATTTTGGATTTCTCTGAGATTTCTGGATTTTGGGGGAAAACCGCAAGAATTTAATAAAATCTTAGTATCATCATTTTTAAAATGCAAGTTGCGGTTTTCTCGTGATGTATGTATCGTCCACCATGAGCTTTCATGTTTTCTGTTAGATTTCGAGATCCGATTCTAGGAGTGGATGAACCGTCTCGGGTACATGGTGGGCCCGGTAAGGTATCCCGGGGCAAGAAGCTCGAGTTGTAGACGATGAGCCTGGCAGGGGAAGACTACCTACCGGTGATGTCTGGTGCGACGGATATCCGGAGGATACCGACCGTTGTCGTGAGGTTTGATGATATGGGCCGATCCAGACTGACGGAGCCCGAGATATTGAGACTTTGAGATATTGAGACTTTGAGATATTGAGACATTAAGATATATATATGTTTTGTGTCGATACTTGACACGGATTTCCATGGATTTCATTGATAATACTTCAGTTATTTCAGAAGAATCTTTTCTATGATAAAAGTAAAGATTTTCTTCTACAGATATATCCAGATTTTGTGGTTGATTGTTTTCCATTCATGATGCATGTATATACATACATGACATGATATTACTTAGTGACACTGACACGAGCACCGAGTATTACACTTATGTATAGTTTATTACCCTATCATTACTAGATATCTAGTGTTATGTTGAGTATATTATATGACCTAGGAGAGCGTCATGTACGCGATTTCTACTCGCAGATGTCTTCTACTCACGAGTTGGCAACTCACCCCCGTTATGCCAAATTTTCTTATAGGTTCAGGTGTACAGGTTTCCTTGGCGGCTTGCTGGCACACCACTTCATCCAAGACGATTGCTAGGTAGGTGGGTTCACTTGCATCATGACCACTATTGTATTTTCATTATTTTAGTTGTATCTAGTAAGCTCCATCAACCAGACATTGTATATTTACTAGATTTGGAAACTGGTTGTATCTTCTTTCGACCTTAGAGTCGCGCTGTTTTATTGTTATGGTTTTCTGGTATTCTTGATGATGCTAGTTTCCTTTCCTTTCTGAGTTTTGATCCTCGCCCTTTGGCGTTGTATTTTATATTGCTTGTGTGGTTGTTTCCGCCATTTGGTGAAGAGCTAGCTTCCGTTTGGGGATGCCTTTATTCTTTTTTTTTATTTTCTTGCTTTGTACCCGTTTCGGGGCCAGTATTTACAAAGGAGACTCTGCCGAAATTTTCGGGAAATTTTGATATTTTAAAAATTTTTAATGCGACTTATTTGGTTTAAATCACTTTCTTTAAATAAGTTTTCTTTCACTCTATTTCATTATTTGGTTTAGATTCCTGGGCCTTGGCTTTCTTAGATTACGTCACGCCTCTAGACGTTGCGTAATTTAAGTGCCAGTCACGTTCCGTACTTTCGGATCGTGACAAAGTTGGTATCAGAGCGTTAGGTTTTACCTTCTACGTGTAGGATGACCCTTGGTTGATGGAGTAGGTGAGTAAAGTAGAGTGACGTACCGTGTGTATATTCCGCGGCATACTTACGATACGCTACTCCGCTTAAGGAGCCTTAGGATGTACATTTCTTTGCACTGTATTTTTATTCTTTCATATGATCTATCTTCATCGATGTCGGATGGTGGTTTCTGTTATCACGGTCGCGCAGGCAGAGAAAGCTGCGGCTAGAGTTGCGGTCAGCCTGAGCTTTTCGATATATCATTTACTATGTTTTCTTATGGACGCGAGCGTTTGATATCTGCACCAGATGATCGGGCCACTGCTAGAGACCGGCTAGAATGTGTTGGCCATTAATGTATTGTCGATTATGGAGGATTGAAGTATTGTTTATCGTGCGGATGAAGGGTGTTCACATGTCGTCCAGACGAAGTTAAAAAGTTCGAACGAATGTCAGAAACCCATTTTCCCAAGTTTAAGGTATTTGGAAGAACATGCAGGTATTTCTATGGACCCTCTAGAAGAATGGAAACCCTAACTTGACATAATGACCATGAGAACGCTGGTGAACCTAAGGGTTTGCGGCAGTTCCGTGGTGCCATTAGTGAGTCTTGGGTTTGCCCTTCTATGGCTGTTCCGCAGGTGCTGTGGCATGTACTGGATATTTTTAAACTGTACTTGAGTGTTGAGCTCTCGGGGAATTATGGGACTTTGATGAATCGATCGAAAAGTTTAACGTAGTCCGGATATCATATGATGGGATATATTACTTGGGAGACTCTAGATATGAGTATATCCGTTTGTAGCACAGTTCATACAGCTACGAAGAGACGAGTTCGAATCAGTCGACACCAGAGGGAAGAGGAGCACATCAACGTCGGTGTTACGATTTACGATTGGTGATTTGAATATCATATTTCCGTTGTTTGGATTCTGGTATTTTGATGATTTTGTTTTATGATTGGTATTTCCTATGTGTACATTCATTACCCTCTATTCGTGTTCTATATGTCAGTTGTACTGATGTTGTTTTGTGCATACCCAGTGCACTCGATTTGGTTTTATACATTTTAAGATATTGATTTGATTTTGTACATATGGGTTGCACATGATTTTGACGTATGCTTCGGCATAGTTTTCATGCACTTTTCGTACTGTGATTTCGATTTTGATATTCGGTATATGTTTTCGTGCACCAGGTGCACTTGATTGAGATTCTTGCGCACACTTGGTGCACCTTGATGCGATTTCGTGCACACCAGATGCATTAAATCGAGATTTTGTGCACATTGGATGCACCTGATATTGTTGTCGTGCACGCCTGTTGCACTTGACAGATGTTTTTGGTGCACACCCGTTGCACTCAGTTTTGTTTCTGTGCATATTCGGGGCGTCTGTATTTGGCTTTGATTTCCGTACGCACCGGACGTACGTGGTATTTTGTATGCTGTATTTGAGGATGAATTCATTTTGAGCAGTACGTTTTTATGATAATTACTAATTGGTGTAGTAACCGAGCAGGACTGTTCCGAGAACAGTACCTAGGTGTTTTGCATGTATTGATAGTTACCGGAGGATTTCCAAAAAGGAGCTATAGTCTCAATATTTTCCTACGTGTCAGAGATGGCACGAAACATTTTACAAAGGAAACCCTTCTACAATATTTTCAAAAATGGCGGGACGTGTATGTTAAATAAAAGATATTATATATGTATAGCTATCTCCTTAAAATGAACGTCCGCTACTTGTGCCGTGATACGCGCATCGCACGGCGATTTGAAAAAGATTTTGCATGCATTTCTTTTCCAATGTTGGATGATTTTTACAACGATGCGTACCATATACATGTTATAGTTTTGAGTATATCATATTGGTTTTTCATATTGGATTTTGACGTTTGTATTATCACCATAACTCCATTGATTGCGTGACTTGACGGAGTTTTGCTTTTGAGTTTGACCCTCATCTTCATGCGCATGTATTGCGCTAGGATATGTTTTGTGTATTCATGATCTTGGAGCCCCGTTGATATTATTTACTGGCTAAAATGTTTTAGTGTTTGGGGGAGTTTTAATTTAAATTTGGGGACCGAATTTCTTTAAGGGAAGAAGATTGTGACTTTCGAGAAAATAATTTTTTTTTTGTTTTGAGAATTTAAAATAATAAAATAATGAGCTTGTGTAAAACAATAAAAATATCTTCAGCGATTGGCCTAAAAATATTTGTGCTTGAGGAGTTTGTCACAAATTAGTATTGTTGTAGCATGTATGTGTATATACATATACACACACACACACACACGCACACACACACACACACAGATATATATATATATACATACATATATATATATATATATATACATACATACATATATATATAAACCAATGTGTGTGTATAATTATATGGTATGGTTGGAGTTATCACCATTTTTCCTAGTTCCTTTGTTTCTCCCTTATTTATTCCTGGGTTGCCCCATTTCTTTCCTCCCCCACTCTGGAAAATTCTAACAAAAAGGGGGGGGGTTCCCCATCTCATCTTCGAGAGAGAGAGAGAGAGAGAGAACCCTAGGATCGGCGATGTCGCGACGCGCAACCCCGCCGCCGCCGCCGACTTCTCCTCCGTCTCTCCCCCCAAATTCAAACCCTAACCCTATTAATGGCATGTGCGACATCTCCTCCCCTGAGCCAAGCGCGCTTACCGTTCTTCTCCGATGACGTTGTCTTCAACGTCGTGGCCAAGAAGGAGGCGGATCCTCACGAATGGGCGTGCCTCTCCCGCATCTCCACCCGCTTCACCTCCCAAATCGCCACCTACTGCTTCCGATCGAAATGCCTTCATCGCAGCCCACACCTTCTCTTTCTCCTCTACAAGCTCCCGATCGTCATCGGCGCCACCAACGATGACATCCTGAACCTCACAGCGTTTCCCCACTCGGCCGTGTTCTAGTGGGTCGCCGCCAGCGTCACGCCTTTCATCCCCGCAGTGAGGATTTCAGTCATTGCCGTCGGGAATGAGGTGCTCGAGTTGAACGATGCGGGGCTAGCGTCTCTGCTGCTGCCGGCGATGCTGTCTTCCCTCAGGTATATTTCACAAGGGTAGAAGTTATTGCCTTGTTTGCTTGAGTTCTGTTATGATTTATTATGTTATTGGCATTGGGTCCCTTGTATGGCTTCGATCACCTTTGATTAATTCGATTGCAGCTCAATCTTTTTTATAGTGTCTTGTTTCGTCGGTGATGGTGAACTATACTGCGACGGAAACAGATTGATGATCGTATGGCGAAGCAAGAAATGATCAATTCTTTGTTGTAAGGTAAAATCGATGGATTTTGAAATTCTGTGGGAATGTTGTTAGCCGAGATTCGAGGTTTATAGGACCCTAATCCTAAATCTATGAACTCCAATCGATTTTAGGTCGACCACCATTTTCTGTCACAAAGGAATCTGTTACTAATTTCAAGGGTTCTAAGGTAGAGAATGCTATAGATTGGTACCTAGTGGTGAGGCAAAGGGAAAGAATTCATTCTTTGGCACTCAGAAACTGGTTTAGCCAAATCCTTGAGCTTGGATTTTCCCAACTATCTCCGGTACTGGAAAAGTTCATATTGTGTAAGTTTTGTTGATGGAAAAGATTAGAGACAGTGTTGCTGGAAGAGTTTTGAAGCTTGTGAGGTCTCAGCGAAGTCCTTCTGCCAATGTGAATGAACTATTTTGAAGATTGAGAACTAGAGCTGGAATGGTGGCTGTTTCACTTGGATCGAGTGCGGGTGATCCCGAGGTGGCATGGAAAGGCAGGACATTCGTGGACGTGACTTGTATCATCGACATGTGAGTAGATGTATATCTACGGGGGAAATCGGGTGGATGGCGTATAGCACCACCGAAAATATAGAATAGTGTTTTTACCATGTTAATTATGAGCTTGGAGGTGTTGTTGGATACTTAGCGAGTAGGGTATTTTAGCAGATCTTAGGTTAGATTAGGTTGATCTAGGAAAACTACCTGGAGAATGATGTATCTTGGAGGCGAGTCACAGAATACGTGTGGTCACACCCACACGCACACACGCACACTTGATTCCTTATGTATATGGGTATATATATATATACATGTGTGTGTGTGTGTGTGTGTGTGTGTGTATAAACATACCTGTGAGACGAGGATGGTGTATGATAGTTGGAAATGAGTCGATATGATCGGGCATGATGTCGTGAGCTTTGATATGCGATTGAGGCATGATATAATATATGATGGGATATTATAATGGATCTCTGGGCGATGTGTACTCATTCATACGATGATATATGTTTGATGATAGTGGAATGTATTAGATTTTAGAACAATACCCTGATTTGATATTGTTCGGCGATGATACCATAAGAATGATGACGCATTCATGATAGTTGACCCGTACCCTCAATTTTAGGGGTGCCGTACGCTGGATTTCACCGTACGAGGTATATATCTGATGATTGATCCACACTCTGGACTTGAGGATACCGTACTATATATTACACGGTACATGACGCTATGAGTCTGGATCGTTGACTACTAGGTATATCGACTCAGTTTACAAGGTTAGATTTTCTTGTCCTTCCGACCAGTTCTTAGTTAGCCTCTCAGTGTTTAGGTAGATGCTAGATTAGGTTCGAGTCATACCTATTTTAAAAACTCCGATTCGTGCTATTTCAAGCAACAAACTGTATGACTTGTAATTAGTATATATATTCTAAATGTGCATTTACTACACATTCACCGTTGTGTTCATGCTGTTCTCATCGCATTGCATGTTTATACTTGTGTTTCTTTAGTGATTATGAACCCTGCCTGTTAGGACACCAGCACCATTACCGATGATGCGCATATTCCACGTACACTTATTTGCCGGCTCACACACATCATCATCGGTTATTGCCATGTCACGTACACTTTAGAAAAGATAATTCATTTCGTATAGCTGCAAATTAGTGGTTTAAATATATTTTAGCATGCTTGCTCCTATGTGCTAGTTAGACATTGCATTTCTTACTTAGACACTTCATGCATTCACATATTCATATTATCATACAGTATTGTGGGGCTTATGCCGATACTTACTATTTACTTACCCATGATTTTGTGATTTTGGATTTCTATGAGATTTCTGGATTTTGGGGGAAAACCGCAAGACTTTAATAAAAGCTTAGTATCATCATTTTTAAAATGCAAGTTGCGGTTTTCTCGTGATGTATGTGTCGTCCACCATGAGCTTTCATGTTTTCTGTTGGATTTCGAGACCCGATTCGAGGAGTGGATGAACCGTCTTGCGTACATGGTGGGCCCGGTAAGCTACCCCGGGGCAAGAAGCTCGAGTTGTAGACGATGAGCCTTGCAGGGGAAGACTACCTACCGGTGATGTCTGGCGCGGCGGATATCCGGAGGATACCGTCCGTTGTCGTGATATTTGATGATATGGGCCCATCCGGACTGACGGAGCCTGAGATATTGAGACATTGATATATATATATATATATATGTTTTGTGTCGATGCTTGACATGGATTTCCATGGATTTCATTGATGATACTTCAGTTATTTCAGAAGAATCTTTTCTATGATAAAAGTAAAGATTTTCTTCTACAGATATATCCAGATTTTGTGGTTGATTGTTTTTCATTCATGATGCATGCATATACATATATGACACGATACTACTTAGTGACACTGACACGAGCACCGAGTATTACACTTGTGTATACTTTATTACCCTATCATTACTAGATGTCTAGTGTTATGTTGAGTATATTATATGACCTAGGAGAGCGTCGTGCACTCGATTTCTACTCGCAGATGTCTTCTACTCATGAGTTGGCAACTCACCCCCGTTATGCCAAATTTTCTTACAGGTTCAGGTGTACAGGTTCTCTTGGCGGCTTGCTGGCACCACTTCATCCAGGGCGATTGCCAGGTAGGTCGGTTCACTTGCATCATGACCACTATTGTATTTTCATTATTTCAGTTGTATCTAGTAAGCTCCATCAACGAGACATTGTATATTTGCTAGATTTGGAAACTGGTTGTATCTTCTTTCGACCTTAGAGTCGCGCTGTTTTATTGTTATGGTTTTCTGGTTTTCTTGATGATGCTAGTTTCCTTTACTTTCTGAGTTTTGATCCTCGCCCTTTAGCGTTGTTTTATTTTGCTTGTGTGGTTGTTTCCGCCATTTGGCGAAGAGCTAGCTTCCGTTTGGGGATACCTTTATTCTTTTTTTTTTTTGTATTTTTTTGCTTTGTACCCGTTTCGGGGCCAGTATTTACAAAGGAGACTCTGCCAAAATTTTCGGGAAATTTTGATGCTTTTAAAATATTTAATGCTACTTATTTGGTTTAAATCACTTTCTTTAAATAAGTTTTCTTTCACTCTATTTCATTATTTGGTTTATATTCCTGGGCCTTGGGTTACTTAGATTACGTCATGCCTCTAGACGTTGCGTAATTTAAGTGCCAGTCACGTTCCGTACTTTCGGGTCGTGACAATACGTGGGATCCTGATCCGATATCCAATACCCAGGATGTAGAGCAAACTGAGAAACAGTTCTCGGTAACGAACACACCCGAAGACAATGCATCGACATGCTTTTTCTTCGTTCGGATGGCGTGGTAATCCTGATATTCCCCTATTCCTTCCTCAGACTTATGACAATCATAAGAAAAAGCGGAACCAATGTTCCCTAGCCCTGCATAAGTGGGTTCGGTCAAAACATCCATATTATTATCTTGATTAAGGCGTGTCATTGGTCGCTGCCAGGAGAGAGAGAAGAAACATTTTAGCGTGCGCTCTTTCAAGATTAGATTGGTTATTATTTTATCTAATCAGGATGGCTCCCACTTTTTTTTATCAAATCTTCCTTCAAACCCTAAAAGGTAAGATTAGCCGGGATTAATTACACCCTACAAGTTCGCCAATCGTTCAGCCAGAAAGGTATCGGTACTCTGAGGGAGGTTCCCCGTGCTTTCACATGGACCTAATTAAAATAAACCTCATTTGCCTAGAGGTATAACCTCGTCGACACCTTTCTAAACACCTACTGGATTAACTAATTGTAAAGTGCAAAACTCTCTCAGGAGTAACTCTTACTCGCAGTGGGTATCGGGATCCAACTATCTCATAGAAGGTATGCAATCTCGTTGCAAATTTCAACACTTGAAATTTCCGATAATAGTTTTTGCCCCTAGCAACTTATGACCTTGGCTATGGTCAACAAATCATAAGCACTAGCCAAGTTCAACCCGTCATTTCTTGATTGAATTAAACCCACCCGTATGACCCTTGGCTAAGGTCAACAAAGTCGTACGACTACCCTAATCCAACCGCATCTCATGCTGCAGATAAGCACTATTTAGCTACTGCATATTACGCCTTGGCTAAGGTCAACAAACATAACACGAATACTAAATAGTATTTATCTGAAATGACGGAGGGCTACGGCTGGTTTTTAAGAAAACTATTAATGTAATGAACTTGATATCATTGTAGAATCTAGTGATTTATAAAAGGAGTGGTTTAAGCTCTGCTTTTAAAATCAAGTAGTTTTAAAAAACAAACCATATAGCCTTTACTAGCTTTTGCTAAAGAGGCCACTCCCGGTGAAGGGATCTCGGCTCTTTCCTCATCGAATGAGGTGCTGGATATTCATCAAGGAATACCATTATGCAAAGTAAGAACTATAGAAGCTATGAAGATAAACCGAGTGAGTTGTAGCATTTGCTAGTTTTGCTAAAGAGGTCACTCCCGGTGAAGGGATCTCGTCTCTTTCCTCATCGAATGAGGTGCTAGATATTCATCAAGGAATACCACTGTGTAAAGCAAGAACTAGAGCTACCATTTTTAAAAACTTTTGATTCTATAACATCTTTAGGTTTCTTTTCTTTTCATTAATCTCATTAATGAAGTTCCATCATTTAATGTTTCCCTAAACATCACAGAAAAATGAAACGAAAATAAAACGTACGCTTATGCCATCCGCATTCGCCACGGGGCTCGTCATGCACCGTTAGGTTACTTAACTAACGGCAGAGCGGGGGCTGGACTAGCGCTGGTGTAAAATATAAGCAACGTTTATTATATATCATATATATAATATATCATTCGTCTCACGCAGTCATATGATCAACATCACAGAATACAGCAGCAGAAGTCAACATATGAAATATTGGATATACTAGGATGTCCGTGTTTTAAATTTAGCCAGTAATATAAAATACGGATTCCACGGTCATGATGAATAGCCAAACCCACATCCCTAGATCCCTACGAGAGCGGCAAGCAACTCTGCCATTCTAGAGTTAGGAGACCCGATCTCAATTCCTTGAGATGGTCTCCTACTGGACTCTAGAACCCGGTCACTTTTGCTCCCTGCCTTGGGTCTATCCTAATGCAGAAAAGGAAATAATATACATCAATGGCGATATCATTCTCAACCCGGAAGCGTCCAAATAAAAGAATATTACATACAGTTTTACATGAATGAAAATGAAAAACTCTCATCTCATATAAAACCCCCGGTTATTCAATCACGATGATCCAATAGAACATATCAGCAACACATAACATCACATGTCATCAACGTAAATAAATATGCGCATCCTAAATTCCATTGACATATAGCAAAGAGATCGGGGATACACCACATATTACACTTACGGCCGCAGAAAAGAAATGAAAAACTACAATATTTAGAATCCGCAAATGCCTTAGACATCATAAACCCTGAATATCTCATATTCCGAATTTCATGCCTAACTTATAAACCTTGCATTTTAGGCTTAAATTGAAAACTCTTTTCAATAAAGTGTTGGCTAATTCAACAAGATTCTCGATTAAGTGATCGCGTACAATACGCGATTGCGATGGAGTTTTGATCCGAATCGAAACTCCGTGGCAATCGATTAAATGAGACTAAACGACTAGATTTACAATATACTAACTAGTTTTCACAAAACTAATTATTGTGGATTCCAAATATTGTATCACATATCATCATCATCTATACAACGCTAAACATTTCAATCGATTTATAAAACATCCACAAAATCCAGAGAGCTCAACAACTTGAGCCTCATTAAAAACATCCAGAGCGTGCACAATCTTAAATTAGAGCAGTGGAAGAAAACAGAACCCTAAAACTCCCTAAAAGTGAGGCGGAACCGCGGCCAAATATGGGTTTTGGCCGCGGTTCCGCGACTCTTTATAGGATTTAGGGGATAAAATTTCTCAGGGCTCCATGAAAAAGCCTGCACGATTTTTTGGATATTTTTAATCACAAAAATTTCAACATTTGAAAAAATCGACAGAAACTTCATAAGTTTCGGGTTTGAAAAATCGATCGAACACTTTAATACCGTAAAGACTTTTCCTAATCTTCTAGCTTTGGCTCTGATACCATGAAAGTGTTTATTACCACCACCATAGTGTTATACTAGCATCAAGCATGCCATTTTCAAAATTATTGAGGTGCTAATTAACACTATCCAAGATCTAATTAGATTATTAGGGTTTTAACATGATGATATCAAAAACAAAAGAAGAGGGGAAGAAGTATACGACCTTCGTAGACCGAGTCCTTCTCTTCTTAGGCGCCGGGTTATAGTCCCTACAACTCCTCATAGCTCCACTTGAAGATTGATCGAGCTAGCTCCTTGATCCCCCAAATCGAAGATGATCCACCCGATGCTACTATAGCTCAAGCTACCTCTTCACTTATACCCTATAAGTGAAGGAAACACCCTAGACCAAATTGCTAGTCTAGTTTAGGATGGTGAAGTAGGGGATTTAAGCTCACCAGGGTTTGTTCAAAGCCATATGATTCACATCACATATGAGGGTTTATTAATTTGAGGTGGAGGAAGAATGGAGATAGTGAGAACGGAGAGAGCTTGAAGAAGATGAGCTCTTCCACACCCAAAATGAAACTCAAAATATGAATGAGTGTTGAATGGCAACACCCTTGACTACCCCCATTCAAGCATGGAATAATTTTTTCAATAATAAATTGCAACCATACTTGAATAGTGAGTCAAGAGTAAAAAACAAATGATATGTGCCATGCTACACCCATACTCAAAATATCTCATATGTCTCCTATTTTCCACCTCATCATTTCTATTTTCATAAAATAAAAAATGATGTCATATGTGTCATCAACCATGACACATTATTATATTCATATATCACACACACACACAACACACACACACACAAATACATATTTAGTGAGCAATAATATTAGTTAATATATAATTATATCAAATATATATATATATATATTATTAAATCAACACTTGATTCAATAATCCGGTTATATCTCATATAACCAACTAATATCATTTATCTGTATATTACATTATCAAATCAACACTTGATTCGATAATCTGGTTATATCACATATAACCTGACACATAACAAATAACTGCCAGATTACAATACGGTATCACAAACTCGTATTTAATTAGGCCCACGCACTTATTAGCATATGTGCCTTACTTCGTTTCGCTTGAACTATGAAACATCTTTGTGGGACTCTAAAGACTCGTCAATATGCCAGCAGTAGGTGATGATCACATCAGTCACCTATAAGCCGTCAGCGGTACTAGTTGGACGTAACGGCTATCCAGGTATTGAGCGAAACTAAGATCAACAAGCTAGCTTGTCCAAACTCCCATGAAGCCACTAAGCAACACTTACCGTACAGTCCGGTCTCTTCGTCTGATATGTCGCATATCGAGTCTAGGGGTGGTAACATCAGACCCCAGTAACTTGATAAGTTATACCGATGTATGGCTTATAACATTTTGAGAAACTACTGATAACTCTTACCAGTAAATCTCAACAGCAGCCCTGGCCAGGGACTTCCTGTTATAGCCAATCGAGCACAACGCAACATCAACTCCCAATACCGGAGAGACGAAACCCCTCCTATTATTCACTGCCTCCATATGACTCGGGACTATACCCAAAATTCATCTGTTTGCATGACTCCTTTGAGCCATGGTAGGGAGAAAATCAAAGCATAGTGGGAGCCACACAAGACTCTATGGCGATCTTGGGTCTACAGACTAACCTGTACCCGTGTCACCAGAGAACTTCTATCTGACGATAATACCAACTAGGAGTTCTCGGCGAGTCCTGTTCGGTGTACCCATTCTCCAATGAGCACCTGTGTATAATTTTTGATGTCACACACCAATGGTTGTGGGATCAACCATCGCCCTCTAAGGGACAAAAAACATACACACTAGTCCACTCTGGAATATCGATGCCCTGTTTCGATATCCTCTCGACTAGGAACTGTTAAAGGATGTACTTGTGGATCACCCTGGCCCTACTAGTATGATCTCATCATAATCCTGGTAGTCAAGTACATATTGTAAGGGCTTTATCAACATGTGAGAGAGAGACGGTATGATAATACCAACCTATATGTTAAGATAAAGGGCAACCAGATAGCATACTATCATGTCGAGCAAGAAAGTCCTCTATATATGTCCAAGCATCCATTATATCATACAATAATGGGCTCTAGGGCATACATATTCCTAACATGGGACTCTAAAGACTCGTCAATATGCCATCAGTAGGTAATGATCATTTCAGATACCCACAAGCTGTCAGCATTACTAACTGGACGTAACGACTACCTACGTATTGAACGAATAGAAGATCAACAAGCAAACTTGTCCAAATTCCCGTAGAGCCTATAAGCAACACTTACCGTACAGTATGGTCTCTTCATCTGATATATCGCATATCGAGTCTGGGGGTGGAATCGTCAGACCCCACTAACTTGATAAGTCATACCGATGTGTGGCCTATAACCTTTCGAGAAACTACTGATAACACTTATCAGTAAATCTCATCAGCCCAGGTTATGGACTTGCTGTTATAGCCAATCGAGCATAGCGCAATATCAACTCCCAATATCGGGAGTGACGAAACCCCTCATATCGCTCACTACTTTCATATGACTCGGGACTGTACCCAAAAAACCACCTGTTTGCATGACTCTTTTGAGTCGTGGTAGGGAGGAAATCAAAGCACAGTGGGAACCACACAAGACACTATGACGATCTTGGGTCTACAGACTAACATGTACAACTATCACCAGAGAACTGCTATCTACCGATAGGTATGGCACCATCTAGGAGTTCTCGGAGAGTCCTGTTCAGTGTACCCATTCTCTAATGAGCACCTGTGTACAATCTTTGATGTCAAACATCAATGGCTATGGGATCAACCATCGCCCCATACAGAGTCAAGAAACGTACACACCGGTCTACTCTTGAATATCGATGTCCTGTCTCTATACTCTCTCGACTAGGAACTGTTAAAGGATGTGCTTGTTGACTACACAAGCCCCACTAGTATGATATGCATCATAGTCCTGGTAGTCAAGCCAACATCCTAAAAAAATGCACATGTTAAGATAAAGAGCAACTAGATAGTATACTATCATGTCGAGCAAGAAAGTCCTATATATATATGTCCAAGCATCCACTATAATATACAATAATGGCCTCTACGTCATACATATTCCTAACAATCTCCCACTTGCAATAAGGCCAGTTGTTGCAGTATCGCATACCCAACATCCTAAAAGTCTCTCGAACTGCGTCTGGGGAAGGGCCTTCATGAGTGGATCCGCCGTGTTGTCCTTCATAGCTACTCTCCTGACCTGGATCTCGCGGCGATTAACTATCTCCCGGATCAAATGATAATGCCTCAGAATATGTCTAGATCGCTGATGGGACCGGGATTCCTTGGTTAAAGTCACAGCTCCATTGTTATCATAATACAAAGGTATTGGATTCTCAATGGATAGAACCACACCAAGTTCAATAATAAACTTCTTCATCCAGACAGCCTCTTTGGCAGTATCGTTGGCAGCGATGTATTCAGCCTCCATCGTCGAGTCTGCAATGGTATCTTGCTTGGATCTTTTCCAACATACCGCCCCTCTATTGAGGGTGATGACGAAGCTCGAGACAGACTTGCTGTCATTCTTATCACTCTAGAAGTTTGAATCGGTAAAGGACTCTACTTGGAGTTCTCCGTTACCATACACCATGAATATCTCTTTAGTCCTTCTCAAGTACTTAAGAATGTTCTTCACAGCAATCCAGTGCTTCTTCCCTGGGTTTGATTGATACCTACTTACCACACTAAGTGCGTAAATTACATCCGGTCTGGTGCATAACATTACATACATGATAGACCTAACTGCAGAAGCACATGGTATCATGTTCATGCGAGCCCTCTCCAAATCAGTCTTGGAAGACATCTCTTTGGAGAGAGTGATTCCTGAACAAGCGAGTAAATTACCACGCTGAGAATCTTCCATACTAAACCTCTTTAGTATGATGTCTATATACCTGGATTGAGACAATCCCATATTTTTAGATCTATTCCTATAGATCTTTATCTCCAGGATGTAGGAGGCATCACCCAGATCTTTTATGGAGAACTTTTATGATAGGAAGAGTTTGACCGAGTGCAGCATAGGAACATCATTTCCTATCAAGAGTATGTCATCCACGTACAATACGAGAAATACTACCTTACTCTCTAGTACCATTTTATATATACATGGTTCATTTACGTTTTGATGAAGTCAAACTCTTTGACTACTACATCAAAGCAGATATTCCAGCTCCGCGATGCCTGGTTTAATCCGTAGATTGATTTAAGCAGCTTGCACACCTTTCCGCTGCTCCCACTGTCTACGAAGCCCTCTGGCTGTGTCATATACACGCTCTCTTCTAAATCACCATTTAGAAAAATGGTCTTGACGTCCATCTGCCAGATTTCATAGTCATGATATACAGCAATGTCAAGTTGGATCCTGATGGACTTAAGCATAGCCACTGGAGAAAAGGTCTCATCATAGTCGACACATGGTCGTTGACGAAAACCTTTTTCTACAAGTCTATCTTTGAAGGTCTCAACCTTTCCATCTACACCAATTTTCTTCTTGAAGATCTACTTGCTCCCAATGGGTTTTACCCCTTCAGGAGCAACTTCCAAAGTCCAGAGTTTGTTGGTGTACATGGATTCCATCTCAGATCGTATAGCATCCAGCCATTTCACAGAGTCCCCACTTGTGATGGCCTGTTCAAAACTAGTTGGATCATCATCTTCCATGATGCAATACTCGCTCCTACCGTCTATGAGAAAACCGTAGTATCTCTCAGGTGGATGAGGAGCCCTGATTGTTACGAAAAATTGTGTTTGTAGTTAACCGCAATCAGAACGGTGTCACGCATAGCTAGACCGAGATGAGTACGGGTCGTCCTCTGGGAAACGTGGAACCTTTTACTTTTACTTTAAATGTGTTGAGAAAGAGAGGAGGGATAAAGAGTTTTATAGAATGGTTTCTAGATCTACGTTCAACAAGAATGTAAAATATAGATCTAGATTATTTTAAAGCTGTAGTTAATATAATAAGGGGGCTTGTAGGGTTCGTTAGGATTTAGTATTTATGGACGATTAATGAAAAGTTACCCTTTTTATCCATTAATAGATTTAAAACTAGAACGACGGTGATGCGTGTAGATTAGGGTTTCTGGAGGGAAAAGGAATCCCACTCTTAACCCTTATCTCGACATGGAACTCCGTTCATATCTAGCCTTTACCAAAACAATCATTAATCTAATCTCTAATCGCGGTCGGAACTAACAAAGAATTGTTAGCGCGCCCGATTAGGATGTTAATGATTCTTTTGATAAAGTTCCTAAACTTTATAGGATTTAAAAAGGGTTTAGTTATTTTCATCATTCATTAGCCTACCCTAATCCTACGAACCCTAACAAGCGGAGAATTACTCGCGCATGTTGGGAGAAGAAGATGAAAAGACAGAGAGAGAAAACATAATGTAAAATGCAAAAAGAATTAAATAAAATAACTACCTTTATTAATCAACTTGAATAATCTACACTTTTATTCCGTTAGAAAATGATTACAAACTAGTTGCTTCTCGATCTTTCCTAAGGAGGTAGTCGAATAGTCGATGATCAGCCTGGATGCGTGAGCGTCTGGAGCTTCGTGATCTCTTCGGCTTGATAAATTTTCCAAGAGGCTCTCGGTGCCTTTTTATAATGCAAAGCCAGAATCTTTTGTTTCAAAATTAGGTAAAATTTAGCATAGATTTACCCACAAAAATCTTGGCTTCCAACTCCATAGAATTGCGGCGGATCCGCGGCCCAAGGGTGGTTATGGCTGCGGATCCGCGGCCTTTTGATCAGAACCCTTGAATATTTTTCAGTGGGGCTGCTCCTTGTGACATGTGGCAATCCTAGGAACCTTCAGAATTCAGAAATCTTCTCGTGGTTGCTGCCAGACTTGGTCTTCAAGTTTTTATTCTTAATTAGGCAAGTCTTCTTCAACAACTTGATTTGCTTGATTCTAGTCTTTGAAAAATTCAGCACACTTGGAAAAAATTCTGCACAACAATCTCAAATAATATTTAGTAGACCTAGTTCTACTAGGATTAGGTCAATGAATTTATTTGCATACATTTTCCTACCAAATGCTAATTAAAATATATTAATACATGGAAAATAGTGTTTTTACACATAAACCCTCATATGTATGATATATTATAATAAAGACCTTTTTTAATATGGAAATGGTAGGAAAAATGTAATAACAAATGTGCAGTTTTATCAGCTGAACAAATACCCCCAAACTTATCTTTGATCGTCCCGAGCAAACTAGTTTATTCAAGAGAAGAAAAGAAAGGAGAAAACTAAGCACACTTTCGTAGGCAAACACGATTGCACTGAGCACGTGCAACAAGTCGTTAAACCTCTAGGTGTCCCTAGTAGGAGGAGTGTTGTCTCCTGAGGGTTTTCAGCGGATTACACCCACAAAATCCTATAACTAAAGAGAGATGGTGAAATTTACATATAAAGATAAGAACCATAAAAGAAAGACTTTGAAAATAAGAGTTTCCAACTATACTAGCTTTTCAGTTGTCATGAGCCCTATCTTAATAGTCATGAAAAAATGTTAGAAATCACATCATCCCTCAATAAAACATCGTCTTTATTCTTCATTCCTATCTTTCTTCCAAACATTGATCATATACCCCTACGTGTGTGTATAGAACATCCCTACACTCGGAGAATTCAATTCAAGCTATCATACTCTTGTCCATCTACCTTAGTACTTTTTAATTTGATGAATACTTAGGTTTGCTCCCACCTTTTCATGCGACCGTTAATACTTCTTGAGATACTAACCGACCGATTACTCATGTGCTTGCTGATTGGGTGATAATATTTTCCTCGTCTTGCACCACCTAAGGCTTAGCAGTGACTTCCAGACCAGTTGGCCTTAGGGCATTAGGTGAAAAGGCACCCTCGCTATATTTTTTTATTGCTGCCTTGGCGATAACAAAACCAGTGTTCATTTTTTCTTTTCACCATTTTTATATT
Organism: Agapanthus africanus; assembly: GCA_030015575.1. Lineage (NCBI taxonomy): Eukaryota > Viridiplantae > Streptophyta > Magnoliopsida > Asparagales > Amaryllidaceae > Agapanthus > Agapanthus africanus. The sequence goes on along the minus strand of CM057340.1, from coordinate 80,737,685 downwards.
TTCTTCATTTTTTTTTTCATTTCCTTCATACTTTGGCTTTTAGACAAGAGCATTTCAAGGTATCCTCTACTATCCCGAGTTTCAAGACGTGTGTAAGTGCATATAGTAGGGTATCAACATTCAAATGTTTGGCTTCCAGAATAGAAACTATTTTTCAGACTTATTTTTATCCTCAGATTAGTGACTTCCTTCATCTTACTAACCCTTGGGACAACAGCTCATAACTACTTATTACTAGTTCGTTTAAGAAAACTTCTAATTTTCTTGGTTTTCTTAAATTATTCCTATCTTTTGGATGTAATTTTTCACTTTCTACTCTTTTGTTATATAAATTTTTTTTTAATTCCCAGTGTCAAAGATAATTCAGTGAATACAAACCTCCCCCCCAAACCTGTTTTCAGCAGTGTCCTCACTGATGTAGCCTTTTGAGAACATGGACCTGTATACTAAGAGAGAGATACAAGGGGTAAAATAATAGTTAAATGAAAAATTCCCCCAAACTTATTCTTTGACACGCACAGATATTCAATCAAATCCATTTTTACTCACCTCCATTTTTAAAATGAGAAAATGTTACAAAAACATGGAGGTGAGGCGGAGGAAATTTAGTTTTGATAAAGCGGCTCCTGTAAAAAAATGAGCTCCTCCGCGGGGTCAGCAGAAAAATACGGTTTTAATCTATGCCCATTTACTTTAAAAATTGAACCGTTTTTCAAATTTTCGACCTCAACTGCCCCGTGCGGGTGTACATACCGTACCACAAAAGGTCATTTCCAACGAGATTTAAGCTTACCCGGATGAAGATGGAGACGGAAATCGTAAAGAAGGACTTGTTGCCCCGATGTGAAGGTTTTTCTAAAAAGATTTTTATCGTGGAATACTTTAGTCCTATTCTTTACTATCACCGCATTATCGTAAGCTTCATCGCGGAGTTCGCTTAGCTCATTCAATTGCAGCTTCCGATAGCTGCCTGCATGATCAAGATCAAAATTAAGCTCTTTAATAGCCCACATTGCCTTATGTTCAATCTCGACAGGGAGGTGGCATGCCTTCCCAAACACAAGGCGGTATAGAGACATACCAAGATCGGTCTTATAAGCGGTGCGGAATGCCCAAAGAGTATCCGTCAATTTGGTTGACCAATCCTTACGGTTTTTCAAAACCGTCTTCTCCAATATCTGTTTGATCTGCCTATTTGAGATTTCAGCCTGCCCGCTTGTTTGGGGGTGATAGGGCGTAGAAAGCTTGTGAGTGATTGAATATTTCCACATCAAGGCCTCGAAAGACCTATTGCAGAAATGTGTCCCGTTGTCGCTAATTATAGCGCGAGGGTGTCCGAATCGCGAAAAGATATTTTCTTTAAGGAACTTAATGACAACTTTGTTGTCATTAGTGCGACACGGTATAGCTTCCACCCACTTCGAGACATAATCAACCGCTAACAAGATATATAGATTCCCAAAGGAGTTGGGAAAATGGCCCATAAAATCAATACCCCAAACATCAAATATTTCCACAACCACTATAGGTTGGAGCGGCATCTCATTCCTTCGTGAAATCCGACCCAAATGCTGACATCGCGGACAAGTTTTGCAATGTTCAAATGCATCTTTAAATAATATTGGCCAATAAAAGCCACATTGCAAAACTTTTTCCGCCGTTTTTCGAGGTCCAAAATGACCGCCGCATGCCTGATCATGACAAAATGATAACACGCTCTTGAATTCATCGTTAGGGACACACCTGCGAATGATTTGATCGGAACAATACTTGAATAGATATGGTTCATCCCAGTAAAAATATTTTACTTGGGATAAAAATCGAAGTTTGTCTTGTTTCGACCAATCACTAGGTATAAGTCCCGTCGCAAGATAGTTCACGATATCCACGAACCAAGGTTCATAGGATACATTCAAGAGCTGTTCGTTGGGAAATGAGTCATTTATCGGCACGGTCACAGTTGGCGAAGAAGTGATGCGTGAAATATGGTCGGCTACAGCGTTTTCACATCCACTCTTGTCTTTGATGACAAGATCAAATTCTTGTAACAATAGGATCCAACGTATTAGCCTGGCCTTCGCATCCTTCTTCGATAAAAGATGTCGTAGGGCGGAGTGATCTGTGTAAACCACAATAGGCGAGCCAATCAAGTAGGGCCTGAATTTCTGTAATGCGAATACAACTGCCAAGGGTTCTTTCTCGGTAGTTGTGTAATTTATTTGTGCGTCATTCAAAGTCCTACTTGCATAGTAAATTACATGTGGCATCTTATCAATGTGCTGTCCTAAGACCGCACCAATAGCAAAATCTGATGCATCACACATAAGCTCGAACGGGTGGTTCCAATCCGGAGATGATAAAACGAGGGCTGTAGTGAGTGATTCTTTAAGCGATTCAAAAGCAGCCTCACAATCCGAATCGAAGTGAAAAGTAGTGTGCTTGGCCAATAGAAGGGTTAAGGGTCTAGCAATTTTGCTAAAGTCCTTAATAAATCTCCTATAAAATCCTGCATGACCAAGGAAGGATCGTATATCTTTGACGCAATTGGGACGAGGGAGGTTTTGAATGACATCTATTTTAGCTCTGTCAACCTCAATGCCTTTATGTGAAATTATATGGCCAAGTACAATACCTTCTTGGACCATAAAATGGCATTTTTCCCAATTCAAAGTCAAGTTCTTATCCTTACAGCGGGTAAGAACAGCGTCAAGATTATGAAGGCAGTCCTCAAAGGAGTCCCCAAAAATGGAGAAATCGTCCATAAAAATTTCCAGAAAATTTTCCACCATATCTGAAAATATCCCCATCATGCACCGCTGAAATGTAGCGGGAGCGTTGCATAACCCAAAGGGCATGCCTCTATAAGCAAAAGTTCCGAAAGGACAAGTAAAAGTGGTTTTATCTTGATCCTTTTCGGCGATGGGGACCTGATTATAACCAGAGTATCCGTCCAAGAAACAGTAGTATTCGTGTCCCGTTAATCGTTCTAACATCTGGTCAATGAAAGGTAGAGGGAAGTGATCTTTCCTCGTCGCGGTATTGAGTTTCCTGTAATCGATACATACGCGCCACCCAGTTTGGGTGCGTGTTTGGATTAACTAATTAGCCTCATTAGTGATGACCGTGATGCCAGACTTTTTAGGGACCACATGAATTGGACTTACCCATTGGCTATCAGACATGGGATAAATTATTCCACTATCAAGGCACTTGACGATTTCTTTCTTTACCGCCTCCTTCATAACGGGATTTAACCGTCTTTGTGGGTCTCGGGTTGGTTTGGCTTCATCCATCAGATGTATGTAATGTTCAACAATTAAGGGACTAATCCCTTTGATGTCAGCCATTGTCCAACCAAATGCTTCCCGATTCGATCTCAACACTACCAAAAGTGCATTCTCTTGCTCTAAGGCTAGAGAAGCGGAAATAATCACTGGCAAAGTCTTATTCTCTCATAAATATGCATATTTAAGATGAGAAGGTAGCGGTTTGAGATCAAGAATTGGCGGAGAGACTATAGAAGGTGGGGTAAGCGAAGGATATTCGGACTCCCTAAGAGGTTCACAACTTGCATAAGATATTGACTCGGAAAGTTCTGCTGACTTTTGCAACGAGTCAACGGGTTCAATCTCAAGGTCGGACTCATTGAACATATCCTCACTGTAAAGTGGTGCAAGATCAACCGATGTTTCATTAATGTTGTATAGAACATCAAAGCAAAGCTCCTCATCCATGCAGATTTCGGAAGCTATCTCGTGGATGGAACAAACATCCAGCAAATGAGCAGAAGGTTCTGATGGCTGACTTCCTAGCTTGTAAATATTAAGCTCAATTATCATTTTCCCGAAGGATAAGTTCATAGAACCGTTACGACAATTAATTACAGCATTAGAAGTTGCTAGGAAGGGTCGACCAAGTATCAACGGGATTTGATTGCGTGGGTTTGCCACAGGTTGTGTATCTAAAATAATAAAGTCCACGGGAAATATGAATTCCCCGACCTTAATTAACACATCCTCTAGTTCGCCCCGAGGTTTGGTGATAGATCGGTCTGCCATTTGGAGAGTACAATGGGCGGGTTTTAACTCTCCAATTCCTAACTGCTCGTATACTGAATAAGGAAGCAAGTTGACGCTAGCGCCTAGATCGAGTAAAGCACGATTTATATTTTTACCCCCAATAGAAATAGAGATTGTAGGACAGCCGGGGTCCTTACGTTTTTTTGGTATTTGTTGGGTAAAAGCTGTGCTAACATTACTCGTCATGAAAACCTTTTTAGGCACTTGAGTTTTTCTCTTCCTAGTGCACAAGTCTTTAAGGATTCTTGCATAAGATGGGACTTGTTGAATAGCATCTAGGAGAGGAATATTCACGCTAACTTGCTTAAACATTTCCACAATCTTCTCCATTTGCGGGTTTGGTCTGTTGGCCTTTAATTGGTTTGGAAATGGAGCTCGATCAATAAGTTTTGGGTCTAACGTTTGTTGAGAAGACTGTGGCGACGGATTCGATCCCAAAATTGGAGTGGGCATCGACTTAGATAGATTTGGCAAAATGTTCGAGCCTTGGGGAAAACGGAGAATAGGCTCGGATGAAGGTGGGGGACTAGACGAATTAGGGGAAGAAGAAGAAGAAGCCGGGGTATCAAATGTGTCACTATCATCAAATTGCTCACCCACTCGGTTATTCAGCACTCTCCCCGATCTCAACGTAGTAATGGCATTCACATTATGACTTTGTGAATGGCCAGGATTCGGTAGGGGTTGAGATGGGAATTTCCCTTTCTCTCTCACACTCATTGCGGCGTTTAACTGTGCGATTTGGTTTTCTATTGATTTGATACTCTCACCATGGGAGGAGGAGTTTTTCGTTAGGGTATCAATAGAAGACTTCATCTCAGCCGAAAATTGTATGGATTGTTTCATGAACATATCCAAAGTTTGTGCAAGTGAGTTGTCAGTACCGGCCACTTGTGGTGTAGAAATGTTGGCCGGATTTTGGAAATTTTGTGACTGAAAGGGGGGCTGATTCTGTGGTTGTGGTTGCTGTGGAGGAGGTCTTTGATAATTGCTTTGTTGGTTTTGATTCCAAGCAAAGTTAGGATGATTCCTCCATCCTTGATTATATGTGGAAGAATAAGGATCGTTTCTAGGTCGCTGCTGAAAAGCAGCATTAGCTTGAAACGATACATTCATAGAACATTCTTCCGTTAAGTGTGAAGGATCCAAACAGCAACCACAGACGGTCTTAGGAAGCGTGACCCGATTTAGGGAGAATGATGAAAATTTGTTCTCAATAGCATCGAGTTTCTTCTGTATCGCTGCCATTTCGGCTTTTACTGAGATAGAAACGTCGAGCTGGTGAATACCTCCCTTAGTTGTAGGTGGTCTTACGCTTTCCCACTGCAACGTGTGTTCAGTAAGGTCTTCCAGATATTTCCACGCTTCACCGTCATATTTAGACATGAAATTGCATTGACACATTGTTTCAAGCATCTGCTTTGTCGCTGGATTAATGCCCTCATATATAATCCGACATAAATTCCATCTTTGTATTCCGTGATGGGGGCATTGGACAAGCAGATCTTTGAAACGTTCAAAGCACTTCCAAAATGGTTCATTGGGAAGCTGGGTGAACTGGTTGATCTCGCTCCTAATGTGGGCAGTCTTATGGTTTGGGTAAAACTTCTTAAGAAATGCTATGACGAATTCATCCCAATTAGTGATAAAGTGTGCGGCAGTATTATAAAGCCATTTTTCTGCCAAGTCGCACAGTGTGAATGGGAGAAGACGTAAGCACATAGCATCTAAACTCAATTGTGAAGTACCCATCATTGCGCATACGTTTTCGAATTTGGTGATGAAAACGTACGCGTCTTCCGACTTAAGCCCGTGAAATTTGGGCAGCAGATTGATGTAGTGGGGTTTAATTTCGAAATTATCCCCATTAGGTGGTGGAAGAGATAGACAAGTAGGAAGGGGACCACGAATAGGATAGCATCTCTCTTGGAGAGAGATGCACGGTGGATTCTGCTCACTTATGGGCGGTGGCAGCGTGGTGTTATAATTAGATGGAGTGCCATCCATCACGGTCGATGTGGTGTGTGGTGGGGGAAAAGAAGATGAAGAAGTACCGAGTTTGGCGTCGATAGCAGGAACGCGAACAAGACGGGCACTAGGATCCCGTGTTCAGCCGAGCATGCACTAAGCGGGTTTAGTGCAAGTGGCATCGTGTGTGTGATTTAAAAATTGGCTTGTTTTTGAAAAAGTGGCACTCAAGACAAATCACCCCTAAGATGCACGAGCAACCCTAGAACTAAGGTCATCTAGGTCTGGTCTCTAGACCGCTCCTAGACTTCTAAAGGACAAGCCGCATGATCAATCCTCTACCGCCTCCGTACTACCCTTGTAGCCAGGTAAGTTCCAGGTAAGTGGGAAGGAACCACGTCGTGGGCCTAATTAAAAACCACTAGCCTTTGTCACACTTGCCTAGGCACTACAAAAGTAATGCGGATAAACGATAGATTACCTACGACCTTCCTCTATCCTTATTGAGCGAGACAGTCCTTAGAGTCTGGTCTAGATATTTTTTAAATTAATGAAGGGTTGATCTAGATGCTCAGTTTGTGATTTGTGGGACTTAGGAAGGGTGATGAAATCCCCACCTAATCTTGATTTGGTCTTTGCCCCTTAAAGTCCGTATTAAAATATGCAAAACAAAACCAATCACAAAACTTTTGCAAAAAGATTTTTTTAGCGGCGCAATTTTGCAAAGAATCCTGCAGAAAATATATTTTATTGGATTTGAGAGGAGAGAGAAGGCGTTAAGAAAGATACCAGAGAGTTTTGTGGCCCTAACTCTTCTAACCTGCCGCGATTCCGCCGCAAAAAGGGTACTTTTGCCGCGATTCCGCCGCGTGGTAGAGAGAACAGTTGATGAAATTTTTTCTGTGGTCTCCTTTGCTCCTATGGATCTCTAAAAATGTCTCTGTTTCCTGTTTTCCTCAATTCTGTGACTTCAGATCTCCTTGCAAAAATTCACGCACAAATCGTTAAATATGCAATTTGCAGTTTTGTGCTAATAATGATATGACTCGTCTAAGAATTCAACACAAATAGTAAAAATAAAAAATTACGCACGTATCCCCGGCAACGGCGCCATTTGATTGTTACGAAAAATTGTGTTTGTAGTTAACCGCAATTAGAACGGTGTCGCGTATAGCTAGACCGAGATGAGTACGGGTCGTCCTCTGGAAAACGTGGAACCTTTTACTTTTACTTTAGATGTGTTGAGAAAGAGAGGAGGGATAAAGAGTTTTATAGAATGGTTTCTAGATCTACGTTCAACAAGAATGTAAAATATAGATCTAGATTATTTTAAAGATGTAGCTAATATAATAAGGGGGCTTGTAGGGTTCGTTAGGATTTAGTAGTTATGGACGATTAATTAAAAGTTACCCTTTTTATCCATTAATAGATTTAAAACTAGAACGACGGTGATGCGTGTAGATTAGGGTTTCTGGAGGGAAAAGGAATCCCACTCTTAACCCTTATCTCGACACGGAACTCCGTTCATATCTAGCCTTTACCAAAACAATCATTAATCTAATCTCTAATCGCGGTCGGAACTAACAAAGAATTATTAGCGCGCCCGATTAGGATGTTAATAATTCTTTTGATAAAGTTCCTAAACTTTATAGGACTTAAAAAGGGTTTAGTTATTTTCATCATCCATTAGCCTACCCTAATCCTACGAACCCTAACAAGCGGAGAATTACTCGCGCATGTTGGGAGAAGAAGATGAAAAGACAGAGAGGGAAAACATAATGTAAAATGCAAAAAGAATTAAATAAAATAACTACCTTTATTAATCAACTTGAACAATCTAAACTTTTATTCCGTTAGAAAATGATTACAAACTAGTTGCTTCTCGATCTTTCCTAAGGAGGTAGTCGAACAGTCGATGATCAGCCTGGATGCGTGAGCGTCTGGAGCTTCGTGATCTCTTCGGCTTGATAAATTTTCCAAGAGGCTCTCGGTGCCTTTTTATAATGCAAAGCCAGAATCTTTTGTTTCAAAATTAGGTAAAATTTAGCATAGATTTACCCACAAAAATCTTGGCTTCCAACTCCATAGAATTGCGGCGGATCCGCGGCCCAAGGGTGGTTATGGCCGCGGATCCGCGGCCTTTTGATCAGAACCCTTGAATATTTTTCAATGGGGCTGCTCCTTGTGACATGTGGCAATCCTAGGAACCTTCAGAATTCAGAAATCTTCTCGTGGTTGCTGCCAGACTTGGTCTTCAAATTTTGATTCTTAATTAGGCAAGTCTTCTTCAACAACTTGATTTACTTGATTCTAGTCTTTGAAAAATTCAGCACATTTGGAAAAAATTCTGCACAACAATCTCAAATAATATTTAGTAGACCTAGTTCTACTAGGATTAGGTCAATGAATATATTTGCATACATTTTCTTACCAAATGCTAATTAAAATATATTAATACATGGAAAATAGTGTTTTTACACATAAACCCTCATATGTATGATATATTATAATAAAGACCTTTTTTAATATGGAAATGGTAGGAAAAATGTAATAACAAATGTGCAGTTTTATCAGCTGAACAAGTCCTACTAGATCTGTGGAGTGGCTGAGGTTCGTCGGGGACTATTGAATACTCCGGTACTACCAAATCTTCTATTGCAGTTTGTGTTTCTGGAACTTCTTCCAGCTCTACCTCATTACCACTAATTTCTTTTACAAGAAATTACTTTTCTAAAAAGGTGGCGTGTTGAGCAACAAACACTTTTTGTTCCTCATTGTGGTAGAAGATATACCCTCGCGAATGTTTGGGATATCCAACAAACTTACATAGAACAGACCTTGCCTCGAGCTTGTCCGGATTTTGCTTTTTGACATAAGCCGGACAACCCCATATCTTAATGAAATTAAGACATGATCTCTTTCCCTCCAATATCTCATATAGGGTGGTAGGCGCAAATTTGGTAGGAACCCTATTCAATATATATGCAGCTGTCTCAAGTGCATAACTCCAAAAGGAAATAGTTAACTCAGCAATACTCATCATAGAGCGCACCATATCTAATAGGGTGTGATTCCACTGCTCCGATACATCATTGTGCTGTGGTGTATACGGAGGAGTAAGACGAGAGAGAATCCTATTTTCTTTTAGATAATCTTAGAATTCCGTGCTCAAGTATTCTCCTCCTCGATCTAATCGAAAGATTTTAATACTTTTATCCATCTGGTTCTTTACTTCACTCTTATATTCTTTGAATTTCTCAAAAGTTTCAGATTTATGTTTCAACAGGAATACACGTCCGAATCTTGAGAGATCATCGGTGAATGTAATGAAGTACGAGGAACCATTTCTGGCATGTGTAGACATAAGGCCGCATACATCACTATGTATCAGTCCCAAGAGTTCATAGCTCTTTCGCCGTGTCCCGTAAACAGAGTTTTGATCATCTTACCTTTGAGACATGACTGACAAGTTTCATAAGATGTGAATTCGAACGGATTCAAATATCCATTTTTATGCAACTTAGCTAGTCTGGTCGCATTGATATGACCAAATCTACAATGCCACAAGAAATCTTCGTTCATTTCTGAACTTTTCCTTTTGTGAGTGTTTTATATATTTAAAACTATATATTTATTTAGAACATATAAACCATTACATAATATACCAAACCCAATCAACACTTGATTTAGAAAAATATTCATAATATTTTTCTCTAATGCAAAGTTATATCCTTCTTTATCTAATAAAGAAATGGATATTATATTGCACATCATCGAAGGTATGAAATAACAGTCGTTCAAGATCAATGTATTACCATTTAGCAATACTAGGTGATATTCGCCAACAGCTTCGGCAACAACAATTGCTCCATTCGCTACTCTGAGAGACATATTACCCTTTCCCAATCTCTACTTGTCTTAACCCTTGTAACAGATTATAAATGTGGGATCCTGATCCGGTATCCAATATCCAGGACCCAGAGCAGATTAAGAAACAAGTCTCAATTACTAACACATTCGAAGAAGATGTATCATAATGCTCCTTCTTTATTAGGGTTGTATGGAAATCTTTGCATTCCCTTATCCCTTGCCCAGACTTATGCCCGTTGTCATAAGATAGAGCAGAACCAACATTCCCCAGCCCAGTATAATAAGTGGGTTTGGTCAATACATCCATGTTATTATCTTGATTAAGGCGTGATAAGGCGTGATATGGTCGCTACCTGGAGAGAGAGAGAAGAAAACACTTTAGCGTGCACTCTTGCAAGATTATACTGGTTGTTATCTTATCTAATCAGGATTGCTCCCACTGTTTTTTTATCAAATCTTCCTTCAAACCCTAGAAGGTAAGATTAGCCGGGATTAATTACACCCTACAAGTTCGCTAATCGGTCAGCCAGGCAGGTGTTGGTATTCCGAGAGAGTCTCCCCGTGCTTTCGTATGGAACTAAATAAATAAGCTCATTTCCGCAGGGGCATAACCCCGTTAACACCTTTCTTAGACACCTACTGGATTAGCTAATTGTAAAGTGGAAAACTCTTTCAGGAGTACGCTTACTCGCAGTGGGTATCGAGATCCAACTATCACATAGAAAATATGCAATCTCATTGCAAATTTCAACTCTTGAAATTCCTGATATCTGTTTTTATCCCTAACGACCTATGACCTTGACGGAGGTCAACAAACTATAGGCCGTTAGACAAGTTCAACCCGTCATTTCTTGATCAATTCGAACCCACCCACACGAACCGGCGACGGAGGTCAACAAGGCTGTATGACTGTCCCTACCGATCACATCAACATGTCGCAGATAAATATTACCCAGTTACCATACACCGTTCCTTGACGGAGGTCAACAAACACAGCACGAATACTAAATACTACATATCTGAAATGAGGGAGGGTTACAACTGGTTTTGAAGAAAACCTTTGACGTAATGAACTTGATATCATTGTAGATTCTAGTGATTTCACTACTACAAAGAGGGGTTGCCCCTACGGATTAACCCGTAGGGGCAAACCACTGCCCCTACAGATATCTCCGTAGGGGCAAGAAAATAACCTGTAGGTGCAAACGCCGTAGGTGCAAGTTGAAGCCCTGAACTTGCCCCTACGGACAAAAACCTGCCCATGCGGATTTCACTGTAGGTCCGTTATCCCCTACGGAGTAGGCCGTAGAGGCAAAAACATTATTTTATTTACGGGTTTTTAAATATATTACTTGTACCTACGGATGAATCCGTAGGTCTAAGTCATAGCCCCTACGGATACATGCGTAGGTACAGATCCATAGGGGCAAAATATTAGAAATCCTGATATTTTGCCCCTACGGATTTACCCGTAGGGGCTTTTATTTGCTCCTACGGATATATCCGTAGGGTCCGTAGGGGCACACCCAACCCCCTGATACTGAGATCAGGGGGGAAAATATCAGTTAATGTTGATATTTTGCCCCTACGGTTTAATCCGTAGGGGCAACATATGTACCTACGGATTAATCCGTAGGTACATATTATCTGTTTTTTTTAAAAAAGGGCTGCCTGATTTTTTCTCGCCCTGTGCACAATAATATATACATCAATCAAATATAAAATTAATCATCACACAACATATATCGCAGTATTCATAATCACATCTCACGCATATAATATACAAAAGAAACAAAAAAACTGAATATGATATAAATATAAACCAATATCAATATCAATATCGTTTCAAAATGTAGTACAATATGTATCATATAAATAAATAAATGTTTCAAAAAATAAGAATCAAAAAGCTACCCTAGCTCGGTCCAGCTCCACCTCTGATAAACGCTAGAATCTGGCCCGCCTGCTCCTCGGTCAATAAACCATGCAATTCGGCGCGTGCGGGAGTCTGAGCGGCCTGTGGAGCTGGCGATGTGGTCTGCACAGCCGCCGTCAAGGTAGTAGCTTGCGGAGCCGCGGCTGCGGGAGTCTGAGCGGGCGGTGGAGCTATAGGAGCTGTCTGCGGAACCGTAGCCGATGTAGTGGCTTGCAGAGCCGCAGCCGAAGGAGATGCATGTGGAGGCTCGGCCGATGTACCCTGTCGCGTCTGGACCTAACGTGTGTAATAAGCGTGTAAGAACTGTGTATTATTCGAATTCGTATCATTATCAAGTTATTTCGAAACCCCATTTGGATATCTAGTTTGGAAAACCGTTGTTTATTTTAATTAAATATGTATGTATGATTAATCAAACCTAAGTCTACAACCAAATAAGCTCAGGCTACGTACTAATTATGGATATGTTGATATCTATAATATGACATGATATTTTACTATAAAGTAGTATACATACCAGCATCTCCTTCAACTCCTGAACGGTGGCCCTCAAGCTCTCCAGTTCCTGCTGGACACGTCGCTCACTGGAGACGGAGGAAGTAACCGCCGGGGTGGAGTCCAACCTCATATGGGCCCTGCTAGGGCCCAGTCCTCGGCCTCTCTCCCAACCTCCGTGGTGCCCTCCGTGTGCGGCGTCCAGGACTGGGGTCAGCAGCCTCGGATCGCTCTGTCCGGTAAAATCGATCCCCGAGACCTCGGCCTGCTCAACCACCCGCTCCTACACCCACATTAAGCAGTAAAGTATAAGTATAAAATTTAAATTTGAACCTTCCAAAACTAAAATTTCAAATATGGGTAGAATAAATATTAACACTTACACAATACTCCTGGGTAGCGACGTCGGGATATCGAAGCTCGCCCGTGGCGGGATCTGTCGAGGTGCCGTGGACGGGAAGATATGCGGACAACACGCTCGGTGTACCACCTTGCGCCACGGTCTGAGCTGTCTGCAATATTAGAAAATAACTCTTAATATTAGAAATATTAGAAAATAACTCTTAATATTGCAGAATATCATAAAGTTCGGTCTATTGTAATTTACCGATAACTCCATGGCTCGAGTAATATTCCTCGAGCCACCCGTGTAAGTGGGGCGACCCCTCTTCGCCGACTTCCTGTTCTCTGTATTCTGAGCGGCCTGTTTCTGCACAACGCATTAACATTTAGTTTTCTAATTAAGGAACACAAAAAAATAAATTATATCCTAAAAAATAAATTACATTTAAAATACATACCTATTTGCGTTGGGAGTCAAAATATTCACACAATAAAGGCCATGTCTCTACGTCGACTCTCGCAAACGCCGGAGTAGATAGGAGGGCCGCTCTCTCTGCCTCGGGGGTCGCCATCCACAGGGAGTAGCAGTCGGCCTTCAGCTCATTCCTGTTGTATCGGACCTTGGTCTGCATGTTCTTCATCAGGCCATTGTACAGAGCATGAAGGTCGAGCACCATCCTAGGGTGATCAGGGTCGGGTACAGGCTGAAAATCGTAATCCGACTGAAAATACAAAAAAAACATTGTTATTAGATTGCAAGTGTTAATAATAAATATATTGGATAAATCAAATGAAAATATATATTAATACGTACCTGAGCCTGATCAAAGAAGAGGGCGAATGAGCGCCGGTGCTGCTCGCCCCACTCAACGTGAAGTGGATAGTTCTTCACGAGCCGGCTCTCGTCCCCCATATACCGGCCGAACCTCTCGGCATGAGGACCGGTATAGCGATAGTCAAGGGTAAAAAAGAGGGGGAATGCTGCCTCCCCTAGCTCTGTCAGGCCTCAGCCTATGGGACTGATTCAGGCCTCGAGTCCCCCTCTGGGGATGGGGAGGCCCTGTGTCTGCACGAAATATCAAGACAATCAATATTAAGACAAAGTTGTATTAAGAAATCAAGCTTAAACAAAAATTGAAGTGTGATATATACCTCCGGTGACTATCGCACGAGCCTGGGCCCGGGCAGCAGCACGAGCGGGACGATAGTTCCTCCGGTGAGGAACAACCGGGGTCCCGGATGCGGACGCATCCCCTCCAACTAGAAAATAAACATTGACGCTAAATTTCCATGAAGTTCATATTTATTCTATAGAGCATATGTAAAATGAATAAATATTTTATATTTATTCATACTAACCTGCAGACGATGCGGAGGGTTTGGAAGCGGCAGGAGTGGCCCCTGTGGAAGATGTGGACGCACCACCTATAATTAGACAATTAAAAATAGATTATATAAGTAATTGTAAAAAGAATGTGTAGATCAATAATGTGGACCCAAATTCTTCTTCTTCTCCTGCCGCATTATCGTGTTCTCCTTCTTCTTCTGCCGCAGTACTGCATTCTTCTCCTTCCCCGTGATATTTCCAAGTTGTATAAAGTCTAGTAAACCCATATTTTACAATATGAAGCTCTGCCAATTCTACCTTCTGCCAGTACTTATTGCCACATCTATCGCACGGACAGAGAATCTTCTCTATAATGATCTTATTATGTGCGCGTGCAAATTCAAGGAAAGTAGCAACTCCTGCGACAAACTTAGGTTGCATACGTTGTTGCCAATCCACATACATCCAGTCCTTAACTCTGACGTACTCATGGGCCATGTTAGACTGTATAACATATAAATTTTAGGTTATGCTGACTATATTGAGAAATATAAGAACGGGATAGTTACTGACAAAGGAGAAAATCCGTGTATATGCTTTGTGTGTGCGTTTGTCGTTGAAAAGAATAAATTATCGCACGTATGTTAACCGATAGACAGGGACTAAGTGGCGCTTTTAGTTTCATATATGAGTATCTATGAGAATATGAAGGTTTCATATTATCATCGAGAATCATATATTGGTTTTAACTTGAACATCTCGAATCACTCTCTAATTATGCATTTGTTGTGTATTCTAGTTGTATGTGTGTGTTCCGGCTGTCGGGGGTAGGCTTCTATCCCATTAAGAATGTATAGAGCGAACACCCATCACTTGTGCTTTCAACCGTTTCGAATAAATTTCGGCAGCACCTCCCCGCTGTTCTCCGAGTACAATGTAATAGAATAGATAATCATTTCAAAGCTGTGAAACAACGTTGAAATGAACATCTAATCTATCTTTGTACATGGAGAACCAGCGGAAAGGTACCGACGAAATATCTCGAAACGGATGAAAACACAAGTGAATGAAGGCGTTTGCTTTATACATTCTTAACTTGTCCACACGGGACAAATCTATGGGTTACCATACGATTGAATTTTCTCGTCGCGTAGACTATACGACGGTTGTTAGTATCGAGCTATACCGTCCGATATTTAACAACCTTTGTGTAGTTCTATGTCACGACGAATATCGCACGTATGTTAACCGATAGACGGGGACTAAGTGGCGCTTTTAGTTTCATATATGAGTATCGATGAGAATATGAAGGTTTCATATTATCATTGAGAATCATATATTGGTTTTAACTTGAACATCTCGAATCACTCTCTAATTATGCGTTTGTTGTGTATTCTTGTTGTATGTGTGTGTTCCGGCTGTCGGGGGTAGGCTTCTATCCCATTAAGAATGTATAGAGCGAACACCCATCACTTGTGCTTTCAACCGTTTCGAGTAAATTTCGGTAGCACCTCCCCGCTGTTCTCTGAGTACACTGTAATAGAATAGATAATCATTTCAAAGCTGTGAAACAACTTTGAAATGAACATCTAATCTATCTTTGTACACGGAGAACCAGCGGAAAGGTACCGACGAAATATCTCGAAACGGATGAAAACACAAGTGAATGAAGGCGTTTGCTTTATACATTCTTAACTTGTCCACACGGGACAAATCTATGGGTTACCATACGATTGAATTTTCTCGTCGCGTAGACTATATGACGGTTGTTAGTATCGAGCTATACCGTCCGATATTTAACAACATTCGTATAGTTCTATGTCACGACGAACATCGCACGTATGTTAACCGATAGACGGGGACTAAGTGGCGCTTTTAGTTTCATATATGAGTATCGATGAGAATATGAAGGTTTCATATTATCATCGAGTATCATATATTGGTTTTAACTTGAACATCTCGAACCACTCTCTAATGATGCGTTTGTTGTGCATTCGTGTTGTATGTGTAACATGATTTTAAACCATTGAGATCAAGATTGATAGAACTGATCATCCTACATTGCAATGGCATTCATCTACCAAAAACTATTATTGCAATGGCATTCATCTATACCAAAAACTATTGTTGCAATGGCATTCAGCTAAAACAAAGAAGGTCCTACAATTCTAATCATTTCCAATTACAACGGCCCATCCTCAAAATCCAGAATCTTATGAGCATCTTATGCAATTAGCAAACATATTCAACCCAACATGCCCAACGGCTAAAAGTTCCACAAAACAGTCTCCGTTTCTAAGAAAATTTGAGAATGACAAATAAAATTATTAATTAAACTGGGCTTTACCCACATTATTAGTCCAGTTTCCAACACCTTCTCAAACTAGACACATTTTCCTCTTATGATCATCATCAACATTTCAATTAATGAGCTTAATGCTAATTAGAATGGAAATTAACTTAGACCCTGAAATCCAAAACCCCAACCCCAACCCCAACCCCAACCCTAACCCCCTGCCGAACCCCAACCCCAACCCCCTGCCGAACCCCAACCCCAATCGTAGCCCCAGCCCCAGCCCCAACCCTAACGCTAACCGCAGCTCGAGCCCGAGCCCCAACCCCAACCACAGCCCTAGCTGCAGCCTGAGCCCCAGCCCCAACCCTAGCCCGAGCCCGAGCCCCAGCCCCAATCAAGAAGTGCTCAGGGACACACAACCCCAACCCCAACCGCTACCCCCTGCCGAACCCCAACCCTAACCACAACAGCAGCCCCCCAGCCCCATCCTAACCCTAACGCTAACCCCAACCGATGCCTATCCAAACCATGAACCATAAACCTAAAACAATCAAAAATTTGTTTAATTGAAGATTTCCTAACCTGTGCAGGCGGTGGCGACGACGAATCGGTGGCGACGACGAACGGACATGAGGAAGAAGCAGGCGGTGGCGACGACGAACGGAGATGAGGAAGAAGCAGGCGGTGGCGACGACGAATCGGCCGGCGCTGGCGACGACGAGAACGGCGATCGGCGGGAACGAGGGTTTGGGGATTTGGGTTCGCGCGCAAGTGATAAGAGAATAAGAGATAATCAGCGTATGGCTCGATCACTTAAATATCTATTTAGATGCCCCTACGGATAAGCCCGTAGGTTCTTGGTTTGCGGCTCCGTAGGGGCAAACAACACTTTAAGATTTAATAATTTTTAAATAAATATTTAAGGACCGTAGGGGCAACCGTTTGGCCTTATGGATTAATCGTAGGGCCAAACTAAATCTGCTCCTACGGATGTTGTTATCCGTAGGGGCAACCCCCTATTTTAGTAGTGTTTGAAAAAGGAGCGGTTTAAGCTCCGCTTTAAAAATCGAGTAGTTTTCAAAATAAACCGAATAGGTTGTAGCATATGCTAGTTTTTGCTAAAGAGGTCATTCTCGGTGAAGGGATCTAGGCTTTTTCCTCATCGAATAAGGTGCTGGGTATTCATAATGGAACGCCGCTAAGCAAAGCAAGAAGTAGAGCTATCTTCTTAAAAAATTTGATTCTACAATATCTTTTATGTTTCTTTTCTTTTCATTAATTTTATTAATAATGTCCCATCAATTATGTTTCCTAAACATCACAGAAAAAATGAAAATAAAACACACATATATACCATTCGCATTCGCCACAGGAACCCGGGTCTTCACTGTAAGGTTACTTAACTTACGGCAGGGTGTGGTCAGGACTAGCGCGGATGCAAAACATATATAGCGTCTACCAATATATCATATATATAAGTAGCATTCGTCTCACGCAGTTATATGATCACATCACATAACATTACAGAACAACAAAAGCAGATATATAAAATATAAGATATATTAGGAGGTCCGTATTTTAGATTTAGCCAGTAACGAAAAACACGGATTCCACGGTCGTGATGAATAGCCAAGCCCACGTCCCCAGACCCCTATGAGAGCGGCAAGTAACCCTGCCAATTCTAGAGTTAGGAGACCAGTCTCGACTCTTCGAGATGGCTTCCCAATAGACTTTAGAACCCGGTTACTTGTGCTCCCCGCCTTAGGTCTATCCTAATGCGGTAAAATAAATAATATATATTGAATGGAGACAACAATCTCAACCCGGAAGTATCCCAATAAAAGAATATTACATACAATTCTTTATATGAATGAAAATTGAAAAAACTCTCATCTCATATAAAACCCCCGGCTATTCAATCACGACGATCTAATATAACATATCGATAGCAACACAATAACATCACATGTCATCAACGTAAGTAAATATGCGCATCCCTAATGTCGTTGTTGTATAGCAACGAGATCGGGGATACTGCCACATATTACACTTACGGTCGCAGAAAAGAAATGAAAACTACAATAATTAGAATCCGCATCTTTGGACATCATAAACCCGGATTATCACATATTCCGAATTTCATGTCTAATCCTATAGATCTTGCATTTAAGTCTCGAATTAAAAACACTTTTCAAAAATTAAGCCGGGCAATTCAACAAGATTCCCGACTAAATGATTCGAAGGCTCGTCGGGAACTTTAGTAGATGGCCATACCCCGAGGCCGTCAACGAAGTACACTTAGGTGGAACATCGTGACCGCGAGCACCTGAGTGGATGCTTTTGGCCATAGGGTTCTCCTATAGTCACTTGGTCAGGGGCAATAAGGGCATGGCTGTCTACTAGTGTCTCCCGGCGAGTATTCGCGTACGATACGAAATTATGACGGCGTTTTGATCCAAATCCAAACTACGTGTTAATCCATTATTTAAGACTAAAACGCGAGATTTACAAAACGATAACTAGTTTTTGCAAAACTAATCAATGTGGATTCCAAAAAATTGTATCACATATCCAAAGCACTCTAGACGATCTTAAACATTTTGATTGATATTTCAAACAACGGCAATGCACAGAGACTTCAACCACTTGAGCCTCATTAAAAATATCCAGAAAATCCAAAATGTCAAAATGAAGCAGCACGTGAAAAACGAGCTCCTATCTCCTCAAGTGGGCGGCGGAACTGCGACTGCCACTTTAAGGAATTGGAACCTCTTATTTCTTGTGCCTTCATAGTTTTACCTGCGTGATTTTCTGAGCATTTTTAGTTGTGAAAATAATGAAGTTTTAAAAAATGGATAGAAATTAGCAAATATCGAGTTTTAAAACGTTGATCGAACACTTTAACTTCGTCTAGACTTCGTTTAATTCTTTAGTTTGGCTATGATACCATGAAAGTATGTCTTAACACCTCTGCTAGGTTTCAATGAGTATCAAGTATACAATTTTAAAAATTTAGAGGTTTAAGTATACTAAACAAGAATCGAACTAGAGAATTAAGGTTTCAAAGTTAAGCAAACAAGTTCTTATCTAAGTGAAGAGAGTCTACAATCTTTGTAGTCTAGTCCTTCACTTCTAAAGCTCCAAGTAGTAGTCCCTAGAACTCTTCTTTGACTTCACTTGAAGAATGTAACGAGCTTTCTTGTAGTCTTCGTCGTCGAAGATGATCTACCTTAAGGCAACTCTCACTCAAGCTCACACTTCACTAATCAAGGTTTTAATGAAGATAACAACCTATACTAATGGGCTAGAGTAGTGTAGGTTGATGAGTAAGAATTTTGCTCACTAAAAATATTTCTTTTTTTGTTTTCTTTTTCTCAACCCTAGAAAATTTATGAAGATATGAAGAAGAAGATGAATTTAGATGTGTGTGAACCATGAGCTCAAGAAGAGATAAGTTGAGATAAGAATGAGAGTGATAAATATCTATGAATAATCCAAGAATTGAATATGAGTCATGGCTTCTCAATGCTTCTCCAAGCATCTCAAGCCATGACTCATTCTTCATTTCTTTTAATTCAAAAATATTTATCGTTATCTTTACTCAATTGTGATTCTCACACATTCTAGTTCTATATATCATCAACTATGATACAAATGCATATATATATATATATTAAATCATTGAATCAACACTTGATTCAATAATCCGGTTATATCAAATATTGCTAGATTAGAATATGATATTATATACTAGTATTTAATCAAGCTCCCGCACATATCTCCATACGTTCCCTATTTCGTTTCGCTTGAGCCAGGAAACCTCTATGCGGGACTTTAAAGACTCGTCAATACGCCAACAGTAGGTAATGATCACATCAAATACCCACAAGCCGTTTGCGGTACTAGCTGGACGTAACGTCTACCTAGGTATTGAATGAATAGAAGATCAACAAGAAAACTTGTCCAAACTCCCGTAGAGCCTATAAGCAACACTTACCATACAGTTCGGTCTCTTCGTCTGATATGTCGCATATCGAGTCTGGGGGATGGATCGTCAGACCCCATTAACTTGATAAGTCATGCCAATGTATGGCTTATAACCTTTCGAGAAACTACTGATAACACTTATCAGTAAATCTCATCAGCGTTGGCCAGGGACTTGCTGTTATAGCCAATCGAGCATAGCGCAATATCAACTCCTAATACCGGGAGAGATGAAACACTTCCAATCGCTTACTGCCTCCATGTGACTCATGACTATACCCAAAAACCAACTGTTTGCACGACTCTTTTGAGTCGAGGTAGGAAGGAAATCAAAGCACAGTGGGAACCACACAAGACACTATGATGATATCAGGTCTACAGACTAACCTGTACAAGTGTCAGCAGAGAACTACTACCAGACGATAGATATGGTACCATCTAGGAGTTCTCGGCGAGTCCTGTTCGGTGTACCCATTCTCCAATGAGAGCCTATGTACAATCTTTGATGTCAAACACCAATGGCTATGGGATCAACCATCTCCCCATATAGGGTCAAGAAACGTACACACCAGTCTACTCTGGAATATCGATGCCTTATATCGATACTCTCTCGACTAGGAACTGTTAAAGGATGTTCTTGTGGACTACACAAGCCCTACTAGAATGATCTACATCATAGTCCTGGTAGTCAAGCCAACATCCTAAGGGATTTATCAACATGTATCAATGAGATAGTAAACTAAAACAAATGCACATGTTAAGATAAAGAGCAACCAGATAGCATACTATCATGTCGAGCAAGAAAGTCCTCTCTATATATGTCCAAGCATCCACTATAATATACAATAATGGCCTCTAGGGCATACATATTCCTAACAGTATATAATTTTTTTTTAACATTTAACAAATTTACTCTTAGAATGCATTGTTTATTTTACAAGAGAATGCTGTGGTTAGCAATCCATATTGATCTTCAGGTGAGCATGACACTATAGCAGGGGTTTGGGAAAATCTGTACTTAATATATAAAATATATTAGCATTTTGGTATTATAAAGAAAATAAATCTAAATATTAATTTTAACAAATTTACCCTTGAGTTTGAAGGTATGCATAATTAGGTGTGTAGCCGTATCCGCTGAAATTGAATGTGTCATCATTGACCATACGACTGTTTCCCTAGGAACTATCTCCAACGTTATCATAAAAATAGTTTCACTATAAGAAATAGTAGTTTATTTCATCGGGTACTACCCAACGTAAAAACCATAAGCCCGATGAAAAAACTTTTTCCGTCGGGTATATTCCGACGGCTTAAATTATGACAAAATAAACCTTTTTCGTCGGGTGTTTAGTTATTTCGTCGGTTAATTTATTTCATCGGATTCCCGCCGATGGAAAAAATTAAAAAATCCTGGGATTTTTCCTAGAATTCACACCTATATCGTCGGTTTACCACGTTGTCCGTCAGGTAATAGTCGACGGAAAAGGTTATGGACAGTGAAAAAATATTTCCAGCTTCTTGCCGTTTCGATTAATCGATACATATACAACTCAATACACTGATATACGACATATATATTCATCAACAATTAAAATCAATTCACGACAAATTTTGCAGAATCCAAGATATATATTCACCACAAACTCATTTCAATCCACGACAAATTCAATTCAAATATCCACAAAATCAATTCATTTCACCACAATTCAATTATATACAAATCAATTCAATTATATACAAAATCATGGGCTTACATTCGGTACTTTCTTCCCTTGACAGGTTAAGCTCTGGATGAACACAATTGTAGCAATCGATTTCATCCTCCTCCGACTCTATTTCGAGCTGGCTCGGCGCCATCGTCGTCCAGGAACCTAGTAAAATCGAAAAGATACCATAGCGTTATCAATATACAAGTATTATTACACAATATATATTCTCGATAATTATATGAAAATTTTATATAAAGTAAGGATTATTAAATTTACATCTGATACTTTCTTCCCTTGATAGGTTAAGGTCTGAATGAACACAATTGTATACAACAACGATCAACTCCATCCTCATCCGACTCTGACGAAGCACATATCACAGGTTTAATTGTATGCTCAAAATTTCGATAAATAATAACTATACAACCGTAGCGGCTGCCTTACCCAGCACAAGTAAAAATTAGTTTTAAAACAAGCCTGCTTCAGTTAACTTTGCAAAAGCATCTTTAAAGTCACCAGTAGTCCTATAAATCAAATTAGGTCGTACATTTTGATAACAATAAGGTTAATAAAAGATGGTCTATATCAAGCAAACATTACCTTTCAAATAGACTCCATGTTCCTTCTGATGCTTGATAGGGAGTAAGATATAAGGCAGAAAACAAATTACCTGGTAGATCTCTTAATAAACCAAGCAACCATCCTAGTCTCTCTCCATCTATCCACTCATTTTTTACATCCAAGAGATGGATAGAGGTGAGACACAAGGAACATCACTCGCCGACGCTCGATGACATACTTTCACCTCAATTCTAATTTGGGAAAGTATTTCATCGAACGTCGACGAGTGTTGTGCATCATGTCTCACTCTCTATCCATCTTTTCGATGTGAAAAATGAGTGGATAGAGGGAGAGAGACTACAATGGTTGCTTGGTTTATTTATGGTAAGAGATCTACTAGCTAGATATGCATAATAAGCCGAGGGCACTGTAAATGAGGAACAAATCGATAAATCAGCTCAATTTTACTAATTACACTAAAATACCCTAAACTATTGCTATTTATTCACTAAACTACCTTTAAATTTTTCCTAACCCACCGAAACTAACAAAATTTTACTCAGCGAAATCGATCGAGTAGGAATCTAATACATAGACAACTATTAATTAGTACACAATACTATCGATAATTATATGAAAAATGTATATAAAGTAAGGATTATCAAACTTACAGATACCTTCTTCCTTCCAGAGATTAAGCTCTGGATGATCTCTTTCCTCAGCGCTTCAAGAGATAATGACGACTATTGATTTATATACCTTTCATACTTCACGCTGGAATAGGAATCCAAACCCTAATCATTTCGCAGTACAAATCTCAAGTCTGCTTCTGTTAACTTTGCAAAAACATGTTTAGATTAGGTCGTACAAATTAGGTTATGTTAACAAAAGATGGTCTACATCAAGTAAGGATTATCAAACTTATATCCAATACTTTCGTCCCTTGAGATCTCAAACTTCGGAATAAGAAATCACGCTGGAATAGGAATCCAAACCCTAGTACTTTTGGCGTTAACTCATTTTTCACAACAAAAAAATGAATAGAAAGTACGAGGAGACGAGCCACAACCATAACTTAACTAGTTGCATGGTTTATTTTTTTCCTGCATATTTCTAATTTTATGTTAATATATGATAGTTAAAGACTCTCTTACATATACTCACGCGAGCGCGCGCGCACACACAAACACACGCGCGCGCACACACACACACATGATTTTTCTGCTAAAAAGTGTTTTGTAAAAGTAACCGCAATCAAGACGGTATCACTAGTAGCTATCCACGATGAGTACCGGCCGTCCAGAGGAAAACGTGAACCCTTTTCTTCCTTTAGACGAGTTGATCGAAGATAGGGTGATTGAATGTAGATCTATTTGAAACGGATGTAAAATTTATAAGAAAGAGGCTTGTAGGGTTCATAGGACTTGGTAGTAATGGATGAATAATTAAAAATGATTTCTTTTATCTTTTAATAGTTTAAAACTAGATTGATAATGATGAATGTAGATTAGGGTATTTTGGAAGAAACTAGGGTTTCCGCACTTTTAACCCTTGTCCTTGTATTGATCTCTATTCATGTCTAGCACTTAACAAAACAAGTGTTAAATAGATCTCAAATCGTGGTCGTGACTATCAATAAATTGGTAGCGTGCCTAATAAGGATGCTAACATTTATTTTGCTAAGGTTTATAGACTTTAAAATGTATAAAAGAAATTAAATGATTTTCTCATCCATTGATCTATCCTAACCTACAAACCCTAGCAAGCTAGGAATTACTTGCTCTTGGTTTGAGATTTAGAAGAAAGGTTAAAGAATGAAAACATGATTAAGATGCAGAAATTAAATGCAGAAATTAAATGCGGAAATTAATTGCAAAAAGACTAATAAAAATACTAACTTTATGAATCAACTATTTGCATTTACAAATCCTTTGAAGGTAGATTACAAGAATCCTAGTTTTTGTTCTCGATCTCTATCTTATTGGAAATAAATGACTAGCTGATGATCACTCGGATGCGTGGATCGCTTTGGACCTCTTGATCTCTTCGGTGATGAGTTTTAATGTGAAGCTCTTGGTCCCTTATATAGTCACATAAACTAGAAACCCTATATTCCATAAGTGAGGATATGCAGCTAAAATCCAAACCACAAAATATTAAATCCTACGGCTATTAAACCGCTGCGCTTCCACCGCATATTCCCTATATTTGCTACGGATCCGCCGCGCCCTAGTAGCATCAGGTCTTGGGATTTTTTCCACTATCTTGTTTTGATATTTAAAGATCCTTTCGATGTCTGGATTCTGAGAATAATGCTTCGAGTCTTTGCCGGTTCTAGATCTCATGATTTACTTCAATATTTTGGCAGATTTGATTCCGACATCCCGATTTAACCCGGATCTCTTGGATTCCAGACCTGAGCTAATATCTGCACAATATCTCAAATCAAAGTGTTAGTATTATTTGGTATTTTTGAGATATTATCCTAACCATTTTATATGATATTATATGTTAAGAATATTGATTAGAAATATTTGATATGATATGCATATTTTAATTACAAAGATTTCATTAAATATTATATGCATATATTTTCCCTCATTATGTTAATTAAAATGTAGAAACATATGATAATAATCTTTTTACAAATAAACCATTATATGTTCTAAATTTACAATAAACACCTTTTAGTACTTATCAATAGTGGGGAAAATATTCATTCAAATGTGCAATATTTTAGACTAATCAAATAGCCCCAAACTTAATTTTGATTGTCCTGAGCAAACGAGTTATAAAAGAGAAAAAGAAAAAGAAAAACCCAGCACACTTTCGTAGGCAACACGATTGCACTGAGCCCGTGTAACAAGCCTTTAAATCTCTAGGTGTCCATAGTAGGAGGAGTGTTGTCTCCTGAGGGGGTTCAGCGGATTACACCCATAAAATCCCATAATAAAATAAAGATGATGAAAGTTACATACAAAGATAAAGAACATATAAAAGAAAGAATTTTAAAGTAAGAGTTTCAAACTACACTAGCTTTTTAGTTGTCATGAGCCTTATCTTAATAGTCATGAAAAGATGTCAGAAATCACATCATCCCTCAATAAAATATCGTCTTTAGTCTTCCTCCCTACCTTTCTTCCAAATATCGATCATATACCCCGACGTGTGTTTAAAAGATATCCCCACACTTAGAGAATTCAATTCAAGCTATCATACTCTTGTCCATCTTTCTTAGTACTTTTTAGTCGGTGAATATTTCAGATAGAATCGCTCACACATTCTTCATGCGACCGTTAATACTTCTTGAGGTACTAACCAACCGATTACCAAATGTGCTCACTCTTTTAGGCGTAATTAGCAATATCCTAGTCTTGCAATACCCAAGGCTTAGCAGTGGCTCCCAAACCAGTTGGTCTAAGGCACTAGGTGATAAGGCACCTTCGCTATATTTTTTTTATGCCGCCTTAAGTAATTACAAAACAAGTGTTCATTTTTCTTCACCATTTTTATTTTTGTTTATATATATATATATTTTTTTTTTCCCCTTCATACTAAGACTTTTAGACAAGAGCATTTCAAGGTATCCTCTACTATCCCAAGTTTCAAGATGCGTGCAAGCGCGTATAATAGGGTATCAACGTTCAGATATTTGGACTCAAAAATAGAGACTATTTTTTAGACTTATTTTTATTCTCATATAACTGATTCGCTTCATCTTACTAACCCTTGGGACAACAGCTCAAGACTACCCATTACTAGCTTCGTTTTAAAACATGTAATTTTCTTGCTTTTCTTAAATCTCTTCGTATCTTTCATATGTATTTTTCACTTCCTAACTTTTATTATCAAATTTTTTATGTGCTTTTATTTAGTATAATGAAAAATGATTCGTGAATATGCATAAACCTCCCCCAAACCTATTTGCAGTAGTGTCCTTACTGATGTCATCTTTTATGCTCAAAACCTGTAGACTTGGGAGAAAATAATAGGGGTAAAATACTAGTTAAATGAAAAACTACCCCTAAACTTGTTCTTTGGCACTCACAGATATTCGGTTATATCCTTATTTTTACTCACCTCCATTCTTAGATGAAATACTGTTACTGAAACATGGAGGTGAGGCGGAGGAAAGTTAGTTGTGATAAAGCGACAGCTCCTCCGCTGGTTCAGCGGAAATGTACGGTTTTATTCTATACCCATTTACTTT
Source organism: Agapanthus africanus (assembly GCA_030015575.1). NCBI lineage: Eukaryota > Viridiplantae > Streptophyta > Magnoliopsida > Asparagales > Amaryllidaceae > Agapanthus > Agapanthus africanus. Next base: position 80,710,905 of record CM057340.1, on the reverse strand, counting down.
AAAAATAAAACCGTTTTAAACATTTTTGATATCCACTGCCCCGTGCAAGTACACATACCGCACCACAAAAGGTCCTTTCCAACGAGATTTTAACTTACCCAGATGAAGATGGAGACGGGAATTGTAAAGAATGACTTGTTGTCCCGGTGTGAAAGTTTTTCTCAAAAGATTTTTATCGTGGAACACTTTACTCCTATTCTTTAGTATAACCGCATTATCGTAAGCTTCATCGTGAAGTTCCCTTAACTCATTTAATTGTAGCTTCCGTTAGCTGCCGATTTGATCAAAATCACAACTAAGCTCTTTAATAGCCCACATTGCTTTATGTTTGATCTCGACAGGAAGGTGACAAGCTTTCTCGAACACTAGTCGGTATGGATACATACCAAGATCGGTCTTATAACCGGTACGAAATGCCCAAAGTGCATCCGTCAATTTGGTGGACCAATCTTTACGGTTCTTAGAAACCGTTTTCTCCAAAATTTGTTTGATCTGTCTATTGGAGATCTCAGCTTGCCCGCTTGTTTGGGGATGATAGGGCATAGAAAGTTTGTGGTTGATTGAATATTTCCGCATCAAAAGCTCGAAAGACCGATTACAGAAATGCGTCCCATTATCGCTAATTATAGCACGAGGGTGTCTGAATCGCGAAAAGACATTTTCTTTAAGGAACTTAATAACAACCTTGTTGTCATCAGTGTGACATGGTACCGCTTCCACCCATTTAAAGACATAATCAACCGCTAATAAGATGTATAAATTCCCAAAAGAGTTGGGAAATATGCCCATAAAATCAATTCCCCAAACATCAAATATCTCCACAACCAAGATAGGTTGGAGTGGCATCTCATTTCTCCTTGAAATCTGACCCATGTGTTGACACCATGAACAAGTTTTGCAATAATCATATGCATCTTTAAATAGTGTTGTCCAATAAAAGCCACATTGCAAAACTTTCTCCGCCATTTTCCGTAGAGCAAAGTGACCGGCAGAAAGACAATACACTCTTGAATTCATCATTAGGGACACATCGATGAATGATTTGATTGGGATAATACTTAAACAAATAAGGTTCATCCCAGTAAAAGCGTTTTGCTTGGGATGGAAATCGGTGATTATCTTGTTTTGACCATTCGCTGGGTAGAAGTTCCGTTGCTAAATAATTCACAATATCCATGAACCAAGGTTCGCAGGATATGGTCAAGAGCTGTTCGCCAGGAAAGGAATCGTTTATTGGCAAGGTTGACGTTGGCGAAGAAGAAAGGCGTGAAAGATGGTCGGCTACGACATTTTCACATCCACTCTTGTCTCATATGACGAGATCAAATTCTTATAACAACAGGATCCAACGTATTAGCCTGGTTTTAGCATCCTTCTTTGATAAAAGATGTTTTAGGATGGAATGATCGGTGTAAACTACTACCGGAGAGCCAATCAAGTAGAGCCTGAATTTTTCTAATGTAAATACAACCGCCAAGAGTTCTTTCTCAGTAGTTGTATAATTCATTTGGGAATCGTTCAAGGTCCTACTTGCATAGTAAATTACATGTGGTATTTTATCAATGTGTTGTCCTAAGACCGCACCAATAGCAAA